>OX388161.1:5062500-7562500 GCA_947579745.1 Apocheima hispidaria
ATAATAGAGTGTGTTAACAGTCGGTATACTTTGGTGTATTGTTGCCTTCTATCGTCGCGACGTCGGGTCGGGTTGTTTTACTTTGAAGGTGGTTGTAGGTCATAGCCTACTTTGTACCCAAGAAGTTCAGTTTGAAACATAATTATCGTACTACTAGAACCCATGTTTTTTAAATGGAGTATACCGCCGTCTTGTCTTTAAAAAAGCGTAGTCTGATACCCACCCCGAAATGTTATCCGATATTGTCAATTTTTTTATGTTATCTACACAGTGAAGAACTATGCTTGTATGTTTGTTTGTTTTTTTAAATTTCGCAATATCTTCGTTGTTATAGGCACTTAGTGATATTTTTTTTGCGACGAAAATACGACGAAGAAAAGTAGTTGTTATTAGAATACCATAAGCATTTTTTTTTAAAGTCATATATTATGGTTTATCCAAGCCATTGATACTAAAAACAAAAGATTTTGTTAAGATTTAGGGGTTGATAACAGACTATCCTCGAAACGCTAATTTCATCAAAAAGTTAGGAACATTCAATAACTCTCTCTATCGCACGCACGAGAAACGGAGCGAAACCTATATAATTTCAAAAATCGAATGGGCCCAAACCTCGCGGAAGGACTATCCTCTTAAATGTCCCATATACTCGTAACCATTTTGTTCGTGTAGGAACTGTTACACAATTGTTTGGTAACGTTTACGACATGGCGACCGAAATGGCTAAATATGGAAATGACGGAATGTATAAATAAATATAAATAAATAAATATCTAGGACATTTTTGCACACACGGTCATCTGACCCCAAACTAAGCAAAGCTTGTAATATGGCTGCCAGAGACTGATATACGTACATAGATATTTTTAAATACATACTTATATAGATATTAACACCCAGACATAGAACAAACACAAATATTAATCACATAAATTTTTGTCTTAGATGGGAATCGAACCCACGCCCCCAAACACAGAAGGTAGGTTCACTACCAACTGAGCCACCGGAGCAGTCAGTTATGCACTACTATGAGTACTACGAGTAGTTTTTCTGCTAGTAATAATAGAGGATGATGCCACTAACTAAGCCAGAGGCTCATTAAGACAAGTACGACAAGGGCCCAAAAAAGAAAATTTTAAAGATTTTAAAGTGAGCGTTCATCTTGTTTCAGCCGATGTCAGCTGTCTGTGAAAAGTGCGTGACGTAAGTTCGTAAATACATTCGGTTAATTCGTCCCTTTTTCTCTCGTAGATATTATATTTGCTATCTCTTTTTGTGATTAATGTACTATAGACATATACTTTTAATTATGTATTACAGCATAAGTTCGATGGTTTTGACTTGTTATATGGTTATATGTTAGGGCCCGTCCATTCATTCATTTGGTCGAAGCATAATACATACAAATAAAATTAACAATTATTTTCTAGAAAAGATCTACTCGTTATCATAAGATGTTCAAAACAAACATCGCTAGGTAATATAATAATTTGTTCGCAACGCCAGACGAAATCCGCCCCGACGTAACATGGGAATTACCAATTTTTCTCAATGGTACCATAAAATCTACAAAAATTAGTCATTACCCATCTCCTGTTACTTCCTTTGTTTGCGTACGTCATAGTAACGTCAAGAAAAAAGTTAGTATTAGGTAAAAACATTGTATCCTACGTTATCATCACGCGTTATAATCCTGCCAATTAGGAATTTGTATTGTTTGAAGAAACTTAAATATTCAGGGCAATAGTAATAAAATTATTACCCTAATTAGTGGTAGAATTTTGATAATCGCACGTCTTTTACTAGGCGCAATTATCTTAGCAAATTAAGAAGTATATTATGGGTATTAGGTGAGACGCGTGTATTTGCGTAGGTGACGATTTTGTTTGCACAGACTTAGAAAATAGCCTTGTTATTATGGTAGGGAAATTGTGTAATCTGAATTTAAAACAGTATTCAAGAACACGGTTAGACCTCAGCGAGACGGGATGTTTTGTTTATGTCATAATACTAGTAGCGCGCCTGAAGACAAGGTCTACAACCAATGTGTGTGCCAGAGATGACATATGGAACTGAAACGTGGTTCTTGACCACTAGCCAGTTTGAGAAACTCAGAGTCACACAGCAGGAGAGCTATGCTCGTAGTTTCTTTGCGCGATAGAATCCAGAACGAGGATATTCGTCGAAGAACCAAAGACTCCGATATAGCTTGAAAGCTGTGCAAGCTGAAGTGGCAATGGGAAGCCACATCACTCCGTTTCGATAATAATATACCTATTAACAATTTATAATCAGCTATTTTGGAAGTCGGTGCCATCTAAGAAGGACAGCTTAGCTTAATGCTGCCTTTGCAACAAACTTTCGAACGGAAAGGGGTGGCGGCGCGGCTACTACCTTTCCTGGCTGGTATTTTAACATAGTTTTCGCTCTAGTTTCGCTCGCATACTTGAACTATTAGTTAGGATTGCTCTGCTCGAGATGGTTTCTACCATTCTTCTTTTCAAAACCTGTCGGGTTTTGTAATTGCGCTCGAAAGAAGCAGCAATATTGAATATTGGTGGGATATACAGCGTGCGGCATAGCTTTCAGAGCTTGCAAGCTGAAGTGGCAATGGGCAGGCCACATCCCTCGAGGAATCGATAACCGGTGGGGAAGAAAGGTTTTTGAGTGGCGACCACGAACCGAAGACGCAGCTTAGGTAGGCCTGCCACTAGGTCGACCGACGACATTGTGAAAGTCGCGGGTAACCGGTGGATGCAAGTGGCCCGTTGTCGGTCGGTGTGGCGCTCTAAGGGGGGGCCTATGTTCAGCAGTGGCCGTCTTATGGCTGATGATGATGATTCAGCGTGAATTTGGAGTCACACTGCGCCATAGGTCCTCGCTACTTCAGTAGCCTAATTTTAACCCAAGTTTTATTATTTTTAATGCATATCGAGCTGTCAGACTCCATCCTCACCGTTCCCCAGGTTCCCCGTTGAACAAAATTTTAGGTAGATAGATAGATAGATTCACTCTTTATTGTTCACACAAAATTTTACATAATTTAAAAACAGCTTTAAAAACTAGTGTAACAACTGGCGGGCTTATCGCTGAAAGCAGGTAAGTAGTATTATGTAGTTAATCTTTATTCAAGATCATTTCCCGTTTTATATATTTATGTTTTAAATAAAAACAAACACTTTATACTAAGACTATTCTAAATACAATCTAAACTTAAATAAAAGAGCTTACAACCAAAATTATTATAAATTAATTATAGGTAAAAGACAGAGTTGAGCAGGCTTATCCTCTAACTTTGAAACGTTCGTGATTCTGATTGCGAGAGCATGCCATCTCGCTCGTGCCAACTTAGTCGCACTATGCGCGGTCCCGCTCGCGCAACTCTCGCTATCGCTTTCAGAGTTACGGGCTATCCGCAGGCAGGGTACCCAAAAGGCTGGTGACGCTACCTCGTTGAATAGCAATGCTAATTCTCTGGCCGAGGTAAGCACCAGCCCTTTGGTCGTTTCTTCTTTCTATCAGTTCGTTTTTTGTTTTAAATTCATAGATTGCAATTGTAATTCACTGCCAGTATTTCTGGTACTTAGAATAATAATTAAAAAAATAATAATTTTCTTTCAAGTAATCAAAGAAAAAAATATATTTCTGTATGGTATTTGGCAATAACGATGACTATAAGGTAGAATTTACTTAGTGTGCGTATCATGTTTGCCTTCAAGGTGACTCACAACCACAGCTACTGTGTAGATTACCAAGATATTACAACGATAGGAAGATTACCTGACGACATGGGTAAAAATTTTTTTCCAAATTTTATTATTTACTGATTGTGCCGAGGGCTATAAAGTCCAATATAATTAGTTTTGGCTTAGCTTTGACATCCGTCTTGGCTTGGTCATTATTCTTTCTATACAGGGTGTCGGTTAGACGACGGACATATCATAGGCTATCACTATGCTCACGATTTTGAACGACTTTTACTATGGGATGAGCTATAAAATAGCAAAAAAAATCTGATCTCATCACTTGATCTTTTTGTCGAGAGCACAGATCACAACCCTAGATTCTGCATTCAGGACGCACGAAGCGCACCACGCATCAGTCTAAATACACTTATCAGAAATTATGCTGAACAATCAACCATGGCAGGCGCGAGTTGGCGTAACCTTGAGACATGATGATGAGAACCAACAGAGATAGCCTATGAGAACGCTTGGTCGAACTCCCCGCGACTCGCGCCTTTCTCAAATTTTGGTGACTTTTTGTAGGAACAACGAATCTCGTAATGCGGTATCTAGTGTGATCTGTGGTCGAGAGTTAAAGACATTTTTTTTGGAATACGTGATTTCGCCTAGGTCTCATAGTGTAAAATTGTCCGTACTACTGACAATTATGTCTATACATAATCGTATATTTTTTATAAAATCGATCTGTGGGATTTTCTGATATATAAAAAGTGAGCAGAGCCTTTTTATAATGAAAGTCGTAGATTACCTAAGCGATGTCTTAGTACGTAGCATTTGTAGTTAAACTGTTAATGTTTTATGTTTACGACTTCTACGTTGGCTTACACATGCGGAATGCGTGAACTCATTTCCGCTTACAAACTTTTGTCATGGGCAAACCCATTTTACAGAATTCGCGTTTTTTTTTTTACTCTTTTCTCCTAGGAGGATTTTGGCGTCGCACGTCTTATGCATTTGCCAGTGTCAAGTATACATAATATATTCTCAAGTTTTGTTAGATATTATCAAACAAGTCATAGTCCCGGTCAAAGTCAAGCAAAGAAAGTCACGGTCAAGTCCAAGTCATGCCCCAGTAAAGTGGTGAAAACTTTACCAGAGCCTTCTATGGAGTTTTGGAAACAACACGAAAATTCACGTTTCACGACATTATACCATTCACCAACACTCGTGCATGTTCACGAACACTTAACGTGTAAAAATTCACCGTTTTTACACATTAACACTCGAAATAACACAAGTTTTGGAAAATAATAAAAAGACGCGACATGATTTCTTCACGTTCCCGCCAAAACTCTTCGAGTTTTTTCCATTTTATTTGATAATGCCTATTATATAAGTTACTAGAGGAGACACTGCACTACGTTAAAAGTTTAAAAGACTTTGATTTGAAATGTTACCCCCCGAATACTGAAACGCTTGTTAACTTTGACAACAAATTAATTCTAATGCTGCCTTTGTTTGGCACTAAGCAAAGGCAGCCACAGACTTAATCTGTCGCCAAAGTTAACAAACTTTTCAGTATTCGGGGGTAAGCCATCCCCCGATTTCAGTATTTCAGTCAATTCGATTCGACGACTTCATTTTGAGATCTTATCATAACCCAATCATATCCTAAATGACACCCTTTGATGCATAAAACATTATTAACTCCGTTAAAAAGTCAATTCGTATGCAAAATTAAGAGGGGAAAGTTCCCTACGAGAAAGAAATGAAAGTATGGCAATAACTAAAATATTAATGTAATTTTCAAAGGAAATGATTAACTATAGCCAAAATCTACTGTCTACATATCCTAACTTATATTATAATTCAGAGGAATATAGCCGCAGTTGTATCAGGACCAAAAAAGCTGCGAGGTATAAAAATGAATACGTTAAACTGAAAGAGAAAACTTCGCTTGCGCGATTCAGAACTCCCTACATTACAACTGTCCATACAAAACGTCAAAAATTGCACAAAAATGGATCAACGCCATCTAGCGAACTATAAGAAGTAACTTTGCCAGTCTGGATGTTTGTCGCGTTATGATATGACGGCTAAACGGATCTTGATAAAATTTGATAAGAAGATACTGTATATCACAAAGACGTACATAGGATACTTTTTTGTGTCCACGCGATCGAAGTCGCGGGTAACAACTAGCCTTGTCACAGTGTGTATTTTTGTTTGTACATAATATTATAATTTGATTTATAAGAAAAACCTGTTACTTCCAAACTCTTTTTCGTAGTCGGTTAGAAAGAATGAGAGGGAAATGTTTTGAAAGTTTCTTTTACACAGAAAATGGTGTTGATTCTGTTCTTTTATTTTTCTCAAAACAAAATCATCAGGCCGCAATTCTACCGTACAATTACCAAACCAAACTATCTTTTACTATATAGTAAAAATGTACTATTTGTTTTTGTTGTGAATTGTCTTGCGTTTATATATATATATAAGTACAGAGATAGCATGAATAAAATTATGGTGCTATCAAATAAGTCAGATCTTAGTTCTCCATACAAGCTTATACGAGAACGGAGCGGGTGCCGACTCAAAACAAGTTTTAAGTGTCGCTAGTGTATGTTCTTCTTCTTGGCTTAGATAAACTCGTTTGGCAGCACTAAAATCAAGCTAAATGCATATTTCTTCTGTTTCTATTAATAAAAGACATTGATTTAGCGAGGTTATCTGCCTCTGTTTTCGTTCTTGTCGTTCGCGTCCAATTTAATTTAGTTTAGGCAAAAGTGCACCGAAACTTAACAGACGATTAAATATTTAACCGCCTCTTTTTCACATTTAACTTATGTAAAAACTGTCAAAAACAGTTGTTTAATTATTTAGTCGTTTGTTAAATTTCGGTGACCTTCAGTTTTAGTGTAGGAAGTGTTATAGCAGAATCGAAACCAATATATCTGTTAGTTTGATCAGTCAACTTTGTTAACGGCTTTGTGGATTATAGCTTGGAATTCCCATGATAATTTATTTTAACTAATCCTTCCCACCTATCTTAAATACCTACACACGTAGGTATGTATGGTTAGTTATAACGAGCGGAGGGTTATGATAAACAAAAAAATATGTCTGTTAGTTTGCAACTAATTTTTTTTACTGATTATTGAGAAAAACCATCTATATTTTGTAAACCACGTCTGGGCAAAGCCTGGCCCGCAGGCCGGATCTGGCACGCCACGGCAGAATCGTGAAATTGACAAATAACGCTTTTGACTTGTAAAGAAACAAATCAAGTATTTTACGATGAGATCCTGCGCAATTGACCTGCGGAGCACTTAGCAGTCGTATACGAATACGAATATAAGTACTAGAATACGAGTTACTACAATTTAGCTAAATGCACTGATCATATAGGTAAGGTAATAGTTAAAGATAAAAGTTGTACACAGAAACTGTTCAACCTATTCAGCAAAGATATCAACGTCATATATAACAAAAAATTAAACCGTGGCTTTACCAATGCACAAACACATCTCTCTACGGCCCGCGATTTCCACGTTCGAAAGTTTGGCCCCGCGACTTTTAAAACGTTGCGCCCACCTGGTTATAGTGATAACCAAAGTGTTTTTTTTTTAACATGAGTATATACACTAACTCATTCCAATTCAATCAATTTACTAACGCTTCTTTTGCTTTATTTTTACCCGACTGCCCAAGAAGGAGGGTAATACTTTTTGGATGTATGAGTATGTACGGAGATATTATAAAAACACACACACAAACACAATGTTTGTTTGTTCTCCTGTAGCCTAAAAGGCTTGACAAGTTTTGACAAGTGAGGTGTCGTTAAATTCCTCTATACGCCCGGAACACCATAGGCTACATTTTACAGTCGGGTATTTTTATTTAATCATATTATTATCTAGTCTATATTTTAGTTATGAATTAAGAGACCGAAAAAAAAACACCATACTAAAATGTATAAAACGAAAATTTCCTGAGAATGTAGATAGTGTATTTTCAAAAACTTACAAATGTGAGTGTATTTTGCTGATCATCTTGATATCCTCTAATTAAAATTACCGTGCCAAATTAAAAAGTTTACTTACACGGTAGCAATAACGATATACAAAGATAATAATTGATTGGATGTGTAAGAATTTCCATCGATACGAATTAATTTTTATCAAACGTAAAGTACGCGAGCTCGGAAAAACCAGATTAGTAGCAATCACTCGAAAGGGATTATGGAGATACTAAATGCAGGTGTCTTTTTAGGCCGGATTGCACCATCTAGGTTAACTTTAAACTACAGTCATAACTGCAGTTTAAACTCCCGTTAAGCAGAAAAATGTATTGCACCGTTTGAACAAAATGTGTTACCTGTCATTTTGACAGATAACACATGCTGGCTAAACTGTATGGTTAAGGCTAAAGTTATAGTTAATTTAACTATAACAGTAACTTTAACTGGGATTATGAGATTCAAGATTCAAAATTCATTTATTTGTCAGAACATTGGGCTTATCCCGTAACTCTGAAAGCGATAGCGAGAGTTGCGCGTGCGGGACCGCGCATAGTGCGACTAAGTTGGTACGAGCGAGATGGCATACTCTCGCAATCAGAATCACGAACGTTTCAAAGTTAGAGGATAAGCCCGCATGTTTACGTATTCACACATACAGAGTAGCATACAGGACTTAATAATATAAGAACTCATGTCCTTGCCCATTATGGCGTACAAATATAAATAGTAAGTAAGATTATTTAACTAAGTGTAGTGAGCTAATGTAGTATAGTCTAAATAATATATATATGTAAGTATATATATGTCATTACAATGAATACAATTAACATTAGAAAAATAATTCGTCAAACTTTAAATTAAATATCTTAACCTACTCTAAAAGTCCCCCGCGAACCGGACCAAAAGTACCTAAAATACTCGCAGCGTTCCCGCGCTGAATGGCTAGGGAGATCCTCTGGATCAAAAACCAACCCGACCGAGGGTCCCGCCCTTTCTCCTTGAGGCGACGTCCCAGGTCCAGTGCCAAATTTCTTGCAGTAAGATTATATTAGCATATTATTTTTATCTATTTGAATTCAAGGATCGTATGATGCTTCGTCTAAGTTTGAATTACTAGAGAATTATGTCAAATATACATGTCAATTTGCTTGTCTTCTAAAAAGTAAGTAATTTTATAATAACATTTGTCCAATAGTAGTTAGTAAAGTTGTAGTAAATATTTTCTTTTTGCGTGTAGCATAATCCCTGTTTAATAGCACACCCCGTCCCTTACCTCTTCCATACAAATCCTCTCCATTCTAAGGTTGCCTGGAAGCTAGTTATCTATAATAATTTTATAGTATACAATATACATAGTAAAGAATTATTAAACCTCGATAGTCGTAACTAGAATTTATTGCTACTGTTTGATATTTATGTGTAGCTTCTTTTTTAATCCCTTAATTGATTATAATAAAGATTTCGACGTCTAGTTTTATGAAACGGAATTTCTTACACGTGTATCTAGAAAATACGCAGTGGTAAAGATAACGCATAGAGACAGACCGTTCTTGGTACATTTATCGTAGACAAAACAGAATTTAACACTCCTTTTTCGTAGTGGTGTTTCGTAATGATGACAAGCCACCGTACATACTCCATCCAGTATTTCTACTAACTCATCCGAGGTGGTCAGGAAGAGATAGAACTAAGCGATAAGACCACCTTTTGAGCCTATTACTTACGTATTATTATTTTTAACTCCTTTTGCGATGTCAAAAAGTGTTATTGTATTCTAATACAAAGTTAAAACCCGGGGTGGTTGTTTGCTATCACACTAACTAGTAGTTCACGCCGAACTGAGATTTCGCGACCCCTATACAAGGTTATAAGGAAAGGGTATGCTAAGCCGAAAAGGGCTCATAGGACTCATCATTACGAACAACTTATACTATGGGACCAAACCTGAAATCGAGAAAAAAATATCAGCTGTTCCATAGAAACATGTCAATGGCACTCGACAAAATGTACGGAGCAGCTGATATTTTTTTCTTGATTTCAGGTTTGGTCCCATAGTAAAAGTTGTTCACAATCATGAGCACTACGAGCCCTATTCGGCGTAGCATACCCTTTCCTTATAACCCTGTATATGTGCCTGCCTGCTTGTATGAGCCCCCGCTCATACAAGCAGGCAGGCTAGGTAAGGGCTCAAAGGGGGTTTGGTGGACATAATCCTATGGCAATCAGAAAGAAAGAAAGAGTGAAGAAAGAAAATAATTTTATTGCTTATTATTTATTGATGTTTCGTTTTTTTTTTTTTTTTTTTCAAAAAATATTTATGGTATTCTAAAAATAACAACTTTTCTTCGTAGTATTTTCCACGCAAATTTATGAACACTAAGTGCCTATAACAATACAGATATCGCAAAATTAAAAAAAAAATACAAACAAACAAGCATAGTTTTATACATAAAAAAATCATCGAAATCGCATAACGTTTAGGGGTGGGTATGGACGAGACGCAGTATACTCTTAAGGTATATCCTATGGTATAATGCTATACTGTAATCCTGTAACTTAATCCTATTGTATAATCATTATGGTATACTCCTATGACTGACTATAAATATGATTCTGGTTAGCATTGAACTGTTATGGGCAAGCGTGATGCACGTCATTTCCATTTCAAATGATGTGACGTGCCACACCGACCGACAGCCTGTCACTTGCATCCACCGATTGCCCGCGACTTTTACAATGTCGTCGGTCAACCTTGTCAGGAAAATACCATGACAAGAAAACAGACAAATAATTTTAAATATTTTTGTTTTCTGTCTTCGCAAGCCTTTGTTTATGTGAAACTAACGGATTCTAAAATATAATAAGTGCTGAGTTTAACCCCTGAAATGCTATAACAGGCCAAACAAGCCAAATTTAATTGTTTTACATCAACTTTGGGTTAGTGTTTTGACAGAGAATATCTGATGATGAAACTGTATAATTCAACCTTTGGTCTCTATTCTTGAGTGCCAATTTAAACTTCGCGGTTGTCTTCAATTCAAAAACCTTATTACCTACTAACACAGTAATTTTTGACACTCGTTGCCTAACACATCACCTTAACAAGCTTCTAGACTCAACATGGTATCTAATGACACAGCCGGCTAACCTCGACGACTCGAGCGCAAAACGACACAACCGCAAAAATACAAAAACGCGATTCTCGCTCCAAGTGTTCAAAAAACAAGTGCTAATACTGTTCAGATTCAAATAGTGTTGTGCATTGTTGGAATGAGTAGAACGAGTGTGGTTTGTTTGTGTCGGCGCTTTTGATGTTGGACAAAGGGTGCCGACTAGTGTCGTGTGTCGCCCACCTGACTGTTTGTCTGTGCACACGCATCGAACGCTCGTTTCGTGTACTAACACACCTATGATGATGACATTGTAATTAGTTACCCTGTCGCTTTCAAATATAGTTATGCTGTAATTCATTCGTAATTTGTATTTGAGGACCAGTTATTGCTATTTCCCATTTTTTCATCTAAAATTTTCTCTTTGTTTATCTATTAATATGCAATAAAAATTAAACTTTATCACGAGTTTAAGATATCGTAAAGTAAGCAAGTTCAGAAGACGAATGATGATGATGGAATCCGTGCCACTTTTGCCAACGAAGACTGCTTTGAAAAGGTTATTCATATACTGCGTAAGTACTATTAACATTTTGTATGTAGTAAGTACAATACAGTACAAGCTACTTGGTATGTTATTGTTGGTGTATTGTATAATAGTATATGGCTAGCATAATCTATTTTTGCAACAAAAGTTCGTATAATGCTGGGTACGCTGCCAACTGGTAGCGGGCTTGAACATTTGGATTATCTATAGACCTTTAATGGTCTCAGGGTAAATCAACTGTTATTTTTATGTAGTAGGTTAAGTAGTTTAGTTAGTTGTAGCTTGTATGTATTATTGCTTAGTAAAAAAGGCACTGGCCATAAAAAAAAAAGTTCGTGAACAGTTGCTACATGTAAGGGTGCAGTTTACAAACCTACTTGTGTTTTTCGGAGTGCTAGCTTGTTCTTCCCATGCTATGGACTATGGGCTCAATCCCATAAAAAAACAAATTAGTATGATTAATTAACTACTGGCCTGCCTACGATTAATCATTTCTGAGACAGCATTTTTAGCACTTTGTTAATTTAAATGATCATTACATAATAGTATCGTGATAATATCCACATTAAAATGTATTAAATTACTGTATGAATTGTTAAAGTGTACCTCTTTCAGTTTACTTTAAGTATGACGACAAACTTTTGTAGTATTTACCTTTATGTGGTTATCCTTGAAAAGGTTTATATCATCAAAGCTTTAAGTTGTTTGAAATAAGCAAAAGTTATGCAATTTAGAAATCCTAAGTTACATAATCTAATACATATTGTTTAAACCTGAATCAGATTTCACTTACGATACCAAACTGTATACAAAAGTCGCAGGCATTCAAAGCTTGTACCAGTGGATCTCAATAGAGTAACAAATTACAAAGAGACTATAAAGCTCTGTTCAACATCTACTACAAAGACTTGCCTACATAACAAAATTACGAGAGCAATCCGTTTCTCTAATGGCTTCACTCGGGCCCGTTTGTGTCACCAAAAATTTGCATTGACAAACACAATTTTAAAACTATATTTCGATACTTTGACAGGGTTCTAATGTTAGCAGTGGTGGTACAGGGATGAGACCGAGTCCATTTAAGAGGGAGAGTGGTTGAAACAATTCGCGACTGTTACCGATCGATTTCGAAGGCAGTTCTCGGTAAGCTCCGCCTCTATGGGAGGCGCGGTGCTGCTTCGGAAGTCGGGACAGGCGCCCGGTAGAGCGGTGCTTTTGATGTGTCTCCCCCTCCGCGTCGCGCAAGCGCAGGCCCCGATAACGAACGCACACAAGCTCATAACGCTCCGCGCGCTCTCTCAAGCCGGTTGTCAGTCACAAACCGGTTTGCTGTGACGACACAGGTACAGTGATACCAAAGTGAGTCTGAGGACAGTGCCCTAGTGTAAAGTTTTGTTTGGATAATCAGTTTTGGAAATGGAAGATAAGCCGTATAGTGTTGACAGTTCGGATGATATCAATATTGAAGAAGAAGACGAGCATATTGAAACTAATCACAGTGAGTATTGTATTTTTATTATTGTGTTTGTGTACAATAATGATTGGAATATTATATAGATAAAAATATTTTTATTTGATTATATTGTTGTAATTGTATTCATAACGTCGTAAAATGTTCATCTGAACTTGATTTACTTTGTAATCAAAAAATAATATTGTAGATAAATTTAACTTTTCTTATTTATAAATTTGATGATTTTGTTTAGAATTTTATACTGACTACTAAACCAAAGAAAAAAAAATGAAGGGTTTTACCACGGAACCTTTAAAAGTGATACTCCTAAACATTTTTTTAAATTCTTAAAACAAACCCTTAGAAATTTACAGCAAGAAAAAAGAGTTTATTTTAAAATTTCAAATTTTCGTTTTATTTTATCTCCAGATTATCCACCAGACTTCCCAATCGAAGCTTTGGTAAAGCTCGAGCGCCCGTCACCGCCGCTACCGACGCCGCCAGTTACGCCTACCGACGACACACCTCCAGCCATCGTCCTTTCCCGTCATCAGCCCGGCTGGACACCACCTCAACCCTACGCGTATCCTCGGCCGATTCAAGCACCCTACTACACAGATAAAGTGCCAGTAGCCTACACGCACCCAACGATGTCGGCCTACATGCAAGCACAAGTCGCTACTCTACCACCATCAGCTCCGTACCACGCTATGCTCGTCAACCAGTGGATCAGAAACGCTGCTCTGTATCATCACACGTTACGGTACCCTGGAGCAATGGCTCAAAGAATGCCCGGAAGGAATCCACCGCCGATGAGAGCTCCTGGCATCCCCGGAGCCAGGCCTAAAAAGCAGTTCATTTGCAAATATTGCAACCGCCAGTTCACAAAATCATACAATCTACTCATACATGAGAGGACACACACAGATGAGCGACCGTATTCTTGCGACATTTGTGGAAAAGCATTCCGGCGACAGGACCACCTCAGAGATCATAGGTAAACATCGGCATCACATTGATTTTTTATAGCTATAAAGTTACCTTATTGACCATTACATCTATTTGATAGCATTGTAACTTATTCTGACGAAATTCAAACTGTCCATAAATTAGTCCCACTTTCACTAGTGATATTTAGATTTCTTTCTTAATTTAATGTTTCTTCTCTAATATCAACAACGTGATTTAGTACGTGTTTCATCGAGGCTTTGTTGACGATAAGAGAAAAAAATAAATTAAAAGTGTAAACCTTTTTGTGAGGTCGCGAGGCCGCACGCGCGCCCCCAACAACCGGTTTGGTTCTTTACGATCACCATATCTGTCTTGCTCCGCCGTCGAACAAATTACACGTTATATTTCTTCGCTTTTACGAGACTCAAGATTTTTTCCTCTTATTACACCACATATATTAACCGTCTAATGCGTTTGTAATGTGGTATCACTTCAATTTTCATTCAAACCTCTTATTATTTCGTCGCCTATTGAGCCATAAAGATTTATGCTGATGTCTGTTTACATAGAGCTCATTTAGTTATCTTCTAACCTTTTTAAAAGTGAAAGTTTAACTGTAGACTAACATTTATTTTCTTTCGTTTCAGATACATACACTCTAAGGAAAAACCATTCAAATGTACTGAATGTGGAAAAGGATTCTGCCAGTCGAGGACCTTAGCTGTGCATAAAATTTTGCATATGGAAGAATCTCCCCACAAATGCCCAGTTTGCAGCAAGAGTTTCAACCAAAGATCAAATTTAAAGACGCATTTGCTGACACACAGTGACGTAAACAAGCATCACCTGGAACATCTTGAAGGCTGCCAAGAAGTTTCATCGACGAGTCAATCTGATAGCTCTTTACTGGATTTGTCTCACAAGCCTTCACCACCGCCCGTTGCACAGCAGCTTCAACCCCTTGTTAGCTCTCACCAGTCTCCTGTCGAAGTACCTAAACGTACACTCGGGTTTTCAATAGAAGACATTATGAAACGTTAGGCATCGATTGCTTTAAATTTAAATTGTAGATTAATGTAAATATTTATTGCGTTTTCTCAAAGGTCTTTACAGAGGCCTTTCAATATTTTAAGAAGATTAGAGTCATCAATCTTGGTACTATCATAAATCTATAGTCATTATGCCCGTTCTTTTGTTATGTATAATTTACCAAAGACTTCATTTGACTGATTTCTGTCATACTTGGCGTACCTACTGTTTCTCATTTCACCTTTGTATTTAGTGTATGGTTCACTTATGCTTACAAGCGTTGGCTATTTTCTCTAGATTAAAAACCACAATTGTTTTGTACATTGATCATGTATAGCAAATCTGATTATAATCTTAAAACTCGGATCTTCTTGATAAAGACTGATTGTTTTAGTTATTTGTTATGTTTTCGGATGTTTATTTATTTTGATAGCTTAATTAGCCCTAAGTTTATAGTTTAACTAAAGTTACCGAAAAGTATTACCCTATTTTAAGTTTCTCATTTCCAAATTGTACGGCTATGACATCGTAATGATCACTTCTTTTAAGTTCTTTTATTTAATTATCTGGTATTTAGTAATTAATTAGTTATAGTTCATGTAAATATGTACATCAGTTTCCTAATAGTTACTAAGTCCAAGAGGCTACTTGAAAAATGAAAAGAAAATCTTTCAAACCTTATTTTTTCGTTTGATTTCCCTTGACAACGTAGAAATTAATTAGATATTATAATGAGATCAGGTAATTAAAAAAAACTACTCGGAATTAATAATTTAGATATTTAAAAAAAACGATGACTAAACCAAAGAAATGATGATCACACTTAAAAAGCTAATCAAAAATTGATAGTAATTAGCGTTATGAGAAACATGTTCAATAATAAGAGTGACAGAGTGGAAATTTATACGTAAAAATGAAAGAAAACGATGAAATTAACCTCTAACATGGTCAAGCCCAAACTAACGGAAAAATAGTTAGGTACGTATAATTCTTAAAAGAGTGGCCTATGGGGCTTGGCATCGCGTCACGGTCGCGCAATCTTCACCATAATTATTATGTAGTCAATGTAACACACGAAAATGATTATAATTACAGGTTGCGTTACTGTTTGGGATAAAATTGAGTAAAGAGCGCGTACGTCAAACATTGCAATTTTCTAAAGTAACTGTAAAGTCTATAAGTTGTGGTTATTTTACATAAAAGTCATTGCGTGCAAGTGATCTACACAGGATATTGAGCAGGATCACTTTATACTAAAATTTGATTAGATGATCAATTGGTCACCCTAATGATATACCTAATCTCTTCCGATAGATAATTTATATTTCTGGAAATAAATTATAGCGAATAGTTGCGGTAGTAATCAGTAGTTTTAGAATTTCACTAAGCATTCATATTATATTGCAAAGCGTCTAGCAGCGCCATCTATTCTATTCCACGAGGACTAATACAATGTCACATATGACACCACGAGGTCGCCACTCGTATTGATTTTTAAAGACAGAGATTTTAAACGAACACTAAAATCGATCAATTTCTGAATGAGTTACTTCCTTCCTTTCTTTGTTCATTTATTTACAAAGCCTTCTAAAAAATCAGTAGGTTAATTTGGTCACTATATTAAAATAGATGCCATTACTTGGATGATTTTTCTGAGACTGATGAGAGTAATTTTGAGCACGAACAAAATAAAATACTAAGTAATAGTTTTTAATGGAACTTTTGTGCTTTATCTTATAGACCTGGTATTAAATTCATTGTTCCAAGATAATTTTAACTCTCATATTTAAATGTCCTAGTTCTAAAAGTCTTTATGCGTAATAAATGCTGCAACTTTAACAGAGTGCTACATATAGAAAACAAAATTCAATCAACAAAATCGAATTCAAATTAAACTAAAACAGAAATAATCGATTCGCAGAAATCGACTGGCCTGAACTGATTGATGTTTGAAGTCCCACCTCTATCTGCAATTTGCCAGTCAATGGAAATTGCAACAAATGCCGTGATTGGGGTCTAATCGAGATCCTTGAATCCGCGTTTTCCCATGACTATTCAAAATCCCATTAAATTGTTAAATCCAATTAAACTGTTAATCCAATCACTTGCAATTTTAGCTCTACTTTCGGAATGTGAGACGATATTTCACTTCAAATTGTTTTGCCTGTCAGAAGAAAGAAAAAATGCCACAAAATTTTACTCGGCTGTACAAGATTTAAGTCTCATATCCACCATTACACGCACCTCGTATTTATTTTAACCAAAATAACGTAATATTTGATCTTAATACATTTTTGCCTCGTCATTGGTGAATAATTGTCACCAAACATGTGTAACACACTGAAACTTGTAGATGATCTGAAAATTTAATTACCTGCAGCATCTAAACATATTCTGAACTAATATCAAGAAAATGTGAACGACCAAACACAAGGGCTGGCATTCCGAGAAGTGACACCACCAGGGCCCGTACCGTGAGATGCTTATTGCGATGTTTGTTAGGTTCAGCCGACGACGCTGCGCGACCGGGAGCCTTATCCCCACGCGATAAGGTATACAGTCGCGCAGCGTTATCGGCTGAACCAAACAATCATCGCAATAAGCATCTCATGGTACAGGCCCTGACCTCACTATCCACTATTTGTCATATACGTGTTCAGACTACTACCTAATTCACCTTTGGTTTAACGCTGATGACGTAAGGTGGTATCACCCGCGTGATCGATTGAATCTCGGACTGCCATACTAGCGAATCATGTTAACAATGGTCTTAGATGTGACCATGTGTTTTTGCGAATTTGGCATATATGAGTACCTCCTAAGTCGAAAATTTTTGCTAGTGCCATAAATGCCAAAACTATGGAAGTCTGTAATATTAGCTTAAGCTTGATTATTATTATAGTCTGTCATTTTTTTCCTTGCGTGCTCTGACGAGGTAGCTCCTAATGAAGATTGCATTTGACCTGAGGCCAGAGCCGTAACGCTCACCTGAAGTAGCCCAAATAAAACTTTAAGTCATTATTTCCAAATTTACGATCTCTCAGACGGTATTATTGTTCTCTATACCGATATTTTGAGGAAGATTTATGTTATAGCTCTAAGCGGTGCGATGCTTAAAACAAAGGCTTTTGGGCAGATATCTAATGATTTATGTGCGGATAAACTTTACTGACTTAGATGTTGTGCTGTTACAAAATTGTGGAGCTTACCTTTCTGTTTTGATTGGTATTTGGCGCTAAAATAAAGAGTTTCTACCATGCTAGCATGCTACCTAACTTAATATTACGATCAAACGAAATATCATTGGATTAAACCACTTGTTTTCTTGCGAAAGCTACGTATCTAAAACAACCGCACTGGACTTCAAAACAATCCTTAGTTAAGTATTGTAATATTTTGATAACAAACCTCTAATTAATTAAAATAAAAAATAAAAATCAAGTACCCCGTTTCAAATTCAAATAGCGCAACGCACACGCCACCTGGCGAACCCCTCACGCAAGTGATTGACAGCTGTCAATCATCGGCTGTAATCGGCCGTCATCGGTTTCGTTTTGGCCAATTATAGCTCGAAGTCGCACCCAGTTTGAAAAGGGAATAGGGTAAAATCTAATGTGGGGGCAATGAGTGTGCTTTTATCTACGAGCGTGGCGTTATTAAATGAGGAAATGATTGGTAAAACTGTATTCGGGAAGCAAAAAATATAACCGCAATCGTTGCGTGATCCAGAACACTTCCAATATAATATTAGTTTATTTTCGTTGTTTTTTAATAACCTTCACGTTCTTCGTGTGTAGTGAATGTACTCGCACATTCGCTGTGACAAAAAGTCATGAAAAAAACCAAAAAAATACTCTGCAATATCGAGTCTATTACAATACAAATAAGAGATCGATTGTTTGCAGCGGAAGAAATACTATTATATCTAATAGATACAGTTTTGAAGATGAACTTCCGCAATGTAATGCCTGATTCAATCAAACGCTGATTTAATTAATCAATTATAAAGTTAGAACGAAGGTCAGAAGCTGAATGCAATTTTAATTAACAGGTTATGTTCTAAGAAATGACTAAGTGTTTGCAGAAAAAAGTTAACTATTTCCTTGTTTTACTATGAAATAGAAGTTTTAGCATTCCGGGTTCCAAAGGAATCACGATTTTATAATTTGATGCAAATAAACTGCATCGTGCAGAATCATGCAGACATAATCATAAAAGCTTATTAGTTGTTATTGATAAATTGTACTGTAAATAACTATTTCTAATTAACTAATAGTTTTAATTGCATTTTTTAAAGATTAGTTACTATATTCGAAAAATAATCCCGCATCTTTTTCCTAATATTTTGAACGATCTCTAATTATTTTTAGGTTAGATTTAGTTAGTGTTATTAATGCCTGTTTATATTGGTGTTTACAACTTTATATTTTGTAGATTGAAAATAATTAGATCCCATGTTTTAATTTTAGTAAGACTTAACTGACCTTAAAACTATTATTATAGAAAACTGTAACAGATAATTAAAGCCCAAAATAGCACAGAAGGGTAAAGTTAAATACAGACAAACCGTTTCAGAGACCTTTACCCTGACATCATTCTACGTAAAGACGAGTCAAAAAAATAGAAAATTGACGCTTGATAGTGCAAGTGTATAATTATTAAGGATCAAGATTTGAGCTGAGCATTTTGGAACAGTTATTAAATGTCGAATTTGGGAGCAAATGTGGTTATAATGGCGGCAGTTAGAATGATACGTGCAGTGATGAGTGACTTTTGGACAGCGAGATTGGAAATAAACTTCTTGGCTGTCATTTTTTTTCGTGGTTTTTTTTTCTTGTGTTTTGGCTCCACACAGACTGATTTAAGTATTATTTAAGTGTATTTTTCAAATTAAAAAATAGTGATCTATCTATCTACTTGTTTCTTCAGAATTTGTAGTAAAAATAATCCTAAAGATGTTGGTTTATTCTAGAAATTAAATCATGCTATGACTGCACCTTATAAGTATTTCCACATTGGTGGTCAACCGACTCTAATTTCGTAGACGTGCCTTCCGTTCGGCGTGGTGCAATTTGCCAAAATGATAGGAAATTTTAAAAGGGACGATTTCATTTCAATAATTGTAGACGTGTCATATCTTGGGCTCTTTAAATATGGGTGTGAATGACAGATTTATGAGTGGTCCACTGGTCAAGGATGACAGATAAACGTAGTTATTTTAATGGTTCCTACCATGGTATTGTCAGTAAAATTGTTGGAAAGTTAAAATAATTTAAAAATTACAGGTACAAAAAAAGAGTTGTGAGGAATAGTCGATATTAAAATCATCAACTATCTATTAATGCAGGATAGAATTGCTGCTATCAAAAAAAGAGAAAATTTGGATGCTGTGCCTGTCCCAGTTCGGCAAAATCCTTATCGATATCGATAATAATAGTCGGTATTTCGGCCCTAGTCATTATCTTTATATGGGTTTTTTTTAAAGAGTATTTTCAGTGTTGCACTAGGTTTTTAGATAGGAATCTGAAAGAAAGACGCTCAGCTGATAATAAGCGCCACGCTAGCCTATTATAATTCAGTGCCACATAGAATTTTGAACTTCAATCCTGCGCGGCAATTCACTGCAATCATCAGTCGTCACCCTGTTATATAAGATGTTAAATTATATTTTTAGCCGATTACGCGAAGCGAAAAGGAGGGTTATGATTTTGATCGGTTTGTATATTTATATATATTCATCTGTTCCCTCATAACATATACCTAAAATATAAAATCCTGTACAGCTCACCGTTTTTACAAAATAGAAAATCTATAAAATGTTGGCTACTCTTATTACATTTCATTGGCACTTAATCGTCGTAGATTAATAGTCCGGAAACGCCGCCTTATACTTCAGTGGTCAATGACTAAGTTTGTGGCGCCACCACAGAGGCTTTAAACACATTATTAAACCGCATCATTGGCCACATTGTAAACCGCAAACTAATCAGACAACGTGTTATTAGACCGTCATTTTTGGGAACGAATCCTGTGGGACAGACCGAGACTGGGATGGGATGGATGGGAAAGTGAGATGGTTAATTGTTGGGTCAGAAGAGACAATGATGCTGGAGAGGATTTACATTGCCTAAAAAGCCGTGTGTTATGCTTATGCCCGTTTTCACCAACCTTAGGAGTCGCCTAAATATTTAGGATTTGCCTAAGCAAACATTAGGTGATAACTACTGACGTTAGGTGTCACCTAAATTTACGGCATCGATTCGGGAGTGCCTAATCATAGGCAACCCTTAAAGTAACAGCCCGCGCCACACTCGCTCACTCAACAATCAAATAATCAAAACAAACAAACAATCAAAACCATAACTCACGTTAAATTGAATCGGTTATTGCGACTATAGTTTCGATCACATTCGGTGACCTTTATCAAGGAATGCTCAGCCTGACACGCGAGCGACCACTTCTCGTCGTTGAGTGTGAGGCAAGACGAGGCCGCTCGCGTATCACGCTTAGCATTCCTTGATATATGTCACCAAATGTGATCGAAACTATAGTCGGAATAACCGCCTTAATTTAACGTGCGTATTCCCGTAATATTAAAACAAAATGTGTCAAAACCACGTCAGTTAAAATTAAATTAAATTAATTAATTAGTTTAACTGTTAAAATTGATAAGTAAAACAAAAGATAAATGTGAAGTTTGCTTAGAATAGGAGTTGCTTTATTAGGCGCCGCCTTGTTCGCGGTTAGTGAAAATAGAGTAAGTATTTTAGGTTGTTGATTTTTTAAAGTAGTTGGATTTTAAATCTTTTTAAAACGGTTTACAAGGACAGCTTGGGATTAATATAATGGTAAAACTACCGCTACTAACCTTGCACTGGTAAGGCCGATTCTGCTTTCGATTCCAATGTTCCATTATCTCAATACTACAATTATATGCATATATTTTTATTTCAACATGTTATAATGTGAGAAGAATAATTTAGGAACTGACAAATTACTTAACGAAATGGCACAACAGAATCGAAACCACTCTAAAATCAGCTTTTTGCATGCTAAGGTGCATTTATGCAAACCAGTAGTATAGTCAGGTAGTTCCTCAAATATTTTGCACAGTTAATCATTGAGAATAGACACTTTTCTTTTTTGGCAAAAAAATCGAAATATCTAAGTAGTTTTTATAGAACGATTTTGATAATGTCAACTATTAAATATCTTTTTTTATATTTTAAAAATATTAAAAGTTTATTGCATATATTATATTTTTTTATAATCTTCGATTAAAAAGCAGTTTTTTTTTTTTAAATAAAATAACCTGTGACCCGGCTTCGCATGGGTGTAATTTAGACAAATTATTTGTATAAACCTTCCGTGAAAAATTATCTAACTGATGGAGAAATTGCATCAAAATCCGTTGCGTGGTTTAGGAGTAGTTAACGGATAAACATACAGACAGACGCGGAAAGCGACTTTATTATATTCTATGTAGATATATCACAACCCTTGACACTAGCAAATGCACAGAACGTGCGTTGCCAAATTATTTTCAAAAGACAAGAAAAAAAACGAAATGTAGAGCTTACTAGACCTCTGTTAGTACTTATTCTTTGTAAAATGCTACAAGCTGTTTACTTACACGACAAAACAATAGTGACCCTTTGCGGTATACTGACCACCTATCATTCTTCTACCACCTATCGTTATTGGCAGATCTCTCTAAAATGGCACAAAAACCGAATAGTTTTTGTATCATTTTGTGAATGAACGCCTTTGGTTACGGTTGCGAATTCGTTATCTCATTTTATTTTGCAATAAAATAAACTATAATTATGGGGATAAAATAAATTACATTTACTATTGGTCTTTTCAAGACACGACTATTTAATGGTGAATCATTTCATATGATGAAATATTGAGTTGGCTAAATATGATGAGTGTTTGATATTACAATATTATGTTAAAAACAAAACAAGTATAAATTTTAAAAAAAAACCAGACTTCAAAATGTAACCTATGTCATTCCAGGCACAGAATTCTCCTTATAAATAATGTCTTTGATTCCAGGTATATATAGAGAAATTCAACGACACCGCGCCAAAATTGGTTGAGCCGTTTAGGGTACAGGAGTTTCACGGGATACGTAATATACACCTAACAATAATTTACTAAAGATAGGTTTTTACCTTCAAAACAGGGCTCTGAATTCGGTTACACTGGATTATATTTCCTTCCGCCAAGAAGTGCGAAAGAAGATGCGAAAAGTTAGAGAATAAAAGAGATAGATATAATGAAATCTGTCAGAAACGACATAATTATTTGCGGGGGTCATTTTAACTGCGCTAAAGTGGTTTCTGTAGTAAAATATCATTGTTTATACCCCTAAAACATTACCCTTTTTCTTTGGCAGGTTCTTTATATATGTCATGCGTCACGACTACTTTTTTTTTTTATTATTTGATACGGGAGTCACACGTGCATACATCATCCATGCGTGTATAAGTTGACGTATTTATTGCAGAAATGTGACAGATAAATTGTTAAGATTATCTGTCTCATCATGGGAGATGAAAAGTTTGATGATAGGGTAATGGTGTAGGCACGCGCTGCTTAACGATGGTCACGGGTTAAAGGGCAAAGCTATGGTAAGAACTCTGATATACGTACGAAGGTACTTATCAGCATAGTTACATTATGAGCATTATGCTTTCGTTTTATCTTTCAAATTGTTGGTAAAAAAAAAAAAAAAAACCCTAAGAGGATAGTCCTTTCACAAGGTTTTGGAGCATTCGGTATTCGAAATTGTATAGCTGTCGCTCGGTTTCTTGTGCGTGCGATAGAGAGAGTTAGTGAATTTTCCTAATTTTTAATGAAATTAGCGTTGCGGGGGAAGTCTGTTATCACCCCCGAAATCTTGACAAAATCTTTTGTTTTTGGTGTCAATGGCTTGGATAAACTATTATATGCCACTATGTATCGTTTTTTCAAATAATGTGTATGGTATTCTTACAAAACCTACTTTCCTTTGTGATATTTTCGACGCAAAAATATTGTCCCTTTAAGTGCCTATACCAACGAAGATTTTGCGAATTAAAAAAAAAACATACAAGCATAGTTTTTCACGGTTTAGATAATATATAAAAAAACATCGAAATCGGATAACGTATCTATATATAGGGGTGGGTATAAGACTTCGCTTTTTGTATGGAGGTGACGGTGGTATACTCTATTCTTAACTCTTAAGGTGTAGCTCAACTAGCAATGGTCTTCACAAATCATCGAAACTTGGAAAAAAAATGAACCATATCAGACTACAAATGCGTAGGGTATAGAAGTACCCAGTAGTGGTGAGCCTTTCTGCAGAACCCGTCTGGGGAAGTACCACACCTTTGCAGTTATTCAAGCGCCAAGCAGTTGTGTACAAGCATTACTGAGTTCCGGATTGAAGGGCAATGTTTCCAGCGTAATTACTGGGCATAAAGATATTTAACATCTAATATGTCATGGTGACGAGCGCAGTGCAAAATTATGGGTGGCACTGAATTTTTATGGGCAAGCGTGAAGCTTAACATCGGGTGAGTGACTTGCTCACAAAGTACCACAAAAAAATAGGACACACAAATGGGAAAAAATTGCATTCCTACTACCGTCGAATGATAAGTTGTGTCTAGATCGTCCTATAAAAACAATTCATAAAGTCCAAAAATTTAAATATGAAAAACAGTATCAAAAACCTTAATATTGTATGTTTGAAAGGACCACATAAACACATGTCATGTTGATCTCTTGATATGATTGGTCATATGAAATCAATATTTTATTTTTTGCAAATATTTTACCTCGAAATCTACTTCACCATTAGCTAGACACTATCTGATAAAATATAACGACCTATCTAGCTTGCTCTAGATCATCAGAAATGCATGCATTCTCCAGTGAAAATAAATAAATGATTGTGAATTCCGCTAGGTTCTTACTACAACTCGTACTAGGTTCTTCTACAAAATTAACATAATATATTGTTTTAACACAATAAATCTAAATCCTCTCAGTATATATCGCATGCGAAGAAAATATCGTCAAATAAAAGTTTATCTCCGTATACCTCGGCCGGATTTTGATAAAGTTTACATTGTCACCTCAAAAGTGGGCAAGTTTATTGTACCTAGAGAATTAAAATTAACGCAATAAAATTAACAGAGATTCAGGTTCCACACAACATAAATATAAATAAAGTAGTTGAACTGAAAATCCTTTATTTTTAAACCATATTAAAAAATCCTAGATTAATCTAATCAAAAAGATCCAAAATCCCAAATCACCTGCTTCCCAAAAGCTTGACCTGCACGATTCGCCTCAAGCCAAGTTGCTTATTAGGTCTGCATGCACCTGTGTGAATGTTTCCTTAGTCCCCTCTAATTAGAGGTTTGCGGATCTTCCCAAAGGATCCCGAGCACCTCTGAAGAGGCAATAAATTGTTCGACATTTGACCCCAGCTTTAGGGAATTTGCCTGGAGGCAGTCGTGCCAAGGGATCCTCTAAATCTCTGCGCATGCGTATGTAAAAGTGGTGTATGTGTGCATATGCAGTAAGGTAATTACAATGCCAACGGTTTGATTCCGTTGCAATATTTTTTTTATTTGGGTTCTTTGTTTGTCGTTATATTCTTCAACATAATTTTGTTTTTATTTATCGTCTTTCAATTATTTTTTAGCTATAAAAATTGATTTGATACTTCTGATTTCGATAATTTATGAAAAAGTAATATATAATATAGCACTTCAATTTCTTATCACTCTACTTCAAATTTAAAAATAACAATGATCATTACTTATTCGCACCATCTCACATTTTCTTCATCATACCCAGTTTGAACTAATGCTTCATATAATTTTTTACCTCATATTTATCGCAGCATCGTCAACCTCTGTGTTTCGCCTGGAGGCTCCCCGCCTCGGCTTTGGCCGTTCCCACGTGCTCTGAATGCTTGGATTGCGTGTGACCTCTCACCAATATCTGTACGCACCAACGCGGCTACGTAACTCTATCTACTTTCACGTCGCATACAAACTTACTCGGCTCTGTAATGTTTTAAAATCTCACAGAACAGTAACTGCTATGTTCTGTACTATGTTACTCTGTGGCGTTTTTGTTGGTAGAGTCATAATAAACGGTGGTATCATACGGTCGCCGTGGCTGCTTCAGTGAGTCTACCGTTTGCTCCAGGCTAGGTTTCGGCTCTCACCTCAGACTCCTTATGACCGTGGGATTTTTGTTGAGCAACTTTTGGAGATTTGTCTGATGATAAGTGATTTTAGGTGTATTATTATTGTGAGCAGGTATGTTAATTTTTAATGAGGCAGAAAAACGACACTGTCATAAATCATTCAGTAGAAATAACTCTATAACAAATTATGAAAACCACGCTAAGATTTTTGACAGAGATAATTTTGATAGAGAATTTATTCTTATTTACTAATTAATAATTGTTTAACTATAAAAACCATCAGAAAATAACAGAGATTCCAATAACCAAATTAACCAACAATAGCAGAATTTTATGAATATATTTTGAGAAGTAAGAACATTCCCAACAAATCTACACATCGAAACGAAAATAAAAGTTTCAGATGCGGGGTAATAGCAGTGTTCATGGTAATGACCATAGTTACCCACGGAGGTGATTACTCGATTACAAGCCTACCTTTAACCGATTACCGACGTTTACCAAACGATTCGGTAATCTTCACTAATATTGGGAATATCGGGATGAAATTCAAAGAATGCTGGTGGAAATTGTAGGGGGTTACTGTTACTGTCGGGAAATTTGAGTAATCATCATGGAATGTCAGGTAAATCAGATTCTTCATAAGCACCGTATTTAAATTATGTTAATACGTTATTAAAGGTTTGATAGAAATTCCAAAGGAATATTAGAGAACGTTACCTACTGTTTAGGAATAAGTTAATGTTATTATATTCCTTGCTCGGAATTTCTGATTAAAATATTGAACTACTTGACCTGAATATTTTTTAATCGTGTTTGATGTTGTTTTTAATATAGTTTTGAAGTAACAACAACGTAGTCTTTTTAATCGAAAATCTTTCATTACTCAACGTATAAAGCATGTACATTTAAAAAAGTTAAATTAATTCGAAAAGAAGATAGCGTGCAGAAAAAGATAATGATTGAATCAAATTGATTTCTAATTATTTTTGACACTAGAAAAAGTACTTTAAATTGGCATTCAAACATAATCAAGACAAGGATCTTGATTATGTTTGAATGCCAATTTAAAGTACTTAAGTAAAAAATCATCATAGCTAATGAGGACCAAGATATCGTGATTACCATTAGATATGACGATCAAAAAATATACTTTATTATTTTTAAATCCGAATTTTCCTCTAAAACCCCTATAATCCCGAACACCGCTTCAAAGAAACAGCGCTCGCCCCGCCCCTCAACTTCGCCTGACCTCACCTACCGGTACTTACTTAACTATCACAAAGGCTCCGATGTTGTCCTAAACATCATTGGTAATTAAAACAAATAGGGTCAAAGAGAACCCGCCCGAGGCGCCACGGGGCGTTCCACTCCCTTGTCTCGACGTAAGTCGCGACGGCCCTACCAACCCCCATATTAGGACCTTAATCTAATTATTGAATTCTTACAATGTTGTGTTTACTTTTTTTTAATTTTCTTGCCTATACTTAAGAATGGACGAATAAGCGCTAAATGGCACGTTTAGGGTCATATATCAAATGAGATCGAGTCACTGTATACCGTTCTCACGGTTTCGACTTAGGTATATGTACTTATTAGGTAATCCAGGGCGGTAACTCAGATATTATTATAAGGCGCCGGTTTGCCTCTAGATTACTGTTACGGATTTTATTGCATTCTTTTGGTGGCGGCACTTTATTACGCTTTGTTTTTTGCTTGAATCGTGTTTTGTTTTTCTGTGTTTGGATGTTGGTATCAAATTGGCTGTTAGTTAAACTTGTAAGTATAGTTTTTTTTCTAAGGGCTGTGGATTTTGTTAAAGAAATAAAATAAAATAAAAATAATATATTTTTACACAGGCTTTCAATATAAGACTTAATGACTACTTTGATAAAAATATGATTTTTATATTTAGTGCCCCTCATTACGTATCTATATTAAAAATCTTATTTTGATACATTGTGTTTTTCTGGCTCTGTCATCTCGTTTTTCTTGACGATTACATGACATTTTATTGATAAAATATATGCTTGGCGGTTGAATAACTGATGAAGGTGTGGTAGTTCCCCACACGGACTCTTGCAAAAGAGTCCTAAAACTATAACCTCAAAGTAAAAACTCAACCTCAAAGTATACAAGTATAATTATATGAAAGAGGTGCTTAAACACATTAAAATTGGCTCTAAATACTAATAGCTTACAGTAAGATGTATGTTATGCATGTATTTTCATATATATTATATTATATATATTTTATGTAGATATTCACACCACCGACCGCAGTGTTTTTCATACATAATTCTGTCCATCCCAAGGTTGTCTGGAAGAAATCGCTTTAGGCGATAAGGCCGCCCATTATACTACCGGTTTTCTATTATTGTTTATATTTAAGTTTTATTGTCTTTTGGTGTATAATAAAGTTATATTGTATTGTATTGTATTGTAAGATTATTGGATGAACTTTTGAACTAAACAAGTTTTTAATAGGTAGCCTAGGCTTAAAGGTCTATTAACTACTTTATCGTTAAGTTAGATACTAAGCTGTTGCCTAGTTTGTATTTATTTTTCTCATCTCTACTAACGAGCATTTTAATTATTATTTTGAATTATCTGCAACTTATTATTGCCGACTCATTTAAATAGGTAAAATAGCTTCGTGTAGCCTCGGGCGAGATCGGATAGCTTCGGTAAGCTTCGAGTCTTATCGAGAACTTTCGAGTAAGATCGTGTGATAGCCATCAGTCATAGACGATAACGACCTCTATGCAAAACGTTGACGGCGCTGTCATCTTCTGAAAGAAATGTTGTAGAGTTGTTATCATGCTAAGTAACAACTCTATAAAACCATATCCGTGGTACATTACATTACATTATCAGCCAGAAGACGTCCACTGCTGAACATAGGCCTCCCCCTTAGACCGCCACACCGACCGACAATGTGCCACTTGCATCCACCGGTTGCCCGCGACTTTCACAATGTCGTCGGTCCACCTAGTGGGAGGCCTGCCTACGCTTCATCTTCCGGTTCGTGGTCGCCACTCGAGAACCTTTCTTCCCCATCGGTTATCGGTTCTTCGAGTGATGTGGCCTGCCCATTGCCACTTCAGCTTGCAAACTCTGAGAGCTATATCGGTGATAAGTAAGTATTGGATAAGTAGGTATCGTTATCGGTTTTTCGGTGATCGGTGGTCTCCGTGGTAAGTACGCGATATTTAAGAAACAATAATAACAATAAAACTAACAAACGCAGCACACTTCAACACTTATCTATACATAGTATAAAATATACTCGCTTTCCGAGTCTGTCTGTCTGTATATCTGCTAATTCCTTTTAATCCACGCAATGGATTTTTGATTGCCGCGACGATGAGGATGACGATGATATCGTTCGCTTCATTTCTAATGATGGCCACCCTGGCTATATCATATAGTCGCCGGCAAACATATTGAGTAAAAAGCGGCGTAGTGGGCGAAAAGTTGGCGCATCTACTCGTACGTTGAAATCTTTAGCGTGTGAGCTTTTGAGTTTAGTAGCGAAGGTTTTATGGGGCTAACCTTCGCTTCGCCAAAGATACCTAAATATCAACTGCAGCGCAGACTGCCATTTTACCTGTTTGCGCAGATGACGTCATTGCTCAAGTTGTTTGCCGCTGTGTTTGCCGCTAACTGTAAGTGGCTAGCAAATTCAAACTTTGTCTCGAACACCCGGTAATATGACAAGCAGTAAAGCTGACCCGACTGACCCGGTTGTAGTAAAGCTGGTGTTGATGTCGTTATAGGAGGGTTCAGGTTTTTGTAGATTACATATTATGTAATTTATAAAAAAGCATTAGGCATATTAGACAGCATTAGCATAAGTCATATTAGCATAAGATGTATTAGGCATAGTTTACTATTCGTTATATTAAGCATTAGTTATCATATATTGACTAATATAATTAGTCGTATTCGCATAAGATATATAAGGCATGGTTTACCATTAGTTATATTAAGCATTAGATATATTAGCATAAGATATATTAGGCATATTAGCATAAGACATATTAGGCATAGTTTACCATTAGTTATATTAAGCATTAGATATATTACCATAAGATATATTAGACATAGTTTACCATTAGTATTAGATATATTAGGCTTACTAACTAGAGCCATCAGTAGCAGAAACCATTAAAAAACAATTATAAACAATATAATAAATAAGTATGCAAATTAAATAGATTTATAACTATGTAAATAGCTATATCTATAGATATAAAAGAACAAGTCCCTTTAATCAAGGCACAGACCAAACCGCTTATAATAGAGACGTGACATTAAAATACTCGTACCAATACTCCTCAAATGGTCTAGGCGAACAATAAGAATGGATTTTGCGAAATTCCACCTTTAGAGAGGTATAATGGACCCCAAAGTATTTTTGGAAATAAAATCTTTGTTCAGCCAATGAAACTCGATTTGTGTACAAAGCATAAAAAATAAGAAAAGTCATGTCTCAGGATTTCAAAACATAATCTCTAAAGAATGGTGCCTTGAAATTACTGTGCCCTATGCGAGCAAAGCCATGGCAGCTAATAAATACATTTACGTTTTAATAACTCTATACAGATAAAACTCTAAATTTTATTGTTTTGTTTCGTAATTTATACATGGCATACCTTAGGATCATTATTTACTGTTTCGCCCGAGGATACGAGCGGGGTCAAAAGATGCTTCGACCAAAATCACCAGTTGACCGTTTAATGTGCTCATTTATAATAATAACAAAATAATACAGGTATCATAATAACAATAACACTACAGCGAAGAAATAGTAAGTTGACTAGACAAATCGTTCTAGACTTTTTTTGTGATGAAAATGAAGGTAGGAGAAGTGTTTCGGAAAGCATGCGAATCGTTTAGCTAATCATTGATATCTTGCTAAAAGTAAGTAGGTTCGTGCCAAGCTCCGGGCTGGGTTCAATAAGATCGTCCGACGACGCTCCATGTACGACATTACAAGTATGCTACGAATGTCACCGAGCGTCGTCGGATGACCTTACTGAACGCGGCCCTGAGGCCAATGCTTAGGTCGCTTCAAGTCCTCTGACATGGCTTAGCGGTTTTTGTTATAGCAGAAACAACCGGGAGCTTATCATCAGGTATGCACAATGAAAAAAACACTCCGAATTACGTAGTATTTGTATTCTCTTTGACTCCGAACGGGACGTCATTCAAGTGCAGGTCTTAAGTAAAAAAAAACTAAAAAAGAAACTAAACCTACTCCTACACAGTAAAGCCTACTATTACTCGATTAAGAAGTACATATCACCCCTACGTAGAATTAGGCTTATGGTAGCGCTCAGTTGTAAATGCCACTTGCAGTCACCCATTCGAAGTCTGACCATGTCGTCCGTATGACGAGCACGTCATAATCAATTAACACAAAATAATAGGTACTAATTTTGTGTGCAACTATAGATAGACATATAGATACATTTACGTAAAAAAAAAACCATTACGCGAATTGCCAAGGACGTCAATCAACAAAATGCATAAATGCAAAATGTCATATGCCAAGTTATAAAAAAGTTAGTGTCATAATGTTTAGTTAGACGCATAATGCCAATAATGACAAACACCAAATTCGCATGAATGCCAAACAATCTTTATCTCAAAATGCATTTGCATAATATGTAAAAACGATTGGCAAATAAACAAAAATTGATTATTGCAATTAAGAGGAAACAGGTGCCTTCGAATATATATATGATGCGTAACTTTTTACAAAATGGAATATTTTAAAATGGACATTTTCAACACCGAATATTATCCAAAATGGAAATATAAATAGGCACTTCAGATGAAGCTATGCTCTGCTCGGAGTCATTAATGCTCAAGTCTCATATTTACAGGCCAATTACGTTATGGTCCCTTGTTTATGCGCAGACGCATACTGGTGATTCACTGTTTCACGCCATCGTTAGTGTCAAACTGCGCCGTGTTTCGGTTATTAGAGAAGTTTTATTATTATGGGGACCACTCAATGATCTCTGTTATTGTATGATAGGACGTAAAAATACTTCATATTTTTACCCGACTGCCTAAGAAGATGGTATTGTTTCTGGTGTACGTAAATACATAAGTAATATCTTTGATTGCTATATTACCAGCTAAATCGAGCAGTTGATCGATTTTGACGAAATTGGGCGAGTGCAAAATATAGATAATATATATAAATTTTGGTGGACGTTATTCACACATAGCGCCATCTAGCCCCAAACTAAGCAAGCTTGTAGTATAATAACCAGATAACTGATAGAATATATTTATAATTTAAATACATACCTAGAAAACATATAAACACCCAGACAAAGAACAAACATCCATGTCCATCACACGCTTGTCTGTCCTGGGTGGGAATCGAACCCACAACCTACAGCTCAGAAGGCGGAAATCCACCCACTGAGCCACAAGGCTAGCTAAAATGTGTGCAGTCGGTTTCATAGCATCAAGTACTTATTTTCAAATATTTGCTTGTTCTAGAAAACAAGCAAACAATAGTGAGTCGGTTATTCCGACTATATAGTTATTCCACTTGCAGTGCAAGGTAAGACGAGGTCGCGCGCGTGTCACGTTTAGCATTCCTTGATAAAGGTCACTGAATGTGATCGAAACTATAGTCGGAATAAACGACTCAATTTAACTTGAGTATTTCCGTTTTATTATATCAAAACCACTTAAGTTTTTATAGTAAAATAATAGTGACTTGCTTTGCTTGACTGTAACTATGACTTGTTGGTCGATAATTTCCAATAAATTTAGAAAATATTCTGATACTTACTGGAAACAGGCAAAATTAAATGCAGGATACGTGTGATGCCAAATATCCTCCCTGCAGGGACGACATAAGTGATAGGCGTCTCTTGCAAGTCCGCCTGGCGTAGTACCACAACTTAGCCACTTATACAACCGCCAAGCAATAGAGTGCAAACATTACTGTGTACCCGATTGAAAAAAATTACTAAGCAAACCTCAAATTGTCTCGTTGTCGTTTCTAATTTCAATAAATAAAATTAAAAAAAAAAAAAAAAGAATCTCAACGTGACGAGCGCAGTGCATTGCCGCGCATGGTTTTGAACTGTTGAAATTCAAAATTATAGATTGATTTAAACTGGTATTCCAGCGTGTTGCTTACCGTCTGAAGAGCGGCTTGCTTGTCTCGTCACTCAGGTGCTACATAAAAAACTACTGTTTATTTTTTTATATTAAATTACCGATCAAGCCACTTTAATCTATTCTACTATAGTATTATATCAATAGCTACCGATTATCGTGTTCTCAGCCACAGATTAAATATTGTTACTGCTCGGTTCCATGGGAAATTCAATCAGATGGACTATTTTAATGACCTTCCGATCGATGGCAATCAATGTCATTACAGAGAGCCAACTTATCTTTAGAGTTGGCCAAATGAGAAACTGAACGTTTTCAATAGAAGGCAGGTCAGTTTTGTTCAAAAACTATGGTAATGGCTCTCTCATTCGACTGTACAGATAAGTTGGTAGTACTGTACATCCACTGCTACGCTGTCATTAGCGTACAGTTGTTTTATTTCCATTGTTTATTATGATAATTGGCAAGGATAGTTCACAATTTACACGGAATTCAGTAGAACAGAACATATAACCGGTTGACAGTTTACAAAAACACTATGCGCAAAATAGTACACCCTCGCAAATCCTAGACGGATATATCAAGAATTAATTAAGCGTACCCAGCCGCCAGCATGCTGGATACGCTGCCAACTGGTAGTCGGCTTGAACATTTGGATTTTCTATAGACCTTTAATGGTCTCTGGATAATACAACTTTTATTTTTATGTAGCAGGCTAAGTAGTTTAGGTAGTTGTAATTTTGTTTTACTCTCTCGTAAGCATGTTGAATAATAAAAATTTCGTCTTTATACATAAATAAAAGAACAAGCCTTTTTCTAGGAATCAACGCACAGACCAAAGCGCTTATGTTGGCAACACCAAGAAAGCCTGCAGTCTAAGCAATACTGGCTGGTTGACGGATAACATTTTTGAAAACCGAAGCTCTGGGAGATTGGAATCGGTGACGTATGGCTTTTGGACTTTTGCTGGAGCTTCAGAAGATGGAAGTTGGTTTTGGAATTTAATTATTGAGCAGATAGTTTGAATCCTTAAATGATTACGTGATTGTATAGTAGAAGTTTATTTAAATGGCCATGCAAAGAAATTTCTAACACTTACGACAGAGACGTGAACGTGACGTGACCTTAAATGGTCTAGGTAAACAATAAGAATGAATTTTTCGAAATTTTACCTGAAAAGAGGAGTTAGACCCCCGAAGTTTGTATAGAAATAACATACTTTTTTTGCTTCGCTAATGAACCTCGATGTGTGAAAAAAACATAAAAAATAAAGTGAGGCATGTCTCAGGATTTTTTCAAAAATTGACCCCTCAAGAGTTGATAAGGAGTTTCGAAATTACTGTAGCCAATGCGAGCGAAGCCGTGCTTTCATGCTATAGTCTATCCTATTTTCTTAAGGCACAAAAACTCTGTGAGCAAAGTCAAAAACATTTCCAAGACTTGCATACAAAAGTTACACAGATCTAGATAGAGTCTAGACACGGCAGTGCTCCCGTCACAGCGGCTAGACACAGTAACAAGGGGAAATGTGCAACATTTCACTGGTCGGGTACGCCCCCTGATTGCGAAGAGATAAGTCGTAAATAGTTTGAATTTAGATGGGTGATTTTGGTACTACCTAGGCCACTAGCAGATGCCCTGGATTATTGACTGAGCAAAAAAAACGGTATTTGGGTTATTCTAATGAAATTCTAGAATTCCAAAATTCTAATGAACTCTAATGATACTCATGAACTACAGAACATTCACATCATATAGCTTGAGCTTTTCCAGTGTATCGTTATGTGAACTTGCACATCTGTACACATGCGTGCAAATATTGCCGTGCTTTGAAGATATACCAGCTAAAATGATATTCCGGGCCAGCCTAGAAGCAGTGCAAGTACATCTGTGATGGTAAAAACTATGTCTGAATCTTCGAGCAGAGTAAAATGAGCGCCGGCGCTCACCTTGCTTCAGTCGCTCTCAGTCTGTGAAAAGTGCGAGACGTACATTTGTCAATACATGCAATCAAAAAATCCGCAAAAATATGCCTTAATATTATATTCGCTGTGTTTTTAGTGATAAATATAATATACATACGTTTAATTACGCATTAGGGAATTAGGCCTAAGTTCGATTCTTTTGACTTGTTATTTGTAAGGAAGATGTGTGGTTAGTGCCAGTCCATTTATTTTACTTTGGTCGAAGGTCTGAATAGTGTAGTCTAAAGAGACCCTAACAACTAAAACGGTAAGCACCACAACTAACTGTAAAGTAGCTACTTACCAAAATTACTTGACCCCTATACTCCCATTATCCACATGCAACATTCCACCAGATTCCTGCCATCATTCTCATGCTATGAAAACAGCCTGGAGCCATACACCGCCACGAAAACCCCCTTGCGTGTAGTTGCGTGAGGGCGTTATCGCACTAAGATGAAATACGCAATGCGACGCGACACGACACGATAATATACATAATCAATTTTTATTTTATAATTGATTTTCATTACTTAGGTTTTTGTTTGACAAAAATACTGTCTGATGTTAAGCAATAATATGATCTAGGTTTCAAAAAGTAAGTAAATGATCCATACAATTGGTTGAATTTAGTCAATTTTGTTTTGAAATAAGTTGAGAGCATGTCGGGCCATTACTATTACTACTCACGGGATATTTACCACGATTCTTATTTTCGTTTTTAGTAATGTGATAAACCACCACGAAATTCTAAAATAATGTCGGGTCATGGTTAGTAGGGTTCAGTAGGCGCGTAGGACGTTTGAGTATTTATGCGTTTTTACCGCATATCTCAAAAAGTAATTATCATAATATGTTGCCCGAAATAATTTAAAATGTTTTTTTTTTACTAAGATTTATCAACATGGAAGATAACAAGTTTCTGAGATGCATAGTTCAGAAATGGCGGGGGGACACACATATTGTATTTGTAAGGAACTTTGTCGGCCCATATTTCGCAAGCAGTACATCTGATAAAAAAATATTGTAGGAAACCTTCACTTTATTTTAGTACACCTATTCAATGATACACATAGTACATATAGAGGAAAGGCGAAAAATTTTTTTTTATCCCCTCTTTACATGTATGAGAGTAAATTTATTTATTTACAAAAAAATACCTTGTTTACAAAAAAAAGGTATTTTTATTTTTCTAAGCTGTAGGTCTATTACTTAGACTATCGTTGTGCAAAATGTAATGCTTGTAAGTTTAAAACTTTGGAAGTTATAAGGCTGTAAAGGATTCAGACAGACAGACAGACATGACGAACTTATAAGGGTTTCTTTTAGTACTATGGAACCCTAGAAACGGTAGTAGATACCCCGTCGAATTCTACATTCTAGGATAAGTTGGTGAAATGTTTTTCTTTTATTGAAGCTGAGCCGCTGAGGTATTATTCATAAATAAAGAATATGACGTTAATTAAAGAAGAGAAAATCGTAAATTTTATTTCATGTAATCTGTATTAACAACATTTTTTTTATGTTTTTACGGCAATTATTAACCCTTTTCGTAGTACGTAATTTAATATTTTGAACAATATTTTGTTTTATTTGGTAGGTACTTACTGGTATGTAAATGACACAGAGTAACTAGGTAACGCAAAGCTAACAGTATGACCTGTCTGCATTTTACTAAGAGTAGTTTATTGTTGTCACAACAATTGTGTTGTCACACAGGTTGTCACAACAAAAGCGAAACGAAAGTCTACGATTCTATGGAAGCAAATCGGCAGTTGTATGTGTGTATATTGATCCGACCATTGATTCGATTTTCATGAAATTTTGTAGGCGAGTAGTTAAAAATAATAAATAAATATTGGTGGACATTTTTCACACAGCGCCATCTAGTCCCAAACTAAGCAAGCTTGTACTATGTGAACCAGATGACTGATAGAATACTTTTTTTTTTTGTAAATACATACATAGAAACACCCAGATAGAACAAACATCCATCCACATCAAAAAAATGTTTGTTCTTGGTGGAAATCGAACCCACAGCCTACAGCTCAGAAGGTGGAAATCCGCCCACTGAGCCACTAGTCAAATATTCATATTCATAATTTCAATATCTACAAATTTCCAGTTTTTTCCAATATTTTTTGGTCCAGGAAGTCATTTTTTTTTGGTCCAGGTTCGCTCAGTTCGGCGCGACTAGAATACATTATAACAAGTTTTCATTTCTTGTTGGTTAATCAGAGCCAAAATCTTAACAGGTTTGTACAAATTTATTTTTGAATAGCAATATCTATTTATTGAATTTCAGTACCCAGAATTTGCTTTTATACCAGAAAAACTGAAAAATCAAGTCCTCTATAGTCGTTTGAAGTCGTGATAGCAGCGTTTTTAAAGTGTTTAGTCTTGTCGCACCACGTATTTCATAATGGTGAGGTCTTACCATAAAGATGCGTCGAGTTGCGTGCCAACACAAGTAGCCGCGTCACACGCAATCCAAGTATTGATTAATAAGCACTACTTTACAAGACTAATGATCTTTTATAAGGTACATCTTATTGATTCGATTGAGATATATTTAATGACGTACAGGAAAAGACAGTAGATCAACGTCAAAGAGCACGGCATAGTCTGTGATCTACCAGAAAGTTAACGGTGGTCGACGCCAAACTTTTAAAATTGGGAAAAATAAAGTTATTATTGTCTTTGAAAAAATGTTATTAATATGTTAAGTAGAAATTTTAGTATAAAGACTGACCTGCTTTTAACGTTTTATTTTAATAAAACGGGAATACGCACGTAAAAGTTTAACGTGAGTTAAAATAATGATTTTCTAAGAAACAACTATAACGAATTTGTGGTGAAAGTTTCCTAATAGTTTTAAGATATTTAGTTAGTAAAATAAATAGAGTACTTTAAATCATAAAACTATCGAACATTTTCTTAAAACTTGAAGCCTCTATGGTATATTATATAGTATATAGTGTTTTTAGTAAAGTAAAAAAGCTTATTAAAGAACTGAATATATCAATTAGTTAGAAATTAGTTGATATACATAATTATAATGGTTTTTATTGCAATTAAAAATAAACGGCGAATATTCTCGAAATTCTCAAATGTAATTAATTATGTGAAAATTTGTTAAAAAAATTAATAAATACTTGCATAAAAATGCAACTGCATAATCAACTTATTATGTCAATCTCTTAAAGTGGTAACAAACACACTTTCGGATTTATATCTATCGTAGAGATTAGTAGTTATACAGATAATGGTTTTTATTCCAATTAAAAATGTATTCTTGAAGTTTTCAAAGGTAAAATTAGTTTAAAAAATAAATAAATACTTGCATAATGACGCAACTGTATAAATTACTGTTATTATAATTTATACAGTACAAATTTACAAACTAAAAAATAATAATAAATATTGTATAAATTTGCGTCATTATGCAAGTATTTATTTATTTTTAATTGCAATAAAAACCATTCTCAACTTATCTCTACGATAGATATAAATGCGAGAGTGTGTTTGTTGACAGTTTAAGGGGTTGACATAAGCTACTTTTATCCTAAAAAAAAATCTGTTCCAGTAGGATTGCCTAAACTAGTGAAACCGCGGGGAGGTTATACAATACAACAGTTTTCATTAGCCGAGTTACTGTTGTTTTTTTGTACTGTGATCAAAGTAAGCTAAGAAAGGTAGCTATTATTAAGTGGAGTTAAGCACGCGATGGTCCTTGGGTTAATTTAATTTGTGAAGGCGAATTATTGCAATATTTATGTGTGAATATTTAAAGCTCGACCAAAATAACCATACAAATCGGCCGTGCTAAGAAAATATGCTGATTAAAAACAGTTAGAAAAATTTAAATCTTTGACTTGTTAACATTTATAACGCATTGAATTGTGGATCAAACTAAAAGTTAGCATTATTCTAGCCTAAAATCATAAAACGTTGTCACGGATTCCAGTATTTTGTCATAGCAGTCACGGACTCTTCACGTTTATTTCAATTAAAAAAAAAACCACAACTATCATTACACCTAATGCGATAACGCAGCCAAATTTTAATTAATGTATCCCTACTAAGTATTCGTGGGGTCGTAAGTTTGAACCAGGGCGGGCCCGTACCAATGAGTTCTTTGGAACTTGTGTACGGATGTATACTACTGGCTTTTCGGTGAGAAGACCTGCATATTTCCGGAAAAGACATTCGATGGCGCATGTGAATCTGCCAACCCGCACTGGGCCAGTGTGGTGGATATGGCTTAATCTCCCTTCAAGAATAGGCTGTTATTTCAGCAGTGGGATGTTTAATGCCCGAGAGAGAGAGAGAGAGAGAATAAGTATTTTTTGTAATTGGTGGATAGTGCTGTGGGTGGCGTAGTTAATAATTAATTTTTAGTTCTTTAGTTTTAGTTAATATACACTATGTCACTGTTTATTGTCCCAAATAAATAAAATAAAATAAAATATTTGCAGAATAGTGAATAGTGCAGAATTTTTGCTAATTACTTTTTTGATAATGATATTGAACTTTTTACTAAATACTATTTCTAGGCCTTGCTAAATAAGTTTTTATTTATCTGGGGCCTTCCAGACCAAACTAGGCTAAGATTGTTTTTGTATTTTCGAACTAAACTTTCTATCATTTCTCGTAGTTTCGTTTTGTTCTGGTTGGATATAGAACAAAGCAAAGACACATAATAAATAATAGCATAACCTAGAATAGGAACTTTTTAAAACTTTTCTATTTCTTTTTTGTTTAAACTTATCTTTAACTTTGCTAACCCAACCTAACCTTCAAACGGCATTGTTTCTTCTGTAGGTAATTTGATTAGTCTAATTTGAAGCCCCACATATTAGTAGTTCACAATCACACATTTGAATTCAATAAAGAAATCATAAAATAATACCTAATAAACAGTCCCAATGTATGGCATAGTATGGGAACCATTCAACTTGAGGTCAGCACGTATCACATGATTATAAGGCGGGATACGTCACTACGTGCAAGGATTTGACACGAGGGCCCCCTGATGAATCATATAGGAAGATACACCACTAGGTTTGAAATTAAATGGCCAAATTTTACGCGAATCTGTAGAAGAAAAATTCTTTTCATGCACAAAGTTTGAATACAGAGATAATTCAGTTAAAAACATATTTAAAAATAAATTAATGCCTTTGTGCTTTTAATTTCAGAAACAGTTTTATGACATCTTGAATACATGGATGCTTCTTGTGACGAAGAATGAAAAATAATAGGGTTTGCCAGAATGGACATATGATTATAATAACTACTAAAAACGCAAGGAATCCAGAAAAAAACTTGACAAAAAGTCCCGGTAGCGTAAAAAAGTTCTAGTCAAAAATGTATATAGAACATGAATAAAATTATTGGGATAAATTAAAATTAAATAAGTTATTAGCCTGAGATTAAAAATTACAGCTCGTAAGTCGATAACGTATCTTTCACGCTTAAATCATCATAGCTTTAAACATTACCATTTCATAGGGCTTGAAGATGCGTTTCATACATTCGAGCACATAACGTTTCATAATGTTTCTTTTAGATGACATGTCATGTCTACGGTGAAAGGTCATTTTGGACATCTAATTTGGTGAATCGTGTTTTGAGAAAGGTCAAATTCAAATCCAACGAGACAATGGGGTTAGTTAACTTTCAATAAACAATAAACGCTGTTCCAAAATATATGTTTGATACGGTACTGAAATAACTAATAGGATACCGTGAGACAAAATACTTTATAATAGTTAATACACTGAAGTTAAATAAGTTTATTTATTTTTTTAAACTCGATCGCCTCATTAAGTACTTAGTTTTCAAATGGTCAAGCCGATTTCCATCGATAAACCTAACCTCCGCAATGAAAACGACAAAACGATGTGTGTGAAACACCATAAACAATGTGTGGAGCCAATCTATAAGATTAAAAACATGCAGTTTATGTCATTAAATTTAGTTTCCCCCATCCAAAATAGATGGTGTTAGATTTGAGCCATTCGAATTTGCTTTCTATCAATGGAAAATCTTTCACTCCGCATATTTTCGTCCGAAATCACACATGCGATCCAAAAAGGCTCTATTTTTTAATCACTCGTATGATTTCGCAAGAAACCTCTATTTAGTTGATTTCTTCTATTAGTTTATTTTATTTAAATTATATTTCTTTTATTTTTTGTATTATGTTAAATTGGTTACTTTTTATTAGCAAGAACTATTTATTGATTTATTTAGATGTATGGTACAATGTGTGAGTGAATGTATAATTGTATTTTTTTAAAGTTTAGGGTATATTTTATTCTCATTTTTTTAAGTCGTTTGATAAAATAACTAAGAGCTATGTATTTTCTCTTGCTTTACATGGCCGAGCACCCACCGAGACAACTAGGCTATTGTTACCATTGCGGCCGTCGCTTTACATAAAATAACAATAGAAACCTTTATCTGTGGCGTTCACACACGCATGCCCTATCTACTGCATCGCGAATGGCGTAGAAGGTAGGTCGAGACGTAGGTACTTGCGCGGGCCACTACTATTGGTTTTCTTTAGGATGTAAAATTTTTCTTTAGGATATAATCCTAATCTTAACTAATATTATTAACCGAGCGAAGCGAAGCTCTCTGAGTTTACTGGGACAAATCGGCATTTGTATGTATGTTTGTGTGTATATCTGTCCGATGATAACTTGCGTACCGTTGATCCGATCTTCATGAAATTTTGTAGGCAAGTAGTTCACTTCAATACAATTTTAAATTTAAATATGAGCTGAATCGGACCAGGGGTTGTGGAGATATAGGGGTCGCGAGGTCTCAGTTCGGCACGAACTACTAGTAATTAAGAGGAATGTAGCCGCAATCTTGCATAGCCGATTGTATGTTTGCGTGTTTATTTGTCCGCCGATAACTTGAGAACCGTTGATGCAATCTTCATGAAATTTTGTAAGCAAGTAGTTAATTTCAATACAATTTTAAAATTCGAATATGAGGTAAATCGGTCAAGGGTTTGTGAAGTTATAGGGGTCGCGAGGTACTAGTACTTAAGATTTTACTTTTTGTTAAAGCTAAACTACTTAGCCTATAACATAAAACGAGCAGTTGGATTACTCAGATTTTAATCGAAGGTCTAATAGACAATAGACAAATTTTTATTTTGTATATTTTTATATTCATCCAAATGGTTCATGGGTTCAAGGTTCATAAAAATATTTGTTTGTGAGGAATTATCCAAGCAGATGAACCGATCGTTCGAAGCTAGTGATCGCTACCGAAGTTTTAAAGTTTTTCGATCGCAAACCCGCAGTTATATTTCAAAAACGGAATAATCAGCCTTACATAAACCGATCTGATAACTTGCCTACCGATGGGCGTGCCTGCTGGGCGGAACCGCATTCTAAATTCAAATTGCCAGTTACCAAGAACAAGTTGCTTGGATAGCGTGATATTTTTTGTAGGTCAATGGTTATACAGTACCGATCCAATATTATCAAAACTTATTTAAGGTTCAAATTTCCTTACTTGTTGTTAGCACGTCAGTGGCGGATTTACCCACTATTTACCGTAGGGCGGCAGATTTTACGAGCGGCAAATTTTATAGACCGATTTTTAAATTTTGAATCAACTCAGATAGAACGAACAAAATAAAGACAGTAAGACAGAGAAGTTTTTTTTTGTTAATTATCATCATCAAGCAGAAGATGTCCGTGAAAAACAATCTGCCATTTGCATCTACCGATTGCCTGCGACTTTCAATGTCCTCGGTCTACCTAGTAGAAAGCCTGCGTCTTACGTTTCGTAGTCGCTACACAAGAACCTCCCTTCCCCATCAACTTATCGGTGCTTCGAGCGATGTGAACTGCCCATATCCGCTTCAACATGCATCCTAAAAGTCATCGGTTACTTTGGTTCTTCGGCGAATAACCTCGTACCAGATTTTATCTTGCAAAGAAACTCCGAGAACTCCGAAACTCTCGCCATTGTCCGCAGAGTAACCCTAAGCTTCGCCATTGCTCTATCTAAATTAATGGGGACAACGAGACGAAACGTTTTTTTCTATTGTTCCCATTACCCGGGCGGGTGGGGACTCGTATATCTGTTACAGCTAGAACCCGAAGTTCGGATACACCTAGTTTTGGCCGATTAGAACAAGGTATAGCCAGCATGATATCGGTTAGACCTAGTATCAGCCATTAGGGTTTGATTGGACCTAGTTCTAGCCGGAGTGATACCGGCTAGACCTAGTTTTACCCTAAAACAATCGGTTTATACTAGACTTAACCAAGAGTATGTGGCTACACCTAGTTCTAACCGTCTACAACTAAGCGTAGCCGCACTTCGGGATTTAGCCGTAACTTATCCACCATTTTACAAAATTATATGCCCTGGAAATGATCACGCATCATTTCGGTTACGCAATTCTTGCGTTTTCGAAATAATACTCTGATTAGCGTGGGAACGAAATTTGCGGCTTATAAAAGAAAAACTTCAGGGACCCTATTCGGAGAAATGACATTTTATCTCGGTCACTGTCTCTCTAATTTAGAATTTAATGGGAGTGAGAGTGACCGAGATAAAATGTCATTTCTCCGAATAGGGTCCCTGATCTTACTTCGGGACTGCTCGTTCACAATGTGTTCTTATTATTTGGCGCATCATTACAGTATTTCTATGGAGATGTTAAAACCGCGCACAGCCTTTTGATACTACCTTATTATTACTTTGGTAGTAGACAGAATGGAAAAACACCTAATACTAAGTTTTTGGCACTCGAGTGAATTTGTAAACTTCTTGATAAATATAATTATTTTTCTAGAGGCATTTTGTTAAGTATATTTTCTAGGTACTCGTCATTATGACAAAATATCTTTATAACTAACATAAAATTGTGAACTCAAAATCAGCTCTTGCACACGTCGAGGTTGTATGAAACTTTTCTCCATAGAAAAAAACAGCGGATATTTTGTTGCGGTTTCAATGTTGGTTCCGTATTGAAAAAGGGGTCCACCTTATATATACCAAGTTTCATCAAGATAAGTTGAAAAATACGACCTGTACGCGAGTACCAACATACAGACAAAGACAAGCATTTTTGCCAGATAAAACTGAGAACTTTCTTTCGGTTCGCTCACTTGTCTTACTGGTCAAGTATGTTTTTACAGCAAAAACTATAATTGTAACTTGAAAATAAGGTCTAAACATCTCCGTAGCATATAAACTAGTTTTATTTCAACTCAAGCGCACGCGCACTGTGGGTGGATTTTTTCACGATTCTTGGCTATTAGTTGTGAACTCCCATCGAAATGCGCTTTGATGTTTTAAAAATGCATAAAAAATCGCAACAGCTAAATTAACCTCCACATGGTCGTTATTAGGTTATTAGGAGATAAGCTTTCTGAGATTATTAATACTTCTAGATTCATTTACTTTTAAACTTTTTTACTCATTCATTTATCGTCATCATTATGAACGAGAAGACGTCCACTGCTGAACATAGGCCTCCCCCTTAGAGCGCAACACCGACTTGCGACTTGACCGCGACTTTCACAATGTCGTCGGTTCACCTAGTAGAAGGTCTGCCTGCATAGTACTTTACCTTAATACTCCATCACGTAATATGTTTATTCATCCGAAGTTTGCCTGGACGAGATCGCTGTTAGCGGTAAGACCGCCTATCTATGTTGGACCTATCTAGATCGTATTTTTTCTTGTTATGTCCTTTTGTAGTGTCATTCAAGTGTTATATTGTATTGAATTGTACCATAAACTACATTAAGAGCAAACCTGTCACCATAATATATTTCCCTTTTCGGTAAAGTTGATGTCGATGTATATTTTCTACCTACATAATTATGTAGAAAATATATTATTACTAAAGCCGCCTCCGTTTCGTACGGGTGTAATTTAGTAAATATATATGTATATATAAAACTTCCGTGCAGAATTATCTAACTGATGGTGAAAACCGCATCAAATTCAATTACGTGGATTTTCGGATATACAAACAAAAAGACGCGGAAAGCGACTTTATTTTATATTATGAATAAATTATTATTAATTGTGTATTTCAGCACCATTCAATAATTTTTTTTTTTTTTTAAAAGCGAATGTGGACGGTTAGTGAGCACAATCGAAGTGAAAAAGGGCCAAGAGGACTACGAAACAGGCACGAGGGCGATAAATTCCAATCAGGGCGCGCGCCTTGCGCAAGGGCACTAGGTCGTGGCGGTGCGGTTAAGGACCATTGATACTTTATAACTTACAATACAATATAACTTTATTATACACCAAAAGGACTTATAAAAATACGTTTCACTCAGTGCGCGAAATTCAAATTTTCTTGCGTTTTATGTCAATTACAGCTTAATTACTCATCGTAGGTTCATGAAAACTAATTTTGCGATAATAAATATATTGTTTCAAGAAATCACACCAACCAAAAGTTCAAGTTGAAAGCTAATATAAGTACCTACATTTCCCACTAAACCAAAAACCAAGATGAAAATCAGCTTATTGAAATTTGTAGCTAAACCAATGTTATCTAGGTGATCATTTTACCCGTAATTTCTTAAAACAACTTATTTATTGGCGCAAAGTTGGTTTCAATAAATCCACGGTGAGTAAATAAGCTGTAATTGACAAAAAATGCAAGATTTTTTTTTAATTTCGCGCGATGAGTGAAACGTTACACCTTAACTTACTAACTGTAATCCTTACATTTTGAATATATGTCTTATTTTTACCACCGCGTTCAAAAGAAGAACGAAATCGATAGAAGTCATAGACACAAGGGCTCGCAGCCAATGAGGGTTGTCTTTTCATTAGATTTATCAGGCTGTACATAGTCGGGGCGTGCATTATCGGCCCGTGTCAATAATGTGCGGCATGATATTGTACGTCCCTATATTACACAGCCTGATAATTGATGTACCATTAAAATGAATAACAGATTGTACATTGTCGGCTGTATAGGTCCGTGCCGATAATGTACGGGTAGATATTTCACGTCCCAATAATGCACAGCCTGATATTCCATATACCGATACATCAATTACCAGGCTTAGAACTACGGTCTGTTCATTATCGGGTCGTGCACTATTGCCTCCCGGTCACAAACCCTTTTTCCAGTTTAGTTAATCTTACAGTCTTTCTCGTACAGTCTTCCCCTTAAGCATTTAAAGTTAATGCTCACAGCCAGTATGGGAATAACACATGTCGGCGCGACGCGGGCCCTCTGTCGGTACAAACTGTGCGCTTGCAAACATTCTAGATACATAAGTACATAAACATACACTGCAAGGAGTGGTCATAAATCATTTGTACGATAAAGCCTCAGAAGCGTGTTGAGGAGACCAGATACAACTTAGTATTTTACAAATAGAATTCGTAAGATTAGAGTTTATCGCCTAATTGTCCATTCATAACATTAATTTTTAGAAAAAAAAAAACCGACTTCTAACTTAAACCATAGCTTAAACTAAAAAGTAGAAAATAATTGACCGAGCGAAGCGGAGGTCTCAGAGCTTCCTGGGACAAATCGTCATTTGTAAATATGTTTGTATGTTTGTGTGTATATTTGTCCGATGATAACTTGTGAACCGTTGATCCTTTGTAGGCAAGTAGTTCATTTCAATACAAATTTTAAGTTCGAATATGAGCTGAATCGGTCCATGGGTTGTGAAGATATAGGGATCGCGAGGTCTCAGTTCGGCGCGAACTACTAGTATTTTAATTAGCTTAAAGCAAAGATGAACTTATTGATACTTGTATACATGTTTACAATTTATAATCAGTTATTTTTGAAGTCGATGCCAGCTGAGAAGGGCAGTTAAATCCTGCCTTTGCAACAAACTTTTGAACGGCACGGGGCGGCGGCGCGGCTCCTGCCTTTCCTGGCTGGCACCGACTTCAAAAATAACTAGTTATAAATTGTAAATAGGTCAACTTGAGAACTTCCTCCATTTTTTGTTTGGAAGTCGGTTAAAAAAGCGCTAACTTTGCCCACCCCTAAATGATACCAGATTTCGATGTTTTTTTATGTTTGCAACGCCGTGACCAACTATGTTAAAAATGTTGTTTTTTTTAAATTACCGCAATATAGTTTTATGCACCTAAAACGATGAGGAAGAAAAGTAGTTTTTTTTTTTTTATATATATACCTATCATAGTGCCAGTTATTATTTACAGAAATAGCGTAGATTATTATTTATCCAAGCCATCGACACCAAAAAAAAACACTAGCTCTCTCGCACGCACGGGGAACAAAACGACAGCAAAGCAATTTTTAAATACCTACTGCGCCCAATCGCAGAAGGACGTCCCTCTTAAGAGGAAAATATTTTACATTTTTTCCCATCAAGTCTAGTTATCAAGTCAAAAGTGACCTGTTTCACAGTATGTATGGACATTGGTGTCCGAGCCGAAAACACGTGTAAGTAAATTTTTCTGAACAATTTTTATCATGAAACCAAAAAAAAGCAGCAAAAATATATTCTAATATATAATATTATATATTCTAAAATATCATGCAAACTCAACGAAATGTATGGAAAACTATGTTTTTGCGTTTCAATGGTTGCAAACCCTTAATAAACTTCTACTAAAATTCCATATATTTCTTCAGTCTGTAATTGACTACCTAATTATTATTTTATAGAATTCTTAACGTAACCTACTAGTAAATCATTTCACTAATGTTTTATACTAAGTAACTTGATTAGCAAAGTTATACTAGCTATTTTAAATCTGAGCTGGTCATCTTCAATATGATGCCTAGCGCCATCTCTTGTGTTAGGGAAGTAACAGCTTCCCATGTAGCATGTAGCTTATCCTAGTTTAGTCAGTCAGATCAGTATCTGCGGTCCTCCAACCTCACCTCATCTCCGAACTCCGCAAGTAAATCCCGTTTTTTTTAGAAGTAAGATTATTTGCCCAATGCCCAATCCCAAGCTCACAAACAAAGCTCAATTGCAACATTTTTATATATACACTAGTTACTGCGACTGCTTTCACGTGAACCTACAAAACAAGGAGCCTAAGGTATATCAGGTGAGCGACTTGCTCACCCCGTCACTCAGTAAAGTGAGTAAGTTCTCTCAGTATCTTAGAAAGAAAAAAAATGTCGAACACAACAAAATGGCGGATACGTTAGCTGGTGTCACCGCCCGGAATGTTACCCCTTATTTTTTGGCTCATGGAATTACCGATCTAAATACTGTCCTTCTCTGTTGTACAGTTATTTATTTATTTATTTATTTATTTTCGGAAAACAAACAGTATTATCTTAGCTACCTTATTAATTAAATTATTTCTAAACACCATTTATGTACGAGTAATCATAAAACTGACATCAATTTAAACATTAAACCAAAGATTATCAGCAGGAACTAAAGGCATTGTTTTCCTGACACCTATTTGCATACAACCCTTCCATCTGCCACGATCGAAATCAAGATTGCATCAATGTAGTATACACCCATCCGAAAACTTTTTGTTACCATGTCATTATAGGAATAATTCCTACAGTGCTTTTATTTACAAAGGCCTAAAGCAACGTTACTGAGACAAGGTTCTTGAAAGTTTAACATGCGTAGTGATGTACTTTTTGTATTTGTTTGAGATGTTTTTCTGTTCTTGTTCTGTCGATGGAGTGTTGTTTGGAAATTTAACACCGTGAATAAAATGTTCGACGATGGAGGTCTATATTGAGGCCATTCTTCGTTTCGTAGAGAATGGTAAAAGAAATAAAAATAGTCTTTTTTTTTTTTAACTACATTAGTACTGGTACTAAATTTAACATATTATTTATACTCATGGAATATTTTTTAATTGAAATAAATATTTATGAACAATGTAAAAGAATATTAGTATTACATATTGTTTTTAGACTTTTTACTTCCTGGTTATCTCGATAAATTTAACTGCAACTAAGCAATATTTGATTATAGAATGTAACTTCATATAAGTGAAATAACGTTTAATTTTTGCCATGACGTTAGGTGTACCAAGGCGTGGTCCTTAGTGAAGAGACAGCTTAATAAGTTTCAGTCGTTATCGATATCGGTGTCGTAAGGCTACGTAGAAACAAGGAACTCCTAATATTTCTAAGATTAGTTCATCAATACACACAATATAAATAAAATAAAATTCGCAGTAATCCTACATTAAGACATTTTTGGTAGCTCTACCCTGGCAATTTTAACCTTTATAATTAAATCGCAACATAACTTATATGTGATTTTATTTTTAAAAAATGAACTCAGAGAAACGTAAAACTTAAACTATGACCGTGAAATTGTGTGTGAAAAATAATTAATCTAACTTTAATATCACGTTAATAATATTTTAAAGCAATTTAATATTGTTACTACAAGTATTTTTTGGCAAAACTCAACCCGATTCACGTTTGAGCGACATTTCCCCTCATCTATAGCCAACAGCCTAGGATCAATTACACACAGATTTAGAAATTATTAATTATAATTTACTATTAACCCTGAATTAACAATACTGTGGCAATTTATAATATTGTATCAGTTCACGACACTTTCATGTCTCAGATAAAAAATTAACAGATTCCAAAAATCTACTTACATACTTTTTCCCGTGAAATGGACCAGCCCGAAGAACCACATTTCCTTAGAACTCTGCAAGCTAGTTATCAAAACTTTTTATATTTTTTATCGTTTATCGAGATAATTTTAATAATATTATCGATATGTAACTTATCGACAACACCTATCTCTAGCCCCGTTGATGCTTGCGTGACCTCTGCCCTGCCCCCGCCCGCTCCTCAAATCCCGCAGGCGTCCCGCCCAGTGCCTTTTTTATATCGAAAAATTAAGATACCATTTTTTTTCTGATAGTGGGTTGTGTATGATTCATTTTACTTTCTTTATCTGCAAAAGTGAAAAGTATCCAATCTATCTTATGATCAGGTGACAAAGAGGCTAGGATAACGAGCGCTAGTCAGTGGCTAAAACTCTGATTTCGTGTATATACATGTAACTAGTTTCCTTTATTTCATTATATACACAGTCAATAGTTATTATTTCGGTTGGTATACATTAATGCACACATTGTTAGTGATTTTACGAAACGGTCTTATCAAATTAATAAAAACTCCTCTTATATGCCGTAAAGTCCATGAGCAAAATAAACCAGCACTCAAATTATATACATAACTAGCTGTTACCCGCGACTTCGTTCCCGTGAACGTACAAAAAAAAAGTAATTTATTAAAAAAGTAATGTCCGTCTCCAATTCCTATGCAAAAATTTAGCTTGATCCGATCAGCTGTTTAGCCGTGATAACACGACAAACACCCAGACAAAGAGAGAGAGAGTTACTTTCGAGTTTATAATATTAGTTAAGATAAGATTAGTAAGGATTATATAATAAAGTTTTCTTCGACGCGGTTTGTTTGTAGATCACCATAAGGCAATATATTAAAAAAACAGAACAAAGTGCATATTTCAAAAATGATTCCGTGAAATCGTTAAATGGATTCAAATACAATGCCTTTTCAAGCCTTTCAACATCTAAAAACCCTATCATTGCCTAAAAAATAAAAAACTAGACATAAAGCACGCTCCCAAAAAACATATGTTCATCATTAAGCATCCTTTGAAATAGCTCGAATTCCACACATTCAAAGCCTATCAATAAAGCACAAAGCCGCATTGACTCAATTAAATCTTAATTCGTACAAAGAAGTCGATTAATGAAATTAAGTCCGCATTTAGTCGATTTAACCATCGACCGACCACAATAGCCCTAAATAGTAACAATCGAATGAAAGATGCCTGAGTATCGATACAACAAAAGATCTAACTAACTCAGCCGGCCAGCGTGACTATTAAAATTTAATGACATGATTTATTCGTGATGAAAAAAATACAAGAAAAGGGTACGATGTTACGATCCATTTTTCATATAACGCAGTTGGTAGCAAATGGCCGTATAAAAAATGTTTAACAGGCCGACACTTTTTGAAAAACGGATTCCTGTGTAGAGCGGTCTTTGTCATCGCGTCCAACATATTCATGGCCCTGTTGGGCTCACGCGGCGAATAAAATATTTAAGAATATTCCATTTTTCTGGGTGTTGCGTAAGGTGTACGGTTGGACGAAAGTCCAGCAGGCTTAGCACGGGCGCCGCGCGCAGGGATAAAATTTTGTCCACCCGTTTTGTCTTCGCGTCAACGTGACAAAGCTAGAATGTGGATACATCCATCTCGTTCTCGCGGAATAAATATGGTGGGCAAAATTTTATCCCTGCGCCCGTGCTAGGCCTGCTGCACTAAAATAGCTGTCCGATTAACACAAAATTTTATGGCAGAGTGGTGATCTGAACTGGGCCCCTATTCGGAGATATGACAAATCGATTTCGATTTAGAGATTCCAATATCGACTGTCTCTCGTCTCGATTGCCTCCGACCACTCGATGTATCTCGCACGCTAGCCATCGTGAATATTTCGAGATATATCGTTGAGAACAAGAAATGTCGAAGTTCGAGATTTTTTTCGAGACGAAATTGTATCATAGCTTTTAAGAATAGGGGGTTCTGATCTTTTATTACGTAAGATGATTTAGGGGAGGCTTTATCTTACTCTCCATATAAACCACCACAACTTCCCTACATAGTTTTTTACAGGCGTTAAAAAGCGGCCATAACAGCCTTACGTGGATTTATTTATTTATTTTGTTATTAGGATTACTTACTTATTAGGATAAAATATCAGAGGAGAGGTGGTCACTAAAAATTTTACTGATAGAACCCCACCAAATTGGTTCTACGTGTCGGAAACGTAAACGTGATTTTGATGGTCAGTTTCAAATTTGATTATCTTCTATCTTCTCCGCATTGGCGACTTTTATGTTCTGTGGTGCAACTTACTAAAATATATATAAAAAGCAAATGAAAAATCTGACTTAACTGAACTTATCGAGCTGTTTGTGTTGTGATTTATATACATAATACATTTTTTATTATATTTTTAAAACCACAATATACAAATTAATTGAACTATTTTTGTAAATAATTGAAGCTGTTTGTATTGTGATTTTAAATTTAAAATGCTTAATATGTATTTAAACTTCAATAAAAACAGCAACAATAATTCACAAATACTTAAAACATCCTGAGTTAGTGATTACTTGCATCCGTACCCATTGTTATAATATTTGGTCATTCCCTTAGTGGTAGCCATCTCATTTATAATATTTTATAGAAATCAACTAAACAAAATTGGTAACATTAACATACACAATTCTTTGCCCCGGTTTTGTACGGGCCTTAACATAAATTGTTGATGTTAAGTGAGTCTTTTTTTTAAAGAGGGATGACAATATACAAATTGGTCTTAGATGCTCAAAAGGTGTGTTTGAAAACATTATTATCACTATAGAAATTTCATTTACTATTTTAAGTATATTCAATAATTCTACGTTTCGTTGTATTTCTGATAATTAATTTGATTTTACAATAACCCGTTAGCAACATAGTACTAAGCACTATATTACTACACAAAGATATAACATTTATAAAAAAAAAATGTTAAGTAAGTAAAAAAAAGTTGTTCAAAATTAAAAACAGTGCTTTGACTTGTATCTAACAAAATAATAATAAAACTTATTGACATTTAACTTATTTGAAGTACTTACCGAAACATTTATCCACTTATGTGGGTGAACTTTAGATTATTCTATAAAAAATCACCATTTCATTTTATGACTCTGTCAAAATATAAAAAATACGAGTTCTTTAGCTAAGTACAGAAATCGACACTGACCTATTCATTTGGAAATGTTCAAACACCCAATCTAGGCTATAAGTGAAATGCTTTGTCAACTACTCGCTGACGCGAAATGAGACGTGCAAGAACGAAAAAAAACATATTTCATTTCAGCATCATCGGCTAAAGCACGCTACTAATTCCAATACTCTGTTTTTCTGCTCCACTCACTAACACAATTCAATTATAACTGTTTTTTAATCTTTCTTATTAAGAAGACATTTTTTTATACTGACAAAGTTTTAAATAGCTTTATAGTGTAAAAAACGCCCGAGCACCACAGGCACTGGATCAACAAGCGCGATAAGCGGAAAATAACTCGCTCTCTTTCTCTCGTTTGTTAGACGTTGGTCCGCGCCGACCAAATCCATGAGTCTGTAAGGTCTATTTAAGCTATATAATTTCACTATTAACGTAATGTATTCATATTGTTTAATATTAAAATGTGCTAACAAGGTTTATCATGTAAGAACATTGGGTTATGGGAATGAGAAAGAGTGAATGAAATAAATTGTACGCCTGTATTGGAACATTTTTATGATATGACAGACATCTTTTATTTATGGGTTGTTTGAGATTATTTTTAGTTTAATTATTTCATTTCGTATGCTTTGTTAAATTTTATTTGTAAATGTATGATGCTATCAATTTTGTAATGATAGCTACTAGTGCCTACTAATGTCAATAGTTCTAAGATGTTTGTTGAAGGTGGTGGAGCCAGTTGTTTTTTTTTTTTTAAAGCCTGTAATAATCTTTTTATTAATAATAAATTAATAATGCTTTTACACTTTAGTTCCCTAATTGGTTTAGCTGTGTCAGAGATACTCACACACGTAAATAAATGGACAAATAATATCCTAACACAGAACAGAATTTAAATTCATCCGTCAAATATCTGCCCGCAGCCGGGAATCGTACCCGTCACCTAACGTAGCGCGTCTGCATTATGAGCTCCTGCTCTTAGGCCAGACGTGCTTCTAAGCTATAACGGTACTACTACATACTAAAACTAAAGCTAACTAATACTAAATAACCATAATAAATAGGTAAGTCAAACTTTTTTTTCTACCTTTTTGCAAGAATAACTAAACTAATGTGCACTAAAGTTCACAAATATAAAACTTAGCTAAGCATCACCTAAACTAAGTCGGACTTAAGCATGTCAAGGGAAAGGACATGTTTTACGCATTTAGGCAATCTCCTTTTGTACAACGCATTTTTCATTGTGAGGTTACGTCCTAGAGAGCTGAGTATTAATTATGGAGCTGTCAAAGTTTAGTGCAGGCGGGCATACTAAGGACCCGAAGCTTATCCCGTAACTCTGAAAGCGATAGCGAGAGTTGCGCGACCGGGACCGCGCATAGTGTGACTAAGTTGGTACGAGCGAGATGGCATGCTCTCGCAATCAGAATCACGAACGTTCCAAAGTTAGAGGATAAGACCCCTGTTCTATGTTTATTACAGACGAGCATAAGTGCTTGGTAAAATTTCACAAACTTAATCAATTTACAATGTATTGCAAAAACACAAAATTGATTTCCTTCAAAGATGTAACAAAAGATTTAATCGAGTTTCCAACAAAAGCCTGTGAAACAGCAGACTTGGAGTCGCCAGATTGACGTTTTTTGTACGATATTAGAAACATCATACAAAAAAGGCGTGGGTAAATCAGCAGAACTATCACAAAAGCCATTGGGAACCAAAGAATTCGATTCTCGATCTTAACTCTTTGTCTCTGTCATTTACAGTCAGGATGACGAAGACAGAGCGCGTAAATCTCGAATAAAATCCTTTCCGAATTAGTTCAGAATACTAGGGCTCTTTAGTCTTCCTGATACTTTATTTCCTTCTATCTATCTCTCTTTGTTATTTTTAAAAAAAATTGAAAAAAATAGTTTAAAAAAAACTTATACAGGTTGCGGCATAATAAATGGATAACCCTTTATCTGGGGATGAAGGACATCATGACAGAATAAAATAGCAAAATAAGTATAATAAGTATTGGATCTGTGGGAGGACTGATTGTATCAAATAGTAATCGTCCTCCCACAGATCCGTGAACCATTGTATATTGAAACATCTGTTTAACATTTTTTTTTTAAATCTTGCCTTGTACTAAAAATTAAAAAATACGCTAATAAATTAAAATTAAAAAAAAAAAATTATAAGTATAGTAAAAGTCTCACAGTTTCTAAGTTATTAAATATTGTCTAAATCTTTTTAATGAAATGTATACTTAAATTTATCAAGAATTCAAAAAGTATGAAATTTTCCAGCACAATATTTTATTATTTTTCTGAACGGTCATAGTGTTACCCACCCGTAGGTAGCGGGTTATCTTATACATTGCGCCACAGCCTGATATGGTCAAGCATTTTTTAGGGATTATTTAAATCCTTATTCCGATTTATTTCTCCTTTTTCCTAGTCCGTGAATCGAAATGGTTCATTGACCAGGGTATGTCCTAAAACTGCGACCAGAACCACCGGAAGATGGGCAGCAGCGCGATTTTAGTAAGCGGTGAGCGTTCTGCGATACCCAAGCCACCTGCTAAGCGGCGGAAGTATGGCAACAACCCCCCTTTTCTAAGGAGGATGCTTGTGGGAGCTGGACTGCTCGGTGTATACACGCAACATAGTAATAAGTATAGCAGATTTTCCTCTTGTTATGTTGTTAGTCTTATATTATATCAGTAATAGTTAACAATAAATGTAAAAGTTGACAAAGGGCATGGACCTCGGAGTCCGTAGAGCTGCACCAAGAACAAAAAAAAAAAGGACAGTCTTTGACTTCTTCTGACTGTTGATGATGATGAGTTCATGACTGGAAACGATTAGATACTCTTCTTCAACACCTCGTCATTATTTTCTGAATGATTCGATCACACTTAAAGCGACACTTTTGCAACAGACATTGCCATTCCAAACAGTTCACATATTCCGAGTCAGTTTTCGATTTTTTGAAGGTCATCATGAGTATCCTTTTCAAAAATTCTCCTCCACATGTCACCATACATTGTATCTTTTATAGTAGCGAAAAGACATTGACAAAGGATGTTCGTGTAAACTGAGATGGAACAATGTATTCTAAAGTGGCAAAAAATTAAAATTTATAAGATTCCGTATAGGGGCACCTGTCACTAATTGCCACCTTTTGGCGGCTCTGCCCTTTGTTATGAGAAAAAATATGAATTATGTGAAGGTAGATGCATTGTTGAAAAAAACTTTACAGTTGTGATATGAAATTATAGAAGTCAAAAGAAAATATCTAGTTCGGTTTATAAATCTCCGCACAACATTTTTTGGTTTTGGGAAACTCAAGATTTCATTTTCATCTTTTGTTAGGTAATTCTAAATTCATCATCATCATCATCATCATCAGCCAGAAGACGTCCAGTGCTGATCACAAGCCTCCCCGGCCTTAAAGCGTCACACAAACCGACAACGTGCCACTTGCATCCACCGGTTCCCCGCGACTTTCAAAATGTCGTCGGTCCATCAAATGGAAGGCCTGCCTACGCTGCGTCTTCCGCCCCTCAAGAATCTTTCTTACCCATTGCTTATCGGTTCCTCGAGTGATGCGGCCTGCCCATTGCCACTTCAGCTTGCAAGCTCTGTAAGCTATATTATCGGTGACTGGTTTTTCGACGAATATCCTCGTTCCGGATTTTATCACGCAAAGAAACTTCGAGCATTCCTAAATTATATGTCAAAATTAGTCTAAAATTTAATCTGTCTTGTATAAAACCACTGACACAGTGACAACCACAGATCGCAGACCAATGAGAGAAAGTAAGAGGAATATATATTTGAATGTATCTGTCGTTTGTTAGACGGCGGTCGGCGCCACTAAATTTCTTCTTGTGTTAACGTTTTTAGACTGTTTACTATATTACGTACGATAAGTGTCGAAGGTACATGTCGACACATTTAATGCACAGCCACATACAAACACTAACGAAGGGGAGGACTAAACTAATCTCAAATGACATCCTCCAATCAAATTCAACATCGTTGATCCATCCTTCAATCGAGTACCTATTTAATAAGCTATGACGTCACGTCATGTTACGTCAGCACGTCAAAACACGCGTCAACGAGGTCGCAGGTCAGCATAGACCATGAAAGGGCCCGGACACTAATGTTATGTATCTCTATTCAATCGCAGATACGCCGCATGTTCGAATCAATCAACAATTTGAATACATTTTAGAGTAAGTACTTTAGTACACTGTTCACGTGGGCGCGTCCATTTTTTTTTTGTAGAACGTTGTATCAAAGGTAAATAATATTATGGTAGATAAATCACAAAAGTAGCTGTATTATATATGTACCTACTGCTATTTTTAACCGGCTGCCCATGAAGTAGGGTAATTTTCTAGGCTGCGTCTGCTTACTATCCTTGACCACAGAGTTGCGATCAAATGCCTAGCTTGTAAAAACATAAATAATATTTTTTGCAGCTTAAAAAAAAAAGGCATTGAAAAATTATACGAGAAGATTGACTATCTCATATAAAAAAGTGTACCCCTGAAAAAACAACATAATACTAAAAGGCGCTTATATACGTATTTTAGTCAGAAAAACGCAAACCGCTATAAAAGCCGATGAAAATATGGGTAATATAGAAACATTAAATTCATTTGTATTGTAGTTGCAAAACACGCTAGGTTCTCAAGAGATGGTGTTAAAAATTTTACTATGAAAACTGACGCGGTTTTGATACATTTTGTTTTAATAAAACGGGAATACTCACGTTAAATTGAGTCGATTATTCCGACTATAGTTTCGATCACATTCGGTGACCTTTATCAAGGAATGCTAAGCGAGATACGCGCGCGACCTCGGCTTGCCTTGGTGTTAAAAACATTATTTTTGAAAACTTATTTTTTACGTTATATTATATTGAAATCTAATTTGAACTAAACCTTAAGTTGTGGACTTATACCAATACTATGTTTCTATTACATTACATACATTATCAGCCACTCAATTTAACTTGAGTATTCCCGGTTTATTAAAACAAAATGTAAAATATTTGTATTACAATTTACCTAACACAGTATCAAACATTTGTCACGGATCACAAGAATATCTCAAAATGTCATGAAATCTTGTCGATTCATACCTTTTACAAAATTTAAACATTTATCCTGTTTTCAATGACATTCCAAATTTAAAACAACCAATACAATATCGCCGTACTGATTGACCGAAGATATAACATATTGCACACCCAATTAAGGGTATACTCCCTGCTGAGATAGCCTCTACCGAAGGAGGCACTTTAAATAGTCCAAGCACGATTCGACCCTACCAATTTAACACATCAAAACCTTTCTCAAACTATATCTTATCACGAAGACATAAGGTACATGTAAGTGAAAACAAGGGAATGGTAGGTTAAAATAGAAACTATTAGAGAAATGCCCTCCGGTCGTAAAGAACTATCTCACAGGCTCAACTACTTGGTGTTGACAATGAAATATACAATAAGAACTTGTAGGGCCTAACGAGTTCATAAAATATGTTAAGGCTTAAGTTGCAAGAAGCTTGAAGATAATTCTCAAGCGAGGCAGAACGCTGACCAACTAATATGAAGTAAAAATAAACTCAAATATTTACTAGTAGTTCGCGACGAACTGAGACCTCGCGATCCCTATATCTTCACAACCCCTGGACTGATTCAGATCATATTCAAACTTAAAAATTGTATTGAAACGAACTACGTGCCTACAAAATTTCATGAAGATCGGATCAACGGTGCGCAAGTTATCATCGGACAAATATACACACAAACATACAAACATACATACAAATGCCGATTTGTCCCAGTAAACTCTGAGACCTTCGCTTCGCTCAGTCAATAAATAAAGCCGGCCAAGTGCGAGTTGGACTCGCGCATCGAGAGTCGTAAGTTGTAACCCTTGGTTGTCAATTCTCTGTGGTGATACTAACCAAACAAGAGTTTTTTTTCATTCGATTTGGGTTCCATTCGATAGCGCCGCGCGCTTTGCCGGTTTTTGGAATGTATTGCTAAAACACAGGATAAATATCCTAATCCTAACTAATACCTATTATAAAATCGAATGTAACTCGGTCTCTTTGTCTATCTCTCTCTGTCTCTGGTTCTGGGTGTTTGTCGCGTTATCACGGCTAAACGGCTGAACAGATCGAGCGGAATTTTTGCGTAGATATAGCTTCAGGGTCAGATACGGACATAGGCTACTTTTGCTACGTAGGTTCTCGTGAACGAAGTCGCGGTAACAAGTTAACTGCTAGTAAATAATTAAATAAATTTACTCTGTCTCTCGACAAAGATACACCACTTGCCACATGCCAGGGGCAGACAAAAAAAAAAGGCATTTTTATGTATAGAAAAAAAAAAAATATACATAAATAGCTAGAAAATGCACCGATATTTTTTCACTTTTTCCGAATGTGTTTTTTTTTAAATTAATTTTATTATTCAATAAAAATGAGTAATTATATAACTTATTTTATCTAATTTTAGTATAGTTTTGGGCCAAGATTCTTCACACACTGTTGTTTATTCTGTGCCGTTACATATCAGCATCCGATAAAATGAACCCACCAATTTTAAGTTAAATCATCAGCTGAGCTCCAAATCAGTCGATAGCTTACACAAATGGTCGGCGGAAGGCGTGGGATATGATTTAGTAGTTTTGGTATCTAGAGATATCTATGAGATATGAAGTGAGGTATAATTTGTAGTTTAGATTGCAATTTAAGGCTATAATTTCAATGAATGGATACTGATAATCAACAGGCTACGGTAAATATGCCTATTATTATTTCAGACATCAGTATCTTTTCAGTTTTTATCCGACTACACAAAGCGAAAAGGATTAAGATTTTATACGATATAAACGTATGTGGGTACGTATGTATGTTCATCTGTTCCCTCATAACTTTCAATCTACTTCATTTATCATAATTTGAGAAATGGTATCGTTGGAATGGCCTTCTTTGTCCGCTGGTTAAGTGTCTAGAGGACAGCCAGGTTTTTTTTAAAATTATTTCTTGTTTTTTTTTCTTTCGTAGTGGTAGGGCTCTCTTGCAGAGTCCGCCTGGGGAAGTACCACACCTTATCCAGTTATTCAACCGCCAAGCAGTAGTGTGCAAACATTACTATGTTCCGGAGTGAAGGGCAATGTTTCCAGCGTAATTACTGGGCATACAGGGATTTAACATCTAATATTTCAGGATGACGAGCGCAGTGCATTGCCGCGCAGGGTTATGAACTGTTGAAGTTCAAAACTCTGGGTGGCACTGAATTGTTATGGGCAAGCGTGACGCTAAGGATCAGGTGATCGACTTGCTCGTCTAGTCATAGAGTATTTACTTACTTATTCAGGCGTTACTTTATAGAATTAATTTTCATACGTGGCTATAATAACCAATATGTAGTGTCTTTCCGCTGCAATGTCGCGTCCAGTATAATACGAACAAGGGATCAAATTGTTTGTTTTTAACATTATATAGTGTATTACTATTAGTACTCACAGGATGTTTACTAAGATTTTTATTTTTCCCGATATTTCAGCACAGGATATTTCACCGGTAGACAATGGCGCATATATTTGTGAGGTAAAAAGAATATTTAAGAAAATATAAGTGTTATAAACATGAAATTACTAATCTAAATTAAACATAGAGTAGCACCGGCCTTCGTCTGGGCCGTACCGTGTAGTGCTGTGCCTGAAACAGAAAAAAATTAATTAAATTAAATAAATTAAATTAAATTAAATTAAATTAAATTAATTAATTAACTAGCCTAAATTTGTCTCTTGTAAGCGTACCTGTAAGAAATAATGTGTTCTGAAATACAATTGATTATTATTATATAACAGAATATAAGAAGAAAACTGTTGTCATATATTTAACTAGCTGATAACCGCAATACTTCGGTCGCGTGGACCTTAAGCTAGCTATATCTATGCAAAAAATCAGGTCGATCCGTTCAGACGTTTAGCCGTGATAAAGCAACAAACACCCAGACAAAGAGACAGCGAGACAGCGAGATAGAGAGACAGAGAGACAGGGAGACAAGGAGACGGAGAGACAAAGAGACAGAGTGACAAAGAGACAGAAACATTGAGATACAGCGAGACAGAGACAGAGAGGCAGAGTTACATTCGCATTTATAATAATATATATATATAATTTATAATAATTGGTTAGGATTACACGATAGTGAAAAACAAAAAATATCACCGCTATCCTTAGAACAAAACAGGCCTCCGGACGACCGTTCGGGCCGGTACCGAGTTTGGGCCGTTCGGGCCAGTACCAGTCGCTGAATGCCGCTATCCGTAGAATCCGGATCGACACGTGTTTCACCTCTGCGCGAGGCATCATCAGGACGTGTTGACCTTCCGAGCGCACGGTCGAGAATGTGTCAATAACAAACAACTATGATTCGCTATTGTTTTCTCGTGATGTTTTGAAAAACCAACCAACTTAAATTATACATAAGTTGATTTCTCCTCTCATGGTCGCGGGTTCGACCCGGGCAGGCCCATAAATCAATGAGTTCTTTGGGACTTACTTACGTACGGATACACCACTGGCTTTTCGGTGAAGAAATACATCGTGAGGAAACCTGAATATTTCCGGAGAAGATATTCGATGGCGTATGTGAATCCATCAATCAACCAGCACTGGGGCTGGTGGTTATTATGGCCTAATCAGCCTTCAAGCTTAGGCCAATATCCCAGTGGAATGTTTGAAGGCTGATGCAGATGCAAATGATTTCACTAGTCTGGAAAGATCATGGTGTGTCAATTACATCAAAAACTTTTCTCGACTGCTCCAGTGGCTCAGTTGGTAGTGAACCTACCTTCTGTGTTTGGGGGCGTGGGTTCGATTCCCAGCTAGGACAAACATTCATGTGATGAACATTTGTGTTTGTTCTATTTCTGGGTGTTAATATCTTAAGTATTAAGTTTAAGTATGTATTAAAAAATATATAGTATATATATCAGTTTCTGGCAGCTATATTACAAGCTTTGCTTAGTTTGGGGTCAGATGACCGTATGTGCAAAAATGTCCCAGATTTATTATTTATTTTATTTAGAAAATATTTATTTTATAGCATTCTGCCGTAAAGTTCGTCATTTAAAAATAAAAAAGCTTTCCCACGCCATCCACCCAAGCTGTCATTTGTCTTTCTACAGTTTCACCCAACGCCATATCAGGAACCAAACTGATGGCTGCTGTCAGTTAATTAAAAGCAAACACAATATATCGTGTAAATTCAACAACAAAAGTACACTTTCACCTTAGAACCATTTCTCAGTAACTTATCTTGTAGTTATACTCCTTGCTACTGTATAAAAATCTGCTTTTGTTATTGAGGAAAGGTTCTATAACTGATGTACTGACTGAATAGAATAGAAGTCACGATGGAAAATTGCCTGAAGCTAGGCTTGATGGATAGGAATTACAACAGTAAGGTCCGTACTATAGAGTAGTGTATTTAAAAAGAAAACACTTTGAAGCAAATCCTAACTTTTTAGAATTTCCGGGTAAAACTTAATTAAAAATTACTAAAAAGAAAGAGTTAATGAAATTTCTCTCTATAATGAAAACTTACACAATACGAATACAAATAGTTTATTTGAAACATAAATTAACATTTTTCAGATTTAAATGAACTCAAAGACTTCAAAATTTCAGGATGACAATGACCGCTGATCAATTGGGATATTGAAAGAACAAAACATTCAAGTCATCGACGTACACAAATTTTGTCTAAAACACGTACTTAGCGAGTAATTCATATCGAAATAAGGGCTCGTTCAGGAATACGCGGGGCGTTGCGCGGTGCGTGAAGCGTCACATCGCGCGGGGCGTTGGAGGTTTTCTCTGTTTTAGGAGCAGAGGCGCGTGAAGAGACAGGCGGGGCTCGCAGCGTTGTTCGTGGCGTCGCACGCTCAAGGCAATATGTACTCTAGTTTATGAAGTAACGGGGCGTCGAGCGGGGAGTCGTGTGGCGCGTGCTGAATGACTGCGTGCGATGACCTTTCACAGCGTCTGCCACGGAAGTCAGAACTTGAAGGACGTGGCGGGGAACGCGACGGTAGACGCGGCGGTGGCTGCAGCGTGCTCTGCCGCGAGTACCGCTAGACATCAAACAAAACGCGCATGAACACGCTTCTACATGACCATTCTCATACATAAGCATATGTTTGATTTGCCCGCGTGATGCGACGCTGCATGCGACGCTGCACGTGCTGCGCAACGCCCCGCGTTCCCTGAACGAGCCCAAAGTCTCCTGTACTTCTACCATTATATATATATTCGGTGATTCTACCTAACCATAACCAAAGTAACCATAGCTCGTCTCTGCCCTTTATCTAACCTACACAAACTCATTCATTAGTATCCATCATTACTTACATCAATTAATATCTTTGTTACAATGTGTCAGCTTCAAATTGAGAAGCAAACACTGACTACATACCGACCAACTTATTTCTGAAGTTTCCCAAATGATGTAACTAAAAAAAAACGAAGAAGCTATCAGTTTTGTTCAGCAGTTACGGATGTGGCTCCGCTATTTAACTTTACAGATAACTTGGTCGTTGTTTTGAACCTTTGTTACTTTGGTACAAACAATGTGTTTGAAAAACAACCACTCAAACTATTATGCTTAATGAACTATCAGAGTGTGGCTATAACTAATATGAAAAATAATAGCCCGAAATCATGCTGAAGGGGCTTTAGTTATGCTGATGTGGATAATTAGATATGAGTATTACACTTTGTGTTTCGTGAATTTAGAATAATTATAAGATTTCTTAACAGAGTTTTCAATTTATGGCATTTTTGGTATATTCGAGTCCGATACAGCCAGTTTTGATTTTATTACATGTGGCTCAAAATATTATCTTGAAGCCATTTTACGAATAAATATAGAGTACTAGCTGTTACCCGCGACTTCATTCGCGTGGACCTACAAAAAAAATTAGTCCGTCCCCGATCTTTAAGCTACATATATGAAAAAATTCAGCTCGATTCGTTTAGCCTTTTAGCCGTGATAGCGCGACAAACACCCAGAGTTAAGACTTACTTTGGCATTTATAATATTACTTAGGATTAGTATTACCCAATTACATTTTACTCGAGATACAATTTTAGCGCCTATAAAATCTCTCCACAACATCTGTCTTTTAAGACAGAATTCATTATAGCTATCGCTTTTACTCTCTTGATTTTCGCATCTTCTTTCACACTCTTTGGCGAAATTTTGGTTGCTATAGCCCTTTGTAGCTGTAGAAATGAATGTTTAATTCTAACATAGCCTACGGACCCTTATTATTTTGAACACTTCACTTTACATTTTTCCTTAGGTGGCTTATATCTATGAATCGTTTAACGCCTATTTATTAAAAGCAATTTTTCCGATAACGGTACTAAATTCTTCGCGTACTTCATCTCTCAAGCTGCAGAAGTGAGCAGTAAAATAATCTAATTAAAAATATTTATGAAGCTGCTTGTCGAAACCTAAGCTTTTGAATCTCAGATTTGTGGCCCTTTATAATTGCCTCTTATTTGTTCAACCACAATTCAACTGTAATGTTCAAATTTAATGTCCTCCGCGAAAACGAAATAACATTTAAATTATTAATGTGAAAGCAACTCTCTGTCATTCTGTCTTAACGTGGTTTTTTTTTTAAATGTAATTTGGTGACGAAACGAGCAAGTCGCTCACCTGAGTGCCAGGTGCAGGTTAATGCCACCCAGAGTGGTTTTGAACGTCAACAGTTCAAAATCATGCGCGGTAATGCACTGCGCCTGTCATCCTGAGATATTAGATGCTAAATCTCTGTGCCCAGTAATTACACTGGAATCATCTCCCTTCAATCCGGAACACAGTAATGTTTGCACACTACTGCTTGACGGTTGAATAACTGGCAAAGGTGGGGTACTTCCCCAGGCGGACTCTGCAGAAGAGCTCTACCACTACCAAGCCTAGTACCCAGTAAACTCTGAACCGTCCTTGTAAAAATAAGAATTACCTACTTAGTGTAATGTTCCTCGTGGTAGCTGCCTAAGGTGTTTAATCCCAATAAGCTGTGGTAAACTAGTAGTTCCCGGCGAACTGAGAACTCGCGACCCCTATATCTTCACAACCCCTGGACCGATTCAGCTCATATTCGAACTTAAAAATTGTATTGACATAAACTACTTTCCTACAAAATTTCATGAAGATCGGATCAACGGTTCACAATTTATTATCGGACAAATAAACATACAAACATACGAACATACAAACATACATACAAATGCCGATGCCGACAAAAAAATTGTCCCAGTAAACTCTGAGACCTTCGCTTCGCTCGGTCAATTATTTAGTATAAATAGAGTGATCCAAACATTGCATTCTATTATGTTTGGTGCTTGTGGATTAGTTATATCCGTTGAAGTCTTTACTAACAGCGTCGCTTTGTAACGTTTCTATAGTGTGAGATATGTGTGTAAGAAAGACTCGACGCGTGACGTCCGCTAGCTACTACGGTTCGCCTTCGACTGAGTTCACACTTTCACAGTGGTGCTTAGTATACTTGTTAGCATATTGGAGTCGATAACATTTGAAATGTACATTCGCCCGGTCTTTTACGAAGTAAGTTATATTTCAATGAGTAAACTGGAAAAAGGCGGGTTGAACCGCAGGGCGTTACTATCTCCATCACATTTTTTGATGCTATGGTCTTCTCATTAAAATTCTCATAAAACGCTTTAAGACGAATGACAAAAGAAAATCACAAGGCTGAGAGCATCGTCATTAAAACCCGTATGTCATAGCAGTAAGTAAATCACAGAAGTCGTAACGAGGCGTAATGATTTATATTGAGCAATTAAAAACTGCATTATTAAGCACACACACACGTAAACTTCCATGCGGATCGGCAAACTTATGTTTGCAGGTAGAAGGTGGACCACTGTGCTTAAAAAATCAATTCTACACGTAAATATTCAACTTCTAAATTCTTCCGTGCGCAGCGATAAGTATGTCACAGATTATAAAGGACAGAATTAAAAATTAAATCGATTCGTTGCGCTTGCGTCTCTCGAACCATAAAGAATTTTTAGGACAATTTTTTGGAGCGTTTACACTCTGTTAGAATTATTGTCGAATAAATCAGTGGGTTTGAGGTTTCGCGACCCCCCATCAAAGGGCAGGCGAGGCACAACATACGTTTAGTGAAAACGATCGGCCAAGGTTTCAATGGAGTCATAAAGTGTAAAAAGACACGACATGTCAGAGGTAGGTAACAATTTACGTTGTATTGTCATCTGGTTTTAAGGAACCTTCCGAGTAAACAAATGTGAGAATGACGGACATATTTTTGGGTAAAGAATTTACTTAAGGTGCAACGTTTCGCTCAGCGCGCGAAATTCAAATGTTCTTGCGTTTTTTGTCAATTACTGCGTAATACTATTAGTACTCACGGGATATTTACCACGGTTATCATTTTTGTTGAGTTCCCGATATTTCGGATATTATTCATTATATTATTATTATATTATTTATTATTTTTTTCGATATTTTTATATCGGGAACTCAACAAAAATAATAACCGTGGTAAATATCCCGTGAGTACTAATAGTAATGTTGTAAACCACCACGAAAGTCTAAAACAGTGTTTAAAATGAAATATCTACTTACTTACTACCTAGAACAAGACCTAAAATAAAACCTGTTTCTTTTTTATATTTGACAGGCCAGGCTATTGACTATAAGCGCTGTGACGTTGTGGCCAAGGATGGTAAACACTTTGAGCCTGAAATGGGAACTGGCTATCAAGTGAGGCTGCTAGAACACATCGTTAGGAGCTTGTCGACAACATTTTAATTTCGGGTTGATACCTAGCCAGAAGAGCATCATGAAGTACCCTATACCACCACCTAAAGTTTCCTCACAATGTTTTACTTCAACGGTAGCTCAAGCTTATTTTTGGGATGTGAACCCAAACCCTTCGGCGTGCGATCCAAACGCACTAACCACTGAGCTACAATCGCTGAATAAAAATGTATTTAGTCAGATAAAATAAAAAGTAGGGCAAATAAAAAAATATAAGCTGGCCAAATGATTTAATCAATAAACAAATTGGAGCCGTTGAAACGAACAAGGAGCTAATTGTTTACATTTCCTGTTCAGAAGCACAATAGTAAGAAAAAGCAACATCATTAGCATCGAAAAAATAATTAAATTTTATAACAACTCCGCCTATTTTTGGCTACCACATCCACTCCCGCTTTTGAATTCTATTAAAACTTAATTAACTTCGGCCGAGTTATAAATTTTAAATAAGGCTTAGTCCCGAAAAAGGACTCACAATTTGTTTTGCTACTTCTAAACGTCACTTGTTCTTTGATAAATGTGTTCTTGGCTCGAGAAAATTGCGTTTTGTTCAGTAAAACGCCGACAGACAGGCATCGTCACGGGTGTTATAAGAATTCTTCGAATATAAATGAATTATTAAAAGTTGTGAAATACTATAAGCGTTTCGATTTCGCAGTCCTTTTGTCCATTCGCCGTGGCATTCTATTTATTTTAATAATATCATTTGGTGCATTTTTATTTGTATTTTCGTAAATATATGTATTTTTGTACTGATTGGCGATTAGATTCTGATTATGAGCTAAGGCTTGGTTTACAGTATGTATTTTATGTAAATTATTGAAATCTTAACTTTATTTAGTTAGCGTAAAGTATGAAACATTTAACTGATGTTAATAATAAAATTGATGTCATTAGTAGTTTTGTTAATAATTGAGAAAAATATGAAATCTCAGTGAATTTACATAATGACTACATGACTGTGTATATTTTTATGTAATATGTATTTAAATATTTAGTTTATCTGTTAATTATTAAGGTAAAGACAAATAAGTAGTGTATGATATGTATATGTAAGATCTTTTATTTTTACTTATTTAATACGTGCTCGTATTTACACAAAAAAAAAAACTCGAAATCAATGCTTTTGCTGAGACTAAACTAAATATTTGTTTCCAAATCATCATAACTTATACGACTAAATTATTTAATTATTCATCAATATCTAATTACCTATTAAACCAGAATTTCCCCCAAACCTAATTAACAATGAATTTGTCCAATCAGCGCAATATCCAAAGGACATAAAAACTAAAACTAATTCAAAAAATAAACACAAAAATTCACAGTTAATTTACCCAGCCGAAGAACATTAAAAATGCGGTGGTATTCCAACAAATATAATAAACCAATAGATTGCGTATGCAGAAAAAATATCTTTAAAATACAACTCACCACATCGAGTACGGGACCAGGGGCCTTATCCCGTAACTCTGGTGGCGATGATCTTCGTTTGTTATCCTGCTCGCTCGCATGGAGCGAGTAAGTTGGCGCGAGTGGGACGGCACGCGATGACCATTGCCACCAGAGTTACGGGATAAGGCCCCAGGTATTTGATTGCGCTTGCGATTAGACGCTTCAAAATGTATTTATGTAATCTGCGTCTAGAATAGGTCGGTTCGCGGACCTGCCAATCATAGGCGATCCTACTTACGAGGTTATTTTATTTTGAGCGTATTATTTTCGTGAAAGGGGAACAAGTACGAGCTGTCTACCAGTTTTATGGTCTGTGTTCAAACCAAGCATGGCCTGAGGTGACCACACGGTGCACCATATTTCACCATCACGGAGTCAGCCCGATGGTTTGGGGATCACCCGCTGTGCTCCCGGATTAAGTAAAAGCCTTCGAGCTCTTGTTTCTTTCATACCTCTAGTTGGCGGTTAGGACGCGTCTGGACTGTAACAGTGTTTGATGTTATTTTTGGAGTAGTAAAATTTTCTGTTATGCTCATATTCGAACGTAAAAATTATGTTGAAAATTATATTGACTCGCTTACAAAATTACATTAAGATCGAATCAAAGGTTCGCAAGTTATCGTCGGACAAAAAGTCACACAAACATACAAATACAATGTCGCCCATCAGCAAGTGACCTCCCGAAAAGGGCTTATAGTACTCATCATTATGAACAACTTTTACTATGGCACAAACACTGAAATCGAGAAAAAAAAAAAAACTGCAATTCCATAGAAAAATGTCAATGACACTCGACACAAAGTTGTTCTTAATGATGAGTACTATAAGCCCTTTTCGGGCGGTCACTTGCCGATGGGTGACATTGTATAAATGCGAACACCAACTCCAGTTCCTGTAGACTGAGACCTTTGCTTCGCTCGGCCAGAGATAATTTTTCAAACTTTATAGTAAAACTGGGTGTGATTTAATTTATTTTAAGGAAATAATGTAAAATTGAGTTGTTGAGGTAATAATTAAGGATATCGGTCTTGTTACATTCTGAATTATTTACCCCCGAATACTGAAACGTTTGTTTACTTTGACTCTAATACTGCCTTTGTCTGGCACCAAGCAAATTTAATGACAAAGGCAGCAATAACCTTAATCTGTCGTCAAAGTTAACAAAAGTTTCAGTATTCGGGGAGTAGTTAAACAGTTTCAGTTTCATTACAAGGTGAAGCAAAATCGCCCTCCAACGTGACTGCGACTTAACCTTCCTTAATAGATGTCTCGGTCCAATTTAACATTTGACGTGTTTTTAATTTAGCTTCTACGCCCGCGGCTGCTGTCTGACGTGCACCTAAATAATGTACCATCAGGGTTGAAAAACATCAATTTTCAACCTTATTTTGAATGATTTTAGGGTTATTTTTAAAAAAGAGCTATGTATAACATATTTTACCAGAAATCATACGCCGCCACTCATTACGGATCTCATTTGAATATGGTCTTGGTGTTTTTGGGACTAATTTTGTTTTGGAAATTCTGTGACTCTATGGTTCGTACGGAATACTCATCAGGATAAATTCAAAGCATACGTTGCTAGTTAATCAACTGCCAAGCAAACATTACTGTATTCTGGAGTGAAGGGAAACATATCCTTCCTCAGTGAAATCACAGGGCGCCATTTTTGAATCGCTCGTATGAAATGAAAGATTTTATTTTGATAGAAGCAATTTCGAATGGCCAGTAGTCAAGGACCACGTTTCAGTTCCATATGTCATCACTGGCAACACACATTGGTTGAAGACCCTTGTCTTCAGGCACTGCGGCCTTTTGGAGAAACTCAGAGTGACACAGCGGGCAATGGAGAGAGCTATGCTCGGAGTATCTTTGCGCGATAAGATCCGAAACGAGGATATTCGCCGAAGAACCAAAGTCACCGATATAGCTCTCAGAGTTTGCAAGCTGAAGTGGCAATGGGCAGGCTACAGCTACACGAACCGGAAGACGAAGCGTAGGCAGGCCTCCCACAAGGTGTACCGACGATATTGTGACAGTCGCGGGGAGCTGGTGGATGCAAGTGGCACATTGTCGGTCAGTGTGGCGGTCTAAGGGGGAGGCCTATTTTCAGCAGTGGACGTCTTCTGGCTGATAATGTAATGTATGTAATTTCGAATAGTCTGAAATTCGACTCGTTGCGTTAGCGTATGATTATTGTTTGGGATTTCTTTCGAAAGTCATTCAAATTTTCGTGCGAAATATCATACCACCGATAAAAAAATGGATCCTGTGAGCTGTGACGGTATGTCCTTAAACTGAGACCGGAAACACCGAAGGAAGGGCAGCAGCGTCCTCTTAGCAAGCGGTGAACGATCTGCGATCCCCAAGCCGCCTGCCAAGCGCAGGATTATGACAACCCCTCACTAACGAACTTAGATTTTAATTTAACTTACGATCTCTTAAATGGTGCTTATCATCGCAACAAAAACTAAGCAAAAAGTTTTTACGATTTAAATGCACCAAGTTTATATTTAAACGTATATTTTTTGCAGTCACAGAGTTAAACAGATACTAAAAACGCTATCTTCATCCACCTCGAGGCATAACGGACGTGGAATTGAAGTCAAAACCTCAATTCTACCGTGAGCGTCACAACACGAGCAGTACCGGCGCAAGCGCACCAGTACAAAAACAATTCAGAAAGATAACTCTACACCACTACTTTTTACCCGACTACGTTGATGATTTCTTTTCTGTTGTGTTCGTAATTGCGAGGACAAGGGTTGTACGAAAAGTTTAGCGAGGAGGAGGAGGAGGAGGAGTTTGAGGCTTCGCAGGCATTAGTTTTGTTCATGCATTTGAAGCCACGGTCAAAAGCATTTTTTTTACAAAGCTAATAATTATAGATATTTTTTGATGAGAAACGAATAACATACAATCTTTAATTATAGATTTAACTAAGCAAGATTGTTGATTTTTTTTGTAATACTCTTAGTAATAAACAGTTTAATTTTTATTTTACATTATGAATAGGAGAAATGTTTAAAGATTTCCTTCTTTTCAATTTTTCTCTTGCACTCATATGGTGGTATGCACATTCGCGGGGTCACGCGGGGTCAACAGCTAAACTTTGACCGGATCTGAGCTAACGTCGAAAATAATTCGGCACTTGGCAAGGTTAGTGGATTCACGCCTTTAGAAGATCGCAGATGGAGATACGAGATAAATACCCACACAAAAATTGCATATATTAAAGTTTGTTTGTTTACTGATTAGTTTATTTTGTCCTTCAGTCATGCTGAGTGTAACATATTAGGACTTTTTAAGACGAATCAATGGATAAGCGTTTCTATGATTCCGTATCCGAACGGTTTCAACGGGAACCTGGTTTTACTAAACCTACGACGTCTATCTGTCCGTCATATCTGTTATTTTTTGAACCGTATTAGGTAGCCGCTTTAAATTTGAACAGAATATCCTAACTAAAATTATAATTCAGAGGAATGTAGCCGCAGTCGTATCAGAACCAGTAAAGCTTCGAGGTGTAAAAATTAATACGTCTCGAGGAAAAAACTTTGCTTGCGCGATTCAGAACTCCCTACATTACTACAAACATCAAAAAATGCCACAAAAATGGAACAACGCCTTCTAGCGAACTATACGAAGTAGCTTTGTGTTTTGTCTGGATGTTTGTCGCGTTATGACGGCTAAACGGCTGAATGGATCTTGATAAAATTTTATAAGGAGTTACTGAATATCACAAAGACGAACATAGGATACTTTTTTATGTCCACACGAACGAAGTCACGGGTAACAACTCGGTCTGCTATGAAGCTATGATGGCGGATTTTCTAACAATAAAATAAATTTTAACATTATTATTAAAATTTCTTGATTTTTGTCTCATCTCGAACTGAATTAACGAAAATCCTTCATTATTTTTTTTGGTTAAATTCGTACAGAACCTTTAAATTGCGCAACTACAACTCAAAATTCGCCGGTTTATTCAAAGGATTTTCACAAAGATTGGAAGGCCGTAAAATGATATAAGATACTTTTTACCGCAGCAAACTAAACTCTTCTGTTCGTTCACGATGGTGAAGCAGTGAAGCAAACCTAGTCTTTAAAAAAGTGGAAACTTTCGGTCCAAGGTGGATTACAGGTTTTGCAGATGCTCTGTTGTCGTGTTAGTAGGTATTTGGTACACATTTTAAATACATTTTATAATAACTTATACTTGAGTTTTCGACTTCCAGAATATTTTAATCCTCTGTGAATTATGAATTTATTGTCAATCAAATAACAATTTGTCAGCAAATATTAGATCATTCTATCAAATGAAAATCAGTTGGAATACCGTGCTAGTGGATTTACACATAAATTGCCATAATTTGCCGTAACACTGTCAATAAGACAAAATTTATAGACTATCTTAAATTGGCTATTCTATTAGAATGGATGGCTTATCTATAAACGACGATTGATGAAAATTTAAAAGCATTTATAAAATAGAATTTATATTTAAAAAAATGTGTTACTTTTTACAGCGACTCTGGTGTTTTTTTATTTTGCCACCATTTTATTGCTGAGTATTTTTGACTCCATGTTTAATAATAATACTAACGACAACTTAGATATGTTATGTTAGTCATTATGAGGTTATGTTTCTTTATTTGGTGACAAAATCTCTTTTAGTATTTTTTGTTCTTATTTTGCATTTCTTTAAGAAGCTCGTTTGTATGCGAATTATCCTGAACAAAGACAAGATTTCGCGTCCTCGTACAAAACAACGAACTTAATTACGCCTTAAATTATTCATTTACCAAGTGCACATTGCATACAGGCTAAAATAAACATTGTAAACATTGTATCTTCGAATTCCAAGTCCTTTGTCAGACAACAAGAAAAATGTCGCAACTTAAAAATTGCGTCCTTCCATTTCGCAATGCTTCATCGAATTTTTCATATATTTATCTCCACCCTTTTAGGTTGGAATCGCGCCAATACATTTTCTGTCCAGCCTAAAACAAACAATTTGTAACCTTGAATTATGTGCTGCTGAATGCATACATTTAAAAGATATGAATCTATAAGCTGAGAGAGGTGAACGCTACTGTGGCTTTCGACTGTTGTCGATATTTTTTCTTCAACCTCTGTGACAAGGATTAAGAAGAATGAGAACAAGATAGTAGAATATTTAAATTGCATTATATAAATTACTGCACTTACACATATAGTAATATTATTTATGTAATATAATAATAATTCCAATCTACTATTCACTTGGGGTCTTTTTAAAATATCTTATAAAAATTTTCGTTGTTATTGCTTTTCGTCTTCTGGTCATCCCCCAGGAAAGACAAGCTTGGTACGGTGTTCCCCTCGTCAATTTTTTTAAAACTAACGGGTTTCTTGTCGCTTTTACCACTACAAAAGTACTCCGTTCGTCCCTCGAAGATTTAACAGAAATCCACCTTCTGTCCCCCAAGAAGAATACACAAGTTCGGTACACTGGATTATGGCACAAGCTAATTACACCTAGAAGCTACGAACGAAGCTACGTTATAAGAAATAATAACTATGAAATGAAAATTTAAAGTTACACTGTGATGATGTAGAAGTAAGTAAGAAGAAATAAAAATAAGAAGTAAGAAATAAATTCGGATAAATAGAAAACAAGGAGCTTGACTATGTATATAGTCAAGCTCCTTGTTTTCACAGAGACATAAAACAAAAAAGGAGTAACACAATAAAAGCCATGAAGGTAAACTTTATAATAATTTAGATAACAACAATTCTATCGATAGTTTCAACCACTAATATTAAGTCGTCGCCTTACGAATAAAAACATCGACATGGCTCCAGCCTTTCCAGAATGGCGTGACTATTTGTCACCTGCAGTTGACTCCCGTACATACTTGCTGCAAACATTGTGATTCGCATCACTATTTACAGCCCAAATCATTCTACAACCTTTGTTCTTCTAATTCTAAAAAGCATTTTATGCTCCTCAGTTAAAGTGGAAACTGTAATGGCAATTTTTTGTGAGTTATATTCTTTAGTGATGTGCTTACAAATACACTCGTACACATTGAATTCAGAGACCATGTTGTCTCTACAACATTGTGATCGACTTGGCGAACATAACTGGAATTCTTGAGTGGTTCTTGAGCAAACTTAGTAAGTAAGCTATTAAATTCAATGGAGACGGCTTATTTTAAAATATTTAAGCCAAATTAATAAAGTTTCGTTTTAAGTTATTTTAACTCAACTCAACATTATATATTTAATAATAAAGACTATCGCAGGCAATAAGCATTTCATTATTTTACTAGTAGTTCGCCCCGAACTGAGACCTCACGATTTTCAGTTTGACAAGCTTTTTATTTCACGACCCCTAAATCTTTACAACCCCTTGACCGATTATGCTCATACTCGAACTTGAAAATTTTATTGTCATGAACTACTTGCCTACAATATTTCATGAAGATCGGATCAACGGTTCGCAAGTTATCGTCGGACAAATATACACACAAACATACAAGCATACAAACATACATACAAATGCCAATTTGTCCCAGTAAACTCTGAGACCTTCGCTTCGCTCGGTCAATTAAGTACTTATTGATGTAGTAATTTTAAGTAAAAAACATTGACGGAAATCCGCTAGACAACCATAAATTCTTATCTAATAACGTGTTATTATCAACTACCTTCTCTATTATAATTTGCCAACGTTACTGCGCTATATTAACAGTAAACAAAATAGACCTACAGGGTTGATATTCTACCACTTACTTAGTTTGGTTTGAGATGTACAGTTAAAATTAATTTAAAACAGAAAACCCAACAACTGGATGTAAATGGCATAGAAATGACGATGAAGCTGAGCTTTGTATTGTTGGCGCACAACTTAGAGGTTTTTTTTTGTAAACTATGTACAATTGTACAATATAATACATACTTTAGTATTATTACTGTAGATAATTTAAAAAACCGACTTCATCAGACCCATTTATTCAAATTTGCCTCGTCATAGTCGCTTAACTATCATAATCGAGATTATCTTGGTGCCACCCGTGAAATACGTAGCATTGTGGAGTTCTGGTGGCCTTCTCTGGTCTTCTTCAGTGTCACTTCACCAAATGATACTTTCTGAATGCTTGACTTGTTGATGAAAATACCAAAACTAAAATATTTAAGGAGTTCCCTCAATTCCTCATGGATCCCATTATCAGAAATGGATTTGATACATTTGGGACCAATCTGGAAGTATCTTTTTTCAAATTAAAAAAGAATTTTCCAAATTGGTTCATAAATGACGAGATCCGAGGTAACAATTTTTTTTTTTTTAAACAATCGATTAGAGAACCTCCTCCTTTTTCTTGTGAAGTCGGTTAGAAATGTACAAGGACTTTTACTTGAGGAGTTTAACTCTTACGACACCTCACATGTCAATAATATAAGACTTTGTTAAGGTTGTAGGGGGTCTCTTAAAAAAATAAATAAATCCGAAATAGTAAAATTGTCACATTTGAGCTCCAAGAAATGAATGAAGTAGATGCAAATATTTTCGCGGTTGTTTATTGAGTTTACGATATTTTGGCGTAGCTGCGTACACCATGTTCGAATTTGAATATAAATTAAATAATATAATAGATCCCCTGAGAACTAATTTAGAAGTAGATAATTAGTAAAATTTGTAATAATAGTTCATACTGTTGTTGCTCTTACTGGTAATAAGCCACTTATACCTCAACAATCGCCTTAAACATTTCAAGTCTCCGAAAACGCTGTTTATCTTCTATGAATGGGCTGTCTGCGTGGGTGGATAAGATGCCATTTGGGATCGACGGCTCAAACTGACCCCGGATATAATTGTTATTTATCTTTAAGTTATTTACGATCCAGTTATCATCAACCGTTGAGTGTTTATCAAAGTTTTGTCTCCGGATTCTGGAGTTCGTTTGTGGTTAATAATAATGAAGCTCTAAAATGTTAGATGCAATTTCGATTTTTACGATATTATTGAAATAATTTATAGTGATTAAGATTAGTGACAGATGATGACCGATTTTAAAACTTTTTTTTCAACTAAGCGACGAGATGAGTTTAAGTATGTGGAAGCTTAGGCCCCACGATACGCAATACGTAGAACCCTAAGGCCTACTTGGTCTCAGTCGCTTTTTTGATGGTAAGTCGATGGATAGCCTATCATAAACGACAGTTAAATTAAACCAAATAAGAGAAAGATTTCATATATTTTATATACCATAAAGTTGCAAATCTGTCAGTGTTGAAAAATTAATACTTCTCTGCTGCCATTACCAAAACATGTTTTTTTTTTTATATGAAAGTCATCATCATCATCATCATCGTCATCAGCCGGAAGACGTCCATTTCTAAACCTAGGCCTCCCCCTTACGGCGCCACAAGAAACGACAACCTGCAACTTGCATCCACCGATTTTCACAACGTCATCGTTCCACCTATCGACCTAGCAAAGACAAATGTTGATAAATTCGTAATTTCATACTCACTCAGATTCTGAAAAAGTTGTTCTAAATTTGGCTCCAGTATATTATATGATAATATGTTTCCAATATTCACAAAAATTAATATTATGTTCACGACACTGAATCTTGATATTTTCAATCATAATTTTAGCATAACGTCATGAAAATCATAACAGCATCATAAAATTGTAAAACATTGTTAATTTAATTTTGCGATGAGACAAAGTAATAGATCTTAACTACGCTAGTTATTTATATGACGTCACTACATCGTGAGTAGTAAGCCACGACTTGCCTCATAAATATCTGACGGCCAATCCTCGAATTAAGTTAAGTACCGCAAGCAGTGCCTCCATTACTCTTCATAAAGTACAGAACTTGTCTAATGATTCCTAAAACTCCGACTACTGAACTAATAAACATCAATCAACCACCAAATCGTTATTAAAACGAATCAATCACAGCATTGTCTATACGGATTTATGCAAACAGACAAACAAAAATTAAGGGGAATAACGTTTGACGTGTACCTACTGTGCAATATACGAAATAATCGATTAGTCATTATTTGATTTAGTTCGGCGCTCCGGTACGGCCCCTGGGGTGTGCCTGTAGGGGGTTACCACGAGCGCAACTCTTGACTCTTGCAGTCGTCATCAACCGACCTTCCACACTTAATGTATGGAGGCCGGGAAATGAATGACTCTGCCACTATAACTAAGCGCAACATTGAACCGACACTAGTAAGTATCGTGAAGAATTTTAATGATCATTAAGAATGTAATGAAAATAATAAAAATCAATTCAACGATCATCAATATTCTACAAACAATGATAAACTAACCGTAAAAAACAAAAGAAAATCTGATTCATCAAAAGATCTTTCAGCAGCTAACTAAACGACTGATAGACGACCAGTGCAAAAAAACCATTCGTACAAATCACAACCGCCTATAACGCTCACCAGTACAGAAGTAATAAACTTCAAGGGGGGTTAATTATGAATAAGCAAAGTAATAAGTACAAAACACATCAGTATTACGAACTCAATGTAACATAATTTACAGACCTTACATGCTCATTTGTGATTAGTCGGCGCGAAAGGGCAAATCCTTTATTAAGATAGGTAATGAGGTTAAATTCAGTCTCCAATTCTAAAAGACATAAACTTGTTACCGACTTCAAAGGAATTTATATTTAAGTCATAATTCTTATGGTTCTTTTTGAAGCTGAAGCTATGGAAGTTGCTGACGAAGATGCGGTAGAAAATTATTTACAAAAAGATCCAATATTTTAATATTGTGTTAAATAATATAGACTCTACAAATGTAGGGAGTAAAGTTGATATTGTAAGTGATGGTGATAATGAAAGAATGAAAGAAGTTAACGATGGATTGTGTGGTAAGTCGGCACCCTGCGGCCGTGGCCCCCGACTGCGCCTATCACGGACAAGACATCGATTAGTGATCGACTGAATTCAATTGCTTGCCGGGACAAGACTCGATACCGTCGACGGATCGAGATCCTGATCGAGATTTATATTGTTCGGTTTTCAAAAATTTGCATTTTGAAAGCGTCACGTCAGCGACATTGCTGAGTCACCTGACAAATGGAACACGGTTGATCTTGTCTCCGATATCAGAACGCGTTGACCGTAAGCCCTGTTTTTATCATTGTTGTAACGTGATTACTGTCAACTGTACCGGCAGTGGTTTTAGCTTCGACAAAATACATCGGCAGTGCATCGTCATTTCGATCAATGCCAAGCATAAAGTTTATTTTTGTTTCTATCTTTAAATACTTATTTTCTGGATGACCGTGATTTGTTTTACGTTCACTATTGGTTGCGTGGAGCTATTTTTGTGTTGCACGAGAGTTATCATGCATGCGTCTCACGATCACATGATATTTCATTTTTATTGGTTTAAGTCATGACAACACCGTATGTGGTGGAAGCATTGACGGGTACACTTAATATAAAAAATTAAGACTATATTTTGACCGTGGCGACGCGTATATCTTGTCCATGTAAATATACGAGCGTTATGGGTCAGTAGCGGTAAACATTATCTTTGGTATTTAAATAAATTTTATTGAATTACATGCAGTGTTTCTTCGGTTTCGTCTTAAAATTTATCATGATTACTAAATACTCATTATAATTTTGTAATACGGTGCTTGTTCTTTTTTATTCATGACGTGTGTTTGTGTATACGTATATCAAAAGTAGGTGGGTGCAGGTCACAGAAAAGATCTAGAAGGTTTTTTTTATGTTCTGTGGCATAGGTAAATCGAGGGCTGAAGTATCATTATGAGTTTATTGAGCAAGAAAGCAGCAAAAAAATTATCAATACAAAATAGTTTCAGAATTTAATTTGGTGACCATTGAATGATTTATAGGAGCAGTTAGCAAAATGTATCAAAATCGAAGTACATTTTTTATTTGTAACTAATAGACGCGACGAGCAAGCAGTTCGCGTGATGGTAAAGTATACCTAGAATTTAGAACTTCAACAGTTTCAAAACCATGCAGGGCTAAGTACTGCGCTCGTCATCCTGAGATACTACATACTAGATGTTGAATTTTTATGCTCAGTATTTCCTCGCCTAACAGTTATTTCACCAGTCTCCAGCTGGGCTAGCATGCGCACCGCGACATAATCTTTTCTACTTTTCATGTCGTGAAAAATGAGACAAACGTAAACATAATCGTGGCCATGTCCTGTTCTTCCATAACAAAAAAAAAATATTGTCGTGGACGTTGCGGTGCGCATGCAAGCTTGCTGGTAGCCTTTACATAAGGGTCATACGACGACAACAAGGCAATAAAATAAATAAAAAATCTTAGACTAAGTATTTCTAGGACTAAATATTTGTGGTAAACTGAAACAACTTTAAAACCTTCGGACCCGGGTATATGCCAATCGAGAGTACACTGGACCCCCCCCCCCTCCTCTTTCCTTAACAAGAGGTCTTTGTTATGCAGTGGACGTCTTCTGGCTGATAATTAACCTGAAACATGCTGTCGCGTTGAAAACATGACCATTTGCATATTTCCGAAGTCATAATACGATATACGATATTGTTGTAGTATTAGTAAGTAGTATATTTTTATTATTTTGCTATGTTTAAGTAGTATTTAGTATTATTATGTAAGTATGTCTATTTTTTCTGTTTGTGCGTTACATATTCCTTTTTAAGGGCACACCCCGTCCCTTACCTCTTCATTGTAAATCCTCTCCATGCTAAGGTTGCCTGGAAGAGATCGATTTAAGCGATAAGGCCGCCAATTGTTACGCTAGTTTTAAGTAGATTTTTGTATTATGCATGTAATTTCTGGTGTGAACAATAAAGAGTTATCTATCTATCTATCTAATACGAGTATTCAGCATGTTATGTCTGAGATTGATTCGCATTCTCTACACAGTAGGGCATCCACTGTTAATCTAATAAAGGAATTTGAATAATGTCATTAATAACGTTCGTGGTTTAAGCGTTTCTCTTAGTTTGCCGCCGATACGATTATGGATGCCACTAATCATAAATCAGTGATGGTAGCAGCCTTCGAAGCTAGGTAGATATTTTATGAAATACATACAAAGGGTTCAAAGTTTGTAAATAGCTAACATACAAAATTATAACGTAGAGTGCTATAATATATTATAATCTGAACTTAAATATACAAACTAAAACTAAAACTAGAAACAAAATTAAAATAAATACTTAAATAAATTAAATCTAAAATATCTATAAATAAAAAACCTCAATTAGGTCGCTGTCTACCGGTAAGTCTCAGGTCAAAAAGCTGGCGACATTACCCCGTTGAATTGCCAATTAGAGAGAGAGAGAGAGAGAGAGAGGGGGGGGGAGGGGGAGAGGGGGAGGGGAGAGAGGGATGGGGAGAGAGAGAGTAGAGTTATTGATAACTATCTAATAATCTCTTGCTGACAGTTTCCCTACACCATTAATTCCTAAGAACAACTTTGACTTGACGAATTGAACGACTTTAGTATGGAAACAATCCTACAATCGCGAAAACACGAAACTTTATGTCGATTTCGTTGATTGTTATTTATTCTATTTTTACCCGACCGCTCAAGAAGAAGGGAGAGAAAAAAATATGGTTTTGAGGGATTGTACGTATGTAAGTATGTTTGTGTCTGTGTGTATATTATAAGGCTATGTTTTGTAATCTGGTATTTTGTTTTAAATTTTAATAGTATTACTTATTTTATTACTATTAGTACTCACGGGATATTTACCGCGATACTTATTTTTGTTGTGTTCCCGATATTGTGTAGTAAACCACCACGAAAGTCTAAAACAGTGTTTACTTATTTTATGTCTTTTTCGTGATTTCTCTTTTGGTCCCGTATAAAATGTTGTAGTTGATCACAATTTTATTAAAGACTTGCAGCCCGCCCCGGCTTCCCACGGGTATTTAACAAAAAAATTAAAATTATAATACATACACGAAAACCCTTCTAAGTACGTTTTAGTAAGTATCCCTAATTTTTTCGAAAATATAATATAGCCTATGTCACCCGGGGATAGTGTAGCTTCCCAACAGCGAAAGAATTTTTCAAATCGGTTCCGTAGTTTCGGAGCCTATTCAATGCAAACAATCAAACAATCAAATCTTTCCTCTTTATAATATTGGTATAGATAGATAGGTATTTAAACACAAAAACTGAAAATGTCAATTCAAATAATATGTTGTTTGTAAGATAGTGCAAAGAGAAATTATACTCATTGTATTGTTAGTTTTACGGAATATTGCAATATCTAGATTTATTGACATTACAGACAGTGTTAATTATAAATAGACTAATTATGCTTTTTAAATACTTACCTACTTACTATTATAATTATTCTAAACTAAATAAGTCAAGTAAGAAATATACAATAAATTAATTAATACATATAACACATAATACATATACAATTGTATATAATAAATATACAATTTAAAGTTTATCATCGAAGAACTCTTCAATGTTATAGTAACATTTTTTTATCAGAAGGTGGCGTAGTTTGTTTTTAAACACTTTGTCCGAGGTTTCTTTTTTTATTAAGTTAGGGAATCGAAATAGATCGGAATTGTTTATTTTTAAATTCATTTTATTTTGAATATAGGTAAGACAAACATAAATTATGTGATGTATATCCCAACACTGGAGCATCTGATCCGAAATTGCGAAACTCTACGCTGGATAGAACCGCATTATTGGCATCGCAATTTGCGACTTTTGTCATCCATAAAGCGATACATCCGTCATCCTTTATTTCAATAAAATAATTTTAAGTACTATAATTGTAAATCGTGTGAAATATATAACTTAAATAACTTTTGTATTCCAAATTGGTTTTTATTGGGTTGCTGTGTTTCTATTTTATTTTATTTTGTTTTTTATTTTATTTTATAGAATATGGATCCCCAACAGAAGTTACACATTACATTCACATTATGAAACATAGGCATCAAGCAGGGTGCACCCCCAATTACAGGAGACCACGTCGTGCTCATGGAGGTTCGACTAGACTAAACTAAAATGAAAATATTTTTGCTGCCTGCAGAGTACAAAATAGTTTAAATTAAATTTAGGTTACATTGGAAGTGGAAAAATTTACTAGCGAGTCTTGATTATACAATGAGAAAATGTAGCAATATATGAAACGAGTTAAAACTAGGAAACATCAATATAATTATATTTAAATTTGGCAAATATTAGCCGACCAACGAAATTTTGAGAAAAAAAGAGGGAATGTTACTTATATAATGAGATCTATGTAAATAAGTTACTAAATACTTACACATTATTAATGAGATCAATGGATTTCTTAAATTTAGATAGAGAATCGCTTATGTCTAAATTATGATTTTTAGCAAGACTGTTGTAGTGCCTACAGAGCCTAGACAAGCCAGAATAGAATCCTAAGTTACTTCTGCAGTATGGTATGTTAAAGAAATTATAAGTTTTGTTTCTTGGAAGGCGAGATGGTGCATTGAATCGTAACTCATTCAGCAAGTGTGTACAATCGATATTATCGTTTCGTAATTAATGGTATGGAACCTTCGGTGCGTGAATCCAATTCGCTCTTAGCCGTTTTTTAGGGTTCCCTAGTACTAAAAAGGAACCTTTATAAGTTCGTCTTGTCTGTCTGAATCCTTCACAGCCTTATAACTTCCAAAGTTATAAAATTACATGCATGAAATTTTGCACAACAACATAGTCTAAGTATAGACCTACAGTTTAAAAAAATAAAAATACAATGTGTCCCGCTGCCATATCTAAACTGTGCATCTATTAACATTTAATCTTCCATGTTGATAGATCTTAGTAAACTTTATTTTAAAGTTATTTCGGGCAACATGTGAGATATGACACTTTTTGAGATATGCGGTAAAAACGGATAAATACTTCAAGCGTCCTGCGCATCAACGGAACCATACTAAGCAAGGCCCGACGTGCTCTTAACAAGTTGCATGCAGCTAGAACCTGGGAGAGCAAAGACGGTCAAGCAACATTAAGATCACAAAAAAAACTCAATTGCTATTGAGTACTGGAAACTTTCTGAATGATTTTAGCAAAAAGACATGACGCCATAATCTGTCTCGTCACAACTACGTAAGCAGAACAAATTTATACAATACAATACAATATTTTATTTTATTTTAACAGAAAACCTTACGTATTACAACTACAGCTGGCGTGACTACAGTAAAACACCTAAAAAATACGTACAAACCGACAAAGCCTTATAAGGAAGTGTTTCATCATAAATGGATATCTTCAGATTATTCTAATTAAATGGAAACGATTTGCTAAGCCGATAGCTATGCTTTTTTATCTGTCTACGTGGGCGTAGTTACATTGGTGGGATTTAAAACTTGATAATGAATTATACTTCCGTTTTTTGTTGCAAGAATTCAAAGTATTATTTATTGAATTTAACCATAAAAATAAAAACAATCTAAAAACCACAAAACAACGTAGTTTTAACGTTTTATATCATTTTTAAAACGAATAGGTTACACAATAAAAAAATATATTTTTATTGAGCAAGTCAAGTGCAAGGCAAGACGGGTTTACGCGCCACAGAACATAAATAACCAGTAAACAGTTTGGACTTACCTAATCCCCTCACGAAAGTTTTACGCTCAAAATAGCATTCTCTCGCTAATTGGGTTGCAAATGATTGCACGAAAATTATGTAAAAATGCCGATGCACAAATTGCATGACTGAATTTTGAGTCTTCTAATCGTATTGACTCGTCCTGCAGTTTTTTTTCTGCAAGTCAACTCGTATATAATCCAAAATCCAAAAGAACTGAAATTATCGAATGTGATCAAAACTTGTACATACAATGGAGTATACTACTGAATTAAATTGCCATTTTTTGCTTCTAACTTTTGCTATCGTACTATTGGGCAAAGGTCTGCCACATAACACCACATAACACGGTCCTTTTGCTATTCCTCGTGATCTCCTCTTGGCTTGCCCGGAGGAAGAAGAAGAGCCCAGGTGGCCACAAGGCCAATGACCACGAGGGTGTTCGAGGCGCCGCGCGGCTTGCGCTGAACAGGCCGCTCACACCCTCCACCGTCCCCCGAAGATAGTTGCCCCGGGCGCCCAGCCTCGGTAAAGAGGCACGCCTCGTGGCCGGAATCCTTTTGCTACCTGTTATCAAGATCATCACCTTTCTAGGCCTTATCTGGCTGCGTTTTCTTTCTAGAACCCACTGTGTGAAGATCTTGGCCTATCGATCGATAGCAGCATTATTTAAACAAAAAGCACGTTTTGTTTAAATATAGTTATCATTTTGATGTATTATTAATACGGGTCACACATTATAACCATCCGGTCCTCGTTTCACACACGTTTAAAGGCTTATAGAGCTGTCTGGACGCTGACATGTTTTGATCAAATCATGCGTGATAATCGAATTAATTGTCTCTGACTCGCCGCCATGACGTGCGCACGCGCAAGCTTAAAGTTTCTTTAAAGTCTGGTAGGTATTTAATATTTTGATATTTTGGAGTAGATATGTATTAGCTAGTACAACTGGATGTGACAAGTATCATACTTCTAAAAATACTTTATTCCCGAAATTTTAAATCCAATAATTTTTCGTACAAAAATCTATAGTAGGTAGAATAATTCATTGCACCATTCTACTGCGAAAGCGAGTTTCAAGGGACAAATTTATACGGTAAAAGTTGCATTTATCGGGTACTGCGGCATCTCACACTACATGTAGCTCAGACCACAGTACGAATCGCCATGTGCTCTAAGTTAATTGCGTCTTTTACACCGCGGTGTGAATCGCGTACGGTTTTTCTAATACTGGGTCCATTTGAACCGCGGTGTGAATCGCCCGAGTATTCATTCGAAGTCAGGCTAGTTTCAAAAGTAAGTGTGACATAGATATTTGTTTTTTTTTAAGTGGTGAAACTCGGGTCAGCCTGGAATGGAAATCGACAAGTACGGTCGTCAACATCTTAGGGATGCAGCACTTACTGCTAATACAATGCCGTTTTGTTTTAATAAAACGGGAATACTCATGTTAAATTGAGCTGGTTATTCCGACTATAGTTTCGATCACATTCGGTGACCCAATCATATAGTAAAATACAATGCCGTCTTGAAATATTGAAATTAATAATTACTAAAACGCCATTATTTTTGCCCAAAACAGAAATAATCATAATGTCGCGGTCAGAAATAGTTCTACTATGAGGATTTCCGACCTCTGAGCTGTAGGTTGTGGGTTTGATGCCCACTCAGGACAAACATTTGTGTGATGAACATGGATGTTTGTTCTATGTCTGGTGCTTCTTTTTATCTATGTATGTATTTACAAAAAAATAAGTATTTATGTATTATATCAGTTATCTGGTTCCCATAGTACAAGCTCGCTTAGTTTGGAGCTAGATGGCGCTGTGTGAAAAACGTCCACTAATATTTATTTTATTTTTATTTATTTTGTTTTAAACTAAGAAACTAGTTCGTTATATTATTTGATATAATTATATTTTTGTGTCATACATTCATGTCTAATTAAGTGCATTCATAGTTTTGTAACAAAGGTTTTTAATACATGTTCGTAATAAATGTTCGTAATCCGTTGGTATCCGATACTCTTAGTTAAACTCTATAAACCTACCGTGATGTAAAATGTTTTACGGTAAATAATTATACATTTTTTGTTTCGCAAGTTATATCATGTAGGAATTTTTTTAGCAAAGTTTGTTATGATTATTTTATTGTCTTAGTCCTGTTTACCATGTAGTTTTGGTATCTCTAAACAATATTTTATATTCGTAATTGTTTTATGAATTTAATTTATATTGTAGTGCTTTCACACTTTGTTTTTTTTTTCATGTGTTGTGATAGACAGTTCAGTTCAGTAGATGGTTGCAGGATTATCTTAGTGAAAAAACGTTTTGAGTCCATGATGTCGTCATAGTTGTAAACTTAAAATTACAAGCAATTTTTAAGTTAAAATTGTTAAATGTAAATTTGCGACACCAAATACAGGATCCATGTTAACATAGTGAATAGCATATAAACTATAGGCTTATAAACTAGTTACTTGGTGCAATAAAATACTGAATACTGAATATAGCAAAGCGGTAAAGATGGCATCACCAACGCCATTTGGTTGGGTGTAGGGAATTTAAAATATTTGACATGTCCCTAATCATAATCATATTTATTGGCAACAAATTATTACAGGTCAAAAACTAATTTCTTCACAAAAAATAAATACTTTTTGTATCTATAGATACAATGTACTACATGTGCGAACCAATTACATAATTTAATTATAATGTAAAGTATCTCAAATTAATAAAATTGTAAGTCATGTCAATAATAATAAAAAAACAAATTATGAAGAGTATCAAGAATATAAAAAAGTCAGTTACAACATAAAATCGCAAAATTCTTTGTAGCTGCAGAACGTGTGCTCGATAAGCCAGCGTTTGAGTCGTGACTTAAAACTGCCCAGAGTGGGCGCCGAGGCGCCTACGTAGGTAGTTTACTAAATCAGACGTTACTTTGTGGAAGTCTATCTTCAAACGTCTTCAATTTGCTTTGTATCTTTAATAGGGACCAAACAATCGATTATATTCACCACAATCAATAAAATCAAACCTTCGAACAAGGGTTGTAACAAATTAGCGTTCCTTGCTTCAAACTCTGTTTACAAGCAGAACGAATCAGTGTTAATTGCAAAACTTCGAAAACTAAACAATCACGCAACACGATTAAAGCCAAAAGTGAATAGGCGAACAAGCTCGTGTCGAACTTACTCGGTGATAATATTACTACAAGTATCCGATGACGAGTGGCAAACAGCGTAAAATTGAGTTTCTTTGCAATAACATTTAATAGTAAGTAGGTACTACGTGATACCTCAGTGGCTAGCGAGTTTGGATCGTATGCCGCAGGGCGTGGGTTCAATTTCCAACAATGAAATAGCGTGGTGGTATTTTTGACTTTGCAGCTAATAAGAATTACGAAAAAATGCCATGCTGAACAAAAATATTTTGACAACTAGTTTCGTAACCGATTAAAGCTGAAACCCAATTTAAGATTGCTTAACAACTCCAAAACCGATATAACCTTATAATAGCAAAAATGGTATAAGCTTTATAACGACCTATGACTACGAGAAGATATCAAGAGCTTGCTCGGCTATTCTTGACAAATAGTCCCAAGCTGATAACACAATTGTTCAGCAGCGCTTTACAAATGAGTTTGCTTTGTCGAATCCAAACCGCGAGCCTATACCACGAGCACGCTCTGCCATGCATCAACCGCTTTACAAATAAGACATTGCGCTAAGTAATTAGATTAGCACAGCACGTTACTTATCCGGTACCTGTTAAGGAGTCGTATAGAGTTGTTAATACCCCTCCATTAGTTGCTGTGTCAATTTGTAGCAGAAACGGATACGGATAATTGCCAGGAAGATATTGATTGCACGATAAGCGGGGTTATTGTTATTGGCTATCTCAAGCTGTATTATATTTGTTATATGAAAGAAAGAACGAGAAACTATTGAAAGTAATTCGTAGATCGTGTTCTGGTAACAAATGAAAATATTTTACAACATGATCCATTTAATTACTAAAATTACAACAACTGAAGGACAGAGGACGCATTTGCTAAGCCGTAGGTGATTACGCATAAAATTTTGCACTTGAGTAATATGTATAACATAGGTAAAAAGTATTATTTCATCATCATCATTCATGATGACATCCAGAAGGACGACTTCTGAACCAAGGTCTTCCCCATAGGCAGGTGCCAACTCCACTCTGACCAGGCGGATTGGGATCTCAGAACGGTCACCTTTAATTAAGAGGACGCTGCTGCCCGTCCTCCAGTGGTCTTGGTCGTGTTTTAGAACCTAACCGGGTATAAAGTATTATATAAGGTGGTTAATTAAGATGGTTAAATAGGAGAATACGTGATCTTAATTTTTTCTTTATTTTTGCAAAGGCAAGCTCGTTACGAGGCTGCAGGTCGAACAGCACAGAATACGAATTTGCGGGCATCAGTTGTCAGTCTATAATGTTCCTAATAGCCTCCTTCCCTGATTCTTGCGATCTAATTTTGCACTTTATCAATATAATCAATATGGTATATTTTTTTTAATTTCCTGTCTTATTTGCATTTTTATTTAAATTGCAAACCTTGTCGCGGTAATCAAAGAAGCCGGCCCTTAAGACTGAAGAAGCCGCTACCACACTTTAAAGGTTCGAGCACATTAGGGCGGACCGCAGCGTGTCGGGTCACATCGCCGAAATCCGTATCGTTTTCATACATTTTATATGAATTATCGCACACTATGCCGAGGCGCAGTGGATCGGATAAATGCGTGGCGAATTTAGGCGAATGCAATGCGGCCCGCCAGCAGCGTGCGTAGGCAAGTGGAATTGAGCGCACGAGCACATGTGTTTTTTTCTTTTTTACATACTTTTTCTTTAATATCATCTACAAATTATAGGCAAATAAAAAAAACTGTTTGTCAGAACTATCCATGACGTGCAGTCACAACGTACGACAGCATACTGTAATCAAAATCCATCAATGCGCTGCGACCCGGCTCGTCACTAATGTGCACAGCCATTTTGCGAAGCGATGCGGGCCGCTGCGACCCGCTGTTGCTAGTATCTATTCACAAACACTATGCCAGATCAAAATTTTGATCTAGGCATAACAATTTACAACTCCGAAATTAGTCCCACTTGAACTTTGCAATGCAATTACCGTGGTATGCTTCTGGCATTCGATCAACTGCAAACAGAGTAGATTTTTTTTACAAAGAGATAACTTTTAACGCATTTAGTGAGCTAGTCTCAGTTTTGGCTCATTTGGTGGTGGTGATGGTGATGATGATGATGATGATGATGATGATGATAATTTAATATACTTCGGAGCAAAATGTTACAAAATCAAGTATGTAGTAGCTTTATGACTTTGACTTTTTCCAATCAATATTAATTACATAAAATAAAATAGCTTTGTTGATTGATTCAGGCGTTACTTTGCGGAAGCAAATTTTCAAACTGTGTGTATAATAACCAGTCTTTAGTGTCTCTCCACTGCTATATATGGATCTGAGCACTGGATCTACAAAAAATACGCTATGTCACGTCTAGTAAAATACGAACAAGGGATCAATTGTTTGTATTTAAATTTACAAAGAGTATTTAGTAAAAATGAATGTAATATACATTTAATATTTTAGAAAATAACGAGCTAATAAATCGGTTAATAGATTAAGTTTAGTTCTAGAAGATTGGTTGAAGACAGCCGATGATCAACAGGCAACCAATGAGCGTTCAGTATTTTGTGTGTTAAGTTGACACGAGTTTAACAAACGTACGAGAAGCAGTAATCTCTTAATACTTTTTGACACGCCTACTTCATTTTAGATCTCTGAAACAGCTTATGCTGCTGCTATGCTGCATCAAGCTTATGCAGAGCTAAGAGATATGAAGCTCATTTCTATATGTAAAAACTGTGTTAAATTTATGTTTAAAAAAATCTGTGTCACGATATCCATATTTAGGATATTTTAATCTGCTGCAATAAGTCTGCTGCATTTGTCGTGGTGCAACTTGTTTTGATAGTTGTTAGCGCGTTGTTTCTCCATGTTGAAATACCTAGGCTGTAACCAGGTGGGTTTGTGATTAACGGGCAGATTTATCAAGGGAATACTAAAGCATTTAAGAGGGGCTTGGACAGTTATGCGTTTCAAGCCGTCTCTCTCGCTCATTTTCACTTATATATATAAAATCAGGAAGTGTAAATTTTTTTTAAAGTTTAGAAACGTGATAAGATAAGATTGGAAACCTGTTAAAGAAACATTCGTTTTTTTTAACAGTTTTTGTTTTCGTAAATTTAGTAATAATAAAATATAACAAAACGAAAATTCCTAGAAAATATTTCTGCCGTTTTGAATGTGATAGATACAAGATAAAAAAAATTAAGTTCACACTCGGTCCACAAAAAACTAAAAATGTGCAATTTGCATTTAAATTTGCAATAGTAAAAAGGCAACGAAACTTACACATGCATTTATTTTAACAGGATGTAACATTTAAATGATTTTTATGGTAGATATTAATTTTAACGTACACTGTGCTTCGGCAATTCATGTTATCTAAATCTATAATAAATTACTAATTAAAACATTTAAACGCACATCGTTTCGCTAATAGGAATTCTGGGTGATAGCGCAAAAAGTTAAGTGACGCATATATTTTTTGTCCGGTATCGATATCCGCCGTCAACGATAGATTTGTATCGATAAAAAAGTATCGGTATCCTATCGCACGTGCTTCTGTCAAATTTACGAACCGTCTCTTTTATGGATGATTCGAAGAAATCGTAGGGATGTGATGACTAAGTATAGCTAACGTTCATTCATGTCTATAAAATATGGGTAAATTTTGTATTTCTCTCGTTTTTTTTCTGTTCTGAAAAAATCATAAGGAAGGCAAAGCATGTTGGTAGGATACTTTCTAGTTATCAGCTGGCTAGCTACCACTCTCAAGTTTAAAATCTGTGACCAAGCATCTATGGTGTGTTATGTATGTACAGTATCTTATTATTCCAGGCTAAGAGTTTTTAACATTCTTGATCACACCGTTACTTAAGGCGAGTTCCGATCGCAAAACAACAAAAAGTAGCATTTTTCAGCGCTTTGTTCGAAGTGACGAGATTACTTAATCAGGTGCAAAAAATACTGCAGATAGAAAATAAAACTGAAATTACGTTTAACCTAATAAAATTTCGAAAATCTGTCTTAGTTACAAATAAAAAATCGCAATATAACAATTAATTTTTTACAAATTAAATATCCAGGCTAGTGGTTTATACGGCGAACCAGGTAGTTTTTTTATTTGATTTGTATATTTCTGATAATCGGCAAAAAAACAGTGAAAAACTACAATTTACCGTTTTCTGATCAAGTATGATATGCGATTAACAACTTTAAACCTATGGTTTAACTTTGAGCGGGACAATAATTATTTCAAATCACGATCAGTCCTCGCCTTAACGAAAATCGGGTGAGTTTGTGGTTGAATGCCTAAAAAAATGCCTCTCGAATGTGAATAAAAAAATTAAAGCTAAGAAAAGAAAAGGAAACAAAAAGAATAATGATTTTTATCAGATTAGTATGTTTATTAAATGATATAACATAATGTATGCCAGTAGTAAATCACACTTTAGTCAAGTTAAGTGTATCTATTATACACATAGACATACATGCTATTTACAGTCCTATATAAATATTCATAATAAACTATAGCAAAATATATACTAAGGTGTATCTTAAATATTAATATCCAAATCGTGTCTAATGCCACATAAAAATTTTCTGATGATTATTAATATTTATTACACAATATTTTTAAGTGTAGACGTGCATTGAACAAACGAATCGTCTTTGGTAAAGTGTAGCGTATTAACTTATCGAGCACACAAAGGAATTATCGATAACACAATCCCATCACTAACCAAAATCGTGTGTGGTAAAAAACAAATAAAGTAATACCAACTTTTATTTACCCAAAAGCAGCACTAAAACGTAAAAAAACGTATTCTCCACCAAACTTTAATTGCCAGCAATGAAGTAATTAAATGTGACAATCGTAAAAGAATGACGGTCTATAAAACATTACGGCCGTGTCGACTGCGGGTCACATTTGCCCAAGGCTGTAGGGCATTATTCCAATTTCAGCGCCAATATAAATCGCACCAACGAAAATAGCACCCAATTTGTTCGTGGACAGCGATTCAATTACAGCTTCATGTTAAAATAAAATGTTTTTCTAATCGGGACAGGGCACGGAAAGTAATGCGACACTTGGATGGAAACTTGAGTAAAAACCAATTTAGAGTTGTCCGATGATACGATAAACTTCTTGTGAGTGCAACATAAATACTATCGAAATAACTTTCATTACGTTTTCGATAAAAGCTGTATGTAAAATGTAGTGTTCATTTACCTTTTTTTGTTTTGACACCCACCACACCCACCAAAACCCTTCGATGGCCTGTCTTGATGTTTGAAGAAGGCTCCAGCATCTCCAAGGGAACGCACCGGAGCCTTCAGCATCTCGTTCTTCTCCGGAGATAGCTACGGATATCCTGAGACGCCTTCGTCTACAACAGCGTAGCCACTCGGCGCTGTTAACTCCTGGGACTTACTTTTTATTTATAACTAGTTGTTACCCGCGACTTCGTTCGCGCGAAAAGTATTCTATGTTCGTCTTTGTAATATACAGTAACTCCTTATTAAAATTTATCAAAATCTGTTTAGCCATTTAGCCGTGATAACATGACAAACATCCAGACAGAGAGACAAAGTTACTTCCTATTGTTCGCTAGATGACGTTGATCAATTTTTGTGCATTTTTTGACGTTTTGTAGGGAGTTCTGAATCGCGCAAGCGAAGTTTTTTCCTCGAGACGAACGTATTCATTTTCATAGCTATTTTTTTTTTTTTTGTTTGTTGTCTGTTTTGTCCTCTGAAATGAACAGAGACTTTGTACAGCGTACACACCTTGGTTTCTACCAATTTAATTTTTGTTTGCTGGTCAAAGATATTGATGATCTTTGACCTGGGGATAGAGGGACATAGTGATTAAGGATAACTAACTGTATCTGCATATATCTTTTTTTTTCCTCTATTATATATTTTATTTTATTTTTCTTCTTTTCTTTATATTTTTATATATTTTTTTATTTATATTTATAAATATGTTTGTATATTTGCAATGGATTTGCAAGCCGTTGATCCGATATTCATGAATTGTTGTAGGTAAAGAGTTCAGCTTAGTAACATTTTAAAATTTCAATATGAGCAAAAATTAAAATGTAGGGGTTTTATGTTCTCAGTCGTGTACAAACTAAGTACTAGTTATGTAATGTTTGTTTGTTGTACAAACATTTTAAAATATATGATAATAGTATATACGTAATCTTCAAAGAAACTCTGTTATCCTAGTACCTAATCAATTCCTACGCGATCGCAGATGCAAGGATCGCCGCGTGCGCCGTGTGGGCGACACGACGAGCGGTCACGCACGCGCGACACAACTCATACAGTGTATGGCGTAAGCCTTACGCTTTGAGCCTAAACCTTAGTAGGTACTCTAGTCTCTAAGACTTATGAAGCATTAATCTTGTAGAGAACTCTCAGTGACAGCGTCTTCAGTAAGCTACACAAATCTTTTAGTAACAAAAGCGATTTGTATGTTGAAATTTGATATCTGCTCTGGTCTGGGCAAATATCTGCTCTGAGGCTGGGTGTTCATTTATGTGCATGGCATTCCGACACAGAAAATCTTATTGTGGCCAGAGCGTGAAGCAAATATTTATGGGTAAATACCCCTCTAAAAGCAAGCTTTTAAAAAATGTAATGTTCAATAAAGTTGGCAAACCGCAACAGAGAACTAATGCAATGGGTATGACAAGCAAGGTCGCTAAAGACAGTTCTAGAAACATTATGCTGAGTGGATTTTTTATGAATGCTCTAGAGAGACAACATGAATTCATATTTTGCATTTCCAGAGCTTCTGAGCTCAGTCCTGTTCACGTATTTATAATAATGTTAAATGACTGAACGAAACCGCAAGAAGTTTTGAAGACTGACCTATTAAGAATCAGCTAACGTCTTTACTAGTAAACACTTAGTTTTGAAAAGAAAGACTGTGCTGGAAATGGCTAGGCCTTTCTGGTGGTTATATATCAACTAAGTTTGAATGGAAATTCGTCATTTTTTTTTTGTATTTGCGACGCCGAAAACCGGTTTTTTGGTCCCTAACGCTAAGCACCGCGTAAAAAGTTGCGGGCATAAGCTAGTACCTATACCAGTAGTTCGCGCCGAACTGAGACCTCGCGACCCCCATATCTTCACAACCCCTAAACCGATTCAGCTCATATTTGAACTTAAATTTTTTATTGGAATGAACTACTTGTCTACAAAATTTTATAAAGATGGGATGAACAGTTCGTAAGTTATCATCGGACAAATACACACAGAAACATACAAACATACATACAAATGCCGATTTGTCCCAGTAAACTCTGAAACCTTCGCTTCGCTCGGTCAATAATCTATCATTTCTTGTGAAAATTACCTACACAAATCTGTACTCTTATCACTTTTACCACACGCGTCCATCAAGGGTCGTGATTACGGCTCACTAAATGTAGGAAGTGCAGTGTGGGCAATATGCCAGAATAATGCTGGAGTGTTTATGATTAACCGGATAATTTCGGATAGTATCCGTGAGAAATGGCACCTATTATAGGCTGTTAGGAGTAACACTTCTGCTGCATGTAAATAATGTTCCTACTTTGAATTGAGTTTAAGTTATTCTTACGTTTGGAGATACAAATAGTGGAAATTTCTCTATACTGAATTCATCCTAGTTACCACCAGTAGTTCGCGCCGAGCTGAGACCTTGCGACCCCTATATCTTCACAGCCCCTAAACCGATTCAGCTTATATTCGAACTTAAAAATTGTATTGAAATGAACTAGCTGCCTACAAGATTTCATGAAGATCGAATCAACGGTTCGCAAGTTATCTTCGGACAAATAATGTTTCTCTCTCTGTGACTGCTTTATATTTCAGTTTTTTCTTTCGAAAATTCTTTATCAGCCAGAACATTTCTTGACCACGGTTAACTATTTAGCCTTCTACATAAGAAAACCCAAAGACGTTAAAGATCTGTATATCCATACGGGATAATCCAAATAAGAGAATTTCTTAGTGAATTGAATCGTGACTGTGTGACTGTGTGAATGATCCAGGCAGTTTGGACTTACATCCTCTATGCTGACCTAGCTTTATTTTGTGGTTTTACCTGCATTTTATCACATTTTTGAAGAATAAACGTTATTTGGTGACTGTTTCCGTGATGACCAAACATTAAAAGCCAAATTTCATCCATTTTCTTTTGATGTATATTTAGTCATGAGATACAAAAAGACAGTGGAACAGAGAGAAAGAGATCAATCGGAAGAAAACACTGATGGAAAGAATTACAGATAGAGACAGAGAGACCAATTTACAGGGAGACTAGCGGAAAGAAGTACACAAAAAACACAGAAATAGAGGTAAAAGAACAAAGAGGTACCCCTGAATAGAGAGACAGAGACGAGGGATAGAAGGATGGAGAGACCGAAAGTCAGAGAGTCAACAAGCTAAAAAACACAGAAGGACAGATAATTTAGGATTTATAATGATACTGATGATACAACTAGTGTATGCAACCATTACAAAAGTGAGCTAGCTCGAGACACGTGTCGGTGTGCGATTCGCCAGCACGAGTCCCGGACGGTTCTCACGCCGACGACGCCCGGGGGCAGCGCGCGCGCACGACTCCGGCCAGATACGAAATTAATTTATCTATATACGCTACGACCATGTCGAAGGTAGAGATTTTTTTTCCCAAAATATATTATACAAATTCTAACAATGTAGGGAAGGTAAATTTTAGTTAAACATATTGGAGGTAATCGTGTGTTACCAACCTCAGGATATCATTTTCTGGTAAAACATTCCGAGTACGCTCCGCAGTTCTGCCTCGGCCCACAATTTTTCACAATCATTAGTTATTTCTTATCTATTTTACTTTCCACGGCAATAATTAGAAGGGTTATAAGAAAAGTACTAGGTCATCTTTATCAACTTTTGGCCTTACAGGTTTTGGGCTCAGAAACCGAATCTCGGTCTTCGGCCTCATATGTGCAAATCAATTAAAAAGAACAAACTCCCTCGAAACCTTCACCCTTACCTAACATCATGAAATTTCAAAAACCTGTCGCAGTGTTCACGTACGTTAATACAGGTTTGTCCAAACGGTGAAGTCGTAAGCAACAGGATGCAAGTGAGACGTTGTCGGACGGTATGGCACTTGAAGGGGGAAGCCTATGTTCAGCAGTGGACGTCTTCTGGCTGTTGATCCCAAAAATGTAGGTTCCTCCTACCAAGGGCTTCACGAAAATACCCCACGTATATTCTACGATTTCACGTAGTTTAGGAGTTACGTATACGAATACGAATACGTAACGTTTACGTTACGTTTTATACGAAACTTTAAAAAATCTAACTTCTTTTTCGTTGGGTCTATGAGGGACGAAAGAGAATCCGAAAAACACCATCGAAAAATCCACCCAAAATAAAGTTAGATTTGGTAGTGGTAGTACTCTTTTGAAGAGTCCGCTTGGGGAAGTACCACACATTTGTCAGTTAATCAACCATCAAGTAGTAGTGTGCAAATATTACTGTATTTCGAAACACACATTGGAACGAAGGACACATTGCCCTTCAATCCGGAATACTTCATCTAATAGCAAAATCCTTTTAAGTCCACTCTTTCTTTTGTTAACAATCCAATTGTCTCTGCCGTTTGAACTAATTTTCTCTTTCTATCTATCTTTTATAAACTTCGCACAATAGTTAGTACAATAGTCCCACAAGTGTTCAAAGTGTTCCCATGTCAATTGTTGCGATTAATACGCTCCATCGGAGCATGGGCAGGTCTATTGTCTTTGGGTAGAAGCGTGACTCTGATAGAATTGTTTCGTTTGGATAGCGTTGCTCAACAAAAGTGTTGGAGATGTACTTTCTAGACTTAAATAGAGTACGTGTAGGTCCATCTACGGACAAGTAGATCAATGAACTATGTTTATAATACGGAGGAACAAAGCGATGATCGAAGCAACGATAGCCCAGTTTTGGTGCGGTTGGATATCAGGATGTCACTTACTGGCTTCACTTTCGGTAAAGGATTCTGTTTATGGTTGACTAGGCGTTTAACTATAGCTCTACCGATGTTAGAGTGAAGTGTGGTCGGAGATAGTATACACAATTTCATTTTAAAGCCAGTTCTTATTCAATTTCATTAACTATACCTTTTCTAAACATTAACCTTCTCATCGGTAACAAACCAGCTTGTTACCGATGAGAAGCTACTTAATGATACAAGCATTTTATTGAATATAAGTTTTAATTCTTCATGTATACAGGGTGGCCCATCGGAAAGTGACCGCCCGAAAAGGGCTTATAGTACTCATCGTTATGAACAACTTTTAGGGACCAACCCTGAAATCGAGAAAAAAACCTGCTTTTCCATACAAACATTTTGTCGAGTGAGATTGACATGTTTCTATAGAACAGCAGCTTTTTTTCTCGATTTCAGGGTTGGTTTCATTGTAAAAGTTGTTCATAATGATGAATACTATAAGCCATTTTCGGGTGGTCACTTGCCGATGGGCAACATTGTATATATTATGTAATCAACAGCCTAGCAAATAATATGTATGCACTCAAATATTATGATACTGAAATATATATATATATAAACATAATATTATAATTATTAAAATATGTTTTAAAAAAATAGTCAAATTGAGAAACTCCTTCTTTTTTGGAAGTTTGTGTTAAAAAATAAACGCAAAACAAATTAAAATAACTTCAACATTTTTATTTTAATAGGCTACTACTTCAAAACTGAAAAGTATTCCAATAAACAACTCAGACTCTTAACAAGATTTCATAATTAAAAAGCCTACTCATTAACGTCTGATAGTTAATTTACTGCTGCTTAAATTGTATCATTAACTTAAGTTATAAGGTCCGCTAGCTTCTTTAACTAATATAATTTTATGGTATAAGCATAGAGATTTTATATAAAGAAGAGTGCCAATGGCCATAAAAAGATGCGTAACCCGATTGTAGTACTGATAAGGACATTTAACTTTAACGACATTAAACTGCGACATAATCGTCACAGTTTCTGCTTGACTTCAAATAAAAAACCAAGCTGTCTCATTCGTAATGATACGGGGAAAAATCCTACTTTTTATGATTCTTTTTGTATTTCATACCCACTCCTCTAGTGGTGGTATATTCAGATTCATTTAATATAACGCAACTAGGCATACATAGTTTTAGAATGTAATACAGATCTATAAATGTTACTTAAATAATAATATTCTTAATATGATTGCATTCTGTTTTGTATGTTTATAAATAAATAAAATAAAATAAGTAATATCAGTAAAATTATTAATTTTATTTGCAAAACTCGCTAGGATCTAAAAACTTGTCGTTGAAAACATTATTTTGGAAAACATAATATTTTTTACGTCGTATAATATTGCAATCTAATGTGAACTAAACCTTGAATTGCGGATATTATCCCAATGCTATGTTTCTACATTAACCATATTTTCATTGGCTTATAAAGCGGTTTGAACATTAGCTGACTAAATACGTAACCCTTTACACTCGGGTCAATACAGGCGTGAGGGTAATAAAAAAAAAATATTGGCGCCAATCCGTTTCGTTTTTCCGGATTCAACCGGTGTCGATCGTTTGTGAGGGATATTTTACGCGTGGAAAAAAATGCAGGCGCAATGTGCGGGCAGTTACTCACATGTGAGCAGCGATAAAAGATGGCTGCGTTCTTTGACGCCCGCCGCGGAGCGGGTAAGTAATAATTTTTGATAGTAATTTTAGAGTTTTTGAATAGGGTTTTCACTAATGTTTATCGTTAAAGATTGCTTAGTACGTATATTACTTTAGTATTGTGTTAATCCCCACAGTTAAAGTACAATTATGTTGAAAATAATGACCGCTACGATCGTGTGATCCCGGGTGTAGGGTCGAAATATTATTTGGGAATATGTATTATTTTTCAAGATCATTTTTCGTAAATTAAATGTGTAGTTATGTTTTATTTTTAATTTTTAGTAGGAAACCTTAATGATGATCACATTAGGTGATGGAAACTTCTCCGACATCGAAGGTTTTGACGATGACGACGATGACATTCAACCTAGCATCTTCGGTGATATTCAGATCCCTGAACCAGAATCTGCAGCAGCACTACAGAAGGAGTTGGAACAGAATCCGATCACAGCCACTCCTGTGTCATCAGGATCAGCTCCGTGCCTTCGATCTTCGCGCCCACCTCCTAACAAGAGGCTCTAGAAGATACCATAAAAGATACCTTTGAAGACTTTAGTCATGACCATTTTCTGCTGCTAGAGTCTCCTGTGAGGACTCAAAAAAAGTATTTCCCAAACTATATTTATAGAGAATTGTATGTAGAAGTTGCCAGATACAGAGAAGATGTATCACCTAAGAAGAACAGGCCAGGAATTGAAAATTAAGTCTACTGAAATGGCAAGAGTTTTTCCATTCATATCATCATTCGGATGTATTCCCTATCCTAGAACGTGGATGTACTGGAGAGGTGAATTAAAATTAGAGTCCTTAACTTGGCAAATGGTTGGGGATAGGTTCTTGTTGGTTCGCAATGCACTGCACGTCATCAGTACCGATGAACCCCCACCAAATGAAAGAAACAGCCCATTGTGGAAGGTACAGCCAATGATTGATCGAGTAAAAGAGGAATTAACACTTGAAAGAGGCCTTGATATGGTTCCATTTACTGGTCATGATCTGTGTCATGATGTTAGTCTGGTGTAGGTATATTCTGCATCAAGTAGTCCGAAACAAACCGTGCTCCAATGGACTGGACAACTTCATGCTCGAGGTGAGGGTTTGATGCTCCACTTTAACATTTACCGAGGGCCAAAACCTTGTATGGAGATATAAGTATTGGTCTAGGACCTTCTGTGGTTCTCCATCTGGTCACGAGTATTCTACCTAGAAGCTGCATCTACCATTACAGATATTTTCGCCTGTCATATTGATTGAAGAGATGCACAAGCGCAATTTTCACAGCAATCGAAAAATTATGCTGAACAGGATACATGACCATACGGCGATCAATTTTAAGATCAAGACGGATGCTAGGAAGGTTCGAGGTGAATGTTAGCAGTGCGTGGCTAAACCCTCTGCCACAGTCAAGTGGAGGGGCAAAAAGGCCGTTTTGATGGCGTATAATTACACAGGCACGTCCTCAACTTCGATGGTGTTGCAAAGGTATCAGTGTAACCGAATAAATGTTAGAATAATGAATGCATAATAAATGTAGAGGATGGTTACGCACAAATTTGTTTAATTTTACATCAAAATACTATAATACCAGTACTAACTTAAATTACCCTCACGATCATGACTATGTCACGTATGACCTGCGGCTCACGATCGTGCGGGTAGGTTTCTGGGTTAACTACAAACCAGGGATTTTTTAACTTAATTTTTTTTGGTTACTTAGACTCGTTAAAAAACAAAAAATAACATTTTGCTACTAGAATCGCAAAAAAGTTTTTTCGGTTGTAAAGGGTAGCGCCGTATAGCATAAAGCTGTTTTTTTTGGCGGTACACTTTTTTTATAAGATTGCTTTTTTTATAGTAAGTATTGTGTGTGAGTATAAGTCTGCTATAGGATTTTTTAAATGCGAGTGGTAAAAATGTTTTAAAGCTTAGCCTAATTTCATCTATAGCTCAGGTCTTGGCTTAAGCCTCGTCAATACAACATTAACTACATAATTATGTTCTCTGTAGTTTACTCTCAATTTTTAATCAAACCAAGTTCCAAGTAACCATCACCAGGTTATCACCTAATAACAATGTTACCTATCGACATTCTTATTAATTTCATCTTTCCTTAATCGTAAGCAAATTCTCGTAAGCAGCTTTAACAAAAATTATAGGTATCCCGTCTTAAGAAAAACCTATCCCTATAATCTGGGGAAGCGACCACCTGATCTGACGTATGCAATCGATTTTGTATTCCAGGAAGGACCGAGTAACGACGTCGGACTATCCCAGCGTCTCGATGCGCGTGACCCACTGACAAAACCAGCCGATCGCATCGCATTGTTTCCCATAGACACAACCCGATTCCATTCAGAATCTCATTACACTTGAAAGGGGCAAACAAATCTGGCGCAATGTTGTTCTCATGGACGTGTCCATCGTTAGGGCAGCGTGAGGTGACCATTACAGTACAAAGAGTTGCCTAAAATAGAGAGCTTTTGTGAGGCGGGAAGACAGGCGAGGCGGGGCGGGGCGCGGTCCGGCTGCCCGCCGGCTCAGTTGAGCCGCGCCGCACGACCGTCTCGCACGCCGCGTCGCCGCCGCGAACCCACCGACCCGCACAGCGCATGCGCACGCGCCCGCCCTCCCCCCTCGCGACGACACGTGCACATAATCACCCTGATATTCCACAATGCAAGAACAAAACTCCAGATCCAGCAAAACAACACTCAACTCCCTGGAAAGCGCGATCATCAAGCTGAAAAACAACCTGCAAATACAAGACACGAAGGCGACAGACATGAACGGCTTACTCGTAGACCCTCCTTCGCCGCACACGGATAAAAACGCAAGTAAGACTCCAAGTTCTTCCCCGACCGCGAATATCAATCTGTCGATCGCATCAGCGGCGTTGTTGCAAGAAAATATGTTGCAAAGATCCCTTCAAGGTGTCGTTATTTCGCTGCAAAATGCAATGATGAACTCATTGCAACAAGCTGCGCTTTTACCGTCGAATTCCGCAGCCGCCGCCGCACTAAACTTACAAGCTCTGGAATCTTATTTGACCCTACAACGCCTGACATCAGTTTCATCAGTAAATAGCAACAATCCGGCTAGCCTACCAGAAATCAGTTCCAGTTCAAAACAAGATATTTTAAGGATAGCGACGGCAAGTGCAAAAATAAGTGAAGTGGACGCAACGGAAAGTTCAAAAGGTTTTTCTCCGAAAACGCCTGAAGAGTATCCATTATCAGATACAATAGCGGCAGAAGATGTTGATTTATCGGAAGAAGTCGAGGAAGACTTAGCACTGCTTGACAACGAAGATGAATTTACTTTAGAGCAACACTTGGAGTCAACGTCGAAAGGCTACGGCTATAGCTCTCAGAACTTAGACAATGGCTACCCAAGTTTACTAATGAATGCGATGTATCAGCAACAGATGAACGGAAGTCCATCACAGGCTCCACTCTCGCCACAAGCTTCAAATTCTTCAAAGAACAGTTCTTCATCATCGAGCAGTAGTATATCGAGCAAGCAGAAATCGACGGGAAGTGGGCCTAGGACGAAGAAACAGTTCATTTGCAAGTTTTGTAACCGCCAGTTCACGAAGTCGTATAACCTGCTTATACACGAAAGGACGCATACCGACGAGAGGCCATATTCGTGCGACATCTGTGGAAAAGCTTTCCGACGGCAAGATCATCTGAGAGATCACAGGTAAATAATAAAACCTTTTTATTACCCTTATTCAACATTGTTTATACCTTTCCACATTCGACAACGTTTTAAATTTAATAACATTACCTGAGAACGTTATCTTTGTAACTATTCAAATGTGTCTCGTGACATTTTTATCTTCAGTACGACATTAATACGGGAACACTAATTCTTCCATAATCGATTAAGACAATCTTAACTATTTAATTTGTTATTCCTTTACAAGTTTCTAATGTTTTACGATCTAACCAAGAACTCGTTAGTATCTAAAACATTATCTTTATTCCAGAGGTGGATAGCCAAATCAGTTGTAGTAATTAATTTTATTTTTGGGTCCCTCAATTCTGGGTCAGATAGCTCGGCCCTTATTTTATTGTTAAAGCACTCACAAAACGTCGAAAAAGATTTGTGAGGTTCACGACTTTTTTTCGATGTCAATAAAATATTTTTTTGGTCGTCTCTCCTAACGCGAAACTATTATGAACCTTGAATAATAGCAGTGAAGAAAATACGCATTTAAAACAAAAAGGGTTAAATATGGCCCGAGAAGATGGTATCGACAAGTCGTTCGTCACGCTCGTAAATTATTTCACCCAAACCGCCGCTAATCCCACGTGAACCAATGTTTTAATTTTGTATTTTCGATTTTGTTTTCTTCACTTTGCGTTCCATTAATCTCCGTGGAATCTTGCTCATATCAAAATATTTACATCCAAAAATAAAAGTATACGATGCACTCAAAAAAGACGTTACTGTTACAAGGATTGGAATTCGAAACACGGATTTCGAATACAATAAATATGATAATGGTATTACAAGAGCTCTCAATCTATTTCTCCACTTATCTCGAGATCCCCACCCAAAAAGAGCTAAAGGTGTTGGATTTTTAACACCTGTCTCTCGGCGATTTCCTTCCAAATCACCGTATCTTTGTGGCAATAAAATAAATTTCTTGTAGACGCCGGAGGGCGAGCCGGCCCGGCCGCTGTCGATGTTCAATCGATGTTCGTTGACACGATACATTATAATGGCTGGAGTCCGAAGCACCGGAGCGGGCCTTCGACGGGTTTTTACAAAGCACGTGGTGATCCTGACGTGAGGATTAATATGGATGACAAAAAAAATATCCCTCGCATACAAAATCAAGTTTCGTTGTTCGAGCAGCTTGGAATTTTTTGTCAAGATTGAATTTTTGATAATGGACTTAAATTAATTTGTAACTTGTTTGGTAATTTAAGCGTCGTCTTTTTGTGCTTGTTTATTTTATTACAGCTTAGTTAAATGACCATTGCAATTGAAATTTCATAGTCCATCGGCCCGCATTGCGAGCTTCATTAATCAGAGCCGGCGTCGAGTTAGGCCTACGTTGCGCCCGCGCCGCTGTCACGGCACGCCTCGCCGCGTGGCCTTTCAATGCCCGTAATCACCATCATCCCGTGTTTTAATATCAGAATTATTATTTCATTCATCATGTTGCTCTTTATCGTCACCGATCTAACCGCATCTAACGATTATTACACGTATTACGTTACTTTGAACGCATCATAATTTTTATGTTCCGTGTGTTTGTTTATTCGATACGATGGTAATTTCTCGAATTGGGCCCTCGATTGCTGGTTTCTCGTGCGTTATTATTGATTACACGTTACCCTTGGCGTGTTAATTATACGTTGTACTCAGATTAAATTTAAAATTAGTTAGTTATCAATATTTGTGAGATATTTCTTAGCTATTCGACTTTGATTGTAATTACAAGTTTCATGTCTGATCTGGGCCTTTCTCTCGTTAGTTATAGAATTTAAAATTTTATATGATGAGTCGTTGTCTAAGTTATCTTTATTAAATTTATTCGCCATTTTTTGTGCTATTGCATTTCACCAAGTGTAAATTAATGATGTTTAAAATGAAAGGTTGTCTGAATTTATTACAATCATACCCTTGGGTCGTGTTGGCTTCCTTGCGAGATGTAGAACACGCAAGAGCATTGTCGATGCATTGGTTTCGACGCCCCAAGACATGATGTATTTATTGAACGTCTTTCGAATCATCTTCTGTTAAATTATCTACCTACTTGTGAAGCTACTTTATGAAGACTTGTAATTTTCTTTCTGGAGTTATTGATGCCAGAATTATAAATGTATTTCGCTTGTAGTAATAAGTTCGCATTGAATAATTAATTTTCGTTTTCATTTCTTTACCTAATTGAAGTATAGAGAGTTTTTTTTGTTCTACCTGTATTTTCCCAACAAAATTCGGGCATTAAGCATGACATTTATTGAAGATGGATTTTTTATTCATATTCATTAGTTTTTCTTGTTCTGAGCCAATACTGACTAGTCTCTCCATAGCTTATTTCAACGTCACGTTTTTGTTTGACTACCCTAATTTACGTTTTATTCTTTTCAGGTACATACACTCAAAGGAAAAGCCTTTCAAATGCCTTGAGTGTGGTAAAGGCTTCTGCCAGTCTCGGACGTTGGCCGTTCACAAGATACTACATATGGAAGAGTCACCACACAAGTGTCCCGTTTGCAGTAGAAGTTTCAACCAAAGGTCAAACCTGAAAACTCACCTACTAACCCACACAGATATCAAACCTTACAACTGTTCTTCCTGTGGCAAAGTCTTTCGAAGAAATTGTGACTTGAGAAGACACAGTCTCACTCACAACCTCGTAGGTATTTCTTCTGTGAACACATCACCAACGGGTAGCAATGGAAAGAGTCCTTTACTAAATCCAAACTTTCCTATTGATAACTTAGATACTGAAGATGAGAATTAGTGTAAGTGTTTATTTAAGTGTAAAAGACTGAATTTGACCCGGTGTCTTGTAGTTATAAAATGAACCACTGTTTTAGATCTCTAGTGAGGTCGTAGCTTACGCTTTTTGAGTATTGAAAATATAGGTTACAAATATATTGTTATCATTTTGATTATTTTGGATAGGTATGGCTAACACGTAATATTTCCTATTTCAATATGTTTATCAACTTTATAGGAAATTAGAACCTTCAACTGATTTTGCATTGATTTATGAATTCCCGTCGGCAAGACGAGAAATGGTAGTTTTCATGGTAAATTTAATTGTTATCTAAGTGTCGGTAATGGGCTGGTGGCATTTTAAATTATCATTATCTCAATCATATGAGGTATTAAAGTATTATTTAAATTAATTTTAATTTCATGTCTTGTAAATTATCTGATCTCATGGTGTGCTGTAAATATTTGATTTATTTTAGTTTAAATCCGTCCATTTTTAATTTCTAGATTTGTAAGCTTTATTTAAAAATGGTTGTGTAAAATATATGTCTTCCTCTACTTTCTATAACTTTAAGAAATTTGGACTTTGACGTCAGTTAGTATGTAATTAAAACAATGAATCAAATGCCAATGTTTTTTATTGCCATTTACAAATTTTTATTGGCATTTCCCTAGGTGGGTAGGTAAGTAGGTAGGCCACATACATATTGAATCACAATAACTTTAAATACTGGATACAACACAAAATTTATCATCCAGTTAAATATTTTCATTAAGAAATTACATTAGTTATAAATTAAATTACAATTATAAGTTAAACTTAATAAATATTAAATAATATATATCCGTTCAGCGAGAGATTAGAGTTATTTTTGTGTATTCGAGTACTGAGTTTGAATCCCGAGCAAGCAAAGGATTCTATTTAATTTGAAGGCACGAGCAATTTTAGCTCAGGCCATATTTACTTATTACTTATTGTACGACAAAAAACAAAGAAAATACCTAACCTAATATACATATACTACACACAACAAACAATTACTCAGAGACCAATGAAGGTCCAAAGATAATCCAAATGCTAAAGACCTATACCAGCTGGGAGCAGCGTACCCGTCTGTCATACTGCGTGCCTAATGCAAGTTATTCTAATCTCGTTACCAACGAATATTATAATTCGTTGCCTTTACCTATTCGATAGCATTAACGTTAACTGGATACTGATAAGCAATAACATGTCAACCCACAAAAAAATTTTTTTTTTTTAGGATGCAGAACGATTCTTTTGCTGACAAAGAAGCGTTCTATATCATTAACAAAAAAATATATTTTTTGTGGGTTGACATGTTATTGCTTATCAGTATCCAACTATGATTTGTATAAAATGAGAGCAGCGCCATTTTAACACCGTCTAGATGACACTGCTCTTACTTCATACAAATCGTAGTTAGCGTTAACGCGATCGAATTGGTAATCGCAATTGGAAAAACTCGCTCTTGGCACTCTGACCCCAGAATACTGAAACGTTTGTTAACTTTGACGTCAGATTAATCTGTTTTTGTCATTTGCTCGGTGCCAGACAAAGGCAGTATTAGAATTAATCTGTTGTCAAAGTTAACAAACGTTTCAGTATTCGGGGGTGAGGTCCGAAAGTACAAGCCCGATTCACTCTATACCTAATAACACCCCAGCATGTTGGCAGCATTGCAATGCTGAAATAAACTTAAAACGACAAAAAGGAACAACTATACTTTAGACAACAAAAGCAGTGTAGTACTTAGGGTATTTTTACATTTGTTACTAGTACCTAACAATTCGAAGTATTCTTTGCAGGAAATCGTGAAAGTCGACATCGCTGTATAATCATTTACAAACAACGATATTATTGTGGATGTGTACCATTTTTCTGGTACACTGAATTATGAATAAAGTGGAAGATGTGTACCACGTCCAGGGACCCTATTCGGAGAAATGACATTTTATCTCGGTCACTCTCACTCCCATTAAATTCTAAATTAGAGAAACAGTGACCGAGATAAAATGTCATTACTCCGAATAGGGTCCCAGCCTGCCTAGCACGCTCGCCGTTGTTTCTCCCACCCGATTTGTCTTCGCGTCAACGTGACAAAGCTACAAGGTACGTCCGTCTCGTTCTCGCGGGATAAAAATGGTAGACGAAATTTTTGTGTTTATTTATGTAATGGGACTGTTTAAAAAATGGTACAACAGAATCGACACCCATGACAATACAAAAAAGCTGCTATCCTCCTATAATGCACTTATTAAAAATTATTGTAATATTCAGTTTTGTTTGGCTAGGAGCATTATGGCTAACTACATAAAGCACAACCAAAACGTTAAAAAAACTAATATATTGAGTAATTTCACAGGACTACTAAGCATCGTACCTAACATCAAAGTCTTATTACGTTTATATAAAAATACTGGGCAAGTGCCTTTATTAACTAAACAAAACACATACAAACTAAAACTACCTAAACCAATAAAAACAAAAAAATAATCCAAAACTCTAAACCCTCTAACAGCTGGCATCATGAACGCTAAATGGTAATGTTTAAAATATAAAATTAAGTTAGTACCATACTTTTGACAATTAATTTGGGCCCGTCTAGACCACCATTTTTATCAAATCTACTAACTGCGTCACTTGGCAGTGACTATACATGACTATGATATATTCTTGTGTTGAGGCTATCGGGCGGCTCGATACGTGACGTCCACTCGCTAGTTAGGATTGCCTTTGACTGAGCTCACAATGATGCGTAATATATTGTAAGCTCCACGATTTCAGTACCATTAATGACATGATCACGCGCCCGGTTCTTACGAATACGAAACTATCACCAGAAAAAGCAAAATTATTACTTCAATTTTAAGGAATTGGCTGTTACAGAACTAAAATTAATCAAAGCAATAAACCAAAAGAAAACTTTTAACAGACGTGAAAGCGATAATTAAGCCACGAAAAAAGCTTGGAACTTATCTATCGACAACAAAAGCCGACTACCGAGCTTGAAAAATCGCCTCAATTCAACGGGGAATTCGATATAATCGACGGAACATAGCATCCAATAAATTCACACATAAAAGGACTTATTCAGTCCAACACAAAGGTTCTTGAGAGTGTATCAAAATGACATAAAGCTTGGATCTTTTCACGAAACACGTTTATAATGGACCACATGTCTTGGGTTTTTTTTTTCCTGGTAGATTTTGGAAATGAATGACATGTTAAAAAGGTAACAGATTGTGGATGTTCTCTGGTCGAGGTATCTTGTTACTGGGTAACAGATATATTGCGACAATTCGTATTCTAATTTAAGAGTAACGTAAGCCGTAAAATTGTATGGTCATGAATAAGTTATTTTATTGTATGTGAATCGAAAATATACACTATTTGTTGACAATTTTATTCAACAAATAGTGAACCGTGGATTTGAATAGGTAGTCTATTCCTGTATCTAATATAATCATAGTATAATCTCCATCATTGTACGCCTCGCCTTCTACCTCTTCTATGAATCTTCTCCAAGGTTGCCTGGAAGAAATCGCTTTCAGTGATAAGGCCGCCAGTTGTTACACTACTTTTTTAACCTCTTTTTAAATTTATGTACAATTTTGTGTGAACAATAAAGAGTTAATCTATCTATCTATCTATCATATCTAACTTCTTTATTGAACAAAAACATTTTTTTTAGAACGCGCTACGGGAAAACAACGGTGAAAAATCGAACACGAAGAAATAACAGCCGAGCGAAGCCGTGGTAAAACACGAAACCGGCCGAACGCACGTTCCGGACTCATTGTCAAAACACCTTAAACAATTTTACATTCGAGCAGAAATACACTACACGAAAAAATCCTCACAACGTGAGGATAACTCGCTCGTTGAGGGTTCCGCACGTGTTTGGTTTTTTGTCGTAAAACTATTGGATTTTGAACATATATTTTCATTTTTCATAAACTTCATAGCTAATTCCTACCAACCTTAATAATTTCAGACTTATCCATTTCCTAACTTCGAAGGTAAAGGAAGCGGTATTTCTCCCCACATTTTTGGCAAGTATGTTAGAAATACTTGATACTTGATAATTTGATATATTTATTATTTATTAACTTTTATTTTTAGGTAAAATTTCTTATACGTAGTTTGAATTTTTGAAATACCTAGTTTGGACACCAAAAAAACTTATGCATCGCAAAATCGGTAAGTCTTTAGGGGCCGTTCAAGTATTACGTAAGCACTATAGGGGGGTGGGGGGTCTTTGTTTTGCTTATTTTGGATGACATGGGGGGTAGGGGAGTCTAGATGATGATTACGTCATCGGTAGTTATTTACTTTTTTACACGAATGGCAACCCTCCAACTTAGAATTATGGATTCGGGTTTCATGGACTGAAGACTGTTAATTTGAATTTAATATGTGTACCAAAAATTTAAATTAAGTTTGTTATGTTTGTAAGATTATAATATTTTTGTCTCTTACTCTATGTTGAATACTGTATCAGTAAAATCTAATCTCTAATCCTAAATCTATTTTCTTATTTTTAAAATTATAATTATAACATTATAATTATAATATAAAAAAAATATATATTGAAAAATGCTTACGTAAGCATGGGGGGAGGGGGTAAGAGCTTTGCTTACTTTTGCTGACAAGGGGGATGGGGGGGTAAATAATTGCAATAAATCTGCTTACGTAATACTTGAACGGCCCCTTATACCTTTTAGGCACGGAACCCAAACAATCTAACTGCGTGTGGTCGGCGAATATAAACCGACACTAAATTCGGATAATGCACTCGAGTCCCTAAAAGCAAATATTTTTCAAACACCTCTCGAAGCAAACACAGGGCTTTGTCACATCTGGTAATTTTGGTGTCGATGACAATGGCAACCTTATCTTTTTTTCCTTTCTTTTTTTTTTGGCTCAGTCATGCAGTGCTTTGTTTAACTCCGCGGGATTTCCGATTGCTCTGTAATTTGCGGATAATTTGCGGCTATAAAAGAGTTTTAGGTGCCATTATTATGTTGTCATAGGTGTTTAATGAAATGGCACGACTGTTTTTGTAGTTAGACGTTATTGTTAGATGTGAAATTAAATACTTATGGTTTGTGAGAATCAAAAAAGATCCTGACAATCAGCACGCTTATCTTTTTCTAATCTACAGCAAAGGGTATTAGGTATTTGAAACTTTGTATAAGGTATACAGGGTTATAAGGAAAGGGTATGCTAAGCTGAAAGGGGCTCATAGTACTCATGATCGTGAACAACTTTTACTATGGTACCAATCATGAAATCGAAAAAAAATATCAGCTGCTCCATATATTTTGCCGAATGTCGTTGACATTTTTCTATGGAACGGCTGATTTTTATTTCTCGATTTCAGTGTTGGTCCCATATTAAAAGTTGTTCATAATGATGAGTACTATGGGCCATTATCGGCTTAGCATACCCTTTCCTTATAACCCTGTAGATAGACAAATAGCTCATTCAAAAATATGCTCAAAAGAATCCCACTATAACAACCAAAACACTACACTGGCGTCTCACCGACCACTAACTTACCTATACAGGGACCCTATTCCTGTGCGCGAGAGATTATCTCGGTCACTCTCTCTCCCATTAAATTCTAAATTAGAGAGACAGTGACCGAGATAATCTCGAGCGCACAGGTCTCTCTTCGGGTCCCAGGTGGCCAAATGGAACTAAGAAGCTTCTACGGATAGCTATCAGTTATGTTCAGCACCATTCGATTCTTCGGTTAATTCGTCGATATCTCTACCCAGTGCGCAATTGCGCTCGTCAACTAGAGACAAAGAATGGCAGACGGCACCTGAGAACGAGACAGACAGAGAAAGTTGATAGGTACGAGTACTTTGCTATGAACCTCATTAGGTTAATTACTCGAGTTACATTAATAAGGAGTATTCTGTGTGAACATTATATGGCAGTGATATGTTCTATGGGTATATTGGTAGCTTCAACGAATATTATTATTGGAAGAAAAATAAAGAAAAAGCTACCGCAAAACGTAGCCTTAAATTCCGAATATAAAATGGAATCCAACGAAATCTCACGTATCAAAATAGGTCAAGCCATTTAGGCTACATTTATTCAGGCTTACAGGTGATAACAAAGAACACATAAATAGATAATTACATAAAAACTTTACCCTCCTTCTTGGGCAGTCGGGTAAAAACACTTTTTCTCTTATATTTTTTTAAAGGTTTTTTTTTCTTTTATAATCTTCTTGATATGGTATAGTTGTTATCTGAGGAATAATCATTTTGACATATATTCTATATAAAAGCTATCAAACCGCCATATTATTCCTCAAATAACAGTTACCTGATGTTGGAAAAATCAGCCCTTAACCCAGTCTGTTATGCTTGCCAGAGTGGTCATAGTTGCTTTGATGGTACACGGAGGTTCCTCGCTGTCATCGCCCCATCCTAGGGCTGCTGATGGTCTTGCAATGCGTCTCCATTGCTGCCGGCTGGTTGGATTGTGGCACATTGCGCCGCTGTGGTGTGTGTCTTTCTTGATGAGGTTGGTCTAGCGAGTACAGGAACGACGAGGATTTCGCTTGCTTTCACTTGGCCCTGTAATACCAGCCTCTCAATAGAGTATTTTTGTCAAGTTTCTTGTAAAGTGGAATCACTAATACGATTAATACAAAAATTAATCTGTCCTCCTGTAGGTATATCTGTTACAACTTCCCAAATAAAGAACTAAATCTATTTTTGTTTTGTCCAGTTTGCTCAGAATAATATACATCATGCGAATCATGAAAACTGAAGGAACGATATTGTTTTTTTTAAACTATCTATCACGGAAATATATATAGTCTTAATCTACCTACTTATATATAAAATCTACTGATTTAGAACTGTAATTAACTATCTTAGTCATTCACGTGAATTACAATAAGTTATTCGGTCTTCATATTTCGTTGTTCCCGCAAATAACTACTTAAATAAAATTCACAACTACCCAACAATGGCTATTTACATTATATCCCGCTGCGCAGACGCGGACGGTAGTGCATAATTACATCAGGATTGCATTACTACACCATTTTCAGTGTTTATTAACCTAAGCCCATTATTGTGGCATTTCTCTACTAACGTATTAGCAGTAAGAGCGGTACAAGCATTTTATTCCGTCGTCGATGGCGCTTAACATCGACAAACTCAGAACCACAGTAATATATCACGTACCTACAAGTATGAAATACTCGAAATTTAACAACATTAAGCATGTACATAATTATGTGTTTTTGAATAGCAATATATAATATAAAAACTTAAGAAAATAACGTGCTCCACTATAACTCCACTATAATTAAATTATAGTGGAAACTAGTAATTAAGTAGTAATTAAATTAAGTTATAACGTGTTCCACTATAATTTAATTATATTATAATTTAATTATAGTGGATCACGTTATTTTCTTAAGTAGAAGTAAGAACATAACGTGTTCCACTATAATTAAATTATAATGGAACTCGTTATTTTAAACTTCAGTCAGACTTTAAAGTATTTAAAAGTTTTAAATACGCACAGTATCTAATATTTGCATTTTAACAGTTGAGTGGCAGTCATGATTTTTTTTATGGGAAAAAGATTTGGCGTTTCTCATTGCTCAGTTTATGTTAATTAATAATGTGCACAAAAAAATATTAACACCCTTGCCTGGATTTGCAACTAGCTCTAAAGTGAAGCGGTCAGAACACTTATCTATTTGTCGAAGTTTTTTTCGTACTAAATATCCATACTGTTTTTGTATCGGTACGTTTCGATTTTCAAAACAGCTTTGAGGTAACTTACAAGCAAGTACCTTACTTTAAATGTAATGTATGTAATTTCATTTAGGTATTTTATAGTGAAACTACAACTGGTGTCATCTTATCGCAACTATGCGAATTAACGGTGACAATTGTGATTACCATTCGCGTTCGAGCTTCGGTCTTAAGTGCTCGATTGTTGTGGTGAGTAGCAAGCGACAGAAGAGACAATGGCATGATCAATTGATCATGGAGATACAATATGTTGTCACAAATATACAACATGTCCCAAAATTTTAATTATCCAATTCGTAATACGAAATTTATTAAAGTACTTTTTCATTTTTTCACAAAGCATTATCTAATATTATATGCTTTTTTTAGTAAATGTATCCCGACTACTTGTCTAGTCCTTTTTTGTTGGCGGGTTAAAAGTCTTATGAACATACAATTTGTTGTTGAGCCATGGCAACTAGTAAGTAAGAATATATTATGTGGTAGCTTGTGACTATCGGGCCAGATAACGGCCTAAAGGTATCTCCACACGGGCCAGATCTGATTTATTTGAAAAGGAGAGCTAACCATGAATTTCAAGGGAACTAAAGAAACAACCTATAACCAGAGTAGTTTCATTTACTGCAATGTAATATATGTCTAGCTAGCCTTTTCACAAAAATAGGATCAGGCCCGTAGATAGCCTTCACACGACGCGTACAGTCTAAAATGGGCGCTTGATGTATACCTTGGTAATAATTATTTTTTCCAAGTGATCTCAACATCATTTATTATTCAACACACGAACGCAGTAGTACCTAATAATTAAATATTATTTTAGTTTATTTATTTATCATCTGCCAAAAGACGTCCACTGTTGATCAAAGGCCTCTCCCGCTTAGAGCGTCACACTGAACGAAAAATTTACATTCGCAGTTTGCCCCTGAATTTCGCAATGTTGGAGGCCTACACTACCTACGCTGTATCTTTCGTTTCGTAAGCGCCACTCAAGAACCTTTATTTCTCATCGGTTATCGCATCTTCGAGTAATGTGGCCACTTTAATTTGAAAACCCTGAAAACTTTGTTAGTGTTTTTGGTTTTTTTTCCCGTCCCAAAAAAGTACAAGGTTGTTTTATCTACCATGTCAGTATTTTTTACAATAATAATATGACTATATATAAATGTGTATATCTATAAAAAAAGTTGATGTATGTGGGCAAAACAATGTTGTAGGCACAAGTAACCATATGTGTCTCATCTGCTAGCTCTATTCTTTGTCCTGCATATGCAACTATCATGTCGCGATAGTTTTTTTTTTTTTTTTTTTTTCTTTTATTATTTATACAGGGTTTTAATTCAATGACACCCTTATAACTAAACAATAATATTAATTTATATCAATTGGTTTCTCTCTTTGAGAGCTGCATGATATACGTCGTACAACCCTTTGGCATCCTGTGAATCAGGTTCTGCCAGCACGCTATTGCAACCTCCCACTTGCCAGAGAACGTGCTCACAATTAAATAGTTGACGACGCAATCCCTCGTTCCAGGCACACTCCATTAAAATGTGGTAAACATCCTCTATTGAGCCACATCGGTCACAAGAAGGTGACTCGACTTTTCTCATCATATGCGCAAACATATTTAGTGGAACATGTCCAGATCGAAGTCGTGCAGCTGTAACAATTTCGTTCCTTCCCATGTTGGCCCTCAGAAACCATGGGGAACGAAGAAGTGAAGGTTGAATGGTTTTGTACCAAATGCCTTTAGTCAATGATCTCTCGTCAAAATATTCGGACCAATTATCAAATGAAATATTTTTGATGTATGGTATTAAATCTGTGTAATTAGGAAGACAACTAAATAGGTCTCCATCGACAGCTGCTTCTTTTGCAAGTTTATCCACTTCTTCGTTGCCCGCTAGGCCAACATGAGAAGGAATCCATTGAATTTTGATACATTTGTTCATACTTCTCATTTGATTTATAATATTTAGTAAACTATAAGCTATCGGTATGCCTCTAAAACTAGATGTACTGACACATCGAGCTAAATGCAGAATGGCGCTCTTGGAATCAGTAAAAATAACAAATTTATCACAATTTATAGTTTCAATGTACGACACTGCTTCTAATAGGGCTATAAGTTCCAGATTCATGATACAGATTTTTGATTTTATTAAAAGTTTAATGCTAGTTCCAGTCTCAGCGTCTAAAAACGCAGCACCTCTTTTGTTATCTATCAGGGATCCATCGGAAAATAATTTATAACACCCAGAATATTTATCACATAAATATTTTACACATTTTAGTTTTAGGTCCAAAGGATTATAAGATCTTTTTGGCTTATCAATAACGCTAATATTGGGTTCTAAGACATCTGATACATCAATATTACTAACCCACGTGCTCATACTGAACGTTTCTAATTGATTACTGCAGTAGAAACTATTATATTTAAGAATATTATGCACAGATACTAATAGTGGTTTTTTTTTCCGAGTCCAATACCGTGATCTCAACAGGCGGGACAGCTCTTCAAGTAAATCAATAACGACATTATCACGAATAGACTTAGCTTTAAGCCAGTACTTTGACGCTAGGTATTGCCTACGAATATATAAAGGTGAGATACACAGCTCTGATTCCATAACATGAGTAGGTGTGCTTTTAATAAAACCTCCCATAATTCTTAAGAATTTGTTCTGTAATTTATCTAGCTTAGAGATTCTAGTACGGCAACAATTATCGAACAAGAAGCTTGCGTAATCGAGACGACTGCGAACAATGGATAGATACAAGCGCCTCAAATGCACAGGGTGTACACCCCACGATGACCCAACTAATACTTTAAAAATATTAATGAATTTAAAACATTTTTCATAAACTTCATTTACGTGCTTAGACCATCTTATCCCTCTATCTAGCCATAGTCCTAAGTATTTAATATTTTCTACAATTTCTAGTGGTGTATCATTTATCCTGATATTCAAAGAGTCTCTATTAAAACCCCTTTTAAAAATACACAGTTTGCTTTTGTTCGGGGAAATATCTAAGCCTAATTTGGCCAAAAGTGAACATAATAATTTTAAACTAGATTCTATTGTCTCGTTTCCTTCTGTTATGCTTTTATAATGATTATATATAACGAAGTCGTCCGCGTATTGTGATATATAAACCCTATGTTCTAATATCCTACAAATATCCATTGTCACAGCGTTGAACAGAAAAGGCGCGAGCGGGTCACCTTGCGGAAGTCCAATTCCAGTAACTCTTGTCAGACATTTATCCCCAATCTTTAAATGTAACGTTCTTTCTTTAAGAAAATTCCATAAGTATTGACATATTTTTGGGCCAACCCTAATGTTATCCAATATCGATATAAGTACATTTATATCCACGTTATTGTAGGCATTTAATACGTCTATAAAGCACCCAATTGTAGACATACCTTCAGAAAATCCTATTTGAATTCTACTTACCAAACTACTCAAACTATCCATGCATGATCTACTTTTTCTGAATCCAACCATATAAGGGGAAAACATATTATTGTGTTCCACGTACCACTCTAATCTTTTATTTAAAACTAAGTGAAATATCTTACAAATGCATGATAATAATGAGATAGGTCGTAATGCTGAAACTTCATCAGGGTTACGCCCTGGCTTTACGATAGGTACAATATTTACCGTGCGCCATTGCGTAGGTACAAATCCAGCTGATAAGAATCGATTGTATAACAATAGTAATAAACACTTTCCGCACCTAGGGAGGTGTTTTATCATAGAATACGAGATACCATCGCATCCAGGAGATGTATCCTTTGATTTAATACATGTCTCAAGCTCCTGCATGGAGATTTCTACATCTAGCTGCGAGCTAAAACTTTTAAATACCGGCTGATCTGGAATGACGTAATCGGGAGCTAGGGCATTAAGCAAGTTAGACGCTTGTACTTCGCTGATATGTTGTTGGCTATATTTGTGACCTTTAACCCATCGCATGCGCTGCCACATTTCTGAAGACGAGGTTTTCTCGTTCACGGATGAACATAGTTCAAACCAGCTATTATTCTTCGCATCGCTTATTAAATTATGCGCTTCGGCAATTTTTTCGTTAAGAATAGATAAATTAGCTGGTGTAGGATTTTTTCTAAACCGCGATAACGCTAATCTTCGTGTGGCCACTGATTTAGATAGCTCACTATTCCACCAGGGCTTAGGACTAAAACGGGACTCAGGATTTTGATTAATTTTCTTAAAAGGGATGTGAACATTAGCTGCTGTATTCAAATTATCTAAAAACGAATCATAAAACTTTTGGCTATCCGTAGGTATTTCGAAAGTATTAAATATATCATTAAGGCATTTACTGTATCCGTTCCAGTCAGCGTATTTAAAATTTCTTTTAACAATAGTATTGTTGGGCGCATAGTAGCTAGTAGCTATTTTAATAATAAGGTGATCGCTTTTTAAATTTTCTTGTAAAACTGACCAATTAAATTCTAATGCAATATCAGACGAGGCTAGTGATATATCTGGAGCTGTTTTTTGTAGGTGCCCATCTACTAATTTGACACGAGTGTCACGACCATCATTTAAAGCTATAAACTCACTATCTATCAGTGCATCAAATAAAGCTTTGCCCCTGGTATCTGTTTTATAGGACCACGACAAGTGATGCGCGTTAAAGTCACCAAGGATTAGAGTTCGACGATTAAATATAGATAGTAAGTCTTCAAAATATTTCAGAGACGGGCTCGCAGTTTGTGGACAGTAGACTGAAATAATATTATCTATAAGTTTACAATTAAGAATTTTTACGCAGACTAGTTCTAAACCGCAGTTAGATAAACTTAAATGACATACTTGCGACTTTATAGATCTATGCGTTAATATGGCCACACCGCCACCGTGCGAGTCGCGGTCGGCGCGATAAACATTGTATTGACTTACTCTCAGACAGCTGTTGCTCGCTAACCATGTCTCACTTATACAAGCAATATGGACTTTTTCTTGTATTAGTATCTGTTCAAAAGGAGTCAGCTTATTCCTAAAACTTTGGGCATTCCACTGTAAAATGTTCAGTTTTATTATATTTGTACTATCCATTACGATTCAGAAATCCGTAAATTAAGTTGGCAACGGGCCAATCCGAAACGTTATCTACCATCACTATTATGATCCACTCGACACACAACTTAATAACCCGCTTCACTTTGGATTGAACATCAAGGTTCTTTAAAAATATAACTTCCTTTATTCTAGACATAAGCTCGCTAAATGTAGTCTTCTCCGGTATTCGCTCATCTGATTTTTGCTCCTGTTGTGTTGACTCATTCTCATATCTACCTTCTTCTATATCATTCCACTCAAATGACCCGGTCCAGTCGTTTCTAGACTTCTTTAATCTTTTCCTCGGCTGTCTCGTAGGCAAAATGACGCTCTTTTCGGATTGGACATCTGATGATCCATATTTTGTATTTGTCTGCAAGCTAAGGCTAGGTCGCAATTCTGCTCCACTAGTTTGTGTAACAATCTGAGTCATCGCTCGTGGGTCTCTTTTCTCGGCTGGTATTATGATAGTTGAGTCCGCGTAAATTTGCGACGCTCTGCTATATGTATAATTATATTCCGCCATAATCAATCTTATCTTTCTTTCCTTCAGATAAGCAGGACATGTCTTTGCCATAGCCATGTGTCTTCCGGAGCAATTCGTGCAAGTAAATACTTTAGTGGCACAGTTTGCATGGTCACCGCTGCATTTAGGGCATACATCTCTTTTAACAGTGCACGTCTTCGCAGTATGCCCTAGTGCCCAGCACTGGAAGCACTGAGTGACAGGGTATACGTAAGGCTCAATAGGTACTCTCACTCCATGGACGTGTATATAAGTAGGTAGCCAGTTGCCTTTAAAACATAGACGCACAGTCTCTGAAGGGCTCCACCTGCCTTCCTTATCTTTTTCTCTGTTTCTGCGTGATAATCTCTTTAGGGATATAAGCTCCACAGATTCAGAACACGAAATGTTTTTCAAAATTTCTTCATCCGACAGGTCCAGGTCCACGTCTTTTATTACGCCATAAGAATAACTCACTTCAGACGATTTGCTAAATCTCCATCCTTTATTTTTTAATTCATCTATAGAAAATAGATCTTTTATACTCTTTTCTTCTTGAAATGTAACTCTTATTTTGTATGGATTAAGGTATTTTATGTTAGAGATATCACACATATTCAGATCTTTAAACAATCTTGCTAAAGCGAATTGCTTAGGTAAGGGTTTCTCGCTAGATATATATATTTCCGATTTATTTCTTTCCCCTGTTGCTCTTTTTTCTGTTTCTGGACGCGTCTTCTTACCTTTTCCTTTAAATTCCTCCCATTCTTCCTCATTATTCTCGTCTTCATCCCGTCCTCTCTTTACTGGTTTACTCACAGATTGTTCTATCTCTTCATCTACTTCGATATCTTCTACTTCTACTAAGCTCGTCGTCATTATCTCCGAAGCGCGCGCGGTGACGCGCCCGGCCAGGTAGCTAGACCCGTACCGGGCTTATCGCGACGCGCGATAAAAAATGATTGCACAAAATACTAATGCACGACCGCCTCGAACGCTTACCGCTACGAGAATGTCGCGATAGTTACAGGCGCCATCGTGATACTCGCCCAATAACGGCCTCACATGACACGTGCAATCAAAAATAACCTTGAAGTATAGGTCATATTAAATTCATCCAAGTGACTTGCGTACGTATATACTTTTCGGCTTTTCGTCGAATGAAAACATCGGGTGGGGGTACCTGCAATTTTCCGGAGGAGGAATTCGATGGCGTATATAAATCCGCCAATCCGCACTAGGCCAGCGTGGTGGATATGGCTTAGTCACCTTTCGAGGGTAGGCCGATATCTCAGCAGTGGGATGTTTAAGGGCTGAATACAGATAATACCATGTCATGATATTTTTGAGGTAAGTGACAGGCAAAACAATGTCGTAGGTACCAATAAGCACGTTTGTCTCATCTGTTAGCTCTATTCTTTGTCCTGCCTACGCATGTATCGTGTCGCGACAGTTACGGGCGCCATCGCGATACTCGCCCGATACCGGCCTCACACGACGTGCGCGTTTTAAAGGGCCCTTAATGTACAGCCTGTGATTGTAGGCACTTTATTGATTCGATTGCTCAGCGTTACTTACTTAATTGCATATTCTTTAGACTTTGATATTAATGTTGGTATTGTCACTCTGCATAAAAATATGACTTAGATCTTAAATATTTTGTTTAGAAATAGGAACGTTTAGTTGTTAGTTATTTGATTTCCGAAATAAATCAACGAATGGAAAAGCAAATTGCTGCAGAGGCTTTACACGGTATTAGCACATAGCACAGAAGAAATAAAATATAAAATTTATTAGGTAGAAGAATGTAGATCAGGTTTAACTTGGGTGGGACCCAAGTTATAGGACAATTTCATACTTCGTACCTGGGTGAAATAGAAAAATTGTCATTTTAACTTTTTATATTTTTTTATTTCATAATTTACCAAGTTAAAATGTAAAGAAATTATAATGTGCCCTGGGTTTTCATAATCACACTTAAACCATGTAAAATGTTTATTGTACGATTCTTATTTTGACAATTGCGATGGAGAGTAAATAAGTAATGACTAGAGAAAAGTAGAAAAGATGTAAAAAGTAGATGTTTTAGATTTAATTTATTTAAGTATTTAATTTTATTTTTTGTCTAGTTTTAGTTTTAGTAATATTTAAGTTTGTATATTTAAGTTTAGATTATAATTTAGCTATATAATTAATTAATTAATTAAGTATGTATTATTGATAGTAATGACTTTAAAACATTTTTGAATTGTTATGAAAATTTATTTCATAAAAGAAAAGTACAAATTACCTAAATAGATACTTATTTTATAAAAATAGCACTTAGCATCCACAAGCTTGTATTTAAAAAGTACCCATCGCAAATTCTTATTTTAAATATATTGAAGCTGTCGAAATCTCATGCCTTGATTCAAATTTCAATAAAACCTCATGATAAAAAGCAAAAAAGCCATGTAACAACCGAACTCTATTATCTGTAATCCAATACTCGAAACAAAGTCGTTCAATGGGCGTTGGTCGGGGGTCAGGCAAGCCCCGCCTACTTCCACCCATCCTGCTCTCTGATTGGCTGGACGGTGAAGAGGTGCGCGCGCGCAATCACGCGAAAAGCAAGACGAACACAATTGAATTGGAGTCGTTGACTGCTTTTTATGACAATAGTGCGTAAGTATTCGATTAGCCAGAACATGTCGAGATTTCTAACGCATCAAAAACACGAGAATTCAAACTTATCGTGGGTTAATTAAGAAACTTGATGTTAAGTTTAGAAGATGAATTCGATTGCCAAAAATTGCAAAATATCTGTTCATCGTCATCATCAGCCAGAAGTCGTCTACTACTGAACATGGACCTCCCCCTTAGAAAGCCACACTAAACGACAATTGGCCATTTGCATCCACCTTGCTCACAACTTTCAATGTCGTCAGTCTACCTGGTGGTGCCCTGCCTACGCTGCCTCTTCCAGTTCGTGGTCGCCACTCAAGAATCTTTCTTCTTCATCGGCACCTTCTACATTTTATTTATGCCTATGTTTTTTTTAAATAAAATGCTTACCAGTGGTATCTAAGTGGTATCTAAATCATTGTATGAAATTTTATGTAAAAGAAAAGAATGGTAAGCGCTTTTCACAACAGTTTATAGGTAGATAACAAAAAACTGGACAATTGCAAGTCTGACTCGAGCAACGAGGATTCCGTACAACCTTTTCTACATAGTTTTTTACGTAGATATTTTTATGCAGTTACATGAGTGTCAAAATATGTGACATAATTGGCCGAATATTTTAAGAGCTTGTGTTTTTGACGATTCCAAAGGATATTTGATATTAATTTCAAGTTGTTACTTCCACGCGTTCTTGAAAAAAGATTCTTTCAGACATCGAAGTGATCTTATAAGGGTTCCATTTTTTCCACCAAAACCAAAAGCATCGTGACATACCTACAGATGGACACGACGAAGCTGTACTTCTTTCTATATTATTCCTTAGTTTGCTAAGGAACCCTAAAAACATACAAAAACTACAATAAAAAACGATAAAGGACCAACCAAAACAGAAACTTTGCTAATCTCTATCTCAATTTTATTTTGGCTTTCTTTTGTTATTTACTGACCAATAAGCATAGAAAGGATAATATATTTTAATACTTACAAAAAACTTATTAAAATATGATATATTTTAAAAAATAAATATTTTTTAATATAAAAAATAATAGCTTGAAAATTGCAATTGTATTCTAGAGATATACCATAATCTTTTTTTTTAACTTCATTCCAATCTTTTTTTTAAAGTTAATAAATGCGGACGTATGATTATACGCTATATAGCACGTATGAGAATCCTTCTTCTTAGTCGTGCACTCTTGATGGAGTGATGGAATGGTCGTGTTGTGTGGGTAGTAAACGGAGGAATCTCGCCGTCGTCGTCCCCACCCATGGCATTTGCCGATGATATAGTATTCATGGCAGAGTCGCTAACGGACCTCAAAAATATGCTCAACGACCTCAGTAGCGTTTCTCAACAGGTGGGTCTTAACATTACCATGGACAAGACGAAAATCATGGCAAATGCCCATGTTGTACCCGTATCGGTGGTCGAAGTCACCAATATAGCTCTCAGCGCTTGCAAGCTGAAGTGGCAATGGGTAGGCCACATCACTCGAAGAACCGGTAACTGATGGGGAAGAAAGGTTCTTGAGTGGCGACTACGAACCGGAAGACGAAGCGTAGCAAGGCCTCCCACTAGGTGGACCGACGGCATTGTGAAAGTCGTGGGTAACCGGTGGATGCAGGTGGCACGTTGTCGGTCGGTGTGGCGATCTTAGAGGGAGGCCTATGTTCAGCAGTGGACGTCTTCTGGCGATAATAATGGTCACTAAGTAAGTACTTGCATGCGCTTGTAATTTCAACCAGAGCGAGTTACCTCCTAATAAAATCATTTGTCTGTAACCCTTGGGTTAGAGCTCTGTTCGAATATTTACCTTCCCTGTTTATGTACCAAATATTATCTTCACACTTCGTTCAAAATTATATTCTATTATCTTTGACATCCGTTACAATCTTAAGTGCCACGTTTATGCATTAAGCGGGAGACTATCACACCGAAGCGTAATGGCTAATTTATTGGAAAATAAATCATTTTTAGATTTATTAAATTTACATCATACAACAAATTTTATAGTATTTTGTGGTAACTTTTTTAGAAACAACTAACTAGCAAGCTTTCCATGGACGAAACATCATACTGGACAGAGCCATGAGACGTTGCCGCTCCGACGTTCATTATGTCAACACATTGTCATGTTTCTCTTTTTATTACACTGATCGTCGCATAGAGTAACTTTGACTGCCCCGGTGGCTCAGTTGGTAGTGAACCTACGTTCTGTGCTTGGGGGCGTGGGTTCGATTCCCATCTAGGACAAACATTTATGTGATGAATATCTGTGTTTGTTCTATGTCTGGGTGTTAATATCTATATAAGTATGTATTTAAAAATATCTATGTACGTATATCAGTCTCTGACAGCCATATTACAAGCTTTGCTTAGTTTGGGGTCAGATGACCGTGTGTGCAATAATGTCCCAGATATTTATTTATTATTTATTTATTAGTAAGTGAGAGAGCTATTGTAAGATTGGCAACCTCGCACTCTGTGCCCATTTTTGACCGACTAGTAGGTCATAACATTGCGACCCGTCTTACTCAAAAGTGAAATTAAATAAAATTATCGCTGTGAAGACTTCATACTATCATACATAGTGATATTATGGCGTGTTGTGCTGTGTTTTGTCCATCGAGAACAACGAAAGGAGGAGTAAAAGACCGAGAATTATCATTTCACACGTAAGTCTTTTGTAGCGTTTATTACCTAAAATAACCAGTATCAAAGCTAAATATTCGTTTCACTTAAAGAATATACATGTTTTAAGTCATACAACTATCACGCAGTGTTATTTAGTAATGAATTTAAGCTTTAATTAAAGATAAATAAATGCATTGGTTTACGTGTTCCTGCTAGTGAAGTACCACTGCACGTTTCAAACATTGTCGATATTTGGTCTATATTTATCTAATAATACTCTTGTAATATCCTACATTAACTAAATGATGTGAAACATGAACCGTTAATTCCTATCCGCGTTTAATCGGCTTGATACGTATTCTATCGATAATTTATTTTAATATTTTTGAAGCTTTCGCGGCTTGAAATGTATGATATTTTGTACCAATATTGTGTGATGGTTAACCAATTAATTAAAATAAAATATTTTGTTATAGGTTTCCAAAATGTATCAAAAACTCCAGAACATCTCTCTCCATTTCATTTGTATGCTTAAAAAGGTGTCCCTGGGGCGCTAGTTTCGACTTTTCGCTACAGCACTTTGCGACCGAATTCGGTCGCTATGACGTAAAAATTCGCAAACATAGCGTTGAATTTAGCATTTTGCGAAAATTCGCAGTGCTGAAGCGAAAAGTCGAGACTAGCGCCTCTGGTCGCTTGGATCTGTTTTTGTATTGTGTCTTTACTGAATAAACTTATTATTATTATATTATGCTTGAGTACCTATTGGGAGGTTGAATGTTAAATGTCTTTGAGCGTTGACGCCACTATACGTCTTGCACGTTTTAAGCAAAAGTGCAACGGTGTACATAATATGCTTGAAATGCTTCGGGATCTTAATTTAGCTGCGACCTCAGTTAGTACTCTTACTTAGAAGGAACCTATCTATCGTTACGTGTAGCATCAATTTATTTCGAATAAACCGGTACGCGTCAGTGTAACACACGGCCATTATCATAGCACGCGCTGCGCTCGAGAAGTATTCCCACTACAAATATTTACCAGGCATTGTGTCGGCGTCACCCAAAGATATCTTATCATATGTTTGAGCGCAAACAGCGGACTCGCGTGTCTGTCGGCCTGTCTGTCACGTCAAATACGGCTTATCGTAATTGACGTATTGGTCTCTCTCTGGTTTCCGGGAAGCGTACCTGTCGGTTGTTGGTTTTTCTTTAGTTAGGTTAGTTTTATGCTTAGTTAGTAGTTAGGTTAGTGTGTCTTCTTATTCTTCAAAGTAAGTTACTCGTAGTTTTTTACCCCACTAGGATAATAATTCCCCCGTCATGTTGACCTTAAAACAATCAAAAAATATAGTTAACCGAGCGAAGCGAAGGTCTCAGAGTTTACTGGCACAAATCGGCATTTGTATGTATGTTTGTATGCTTGTGTGTATATTTGTCCGATGATGACTTGCGAATCGTTGATCCGATCTTCATGAAATTTTGTAGGCAAGTAGTTCATTTCAATACAATTTTTAAGTTCGAATATGAGCTGAATCGGTTTAGGGGTTTTGAAGATATAAGGATCGCGAGGTCTCAGTTCGCCGCGAACTACTAGTTTATGTGATGCAACGAGGGCTCTACACTACAGGCCAGCATAAGATGTATTGGCCTAACAAAAAACAATCTTTTTAATTTTTCTATTTGTGTTGTTATTTTTTTATGCGACTACAACAGCCCTTTATGTTTATTGAAATTAGGGTCTGATACTTCAGAAGTTTAAGGTTGTTTTTATTCACTCTGTCCCTTCTGCAATGTCATTTACTAGTAGTTCTGCGGGTTTGTTGGGATATCGGCCAACCCTCGAAGGGTGAATATCTTGACAACCTCTTGACCGATTTTTCTAATATTCGAAATTCTTGTTTAGAATTAAGTACCAAATGATTCTGCCACATATTATACTAGTAGTTCGCGCCGAACTGAGACCTCGCGACCCCTATATCTTCACAACCTCTGGACCGATTCAGCTCATATTTAAACTTAAAAATTTGAAACGAACTACTTGCCTACAAATTTTCATGAAGATCGGATCAACGGTTCGCAAGTTATCATCGGACAAATATACATACAAACATACATACTAATGCCGATTTGTCCCAGAAAACTCTGAGACCTTCGCTTCACTCGGTCAGTAAAAAAACGGTAAATGGCAGCATAACAAACTTCCCCTCCCCCCTTTTGGGTGAAATACCCCTCTAATCGACAGTCGCAGGCAATAAAAAAAAACTAGAAAAAGTATACCAAGTTTCATCAAGATTAGTTGACAAATACAATCTTTACGCGAGTACCAACATACTGCACGATATGAAAGCAAATTTGCCAGTAGAAGCAGACTTCGTTCGCTTCGCAAATGCAAGCAAATAAACACTATTCTCGTTCGAAACTGTTCACTCCCGTCTATATGGTTCAACAGTTGGAAGTTTACCTCAGCGGATTGCAACCGGAAGCGTACTGCACGCAGTGTGACGTCTGCCATACAATTCCATACATTGCTAATAGACAAGTACTTGGCACACCAACAATGGAGATGGATTGCAACTGGACGCGTACTGCACGCAGTGTGACATCTAAAATAAAATATACATTACTAATAGACACGTACTTGGCACACCAGCTACGGAGATATGTTGCAACTGGAACCATACTGCATTCAGTGTGACGTCTGAAATAAAATTCCATACTATGCTAATAGTATGGAATTTGTAAATGTACCCCTTCAAAGTCCGGTAAAGCAGTAGAGGCCGGTAGAGACCATCGGCATCATTATCATCATCAGCCATAAGACGTCCACTGCTGAACATAGGCCTCCCCCTTAGAGCGCCACACCGACCGACAACGGGCCTCTTGCATCCACCGATTGCCGCGACTTTCACAACGTCGTTGGTCCAAGTAGTGGGAGGCCTACCTACGCTGCGTCTTCCGGTTCGTGGTCGCCACTCAAGAAGCTTTCTTCCCCACCGGTTATCTATTCCTCGAGTGATGTGGCCTGCCCATTGCTACTTCACCTTGCAAACTCTGAAAGCTATGTCGGTCGTTCTTCGACGAATTTCCTCGTTCCGGATTTTATCGCGCAAAGAAACTCCGAGCATAGCTCTCTCCATTGCCCGCTGTGCGACTCTGAGTTTCTCCAAAAGGCCAGTGGTCAAGGCCTTCGGCATTGTCACTCATAAAAAAATTGCCTACCGCTCCTGTAACGGAGATGGATTGCCCCTGTATTTGGTCTAAGATGTTGATCGTTTTCACTATTAAGAAGTTCAAGCAAAAACTACTTAAAAAACACGATCAGTAGCAGAACAAGTTTCTATTCTAGTCATATTAGAGCAATAATTACGACAAATGTGCCAAATGCCATTTGCAAACGTGCAAACCGTTCTGGCTTAATTAACTAATGAATAAAGCCATAATAAACTTTAGCAGACTCGTTCCGAAGCAATTCAGATTTATTGCAAATCAATTAAAGAGCTCTATTTAAATCAGTTTCTTTACTGAAAAGGATCAAGTAGGCAGGCGGATTTTATGCCTTTATTGGCCCACTAGCAACTGAAGTACCTTCTTAATTAACAGCTTTATTTATAAGAATTAGACCACCGTCCGTTGGGACTAGGAATGTGCTGGATTATCGATAATAATGGTACTGTTTGATGTGCACGGTGTGCAAGTTTTTTGTCAAAATATCATTAATGCAATAAGGTTGAATTCGGTAAGTAATTATAATAAGACTAAAAGTTCGCGCCGAACTGAGACCTTGCGACCCCCATACCTTCACAACGCCTGAACTGATTCAGCTCATATTCGAACTTAAAAATTGTATTGAAATGAACTACTTGCCTACAAAATTTCATGAAGATCGGATCAACGGTTCGCAAGTTATCATCGGACAAATATGCACGCAAACATACACACATAACTCTGACCTTGAGATCTCAAACTCTGAGACCGCTTCGCCGCAATTAGTTCGTTTAATTTGGCCAAATGGTCAGTATATAGCTCGCGACAACGCGACGATTTCAAATGGTTCAAAACTATGCAAAACGGTGAAATCGTATTATCGATATCGATAATATCCAGGAACCTGCTTGGTTGTAATCCCTACTTAGGAGTAATTAACGAATATAGACCGACAAAATAGGGGTACATAATTAAAATGTCTTAATTTTATTACAGAGGCCGATCCTGAAGTTTTATTGGGGCTCATTGGTGCTGTAAAGATACTGGAAGGATTCTTGAATTATATTGTATCTACTGATTATATCCCGTTTAAGAGTAAAAAATATTTGGAGTTATAAATAGACCACTTCTTGTTCTTGAGCAGTAAAAGAATATTGTAAAGATATGGGTATTTTCTAAGATATACAGAGGGTTACATAAAGTAGTACTAAAAGAAAATGATCTTTTTTTGCTCGTTAGAAGGTAAAAGGTTCCTTGCTGCGGAAAAATCTTTATATAAAATATATATATATATATATATATATATCATAAATAAAAAAAAACTTGACTGAAAAATATAGCCTCTAGCTATGCCCCGCGGCTTCACCCGCACGTGCCATGAAATTGCGACCCTTAAGCTTTATCTAAGCAAAAATTCAGGTCGATCGATTCAGCCGTTTAGCAGTGATAATATGACAAACATCCAGACAGAGAGTCAGAGTTATTTTCGCTTATATAATATTAGTTAGGATGACGCTGTGTTAAAATCAGTCTAGCTGTTTAGACTGCAAGAGTTAATATAGGAAGACATAAATAAACATATTTATATACTTACATACACCCTAAAGGTAGGCCTCCCACTAGGTGGACCGACGACATTGTGAAAGTCGCGGGCAACCGGTGGATGCAAGTGGCCCGTTGTCGGTCGGTGTGGCGATCTAAGGGGGAGGCCTATGTTCAGCAGTGGACGTCTTATGGCTGATGATGATATACCTTGGAAACATTACCATCCTTCTTGGTCAGTTGGGTCATCATTGTCATCAGCGTCATTAGGACAAACCTTGATCGGGTAATAAAGACAAATCGAATGACATATATTACCCTCCTTCTGTGCAATCGGATAAAAAGATGCATCTCGTAGGTTTCACTTTTTTTACACGTTAATTGGAAACGCGATCGTGTAGTCTAAAGTTGCTTAATCCACGGCCCCCAGTCCCCGGCAGCCCCTCTATTCCTGGCCTAGGTAGCAAGGTAACGGGTGCGAAGAATCCCCGCTTAGGAGGTAACTAAATTTTTAAGAGTATTCATTGGTTGTGGTCGAATACGACCCTTCTGGATAAGCTCGTAGCGTGTCTCCCTTAAAGGCCTGGATTCTATTCCCGACCGGGCAAATATTTGAATGATGAAGTGGGGAGCATTGAGTGTGTAGCCTTATTTATTAATAGTTCGTTATTTAATTTTATTACATTGCTATTTATTATTCACTTCACTTTCAATTTCACCCTTTTTCTTTCGCTCTTTCGAACCTTAATATAATTATGGAGTCAAATAAAACATTATAAGTTTAATTTAAGCCGTAAACACTCTTGTTTAAATTGAGTACGAAATTGGGCCTTTTTACAATAAATAACACAGTAATTATCGTGAGGGTGTCTCATCTTATTGCATTTATGAGACACACTGTTCACAAAAAATGGCCTCCATAATTTGGATGAGTGCATGCAAGAGTGGCTGATTCAATAAAACCTCTCGAGAAAAAACTAGAGATTTTACATAAGATACGGCATTTTGGGTTTTGTTTTGATATATTATGTACTGACATTTTGTATGGCATTGACATAGGATTTTCACGGGTTAAAATTTTAATTTTTTGGTTCTTTGCCTCACACGAGGTACTATACGATTCTTAACCCTTTACCGGAATCATGGGTCAAATTGGACCCGACGACAGCAAAAAAAAAACATTTAATTCCGAAACGCGCTCAGCTAATCTCATGACGTCGCAAGGCCCTGTGGGTGCCGGAAGTTTGGCGCTTAAATTCTACTGGAAGTGGAAGAAAGTGCTATCGTTGGGTCCAAATGGACCCACGATTCCAGTTGTTTTTTTTTTCATTTTATGTCGTACTGAAAAATTTTGGACTGTTTAGGCACTTAATTAAAATTATGACGCGATATCTTTCTGATAAAGATACTCTGATATATAATAACACTACAATGATCCAGATTCAGGAGATATTTGAATTTTGTGATAAAAAAATAAGCGACAACGAAAATAAACCTTTCCTTCAAAAATGGATCCCGAGAAAGTTGATTAATTTGATTTAATTCATTTAACTCAGCAGATACGAGAAAATAATTTGTTAAAAGAAAATATGGGCCTTTGGTGCATTAAAGGTTGTATTCCAGACGAAAAGGAATAAAAATAAAATTAAATTAAAACGCCGAGTTGGCACATGCGTCAACTCGTGAACGGGTGCTGCTTGCGGGAGCTGGACTGCTCGGTGTATACACGCAACATAGTATTAAGTATAGTAGATTTTCCTCTTGTTATGTTGTTAGTCTTATATTATCAGTAATAGTCAACAAAAAATGTAAAAGTTGACAAAGGGCATGGACCTCGGAGTCCGTGGAGTTATTAATATAAAAAAAAAAAAAAAAAAAACGCCGAGTTAATTCGGAAGGCGTCGTCGTAGTTTAAATAGTCGAGCAAAGCGAAGATCTCGAATAGTCTACGGGAAAACTCGGTGTTTGTATATTTTTATGTATTATATTTACCCGACCATAACTCGCAGACCTTTGATCCGATCTTCATGAAATTTTGTAAACAAGTAGCTTATTTTTTCAATATAATTTCCAATTTCGTATATGAGTGTGAAATATGTATAGGATAACTACAGGAGCGTGGGCACGTCTATTCAAACTACTAGCTAATTGCACACCGGTTTAATGACAGTTAAGTATGGCGCGATCGCAGCCGCGCCTCAGGTAAATATCTATATGTCTATATAATATATCTATACATAACAAAAATTGGTTAATGGCTGGTTGAGTTACAGGGGTGCCAAGGTGTCAGTTCGACGCGAACTACAGTAATGTCGTGGCGCATTATTGGATAGAGCTATCCAAATGCAGGCTTCCTCAACAGCCGCTCACAATAAAATAACAGATTTGTGGACGTCACTGCGTCCACTTTTAATTCCACTCAAAATTAGTGCAGCCGCTTCTTTTAGTTTATTTTAAACCTAATTAACATTATTTTGAGAGGCTTCTTATAAAAAACCGTAACTTGACCGTTATTTATATTTTTTAGCAATTTGATATAAATTTACGATTCCTTTGTAATTGGAAACATAAATGTAATTAATTTTCGGTGTATTTTATTTGTTTTAGCCTTAGTCAATTAATTTTTGGCTATTAATTGGACATGAACATCTTAGCGGTAAGCTACAACTTTTGTTTTAAAGCAATAAAAATGATCATCATCATCAACAGCCAAAAGTCGGACAATAGTCCTCCGCATACAGTTCCACACTAAACTGAACGAGATAATTTGCCATTTGCAGCGGTTTAGTAAAATTAGTAATAGTTCCAATTCTAGGCCAGGTGCGTTTCCCATTCTCGACCATAATTTATGTGATTTTGTTGTCAAAATACATTTAAAAAAAACTTAAGTTAGTCTTAAATTGAATATTAATACTTCTTTGTTTCATTATTATCCTGCTAGTTTCACACAAGTTGTTAGCTGAAATTTGGGTAAATAATTTTTTGAAATATTTTATTTAAGTTTTTATGGATTTAATAGACTTTGAGTATTTGTTAAAATGAACTACTTGCCTACAAAATTTCATGAAGATCGGATCAACGGTTCGCAAGTTATCATTGGACAAATATACACACAAACATACACACAAATGCCGATTTGTCCCAGTAAACTCTGAGACCTTCGCTTCGCTCGGTCAATAATATATGTATGTTAATGTATGTTATTCACACGGAGCTTATATCTATTATACGTTTCTTGAGAGTGAAAATAGTCGAAAGTCCGTCGCTCGCCGGCGGACTACAAATACAAGACAAGTGCCTAAAATTTTAATAAGTAATATTACTCAAGTTATGTCTATATTAATTTGTAAAATTAATAACAATACGTAGGTAAGAGTTATTCGTTGTTTCAATTTTTTACGCGCTCTCTCGCTCACACAATCAAAATTTTTGATTAAATTAAATTAGGGTTTCATTCAAGAATGTTTTTGCAACATTTTCTTTAGTACAGCTGTTATTATTTAGTTTACATTTTTCAATATCAACCTCATTAATTTGATAAAATATTGAATGTGTGAACGAGAGAGAGCGAAAAATTCTCTCTTTGCTCTTTACAAAATTAAAAAATTGCTCTTAACTTTGATCATCTCGATCAGCGTAGACGAAAAAAAAAAAAAGTTAATTCTCAAGATTTTAAGAAAATCATCCCCTAAAGCGGTGAAATTTCCTGTAGTAAAGTCGAGCGAAGCCGCGCGGACAAGATAGTATGAAATAAAAACCAAAGAACAAATATCATGTTTCCATTCTACCACTGTGCGAATGGCACTTTAATTAAATAATTTGCAACACTTTATTACGATGGCAGTGCTCTAAATGAATCCAACTCATTGACTTAGCGGGTGGTGGTCAATTCAAAAATAACCATCAAAATGAACTCTACCCCATTGAGATAAGCGAGGTGTTCCAAATTAAGACATGTACTAGCAGTTAGTGTACAAACGTTGATACTAATTTATAAACTGATGCAAATTGAATTATACTACATGTGATTAGTGTCTGGGTGTGAGCACACATGTTCAAATCACACATCAACTCTGTTGGTCTGATTTATGCACTTTTGCTTTTCGACACATTTTTATAATTTCGCTTTAATGTCTGTATGTTTGTCTGTTCAGTACAATTTATAATCGATTTTAATCTAGTTTGCCGATGAAAAAGAGACTTGAAACTTTAAACATAGCTCAGGACTGTATAACAATGCATTATTCTGTTTTTAAAATGTAGTGCATTTTTTTTAAAGGTCTAAGAATTAAACCTTCGAGCAGCAGAATTATTACGTAACTATTTATCTACGTTTATCGTTATATCTTTTGTCTACATGAAATCCAAACTGGGCTCCATGAAGTCGGGGTCTAGATTTCATGAAGGCGTAAGTCTTAACTAGGGGCATTATCATGTAACTCTGCTGGCGATGGTCTTCGTTTGTTATGCAGATCGCTCGCTTGGTGCGAGTAAGTTGGCGCAAGTGGAACAGCACGCGATGTCCATCGCCACCATTAGGCCCCAGAATAATTGCATAGTCTGGGCTTCCCGAAGCCCAGTCTTAGGTTTTATGAAGCCGAAGGCAATTACCAGAATAGTTACGTAATAAGGCTGCCACACACCGGTCAGTCTATACAGGGCTATAAGTAGAGGGTATGCTAAGCCGAAAAGGGCTCATAACTGACGGGCGCGTGGCGGCCTTATTACGTAACTATCCTGGTAATTGCCTTCGCCTTCATAAAACTTCCTGACTTTTTTTTATCACATTCAAATGTAACATAGTGAACACTTCTTGCCTAAAATTCGAACTAATGCGTAAATAGTCGCGTGCTGTATTACGCACCACGAACGCGCTCTCCAGGCAAATAATATCTTGAAGTCACGTATTTTTACGAAGCTAACAAGAAAACTAGCGCGACAAATGTAAAATTTAAAAACTTCTAAGCCTCTAAAGACGCTCTGGGGTATATGACACCCAACGCAACCAATTAAGGGTTAAATTTTGATACTTACACGATAACCATGCAAATTTTTTTCTTTAAGTTTTATAACAGTACAAAAAACTTACTCCTAACATTTGCCGCACACTTTTCTTATTCTCAAATACTCAACAAAAATCGTAACCATACTCCATAACACAATTACATTCCTAAAGAAAGGGTATCGATGCTCATAATGTTCATAATGCTCGCTATTGTTAACATTCGAGGCACAATACCTTGCTTACGGATCGTTTAGGATGGGGAAAAGTAATACGAAACAACATATGGGTGGAATGTTTGGACAACATGTTGGGGATGAGTTCTATTCAACTATAGACACACATACACATAAATAGGTAGTTAGTATCTCAATAGTGTGAACACCAGAAAATCAGAAACACATAAAAACAATCTTATAAACTAATGTCACAAGTGGCGGCCTTATCGCTAAAAGCGATCTTTACTAGACAACCGTCGAATGGAAAGAAATTCACGATGTAAAGGTATGATAATCAATTTTAATAATACAATTTGATAAATATCATAATAAAGAATTTGGCGAAGAGTGTACGCGCAACACAGAAGAACAATGGTAAGCGATCACCGCTGATGGTAACTTCTCTTTATTCTATGAAATGAAGTCAAATATTTTTTATGTTGAGCAGCCTCAATCAAGTTTTCCCGATCTTATGCCAATATGCTTATCTTTGCACGACGGATCGAATGGAGACCACGTACCGGCAAGCGCAGCGTAGGACGTCCACCCGCAAGGTGGACGGACGACCTGATAAAGACCGCAGGAACGCGCTGGATGCGAGCCGCTTCCATCCGCTCTTCGTGGAAATCTAAGGGGGAGGCCTATGTCCAGCAGTGGACGTCCTGTGGCTGATGATGATGATGATGATTATCTGTGGCAATCTGACAGATTTGTTAGACGCTTACTTCAGATTTGCATAAAAGTTTTCATCATTTCATCTTTTATTTTTGAAAGTTTAAAGTGAGCCTTAGATTAGAATATTCTCTAAGATTTATTTGTTCTCTGCAATAGTATCTTATTTTTATCATAGATAAACAAACGCCTATAAAGTTTCTTTGCTTTTATCTACCCTCCTTTTAAATTATTTGTGTAAAAATATGATCTCGTTTTTTTTTTCTTCTTTCCTCTTATGTTTTTTTTTTATATGGATAACCACATAAAAAAATGGTATGTTATAATTTGCTGACGTAAAATCAATATTAAGTTAAATTAAACAGTCTGGAGGTACGGAACATAGAAAAAGCGTTTATGCTTGAGCCATAATACATTATCGTCGCTGACGACTCGCTGCCTCGCTGACGATCGCTTACGTCATCTGAAATAGACTCTAACATAGTAAACTCTATCTATGTTAGAGTCTATCTAATCTAAATAGACTCTAACATGTAATCTTGACATGGCTAAGTGTAACCTTGTGTTCTCATGGCAAAAATAAATTGAACTTGAACTTGAGTGTAAATAGAGACGATACTCTAAAATGTAAAATTGAGTCTGTTCCGGATACGCATTTTGTTTAATTATTGTAAATTAATATGAGAGGTTAGTTTTACAATTATGTACGAAAAAAAGCTGTTATTAATTACTTCCGGGTCAGACGCTAAATTGACTATGCTACTACGTGTCGCAAGCGACTCTGGCGCGTACACGATTGTAATCAAATATGAAAGTAAATTCACATAACATAATTTATAATGAATAATGGTTCATAACAATGATGATACGAGAAATTAGTCTCCTTCTTAATTTCCCGAAGCTAAACTGCTAGTTGGATTTTGTAACTGTGTGTATCGCTCATTATTTCGGACCATGACAAATTCGTCAGATCAACGGGGTAAGCTTCACGTTCGGTTTCTCCATGGACTATTCGAAATAATAAGTATGTAGTCAGAAAGCTCAATAGGGTTTCTTTCTAAATGTGTTTCATGATTTTTGTTCTGAAGGCTCTTGGTGACATCTGCTGCCTCAGCCGCACGTTTTCAAAATCAAAGATAAAAATTTAAATACATTTGAATTTACAAAGAGTAGCTATAATATTATGTATTATAAATTATTTTTTATTTTTTATTATTATTAAATATATTAAATTCACTTTAAAATGTTATATTTCAACAGAACATATTATTGTATGCCCTCAGTCTAAAATAATTCATTGTATAAAACTTAATCACTCTTAACCACATACCATTGGAAGAAGCTGCCTTTTGCAACACAGTTCCTACCTAACGCAAAAGGCAGAGCTATCACTTGCATTTAACCTTAGTTTTATGTTTTTGAAATAAATTATGTTTATGTTTATATTGTGTCTGTTTGATGACAACATTGAATTTTTTTTAAAATTAACTTTTGTATTTTATTTTTTATTTGACAAAGGAGACCATTATCTTCCAAAATACTATACATTACTGAGGGCAGTAGAGGAGACTGAAAAAAAATATGTGTTTTTTTTTCGATTTTACTAGGCAAACAAAGACATCAAAAGCAAATAAATTTTCTTTGAAATATTTGTTAGCAGCTGGCCCTGATTTTAAGTCTATAATGAGGTTACGCCATAGGATTTTAAAAGAATACATCAAAAACATGAACATGCATGGGTTTAATTTAATCTATACACTAGTAGTTCGCGGCGAACTGAGACCTTGCGATCCCTATATATTCAGAACCCCTGGACCGATTCAGCTCATATTTGAACTTAAAAATTGTATTGAAATGAACTACTTGTCTACAAAATTTCATGAAGATTGGATCAACGGTTCACAAGCTATCATCGGACAAATATACACACAAAAATACATACAAAAGCCGATTTGTCCCAGTAAACTCTAAAATCTTCGCCTCGCTCGGTCAATAATCTATTATTACTAGTAGTTCGAGCCAAACTGAGATCTCGTGACCCCTATATCTTCACAACCCCTGAACCGATTCAGCTCATATTCGAACATAATTTTTTTATTGAAATGAACTACTTGCTTACAAAATATCATGAAGATCGGATCAACGGTTCGCAAGTTATCATCGGACAAATATACACACAAACAACATACAAACATACATACAAATGCCGATTTGTCCCAGTAAACTCTGAGACCTTCGCTTCGCTCGGTCAACAATATCATGTACTTACAGTAAAGTTGTATATTCCGATAAAACTTAAGAGTTCTAGGTGAGCAGCGTTTTGGAGTTGCGCCCGATCCCAAGTGCCGGTACCGCCCGCACGACCTCCCAAAAACACCGCCATCATTCCTCTCCTACCCTCAACTTTTTTTAGTTTTAGTCACCGTCGTATTATAGCAAGATATTGCGATGGTGGCGATACCTGCGTTCAAGTTAGATACTATTAATAATCACTATTCATATCTATATCTATCTATTCTAATATATTTCTAATGTTATGATGGTACAAACAGCTTTTCGGAAAATCACACTCTGTCTACTAAAACTTTCAATATGCGACATAGCAGTGAGATAACTGAGGCACGACTATGTAAGAGCAGCGCAGTAAACGATGATAAGTGCTTACGCTTCACAAGAAATTTATTTATTTATTTTATTAGTAGGTACACACAACAGATCATACATGATATAAAATTTAAAAAAGATTCTGTTCGAAGTTGGCTTGTTCATATTTGAAACGACACACCGCTAAGAACAAGGACATTCCAATTTTTTACATGTTATCCAACGTAGAAAGCCTAAGAAATAGAAAAAAGTTCTCGGTAAGTTTTTTTTTAAAACTACACGAACAACTTGAACTTTCGTGTGGCTGAGAATTCATTTTTTTTTAAATAAGAGAATAAAAGAACTGAAAACTAAATTAAAAGAAAATACACTTACGTTTTTCATTAGGGATTTTGTATCCAGTTACCAATAAATAAAATAAAAAACACACGCAATATTGATTGACCTAGATCTAATTTAACATAGTATTTGCATGGCGTCCACTGACTATCTCACACAACTCTTCAAAACTTAATTCTTCAAAGTACAATTGAAGAACAACCTTATTATTCTGGAATAACAGTCAAAAATGCGTACGATTGTTGTAATCAGAATTGATAGTGTAAAATAGAACAGTACATAAACTTGTTAGAATTTGGCAAAATAAGTGGCATTACAGACGTAGAGTTGTGAGTTATAAATTAAATGTGTCTTTTCTTATATAAATGTTACGTTTATGTTATAGTATATGATATATATATTTTTCTTATGTTATACCTATATATATTCTTATATGTGTTATATATAAGAAAAGTCTTTGAGATCTTTGCTTTGCTAGGTCATTCATTAAAAGTAAAAAGTAGTAAGAACATTGAAAGCTTAGTCTAATATATAAATGTATATATTTTTTCACAACGTTATCTTTTAGTCTGCTACAATGATTTATTCTTCGTATGGCCCCAAAAAAAAAAAATGATAAGAAAGTATTTTCGTATAAAATACAAGCCACTAAGCCGCTAAACACTAAAGCTTATTCACTGTTCTACATAATCGTAATGGTATCGTACTGACCACATGACAGTTGATTAAAAGGGGCCGAAAGCGGGCCGAGGTTGGGGGCCCGTGACAGCGCCACGGGGCCCGCCAGCGGGAGGGCCCCCTGATGATTGTATTTAAAATAAATAAGTACCTCAATGAACGATTGTCCGCGACGGTACGATCGTGGTATCCGATAATTTATGCGATGATCGGTCGCTGTGTCGCGCGTTTCTGGAATTCGGGTTGGCGATGCAAAAATAATGCATAACATGATGTAATTTGTGGTACTCTTTTGTGGGTTACTATGACATTAATAATTGGAAAAATGACAGCTTTTTCGGTACCATGAAAACAGATCCATAAGTGACTTTGTATACAGGCTAGACTAGATGGAAGAACCCAATATTCCGATTGACTTTTTAAAATCGAAATGGAAAATGCTACATGGTGTAGAACCGTGTAGCTTTGCTTTAAAATCATCTGATGTTTAAATAAATTGATACAAATCAACCTATACTGCAAACAAAAGAGCACACTGAAAATTTAAAATCTAGTCATCTAAAGCATTAATATACCTATAACGTACCTTAAAAATTACAAGGGTAACTTTAAACACGCATTCACAAACGGTAAGTTAAAAATATTTTTCTATTTTAGTCTAACTTATTAATAATATCACAAAACATAAACCTTCCAGAATGTTTTCAACTTAATAAATACTAATCTAACCTAACAACAACGATTCACAATACCATAATGGACTGGGGCGTTCCCCGACCACCGAAATTAGGCCACAGTAAACAAGTAACGAGTTACTAAACTCTAATTTAATCGAGTACAAAGATACGTTAAATGGGTACGTCTATTAAAACATCCCTGTGATGGGTACAGCCCTGTTTTTGGCGCATCTGTTACTATTCTACCAATTTATCTATGCAGTTGCATCGGCTTGCTACCATCGCATATTCTCAAAAAAAACTCATAGCTAACCCGGTGAAAATTTAGTTCCTGGATTTGACCACCTGTAAAGATAAGTTTGTTGCACTGTAAGGGGTAAATGCATTTATAATGGTTTTATAATCTGTACCCGGCGCCCGTAATCTTTTGATTATGGCTTCTAAAAGACTCCTTTTTTATATTTTTTTTTTCAGTGTAGGTTTCATTAGTGATGTGATCCTGTGTAATATATAATCAGTGTAAAAGATTGTAAATGCGTAATTTTTTTGTAAACATGTAATGATGGGTTAAGCTCGTGAACCTCGGGGCACTTTTCGTATTCGAACAAAAAATTGTCTATGGAAGTTTTTTTAACCATTCAATTATTTTTACCGTGCTTTATATTACGTTAAAAATAACCATCATCTTAGAATATAATACTACTTACGATATTATTACCTTAGTATGGCGAGTACAAAATCTCGCAGTGCCTGAAGACAAGGATCTTCAACCAATGTGTGTTGCCAGTGATGACATATTGCACTGAAACGTGGCCTCGACAGCTGGCCTCTTGTAGAAACTTACGAGTCATATAGCGGGCAATCGAGAGAGCTATGCTCGGAGTTTCATTGCGCGATAAAATCCGGTATGAGGATATTCGCCGGAGAAACAAAGTCACCGACATAGCTCTCAGAACTTGCAAGCTGAAGTGGCAATGGGCAGGCCACATCACTCGAAGAACTGATGACCGATGGGGAAAAAAGGTTCTTGAGTGGCGAACACGAACCGGAAGACGCAGCGTAGGTAGGTGTCCCACCAGGTGGACTGACGACATTGTAAAAGTTGCGGACAACCGATGTATGCAAATGACCTATTTTGGTTCAGTGTGGCGCTCTAAAAGGGAGGCCTATTTTCAGCAGTGGACGTCTTATGGCTGATGATGACGGCATAATAGTTTTAAAAAAAACAGCTTCCAAAACCTTTGTATGACAAAAAACAATAATTAATTAGACTATTGTCAATACAGCGCCGATTTATAAAAAATCTGCGTAACTATGCCATAGTGCCATTAGAAACTCTATGTACACTAATTGTAACTGTCACACCCAAATTTTTCCGTTTCGGTAAAAAAGTCACCCGCTATAACTATGCTCTTAACCTACTCGTAATTAATACGTTAATTTGGTACCAAAAACTATTTATAGAACCCATTCAGAATGTATAAGTTTATTCAAAATAAATAAAACTTATCCAGACATTGCTGTTTACTCAGCGATATCTCAATTTCCTTGAAACAATATCTTGATGTAAAAGGCCACCTCTTTTATTGTGTTTGAATGAAAAAACTTACTTCGAGAGAGCTAAGGCACGCGTTACACAGTCCTATCAAAAAACAAACACAAGTTTCTACTTAGGTGAGCTCTTGGTTACGTGGAAAGAGGGCTGTAAAATTTATGATTCACTGAATTACTGTGTTTATACGCTTAAAAATATATGAAGAAGTGGTATCAGGTTTTAACTTTAGAAATAGAATGATAAAGGTGATTTTATATCTTTTGCAGACTATTATTAATACCTAGTAATAATAGTCTGCAAAAGATTTATTACTACCTATTATACTATATACTACTATTATTACTACCTACTACATACTACTATTATACTATATGCTACTATTATTACTACCTAATAATAATAGTCTGCAAAAGATATAAAATAAAATAAAAAAATAAAATGTACGGGTAAAATATTGGTGGAATGACAAAAATAAACTAAAAATGTATTAAATTAGTCAATATCAAAATTTACATCCACTTTGAGCCCAACCCTTAATAAAAATCAGATCCATAGAACAAGGTAGTATTATTAAAAAACTGATCATACCATACTCTTGGCGCCTAAACTATTAAAAATAAACAAACTACTCCAATTCAAAACAGATTCCATTTAAATTGAAAGTCACATTTTATTTCAAAAACCACCAAATATAAACTTTAAACTTATAGAAAGCCATTTGTAAAACAAACCAATATTGTATGGGGAATGGGATCCCAGAATCGGGATCAAAGAAACAAGTATTCATAACGCAGTGGGATCCCGAATGAAATTATAGTCAAATAATCAGATATCTCAGCTCCAAATCCGTGTTAAAGTGTTAACAATGATTTTTTCGATTTGGAACGGGTTGCGATAGATGTAATTTTATGATAAGAAGAATAGACGCACCGATGACCCTTGGGGTAGACTTTATAGATGAGTAATGATCACACATATTTAATGTTGTCCTATATTTTGTGGTAACCGATAAACTTGATGTTTTATTGTTTTTACAGGGACACTGTTTAAAATGCGTAAAGGAGAATATAAGAAAAGTTTGAATATGAAATAATATAGTGAGTATTTGAAATTTTTAAGCCACAGTCATTTCGTGGGTGATAGTTAGAATTAAATATTAATTATTAATCTTTTAATACTCATTATCAACATCATTAGCCGACTGCTGAATATAGACCACTCCTTGTGGCTTGCACGCCATTTATTCACCCATTCATTAATTTGGCGACCCTCTGGCTTAGATATATAGATAACTCATTGTTGTTCACATCAAAACAACAACTTAAAGCTAGTGTAACAACTGGCGGCCTTATCGCTTAAAGCGATCTCATCCAGTCAGCCTAAGCATGGCGAGGATTTGTATGGAAGAGGTAAGGGGCTTAGTTGGTAGTGTCTGCTCTATGAGCTAGAGGTCCCAGGTTTGATCCCCAGCTGCAGATGTTAACATGATGAATTTAAGACTCTGGGTGCTAGTTTTCCGTATCTTTGTGTGTGTTTCTTGGCATCCCCGACACAGGAGAGTTAAGAGTGTGATGTAATTATTTATTTATTCAGCCTAATCTTCAGCCACTCTTCACGTTAATTTCATTTCGTAACAAAGATAATCAATTTTTAAACGAACTAAAACAAAATGTAGCCAACATTACAACGAAAGATACCACTCAAAATATTACACCACACGCCATAACAAAACGCATCGTGATATACTAAAACGCCACAACAAAACGCAACGTAAAATATTCGCGCACGAAGCCCAGCCTACGCTTGTGCCCCGTTGAATGTCCAACCCATTGAATGGGGGTACATTTTTAATTCAGCACACAATAAACCGTATAGAGTCCTACAAAATTATCAATAGAGTTGGCTAAATGGAGGAACTAACATTTTTTCGCGGTCGGCTATGAGTCTTGTTTAAAAAAACGACGATGGCGCCTCGATTCGACTTTACAGATAAGTTGGTTGTGTTATACAGCCGGGGCGGGAACGCGCGACCTGCGATTATCGTCGCGTTTTTTTCTTTGTTATTCGCTTCGTAGATACCTTTTACATCGCCGTTCAATTACTGAAGCGCGAGTGTGGCAAGCGTTGGGATAAAGTGGATACGACTTTGCTTTCTTTTTATCCGACTACCCAAGCAAGAACCCTCTTCTGCAAGTTAACATATATTTATTTATTTTACTCTTTTTCTTTGTGGTCGGCGCCAAACAAAATATATGGTTTATTTTCTAAATTGTAACATAATATTTTATAAACAAAAAATTAAAAAACAAAAAGAAAAAAAAACGTGTCCTATTAAGCATCAACTAACATCAGCTAACTACGGTCCAAGACACGCTTTCGAGCTTCATTCAGCCCGATCTTCGCAGTTTGTTGTGATGATACGTTATGTAATTTAACGTATCCTCCGATTATTATAGATCCTGGTTGTTTGTCTATTTCGACAATCGCTAAGCCAAGTCAGAGGTCTTCAGGCAGACTTAAAACTTTGACACCAGGTCTCACTCGGCCCTTATGAACTTACTTGCACTACGCTTGTCAACTTGGACTGAATATTTGACTAAAACAAAGCCTAAATAATAAAATAAGTCCTCCAATCCTTGATAGTGAGAGTGTGCGAGCGGGAGAGCGCGTGGTGCAAGTAAGTTTGTGCGAACGGAATGTCATACGATTACTAACGTACATAATGCATAGTACTTTAATTTAAGTGTTAAACGTTACACGTATGTTCTGAGATGAAGCTCTCATCTAGATAGAACCAGTTAACTTATAATTCTGTAGAAATAAGTTAAATATGTCCCTATTTTGCGGTATTTACTATATTTAAGGTTATACTTTTTGTTTAGGCATTCGTTTGACCATAATCTCACCTGATGGAAAGCGACGATGTGGCCGAAGATGTAGCACGCTTGCCTAGGAAGTACCTATTCACTATTTTTTTCGCCAACTCACGAGATTATGTACGACATATGCTTATTCTGAGTTTCCGATATTTCGGTATAGTTGCATGTACAATGTTCACGTAGAATTTATTTTACATTTACATATAGACTGAAATGTCATTCACTCGCAGTTTTCAGTCTACCTTATGTCTCATCATCATCATCAATCATAAGACGTCCACTGCTGAACATAGGCGCCACACCGACCGACAAAGGGTCACTTGCATCCACCGGTTGCCCGCGACTTTCACAATGTCGTCGGTCCACCTAGTGGGAGGCCTACCTACGCTGCGTCTTCCGGTTCGTCCTACCTACCTACCTCGGTACCTTATTTCTACTTAGTTTAAAACACAAAGATAACTATAATGAAACAACGATATTGATTGAACTCTATCTTCTTATACAACTACAAAATGTTATATTTTAAAAGGAAACTACTTATTCTGATAAGATGTGAAAATATTGTATTACTTTTAACCCAAGTGCCCAAAAAGGAGGGTAATGTTTTTGAGGTATATGTAAGTATGTATGTTTGAGTGTTCCTATTATTACCTCCAATAGCCTAAACGGCTGGACCGCTTTTGACGATAGGGGTGTCGTTGGAGTCCTCTTTACGCCTGGACCCCTGTACTCAAAAGCTGAGATTCAATTTCGAGGTTATAATTCTCAATTCTCAACGCTATAATTATTTCGTATTCACGATAGCTAGCGTGCGAGATTCATCGAGTGGTCGGAGGCAATCGAGACGAGAGGCAGTCGAGATTGGAATCTCGAAATCGACATAAATTTCTCATAATTATCTCCGAAGTGACATATGCTAAATATTGCAGTTGCTTTTATATTTTTTAATAATAATACTTATTGCTCCTCCGCTGACTTTTTTTTTCTAAAACGTTTGAAATAATTGATGGCGTATCCATATTACACTGCTCATGCGCCCACGCACTCTGATTGCGCTCGCCTTGACATTAGTTCGAGTGTCGCGACCGCGTGTCCTGCACTCGTTTGAACCGAACGATCTTCAGTCGACGTGTTGAGATGCTTAACATTTGTTTTTCGGTTTGGTGCACTTCAAATTTTCAGGGGAGAAGATCTTTGGCCGACCAGTCTTACGACTTAAAACGTGATAAAAGCTAATAGCTTTACATATAGACTGAAATGTCATTCACTCGCAGTTTTCAGTCTACCTTATGTTAGTTTAAAACACAAAGATAATGAAACACCGATATTGATTGAACTCTATCTTCTTATACAACTACAAAATGTTATATTTTAAAAGAAAACTACTTATTAAAAGCTAATAGCTTTTGTCACGTTTTCACACGGCGCCATCTAGCCACTTATTTTTGTAAATACATACATAGAAATACCCAGACTAAGGACAAACATCCATGTTCATCACAAAAATGTTTGTCCTAGGTGGCGGAAGAGGTGGAGGAAGGCGGAAATCCTTCCTCTCAACCACAAGGCTAGTCATAGTCATGATGTATGTTGTAGTAGTGGACAGCAGGACAGACAATAGTTATTAATTCTGTGACCTGTCACTTTCATTCAAATGAACATGAGACTTATGACACAGAGTAAATAATTCTGAGACTACAATTTTAAATTTTATTTAATAGACGCTCACTACATCGTAAAAAAGTTAATTTTAGCACGAATGGTGGAGTGTTACTACCACTGTAGGTACTAAGGTGCAAGCCACACAATGTCTGGCGCCAGCGCGGACATGGCACAGGCGTCTTTCCATTCCATTCAAATTTCGTACAAAACGCACGGAGATAAAGTCTGAATTTAAACACACCAAATGATATGGAACGGACACTGCCAGACGTTCGTTCGGTTGTTTAAATTGCTATTTTATTTCCGTTCATTATGTACAAAATTTGAATCGAATGGAATGACGCCCGCGCCATGTCCGCGCTAGCGCCAGACCTTGTGTGGCTTGCACCTTAGTACCTACAGTGACAGTAGCACTCCACCATGCGTGCTAAAATTAACTTTTTGGAAAGACGCCCGCGCCATGTCCGCGCCGGTGACAGACCCAGTGTGGCTTGCGCCTTACAGGTGCCAATGCCTGCTAAAAGGTGAGAGTGAAAGGCGCTCTGTCACTTTCGCACTTGTTAGGTTAAATGTAAAAGCAGTGCTGCCTGCGGGTTCGCTGTTCGCCTGAATGATTCGCGCTCGTAGTGAAATAGGCTTGGATACGGGCTAAGGAACAATGACGATTTTCTCTAGAATTAGCCTGCTTTACTTTGAATTAGTTTAACAAACTTGCTAAAATAACGAGGTTGAGAGTTTTGCAGTCAACGTGAAAAAATCATGTTCATAAAACATTTTTACTTCGTCATCGTCAAAATAAAGAATGTTAACATAACTAGTAGTTCGCGGCAAACTGAGACCTCGCGATCCCTATATCTTCACAACCCCTGGACCGATTCAGCTCATATTCAAACTTAAAAAATTGTATTGAAATGAACTACTTGCCTACAAAATTTCATGAAGATCTGATCAACGGTTCGCAAGTTATCATCGGACAACAGACATACAAACATACATACAAATGCCGATTTGTCCCAGTAAACTCTGAGACCTTCGCTTCGCTCGGTCAAAAATTTGCTTTAGACATTGTCTTTATTATTCTTACATAACGGAATGGTTATTTTTTTAATGTATAACTATGATTTTTTTATTTAATTTTAAATGTTAAAAAGGAATGCGTAATAAGGGAAACAAGCTGGTAATATACACTGCTTTAGTTCAAAAAATATAATATTTTATTTCGTTCGGAAAGTTTAATAGAATCCATTTTACCTATTTAATAGAAACCACATTTTACTTTACTTTTAATATGTAATTATTATATGAAATAAAATTTATTTTATTATGTCATTACTCTTAAGCACTTAAGACAAAATGTCATTTGCATTGAAATTCGCTTGTAAATTAAACTTTCTGCTGTTAAAATTCCTTTCTTAACGACATCAATTTATATTAAATAAAATCTAAGTGACGTTATTTTATATAAAAGATCCACTTCATAGTCTGTTTCACTAAAAAGTCCTATTAGGTACAATAAACATTAAATTTCATAAAGCATTATTGTCAGCGCCTGCCTACGCATTTCAGAACCTAATTAAGTAAAGGTATGGATGGGGTTTTCTTCAACTTCCAATGGGTCTTTGGAATTCTGTAGAAACCTTACATTTGAAATGGTTGATTGCTAAGGCTGGAATATTAAATGAATATTTAACATTCGAATCTTTCATTTATGATTTCTACTTCTCTACTAATATTGTAAATGCAAAAATGTGTTCGTTGGTTTATTTATTTGTTTGTTTTCACGCATGAACAGTTTAGATAACGGGTAAATCTGAATTTTTATAGTTTAATTAAGTTTTTTTTTTTTTTTTAATTTTTGCATGCGAATGAAATAGGATTCTTTTATCTCCCGAAAATATACGGTTCTTGAGATTTTTTCCATACGGGTGAATTCATGAGGCGAATTAAATAGGAATCAATCAAGGAATAATAAATAACCTCATCTGATTTTCTTGGAAATACGCGAAGATATTTGTAAATGTACTCGTATTATATAAAAATCAATTGCCACGAGTATGACGCTCACTTTGAACGGCTGGACCGATTTGGATGATTTATTTTTTGTTGTATTTGTAATTATCAGGACAATATTATTAGAGAGGCCGAAGTCCGAGCTAAGTCGCAGGCATCAGCTAGTAGATTAACACCTAAATCAAACTAACACCTGAATCTATTAATTATTAGAGTTATTTTTGGTTCATATACCATTTTATATAATAGTAGTTGTTACCCGCGACTTCGTCTGCGTGGACATAAAAAAGTGTCCTATCTCCGTCTTTTTCGGTTTCACCTTATCAAATTTTATCAAGAACCGTTCAGTCGTTTAGCCGTGATTACGCGACAAACACCCAGCCAGAGACAAAGTTACTTCCTATAGGAAGTAACAAGCGAACCACCAACTAGCCATCTAGCGAACTATATATAGTTCGTTAGATGGCGGTGATCTAGTTTTGACGTTTTTTAAGGACTGTCAGTTGTAATGCGAGAGTTCTGAATCGCGCAAACGAAGTTTTTTCCTCGAGTCGAATGTATTCATTTTCATACCTCGAATCTTTATTGTTCCTGATACGATTGCGGGTATATTCCTGTGAATTATAATATTAGTTAGGATAAACCACAACAAAAAATCCTCTTTCACGACATGACGAAACCGCACACCGAGTTACATATCACGAAATCAAAGCTAGCCGATAAGATAAGGTCACATCAATATTTGAAGACCACCTTAACTGAGCTTTGGTATTCAAAAAAAGCTTTTACAATTATTAGATGGCAAGGAAGGTCTTATCAGACTGGTTATGAAATAAAGGGCATATCATCTAATGTAGACGACCAAAACATAAGAACCTAAAATCGTTACAGATTATTAATGTTTAAGGGTCAAAATAAATTGGTCAAAAGAACAGCCTTAATTAGGTTTTGTAGTGACCGTCAAAGCGTATTAAGCGTTCGCTTCATCAGTAGAGTAGTTTTCTGCATGAGAGAGCTGGCGCCTATGCCCTGTCCGGCGCCTTTATCGAACGTTATCGATTGAGACGATATCGAGTTACGAACATGTTGAAAAATCGATTCTGAATCGAATAGGGATCGGGGTTGGTGTTAGGTTGTTGATGCGTATGCTTAAGCAGTCCTGCGTTTAACATCCAAGTCAAATCATGCAATATTGTGTCGTTTTGAATTTCAGATATTGTTTAATGTTGTTGAATCAATTTTGAAAATTGTGTCATTAATTTCTTAAATTGGATTATGTGCTATGTTACAGGACACGATTATTTGTAGTGTAGTTTTTTTTCTTCTCTTGTATTTTGGCTCCACACGTTGTGTATTTAGCCAGTGACAAGTATTGTAATATTGCAAGTGAAGTCAGATATTTCACAATTAAAATAAGTCTCAGTCACAGTCTAAGTCAAGCAAAGTAAGTCACAGTCAAGTCCACGGCATGCCCCAGTAAAGCGGTGGCGACTATACTAGAGGCTTCAATGGAGTTTTGGAAACAACACGAAGAGCCACGTTTCACAACATTATACTATACACCAACACTTGTGCACGTCCATGAACACCTAATGGATAAAAATCTACCATTTTTACACATTAACACTCGAAATAATTCAAGTTTTGTAAAATAATACATAGACGCGACATGACTTCTTCATGTTCCCGCCAAAAACTCTCGTAGTGTAGTTATTCTGAAAGAAAAACATTACACTCTTTTTACCTACTTACATATAAGTATTTCGTTTTCTTCAGTCAACCCTGGAAATAATTGTTTGGCTAGTGACGAGTGTACGCTTTTTTTATCATTCTAACTTTCCTGTTTTTTATTTTTATATTTGGCTCAACACGTCAATTGTATTCAGCAGCTGTAAAATCTGAAATTTAGGAAGTACAGACAGTTTCAAATTTGAAAAAAATATAAAAATATATATAAAAATCAATAAATCAATTGCCGTGACTAGCGTCTTGCATATACTTGAAAATGGCTAGACCGATGTTTTTTTTTGTTTGCCACAATACTGAGGTGGTTTAGGAAAAAATAAATTTCCACGTGGGTGAAACCGAGGGGCAGCCAGTAGGTAAATATAATAATACTGGCTAAAGACAAGGAAAGGTTTAAGCAAACTTTCGCTGTGTTGTCCCACGGGAAATTAACTTTGCAAACGGAAGAAAAAACACCAACTTACCTGCAAAGTAAAAGTGAGGGATGAAAGTAAGATTATCCATCTCCTACTGCGTTTTACAAACAAAAACACTGCTTTGTATAATACTTCGTGTGTTTGTAATTAACTTTCGTGAGGGTGACGCGTTTGTCCAAAAGCTTGGAAATTATTGGATTAGGAAACGGTTGTTTACTTTTTTTTTGAAAATACAAAAAAAATATGGAATATCCTCATTGATTTTGAAAAGAGTTTTTTTTTCATAAAATAGAATACTTTGCAATTTCGAACAATGAGTATTTTAATAATTTACAAAATAAAATATTAATTCACGAGCGTTACCTACTTTTAGCAAAGAATACGATTACGACGTAATTTTAGCGAGGTGCGTTTTATTTAACTATTATACTAATGACTTTCATACCTAGTTAATTTTTTTTTTTAATTCATGTAAATATTTATGGTTTACTTGGTACACATTTTCCGCAGCTTTTGATGCGACCACACAATCAAAATATCAGCAACTTTTATTACCCATTAAAATTAACCATTCTTAAATCGTTTAGATATAGTTTTAATTTTAAATGAAAATCAAAAAACTTACTGCAACAAAAAAAGTGGATTCAAATTAACGGAACCAATTAACTGAAAGTACTTAGTAATTCAAAATTTAAATAAGCATAATTTTTTCATTCCAAATTTTTGTTAATAGATCCGTAAAATCATTATTAAAGACAGTAGCTTTCAAGCCACAAGCGAAGGATAGAAACTCTGAGATAGAAGACATAATAACTACAAAAAATCAAAGGATTGTTTTGGGGACATTTTTTTAGAGTTTTTTTAAGTTGTCACAAACTGTCATAAATCTATCAAAAAGACACGGGTTCATTGTGATACGTGAGGTTTTCTAACCGCAAACGGAGTGGATTAAGGTCCGAGACAATATATTTACATTGTAAATCCGATTAACTTTCGTTCGTCAACTAATCTGTGATTAAAGGCAAAAGAGCTGTTTAAATGTGTTGTTTTGTGTCCATTTTTTGTGCCGTGGGACAGTTTGCAGTGGGACAAATGATTGGTCGAGAATGACTGAATGTTACAACTTAAAATTAAATATTAAAAGTATTTCTTTAATAAATAATTATATTTAAGGCGCGGGCTAAATTTCGAAAATATGTCTGAATTACAAAGAAACAAATATCGCAAAAAACCTTCTGAAATGTATAATAATAATAAATCTAATAATTAAAATGTTAAAAAAATATATTATAGTCATGCCGCAGCTATCTCACTCGCAATTATGCAACTTCAATCAATAATTTGACTAAAAAACCCGACTGTAAAATGTAGCCCATGTCACTACGGACATGTCCGTAGTGACATGGGCTACATTTTACAGTCTACATTTACATAGTTAGTTAGTTAGTTAGTTACATAGTACATAGTTTACATTTTTTTAGTCAAATTTTTTTTTTTTTGGATGACGAAGCTGTTGGTCTGAACCGGCCTCTACAGCTATAACCGGACTTTGGCGAACGCAAACCTAATTTGAGACCTAAAACTATTTTTACGGCGCGAGGGTGACTAGCGCAAGGGCACCGAATGCGGTACGAACCTCGGCTTGGGCAGTCACCAATTTGAGGAGCTGTTTAGGCAAGTAAGCTCAGTGGTTATCGCGCTAAAATCGGAAGCCCCTTTAATTACACCGGGTACATAATAAACACAATAACGTTCTAAATTTAAAAGAAAACAAAGATAGAAAATAATTACAACGATCTATAAATTTCATAGTAACAACCCAATATCCAAGAATGTATTGTTAAATGATACTACTACGGTTATTTCTAGTTAAAACCAATCTCGCCACAAGTTACTCTGTTTATTTGACAGGTCGGTACTGGACAACGTTCGAGTTACACCGTGGCGGCTACTATAGTAAACTACCTCTAAAACACGTCATATTTATCTAATAATGCCTTAGTTATGAAACACGAGTGATTTATGAATAAAGATTTAGTTACAGTTTCACTTGCCTTGGAATTTGATATCAGAAGCAAGAATTTGCGACTGGTTGTTTGACGGCATATATCATAATCAGACTCCACTCACCCACTGCTAAGTATAGGCGTCCTCTCTCTCCCTTTGTGCCATTGGTTCTTGTCACGGCCTTTCAAATATTACGCCACTAAAACTGAGTAATAACGTAATTCTAATAATGGAGAATGTTTAAATAGTTTATCTCTTTTTAGGGTTCCGTACCTCAAAAGTTAAAGAGCCTTCTAGGATCAATCCGTTGACCGTTTGTCTGTCCATCTGTCTATCAAGACCCTTTTTCTCAGGTACACGTGGAAGTATTAAGCTGAAATTAATATCAAATACATATATATTCTACGGTCCCTTGGAGCTATAATAAAATCAAGTATCTAAGTCAACGCAAAGAAATAAAAAAAATAGTGGAATATATATTTTTCTAAGCTAGCTTTTATAAAATCCGTTATTGGTGCTGTAACCCGATCAAAATCAGTCCAAACTCCATCAATCTACTTTTTTTTTATCGGGCAAGTGCCCTTATTAACTAAGCAAAATACATACAAACTACAACTACCTAAACTAATTAACCTACTACATAAAAATAACAGTTGAATTATCCAGAGACCATTAAAGGTCTATAGATAATCCAAATGTTCAAGCCCACTACCAGTTGGCAGCGTACCCAGCATGCTGGCGGCATTACTTTTAGTTACTAAGATGTTTCATATTCGACATTCCGTCTCCATCGTCAGATCAGCTCGCTCTCATCATAAAGTATTGTCATCGGAACTTGACAGGCATGAAAAATACCAGCTCAATTGAACATGGGGAACTGGTATAAAATTCAGTTTCACGATTTGGCCCTACATATATTGTATTTATACATATATATATACCTATATATAGATATATATTTATACATATATTATAACATTGCAAGTTAAATAAAAGCTTGTAAAAATACGGCCAATTTTCAATTTCAATTTCAATCATTTTATTTCAATTTGGTACAGTCTGTACACTTTTGAACGTCAATATTAGTTTATAATGTAATAAATAAATGGAATACAAAATTAATGTCAGATTCTATATAAAGTCAATATTATTCTCTAAAGTCAAATGTTGCCAAGCTCGCTTATCCTTTAAAAAGTCGTCAATCGTGTAGTATGCTTTTTCTAACAACATTTTCTTAATTGTAACTTTGAAACATTTTTCATTTAGACTAGTTAAACACGCTGGTAAAATATTGTAGAATCGCACACAGTTGTTTTTGAAAGATTTGTCAATCTTAACAAGTCTTGTCCTGGGAATTAAGAATTTAAACTTATTTCTCGTATTTAGGCTATGCGTATCACAGTTTTTAAGATATTTACCAGAGTGTTTCCTAGCATACATTATATTATCGTAAATATACTGGCTGGGCATGGTCAAGATATTTATTGATTTAAAGAGCTCTCTCAATGACTCTCTAGGCCCTAGCCTGTAGATATATCGAATGGCCCTCTTCTGCAACACAAAAATAGATTTTACAGCGTCTGCAGCATTTCCCCACAACAAAATTCCGTATGTCATTAAGGAATGAAAATAACAGAAATATACTGTTCTTGCCGTGCTAATATCTGTAAGCCCTCTTATTTTACGTACTGCGTAAGCAGCGGAACTCAGCTTGCCAGAGAGTTCTTTTATGTGTGGCCCCCACTGTAGCTTAGTGTCAAGTCTTAAACCTAAAAATTTTGTAGTAGCGGTAAAGCATAACTGGTCATTGGCAATAATAATGGGATTCACAGCTGAGTTTTTCGCAAGTGAGAATTTTAAACAATTAGTTTTTTTCGCGTTTAATGCTAAATTATTAACACTAAACCAGTTATGTGCGAGATTTAAAGCTAAGTTGATGTTATCTGAATTCGTCACTTTCCTTCCAATGTCAAACAGCAATGATGTATCATCGGCAAACATATATTATATGCGGCATATAAAGTCATGAAATTTTGCGAGAAGCAAGGTCTTACTGCACAAGTAAAGGAATAAATCTAAAAATGGAAATTGGTATCTACAAAGTTAGGTTTGTACGGAAGCCTCAGTGCGCAAGTCAGACTCTTACTTGTCTGTTTTTAATGATTAGTTATATAAGACCATGTAGAAAAAAAAACATGTAATTTCCTAAACAGACACATTAACTGCCTAAAGATTTGCAACGCTATTCTTCAAGTGCCATTACTATTTCGACAATAAAATAATATAATAAATAATACTTCACTCGAAGCTACTAGGATGAAATTTCCATCATATTAGTTTAGCTTTTTCATAAGTATTGGAATTTAAAACTATGAAGCAACTTAGAAAATGATCAAAAACTTCCATGAAAAAATCTCTTTTAAAAATAACTAATTTTCAACAAAATAACTAAAATATATAAACATTTTAACTAAAACCGTTTTTGGTTTTAGCTTTTAGTTTGTTTTTAACAGAGTGACGAGCGCAGTGCGTTACCGAGCAGGGTTATGAATGTGTTTAAAAAAAAAAACTATAACTTCTATCATTCTTACTATTAGTACTCACGGGATATTTACCACGGTTATTGTTTTTGTTGTTTTTTATCATCCACCCGCATCTTCAGTCTACCCGTGAACATGGCGCATGCAACTGTGCTGAAATATCGGGAACTCAACAAAAACAATAACCGTGGTAAATAGCCCGTGAGTACTAATAGTAATGTTGTAAACAACCACGAAAGTCTAAAACAGTGTTCTATCATTCTATTTCTGAACAAAATCGTACACCACGGCTAGTTCACTCTAAATTCCTACCGTAACACAATTCTGTAAGCTACTTCAGTAAGAAACTCAAAGCACATTGTAAATATCAAAGCGCATCGGATTGCATAAAGCTCGGGTTTAAACATGCGCATATTATTGCATTTATAAGGACGTATAAAGATATCAAAGTGGTAGTGCTCGCAGAAAAACAATGCTAACTTTTAATATCTACATTGATCGTTGCAACTTTTAATATCTACATTGTAAGTTGCAACTTTTAATATCTACATTGTAAGTTGCAACTTTTAATATCTACATTGTAAGTTGCAACTTTTAATATCTACATTGTAAGTTGCAACTTTTAATATCTACATGGTTGAAGGCAGATTTTATTATCAATGGTATTAGACCGAATTGTTTTTTTTTTACAAGTGCCTTTATTAACTAAAAAAACCACACGAACTACGACTACCTAACCTACTTAGCCAACAACATAAAAATAACAGTTGGAATACCCAGAGACCATTGAAGGTCTAACGATAATCCAAATGTTAAAGCTCACTACCAGTTGGCAGCGTACTCAGCATGCTGGCGTCATCACCACGTTGAATGGCAAAAAAAATGTTATGGGCAACTTCTAATAATAATAATAAATATCTGGGACATTACTGCACACACGGTCATCTGACCCCAAACTAAGCAAAGCTTGTAATATGGCTGCCAGAGACTGATATCGGGTTCGATGCCGGCCGGGCAGATATTTGAATTATGAATTTACAAACAGTTGTCAAGAAGCTTTATTAACCGAATTCCAAAAAAAAGAGAAGTTTCTCAAGTCGACTTAATTTTTTTTTTTTTTTTTATGTTAAGGATCCAAATAAAAGACTTCAACGCGCTACTACAATGCGTAATAAAGCAAGTATTTTACAACAATATTTTACTTTGGTACATTACGGCTTTAAAAAAATCCAGTACCATAACCTATCTCTAGCTCTATAATCTAATGAGCCATATCCTATTGCCATCCTTCTCCGTTTCAGGTGTGTTACATAGTGTTCTAGTAATGTATCCAATGGGAAGTCTTTGTAAGACTGACGCGCACTGCATGCGGTGTGAACCACATGCAGTGCGCGAGCATTCTGCACTGTCGTCCTGCACCCGCAACGTACATGGACTAAATTAGTGTATCCAGGCCTTAAGAGGTAACTATGATACCGTCTATTCTATACAAAACAAATTCCCCTGTTTCCTCCCTGAATAATTACACTACAGATTATTTTTTACCATAAAATGTATATCTGCCACTGCCATGCTCTTATATTTTTTGAATAGACGGTATATACGATAGATAGCTCTTAAAAGCTGGTTAAGCATGATCAAGTAACAAACAATCAGCATCAGCATCAGCCAGAAGACATCCACTGCAGAACAAAAAAATATTTAAAAAAATGGTGGCGTAATCTCTACTCTTGGCAGGTGGCTTAGAGATTGCAGAACCACGAGGACGCTGCTGCGTAGTAAATAACCAAATAATAACAATACACAAATATTCAAACTATGGCAGTAGGCTGTATTTGTAGGCAAGTTTTACTTACGGTCTAAAAAAAAATTCACTTAATTCGGTGACCATAGAGATATAGTACGTTCGTATTTTCTTTGACCGGTAAATCCAAACAGGAACGATCCTCAGCAGTTCTAACCTTTTTAGGCTCCAAGTTGCGAGTTCATTAAACTGTTATAAAATTACAATAATTTATGTATCATTAGATCAACAACATCTAAAATGACATGCAACAATGACGCATACGACTTTCCTTATTTGTTTTGTAAGTACAGTACTCTCTCGCTAATCCGACATTTGGTTATCCGATATCTCTATATAAATCCGATATAGATTTTTACCGTTTATAATCTAACCATTTTTGACTAGATCAGGCTCTTTAATCCGTAATATGGTTACAAATTAAAAAAAAAATGCGGGACAAAGTTATTAAGAAAATAAATAAATTCATAATCTCATAATTTAATTCTGTCATAATTTTTTACGGACAATTGTACACCTCAACACAAAAACCTGTTGTCAGCAGCGCTCATGACTCCAGAACCGAGCTGACACTACACCGAGAACATCCCAGACATCAGCCTGCACGAGATTAGAATTGCTCTCATACAGCTTAAAAACTTCTGGCTTCTTCTCAGAGCGGGTGGAAAACCGGTACTTTTAGTCCTCCAGAAGTTATTTAATGCCATCATACTCGATGGCACTACGCCAGAAGCATGGCCAAAGAGTGTGGTGGTGATCTTCTTCAAAAAATATGATAACACAGTCATTACTGAAGAATTATAGGCCCATCTCGCTCTTAAGCCATGTTTACAAGCTGTTTTCGAGATTTATTACGAACCATCTCGAACACAGGTTTGATCACTTCCAGTCTCCTGAACAAGCCAGATTCCGTAAAGGCTTTAGCACCATGGACCACATACACACGCTCAGATTATACAGAAGACTAAAGAGTATAATCGGCCATTATGCCTGGCGTTTGAGGTCTATGAAAAAGCCTTCGATTCCATCAAGACCTGTTCGGTATTGCAGTGCCTTCAGCGATGTCATATCGACTATAGGTATATCGAGATGATGAAGTGTTTGTATGGAAACGCCACCATGTCAATCCGATTGCAGGACAATAGCACGAAACCAAACCAGTTGCAGAAAGGCGTGAGACAGGGAGATGTTATTTCTCAGAAACTGTTCACGAACGCATTGGAGGACGTTTTCAAGCACGCACTGGAACGGATTCCGCATCAACATTAATGGCAAATACATCGCACCCCTTCGTTTTTCCGATGATATGGTAATCATGGCAAAATCGCTACAGGACCTCAATAATATACTCAACGACCTCAGTAGCGTTTCTCAAAAGGTGGGTTTTGAAATGAACATGGACAAGACGAAAATCACATAAAAGGCTGCTGCTCTTCCTCCGGTGGTATTAACCGCTGTTTTAGGGCATGTCCAGGTCCACGAGGATCAATGTGCTGAACTATGTCACTATCGCTTACTTTTTCTGTGTTAATTACACAGAAATACAGTAGAATCTCGATGAACCGGACTAATTGTTGTCGTTAGGCATTCGGATAATCGAACCTCCGGATAATCGAATGTATGAAGCAAAGCGCATTTTGTGTATGTAGTAATACTTTTTCACAGAGCAAAGGACCAGATATCGGTTGCCCAGTTGCTAAGAGTTCATTTTTCGGTTTCTTCATCATTTTCCGATGTATGCTATCTAACTAAAACAATAACGAAACGCTGGCAGCAATCCCGCGGGGCGAGAGATGTCAGTTCTGACCCGCGGGCTTATCCCGAAACTCTGAAAGCGATGTGATAGTGCGCGAGCGGGACCGCGCATAGAGCGACTAACTTGGTACGAGCGGGATGGCATGCTGCGAGAGTATCAGAATCACGAACGTTTCAAGCCCGCCATTCATGCTTGCATATATTCGACTTGTAGGTTTGCTGTGGGTAGTCCGGATAATCCGTATAACTGAGGGCCGGATAATCGATTTTCTACTGTAGCGAAATATAACAGGAAACAAACAACTGACCTTACACCCGCCAAATCCCCTAAATCAACTCACCGACCGGAAGACAAAAGATCGGCCTCTGATAACATTATACCTAATCGATAATTGTATCTACGACACTTCAACTCACACGCTAACTCGTAAAAAGGTGAGAAAGTAGGATGATAAAAGTATACTAGTAACAACTATAATCTCTACCATAAACAGAACTCCACAAACAACGATTCCAACTCTATCTAATTCGACATAAGGTAATAGTAAAATTTTAGAGTTGTAAAGTTAAGTTGGTAATGTGGTAGAGTCGCGAAGAGCCCACAGTAAAAAAGGTGAAATGTCTCTTTGGAAGCGACACAGGACAGAGAGCAGATAAGAGACCACCTCGATGGGTATTGGGCCCATTTTTAGGATTGTTTTCCGGTTTTAAATTGATTGGAGTGACATTTTTGCCATGATACATAGTTGAGCCCGTAAGTACGAGTAAGGTATTCCATACAGAATTCATCCTTTGATATAGCCTTTTTTTTTGTTGCGAAAATTTTGTTTTGTTCCTTATTTGTCCCATAAGATCTCATCCCACGACGTTTTTCTTAAATCAACCCCTTTTGAAGCTATGATTGGTCAATGGTAAGTGCGTTCAATGGCAGTAGTGGTAGGGAAGCCTCCCATTAGTGGACTGACGGCGTAATAGTCGCGGGCAAACGGTGACAAAAGGCCAATTGTCGTTCAGTGTGGCGGTCTAAGGGGGAGGCCTATGTTCAGCAACGTCTTACAGCTGATGATGATGAGGTGCATTCAGATCGCGCGCCGCAGGGCGTCGGTTCGAATCCCAACAATGAGCTTGAACAACCTGTGGAAAAAACTAAAGAAAATTATAGTATTATGGTATTAGATAGGAAAGTATTTCTGGCTAGGTAGTTGTCACTTATATTGAAAATCTGTCGCCAAGCACCTAATGGTGTGTTCTGGCTGCCTCATTTGAGAGCTAGTTTCCATTACGAGCTAGGTGTGTTCCTGGACCACACCGACACTTAGTCGTATTCCTAGCAAGTCAAACATAAAAAAATATGTGCATTGTAGGATGTGATAACGGCTGAAATTAATATAGATCACAAGTAATATTATTAAAAGTCAAACAAAATACCCGACTGCAAAATATAGCCGAGGACTCAGGACGACTGCAAAATATAGCCAAACATTCGGGACGTAAAGAGGTATCCAACGACACCTTACTCATTCAAAATGGTTAAGCCGTTTAGACTACAGAAGATATTATAGGAACACACAAATATACCCCAAAATCGTTACCCTCCTACTTGGACGGGTTATATAAACTGAAATTGATTGACTGAGATTGAAAAATTTCATGAAGATCGGATCAAAGGTTCGCAAGTTATCATCGGACAAATATACACACAAACAAATGCCGATTTGTCCCAGTAAACTCTGAGACCTTCGCTTCGCTCGGTCAATTATGGTGTTAGTATTAATGTTCAATGTTGTTATAAATGTGAAGCCTTAATAATAAATAAAACAATATTTTTAGAAAACGGGAATACTCACGTTAAATTGAGTGCAAGGCAAGACGAGGTCGCGCGCGTGTCTCGCTGAGCATTCCTTGATAAAGGCCACCGAATGTGATCGAAACTATAGTCGGAATAACCGACTCAATTTAACGTGAGTATTCCCGTTTTATTAAAACAAAATGTATCAAAACCACGTCAGTTTTCATAGTAAAAATATTTTTGGAGACAAATTGTTCCATCATCATTACCATCATTAGGTGCAGTTTGTCTTCTCGTCTACTTGCGGATGTTCATCAACCAAGATTATATCCTCACTCTTTAATATAGGAAAATTAAAACATCGCTGGTAAAATGGAAGCAGTAGTCAATTATGACGCAATATTTTTATCGTGTTCTATAGTTACTACGTAGATAGTCCGGTATTGTTAATTATATCGTTGGTACACCATTATATATAAAAACGTCAAACGTTCAGTGGCCCATATGATATTTGTACTTGCATCAAATTGGTATACACAATACATAATAGTAAATTGACTAGCCTTGTGGATCAGTGGGTGGATTTCCGCCTTCTGATCTATAGGTTCTGGGTTCGATTCCCACCCAGGACAAACATTTGTGCGATGAACATGGATGTTTGTTCTTTCATGTATTCTATGTATGTAATTACAAAAAAAAAGTATTTATGTATTCTATCACTTATCTGGTTCCCATAGTACAAGCTTGCTTAGTTTGGGGCTAGATGGCGCTATGTGAAAAACGTCCACCGATATTTATTTTTAATAGTGTTCACCCCCTTTACCTGTATCATGGCAATCCGTTGAAAGAAGTAACAGTTGATATTTTTCTTAAATGTACGTCGACACTTCAATGATATGTCATTGGTAGGAAAAAGTTAGTTTTCATTACAAGTTTATCTGTTTTCATAAATTGAGCGATAAGTAGGGTAACCATGTAATCAAGCAAATTATTTTGTGAAAGTGATATCGGAGTTTTTTTTAATTTTCACTAAAATGCGTTTTTAAATAAAATCCCTAATACTAGTAGTTCGCGGCGAACTGAGACCTCGCAATCCCTATATCTTCACAACCCCTGAGCCGATTTAGCTCATATTCGATTTTAAAAATTGTATTGAAATGAACTACTTGCCTACAAAATTTCATGAAGATCGGATCAACGGTTCGCAAGTTATCATCGGACAAATGTACACACGAACATACAAACATACATACAAAAGCCGATTTGTCCCAGTAAACTCTGAGAGCTTCGCTTCACTCGGTCAATAAATGTGCGTCAAATAAGAAGGTTGAAAAAACGTTGGGTTATCCGACGAAAAAGAAACGGACAGCAACACCACCCATAACTCAGGGGCAAGACGGGACCCGCCGCAAGTCTTGTAATAATGACGTCCAAGTAATATACGATTACAAGATAACTGATGACACTGTAGTGTGGCTAGAGCTTTATATTTTATGTCACGGTTAATCTCGATTGGTGGGTTGAAAGACAACTTTAGTTACTATAGTAGCATTCGTCAGATTTCTAGAAATTGATAATAAGCTATTTTCATTGGATTTTGGTGTATTGGTTCATACATTCCAGTACATGCATGTTTTGTTGAAATCTGTGAATGGAGGCATAAGTCGTACTGCACAGATTTCGCGACCCTCACCCCGAATACTGAAACGTTTGTTAACTTTGATGACAAATTAAGTCTATTGCTGCCTTTGTATTTTTTTTAGTGCCAGACAAAGGCAGTATTAGAATTAATCTGTTGTCAAAGTTAATGAACGTTTCTGTATTCGGGGGTCAGACTCATATATCAAACTAATATTATAAATGCGAAAGTTTGTGTGTAAGTGTGATTATTCCCGTTCAACTCTGTAACGGCTGATCTGAATTGAATGAAATTTTGTGTGGAGGTAGCTTATACCCTGGGTTAACACATAACACATATTTTCATCTCGGAAAATGTTCGGTTTCTGTAGAAAAGCGGGTGAAACCGCGGGGCGTTAATTTTAATAAGTGTGTAAAATATAGCTTGCTCCGAAAAATCCTTAAAAGGTTGCCAACCACTCATTTTCATTTCTGTTTGTCGCACAATTATTATGAGCATTAATATAACGAGACGTGAAATTAATTGAAGACATAAATGTAAATTTATAATGATTACTAGCAGCGGCTTGCGGTTTCACCCGCTGTACCAAAGTAACAGTATATTTATCCGGGATAAAAAAAGTAGTAACAAGAAAGTAGCAGTAGTAAAAAGTGTTAATCCAGGGTATAAGCAACCTCCACACCAAATTTCATTGAAATCCGTTCAGCCGTTACAGAGTTGAACGAGAACAAACACACAAACTATCGCAATTATAGTATCTGTCCGATTTAAAGTCATTTTGTGGGCGGGACTCGCTTAATGCAAGATCATGCATGGTGCATATATTTTATTAAGTATAATAGCGTTTTATTAATTGTTTTAAAATTCAATTTGTTTTATTTGCTTATTTAATAGGTATATTAATTATTGATGTGACGGTTGAGCTCTTGTTTTAAAGTTATGTTCTTCGTATCACAGCTTTATAACAAAAAGCAGCGTTTCTAATTTATATTTTCCTAGCTGCGCCCCGCGGTTTCACTCGCGTGAAGAATTCCTCAGGAACCGTACATATTCCCGGGATAAAAGTAGCCTATAGTGACATAGAGTGATCTCCTACCCTTAAACTATACTTATGCAAAGTTCAGGTCAATCCGTCGCTCTGTTGCTGCGTGAAACAGGAAAAACAAACCAACAATTTCGCATTATTTCTAATACTAGTAGGGATTGTTAGGTACGTGGATCACCACATAATAAATTAGTTTTGAGATACTCAACATTTTATAATGTTTCAATATGGCAAATTTATGTCTGCGTTGAACTTTTTTTTTTTAAGTTACTCGGTGACGAGACGAGCAAGTCGGTTACCTGATGTTAAGCATCACGCTTGCCCATAACAGTTCAGTGCCACCCAGAATTTTAACTTCAACAGTTCAAAACTATGCGCGGCAATGCACTGCGCTCGTCATCCTGAGATGTTAGATGCTAAATCTCTGTATGCCCAGTAATTACGCTGGAAACATTGCCCTTCAATCTGGAACACAGTAATGCTTGCACACTACTGCTTGGCGGTTGAATAACTGGCAAAGGTGTAGTACTTCCCCAGGCGGACTCTGCAAGAGAGCCCTACCACTATTAACGTTACAAACTATATACTATACTATATAATATAGTTATTAAAAAAATGCATTTTTTTTTATTTCGTCGTCAATACGCGACTTCTCGTATTCTACTTTGAAGCTTCTACGACCTTCAAAACAAAAGCGTTTATTCAAGAAACTGGAGAGCTATTCGTAATTTTTGATGACAGGCTATCATGTAAAAATGGGAAAGTGGATAACAATAGCAGACATTGTATCCAAATAATTTATGTGTGTTAGTATATGTGTTTGTGTCCCCCTAATATCCTTATTATAATTTTTGATAGTTTTAAGCCCCCGCCACTAGACAGGTAGGTATACTACGCTTCGTCTGAGACCTTACCTACATATTTTATTCAATATAAATGTTCAAGTACATAATGGAACTTTAATTAAAAATTACTTTAAAACCCTAAATTCCAAACTGCGTTTATTTGAGACTGAAATTCAAGGATCGAAGTTTTTGGATTCAAAGGTTCGTAAAGTAGTGTTATAGAAAAATCTGTCACACATGAATAAAAATAATAATAGTTCATAACTAGCTGTGCCTTGCGGTTTCACCAGCTATTCTGCAGAATCCAAATATTTTCCGGGATAAAAAGTAGTATATGTGTTAATACGGGGTGTAAGCTACCTCCTTACCAAATTCCATTCAAATCTGTTCAGCCGTTACATAGTTGAACGGGACCAAACACACTCACATACTTACCTACTTACCTACGTACCTACTTACCTACTTACCTACGTACCTACGTACCTACTTACCTACTTACCTACTTACTCACCTACTCACCTACTTACCTACTTACGTAGTTACCTACTTACCTATTTACCTACCTACGTACATACCTACTTACCTAATTACCTACTTACATACTTACACACTTGCACACAAACTTTCGCATTTATAATATTAGTGTGATTATAGTTTCCCGCTCAATATAATTGCATGCCTGTAATTATTGTGACATGTAGCTCTAGTTGATTTGTGTCACATTTGTGTAAACTTTTTAACATTGTATTGGTGTTGCAGTCGCCTAAATATACCTCTCCTTAACTTAATATTTAGCTCTACTAGCATTATCCCAATCACAGAAAAAAAGATCGTTCAAAACCAAATTGAGTCAAAACACAATATATTGAGCCGACAAATTGTCGTCAGTCGAGACAGGAGCGACAAAAAATTCGCTCCAATTTGGTCACGAAAATTGAAGAAAAAGTTTTTATTGCAGCTAACGCGCCAACCCTGATGTTATCGTATGTATTACTTTCATCCCTTATCTGCCTCGGCTGTTGCTTTCGAGTGACCGCGTCCTTATAATTAGGGATATATTGGCTTACATGTGGCTAGAACAGCAGACTTTTTCTCTACAGCAACTTATATTATAATTCAGAGGAATGTAGCATTAGTCGTATCAGGACTAATAAAGCTTCGAGGTATGAAAATGAATACGTTCGTCTCGAGGAAAAAACTTTGCTTACGTGATTCAGAACTTCCTTCATTACTACTGTCAGTACATATAAAGTGTCAAAAGATGCACAAAAATGGATCAACGCCATCTAGCGAACTGTAGGAAGTAACTTCTCTGTCTGCATGTTTGTCGCGCTATCACGGCTAAACGGATCTTAATAACATTTACTATGTATCTCATAGACGGATATACTTTTTTCAAGTCCAGGCGAACAAAGTCGCGCGTAGCAATTAGTATAATTATAAGACGATATCGCCATGTAAGCCTCGCCCAACATTTTTTGTCCCTAGGGTTGCCGATAATCATGTCACACGTTTTTTACATAAAACCACACAGGACAAAATGGCGTAACCATCAGATTATCATAGTCTTGTGGCCAGATTATTACTTCATTTTTTCTTCCCCTACCTGTTCCAAACCCAAGATCCTTATGATAGAGCAATAAATAGCTCTTAAACCAGCATAACTTGACATATTCTCCCAAATAATTTAGAAGTAAAAATAGTTGTCGTTACACTGGTGGTTTTATACAAATTAATAAGACAAGCAAGCTTCTTAACCGGGTGAATATTTTGTTTATTATACCTATTAGAGATTTGTTGAAGTATTTTGGGCGAGTGTGTTAAGATAAATGTTGGTGGTGACCTATTTTTGTTCTTATTCAATCAAATATTTGTGGAATGTGTTAAAGCCTCGTTTGAATGTTTGATCAAACATTGGTTACTGATAAAGCTGCTGGGAATTTGAATAGCATAAAAAAAAAAACATCGGATCGGCTAAATAGAATTTGTCCACAACAGAGAGAACTAAACTTTTTTTTTTTATCATGTGAGCGACTTGCTCGTCTCGTCACAGAGTAACATTAACAAAAAAAAACAATTATCAATAAAGAATGTCTAATGTCTAGCAAACAGCGCTTATCTTCCGTTGAAGCCGTTCAGTGAAGTCACGAAAGGCTCAAAACTTTAAGCACATACTTCCCTACTTCTGACCACCTTGCTATACAAGAGAATTTAGTACAACTCAACCTTGTTACATTATAGATTTTTACGGGTGTCAATTGAATTTTATTGCCTTTTTACATGGACTGTGACTTTACGAGCGAGTGAGCGAAATTGAGCTCGTCCCGCGGTCGGACCTCTAGTTAAAGAGCAAAGTGATTTTTTATGACAGTTTTAAATGGTTCATCTACTTTGTAATATAAGAGACGCTCTCTTTGAAACGAGGAGAGTAGATTTCATTAAAAGGCAAGGAAAGTCCGACATTCAAGTCGATTCCTTAAAAGAGTTACTATTCGTAACTCAAAGTAATTAGAAAGTTTTAAGACAAATTTATTTGCCTAGCGATCTCCAAGCCACCTGCCAAGCATTGAGATTAGGGTAACTAGGACCCCTACCCAATAAGGATGGGGATAATGGAGGAGAAAGATAGATAGATAACTTTATTATTCACACCAGAAATTACATACATAATACAAAAATCTACTAAAAACAAGTAATTTTTGAGCGTCTATATCAAGTAACTTTATTTTTAGCCTAGACTTATAAAATTAGTATCACATTAGTATCAATCATCTTTTTTATTTCTATTGTTATCCTTCCGTAAACAAATGCGCGTCTGCACTAAACTTTGAAAGCTCTTAAGTTCATACCTAGTTGTGATGTCATGCAAAATCGGTGTTTTAAAGTTACTACACGTCTTACGCAATTAGACAACCTCAAGTTTGGTGCAACGCATTTTTCACTGTTAGTTAAGTCCTAGTGAAGTTCACTAGGACTTAACTAACAGTTCACTAGGACTTAACTAACAGTGAAAAATGCGTTGCACCAAACTTGAGGTTGTCTAATTGCGTAAGACATGTAGTAACTTTAAAACACCGATTTTGCATGACATAAGGAAGCGCTTAACAAGTGTCAGTTTCAAACAAGTTTTGTTTGAAACTGACACTTGTTAAGCGCTTAACGCTGTGTCATAGGGACCATAGAAATGTATCAGTATTTCATGAATTTTATTCAAACGTCAGTTGTAGGTGGCTCTTAACGTAAACTGGTTGGTGCAGAGAAATTTGATGCCTAAGTCCGACTTAGTTTAGGCAATTCTTATCTAAGTTTTTGTTTCTTTGTAGACTTTAGTGCAAAAGGGCATTAGTGTATAACAAGCTGAACCTAAGTTTTAAATTTGTGTTTAGTATAAATTCTAAAGATTTTGCTACTAAAACGCCATTCCATCATTTTATTATGTTACACATAAGTGGTAAATATAAGGTAGAGCCTACACTATTTAACACTATTATTCGCAAAAAATCAGGTTGGCAGTATTTACCTACACTACCGTAATTTATTATGCTTAAAATCGACTTTCGTTGCAAGTAAATGAATTTTGTCAATCTGTTTTTTAATAGTAGTCTTAGATAGATAAGCTCTCGTATGGAAACTACATTTTTTGTGCTGCAGGTATTGTTTCTTTGTAAGAAAACTATTGAACTCAAAATTTCATGTTTCGTTTTTTTTTTTGTAAGTTTGACTTTGTGTAAAAATGAGTTTTTTACTAGACACCACTTTTGATTTTCTAAACAATAATTGTATTATGATGTGCCCTATCTTTAGGTTTGATTCTACATATTTATTACGCGACAGCCTGTATAAAACCCTTGAGTGCCGAGATATATTAACATTTTTGGCGACTACAAAAGCGTCTCTGGCGGAGTCTTAGTATGGCCTTTTTAAAGAGTTTTTACGTTAAAATATATTAGATCGACGAGGGTTTTGTTTCGCATAAAATGAGATTTATTACTGGTTTCTTTTAAAATGACAATAATAATAAACCTAACTGTCCCACTCGTTCCTTCTGCACAGAAGTGACACGCGATATCTTACACAATGTTACGATGTCCACACATCATGTGCCCACAGCCTAAGTTACCAGTGTGGGTGTCCACGACATCCTCTTTGTTTTATGCTAATACGCTTTTTTGTTTTATGGATATACCGTTTTTATTGAGTTTGCCGCCATAATGTGTCCAGGCGAAGCGTAATATATTCTGTTTAATAAGTAGTCGATGGACTAATCCAGTGTTTTTCAAACTGGTGATCTCGAGTACTAAAGGGCGTATGAATGTTGTCACTTTATAAATTTAATTTTATTCTGACATTTCATTTAGCCTGACATCTGTTACTTTTTTTTTTTGTTTATTTAACATTTAATATATATTTTCATCAATTTGACTACTTTTTTTGACATGGATTTTTATATTATTATTATTATTTACTGTTTAATTCTTAACGCTTTTTTGTATCTGTTTTACAAATTACAAAAATAATTTTACAGTCGTTTTAAGACTTTTACTAAAGCCTTGGATAGATATATTTTGCGAATTCCAGTTTGGGCTCTCAATCCTCATACACGTAATATAGTTAGTGTGATTGATTTAATACCGTACTAATGAAATAAATAAATATATAAAGGTCTCAATGCATATACATAAAAATATCCAGAACATAAGAACAGTACAACTTTTGTAGTGTTAAATGAGTCCTACCTCTTTTGCAGAGTCCGTCGGGAAGTACCACACCTGTGTCAGTTATTCAACCGCCAAGCAGTAGTGTGTAAACATTACTGTGTTTCTGATTAAACGGCAACTTTTCTGAGAGCCTAGAAATTTCGCTGAAAAATTGCCGTTCAATCCGCGACAACAAACAACGCTTGGCGGTTGAATGACTGGAAAAAAGAATTGAAGATAAGTTTTAAAAAAACGTTAACACACAACTTATAATTTTAAATCTGTGACATTTTGATTACAAAACCGCTATAAAATGCAAAAAGTCATTGAGCATGATAAATCAAGAGAAATAAAAGAATCCGAGAGAGGCAGCTCAATTCTCGGCTGGTCTCGTAATTTATGGACGAAGATAGTAGCAACAAATCACGGCCTGATTGCCGCCATTGCTTTCGCCGTACCTTCGGATCATTTGGTGTAACCTGAGAACTCCCTATATTCGATGATTGGGCAAATAAATATATTTTCCGTATCCTGTTTATCGGGTCTGGGGTGTTAATAAAAATGTAGGGGATGTTGGGGTAGAGAGGTTAACAATCAATTTTTTTTTGTAGGTAAAGTTTTTATTACCCTAATATATTAAATGCGAAAGTGTGTGTGTAAGTATGTTTGTTCCCGTTCGACTCTGTAACGCTTGAACGGATTTAACTTTTTATCCCGGAAATATATTCGGTTTCTGTAGAATAGCGGGTGAAACCGCGGGGCGCAGCTAGTAGTCTTCTAATTTTGTTTCAACCTCAATAAGCTAAACTTAAATCAGGTAATCAGGCAAAAAAAAATAAAAAATGCATTGTGATAAAAAGTGATTGCATTCGGTAGTTCCTCAAAGTACCGAAATTAAAATTCTATTTACTATTAATAATAAAAAAGCATTAATTTTGTATCATCAATAAATCAAACCCATTCTGTAATGATTGACAGAATGATTCCTTTTATTAATAAGGCTATTATTAAATGACAGACTTCGATTGATAAATTGATTTTATTAAGGAAAATTCTACATTATTGCAATGCGATTATTAAGTTTTTATCAATCGCCATTCAAATGCATTTGATTGCATCAAAGTTTAATTGAATTACGTATTAATTTTCCTATAATTCTTATGGTTGTCGTTGTTTGACTTGACCTTAATTTGATCAAAGGATAATGAGAGGTAGAAATCGCTTTTTGTATATCCGTTTCATTCAATCTGCAAATTAAATGCAATCAATTTACGTCCATAATCTTTATTTATTAGATAAAGAAAATACATTATTGTAAATAACTTGTTGGAGTTCTGCCTATCTGTGAAACATTTAAAATAATAGTCACGGTATATTTGCCACGATTTTTTGGGTTCGCGATATTTCGGTGGAGTTTAATGCGCCCTTTTTCGCCTATCCCTGAAAATTCAAGGAAGTTTTTAAACTACTCGTGGACTTATTAATATCACAAACAAAAATTATTTTCCTCTTAAATATTTTTTGTCATCATTTTCATTTGCTTATAATACTCGTAGAGACGTAAAACTTTAATTCAATACTCCTGAAATGGCGAAGGTGAAAAATAAGAACGGATTTTGCGAAATTTCACCTTTAGAGGTCGTAAAGTGACCCATAAAGTTTGTATGGAAATCAAATCTTTTGGAAAGTCTGTGCACTTATATACTAATAAAAAAACAGTTTTTTTTTTAATTGTTTAATTTAGTTTTAACTGTATAATACTGGTGTTTAATAAAGTTATATTGTATTGTAAACACATGTCTCAGAGTTTTTCTAAAATCGACTCCAAACGAGGTGAAAATATGTGTTTAATTGAGGCTATGCGAGCGAAGCTGCAAGCTAGTAAGTAATAAAATAAATCACCTTGGCGTACTTACATTAAAAGAAAGTAAAATTTATTTTATATTTATATATTATTTTTTATAGGTAAAATAATAATAAATTAATTATTACTTTCATTATGACATACTCCAATATGCCCCGCTTTCCTCTTCTGGTGTGAATGGATCCATGCGGGGTGGCCGGTGTCTGTCGCCGTATCGTTCCTAATAAATTAGAAGCCACTAATACAAGCTTCGCCTTACAGACTGGAACCCTATTCTGGCGCCCTCGCGATAATCTCGGTCACTATCTATCTCACCATAAATGTCATGAGAGTAAAAGCAACCGTTATAATGTCGAACGCGCGAGAATAGTGCCCCTGGTCCTGTCGACTCACTTCTAATGTACAATGGCGATAACACTTTCAATATCACTTATGTAGAACTCACCAGAATAACCGGACCTATCCCTTTTTGTTACATTTTCAAAATTAAAGTTCACCATTTTTGGTTCAATGACCAGTGTATTTTGAGCTATCGCTTGTAATATTGTTAGTGTCGAAGTTCGAGTAGCTTTGGGGGTTTATCGTGATGTTGAATGCAATGGATTTATACACCTTTTAATATATCATTAGATCTATATCATTAGACCTATATCATTAGACATATATCATTAGACCTATATCATTAGACCTATATCATTAGACCTATATCAATAGACCTATATCATTAGACCTATATCATTAGACCTATAACATTAGACCTATATCATTAGGTATGGTCATAGAGGAATTATTTCTAAGGGTATATTAATAGCATGTGTTTGTATAATGAAGGTTTGTCTGATACTTTATTGTTGGAAATTGAACTGTAACTTTTTTGATTTAGTGCTACTATACTAACCTATTCCCCCGAATATGCAAGCGATATCAACCGGCGAAAGTTGAAAATGTTTCATTACACTAACAGATTACATTTATTCGCTATTCAAAGTTGTATTCCGTATCGTGAAGACAATAGACAATAGACAAATTTTTATTTATAAAAAAAAAACGAATTGTACACAAAAAACAAAAAGGTAGGTTAAAAAAAAAACATAATAATACACATTGTTTTTAACAACAAATCGGTTCCAGCTCAGCATAATACTGGTTGCGAACAACCAGCGCTGGTCTTGCGCTGGAACCGCTGGTAACGTCACCCACTATTACCGCACGGAACAGTAAAACAAAAACTGAATTAACTATAAATATAACGAATACACAATAGTAAGTGTAACGTATCAATACACACAAGCAGTTGGAAATTATTATTATTAAAAAAGTAAGTAAGTTTAACGTTCTTATAGTTCATACATCCCACTGAGCCGTTGACTATAAGGATTCTCTACTAATACGTCGCAGGCGCATCGTCACGGAAGGTCGCGCATGCGATTTGTCGCGACGATCATGTCGCGATACCGTATTCCTAGCGTCAGCTGCGTGTGCGTAGGACGACGTTGTACTAGAATAAGCAATTCATTAAAAAAATATGACTTGCTTTTTAGGGTTCCTATTACTGTCACTTTGCAGTCTGTCAATCCGTATGTTAAGGGTTTTTAAGTCAGAGAATCCAAATTTCATTGGATATTTTTGTAAAATGTGTAATACCTAAACACGAAAATACAGGTTTCTATGGAAATGGTATGCAAAGCCGAAAAGGACTCATAGTCCTGCATAATTAAACATTTTTATTTTTCACAGATTCCATGAAAAGGAGCCAAAGAAAACTGTATGCTTACCATGACATGTGAAATTTCTTGTGTAAATAAAACTTTTTTTTTCATGACTATAATTAATACTTCTATTTTACTCGCAAGTTTTTACTAAGTAGTCTACATAAATCGTCTAAAACTGAATATGGACATTTCCAATTTCCACAGATTTTTATACTGTGTTCATAATCACTATAATTACGATAACATCCAACAAAGCACAAACTAAAGAGTGCGCTAAGAGTGTACTAAGAGTGCGTGTAAATTCTCGTGCAATTTGTGTAAAAAACTGACCTCTGACCGACATTTGACATAACCTTTACTTAATAATATAATAATATAATAATAATTTATTTCATAAAAAAAAAAAATGCACAATATAACATTAATAATTAGTGGCTAGTTAGGTGATACATAAAAACAGGTAAACTGCTGCCGAACTAGGCTCTAGGCCTGTGATTCAGCGTAATAGGTACCGTAACATCGTGAAGCTATTAGTCCTGGTTTAAAACTAGGTACTAATGGACTTTTTTGGAATAAGACCGAAATATTTAATTTTTATCTTAAAGAAAAAGCAGGTACAAACAAAGTTTTAAATCATTTTTGTTACGAGGTCTATTTAAAGATAAAATAGATGTCTTTATACCGTATACAACAAACTGCAAAGAATACTTCAGTACGATATTTTGAATCGATGTTTGAAAACGTCAATTCAAAATATTGTTTGTAAGGTGAGACCAAAAAAACCATTTCTGTTACGTGCAAAGTTAATTGGTCATAATAAAATATGTGCGGAATTGACCCTAATAAAGCGAGAAAAGAAACCTCCATTGGTTTTTATTCAAACAAGGACACGTATACGTTTGTATTGGCTCAGCTAGTGGCTGAGAAGGCAATAATAAATAATGTTTACTTACAGAGTAAAAGAGTTTATACAGTGATTGTTTTCTTTTACATTCTTAAAGTTAACTCACTGCTAGAAAACGTTGATACGCTATTCTATAAATTGCTTTGTCGACTACACGCTAACGAGAAGTGTCAAATCCGAAAAAGCTAGCTCTTAGCTTCAAGTCGCTAAGAAATTAAAAAAAAAATATTTCTTAAACTATATAACGGAAAGTCTTTAGTTTTTATATTCCGTTTTAGTTGATAAAATATTTGTAAAATTTGATAAATGGCACGGACCCCGGAGTCTGTGGAGCAATATGGTAAAAAATATAAAAAAAACTATATAACGATAAAAATTTAATTTCTTGACGCCATATCGCATAACCTTGAGCATAATTCCCCGAACAAAAAGTACAATCCCGCGTCCCTTGTTAAACCCTGTCTCATTGCGAACGACTATCGAATACAACTACTCGGATGTAATCGATTCGACGCATCGATTGCCGTCCAATAATCGAAACATGTCCGTGTCGCTAGTCTGCACTTATCTTTATGCTTCAAGCGTAATCTTATTAATTTATGAATGTGTATTTTAAATTAACATTTTATGACGCCGCTTGTAATAAGAAGGATGTGGAATCGGTCAAGTGGATGAGCTTGGGAGGTTTATAGAAAGCGTGTCTTTTGCGGACATTGTAGAATGTCTGGGATCGGGAACACCGATGCCGTATTGTAGTGTTCCGACATCAGGGCAAAAGCATGCTACATCCTAGACCACATATTTGCTTACCATCTGGCAGGATGTGGTGAACGAAATGATTTTGAATAAAAAACCAAGAGTTTTTGGCAGGAACGTGAAAAGTCATGTCGCGTCATTGTATTATTTTCTAGAACTTGTGTTATTTCGATTGTCAATGGTGTACGTGAAGGAGTGTTGGTGAATAGTTGGTGTTGGTGTCGTGAATCGTGACTTTTCGTGTTTTTGCCAAGGCTCCATGGAAACCTCTGGTAAAATCTGTACCACTTTATTGGGCCATGACTTGGACTCGACCATTGCTTACTTTTCTTGATTTAGACTATGACTGACAATTATCTACATCACTAGAAATATTATAAAACTTGACACTGGCTAAATAAACTATATGTGTGGAGCAAAAACAAAAGAGGAAAAAAACACCAAATATGCTCCATCATCAAAGTGTTAGTAAGTATTATGAAACATCAGTATCGATCTTCATCCTTGATTTTGACAGCAAAATTGCTCTTCAAGTTAAAAGCCGCGAAACGAATGCTACCGCATAATCATTGGATACATCTACAAACTAAACAATTGGGGTAAACCTTTGTGCTACCCTTAAGTAGAAAAAAGTGAGGTATAAGCCGTTCCTATTACGTGTAATTATCTAATCTAAAACCTTTTAGGTGTAAATCTGAGGAGTGACTTCTGAGAAGCATATCGTCTGGCTGTAGGGTAACCAACCGGAACTTTTTTTTTTTTTGTTGGATGAAAGTCTTGTTTTTTTAGTTTTTGATTTGAGTTTAATTAAAATTTAATTGTTTTTAATCCATAATTTTACTACGTTCTAATTATTTCAGTTGGTTTTTCATGGCACTTGTCAGTAATTCGAGGTATTTAATTAAGTGGTGAAACCAACACTTCTCTATATTTTATTTGATATATAATCTATCACAACAAGAGTATACTCTGTTTTCATTGAACTTTTCTTACAGGTCAATATATTTTTTTCTTAGAGCAAAATCTTCAACTTGTATACCCGGCCCAATACAAAACGTTTGACGAGTATGACATCTGTCAAATTGTCAAGGTTCCCAAATTTGAAGAATTTAACACCTTTCTAAATATCAAGTTTGCTAATTTTCGACTCAAGCGGTGTTGTTTGCTAGCCGACGTAATGTTGTTTAAAAACGTAATTTAAGTGTTAACACTTGTCTTCCTAGAAAATAGCTGTAGTTTTCAAACCATGGCCACCCTACTAAAGATCGTGGGACCTTGCCGACACCGAGTATCAGCGTTAATCACGGACTAATTACCAGTTTTGGCTATCTCTCACCAGACACCGGACAGACAGTGCATTAGCCAAAGGTCAACTGAAATGTGGAGTGAATGCGGTCTATTGTTTTTGAACTCTAAGCCGTACGTGTAAATGACGATCAGTATTAGATACTCGTTGACTTCACTCGGGGATCGCAGAAACGCTCACCGTTTACTAAGAGGACGCTGCTGTCCATCCTTCGATCATTCGGGTCGCAGTCTGGATAGACCGACTTTTGTCTATGGCATTCCGCTCACGCTAATTGCTTATAGACGCTGATGAAGTACGGTGGTGTCAACCACGTAATCCAACAGTCCTGGGCGAGTTTGGTGTTATACCATAATTCAATTTCAACGATAACTGACGCAGCCATAAGCTCAAAGCTCTAAGACCATTCACATGCCAGGAATTGCAAGCAACCACCCGCCACACGAAGGTCGCTGACGCGGATGCTTTACGTTCTGTTTCCGTCGCCTTGTGTACGAACGATCTCTTGCAACACTTTAACTATTTTAAATATACCTAATTTCTTAACAAATTAAACCAAGTCTTCATTTATTGTCGGTTCGAATGAACTTTGACCCGGGCTTAAGTGTAAATTGGCCGTTTTCCTGATGGATATATCAAAACAAGCCTTTCGCACAAAAAAAATGCAACGAATTTTAAGAACTACCAATACCAGAAGGCATCATACAAATCTTTTCAGATGTATATTTTTTTCCTATTCAAGTTTGTGTGCAAGTAAATTAAAAAGCTAACATAACCTCTTTATTTATGTAAATTTTTTTTTTTATAGTTTAATGCAGACAACTTTTTTACGAAGCAAAAAAAAACAACAAAAGACATGCATATCTATTAAATCACTAATAGTCGACTGTGTCTCTGGGAATAATGATTCCCTGTGACACACCACTATGCGGTGTCTTTGTAGTCTTTGCTATGGGGAAGAAACGAATTAATCCCTCATCCTGCCTATTGTCGAAAAACACATCTCCCTTGTTTCTGATCTGAGGTCCTACCAGTTATATTAAAAAAGAGCTGTCTTGAAAGCAGCACCTTCAATCAAAGCGACTCACATAAAGCTCATACATCAGAGCCATAGTTCCGATACTGAGTGACGAGTGACGGGTCATCACACGGGCGAAGTCTAAGTAGTCAGCAGTGTAATTATAGACAACGTGCCGACATCGCAGACGCCACAACATTTTGACAACACAATAGATGGACAAGTGAGATTAGGTACGCACATAAACGAGTAATATGTGTATTATCATGTGGCGTGAGAATGGGGTTGGATTTGGAGAAAGGATAAGCGACGGTGGGTGTGTAATGCAGGCTAGATGTCACGTATTATACACGAGCTGTTATTCTATTGATACCCATGTTTGGACCAAAGATTAGTGTCTTTCCTCTCTCTGTTATAAAAGCTGAGCGTAATTCTCTCTTTCCTTTTATGAATATCACTTGCCTATGAGCTTTACGTCCCTCTATGAACTGCTTATGATAAAAAGTTCAGGAGAATGAATCATACAAATTAATTAAATTGAATTCTAGACACTTACCTATTAACTTTCGTACGCCTTTTTTTGGGTTCCGTGGCAAAATATTTCCTATAACATGTCACAGGCTTTCATGCTGCCTGAAAACACTGAAACTGCATACTGCATAAACCTTCAATAATCTAACTGACCTCCTGTTTTTGTTTATGCCTATTGTGTTCAAATTATTCAACGGACCTTATATGAGCTATCCCGGATGTGTCTTAAAACTGCGGCTAAAACCACCGGAGGAGAGGTAGCAGCGTCTTCTTAGTAAATGGTGAGCGTTCTGCGATCCTTAAGCCGCCTTTGTGGCCTTAAGTGGGGATGATGGCGGCCTTCCCATTGCCGCTTCAGCTTGCAAACCCTAAATCTACGTCGGTGACAAGCATTAGCATGCGCACCGCGACAACATCTTTTTGTTATGCAAGAACAGGACACGGCTACGATTATGTATACGTTTGCTGCTTTTTCTCGACATAAAGAGAAGAGAAATTTTTCGCAGTGCCCGCGCTAGCCCTGATAGTAATATGATTAAAACAATAGCAAATTACCCGACTGCAAATTGTAGTCTATGTCATTCCGGACGAGAGACGGTTGGAGACGCTCGTTAGCGTCTCCAACGACATCTCACTCAGCAAACTCGGTAAAGCAGCTTAAACTACACGTATTATAAGGACATACAAACATACAAACTTTCATATACCCCAAAAGCACTACCCTCTTTCTTGGGCAATCGGGTAAAAACAATGGAATACAGCAATTTAATACGAGACCAAGACCAGTCATAAAGTCACTTGACACGTGCTCAAAGTACAATGTTACAAGTATAAATAATATTACGAGGTCAGGAAATATAATCTGTGCAAATAGTAGGCTCCATTGTAGGCGTATTCGTACATATAGCAATTATTTTAAAAAATAATAAATATTTGTGGACGTTTTTCACACAGCGCCATCTAGCCCCAAACTAAGCAAGCTTGTACTATGGGAACCAGATAACTGATAGAATGTAAAACGGAGATTTTTTACACGTTAAGTGTTCGTGAACATGCACGAGTGTTGGTGAATGGTATAATGTCGTGAAACGTGAATATTCGTGTTGTTTCCAAAACTCCATAGAAGGCTAGAGTAAAGTTTTCACCACTTTACTGGGGCACGACTTGGACATGATCTTGACTTACTTTGCTCGCCTTTGACTGTGACTATGACTTGTTTGTTAATATTTAACAAAACTTGAAAATATATAAGTATACTTGACACTGGCAAATGCATGAGACGTGCGACGCCAAAGTCCTCTTAGGAGGAAAGAGAAAAAACTGACAGAATACAATTTTTTTTTTTATCTACATGTCGAGCATTTGCATTTGGTGTAGTGGAACTGATGAAGAAGACCAAAGATGGCCACCGGAACTCCTCAATGATAAGTATTTCATGGGCGACAAGAACATCTCGATAGTGCGATTTTTTCAGAATATTTTGTTGTTTGTTGTTATCAAAATTATTTTATCTTTGTATTTTTTCGTTCCAAATGACCCATGACCCGAGAAGGAGCTGACTCCTTCTCGGGTCATGGAACTAAAGGAGTTACGGTGCAACGTTTTGCTCAGCGCGCGAAATTTCCTTGCATTTTTTGTCAATTATAGCTAGAGTTTCATTTATGTGTGCTATAATTAATTCAGTTAAATAGGACTTAAAATTACATAGTAATAATAAACAAAATAAACTAATCTAAAAGAACGCTATCAGTGGGAATTGTTCCCAAAATGCTGGCCCCATTACCACGTTGTATTACAATACTCAGCCTTTGGGCGAAATAGAGGCCAGCATTTTGGTCACGTGATTGTAGCTTAATTACTCATCGTAGGTTCATGGAAACTAGTTTTGCGATAATAAATAGATCGTTTCAAGAAATAACACTAATCAAAAATTCAAGTTGCATGCTAGTATAAGTACATTTGTCACTAAGCCAAAAACAAAGATGAAAATCAGCTTATTGAGATTTGTAGCTAAATTTGTATACTAATTAAGAAAATGATTGATATCTATTTTGTGTACTATAAATAAATAAATAAAAAAACAATGTTATCTAGGTGATTATTTTACCCGTAATTTCTTAACACAACTTATTTATTGGCGCAAAATTGGTTTCATTAAATCCACGATGAGTAATTAAGCTGTAATTGACAAAAACGCAAGAAAAAATTGAATTTAGCGCGAGCAGCGAAACGTTGCACCTTAAGTATATACCTAACCTTAAGTATATACCGTAAGCAAGCTGCCTGAAATTATTAAATTAAATTAATTAAACTATTTTTTATTTTTGACGAATCTTCTTAATATATAAAAGGCGCTGTATCTATTTATGTTTGTACTCCTAAACGGCCGAAATGGCCGATATTGATGACATTTTTAGGGAATCTTCAGATTAACACAGCATGATCCTGCGAAGTTTGGTACCCGTGCAAAGCCGGGGCGGGTCGCTAGATAAGATAGATAAGATAAGATAAGATAAGATAAGATAAGATAAGATAAGATAAGATAAGATAAACATCAAGTTAAAAAAATAGCAAAAGTCATTTTGACTTTATGTTCTGAAAACAATTCTAAGACCAGAACGCTTAAGTTTTCAGGGAATTTCTATTCCTCTTGCAAATTTTGTTTTATTTAAAACACGCTGATGCCCGTGACTTGTGCTGCTCTATTTTTGGCCTCACAGGCAGAGCAGGGATCAAGGCTTTAATTTTGGCTTAAAGTTTCTACTTAGTTGTGGGACGATACGCGAACTCATAGATGACGAACAGACAGATCGACAAACAGTCGTTTTTTGCGTGGTGATTTTTAATAAACGAACAACTTTTGTACTAAGACATGAAAATTCACCAAAAAAAAAAGCTGTTCCATACAAAATGTTCGAAGAATTGTAGTAAAATTGGGAACAGCTGGGGTTTTTTTTCGTGGATTTTGAGAAGTCGTTGAACAAAAGTTGTTCGTTATCTAGTATACAACATTCACACAACCGATCCCTATCCAATTGAAAAGCACCATAGTGTTGTATTTGACCACATCCTGTCTGAATTTAAACAGTGATGCTGTGTCTAGATAGAGCTAATCAAAAAATGTTTCATTTCAAAAAAATGTTACGAAAAATTATAGCGTTGTCAGATTATGCCATTATTTTTCGTCTATCATCGATAATTTATGTACAACTACCCACTTATATTTTAACTACCTACCTACTTTTAACCTTTTTTTAAACAGCTCCTTTAAATTATTATCCCGCTAAGTATTTAATTAACCGAATATTAAATTATGGCAACATTGTTACCTACTACCGAAGCCGCTTATTATAAATGAGGCTAAATGTTAGGTATGCATCGACTGACCTATAATTTGGGCGCGCCAAAACATTATTGCAAACATTAAAAAGTAAAAAAACATAATCGTATTTAGTGTTGGTTCTCATAAACGTCATCATCGGAAATACGCTTCATTATTATTGAGAATATTACTCATTAAGAATTATTCATTTTCCGGACTTGAAGGTAAAGTGGCAATGGGCACCGGGCTGGGCATCACCGAAATCATCAGGCTCGAAATACCGATAACCGAATGTAAAAAAAGGTTCTCGAGTGACGACTTCGAACTGGAAGCCGCAGCGTAGGTAGGCCTCCCAAAAGGTGGACTGACGACATTGTAAAAGTTTCGAGCAACCGGTGGATGCAAAATATAAATTGTCGTTCAGTATGGCGCTCTAAGGGGGATGTCTTTGTTTAGCAGCGAACGTCTTCAGGTTAATGTTAACACTGTTGATGATTATTGAGACAATCATGTGGCAGCAAACATTTCCGATTTTATGTATTATTTTATTACATATAATACATATTCTTTTAATAATTCAGTTTTATTAGACACAGACAGAGATACTTTAAACTCAGTTAAATTTAGTTATTTAGTTTAACTTTGATAATGATAAGGGAATCTGTACTTACAAATGTCTGATTTCACGAAATTCAAGCAAAACAAAAGAAATTGCCAATTTATTCCCAACGTCTGTTCTAAATTAAAGTTAAGGGGCATTCATTACCGGCGCCTTGGCATGGCTTCTGTTACGCCTTTTTGTAAGTTCAATTACTGGCGATAATGCGTCGATACGCATCTGTGAAGAATGCGTACCTACAGGCTGTATGAAATACATAATAGATTAAATTAATAAAAATATACGTATAAAAAATAAATTGAAGAATTTTATAGCAATTATAAAGTTTAATGTACAATGTTTGATGCTATACCCCTCTTTATATAAATGTGTTTTTTTTTGTGTTTCTATATTTTTACGTGCCTTGCCGTTTTTATCTTATTTTTTAATTTTATGGTGTTATAAATAACGATAAAAATTGTAGGAAAATTGAATACTTTAAAAATGATGGTAGGAGAACTGGTTCCAGCAATAAAACCAACCTCCTTCGGTTCTGATAGCAGACAAAAGATTTAACAAATCCAAGAAATGTTCTCTGTTAATATATTGTGAGATATAATTTGACAGTATTACAATTTTTGTTTTAATAAAACGGGAATACTCACGTTATATTGAGTCGGTTATTCCGACTATAGTTTCGATCACATTCGGTGATCTTTATCAAGGAATGCTAAGCGAGACACGCGCGCTACTTCGTCTTGCCTTACAATTTTAGCTTACAATTTCCTTTGCTTAGCATTCCAGGCTTAGGTCAACCTTCGAGGGTGGTTCGATATCCCAGCAGTGGGATTTTAGCAGGCTCATGTAAATCACAATAATAGTAGAAGCTTTATCTGTCTCTCTTATTGAAATTTTAAACTTGATCTAAATAGATAAAAGATGGAATAACTATTCTGAAGTTAATCTGAGGCTTCACGTTTATCGAACGCCAAGCTCAGAATAAAGTACATTAAGCACTCATTGATTTTATAATTTCAATTTAGATCAGCCTGTATAAAGCACGCCATGGATAAAATACGTCAAGAACGTCAAAGAGATGTAGCAGCCACGTCAATCACTTCGGACCTTCAAAGGGCACAAAAAATAAAACCTGCGCCAATTATTGGAACGCTTCCCCTTAATGGGTTTTACTTGTTCGCTGATTAGGTATACTGTTTCTGTTAGTTGTTTTAGGATATTGAGACATATGTTTATGGGGTATAAGTTATAATTTATTAATGGCTTAAAAGTTATACGCGTTTTTGCTATAATTTCTTGTGTATAAAATATTCTTGTTATGTATTCATACACGACTTCCTTGCAAATTTTTATCGGTTTTTGTTCCGAGATTTTTAATTGAAGCTTTTCAGGAGACGATTAAGAAATCTAGGTGCGACTAGGACCAATAGATAGTGCTACGTATCAAGATCGTACGTTTTGGTACATAGCACCCTGTTGAACCGTCATCATCGCCATCATTTTAATAAAAGTAATTCTAATTTAGTGAAAATTGGGTACTAGCTTTAAGAACTTACAATCTTTTTTTTTTTTAAATCTTCTTTTTATTGAAGCTTTAGTCGCCATGCGATTATGCCAGCCCAGTATGACAACAATTTTAACATCACTCATCAGGGACTGGAGTCCCTACGCTGAATCTAAACTAAGGTCATTTATTAGCAAACATGCATAGTTAAAATATGAACAATAATATTAATAATAAAATTAGGAATGCCATTGAAATATTTATTCCATTATTTCCGGAGCCAGTTCGATTTTTCTAATCAAACAAGTCTCGAATGGACCCGATCCAAGAAAGGAAATCACGATTACATAGACAATCGTTACGAATCAATTTTTACATCCTTTACGCGTTCGGATGAATTTGTTTAAGTTCAAAGGTAATTGCCGTGATTGTTACGTTCTATCTTCATCAAGAATTATGATTGATTTAATAGAAATGCATATCAATATTTAAAAAGAAGTCTTTCATTGAATGTTGACTTAGGTCAAGTACTTACTGAAGAAATCAAACCAGCCAAATTCGAGTGACTCGTGCCGATTCCGTACATAGGTCATCCCTTGATTATGCACTTCCGATTGAAGCGTACGCATCGCATAATCATTCCAATTTTACCTGTAGCATAAATATATTGCTTTACCAATTTTGACGAGTGCGGTGTTTTTGGATTCCTCTTTAAGTCCGGAAGTGACATAGGCTACATTTTGCAGTAAATTTTTTTTTTTTTTTTGATTAAAGAAAAACGAAATGCCCGATTTCGTTTTTCTATAATATAATATTACTTGCTTCTTTTTATTTTTTTCAATCTTCTTCGTCAGGTTTCTAGATACAAAAAAAAAAAACTTTAGTGTCTAACTTATTTTATATGAACAATTGAACAGTAACATGAAAATGCGCAAAAAGACAACTGGATGCTACGAAGGGCGTTAAAGCCGTTTATTATTTTATTTTTTATTTCATTTGATCACGCTCCAGTATCAAGATAGGAGTTGCCTAAGAAAGCATAATAACAGGCTCTACTAGGGGATGTCAGTATGTGGCCTCTACCCATCCCGATATGCCACTGAAAGACGTTTGACAGACAGACAGGAAACTTTAATTGCATATTAGTGATCAACCGCTTTCATAATAGTAACGAATGTATTTATGTAAATTATAGAGGGCATTGTTTTTTTTTAATACTGAGTGACGGGACGAGCAAGTTACTCACGTGATTTTGAGCGTCACGATTGCCTTAACAGTTCAGTGCGGCAATGCATTGCGCTCCTCACCTTGAAATAGTATATGTTAAATCTCAATATGCTCAGTAATTTTACTGGAAAAAGACGATAAAATCGTTTCTACTCTTCATGTAGTGAAAAATGAGACAAACGTATACATAATCGTAGCCGTGTCCTGTTCTAAATAAGAAAAAGATTTTGCCGTAGTGCGCATGCTAGCCCTGCACGAAAGTAGTCTTAATTTAATTAAATTGCAGGTCTAGACAAAATTGGCTTAAAATCAAGACGAGTAAAGTACAAGAATCGAAAAATTGAAAGGCTGAATTTATTACAAATTTTAGAAAACTTAGTCACAAAATTAAAGGTTCTGTGCGCAAAACTAGCCATATAACATATTTTTCTTAAATCAGACAGAAAACATCTCTCCTATATTAAAATTAATAACATCCTAGAACTTCTCATGAAAGCAAAACCCGAATTAAAAATTACCCCTAAACCAATCACGATAGGTGGCGCTCAAATCAATGATAGCAAATTGAAGCCAATCAGAGTTCATAGAAAAAATATTATTATTATGATTTCCTATGTCATAAAAGGCCATTTATTGCACCCTGCTCTCAAACTTTTGAGCCAAGCACCGCCATGTCAAATCACACAATAAGAGTCGATCGTTTCACCTAATGCCATCACATGCACCGACAACATCAGCTTCTCAATAAACCATTTGATTAATTAATACTCAAGTAACGCGTGAAGGGGCTGTCTATAAAATTTGTTTTTTAATTATTCTTTATTAGACGAAATAGGACGATTCCGCTTTGTTTTTCCCTATTTTGCGTCAGGTAAGAAACCCTTTATCGGTGTTTATCCCCATCGGTCTTATTGACAATTTTATAAGGTCAATAATCATTATTGACTGATCGTATAATTAACTAGTTTTAGGGTAGGTGAGGTTTTTACGCACGATATTAACGATCTATTGAAATGATGGGCAAATTGGTTGGTTCCTTTTTTGCTGATTAACTCAAGTAATATGACGTCAAATAGGGATTCCTACTAGAGTTTAGAAACTTTAGTTGCGGTTTTTCGAGTAAAATTAATTTAAATTTAAATTGGTCAGCAATTTTACTAACGTGGTTTCGAGTCGTCACCATTCGCTTGATCCTTCGCTTTTTTTTTCATGTCGCCGCCATTACCACGATTTGTGTCCTGAAGGTGACTGATAACAGACTTTTGATGATAATGGCTAAAATTTATATGATGTACCTACACCAAAATCGCTAAAACAAAGTCGTTAATTTTACGGAAAAAAAGCTGATTGTCCTAATTAGATTTTTGAACCATCCGCCTGTCTCAATCAATAGATACGACAAGTATTCATATTAAAACAAAAACAAACAAAAATAACTTGTTAAGATCATATCAGGCCGTGCTTAGTAGGGTTCCGTAGGCGCGTAGGACGTTTGAAGTATTTATCACTTTTTTCAGTTTATCTCAAAAAGTTATTATCAGATGTTGCCCAAAATAATTTTAAAGGATTTAGATAGACAGACAGACAGACGGACATGACGAACTTATAATGGTTCCTTGTAGTACTACGGAACCCTAAAAACGATTGTGTTGTGTGAACAACAACACCTAACCCGTCAAAATCGATCAAGACGATTTTTAGGCTATAGAAGGTAATATAGGAACATACACACTTACATAAACCCTAAAAACATAACCCTCACATAAAAAAATCTAACATAACCTTTGGGCAGTCGGGCAAAAACAGCTTGATCCTGATAATTAAAAAGGTGTTCGTTATTATGTCATTTAGAAATATACCAGTAACACATGACGCTAAAATTCTACCTGATAATAACAACTGAATCAAATCTTTTAGCCATTCATTTTTGACTCTGAGGTGGTCAAAGATAACATTGTTTGGACATGTCGTATTTATGTGGTGACCGTGTGACACTACCTTATCTAAATTACCCACAGCATTGGAAGCATCAGAACTAATCTACCTAAATTAACACATATATTATTTCTGTGAGGTTCCACTAATCTCGCTTATGGTAATATCTTCGAAAAAGAATCGATTAGGACAAATTAATTTAATTTATTTATTATAACATTAATTTATCATACATTACTAAAAAAAAATGCATTTGTTTAAAAAAGTTTAAATTTTTACTAGTTTATTATTTATAATGTTATTATTACTTTTTAGATACGAAAATTTAAGCAATAAAAAAATAATGCCGTCTCTCTTAATTGTCATTAATTATATTGAATTCGACGTCCATATTTTTTTTAAATAGTCACGTTTCTAATTTCTAGCTAACTTACGTTTAAAAATATTTAATTTAAAACGAACAAGACAAATAATGCCATCTTTTTCCAACTCCCCATGCGGGACGTCAGTGTAGGACTTATCGCCCACATCTCGAATAAGGAGAATAAGAATTATGCCATCTTTTCGTAGTAGAAATTAATTTGTCATATGTATAATACATATTCGACATGTCTACATTATTATGTTAATTATTAATTTCTACTACAGAGATGTCGTATTATTTTGTCTTACTCGATAAATATTTTGAAAGGTAAGTAAGAAGAAGCACATCACTGGATTTCTTTCGATAATTGTTTTTCATGCTATTTGACTTACAATAAAAAAAATAGCAGTAAAATAAAATATTGACACTAAATACAAAACAAGGTAAAAATATTCGTGTAAACTACAAATTAATTACAAGAGCGGTTGACAAATTAATTTTGTTAATCAGTGGTTGCGCGGGCGCCATGCATCAACTGGACAGCTTACGCGCAGATAACATTAGTGTGATATATGCTTTAACGAAATCTGTGGCAGGATACAGTCCTGAAGCAGTATGGAATATCTATCGAAACAAAATTTAAGTTGTAAAACCTGCTATACTGATGCTTAGACAATTTATTTTACAATGGTGTCGATCTGGTGGTATCTAACCACTGGTTTGGTGGAAACTAATCTTACAGGATCAAAATTATCTGCAGTTTTTTTGATTTACGAATTTAAAATGGGATGTAAGTAATTTATGAGCTGTATATTTTTCTTAATGTTACTTGACTACGGAACAAGCAAATCGCTCACCTGATGTTAAGCGTCACGCTTGCCCAAAACAGTTCACCCAGAATTTTGAACTTCAACAGTTCAAAACCATGAGTGGCACGACTGCGCTCGTCACGATGTTAAATTTCTTTATACCAAGTAGTTACGCAGGAAACATTGCCCTTCAATCCGTAACATAGTAATGTTTGCAGGCTACTGCTTAGCGGTTGAATAACTGGCATAGGGTGGTACTTCTCCAAGCTAACTCTAAAATTTAAATAAAATTAAAAAAATAAAATTGCTCTGAAGTCCCGTGTGCTGCCCGTGGTACTACCAGTAGTACCAAAGGTAAAAAAACTTCCCTTAGAACTACTAAGTGATCCAGTAGTACAACAGAAAGTTTTTTTTTACCCGTGTTACACTTTTTAATGTCTTCTACCAAATTTAAAGATTTTACGACAATTTTTTTTAAAACATTTCTGATGTTTTGACATCAGAAACACAACATAACATCAAACTGGATGGTTCTTATAGTTTTTGAAAATGTAACGTATATAAACTAGCAAATGTCCGAGTGACATAGCTGAAGCATGACTTTATTATAGCACCGAGCAGCCACCGGTGTCCACACACAGTTAGGTAAACAAAAAACGTGACGTATCGTTTCGTATTTTGTCATAATCAGTTTATAGACTTGCCTTACTGCTACACGAGTGTATAGTGAAATTAGTGTAATATATGACTAACCGACACTAAGGTGTCGAAACGACCCAAACTTTATTTTGTCCGGTTAACGCACTTTCGCAACGTTGACAAATATCTGGGCTTACAAAAACAAAGACTGGAATTTTTGTCTTCTTTGTCACTGTGATGGGGCTTTTTTTACCCGACTGCCCAAGAAGGAGGGTATTTTGGAATGTATCTAAAAGTAAGTATGTATGTTTGTGTGTTCCTATATAACCTCCTGTAGCCTAAACAACGACCGATTTCCACGAGTGAGGTGCGTTCGATTTCGTAACAAGCTACATTTTGCAGACGGGTTTTTTTAAAAAGTATTAGTGCTCTTTTGTGGAAGTACCACACCGTTGCCAGTTATTCAACTGCCAAGCAGTAGTGTGCAAACCTTAGTATGTTCCGGATTGAAGGGTAATGTTTCCGGCGTAACTACTCGGCATAAAGAGATTTAACATCTAGCATCTTTTTTTTTCTTCGTCAGACCCTGTTCTCCACCCTAGGATTCCCTATATTATTGAGACCAGTTTTATACTCAAAAATTACAAAGCATCGGACTACAATTGATAGAACGAAGTTAAACAAACGACAACATTACAAATGTTACTCCGAAGCCTATCTCCGTTTATTTCCTATTTCCGTTACAATATATCAGTCTGACGAGCGCTGTGCATTGCCGCACATGGTTTTGAACTAATGAAGTTTAAAATTCTGGGTGGCACTGAACTGTTGCGGACAAGCGTGACGCTTAAGTACAGTTACGGTAACAGAAGTTAACTAATGTGTAGCTTTCCTGGCTGTAGTAGTTAATACAAGGTAAATCCTCACAAGGCTTTCCTAGTAGGTAAATATAAGTAACGTGGTGGTTTAGTTCTGTTTAGTCAACTAGAAGTTTTAAAATCGCCTTTAATGTTTACCCGACCGTCCATGGAGAAATATTAATATGTAGGAATGGAAGATCCTGTAGGACTATCAGAGCCAAAATGGCTTGACCAAATAAATATGGCCAAGCGTTATATATAATACATTTATTTCGTGACCAAATTGATATCTTAAGCCGTTTTATTTAATGATTATAACTAATATACTTATTAATTTCATGCATGTATAATAATAATATTTAAAATAAAATATAACCTATCTACTTAAAATTAAAACAACTTAATTTATATACAAAAATAAATCAATACAAAAACCTAATCTACAAGCCCCTTGGAGAGGGGGAGAGTGGACAGATGCTGGCAGCATTGCCACGCTGGATGGCAATGCTAAGTTTTGCCCAATAATAATAAGCGTTGGCTTGAATAAATGTATACATTTGTTTCAATGTTTGATGTGGCTTTAGTTAAATGTAAATATTAATTTAATGCAAAACCTCCTTCCTCATTTATCACTATTTTAGGTGGAACTTTGGGAAGTACAAGCGCCAATTACATGCGTAGCTCAAGTTTAACTGGTCATTTCATAATTGTAGTGTTTTTAATGCAGTTGGTTATATAATTGTTAGTTTTAAGTACACATACCTTCTAGAAAAGCGTGCTCCATCCTAAGTCACTTCATTGCTTACCATCAGGTATGATGGCGACAAACGCAAACCAAAATTATTTTTAGTAAAAAAGACATCAACGAGCTATTTTTCGCTATAACAGAGCGTTCATGTCTTTTCTTCTTAGTTTTCTCTGTCAAAAGTGGTCATGATCATTGTTCACTGTTGTTCGGTACTGTAATGTTTTACCATTTTATTAGTTAAAGGAGACTGGGCAAAAGTGGTGTATAATTCATATGCAATTTTTGTTCTACGAATCAATTGCTATAGGGTTTTTCCTTTTGTGTAGGACACCTCATTTTTAGAGTCGTCTTGTGGAAATAAATTTAAAACAATTGCTAGATTATAGACATAATATGTATATTACTTAGAGAGGACTGGGAAATTAATGTTTTAAATGGTACCGCCTCCATGGTGCTTACAAGTATACTATGCACCATTGTGAACTCACTCGCAAGCGACATGCGCTAGAGAGCGGGCGTCAGCCATCACGCCGCTCCCGGAAGCCGCTCACCCAGGCACATCTTAGACGTATAAGCACGCTTCAATATGACGCAGTTTGTAGAAATTTCAATAGACAGCAACATCTTTAAGTATCAAATGGAATGGGACGCAATGTTCAGATCACCATCTCTTGAAATAATACTAGACTAGACTTGACTTGGCTAGACTGTCTTTAGTTTGTGGCGTAACTTTGTTTATTAAACATCTTAAAATTTTAGTAGATTTCACAGTCCAAAGGTCTTTTTAATTCAAATCCGTAGTTATAAGGAAAAGGTACTATGGGATACAACTTTTACTATGGGACTAACCCAGAAATCGAGAGAGAAAAAACAGCTGTTTCATACATTTTGTCGAGTGTCATTGACGTTTTTCTATGGTACAGCTGTTTTTTTTCTTGATTTCGTTATTGGTCCCACAGTAAAAGTTGTTTGTAATGATGAGTACTGTGAGCCCTTTGCGGCTTAGCATACCCTTTCCATATAACCCTGTATACGATTAGCATTACATAAAAATACGGTAGATTCCAATAGCACGTTATTTTATAAATGATTTTACTAGCATAAAATTATGCATATTTGTAATTTAGTACCTGTCTCGAAATAGAGATAATTCAATAAAATTGTGTAAAAGTGAAATATAAAATTTATCGCAACCATTTCATCAAACAGTAACTTAATATGTATATGTTAGTAACATGTTTTTTTTCTAAGCTTTATGCAAATTATTGACACTTCATAAAATCAGTGATGTGAGTGTCTATAAGTGTCCTAACCAGAACTATTGAATGATTGAATCATATTTAAATATAGATTTTAACAACTTACATAATTTTGAAGGTCTTTCATATAAAACAATACGACATAGTTCTAGAAAGAATCGTCAATAAAAAATTTCTCTTTCTAGTCATCTCAAGAAAATTGGCAGAAAATAAGTTTTATTAATAAGTTTGTTATTTATATGGAAAAATCACACCGAAAAAACATTTCAAACCAAAAGAAAATTTCCCGGAAAAGTACCCTTTGAGTAGTTTTTTGCAGACAAAATAAATAAAAATACCCGACTGCAAAATGTAGCCTATATATATAAAATTTTACATTTTATATATATATATATATATATATTTATTAGAAACACATTAACAAATTACTCACATCATTTCGTTTAATTTTAAATGGATTTACGGTATTTATTATTGCCAAATGAAATTAAAATTATTATTTCATACACCTCAAAAACATAACCTTCCTTCAGTAGTTGTGTAAAAAGATGGGAACACTCACTTTCTGACAGAAGAAACGAAAATCTAATGGCAAAACGTATAAGCAATCAGTCTTGAACCCTAAGCCCCAGGGCCGTCATAGGCCGGGTTGCATCATCTAGGCTAACTTTACAGTCATTACCGCATTTAGAACTTTGAAATTATGGTGCAACTCAGCCTTAGAAATGAATAGCAAATCTTATCATAACTCTCCTAACATAACAGTTACAAGTAAAACTTAAGTAATAACTCAAAAACACGCTAAATTAACATAAATCCATTCAATTTGCCTCAAGTTTCCCATACAAAAGCTTCCATAAATATGCAGCTTAATTCAAACACGGGACCCGAGGCGTTGCGCACTGTGTAATCATCTCCGCTGTTATCTAACAAGATGACTGATCGCTTATTGTCCGCCGGCTACTGGTCTTACCTGTCCTGGAAACCCCTTAAAAAGATCTAACAACCACTATAACGCAACCAAAATTCACTCTTACACATTTGATAGTAAGAACAGAATGCATTGACATAGATGTCATAGTTATTCTTTGAAATTTTGGTCGTAATATGGACGTGCTACCGGTCTTACGACTCTGATTCAGAAAGGAATAGAAATAAGCTGTAATTTAAAAGTTATAAGGTTTAAATTTCTGTAGAGTAGTAGTGAATCGATTAGCACTTTTATTCAAATCACGACAAAAGCCCAAGAAACGTGTTGGAGGCTTGAAACACGCGATGAGAGAAACCCTGCATTAGGCCGTGTTTGTGGCATTGTTCTCAAATATGCATACAGCTGTCGCATCGCGTCTGATATAAACTGTATATTATGGAAACTGTAGTATGCGCATGAACAGTTTTGATACTTTATCTTATTTCTGTATAATATTTAAGTGACCAAAGCGAAAGTCTCGGACTCTAAAGGAACATGTCAGCGATTTTCGTCCTATCGGGAAAAGAGTATATTTAAGAAAAATATAGCATTACAAGTGCGCTATATACTTTCGCGCGCGGATGACAAGAAGATAATATCGATAATTACAACCAGTAAATCAATCAAAATTCAGTTCTATGCTATCCTACATATTATAACCTCCTATATATATATATATATATATATATATTATATATATATATATATATATATAGGAGGATATATCTTATCTTATATAGGATATTATCTTCTTGTCATCCGCGCGCGAATATATATATATATATATATATATATATATATATATATATATATATATATATATAGTAATAATCACTTGAATATGAACTATATCTCGGGGCTCGGAGCGCCATCGAGAAATGTGTATAGATCGAGGTCTTTTCAATGTTTTTTTTATCGAGATAATGTCATGATAGAATAATATATTAAATATCATGTAGTATAAACTACATGATAGAAACAAAAAACATATTTCTCAAAATAGGAATTTTAATCTACACAAGTAGTTGAAGTGCACTGAAGTAGAAAAATCAATATATTATTATATTATATATAATAATATATTGATTTTTCGAATATTCGAATTCGTTTCTTAGTCTATTTAGGTTCATCCATTTTAGATTTACTCGCTTTTAAGACAGCTTTTTCAAATCAAGTATAAAAATCAGCCGGTCGCTCTACCATTCATTGATTTAATAACAGCGATATCGATCGTTCGATTCCCGAATGGGTTTGATTTGCCGGGAAATTATTATAATCTGTCGGTGGAACAATGGTAGGCGGGACGCGGCGGGCTGGGGGTGCGTCCGTGCTGTCCGCAGTCGGCACTAGTGATGTTTGTATTGCTTTTTTTTTCCGGATTTTAGGGGTAAATAAAATAAATATCTGGGACATTTTTGCACACACGGTCATCTGACCCCAAACTAAGCAAAGCTTGTAATATGGCTGCCAGAGACTGATATACGTACATATATATTTTTTAAATACATACTTATATAGATATTAACACACAACATAGAACAAACACAAATGTTCATCACATGAATGTTTGTCCTAGATGAGAATCGAATCCACGCCCCCAAGCACAGAAGGTAGGTTCACTACCAACTGAGAATATGTATTGTATATTTGTCTGAAGATAGCTTAAAAACCGTTAATCCTTCCTTTATGAAATTTTGTAGGCAAATAGTTAAATTCAATGCAATTTTTACATTCGAATATGAGCTAAATCGAGCCAGGGGTTGAGAAGTTATAGTGGTCGCGAGGTGTTATTTCGGCGAGAACTACTAATAAAGTTATATCATAAGCTAGAGGGTGCGCTTGTGTTGATATAAGAGGTAACTCTTCCAACCTTAGAAAATATAGCTAAAATAAAATAAATGTTGTAATAATATACAGCTGTTCGTGTACAATATTATGTTTAATACATATTTTCTTTTTAGATAACTATCCGCAAAATCGGACTATCATACCAGCGACATCACTAGCCCCATACCTCAGTACCACAGATAATAGAACCACTTGATCTGGCAGTTAGAAATATAATTATCTTTTAAATACCCTTGCAATTAGGTAGGTGACTCTAATTTAATTTAAACATTTCACGCCTAAGGTAAGCCGGCTAAAAAAATCAATCCGAAGTGATCCACAAGGCTTGTTTACGCTTTTTTGCGCGCAATATTTTCGTGATGAATAAGGTACGAGTCCTTAAGACCTTACGTCGACGTCGAGTTGTATGGAATTTCATTGCTGGTAAGTTATAGGCACCAGCAATTTGCTTTCAAATTCCATTATTGTCAAGATTTTTGTCAAAAGAACACTACCCTCTTTCTTGGGCAGTCGGTTAAAAATAGTCTTGCGCAAAAAGATTTTCTGTATTTGGCTGCTTATGTATCTATATACAATTAATTAAATTGAACTGAACTGAATTTAATTGAATATTTCAGCTTTTTAGAGGTCTTACCTATTGGTCACCTAGAATTCATAAAAAAGGTATGTTGTTTTGTACTGAAGCACAGTAAGATTTTTTCTTCGTCTGGCAACTTTTTTGTAAAATTGAATCCAGTTTTTGTGTCACCATAAAGTTTCAGTCATGGTATTTTTTGTCCGTCTGAGTATAATTTTTGCACAATTTAATATTTTGTAAAATATAAATCAAATCAACTGCAGTAAAATAATTAACAACGGCATGGTCAGAATTGACGGTAAACAATTAAAAAAAAAATAAACAGGGTTACACGGATGGGACGTAGTTAACCGAAAGGAGCTCATTGTACTCAGTATCATCTTCATTTCAGCCCGTAATCGCCCTCTGCGTGTTTAGCAGTCTCTCTTTTTGTACGCCACTCTCCCCGGTCCTTTGTTAATCTTGTCCAGGTTCCACCATTGATTTTCATAATATCCTCATCCCAACAAGCAGGCCAATCGACACTTTATTTATTTACCTATAAGCAGCCAACAATCGTCAATCATCACTTTGCCTGGCCACGCTTTCTGCCCAACACAATTTGAGTTTCGTGATAGTCGTCCCAATGTCACTGCGCTGCGACACCTGATCTCGATATTTCTCATAATCTTCAAATCAATAAAAAACGTCAAAAAAACAGCTTTTCTTACACTTCATAGAGCGCTTCTTCATTAGCTAACACCGACATAAGTGGGCGCATATTGCTATGAAACTGTATTGTACTTGGCTCACTAGTCCGACATGTCGTTGGCGGTGCTGATATGTCGTCGTAGCAAGTCTCCCGCTGGTGTCGGACTGGCATCGTTATGTAAGTGCTGTGTACATGCAAGCTTCCGTGTGGGCGTGCAAGTGACGTGATCCGCCCGCGACCCCGCGTTTCCCCGCGTGTCGTCATGGCGGATCGGAGCGTATCGGTGTCGGTCAAATGAAGAATGTACTTGCCGGTGTCGTGTCGTTGAGTACTGCCAGTATCTGTGCCGAGCTGGGTTGGCTAATGAAGAAACGCCCAATGACATTTTTACTTTGTAATTTTAGTGTTGGTCCCAACTTAAAAACTGTACTTAAAGATGAGTGCAATGAGATCCTTTCGGCTGAGTACCACCGTTCCGTGTAACCCGTCTTAGATTGTGTATCGTGAAAAATTAAAATAAAACATTTCCTGAAACCAATTAGTTTGCATAAAAACTGTTACTAAACTTCCAACACTTTTTATGCAAGCAAAATGCATTTTACAACTCCTAATTGTACGCGTTTAAAATTACAAAATACGTACGCGTTTAAAATTTACGTGTTAGTGTTTCACGGTTTTAGTTAAACAAATGAAAACGGTTTAAAATACGGAACAAACACGGATCAGAAACGTTGGGTTTCCTGTTCAAGATGTTCAAGGAAACATATTTTAGAAACGCAATATTTAAAAAGACCGCGGAAACGACAAGCGTGAACAAACAGTTGAATGGGGTTAAACAAAGTGGCGCTAGCATAGCTTAGCTATTTTTTTTATTTTTTTACCCGACTACGAAAATGGAGAGTTAAAAATGATTAATAATTTCGGAATTTCCTGAATTTAGTCACGCCTCATCGATATTTCGAGATTGCCACGATAATGTATTGAGTCATGAAGAGTCGAATAGTGGCTTCACCTAGAGGCCTCTTGATTTCGTTTTTGCTTCATTATGTACCACTCCATATCCGGTTTATCGTTCTGTGAATATAATACCTAAATATCTTTATAAGTACGTAGCTTTATCGTTGCATTTTACACTGACGTCTTAATTATCCGCGCAATTATTCAAGTTCAAATTCTAGGTGGCAATGACGTCGATTCTGTATACTATTATACCATTTTGACGACTCTTAAATTATTGCCATCTTTATCTCACATATCAAAATTAAAAGAGAAGCAGATAATTTAGTTTAGTGACTGGTACAACTGAATCGACGCCTGTGTTTAGCATAACTAGCCTAGCTATCGATATACGTAATACGATAACCTTTTTTTTATTCGCGAATAAATCCGCATTTGACCACCAATTCGCCTGTTAATAAGCGACGATGTGGTCAAAGATTCGAATGTAACTCTGTATCTCTATCTATCTGTATCTCTGTCTGTCTGGGTGTTTATCATGTTATCACGGCTGAACGGCTGAATAGGTCATTTTGCATATAGTTTAAGGGACGCACACGGTTTTTTTTTGTTGGCCCGTGCGAATGAATTCTCGGGTAACAATTAGTATTCTATAAATTATTTGTGAACTTCTTGCTGACGACTAGGGACAAGCAAGAAAGAGACAAAAATATATTTCTAAAATATTAGCTTTTCGAGCGCTTATATATTAGAGGATGTGTCCTCTTCATACACTTTCACACTTTCACAGCTTCTTATACAAAGACAGAAAAAAGCATCTAAACTCGTCGAAGTCTCCGGACCTCGATTCGAACGAGCATCGTACTTGTAATGGCAGACTGCGAATGAAACGACATTAGACATTTTAACGTACAAGGCTATATATTTTAAGGCTGGCCTTTAGGACCCTATGTTGTCTGTCGACGTAGCCGCTACGGGTTTGACGAAGACTGCGCTTGCGACCGTAGAGTTAGAAAACACAATATCGATAACGTTGAAAACAATTAATAATAATACAAACTATCTTCTTCATAAAAAATAAGAGCACTAATTTCTTTCTTCTTCTTTTTTTAGGGTTCCGTGGATACGACACGATACTATAAGGAACCCTTATAAACTAGTCATGTCCGTCTGTCTGTCTGTCTCTCTAAATCTTTTACAGCCTTATAACTTCTAAAGTTACAAGCCAATCAGTTATAGTTCAATCATGCATGAAATTTTATATTGAGATATAGACCTCAAGTTAAAAAAATAATAATAAGGGTAGGATAGGGTAGGGTAGGGTACATGTAAACAAGGGTTTGAAAATAAAATTCTTCTAACCCGACATATATTATCTTCTATGGCTCGACATACTCCTGTCAAGTTATTTTCTGTTGGTAAGGTTACACTTAACTTCCTCCATAACAATAACAAAGTAAAATACATTTTAAAAGAGAGGAGATCGGAGGCATTTTATAAGCACAGAAGCAATCCGAGCGTGCTATTAGAACTTAAACAGCCAGTTAATGATAGTCATAATCAACATTAAATATCGTACATCAAATAAAGCGATATGGTCTCTTAGGTGTCAGGTGCAAAGAAAAGGTTATGAAATCATTTTGAATGCGACGCTTAGCAGTTTTACGTTATTTTTTTAAATTACTACTCGCGGTATAACGTTAACGCGTTCTTAAAACCTTTACCGCCAACAGTTTCGATAATACGTTACACATCGTTGTAAATTATCGACGTAGGCTCATGTCTAGCCGCGCTCCGCCTACGCAGGTCGCGGCCGCGCCGCGAGCCGCCCGCATTCGTGACACGGCGCAGGATCTCTCGATATCTTTCGCAACACTAGTCTGCATTATAACCTTTGCGCTTGCATCTTGAACAGATAACCACATTTTTGTTTAACATCGCAACAAACTACTAACGATGCAACGTTGCTTATATTTGTCATCCTAACTAATAATTTACTTCAGAGGAATATAGCCGCAGTCGTATCAGGACCAATAAAGCTTCGAGTTATAAAAATGAACGCGTTCGTCCCGTGGAAAAAACTTTGTTTGCGCGATTCAGAACTCCCTGCATAACAACTTTACTGGCAGTCCATACAAAACGTCAAAAAGTGCACAAAAATATATCAACGCCATGTAGCAAACTATAGAAAGTAACTTTGTCTCTCTGAATGTATGTTTGTCACGTTATCACGGCTAAACAGCTGAACGGATCTTGATAAATTGTGATAAGGGGCTACTGTATATCGTGAAGTCGGATATAGGATATTTTTTATATGTCGACCAGTACGAAGTCGCGAACAACAACTAGTATTGCATATTAGCTTCATCGTGGTGAAATTTGCACATCTAAATTTTATTTTATACTTTTTGTCCCGAAAGAATGCTAAAAACAATAGGTATAATATAATTGCGAGATACATCAAGTTCACCGCACATATTCTGAAGTTTTATTTTCGGGCCACTATAATCTTTCGATGCAGACAAATAGATCTACAACTTACTGCAACCAAATTAAAACACTCTACGGATAATTTTAGAATGTAACGTTATAAGTAGATGTAGAGATCTCCAAATTGGAAGTTTAAACTACATGAATGAAACGCCATGTTTGTGACAGAACATAAAAACACAGAATCAGTGGTAACATTATACAAACAGTGTTCGTTAACTTTACGACTTTTAGAACCAATGTTTTCTAATACAACTTTAGTACACCGTATCGAGTAGAAAAGAAAGTTCAAATTCAAGAGCATACAAACAAAACGCACGTGTTAGCAATTATCAAACTCGTTGTTTAACAAATCATCAATCTTAACAATTAAAAACCGTCACGGACGTTCTGAACGTATAACGGACAGATTTCAAATTATAGTTTAGACACGGTGTTTTCGCACCCACACATTTCCGTGTTAAACTGCCTTAATGATCTGATATTATATTACAATACTAAGCTAGACAACAGTCAATGGACACGTTTAATTGGATACAGAATGGACGACACTATAGAATTGATCGAAACAGTATCGTAATTCAAGCTATTTATCTAATGGATATTATGCATTATCTTATTAAAAAGCATCATTAATATACAATGAAAAAACAACAAAATTAGAAACGAGTACATACGGGGAAGTTTTAAAGTAGCACCCATAATATGGTATGGGCACGTAATGCGCAAGGACGATGACTATGCTGTTCGAAACGCCCTGGACCCCTATTCGGAGAAATGACATTTTATCTCGGTCACTCTCACTCCCATTAAATTCTAAATTAGAGAGACAGTGACCGAGATAAAATGTCATTTCTCCGAATAGGGCCCCTGGAGATGCCCGAGGGAAAGCGGGGAAGAGGGCACCCCCAGCCACCTGGTGGACGAGTATTACCCAAATTATTAAAAAGGCCGAATTGGATCCCCTGACAACCCAGGACCGTGCGTCCTGGCGCAGGCTTATTAGGAGAGCCGACCCCACCTAACGTGGGAACAAGCAAAGAAGAAGAAGAATATACAATGAAAAAAATTAAAAAATTAAAATAGCCTGTCTAAATGAAAAACTGGTAAAATCTACCGTTCTAAAGGTGGATTCGACCAAACGGGAGTAAATATTATCCTTAGAATAAATTGTCATTTTGATATATTTTCTATACAAAATCTAACAGACCGCCATATTATTCGTCAGATAATAGTTATCTGGCGTTGGAAAAATTCAGCATAAACCAATTTTAATTTATTTTTTTAAACCTTTGAAATTATGTGATGAATTATAAAATGCATCACTTGTTCGTGCCATTTTAAATAATCGTCTCATGTCTAGTCAACCGCCGCCCTAGCAAACAATTTAAAATTATTGACAAGTCTCATATTTAGTTGACAGCCTCCCAATCAATTCACGGCCGATTGGGAAAGAGGATAGAGAAAATTGCATATAAGTACTCGAAAAAAATCAAATATCGAATGGATATGAAATCGACTTTTAGATGTGACTGAGTCACAAGAAGCGCTTGTTTTTTAACGTCACCTTTTTTTATAATGTAGCTCTCACGTGCAATATAGCTCAAGGCTGTTTTATTCAGCATGCCTGTGTGCGTTAGTATTTTTGTATACAGCTTTGTCACTGTTTTCCACAATGATGGACACGCCATGTGGACATAAATAATAGTTTTTCTGCGATCAAAGTGGGTGTTGTTTGCTTTACGGCCAATTTAGAAGTGTTGGCTTTTGATGAACTGGGTGTGTGGAATATTTATTGCTATAAATTGTCTTCGATTGTCGAGGAAAGTTAAGGAAAATAGTTTGATTGTTTGAGAAATCGATTTCATTCTATTCTAAAAATAGAATGATATAAGCCAATGAACTTTATTTTTTGCTACAAATTCTGCTAGATCTACAATAGACAATCTAAAATGTGCTTTATTAAAAAATTACACTTACACTAGTCATTTTACAAATGCTTTACCATACCTGTGTTTTTCCCCTCAATACTCAACCATTGATTATGACATAATTATGTAGGTCTTAAACACCATATCTTCTGCGTTTTCAAATGGAAATTTAACCTCTTCTAAATCTTTGGTAGCTCAAACAACTTACCTTTTAGTTTTACGAAATATCTCGGCAACGAGATATAAGAATTGGGCCGCGTCTACATTGTGACTCAAAAATATGGCTGGAAAGTCAATTTCATGGTATTTTACAGACCACCGCAACCGCGGTGTGTGTTATGATGTGTTGTGATCCCATGACAAACGAGTGACCGCATCACTCACGACCGAGGTGCGAGAGAGGATGAGAATGTAGAACTGGGTTATACGAACATTAAATAGATGAACTTATAGTACTGCGTGTGACGTCACCTACCGGTCCCAACAGACAACTAGTGTATACTAGCATTATGCTGATTTATGATATGTTTCGTGACAAACCATAGGTACTCTTATAGTATACTAACTGATTCTTGCGACTTAGCTTGTCCTTTGGCCTCGTTAAAAACTTTGACCGTTTGACCTGACAATTGCGAACACAACAAAAAATAAATCATCAAAATCGGTTCAGCCATTCTCAGTCATACATGTGGCAATTGATTTTTATGTATATAGATTTATTGTTTGTAGTATCTAATTTCTTTTTTTACTAGTTGGTAAAGCGTCTGCAAAATGAACATGAGATTCTGGATTCTGGTCTGGCTTTCCTGGGTTTGATTCCCGGCTAAATATCTGGTCTGGGTCCTTAGTAATAGTTCCATGGCATCCCCTACACAGGGTGTCCTAATGGGGAGCTGTGACTTTGAGCCGTTATTAATTTATATTAAATTGTTCTATATTTTCTTTTTTGCGAAAACTGTAAGAAAAGTTTTCTTAGTCGTTGTTAAGTTATCATTGCACAGACTATGGCACAGACATGAATTTTTCTCATCTAAACTCGGGTATATCAAAAACTCAAATATCTTAATATTTTAATATATTCCAAAATTTACAATAGCGCTCGGTTTCTAAATACAACTTAAGTTGTAACTTATGAATGAAGTGCTCTGATTCAGTTCTGAGCACGAAGTTGGCTCGAATTAACGACCGTTTCGCACGCGGGCCATTCAGGAAAGTGATAGCTATTATCACTTTCATTTGTTTATTAGTCAGATTGAATTATGATGGGGACTAATTGATAGATTAAAATGATAGATAGATAGAAACTCTTTATTGTGTACACCAAAATCTTATACTATTAAACTAAACTATCTTAAGTAGTTGATTGATTCAGGCGTAACTTTGCGGAAGTTCATTTTCAAACTGTCAAAAATAACCAATATGTAGCGTCTTTCCGCTGTTACAGCGGAAAGACACTACATATTGGTTAATTTTGACAGTTTTTAAACTATCTTATAAGAAAGTGCCAGAAGTGGCGGCTTTATCGCTAAAAGCGATCTTTTCCAGCCAACCATTGCATTGAAAGAAATTCAAGTTATGTACAGGCGAAAAAAAAATGACGAAAAATACGAAACGAAATGATTAGCTTTTATGACTACCTAGGATAGGTATTTATTGATGAGAGAAATAGGCGTCGTCATGATTGAACACGATTACGCGATCATCGCTGGTTCGCGCTAATTTTATTCGAACCCACAATCAAGCATTTTGATGTCCTATAAGTATCATAGGGGTCAGACTCCACCAAAGCGGAGACGAGACGAGAAGAAAGAAGATGTGTTAAGAAAAAAACAGTAGGATTGCGTTACTGACGCATCTCGTCCCCGCTCAGCTTCGGTGGAGACGGTTGAGCAGGGAGGTGAGGAGATATCTCATATATGTTAAGCGCTAACAAAACAGAGAAGTGATCTGTGCCTTGCAAGCAGATGACGGCGCGCAGCGGAGACGAGAGATGTGAGAGGCGTGCAGCGAGCGGCACCGCTAGTTCTTCCGCGTCGCACAACTCGCCCGCTGCACCCCGGGCTAGCCGCACGCAGCTCAGCTCTGCTCTAGCCATTACACATCTCCGCTTCAGTACGGAACAGCACACAGCTTCGGTGAATATACCCTAGCTGTTGAACATATCTTCTCGTCTCCGCTTCGCACATCTCTGTTTCGGTGGAGTCTAGGCCTAATTGATGTTTTAGCAATCTACGTGGACGTCAATATATAAATATATAATATACTAGCTGCACCCCACGGTTTCAACCTAGCGGGTCTACAGAAACCGAATATATTTCCGGAATAAAAAGTGCAGTACATAATGCCAAATTTCATTCAAATCCGTTCAACCGTTACAGAGTTGCCGGGAACAAACACACTTACATACTTACACATTTACACACAAACTTTCGCATTTATTATATTAGTGTGATAATAGTCAAAACTCGTGCACACTATCGATGGTCGCATAATTTTTTTCTATTAGGAAGACACCTTAGAAAGTTAGGTGCACAGAAAACAATGAAGTTTAACTTTTATGACTGCCTAAAATGCCTTGATGAGAGAATATTAGAAAGTTGTTTTTTTTTTTTTAACCCAGCTAGACATTAGACTCATCATTGGCCTAGTAGCGTCCGATTGGTTGCATCAAAGCACACAGATGCAGTCACATTTCTGACTAGCCTTGTGGCTCAGTGGGTGGATTTCCGCTTTCTGAGCTGTGGGTTGTGAGTTCGATTCCCACCCAGGACAAACATTTTTGTGTGATGAACATGGATGTTTGTTCTTTGTCTGGGTGTTTCTATGTATTCTATGTATGTATTTTCAAAAAAAAAGAATTTATGTATTCTATCAGTTATCTGGTTCCCATAGTACAAGCTTGCTTAGTTTGAGGCTAGATGGCGCTGTGTGTAAATAACGTCCACCAATAATTATTTATTATTTATTTTATTTATTTAAGTAAATTAGGATTGCTACAAGGATGGAAGTGAGTTGTTGTGAAAGTAGACTGAATTCTGAATAAGACAATTATATTTAAAAAAAAAACAATCTACGTAAACTCACTTGATTATAGGAAAGGAATTGATTATACTTTTTGTATCCGTAGTACACTACATACCTCCGCGTAATATGAAAAATATCTACTATTGATTGAAAACTCTTGTCCTCATACACTGCGGAATTTTAGACGAGAAGATATCACGCTGGTTCACGCACGATATCTATAACTTATCCATAGTAAAGCTGAAGATTTTTTTGTAAAAAAATAATCTACCGATCCAAAATTCCGCAGTGTCTTCAACTAATATGTGTTGCTAGTGATGACAAATGGAACTGGTACGTGGTCCTTAACATATCTTAACAGGAGAAACGCAGAGCCACACAGCGGGCAATGAAGATAGCTATTTCTTTGCGTGATAAAATCTGGAACGAGGATTCACCGAAGAACCAAAGTCACCGACGTAGTTTTCAGAGTCTGAAGTGAAGTGGTAATGGGCAGGCCACATCGCTCGAAGAACCAATAACCGATGGGTAAGAAAGGTTCTTGGCAACCACGAGCTGGAAGACGCAACCTACTAGGTATACTGACGACATTTTGAAACAGTGGGTAACCGGTGGATGCAAGCTGCAAATTGTCTGTCTAAGGAGCCTTTGTTGAGCAGTGTACTTTTTCACGATGTTGATAATTATGATGATGAAGATATAGACATCATACTTAGAAAGTTATAGCCGCAAACATAAAAAATTAGAAAAAAAAGGTAAACAGAGTCAGACATTTTCATTCAACAAAATGCATTGACAAGAAAAGCAATGTGTGTTAAAATCTGTGGTTACCCCATACAACAATTAAGGTACAATTAAAAATATTACAAAGGCACGCCGGGGATCCGTCAAAAGATTTTTGGAACGAAAGATGATGGAATTGGTGGTGTTAATGTTCTAGAACAATCAATGGAATGATTGAGGCTGTATAAATAGTTTGTCTATGAAATTGGTGGGTTTAAAGAAATAATTGGAATGGTTAGCTTATTGATGAAAAGAGCTTTGTTCGTGAAGAGTGATTTTAAATTGTATTTGAATAGATTTTGACACGCAACAGACACAACACAGACGATATTTATTTAATTATAGTATCTATAGAAACATGATGTTACACTGTATTAAAGTTTATTCAATCAAACAAAACGCAGATAATTATAAAGTCATTCATAATCACGGAAGGCTTTTAAATGCGTACGAAGTCGCTGGTAACAGCTAGTTCTTAGTACAAGTTATTTAATCTAAAACGTAACAAATCGAAGGCATGGTAGATACGGAAAAACTTTGTAAAAATAGAAAAGCAAATTTTAGAAGTAGGTGATATGCTATTAACATTCAGATAATTGACGTTTTTTTTTTCTCTTCAGTTTTGGCTCCACACAATGTGTATTTAGCCAGTGTCAAGTTTTGTAATATTTGAAGTGAAGTAAAGTATTTCACGATTAAAACAAGTCTCAGTCATAATCAAAGTTAAGTAAAGTAAATCACGGTCAAGTCCTAGTCATACCCCAGTAAAGCGGTGGAGACTTTACTAAAGGTTTCTATGGAATTTTGGAAACAACACTAAGAGTCACGTTTCACGACATTATACTATTTGCCAACTCTCATGCACGGTTATGAACACCTAATGAATAAAAATCCGCCATTTTTACACATTAACAGTCGATATAACTCGATAATGACGCATGACTTCTTCACGTTCCCGCCAAAACTCCTTTGTTGACGTTTGTAACGATTAAACTCGTCTTTTTTTCTTATTACGTGTCCCTGCACTACCTACATAAACATTATAAAATATTCATAAAAATATTATTATTGGTATCAGTTTATACTAGACTATTCAGGGTTATTACCTACGATGAAGGCCGTACAGGCCATAATATTTTATAGCACAATCAATAGCATTATTATATCAATAACGATGATGACTTCTCATTTTATGTACATCTCAGTGGGGTTTCAACTAATAATGCTAATAAAGTCACCCGATTTTTAGATTGAAACAATCAAGCTAAGATTTATGTGAAATTAATAAGCTATATCAAAGCTAAGGATGAGTTTTTTATGGTTCATCTATGGCTATAATTAATATTTAGATTTGAAGAGACAAGTTTTCGAGTGACGTATTTAAGACTGTGAAATGATTCAAATAATCATCATAGTTTAACAGCATCGTCATAATTGTCAGCCCACGTAGTCCTCTGCAAGACATCGTTATTTTCCAAGGCACGTCTCATCGGCCAATGTTTGGCCTTTCTTATCAAATTACTGAATGTTGCCTTCCGTGTATCGTGCATATAGCATCCAATACTGCATTCCTTGCAATGCCGACTCACGATTGCCAGTGTAGTAGACGCCTACCCTAAAATTTATCGGTCCTACGGCAATTATAAACGACCCTTGCCACTTCAGCTTGCTGAAATTTACATAGTTACTAAAAATAAATCTGTCTAAAAACGTATCAAAAAGCTCCAATATGAAGGTTTTCTTGTCCGTCAACTGTATCTAATGTTGACCACCTTTTTCTTGTGTCAGTGTTCTCTATCTCGGGCTAGTCTCATCCAGTGTTGCCATCTTAGCCCTTTTCGAGCTAGATCTAGCCCTTTTTTCAGTGGTAGAACCCGTTTGTCATTACTTTGTACCGAAAGGGACAATCTAGCCCTTTTCGGCTCTTAAGGTGCATCGTTTCACTCATCGCGCGAAATTCAAATTTTCTTGCGTTTTTTGTCAATTACAGCTTAATTACTCGTCGTGGATTTATTGAAACCAATTTTGCGCCAATAAATAAGTTGTTTTAAAAAATTACGGGTAAAATTATCACCTAGATAACATTGGTTTAGCAACAAATCTCAATAAGCTGATTTCATCTTGGTTTTTGTTTTAGTGAGAAATATACTTATACTAGCTTTCAACTTGAATTTTTGGTTGGTGTAATTTCTTGATACGGCCTATTTATTGTCGCAAAAATAGGTTTCATGAACCTACGATGAGCAATTACGCTGTAATTGACAAAAAACGCAAGAAAATTTAAATTTCGCGCGATGAGTGAAACGATGCACCTTAATGATTATGATTCACAGCAACAGGAAACAAGATTCCGACGTCCTGATTGGTCAAATAATGGTAATGGTAATCGTTATTGGTTGATAAGCATGATGTTTTGTCTCGTGTGCGGCCACGCTTAACGATTTCTATCTCTACAAAATCTTCTCTACACTTCATGTCGTGAAATATGAGGCAAATGTAGACATATTCGTAGCCGTGTCCTGTTCTTGCATAACAAAAATATTTTGTCGCGGTGCGCATGCAAGCACTCAGTGTGTCTCAGTCTGTGACGCAAATTTCCAGGGGCAACCTTTGTGCCCTTTATAAGATTCTTAGATACTCGGCCCACGTCCAGGTAATAGGAAATTAAAGTTTTCGGTGCTAAGTAAACACGAATGGTCGGAACACCAAGGCAACTTCCGCGTATTGTGAGGAGTACAATGGTGGGGAATTTTGCGCCGTGAGCGAATTAGCGATAGTCGTGCTGAATGTTTGTTTGTTCTTCAATTGCGACGCGGGAAGTCTTGTAATAGCAGGGTTATATAATCGCAATAGTAGGACATGTAAGGTTGATAGAGTTCGGGTTTGACCAAAGCTGGATACTGATAAGCAATAACATGTCAACCCACAAAAAAAAATTGTTAATGATACAGAACGATTCTTTGGCTGACAAAGAAGCGTTCTGTATCATTAACATTTTTATTTTTTTTGTGTTTTGACATGTTGTTGCTTATTAGTATCCAGCTCATCTATGACAATAGACAATAGTTTATTTGTAGCAAAAAACATAGAAAAATAAATTAAATAAACGTACACAGAGTTTTTTGCCACAAACCAGCCCCAACTCAGTAAGATGCTGGTTGTACCCAACCAGCGCTGGTCTTCCGTTGGGACCGGCAGGTGATGTCACGCACGAGAACAAAAAACTAAATAAAAACAATTTTTATCATCCACCCGCATCTTCAGTCTACCCGTGAACATGGCGCATGCAACTGTGCCGTAATATCTGGAACTCAACAAAAATAAAAATACTGGTAAATATCCCATGAGTACTAATAGTAATGTAGTAAACCACGTATGATGTGTACTGGTGTAAAGTGTTCATCATCAACCACATGTTCGACGATTAAATACCTTCTCCCAGGAATATGTTTGTTTCCCAAAAATTTCACTTCAACTTCACCGATAACCTAGTGGTATCCACACGTACGTAAGTTCCAAAGGCTTCAAGAGTACGGGCCCGCCCGGTGCGAAGCCACGGCCCCACGAATGAGGCGAGGGGCTCCCACTGAGCTTTCAGTAACCTGCTGTAAATCGGTGCTTGGTTTGTGATCTATATTAACAAGATTAAGTTTAAGATTAAAAGGTATGCTTACCTATAGACACTTATCTATCCTTACTTATCCTCTCTTACCCGTTACCTCATAAAAATCCATGGAATCCAAGGTATTAAAAATCTGTCGTGACGTCCAAAAACCGCCTGCAAACCATCTCCCATCTGAGCCGTGGGAACCTCCTGCGCCATAGTTTAAAAATGTTGCTTTCTCGCCGAACTGGGCTACCGTTGCCCCTGAGATACCATCTCAGATCACCGATAAACTTCGCAAAACTATACCTCTCCAAAAATAGCTCCTATTACAAAGGTATAAGATTCCAAATGAACATGTTTTCGAGCTTGATTTCTGACTCACGGAGTCTTTACGGTACTAAACACGGATGTGGATATGTAGCTTTAAACGTTGGTGATAGCTCTAAATGAGCTTGAATTGTATTGGAAGGGAAGTGAGTCAAAAAATAGTGAGGAGTCGCATTTTTGATGCTCTTCTCAATGGACCGATAGTCTTCAATTGATTGCTTTAAATTATGGACCCAACTTATTCGATATCTCGAGGACCTTCGGGTCGGCCTGAAAACTTAGAAATTACGCCTGCGTCGGGTTTGCGGGTGTGTGCGACAGTGTTCCCGTGTTCCCGCCACAAGCAGCGGAGGTGGGACACCGTGGAGTTTTGATGGGTTGAAATCCCACATCACAGTACTGTCTCCCCGTGGCAGTGCGGTATGTGTGAGCTTTCCTACATAAAAAATGTCTCTGGTATTTTGTTTTTATCATCTATAAATATAATAGATTAAAAAAATACAATTTAAAAACATTACCCTCCTTCTTGGGCAGTCAGATAACAAATAGATTTGTGCGGAACTTTAATAGTGCGTGTATTGTGCACCAGAAAGGCTAGAATGCGCACCGCGACAAAATCTTGTCGTTGAAAAAATGAGATAAATGTATAAATAAATCGTAGCCGTGTCCTGTTCTTGCATGACAAACATATTTTGTCGCGGTGCGCATGCTAGCCCTGCTGGTATGTTTCTGTTTATCTCTGTATTCACTGACAAAGATATGCGTAATAATAAGAGATAGAATGTTCGTCCCGAGTGTGACAATTTGTACCGAGACCGAGTGGATAAGCCTACCGAGACTCTCGGTCCACTAGAAACTTTTGTACCGCAAACTGCGCGCCGCGCCACACCACCAGCATTGGCCGTTTAGTCATTTTAGGATTGGTATATCACAAAAAATACAGTATCAATTTTCGATTTGAAAAAAACTGTGATGCTTCACGTAAACTGCAGGACACGGGTTCTATTATTTAAATATTTCGCGTACCGTCGCATCATCGTGCATTCCTCCGGAACCAGTTAGTGTAACGCGGGAGCCAGACGGCGCGGCACCGTTGGCGCAACTTGGCTCATCGGACACGTAATGCGGCCTCATTATGTGGGTTTTAGGGCCGCTAATCTCGAAACTGAGCTGAAATGTAGCCTAGCCATAGAAATATTTATATTTAGGTTTAATATACTACAGAACGACATAATCATAATCACATTATGTATTATTGACCGAGCGAAGCGAAGGTCTCCAAGTTTACTGGGACAAATCGACATTTGTATGTATGTTTGTATTTTTGTGTGTATATTTTTCCAATGATAACTTGCGAACCGTTGATCCAATCTTCATGACATTTTGTAGGCAAGTAGTTCATTTCAATACAATTTTTAAGTTCGAATATAAGCTGAATCGGTCCAGGGGTTGTGAAGATATAGGGATCGCGAGGTCTCAGTTCGGCGCGAACTACTAGTATTACATATAATTAATATTAACTAAATAAAACATAACATAAAATGAAAAAATAAACTATCCAAGTACAGTTTATTAGATAGTCGTTCGGTACTAGTAAAATTAGGTAAAACTGCGTTAAATAAATTAAGCCCAATGAAAAAAAAACTAATTTATCGATTTTTTTTCTAAATCAAAACTGAATTCCATTTACTTGTTCATCTCTCTTTACGTCTAATGCCTCATAATATCTTAAATTACTTAACAAAATTGGCAGGCATCCTACTAGGTGGACCGACGACCTCTCACCATCTATCTATCTAATCGAGCCCGGGGAGGACGACAGCGCTCCTAGCTGTCCGGGGAGGAGAGAACCGTGGTCTGCGTTCCCATAGAGATCTCGGAGCCTTCGGCCAAGCACCAAGGCAAACCACCAGGGGGGGGTTAGTAGGTATAATGCCAAATACCGCGGCTGCACCCCATAGCGGTCCGGAAACTTGTGAAGATTTCCCCCTCGTCAAAAAAAAATGGTAGACCGACGACATTGTCAAAGTCACGGGCAACTGGTGGATGCAAGTGGCCCGTTGTCGACGGTGTGGCGCTCTAAGGGGGAGGCCTATCTTCAGCAGTGGACGTCTTCTGGCTGACTTAACAAAAATATTTATTTTACAAAACTTTGTTTTGTTTTATTTTATTTTATTATCTTTCGTGGTTGTTTTCTACATTATTTTCTCCCAGAATATTTTTTATAGTTTTGAGTTTATATTAAATTTCTAACAAAAATCTTGGTAAATATTCTGTGAGAAAATAATGTAGAAAACAACCACGAAAGTCTAAAACAATAATATCTCCTGATAAGCGTATTCAAATTTATACGTATGGTCATAGATAATACTTTGTAAGAATGGGGTGAAACAACGTTTCCAATGGTAGATACCGACTCAATGCTGCTTCGTGCTATTATAAACTCAGTCGCACGCCGATCATCGCGTGTCAGTCGTGTCACGTCCTTTTTGAGAGCCGCGCACGCATCGTAGTTAGTAGAGACTTCGAAAGTTCGGCTAAAAAGTACTAAAAATATGTTCGCAATGTTCGTATCACCGCCTCTAGATATTTACCTCTATGATAATCGACTTTATTGTATTGTGATACTGTTTGAATAGTAGGCGTTGAGACTCATGGACCGTTTTTTTTTTATGTTACTCGGTTACGAGACGAGCAAGTCGCTCACCTGTTGTTAAGCGTCACGCTTGCCCATAACAGTTCAGTGCCACCCAGAATGTTGAACTTCAACAGTTCAAAACTATGCGCGGCAATGCACCGCGCTCGTCACCCTGAGATGTTAGATGTTAAATCTCTGTATGCCCAGTAATACCGCTAGAAACATTGCCCTTCAATCCGGAACACAGTAATGCTTGCACACTACTGCTTGGCGGTTGAATAACTGGCTAAGGTGTGGTACTTTCCCAGGCGGACTCTGAAAGAGAGCCCTACCACTACAAATAAAATTATATAAGTATCTACAGAATATTAAGAATAGATGACTAAACAAACTAACTAGAACCACACATAAACATCTACGAAGCATCTAATAATTACAAAATAGTAGTGTGACTAAGATGGACATCCCCAGCTTCTGTGATTCTCGAGACTTCTATTTCAACCGACCAACTCTTGACTTACCACAGAATAAACAATAGTGCAATTTAAAATACTCACTTCTAATTATATTTAATTATTATTATACCAAAATGTGCTGTAATATTCAAGTTGCGCCTAGTTTATAAGGATACTAGTTGTTACCCGCGATTTCGTTTGCGTGAACATAAAAAAGTATCCTATGCCCGTCCTTGTGATATACAGTAGCTCCTTATCAAATTTTACTAAGATCCGTCCAGCCGTCATAACAAGACAAACATCCAGACAGAGAGACAAAGGTACTTCCCATAGTTAACTAGATGGCGTTGCTCCATTTTTGTGCATTTTTTGACTTTTTATATGGACCGACAATTGTAATACAGAAATACAGATTTTTTTATTATTTATTTTATTAATTGTAATGTAGGGACCGAATCGCGCAACCGAAGTTTTTCCTCAAGACGAACGTATTCATTTTCATACCTCGAAGCTTTATTTGTCCTGATATGACTGCGGCTATATTCCTCTGAATTATAATATTAGTTAGGATGCTGCAGCGGACGTAGACCAGAAGTCTAAAAAAAAAGTTGCTTGGTAAGCTAGCTAAAAGCTTCGAGTTTAAAATAGGACGCTAAGCACCTATGGAGTATTTCGGAAGCCTCATTTGAAAGCTAGTTCCCGTTCCAAGCTAGGTGTGTTTGTCATCTTCAACCACACCGTCACTTGACATCAGGTGATTTTGTGGTCAGTCGCCTAGCCTGACAATGATAAAAACTCAATCAATAGCCTCTCGATGTACCGCAATAAAATTTATCACGCACAGCTAAGTGTAACTCAGGCTGGGTTGCACCATGATCCCAGTTAAAGTGACTGTTAAATTAAATATATCTTGTTTTAAGAATGAAGTTTATCCAGCATGTGTTGCACCATCATATTTTATGTTATAGTTACAGGTTAACTGAGTAGGCTTTATTTGACAGCTTTTAACCATAACATTTACTTTAACCTGCCAATCTTGCGTAGTTAATGTTACCGTTAAGTTATGACGTCATTTTGACTATAGTTAAGAGGTGCATTCACATTTCTGCTTAACGGGAGTTTTAACTGCAGCTATGACTGTAGTTTAAAGTTACTTAGATGGTGCAATCCAGCCTAATCGTCATAAATACCTATAGGCGCTCAAAGCGCAGCATGCGAGAGTGAATCGCTCTATCACTTTCGCACTCTTTAGAAGTAAAATCGGCCTTATAACTAGCTGAAAACCACGGCTTTGTACACATCTAGTAGCGGCCTTGCCTCGGTGCTCCTTGGCTTTCGGTCGCGCAGATATGAGGCTCGGCCTTCAGCCGCGTAAATACAAAGCCTCAACCCGATCAGATGAACGATGCTCGAACGCATAGAAGACAAACAGACATACAGACAATCATTCATTTTTATATATATAATATACCTTTATGTAGGTATAGAAATGCTTTATGGTATTAGACTTATTTATGCCGGAGCCGAATAAAATTATAAGAAACAGATTTTTGAAAATCTAGATAGCTATGAACATAAATTTTATTTTTTTCTCTTCTGTGGTTATGAAAGCGAATATCAACATGACTTTTGCGCTTAGACTTAGAGCAACACAGGCTTCCGGCCCTATTCCTGTGCGCTCGACATTATCTCGGTCACTGTCTCTCTAATTTAGAATTTAATGGGAGTGAGAGTGACCGAGATAAAATGTCATTTCTCCGAATAGGGGCCCAGGCCGTTCGGCCGGTACCGAGCTGCTCAATGCGCTAAGAATAAAAATGCGAAAAAAAAAACTACATGCTTCATTTAAATCAACAGTGAAGTATTTATTTTTGTAGCGCAAATGTCAACGTTGTCACATTTGCAACCCTACGTCAAAATTCTTTCAGTAATTTGGATTTACGGTCAAATATAATCGAAAGTAGAAATGAAACGACAGGTCTTATATCGATCATTTAATTACCATTGATCTAAACAATGATAACAATATAGGTACATACATACATAATCCGTGTAATATGGTCAAAAATAAAATATATTTTACAACTAAAACTACATCAAAAATATGGCTAACGGCGGAGTGTACACTCTACCTAATTTTATTGGCACATGAAGTATTTTATCGAAATTGTATTAAAGCATTAGTAGTGCGTCTCTTTTGACAGTTAATATATAAATATCTATTTATATATCTTGCTAAAGACAGCGTTGATAAATATATTTTTGCAAAATCTTACGAAGTACTTCGCTGTGATCGAAATATCGTAAAATTTTAACAACCAATTAAGAATTTAAAAAAGTATTTTATATAATGTATTAAATAAAGCTTACAAAATGATGTTACAAAAATATACCTTATTAATATTGATCATTTAAAATTTATTCGCTGTCTCATGTATTATTTCTAATGTGCATAAAATAAAAGCGTATTACAAACAAAATTAATAATATATCAACCTATTTTTACTCATTCATATGCTAGAATATCCATATAAATATAACTTTTTTGGTACATGACCGCCATTAAAATATAGATTAAAAATATATTGTTAATTAAAACAAAACAAAAAAAAAATAGTTTTTTTTTTGTCTGTAGAGCATGAAATATTATAATGGATATTCTAAAACCTACATCTTCCTAATGATATTTCTAAGTATTAGGAACAACCCTCACATAATATTCATATGAGCAATTCAATGGAATGTATTACATTTAATCAAAAACAAATAAATAGACACCAAAAATTACTTTCTCAAACTGGAAGAAGTCATTGTTATTTTTTTTTCAGAACAGCATACGTTCTACGTATTAGAAAGCTTAGTAACAATATTTTTAAATAAAATATAAATATTATTTTACAGTAAAATAAAGCAGTAAAGCCGTTAAATGCTACCATCACTTAATCTAATAAATACTATTTACAAATCACCAGAATGTTTTGCGCTTTTACATTTTAACAATCGAACTACACAAACTTTAAAAAATGCAATATTCTAAATTCAACAATCAAGGTGTGCCAGCAACTAATTTTGAAATTTTAATATTCGAATGCGGGTTCTATTCTAATTTTAAATTCAATTTCTTTTTTTTAAATTGCAATATCCCATTCTGGCGGTTAAGGAAGAAGCACGAATACTGTTGTGTAAATGAAATGCTCATATTTTATGACCGAAGTCTTCAAGCAGTACGCTTTTGGGTCAGCAACGTAAGTACATGGTCTCCTTGGTCGAGCTGTGGTGCATTTCTCTGCAACAAATAGGGAAGAATTAGTAAAGAAGACAAAAGATAAGTGACATTCCTTTTTCAAAATTGATGAAAAGCTGAAACGTGTCAATGAAGGAAAGTGAATTTTTGTTAATGAACAAAAGTGTTTATGCTATGAGTTTATTTTTACATGGGTTAAAATGCTTGTGGGCATTTTACAATTTGCACGATCGCAGATGATTTTAAAGTGCGGTCCCTTGATAATACTTACTTGTTTTCAAAGGAAAAGTGAAAATGAATGAACATAACATTTTTCATGATTTTTGTATGGTATTTGAAAAATGAATGAAAATGATTCCTTACTCATTTTGTAAGAGAGACCGCTGTAGTAGGATCGTGCTTCATCACCTTCACCGCCACAAGCATTGACTACATCTACAACAATTAAAAAATAAACATGTTTAAATAAAATGTTAGATTTAACAAATAACATGATTTTTCCAATACCGAGAACAATATCGTACAGTGCATTTTTTGTAGGATCAATAGAGCAGATAAAACCAACTTGTCACCCTTAGGAAAGACAACACAAAATTGAAATGTCGTAACTACTATACTTAATTGCAAAGTTAATGGTGCCAGTTCTCATGTACCTTTTTTTTAGTAAATTAGAGCTCTAAAATTATTGCCATTTGTAACATTAAAATGAAAAGAGACGAAGAGAATTTTAGTTCTTTTAGATTAGTTTAGTTCAGAGATTAGTATCACAGAATCGACACCAATAATCAGGTATTCTATTATTTTTCCCTGTCAGTGCTAAGGTTCCAATCTGCCGTTGAGCTATTACGTACTAGAGGTGACACCGCAGCACATTGCATTGCCTCATTTATTACTTGTCACTTTACCACACTTCACGACTTCTTCTGAATTTGACAAGAGCCCGGCAGCATACATTATTTTAAACAAAAAGAAAAGATTTTTCTTATTCGTTTGTTCTGTGTACTCGCGTGTCTTGTTGTATTATTCGCAAACAATTACGGGAGGGTATACCAATACACTCCGGGCACATTTATGCGACTAAGATTGTTTTTCTAGCCAGTTGTTCCGTCTTTCTCTCACCGTAAAGGTATAAAATTATACTAGTAGTAGTTAACCTAGTTTCAATCAATTTTCTTATCTCAACCGAAATGAGATCTTGACTCATCCTAAAGCCAATTTGGACGCCCAGCAGGGCTAGCATGCGCACCGCGACAAAATCTCTTTTATATGCAATAACATGACATGGTATGTATACGTTTGTCTCTCATGTCGCATACTGACGTGCGTTATAGTTAAATGCGACGTCGCAATATAGTGCGCTGTTACCTCTAGTTCATCGTATATAATAGTTCAGTTGGAAAACTTTCAACTGTTCAAAAACCTATAAAAAAATCATTTACAAATTTTGTGCCAGAAAAAGCGTTACAAAACCAAGGCTGCTTCACCTAATAAACGTTTTATTAGGTGTAATAGGTTAGTACGAGTAGAATACAAGAGATCCGAAATATCGTTTCTAGAACATTTCCAAGAATTTATGCAGTTCAATATTTTCTGTAAAAGAAGATATCTAGCTTTATAAGCGCAGTTACATTATATTATATAAACTTATTAGTATATACACTTAAAATTAGTCTTGTTAAAAGTATGAAATATAAATATATTTAGATCTAGGCTAGTCTGAAAGGTATTTATGTTTTTGTGTTTTTTAAGGTATCCCTGTTGCCTGAAATAAAATGATTTATTATTTTATTATCAGATAATAGGCTAGCTCAAGCTTCCAAATGCAGAGCTAAAATTTTGAAAGTATGCTTTGAACCCTCTTATATCTACCGTTAACAAACAAAAGTATCATTATTTCGTGGAAATGTGTTCTTTATTTTGTCCTTTGATGCGATAATCTTAAAAAAGCCCACCGTTATATATAAATCCCTAAAACAGGATTAAATATAAGCTCTCCCAATCGCTGTCCAATGTTGCAAATACCCGGGGATTTTCTCTCCGTGTTTCAACAAAGAGTTATATTTTAAAAAGATTATTGTCTGTCGGTCGGTCCAACTGACAAATTCATCCGTGCTTAAACAAAATAAGTAACTTAATTTAATTTTAATTCATAGTAGCACAGATTAAAATCAAAAATCTGTCGATGACTAAAATTGACATCAGAGATTTGGATTTTAATCCTTTTTGAATGTGCCCCTAGACTTTTTCACTATTTTTTTAACTTTGTTACTAGTATTTAAAATATTGATTTTGTTTTTAACACAGGATCAAAACACGAACCTACTGTCATTAAATTACGCTGTTTTTTTTCCGATAACTTTAGAGTTTCTCAAGTTTACGCGAAACAACATTTAAAAGATGAGTGTACACTGAAAGTTTTTTTAAACACTGTTTTAGACCTTCGTGGTGGCTTACTACATTACTATTAGAACCCGTGAACGCATGCAACTGTACCGAAATATCGGGAATTCAACAAAAATAAAAATCGTGGTAAATATCCCGTGAGTACTAATAGTAATGAAAGTTTTTTTAAATTTAATATTGGAACCTATGATACAAATATACCTACTATGAAATTGAACAAGTTACTTAAAAATAAATACAATACATGATTGTAAACGCTCTTAGATTTTTAAGAGCCGCGTTAAAGAGACTAGGTAAATGTGCTTCGGAAATAAACAAAATAACACTTTATAACATTTTCCGATGTTTCTGTTTTGTAATTGGTCTTATGAGAAGTTTCGTTCAAATACACTGCAATACATTCCTGAACACTATTCGATATCTTGCAAATAGCTGTAAAGCGGCTACTTACATTTCGTAATAGCTTCTCGAACAACGGACATGTATATTTCGATCGTTTATCTTGTCCGTAAAAAGCTGCTCTACTAACTGTTTTCGAACAGAACCCGATCGCAAGAGTCTAGATCTCGACACGAACAGTGTAAAGGCCGTAGGTGACAGCCGTCGGCATTTGTACTTCCGCGCGAGACTGGGTTTCTTCGTGAGCACACCCTGTGCGAGTGTGGGAACTTGGAACTGAGCGCTTTGTTTTTATGTATAGGCTGTTCCAAAACTACTACATAAATTAGAATAAATTTGAGAAGAAAATATGAATCTAGTTACTGTGCAGTTACCTCAGTTCATATTACCTAAAATTGAAGCACTTACTACTTTTTTTTAATTTTGATATTTCATATCCGAACAAAATCCACTTTCAAAATTTGAAACAAGTTAAAATTATGTAGGTGTGATCTAATCAACGTAGAAGAGAAACCTTAATACTGTCAACGCGTTTAAACAATTAAAGACATTAAACTTTAACCCGACTTTCTTTTACAATAAAAATCATAAATGGATTTTCAAATCATAATAATATTTTTATGAGTTTCCAATGAAAGCTGATGACTGGTAGTATAAAATCCCACATATTTACATATCAAATGATCAATAATAACTAATTTTTTGACGGCACGCGCCTAATGACTATGAGAAATCCAATATCCATTTTAATATAATCAGAACCCGAATATATTATAAAATATATTATTTTGTCAATCAAGACAAAATAACACAAAATTCAGATATAGAAGTCCGGTTTGCCGACTGATGTGATTATCAGTATTGTATAAATATTTATGAGAGCCTAAAAGCATTGTGACATTTACAAGATGTTAGTTTTTGGCTATAAATTGTAAGGTACAGTGGTCGATTTTCGTAATACTATTTTATTTTAGTATTAAAATTGGCATTCTCTCTTTCTTTAGGTTTTCAAATTATTGCTTTTAAAACATAACTAAAAAGGCCTAAAATATTGAAATACTCATTAGTAATCACAATAAAAAAAAGCTTTCTAATAAACAGGTGGTCAACAAAACCGTCATTAATTGCAGCCAGGTATGTATGCTCCACCCAAATTATTTATTTAAAGTGACAGTCAATTTCTAAGCATCCTGTATGGATCAACACTAAAGCTAGGGTTGCCTAATTAACCGCGGTTGCCACCTCGGACGCGACGTGAACATGTGCATGCTATCTGCCGATGCTTTGCTGTAATTATACTGCTCTACAACACTTGGCGGATTGTATGGTTTTTGCAATGCCAAAGTTTAATTGGTTTTATCGGGCGTTTGGTTAGACGACAGGTATTATTCTAAGATATCACTGCACTTACTCATATCATTATTGCCAATTTTTTCTTTGGGACTAACCGTAAAATCATCTATCACAAAATAATCATCTGTTCAAAATTTAATCGAGGGTAAATGTAATTTTGCTATGGCAAAGCCGTTTTTTTTTTGTACTGTGTTTTTCAGAAGAATTATATTAACACATGGGCTACTTTTTGAACCGGAAATATATATGATACTTTTGCGATATCGGGTGAAACAGCGGGTCGCTGCTAGTAATTAAATACACAAGTTTAATTGGTAGCAGGGACAGAGTTATTTTTTTTGGTATACCTACAAATAAGACTTTATTATTTAAGCAACACCATGTATAAATGAGACTAAAACCATAATTTATATCAACACTAGCTGCGCCCAGTGGTTTCACCCGCTATTCTACAGGAACGGTTAAATTTTTCCCGATAAATGCAGCCTATGTGTTACTCGTTGGAAAAAGCTACCTCCATACCAAATTTCATCCAAATCCGCTAAGCCGTTACAGAGTTGAACGAGAACAAACACACTTACATACTTACACACAAATTTCGTATTTATAATGCTAGTGTGATGTCGACTCGAATATTAGGTTACACAGTGACACGAGAATCGTAAGTGTTGACCTATCGAGCCAGATACAATCTACTCGACCGGGATGACCCAATGAGCCAACTATATGGGACATCTCCGTCTCGATTCTAAATCGAATCGTAATCAAACTAAGTGCGATGTATTGTTTCGCATTTGCATATAAATAATTGGATGGGCTTATTGTAAAAGCGTTAGTGAAAAGGTGAGCAGATTATGGGAATCAGGGCAATGTTTACAGTCTGACTACTTTATTAGATTGCAATTTATATATTGGGCACTACTTAGTTGATTGCAAGGATAGATAGTGACTGTCCGTTTTGAACACTCTAAGATAATCCAAATTGTATCTTTTTTTTAACCATTACGTTGAAAAGCCATGAGTTTTATTTATGCAACATGTAATTCAAACAATTTAATTTTTCTATACTGGCTAAAGGGCATTTTTACTGAAACACTCCACAACCAATGTACATGTACAAATACAAACATCCCAATGTATTTCGAATTGTTTATTAACAATCGAAATTAATAAAAAAAAAAAGGTGATTGATTGATTCAGGCGTAACTTTGCGGATGTTAATTTTCAAACTGTTTCTAAAATAACCAGCCCAAGTCGGAGAACAAATAAATATAATAAATAATAATAAATATCTGGGACATTATTGCACACACGGTCATCTGACCCCAAACTAAGCAAAGGTTGTAATATGGCTGCCAGAGACAGATATACGTAGATATTTTTAAATACATACTTATATAGATATTAACACCCAGACATAGAACAAACACAAATATTCATCACATAAATGTTTGTCCTAGATGGGAATCGAACCCACGCCCCCAAACACAGAAGGTAGGTTCAATACCAACTGAGCCACCGGGGCAGTCTACTGAGAACGTCTAGTCAGAACGGTACTACTCTATTTTCAATTTAGAATAATAATTTCAAAGTTCTAAAATTTTCTTTTAAAAATATTCAGGTAATTTAAAATTGTTAATACTTCTCTTTTCAAAATATTAATTCAAATTTAAATTTAAATAAATATAAAGTTGAAAACGAACAATTGATCCTTATTCTTATTGTACAGGACGTGACGTTGCAGCGGAAAGACACTACAGATTGGTAATTTTAGACACGTTTAAAAAATAGAGGAGCAAACTTACTGTATGGATGCATAATTCCGAATGACACTGAACTGGAGACGCTTACCATCAGGAAAACTACTTCTTCAGCTTTATTTAAAAAATTACAACTACAATAAATGGAAAGATAAATCATTAGCTGACAAGAAATCCAGTAACAAAGAAGACGATAACAAAAAAAACGATTCTGTTTCAGAAATGTATCTTTAGAAATGTTTCTTATATTCCTGTTTGTACTCACTTAATAGAGGTGTATGGCCGTCATACACTTAGCAAAACAATCGGTAGCGGTACTCTTCGCTGGAGGCGCTCACGGCATCGATTGCCGTGCAGTCGTTCACACGCGATATGCTATATTGGTGTCGAGGAATGGAGATATCGATGCTGACAGCAATCGAGATCGATGTGTGACTTATATGATGGGATGTTCTAGTTTTCTTTAAATAGTTATTTTTTAGATTAGGCATGTAGTAAACGATCTCAGGGCAACGCCCAAAAGTTCTACTTTAGTTTTTCTTGAACTATGTATAGGTACTACCAAATACCAATATTCTATGGTACTTCATATTATAGTTAGTTCTACGTTATTAGGCTTGAAAGTCGGTCGTAACAGATTTATTGCATTACCAAAGACAGATCATTACCCCGTATCTGGCGCAAGCTTTCAGCCGCGCATCACATGGCAACAAATTGCAGCAATTTCGTCTCTTCGCTGCTAAACGCGAGGCAGCGTTGCACCATGTAGGTACTTGTACAGAGAAGAATACTGGTAGGATTGCCATGGATTTGGGTTTAGTTTGGATCGTTCGATTTTTGAAAATATTTTCGAGATATTTTTTCTTTAAGCGTAATTTATTGACAAACTGTTAGTGATAAATAACAGTGATCAAGTTACAATATATCCACGGGGTAGATAAACAAAAGTGTGGCGATGTAAGCTCGTTGAATAACAATGCTAATTCCCTAACCAAGTAAAGCAACAAACTTTTATCGATTATTAGATTTTGTTTGTGTAATTTATCATAATAGAACCAGAAGAGATCTGATCATATTTATCACATTTCTTCAGCTAAGAATACAACGTGCTTTTCAAACAACGCAAATTCTTTCGCAGGCAGCTTATGCTTATCTAGTAACTTTTGTTCTATGACTTTTAATAACACATATTTTTTTCTCTCTTATAAGAGATATGTTTTTGTTATCAAAACCAAAAAAATAAAAAATCTTAACATCTAAATGAGATTAGAAAGAACGCGGGAGACCAGAAGAAGCAAGAACCCCAAGAAGCTTAGAAGTTAGGAGCTGACATTTGTAAACTTGAAAGATTTTTTTCCTTACCAACCCATATATTTTTCTTGTAAATGTTTCAAGGTTTTGTGAAAAGTCATGGAACAAAACTTTGTAATCGCTTGTTTTTACTAGCCGCAGTAAATTCTGGTAGCGAATTGCTATTAGCTATTTGCTATTGCTATTAGTAGCAATTTGCTGCGAGCTACGTTTCAGCATAGAGCCATGCACGTGATTGTAAATTTGGAACTGGTTATCAAAATCGTCAGGATGAAATCTCCTGGAAGCTATCTGTCCTTATTCAGAAAACTGATGGCGTCCTGCAACTGCGAATTATCCAGGTCATGTGTCCGCAGCGCTACCGTCCGAGTTCGCACAGTTTCGGAAGCATTAGGGCCCATTAAGCACCGTTAGCACACGAGCTCCGTCACGAGCTCACGACTCCATCTATCGAGATCGCGGTAGCACCATCAAGGGGCCTACTATTTATTCTTAAGGGCTCTTGCCTCGACCTAATTTTCATAGAACTTATGTCTACTAAAACTCAAAAAGTATGTATCTTTACTTCCTCATTTCCACACTATCACGAGCTCCCAGGGCTTGAAAAGAGATTCTCAATCTTAATTTTTATTTAGAGAAATCTAAAAATAGCAATGTTAGAAGACATTGATTTTACTTTGATTTGTTAAAACGAATAACAAATCAAATAAAAACAAAACATAATTTTCATTTTCTGGTAGAACTAAGTTGTAAGACGACAAAGCAACTTAACTTCATCAACTTAAGTATTATTATATAGGTAAATCTGTAAAGTGCAAGTGAAGTTGGAATTTCCTTTACAAGTACAAAGTTACACTGACAAAAAGCTAGTTTTTTTTTCATGGTAGGCCCCCAGGAATCGCGGATGCTTGTCGTTTCACACGGAACACTGTTATGCGTGTATGTGGTTATTGTTATGGATCTCTTTTGGGTTTATTGCCCACGATTGTCGTGTAGGAAGCTAAGGTGACGAAGATTTACCAGCAGTTTCTCTATAGATGCAGTTAGTCTCATTAAATAGAGTTTTACAAATGTTGGGCTATGTCGATTTCCAAGATTTTCGACTTTCAAAGCATCACAGCGCTATGCTTCGTTCGGCTATGTTAGCGCCGACCGCCATTTGACAAACGAGGGAGATAGAGTGAGTAATTATACTTTTATCGTATTTTCTCTCGTTGGTCAGTGGTCCGTGGTTGTCACGTGTGGAGTCTTGGAAACCATATACGACAACGACACGATTACTATATTTTGTTGTTCGACAAGTTTGACGATTGCCATCGATCAAATCCGTTTTCATCTATGATAGTCTTCTATTCATCATATTTGGCATTTTTCACAGAATGTCAAATTTCTTGTTTGAAAATGAAAAATTCCTTGATAAAAGACGTGGAGAAATAACCAAAAAGTCTTTAACATATAAAATATTTAGCAACTGTCGCACAAATCAAGTAAGGACTAAGTGAACTGTAGTTTTCGCTTACCATTCTCATAATGTGTATAATGATGATGTTTTTTTCAAATTTGAAACCGTCTATGACTTTGTGCGTTTTCGCAAGTTGGTGTATTACATTACTATTGAATATTTTTTTCTGTATTTTATTGCTGAAACATTTTTTTTGCATACCCATTGTAGATGTGCAAACGTAAAAAGAAACGAAGGTATGTTATTCAAGCAAGGGCAACCTAGTTTTTTTTTTACATATATTATAAATACACCTTAATCAAAGGTATGAAAAAAGTGTCAATCGCAAAGAAAAACGTATTTTCCATATTTTCTATCTCATATCCCTAAAAATATGAGATAGAATAAATCGAGTAAAACGTAAGGCAGAAATAAAAAAAATATCCTTATTTTGTTTGATCGTTCCGCCAAAATCTCACGCTTAACTCAATTAAATCGGCTTAACACCTTTCAATCGTCCCTCAAGTTCATTAAACTTCTTAAAGCGAGCTGTGTCACATGAGGCCGACAATCCGCTAGTTGTTAACTTGTCATATGTCATTACCATACAATGTGTTGGTAGCCGCGAGGTCGCGACACTAACTATATCGATGCAAATCTCATCTCGAACCTATGTCGTAACGGTGAAGAAGCGATCTCGAAACAGTATACCTTTACAATACGAACCTATTGGAACAATTGTAGGAAACCTAACGATTCACCATATTTGTAGATGTTCAATTGTTCTCGCATCAAAATAGGTAATCAAAATAAGTTGCGTAAATGACATATGTTTATTTTCTCGAGTTCCGCAGAATCGATGTCAATTTCAATTTAGTAAGGTAAGTGTGGTTTTACGCACGGCATAAGAAGCACCCGTCATGATTGATAATGGTCACTGTGCTATGTAGTTTCTCAAATGTGCTTGAACAGACAGACGTAGCAATTAATTAATTTTGTAATAATAATAGTCTAATTTAAAAAAAAAATGCTCTAAAATATTGTATTAATGTTGTAAAACATTCTGCGAGTAAAGAGACCAGACGAGATCGAATGGGCGACTTGATCGTATTACCACGTCGCTGCACAAAAAAAAATTACGACCTAATTACCGTTGTTATTTTTAAAATCTCTAATGTCAAGTGTATATATATATTATACACTTAACTTCAGAGATTCATATTAGAATTGAAACAGTTAATATTTCTCTTTCCTCCTAAGAGGATTTTGGCGTCGCACGTCTTATGCATTTGCCAGTGTCAAGTATACATAATATATTCTCAAGTTTTGTAGCTATTGTCAAACAAGTCATAGTCACGGTCAAAGTCAAGCAAAGTAAGTCACGGTCAAGTCCAAGTCATGCCCCAGTATAGTAAAGCCTTCTATGGAGTTTTGGCAACAACACGAAAATTCACTTTTCACGACATTATACCATTCACCAATACTCGTGCATGCACACGAACACTTAACGGGTAGAAATTCACCGTTTTTACACATTAACACTCGAAATAACACAAGTTTTGGTAAATAATAAAATGACGCGACATGAATTCTTCACATTCCCGCCAAAACCTCCTATCGTAACGTTATTAGACAAATATGTACAGAAGTCTTCAAGCATGGCGTTTGATTACTGTTTTCAAACAAATTCTATTGTAAAACCTGAAAGCACTGGCTTCCGAAGAAGTGCTCAGCTGGTTTACTAGCTATTTACCAAACAGGCAACAAAGTCTTTCTTTCTTGACTAATCTCTTCAGAATAATTATCTGTTCTCTCCCCCTCTAAAGTACTTAGTAAATTACTTAATTAACTACGAATCCACTTTCTAATCCAGCCTAATTAATTTCAGCCAATAAAAGTGCGTATACTTAATTAAGCGCTTAATAACAGTGATAAGATAATGATAACTGAAGGTGTAATGGCTGTAAATCCAGACATAGACTTGTTTATATGATTTACGTCGCGAGCTTTCAATGTCACAGGTTATTTTATACGTTATTTGAGGTCTTAGAGCAACACAGGTCTCCGGCAGACCTGGAGCCGTTCGGGCCGGTAACGAATTGCTCAATGTTTGAGGATTACCTCAACTTTAGTCTTTTTTATTTTATTTTTTGAATAGGAATATCATAGACAACAAAATTAGATGTGAGAGATAAGCATTCAAAATTATTAGAAAAAATTGTTTTGCGTTAATTTTCAGGCTTTTTAATAAAAGTATTTAAAATGCATAGAAACGATTACGTTATGTCACGTGTTTGTACTGATATCGAAAATTACACTAATTTTTCTTTCTTATTTTTTCCTAGAACCTTTTATAATCAGACTTAGCTTCGAAATCGACTATTGGACCTGGATGAACCTATTTTGGACTCTGCCAGAATTATGTACAATACAATACAATACAGTACAATATTCGAGTATTTGCGAAAAAACTTAAAATTAAAATTAAAAATATTACTTAGGTTTCCCAGTTAGCTTCCTACAGTTTACCTTTGCCTCTGTTGATTTGTAACAGTAGTCAAGGTGTTCTACTAAAGCTAGACTGCCTCCTTGACAGGCAGGAGGATAATGCCTCACGATATACAGACCACAGCCTTGTCGACTTCAGCGAGCACTGATAACCGCGAGTTATGCAAATGTGATCCCAGCCAAGAGTTAGTAATCTAGGTAAAAAGATAGCTTCTGTGATGTAAGAAAGCAAGGTTCATGATATATTTGTCATTCAACCAGTCGCCTTTGTAAATAAATACACAGATATAGGTTGTACTACCAACGATGACACGGTATCATAATTATAAGGTATAAGGAACGGAATCAGCTGTTGCATAAAAAAAAACATGTACACTCAATCAAAAGTCATTTTTGTTTTTTTTTTGGCGACTTTTGTGCTGCTCCCATAATAAAAGCTATTCATAATTATTAGTATTATGAGCTTCTTTTGGCTTAGTTACACAGTTCTGTGTAAGCCTGTGTAGTTATCCAATGTTATTATTTCTTTAATGTTGACCAGAAGTTCGTTACTTGACAATTTTGCTCTCAGCCCGTGATAATGTTAATACTTAATAATAACTAATTATTAATTATTAAATAATATTTTATTTATAATTAGTAGATACTTTTCATCCGCTACTGTTAAAATATAGGGTCGTATCTTACATAAAATCTGAGCGTCTGATTTACAATCCTCGTATTAACTAATATTTAATATAATGTAGTGTCTCAAATCGTATAAAAAAAAACATAAATATATTCTTAACAAGTTTATTCCATCGTACATGGCGTCATCGCCAACTGATGAGGCACGAATCATTAACATAATGCAATATAAAAAAATATTATGTGTGAATAGTGTAATTAGTAGAAGAGTTTTTTTTTTAAATTAAAAACTGGCAATCAAGAAAGTAGAGTAAGACGACTGCAATACGTTAACAGACCCAATATCTTCACAGAGCGTGAAAACCAAGACAAATTATCCACTGACCTGTGCTGGCGCAGATTGTCCTGCCTCTTGAAGGCCTTCCCGCATACCTCGCAACTGAAGGACAGCTCCGGACTCTTATGTGTCCTCTCGTGTATCATCAGGTTGTAAGATTTCGTGAAACGACGCTGGCAGTACTTGCACACGAACTCGCATTTCGGGCGCAGTTTGCGTCTGAAATCCCGTGTGTGGTCCTCGTCAATTTGCATCACCGCGAACATTTTGTCAAGAAGCGATGCTTTGACGGGCGGTGCTTGGCGCCTGTACAATGATAAGTTATCAAATGTCGTGTGCGTATGATTATGTGGGTGTTAGGGTTATATGTGCGGGTGTTAGGGTTATGTGTGCGGGTGTTACAGCCATTTGTGAGGAGTTACTGCCATGTGTGGGTATTCCGTCTGTGTATGTAGGTGTAACAGCGACGTGTGAGTATTTAATGTTATGTGTGGGTGTGACAAATATGGAAGGGAGTGTTATCGATATACTTGACAAAATATTCGCGAAATTTTGTCAAGAAGTTTGCTTTGGCGCCTGTACAAATGATGTTTGATTTTGAGTTGATAATGAATGAGTTTTTAAAAATGTCGTGTGCGTAGGATTTGGATGGGTGTTACGACTATGTGTGTGGGTGTTACAGCCATGGATGAGTGTACATCTACGTGAGGGTTGGTTTGGGTATGCTTGACAAAATGTTTGCGACATTTTGCCAAGAAGAAAAGCTTTGACTGGCGGTGCTTGGCGATTGTATAATAACATGTTTTAAAATGAATACGCTGTGTGAGAATGTTACAGCTATACGAAGGAATGCAATGGATATGCTTGACAAAATATTCGCGACATTTTTTTAACAAGCGATTCGCTGACGGACTTTGCTTATTCGTCTCTATAGTGATAATGAATATAATGTTATCAAAATTTATGCGTATATGAATAACTAGCTGTTAATGTTATTTGTGAGCATGTTATAGCTAAGTGTGGAATTGTTACGGATAATTGAAATGGTTTAGAAAATATTCGTGACATTCTGTCACTAAGCAATGCTGTGACAGATAATAATACGTGGTCTATAGAAATATAACACATTATACTGTGTGCGTATGATCAAAGAGGTGAAACGAGTATGTTATGAATTTAATGGTGGGCGTGACAAATGTATAGGGGGGAAGTACATCATTTTGCGTTTGGCGTATTATACAAAGATTAGGTAAGTAAATAACCAGTTGACGCATATGCAATTTTTTTTCTTTAAAATATATCCCGCCTTGCCTGGCGCAAGATATTGTAATTTGCGGTTACGATTGGGCGGCTCAAAATTCATTCATGGAATCTGTGCCTATGATTGGCCGATCAAAGGTGATCTAATTGACGAGAGTATACTACTTATTATAGGCGTACTATATTCGTGAGAGGGGAATAGTAACGAGCTGTCAACCGATTAAATGGTCAGTTTTTTTTTTTGCAGGTATTTTTCATGAATACCATTGTAGCAAGCAGAAATAAAATCAAAAAGCAATGGACTCATGAGCAAAGACAACAAACACAAAACATAAAAGCAAATCATAATAATTAAAGTTAATTTTTGTACTTGACTTGTACTTATTGTCGAGTAGGTTTCTGATATACTTTGTCCAGTTATTGGTATTGGTTTGGTATTTGCCCGGAATGAAATAGTTAAAAATTACATCAATCGCTTGTAAAAGTTGATAAATGTCTATTTCTGGTAAGTATCTGCAATAACTCTAAATATCTGCAACGTATATCCGTTGTGGTAAAGCTAATGACAAAATATGTAGTAATTTCTGAAAATATATGGTAATTAAAATTCGGCCTAATTAACCATGTTTAAAAACATATCCAGGCAAAAAATAATCACTCGAAGGGTTGGAAAAAAAATCGTTCTTGTTTCCTACCAATCGGAAAGTCCGTCGCTCGGACGACATCTCAAAGAAATAACTAATTATAATTTTGAACATAATATAAGATAATATAAGTTATTATACAATACGCACCTTTGAAATCACTGAACACAAAAAAGTTTCAGTATTAAAACAAGTCCTAAAAAGGTCTTGTCACTTCACAATTATTTTTAAAAACTCTTGAAAGCAAAACTGATCCTTATTCAAACGAGTTAAGATTCAAATAAATTTAAAAGCGAACACTAAAACGAAACAAAAACTGAATACGATGATATAAATAGACTAGAAGTGTCAAACTAAACGTGCGATCAAGAGCGGGTGCGTTTAGCAACTGCGCTGGCGAGAGGGTGCGGAAACTACCGATAGCGTTACGCGGAAGGCGCAAGCGCAGCCCCCACCACGTGCGCAAGTGAATGAACAGGTAGCGCCAGTAAGCTGACGGCTCACAAGACAACTCGCTGGGAAAACTCGATGAACTTTGCACGTGAAACAGCTTATTGGGTTAGTCACCAATCGCTTCATGACAATTGCGACACGAATTTGAACTTTAGCATTTAGCTTTTAAGGTTGAACTAGGCTTTACTGCTGAATTAGATTTTGCAATATCATAATAGCTTGCAGGTGGGTCTCAAATTTGAATATAAAATAGCGTTAATATCCTAAAAATACAAAGGCTTAAAAAAAAGCGGTTATAAAAGTCTTTTAATCATGAGGAAGTAATAACAATGACTGTAACATACTCAAGTACTTTAACTCGGTGGGAAAACGAGCGGGAGAACGGTGGCTGGCGGCGCTACCGTGGGTTTCACTCACGAAACTCACATGACCCCCACTTATTTCGGCACCGGTACTGTTTACCGGTAAATTGTTGATGATTTTCGGCTTCTGACAGAAGCCAAGTTACTAGCCCTCGGGCGTAGGGTTGCCGTCTGACCAGATAAATCCGGAAAGTAACCGATTGTACACTGATTGATTAAGTCTATTATGAGCAATATAACTGGAATACAAATTATATCCAACACACAATTAGAGACAAATAAAAAAAAAATGTGGAGATATTAATTTAAAACGATGTTGCTAAGCAAAAAAATATTGGTTAAGATTTTTAAATAATGTATGACTTATTCAGAAATGCCTAGCCGTTAAAACTTAATAAGAATCTACTGAGTTTTATCTTCAGCTAAGACCGGGCCTTTATCCAAAAATCTGGATTTTTAACCAGTTGGAAAGCCAGTCAGTTCTACGATTTAAGACCCTGGCAACCCTACCCTCGCGCAATGTATTTTCTAGATTACTTACCTCCATGTTATTAGGTTCAAATTTATAATCGTTTTATCACACCGCTTAGACTTTTCGTGAGATGAATTTTGTGAACAGGTTACGAGATAGATCTACATCGATTTCACGGGCCATTTTCTTATTATTTGTTGATTTTAATTGCATAATTCTACCAGCCAGGTGGTACGGCGCTGTTCACCCGTGTCGGATTAGGGATTCATTCAGTCCTCGGTGTTTTCACACAAAATTCAAATTTCGCGAGCTAAAGGAGCCATAAAATGTAATTCCTGGAACAGGCGTGAAGCGACACTTACGACTCTTTTTATAGTCGCGTAAGTTCATTCAAATTATTAAACGTCGTGTGCGACTGAAGTGTAAACTTAATGAGTTTTCATACTTAGATTCTTAGTCATAATTATGTCCATCCAAAGGTTGTCTGGAAGAAACCGCTTTAGGCGATAAGACCGTTTTACTATATATACTACCGTTTTAAAAAAAAAAAATTGTTCATTTTTTTAAGTTTGTTTTGGTGTATAATAAAGTTATATTGTATTGTATAGTATTCCGATAGGCTTGTTGGAGTTGACACTGAGTTGATACAATAGAAATTTATAGAGAAGTAATGGCATTATATTTAAATTATTATATGTGATTTGTTACATTCAGATCCTTTCTATTTTAATTTTTTCTTACCTACATACATATCTAGTATAATTAGCCAGGGTCGCAATTTTTCACAATTACAACAAGTCTCAATTATAGTTTAACCCCCGCCTACTGAAACGTTTGTTAACTTTGACGACAGAATAAGTCTGTTGCTGCCTTTGTCATTTGCTTAGTGCCAGACAAAGGCAGCATTAGAATTAATCTGTTGACAAAGTTACCAAGCGTTTCTGTATTCGGGGGTTAGTCAACAATTTCGGCCATTTCCCAATCCAAGTCCGATTTTAAGTAACGACATGTTGGAAGATTTTGTCCATAAATGTATCTAAATGTGTCATAAAAAAACGTTTTAATATGGTCTCAGTTAGAGGTTCTTAAATTTTGACAAAGTTTTTTTTTAAACTCTAGTGTTGCACTGTTTTTTGCTCCAGTATATTTTTTACCAAAATGCGGCAAATTTTGATTGCATCAACAAACCATGAAAGGCCGTACCGACTTAAACGCAAAAAACAGCAATCAGAATCATCTTCATATGTATTTTATCATGTTAAGTGACTTATAAGGAAGCGCAAAAGGTTAATTTTCATGACTTCATAAAAAATCTGTCTGTTAGTTCGTTTTTGTTTACCTATGATGTAAGTTTATGGTTAAACTGTAATTTGAACTAACCAGCAAACTTTATAATCCCCTTCACCTCTCATTCTCATTCAAATTAATAATATTAATAAGCGTTGAATAACTCCAGAAATCCCCTGCGAAGGGAATTTTTGTCCAAAAAAGTTGTAGTGGTTGAAGGGATTTCTGGAGTTTTTAAACGCTTATTAATACTGGAGTTTTTAAACGCTTATTAATTATTAATAAGCGTTTAAAAACTCCAGAAATCCTTAATAAGCGTTTAAAAACTCCAGAAATCCCTTCAACGTTTATGATTCTTTATGATGAATTTATGATGAATTTGTTTATGATGAAAGTTTATGATTCTTAGTGAAGCCGAGTACAAAAGCTAGTGCAAGTGATAAAGATCAGTGGTCACGGTTTTACTTCACCAAAGTCATAAAACATACAGTCGGACAGAAGTTAAACGGGCGACATCATGTTTACATCTCCGGATAGCCTACTTTGGGAGCTATATTTTATTACTTATGGTCTTTATTACATTAAACATACTTATAGAACCTATGACTTTTGGCGCCAACATGAAAAATCATGTCGCCGCTTTGTATTATTTTCCTAACCTTGTTTTCTTTCGAGTGTCCATGTGACAGTGGTGGATTATTACCCATTAAGTGTTCGTCAGTGTGCATGAGTATTAGTACTTTTTGTGCTGTTTCCAAAACTGCGTAAAAGCTTCCAGTAAAGCTTCACTACTTCACTGTAGCATGCCTTGGACAATTGGCTAAATATGCTATGTGTGAAGCCAAAATATTAGATAAAAAAATTACCTATAATTAATTACACGACAAAATTTTAAATAAAAACTAAGCATGTCTTTTGAAAACTATAAACAAGAATGCTTTAAAAAAGGAGAGATAGGATATTATAAATGCAAAAGTTTGACTGTAAGTGCGTAAATGTGTTTGTTCCCACTCACCTCCGTAACATCTAAACGTGTGAAGTTTTGCGTAGAGGTAGCTTAAGCTTTGATTAAATACATTAAAAATAGACTCTTTAGTATAGTGGGGAACCGCAGAGCGCAGCTAGTAATAAAAAAAAGTTTCCAGAGTTCAAGGTATGTATACTTATGTATTGTCTATTCTAACGCTATTTTAAACGCTTGAAATAATTTAAATATATGTATTCCATATATTATTCCCAATCGCCAAAATCCGTAGGTAATTAATTCTTCTTCATCTTCAAATCAAATCATCAAATCTTTATTTGAATATAGCACTTTAATATTTTTTCTTAAATAACTGGTTGTATCTTATCTTATTCCTGTATAAAATAGAAATATGATATTTTCTTAATCAAGATTTTAGAAGCTAGATGTGATACAAACGATGAAATCATTACATTAAAAACCATCTCTACAAGTCAAAATTAGTTCACGCGGATCTTCACACGGTGACTCATTTGGCCCAGCAGACCTTGTGTCGTTTAAGACAAGATGAATCACAGTAGAATGTATCTCCCTTGAACTATTGACATTTCATGGAATAACATTAAAAACATGTTAAAAACCGACGTGCAAATGCTTGAGAAAGAGCAAATTCATTGTTCTCTCTAAGTTGTCACTTTCGTAGAACATCGTGATGACGTCAGTTTGATTTTTGACCTGCGCTTAATTGGGATGACGTATCTAGGCAGAGTACCTACGTCTTTGTGGTTTAATGACTTTTACGGAAAATTTTAAAGGTGGAAGGAAAAAATTGTGGAATATATTTGAGAAAAATGTGTTTTAAAAGACTGCATCTTCAACGTATCTCTAGTGTTTGTTTCTTGTGTCTAGAACAACAAACACAATACATCAAAACACACGGAGTCGGTGTGCTGAAAACACTGGAGATTATCATAGATACAGTTTTGAAGATTCCGCAAACCATGTTTTTTTTTATTCTAAAACATAAAGCACATTTTAGGATCATTATCAATAGCGCGTGTTATTTATATTATTTAACATCTTATATCTCAGGGTGATGAGCGCAGTGCGGTGCCGCGCAGAGTTGGGAATTGTTAAAGTTCAAAAATTTTGGGTGACATTGAACTGTTATGGGAAAGCGTGACACTTAACTTCAGGCGAGCGACTTGCTCGTCTCGTCGGTCAATAACATTAAAAGTTATATACAGGGTTATAAGGAAAGGGTATGCTAAGCTAAAAGGGGCTCATAGTACCCAAGATTATGAACAACTTTTACTATGGGACCAAACCTAAAATCGAGAAAAAATATCAGCTGTTCCATACATTTTGTCGAGTGTAATTGACATTTTTCTATGGAACAGCTGTTTTTTTTTCTCTATTTCAGTGTTGGTCCCATAGTAAAAGTTGTTCGTAATGATGAGTACTATGAGCCCTTTTCGGCTTAGCATACCCTTTTCTTATAACCCTGTATATATAATAATAATTAAAGTTTAATTTTATTTTAACTAAGTCATTGACAAAATTGATGCCCCAACAATCAAAAAAAGATATGAAAAGAAATAAAGAGGTGAATTAAGTAATATTGTTTGTAGTGGTTAGACTCTCGCAGAGTTCGCCTAGGGAAGTACCACACCTTTGCCAGTTATTCTACCGCCAAGCAGTAGTGTACAATATTACTGTATTCCGAATTCAAGGCCAACGTTTCCAGCGAAATACTGGGGACAGAGTTGTAACATCTCAGGTGACGAGCGCAGTTCATTGCCGCGCAGGGTTTTGAACTGTTGAAGTTCAAAATTTTGGCTGCAACTGATCTGTTATGGGCAAGTGTGACGCTTAACATCAGGTGAGCGACTTGCTCGTCTTGTTATTAGGTACATTAAAAAACCTAATACCAAGTTTTAGAAAGAGGATAATTTAAAAGTGTTTAGAATAATAAAAACAAAGCATACGTTTACTCACCTTTAACTTACCTAGCCTCTAATCCTAAAAGCCTTATTTGGCCATAATCACTTCGCAATACTTTACGTAACAAAATTGTAATGTATCATCTTAATAAATTCCAATTCAATATTATTATACTGTAGAGAGAGAGTTGCAGTTTCGACACATGTCTTAAAACCTCTGACTAAGAGAAGAATCATTAATTAGAAAAAGAATGTCCGTTTGAATATGAATAAATCAGCTTTAGATTTAGACGTTACATTAGCTTGTTAGTGTCTCGTAATCAATTGATTCGAATTAATCATAGTTCCAATTGATTCTTCTAATAATTCATGTCAATTAATTAGTTATGAAAAGTTAATTGATCGTTGTTAATTGATTATTGATAATTAGCTGAACGATTAGCAGCTAAATAGCATCTGTTTCATTTGAACTTAATTTTAAGAATTTTTATAAATTCGGTGTTACTAAGCATGACGCGTTAATTATGTCACTAGGTCGATGGAATACCTTAACTCTAAAATTGTATTTACTGATGACTGTTTCCATAACTATTATAATCAAAAGTATTGTATTAGCACAATGATTTCGTATAGTCCATGAAAAATAACAAAATAAAAAAGATTACCCCTCTTCTTGGGCAGTCGGGTTAAAAAGACAAACGCCTTTATTAATCAAAGTATAACAAAGGTATAATAATAACATTTCACATTCATAGCTACTAGGATTCTACTGCTACTGCTACTAGGATGCCATGGAACACACGTAAAGACAAGGCCAACTAACCATCCGGTCGGGAATCGAACCCGGGACCTCCTGCTCATAAGGTAAGCGCTCTACCATTGAGCCGATCAGGTCATCAAAGTCTATGTAAAGTGCTTTGTCAACACTTCGCTGGCTTATTTTAGCTAAAACTGACCTTTAGATACAAAAGAAAATCCGAACAATGATTTTAGAAGAGTACAAAAAGCAAGAGCGTCGCCGTCGTAACTCGTATGAATTTCCCAAGCACAATTGCTTATAGCAGTTCATTAATAACATTGTATGAAATCTCGCACAAACATAAACTCTGTACACCTCAATAATTACCCACAAAAACTGCCACCACAGAGTTAATTACGCAAAATTCCACAAACAGATACAATAAAGCTGGCAACACTGGCAACTACTAAATTGTTATTCGATTGTCAGCAACAATGTTGGCGACCACTGCTCGGTGATTAAAAAATGTGCAAGACACATCACTGGCTTTGCACACTGTTACTACATTTGAAATAAACGAAGACCGCGATGTAGTTAATTCTTGTAAATAAGTTAAAATTTAAAGTGGTACAATACATTTTTAACTATTTGAACCACAGATCAAATGGTGGTTATAAAGCAAGTTCTTTAAGTCGGTAATTAAAATTTATCACAACAGTAATAAAACCTGCAGACGAAAGCTATGCTCTGTTAATTTTGCTCTATTCAAAAGAGGCAGGGAATCATTAAAACACGAAGTATTTTTTGCCGCTGGTAAGTAATCGTAAACTGTTATTACAGATAGAACTTTGTTGCTTTTCTTGAGGTTATTTGTAGAAGGTATCATAATTTTATTATGTGCAATGACAATTTATGTAAGTTTTACTTACTTACAAATTTATCTGAATTTTTATGTACCTTCTATCTGCGTCCCGCTGCATTTTTACCCGACTCCACAAGAAGGTTTTTTTTGGGTGTATGTAAGTACTTGTGTGAGTATGTAATTAAACAAATATACGTAATGGTTTTGTTCCAAATTCTTGATACATACGTATTACCGAAGAATTTATTTATAGATAACTCTTTATTATACACACCAGAAATGACATACATAAGACAAAAAAAACAACTTAAAACTAGTGTAACAACTGGCACTTAAAGCAATATCTTCCAGGCAACCTTAGCATGGGAGGTTTTTTTTTAAATTACCTCCTATAGCCTAAACGGCTCGACCGATTTTGACGATTTAGGTGTCTTTGGATTCCTCTTTATGTCTCGACACCGGAGCGATATACATTTTACAGTCGAGTATTTTCTTTTTCTTTTAATAATATTACTTGTTTATATTATAATAAGCTAGTTTCGTATTTACCAACACATGGTAACACCAGCTAGTGTTTAGTAACAACACAACAGTTCAATGTGTAAACATAAAAATCAGTTTTTTATTTTATTAAATACTTATTTGCTTCTACATGTTCCACGGTCTTTTATAACAGCAGATATGACTGACATCTTTCGGAAAATCAAAGATTTCGGTACATTGTAACATTTCTTTGATCGCGTTTATTCATTACTATAAAATAATTATGATACCAAAATTATGAGTAATTGTATGTTTGCCCCAAAAATGTGCATTAACTTTTACACATCATTTCAATTAAGTTAAATAATTAATCGGAATTTCAACTAATTCCTGTAGTGAAGCACTCGATGCAGTTTATTGCCTCAATAAAGGTAATATCAATTTCAATCGGCAAAATGTCAATAAGATAAGAAATGTAGGTCTTATGTTATGACTGAGAAAACAATCGACTTACGATTGTGCTCAAAAGTCCTATAAACCCATTTTAGTTGGAATGTGGTTTAGTTTTCAAATTTGCGCTTGCTAATCTTCGACCAAAGTAAATAATAGTTAATAGACGGGCCCCACAACTGTGACGGGCCCTACCCAGCTTCCTTAAAAAGTCAAAACCATCGAACTTAAGCTTCAATACGTAATTAATCTTAATATCTACCAGAGAAAAGAGATGTGTTTATCACTTGCTCTCGGACCGTTTGACATTCGAACGTACGTCTTGCACCTTTCACAGACTGAAAGCAATTGAAGCAAGGTGAGTGCGGGCGCTCAATTTAAAGTCATCAATTCCCGCCCGTCCACTCATTTTACTTGGATCTAAGTTGCTAATGACTAAATTTTACTCAAATAATAAGTTTTTGTTAAAGTTTGTGAAAACCGCAAAAGTTGTATTCATCAGCAGGCCTATGCACGTCGTGATAAAGTTTTGTTCATCCGTTTTGTCTTCGCGTCAACGTGACAAACCTAGAATGGTGATAGGTCCGTCTCGTTCTCACGGGATAAAAATCGTGGATATTTTTTTATGCGGCGCGCTTGCTGTGCCTGTAGTAGGCAAGTAGGTATTTAATGTACCAGTACATTCGTTCATCAGCATCTTCAGCATTAAATTGTTTGTAACACGAGTAATCACAGATGAAGACATCACTAAAATGTACCCATTACTCTCCTCGTTAACAATCTCTACAAATCGTTTACTGATTTCAAAGATTTCGAAATTAAAATAAGTCAGAAATTACGAAAATTGATTTTCTACGATTAGTTGTCAACTTGATAATATAATTGACCGAGCGAAGCGAATGTCTCTGAGTTTACTGGGACAAATCGGCATTTGTATGTATGTTTGTGTGTATATTTGTCCGATGATAACTTGCGAACCGTTGATCCGATCTTCATGAAATTTTGTAGGCAAATAGTTCATTTCAATACAATTTTTAAGTTCGAATATGAGCGGAATCGGTCAAGGGAATGTGAAGATATAGGGGTCGCAAGGTCTCAGTTCGCCGCGAACTACTAGTTTATTCAATTTTAATATGATTTATACACACGAAACCTGTGAGTTTTCCTACGCTTAAGCTGTATCTGTGCAAAAATGCAGGTCGATCCGTTCAGTCGTTTAGCCCTGATAACGCGACAAACACTTTTTGAGACACAGAATAGAAAGAGAAACAGAGCTACTTTCGCATTTATAATATTAGTTAGGATATCATGCTATTCTACAAATAATAACCGAAATTACTAGCTTAAATTGAGGATACCGAAATTACAAAGCTTAAAATGGTGAACCGAGAATAAAAAACTGTACACCATATCTACCTCCATTTCATAAAGGACCGATACAAATAGCCACAATACCCAATCATAAATTAAGCGCCCTTATAATAAAATGCCTGAATAAAAAGAAGTCATGATCAACATTTGAATAAAATTATTACCAGCGCTTTGTTGCGCGCGTGCGCTTCTCTCTTGTATTTCAACACGAAATTTTATGTTTATCATTCTATTTGACATTTTTACGAACAATGACTCGCTCTGCCTCTTTCTTTCGATCACATTTCCTACAAGAGAGAAAGGGCGAGCTTTTATTGTTAGCTCATCGTTTAAATTATAAAGGAATGCGAGCTATGAGCTGAATCACGGAGTTATAATTACAGTGTTTGTTATTTATATGAATAAATCAAATTTCAAGAAATATAGCGTCATAAAACGAGTTTTACTCCTGCCTTTTTGGACTCTTAGGTACTTTATTTGCTAATATGTTTTCCAATTTTCAAATATGGAACAATGAGGCGTTTTCCAAAAAAAAACCTGGTAATAAAAGTACCCAATAGATGGCGTTAGATGTAACTTGAACTTTTGCTGTCACAAAGACAAAAAAATTTACGTGTGCCTTTCTTTTTCTCGTATTTTTTGGCTTCACATGTGTATTTAGACAATTTCAAGTAATGTAACTATGTATTAGACTTCATTTGAAATATTACAATAGTTGACACTGGCTAAATACGTGTGGAGCCAAAATTTAAGATTTAAAAAATAAACATTATTTTTTTTACAGAATTAACAATGACAGGTAAACTAATAGTATTACCTACGCCATCTAGTAAGTATTTTAGAACAATTTTTTTTTTTTTGAAAACGTCTCATTATGCGCCTAAGTTACTTTCAAACAACACTCCTTCATTAAAACATTTCAACGTGTAGTTGTTATAATAATTAATTAACGAGCAAGAAATTTACTTTTACATGTTTCCCGCTAGTAATTTCGCGCTTACCCAACTTTAATGACCCACACAATCAAAGTAATAACGTAATAACTTAGCCGAAGTATGTTGGCTAAGCTCGAGCCAAATTATAATATACAAATTAGAGAGTGAGCAGAAAATATCGAATAAGTTTATGTCCCGCGCGTTCCCACAGGAACGGTATGCGCCCGTACAGAACAGAGGAATATATGGAGTTGGAATTTACTCATATCCACTATTGTTTTTTTAAAACTTTTAATGTTTGATTATACCTACTGCAGGAAGACATTAGTACCCGAGATACAGAATATCTTGTTCGGGTGCTAACACTCCATTAATAGCTTTATATACACCTACCTAATAAGTTAATGTTTAATTTTAGACTACCTACATAACTATCTATGAATCAATTTATTACTTGTATACAGCTATTTACTATGTGTACAACTTTATGAGACAATAAACATATATTATTTATTTATTTATTGTGTGTAACTATTTTTAGGCTTCATTTATTTGCAACAATGTTCAATTTGATGTAAACGTAAACGATAATAATTAAAGTACAAAATGTATCTAATTGGAGTATATTACTTGGAAGTTTTGTTATAAGTTAAGTTGAGCTTTTTTTTTTTTTTTTTTTTTTTTTATTGTAAGCTAAATTGAACCTCATATGCTTAAACTGGCAAAGTTTATTACGACTTTTAAGGTTTATAATAATTATTACTTATGTCAGTTTACAATTGATTAATAATGTAAGACGATGAAAGGTATTATAATAAGATATATAAAAGAAGACAATAAATTATTTGGCAGTATATCGTCCCATCAGACAAACGACATCAAATCCATTGAGTGGAAAATTATACTAAGCCAGAAAGCCACAATTACAATAAAAAAATATTAGTTTGTAGTATCAACTCCACCACACTTCTGTGCGCATGCAACGAAGTATCTGTGAGCGCAGCTGATATATTGGGGCTTCGGTCGAATAGCCCCTGGCGGCGGCGAGTGCGCTTGCGTCTTTAAACCCCCCGCACCCCCTTCACTCCCTTCCTGAACTGATGAACACTGAAGAAATAACGATCAAGTCGTTTTACGTAATTTTATACATTGAACATTTCAAAAAAACGAATGTAATGTCTCCTATTATTATTTTTCAACAAAATAAGGTTTTTTGTATGTTGATTCGGAAATTCTCACGTTTGATTGAGTCAGATAGTCCGTTTTTATTTCACATGATTATTATTTTTAATCAGTGAGCTATAAATAAAACAACGTGTCAAAATCACGCCAGTTCTCGTAGTAAGTACCTACTAGCTAGCCCACACGGCTTCGCTCGTACAGGCTACCACAGTAAAATAAGCACCCCAACCTGCTCTTTAGGGGATGATTTTCAAAAAATCCTAAGACATTCTCATTCTTTATTTTTTATGCTCAGTACACAAACCGAGTTTCATTGGCTTAGCATGAAAAAATATTTTATTACCATACAAAATTAAGGGGTCCATTATATTTCATTATAGGTGGAATTTCGCAAAATCAGTCCTTTAATATCCACCTACATCATCCAACATTTTAAAAATATTGGGTTAAAATTTCACGTCTCTGTCATAAGCGGTTTGGTCTGCGCGTTGATTCTTAGAAAAGGGCTTGTTCTTTTATATATATAGATAGATAACTTCCTGGTTGCTGTAAATTACAGTACTAACTACCAATCAATTCGAACAAATAAATACTTTTAGATGTTTTAATTCCAAGGAAAATGAAGCGACCGAAAATCTACACATTTAAAAAAAAATATTATCGAAATTAACTTTATTTTTATTTTTATAAATAACTTTAAAATCTTAAACGTTATTAATCGAACGCCAGAAACACAATTCCATAAGTCACTTATCACACATTTATGCAAGTCTATCTTTCGAAAACCTATACGTACGAAAGCTCAACTAAAAATAACATCAAATATTTGTGTGTTTTTTTGCAATTTTTACAATTACATTTTATTCAGTACTCCATCCCACATAAAACTACATATACCTATTCATTCTCTTCCTTCTCTCTCCCCATTTACCAAAAATCCCTGAGGGCAGAGGCCGGGCCAACAGTAGCCGAGTAAATACACACACACGCGCACTGATACACATAACTAAGTTATATTGAGTGTGGGAGTCGGCTACCGGTTTACGCAGCCAATCGGCGGCTGTAGGTAACGGCCTTATGTTTGTTGTAAATGGTATGGTGTAAATATAAGCTGAAATAAGAAGTACTGATGCTTACTTGTATATAATACCAACATTATAAGCATGATCGCTTGTGTGTATATGACTAAGTGTAGTAAGATGTATGACTATGTAACTTCATTACGGTTAAGCGATTTTTTTTCAAATGCGATTTCGTTCAAATTGTACACACCTTTTTACTGCATAGATATGGATAGTTCCTTTCTATAATATAGTTAATAAAACCACGGAGCGTTATTTTACTTTAAAAAGTTCCAGTAAGTGATATTTAATGTTTTATTTTACAGTTCATACCTATCTTAAAACATTTTCCTAGTATCCAATATTTCGTGTTTTCTATTTTTATCATATTTAAATAACCATGCAACTAATAAATTATACCTCGATACTTACAATAAGATAAATAATAATGACTTATGACGTCACTGCCTACATTTAAAAATGATCTAATCAATTCGATACACATTCATCGCGTGTAATCTTGAAAAAAGTTAAATCAGGCTACTGTTCTCCAATCAGCGAGCTCCGAAGGCGGGGCGTAACACGGCAGCCGCAAACGCGCGTCACTTAAAAAATCCACTTTTTTAGTTACCACATTTACCGCTGGGAACGCCGAACGTGGGTGGGACTTTCTATAACCCGCGGCTATTCTCGTGTGGGCTGATGATACCTATACGATCCCGTTGAATGCGAGCCGATATTGTGAGAATATATTGTTTTCTTTTCTTTGTGATGAGCCTATAGGAGAAAGATAATGTTTGGGATTTTGAATTACCTACACAAGTATGACAAGTAAATCACATAATTAGTGAGAGTTTTGGTAAAATAATAAATGCTCTGGCCGTCATTATTACGTATTACGATCAATCTATGTGGCTAATCGTCTAACTATACGAATCATATAGCCTAACCTAACAACCACTAAAATTATATCAGAACGTCTATTTAAATTTAATAACCAAAACGTCATATTCTCAATTAGCTTAGATCAGCTGGACATTTACGTAGGTGTTATATATTACACATATAAAACCCCGCTAAAATTCCATCTCAAAAAATAATTTAAAAGTAATATCTAAAGGATTATCTAGCCGCAAATAAAGCTTGCCAAACAGACACTTCAAAGCCGAACAAAGAATCCAAATAGGCAACTTCCTATACAAGCATGGCAAAAAGCAGGTATGGTCACCTGTGGCGCTTGCCCGCAACAGCGGGATGTTTACCATGCGGTCAAATCGCAGCTCAAATAAGCCAAACTGTCCAAATAGCGCCAGTGTGAACTAGCCTTAACAAACAAGCCCGATTCAATGACGTGTCTTGTGAATGAATACGTGCTAAGTGCCTTGTAAACCCACGATGGCTCAGATGCCATATGAGCCAGTAAGGAAAACACATTTTTTCTGTGGTCAAGTAAACAAAGGCATAATAACAATATATGCAAATCATGCTTGATTAACGAACAAATGTAATTTTATAGGCATGTCTTTACATATACCTTGCGTTTGGTGACTGGGTGAACGTGTAATAAGGTTAATAGAAAACATAACGTTACACTACTTTTAAGTATTCACACTAAATTATGAGCAGTTTGCCAGCAGGTCTCATCTTGAAGCGTTATAGTCGACGCCATTTTTTTTTGTACAGGTACGTATGTATGTTGTGAAGCGTAAAAAATAACACAATATTGTTCTATTCTAGAATCTAATATTGTATTTTATCTGTTTCTTTTTTTTAAATTTAAAAAACAATTATTAAAATAATCGATAAAATTGGTTTTAAAACTAACGCCTAGTTTATTTTGCTACTACTATTTTTTTCTACTTTACCACTTCCAAAATTATCGCCCACGCCATCTAGCCAGCAAATTAGGAGATGCAAAAATGTGAATTTAAAACTGCTCATTACTTATCATAAATACGTCAACCTGCTAGCAAAATCAGTAAATTAAACGCACAAAACTAGATCAATTAAATTAAGATTCCAAAGCCACGGCCATAAAAATATCTAGACCAAATTAAGAAACTCATGTCTGTTAGCGTCTCATAAAATTGCAAAACTTGATAACATTGAAATGATTTGGCAGTAAATGCAAATAATTTGTCTTCGGTTGCATCACATTATAATTCGCGAATAAACAAGTCTTTTGGATGAATATCGTTCTATTCTGAAGACGAAATAGGAATAAAAATAGGCACGGAAATATTTGAGAGCATACCGTAGCAAGAAGTTTATGTAGTCGTTTTGTGTCTTGTTATTGTTTTGTTTGGAATTATTGGGTTTTATTTTTGAGCGCCGAAAAACTGAACTAAAATTTTCGTCCCCGTTAATTTGTTTTAGATCTTTTAATCCTGAAAATAAACTGTAAGGGCAAAAATTTAACGCGAGTAGCCTATTAAGTTCTGTAACTATAAATTATATATTTTTTGCGATACAAAAAAAACCATAACCTACCTCCTGTCGTCGCCCATCATTGAAAGCTTGCAACTGCACAAGTGCATCTTCAACACGGATGTAAAATAGCAAAACCTACCGCACCTAAACTACGCAATTCCTTATCTTTGCTTGCTAATCCTTCCTTATCTAGCAGGTTTTGAGTTCTTTGTTTGCTGTTATCTTTGCCGGTAGGCCTTCAAAGGATTTTTGTGCGATGACCAGCCAATAATGTATGCACATAATAATATACGGCTATCTATTGTTATCTACCGCGCCTTACTAAACTTACAAGTTACTTTGACTGTTACCGATAATTACACAAAAGGCTAGGTACGTGCTTTGTTAAATTTTATTGTTATGATTTAGCACCGATATGTGGACTGTACCTTTATCGTTTTTTCTAACTTCGGATGGTAAGGTTTTTGAATTGGCAAAGGCTTTGCCATTTTGGGAAATTGCTGGTTTACTCTTTGCTAAGAAATTAACGATGCTGTTTCAAAATTGCTGATGACTGCATACATGTGTCTGTTAAACCTATTTCGAAACCTTTAATTAGATATTTTACAAATTAATGGAGTTGCAGAGACAATAGAATATGAATTACACCCAAGCCACTAAAAGAAGCATTCTTACAGCTGCAATGAGTATGATTGCATAATTGAGTATAATTGCACGGGCTGTGGATTATCTAGAAAACTTTCATAAATTCTTCTTAAAATGACTGTTCTGTTTTAAGTAGCATTTCATGTATTGCGCATTGTTATAAGTTTAACATTAACGTCTCAACTCAAGTAATCCAGGATCTATTTGTTAACATTTAACACATCCCAAATGGAATTCCTTTCCTATCCATTGTGCTTGAGATTACATCGAGATAAGCGCAGCCGAAACTGCCTTTGTGAGTTATCTAGTTCAAACAAAGATTTCCTGTGTTGCGTTACACTAGCCGTAACCTTTGTTGGGAATATGTGTTTTGTTATGTGCTATGTCTGCTTGTTATGTGTAATGACTTGTTATGTAAAGCTGTTAATAAAATAAGGGTAAATGATTATTACACCACTAAGTTTTTTTGTATTCGCTAAACGGTTTGGCGGAAGAGGGCTTATGCTGCAGTGGTCTAAATAAATAAGGTGCCGATGAAGTTGATGAAGTACCTACCTATTAAAAAATTTAAAAGGTTTGCGTCTTTGGTAAAGATATTGCTTGTACCCTGGCTAAAGACATTACGCTACGCTACCCCACTTCCTAAGGAGGAGGGTAGTGCTTTTGGATTTGTTCGTAAGTATGTATGTTTGTGTGTTTCTTTATTACTTTTTGTAGCCCAAACGTCTTGCTATAAATGACAATTACATGTTTTGTGTAGGGAAAAAAGCAAGTCCTAGCCCAGCTAGTGACACTGTTATTTTAAAAACACTTTAAGAGTACAGGAGTTTCCTGCTAAAAATAAATGAATAAAAAAACTGGAATCTCAACAAATGCTTATTTTCTAAGCATTCAGTGAAAACCGTACAAAAATTGTAAGAACATATAGCTTTAATTACCTATCATATAAATATGTATCATCGATTATGCAAATCGAAAACCGATACATCACTACCTGAAGGTTTATGTTTTCCTTCGGCAAAGTTAAAAGAAAGTGTCGACCGAGGCGCCCCGTCGCGAGTCCTCCCCGTAACCGAAATATCGATGTATAATATATTTATCGAGTTTGATACATTTTTGGAATATATTTCACAGGCATTTTTTCTCGATAAGTTTTGACATCACTATAGATTTTGTTGGGTGGGAAAAGGTTATTTTTATGTAAACGTTTGTTCTATTTTATAGTTTGTTCTCATTTAAATATTATTTATTTCAGTATCTTCAAAGTTTATTATAGGTTTGTGCTACCACTTAACTCGGTAAGCCTTGTTCCGACTACGAAACTTTACATTTTAGTCGAGTGATTTAGTAGGTATGTCGAACAAAAAAAAATCGAGTAACTTAGCATACTATACTATAGAAGCTAAAACGTAATAGCATATTTTTATTTATTATTATTAAAATATTATCATATTTTAAATTACTAGCATAGTCCGAACTAGGAACTGTCGGAGAATATGTTTTGATTTGAAAGTAGTTTATTTCCTGGAATATTGATCCAACTTAAAGGAAAGCTGCTTTCTTGCTAGTAACAGCTAATGATAAAATTTGTTTTATACCTATAGTTAAAGTCGTAGTCATTGCCTTTGCAAAAAGTTCTAGAATTTACACATTTAACGCATAAAGACAAAGAAATAAAGGAGAATGTCCATAATGGTGTTGCCTTCGGAATAATGTCGACTACTCCACAATTGGCAAACAGCGAAGGCGGTGATGGCCGCTGGCTGTGCCACTGGATTACTTATAGATCAGGAGCTGGGGTAACAACTTCATTTTTTTTTTTACAACTACATTAAAACCAACGGTGTATCACGGTATCACGATTAAACGCTCGGCCTTTACGATATTCAGTACTTTTGGCATAGATAAACTATTATTTAATGATGAGCCATGCCATGCCAATAGCCATACCTAAAGAAATGCTTTACCAGATTTTGGTAACTGATACGGACTTAAAATGTCGCTAATGCTTTAAACGGCGACATGGTCGTCATAATTTCTGCTTAACTTGAAAAAATACCCAATTCATTCGTAATGGTACGGAGAAAAACCCCTATTCGTTATGAATATTTTTGTATTAGTAATAGCAGTAAAATTATTAATTTAATATTTTATTTGCAAACCACGATAGGTTCTCAAGAGACGGCGTTGAAAATATTATTTGTGGAAACATATCTTTTGCGTCGTAATTTGCAAACTAATTTGGACTAATCCTTAAATTGCGCTCATATATTATACCAATAGCGGGTTGTCATACGTAAGCGTTGTGTAGTTTTATGTTGTTTTTTCAGGTTGTTGTTGTTTTTTCATACTTTTTTGTATGAGACTCATTCTTCTCGTATAATTTTTCTATGCTTTTGGTATTGTTTTGTATATCAGCAAAAAGCTGATATGTAGCCACGTAGTATCCTCTCTGATTCTTAACCAGCCTTTTTAAGATACCAGAGTTAAGTTTGACAGGTTGCAAAAAATTGCAGGAGCAAAAAAACAAGCAAGTTAATAAACAGTTTAGTTGGACAGCTCGGTTGTCCTGCTAAAAAAACAGTTAGGTTAGTAAACTAGGTTTTGCTGCTACAATAACTGTTATGTTAGACAGCTAGGTTTTGCTGCGAAAATAACTGCTATGCTAGACAGCTAGGTTTTGCTGCTATAATAACTGCTATGTTAGGCAGCTAGGTTTTGCTGCTACAATAACTTTTATGTTAGACAGCTAGGTTTTGCTGCTATAATAAATGCTATGTTAGGCAGCTAGGTTTTGCTGCGAAAATAACTGCTATGTTAGACAGCTAGGTTTGCTGCTATAATAACTGCTATGTTATGCAGCTAGGTTTTGCTGCTACAATAACTGTTATGTTAGACAGCTAGGTTTTGCTGCTATAATAACTGCTATGTTAGGCAGATAGGTTTTGCTGCGAAAATAACTGCTATGTTAGACAGCTAGGTTTTGCTGCGAAAATAACTGCTATGTTAGACAGCTAGGTTTTGCTGCTAATGCTATGACAAACGTGAAGAAATGGCAGATACCAAATTATTTTTAAGTTTAATTACTTTATCACAAAGGATATTTGACGAAGTGCATATCAGCTCCTGGTCTATAACAGCTTGGAGAGCAATCACGTATGTAAATGACCATCGTAACGACCACTTGTCTGACATTCAAAGCATAAAGTGATCGTTTTAATTTTTTGCGTCCTTTGCCGATTTAAATAAAGGTCGGTTCCATGAGTGTTTTAATTAATTTGAAAATTGTACATTATTTTAATATAAGGGTAATGATTAGGTGCTCGAACGATAATTATATAAGCAGGAATGCGAATTATAATTGTACTAATCGTATTAAATATCACACTAGTGTGTAAAAGTTTGTTCCCGTTTAACTCCGAAATGCATTAATTTGGGTTTGGACACTTTGGATGAAATTCACCAGAAAGATGGTCTCTTTTTATTTCAAAATGTATAGGAAAAGGCAGCCAAGAATTATAGAGCGGTCAAATTTATTGACCGAGCGAAACGAAAGTCTCAAAATCTACGAGAGTCAATCGGCTGCTATCTATGGTTGTATGTTTATATGTCTGACGATAACTTAAGAACCGAATCCGATCTTAATTTTTATAGGCAAGTAGTTTATTTTAATGCAATTTTTAAGTTTGATATGAGTTGAATCGGTCCAGAGGTTGTGAAGTTATAGGGGTCGCGAGGTCTCAGTTCAGTGGAACTACTAGTTTTAGGTTAGTAAATGGTACAATAGAATCTACATCAGTAACAGCTACCTACTCGTCAAATTTTCATCTCTATTGATGCAATCGAGTGACAGGCTTCCCTTTTTGATTCTTCTATTTCGTAATAGAGAAGAAATCTCTTAATTTTACTAGAATCGTACTCGTTGTAATAAAACAAACAATTTAGGCAACTGTAAATTGAGCAAATAACCGCATAAATGCTTGGTTTGATTACGGCCTTGATATTATGGAGTTTCAATTATTGACTACTTGGTTGGTTCTTGGTTGATCATGAATTATTTTTTGCAATATTAAACGGCTATTTTTGCACAATTGAACTTGAAAAGATAAGCAATCGTGGTAGCTCAGTGGAAGCACGCCCGTCTCACAATCGTGGAGTCGCGGGTTCGAATACGGGCGGGCCCGGACCAATGAGTTCTTGGAACTTACGTACGGATATACCACTGGCTTTTCGGTGAAGGAAAACATCGGGGGACATACATTTCCGGAGAAGAAATTCGACGGTGTATGTGAATTCGCTAATCCACACTAGGCCAGTGAGGTGTATATGGCCTTATCACTCTTCGAGGGTATGTCGATATCCTAGCAGTATTTAAAATCTGATGCAGAAACGGAAAAATATTTCTGATTTTGTACCTAAGCAACTATTTAAAAAACAAAATAACATATTTGAAATAACAAAAATCTCCATAAATGAAATAAGTTTTCTGTCCATGACTTGATCAAGATATAGTTCTCGAAACGAAAATACTCATAATTATGTGTTTACACGATTAACAAGCAAAATAACGTAAACAAATAAAAATGTGTATGTGGCGAATCCAATTACTTTTTATAGTATTAAATTAGAAATTATTTCCGATTTTCCTAGAAAATGACAAATATTAATTATAAGAGGTGAATCTCTAAGGAACCAAAATCACAGCCCATGTGGTCGAAATGTAGTTCTCGAAAAGCAAATATTCATAATTCTGTATTTATGCACGATTTACTAGCAAAATCTAATATAAAACGATAAAAAACTCAATACGTGCGCATCAATTAAGCAAGATCACTGTCCATACAAATCTCATGGGAACATACCTCAGAGGTGTCAAAATCTGTGTCTAATGACGCATTTAATACGAAACTTTTGACAACATACAAAAGCAACATATCAAGGGTGCCCTTAAAATATATCTCAAACCGTTTTTTCCACAACCATTCTTCTTTTATTGTTAAATAAACCATAAATCGCTGTAAAATGGTCAGTGTAGGAGACTCAATGGCACTGCTGCGATGAAAAAAGCCTACTTTAATAAGGACAATATTTTTGAATGTCCTTTTTGTGGGAAGCTAGCGCCGAGAAGGCGCTAACGCCGATTTACATGATAATATAGATTATTCATATTTTTACGTCTATCGATGTTAAAGGATGGGAACCTTTTTAAGGTAGTTATATAGGAATTCATTTTATACGTTGGTTATCATGTTTGGCTAGAATTTAGTTCACGTAAGCACCTATAATATATGTTGGTAGGTATACTAAGAAACTGTTATTCAGATATAAGAATCGTGTTTTGGAATAAAGACGTTGTCATAATCGTTTGAAAAATATTCGTGTAGTAAGCACACGACATTTAAAATTAATGAATAGATTTGTGTCTCTCGGTTGTGTGATGTAATAGTGAATTAAATGTGAAGTGTGATGTTTCAAACAAGATTCAAACAGGTGTGAAGCTGTTAATGTCGCCGATCGAAATTAATGTAATGAAAATGCAAATGTGATGATCGATGAATAATCAAAATATTAACACAGCATTGATAAATGAAGCAGAACAAAATTAAATAAAACAGAAACGCTGTTCCGACAGATACTCTCCAATAAATGCAGCAAAGCCGATAAAATGTTGAAACATAACTCGGTCCCAAGCATCGAAGTCTCACGCTGTGATTTTTCATAAATAAAGAGAGTATCGATCGAATCAAGAAAATAAGAACAGATGTTAGAGTACTCACTGTATTCGGACGATATTAACTGCGATTACTGCTGATTAATGTTTATTTTTACGTATAAATTAGTCGGCTGCGCGTCTGTGACTGTTGCTTATTCGGTAAAAAACAGTAATTTATTAGTGGCGACTTCTCGTGTTGGCGCGGGCTTAACGAGTGTGTGGCGTGCGCTGCGGTGGACAGAAAAAACTGGCTCGCTTGGTACGTAGCTCGAGCACCAGTGGCCTGAGGAAGAATAACCCCAGGAGTCGATAGAAGCTGGGTGCCACCGCTTCCGAACGCACCCCTCACCCCGCGCCGCCTCCCGCCCGCCCGATACAGATCACGCATTCTACGAATACCTTTAGCTGCGGCACAGGCGACCGCCAGCCATCTCTTTCCCACCACCGCCGCTGCTGCTGCGCCGGAGGTCCGAAGAATCACTGTTGCGCGGGACGGAGGGGGTCTAATGGAAGTTTCACAGCAGACGACGCTTCCTAAGTTCACCGAGTAAAGGTCACACGGGCTAAGCGAGCTGAGCGTCGCAGCGCGAGCGTGGAACTCGACCGCGCGAGGTAGCAGCGCGTGCGCAACACCGGCAGCGCCCACATCGCTGGCCGTTTAACTACACGCGCACCTCACGCAACATATCCGTCCCACTCGCTCTTATCGATTTCTGCGATCGTCTCGCTCGCGCACGGAGATGTGGAAAAATGTATCTAGTTCTGTCGAGGCGAACGCGGAGTGCAGTAGCAGAGTTTTTTTTTTCGTTTCAATAAATTTGTGGTTGTTGGTCTCGCTTAGGCGCACGCCCGAGGCCCGGCGGAGTGAGACGGGAGATTGCCACCGGGTTACGCCTTCCGTGCGTGCTCGTTATTATGTAGGTTGTTCACGTATTAGAGCCTCCGCACTCTAAAAAATTTTTTGTCGTGGTGACAAAAAACCCTTAACAGATGGGAGCCGTTTGAAGACATTGAACGCAGCGACAGAACAAATTTAAACGCATGCAGCTACACGGGCTTTTGTGACCGCGTCAAAGCTATTTTGACCTTGCTAATTTTCCTTCCGTCTGTGGTGATATGTCGCTTTTACAAAGGTACTTCCACACTGCGTTAGTGGCATGTTGTCAGTTTGACAGCGTAACTTTGTTCCCATGTTTAAGATATATTGTCCATTTGCCTATGCTACCTATCCCTGCGTCTATTTGGTTTTGTTACTACGACAGTATATGCTGTCCTTACGTCTACGGTACATTGTCACTGTGACAGTGTTATGCTGTCCTTACGTCTGCGGTACATTGTCAGTGTGACAGTCTTATGCTGTCCCTGCGTCTACGTTACATTGTCTCTGTGACAGTGTTATGCTGTGCCTGTGTCTACGGTACATTGTCACTGTGACAGTGTTATACTGTCCTTACGTCTACGGTACACTGTCACTGTTACAGTGTTATGCTGTCCTTGCATCTGCGGTACATTGTCACTGTGACAGTATTATGCTGTCCCTGCGACTTCGGTACATTGTCACTGTGGCAGTGTTATGCAGTCCTACGTCTACGGTACATTGTCTCTGTGACAGTGTTATCCTGTCCTTACGTCTAAGGTACATTGTCACTGTGACAATGTTATGCTGTCCCTGCGTCTACGGCACATTGTCACTGTGACAGTGTTATGCTGTCTTTACGTCTACGGTACATTGTCACTGTGACAGTGTTATGCTGTCTTTGAGTCTATTTGGCATTGTCACTACGACAGTGTATGCTGTCTTTACGTCTAAGGTGCATTGTCACTGTGACAGTATTGTGCTGTCCCTACGTCAAAGATAATACGTCTCTGCCACAAAGGCATTTTGTGTTTGCGTTTCCCGAACTATGACATTGCTATGAAGTAAGTGCCCCACTCCCCTTCCCACACAACCCTCAAATCTGGGGTGTGCAGTTCCGATATGTAGCATTATTATAGGCTTGTGTGAAGCTGTGAAGCTTCGAAACTGAAACTTTAACGCAATTTATTTGGACAGCTTCACATATGACCGTAATAGTGCTTCATATCGGTACTGCGCACCCCACCTGAGAGGGTTGTGAGGTCGCAGGGAGGGGGGCACTTATGTTGTAGCTTTGTCAAAGTTTTAGGAAACGCAAACACAAAATACCTTTGTGGCAGAAGGGACTTATTACCATTGACGTAGAGACAGCAACACGCAAGTCACCTTAGACCTCCTGTGATAGCCATATGAGATACCTCACACCCTTCGCATCTGAGAATCCTAAGACGCCATTGTGACAATTGCTTGACGGAGTGCAGACCAATTAAACTAAAACAGAAATTAAAATCAGAAAGACGATTTAGACAGTTTTATTAACTAAAGATAATTTGCCTTACATTTAAAAACACTCTTATAAAGAAAGTAAATAATAATAATGATTGTTCAAACAAAACAAGGGGTCTACTATACAACAATAACTATTGCAAAGTGTAGTAATAATAATCTGCTAATAAAGTAGTAGTAAATAAGTTAAAGCGCCTTTCTCAAAATGACATAGTTTTCATCAGGAGAATCATAGCCAATAACAACAAAATTACAAGTAACTGAAAAATAATAATAACTCGACTCGACGAATAAACGTCGACGAAACAACAACAGTAACTATAGCGGTTTCCTCAAAATGACATAGCTCTCATGAAGATTCTTTCTTTCACTTGTTTAACCAAAATGGAATGCACCTCAACGCAGCAACACTTCCTTGCTCCTCTCCAGCTGAAAAATAATTATAATCAAATTTCATAAACGGGCTTTGTGGTGATATTATATGTAATGTATGTGTAGTTATGTAAACTAATTTGTAGGTACCTATAATGTTATTGTGCTTATTCAAAACTCAATACTTACAAATTAGTTTACATACCCTCCAGATGTGCATCAATAAATGGGAGCATCATGAGATAAAATATGAAAATGATATGATAAAATAAAATAAATTTACCAGTTGCCATGTCTAGCAGGTCGAAGACAGCTGACTCAGGTCTTATTTGTGTGCTTTTATTTACGAGCAGCTCCAAAAGTCGTCTTTTGATATGTGGAAAATTCTCGTCAAAGCTAGCTGATGCCCGAGGATAACTTTTTCCAAAATCACTCACCAACTAAAACATAGAAAACAATAATTATAATCAAAATTTTTAAAACCAACAACAATAAACCTTTTCAGGCTAGACAACTTCTGAGATTACTATTTATGGGACACAATCCAGACAAAAACAAAACATACAAACAAAAAAATACATACACAAGCCAGACAAAAGTGGGGACAAACCTTTCGATATGTTTCTATAGCATTCCGCAGTTTTTTTTTGTCTGCCGTGCGAAAAGCCAGGTCTTTTAAATCATTGTCATTAGTTAGTAATAAATAGGTTACTTCCATCCCCTGCTCTGGAAATTAGTAAAATACAAGAATTTACTATAAAGGCACAAGCAAAGCCACACACCAAACATAATGTTAAAGATAACGCTGCGATCAATAGTTGATTATCCCACATGCATTCGAATAGATGTATAAATTATGTTTATTGGTTAGAAACATTTTTCATTGTAAATTATTTAAAACTTAACATGTCCCCATCTGTTTTGAGAGCATTCACGAAACAACAAAAACATGAACGACGGTTTTATATTAGTGCATGGTCTAACGTCTGCGAATTACATTACATTCGAAATTAGAGCTGTATCGGTACAAATTAATGACCACAAAATTTTATAACGATCGATATAGTAAATAATAGTGTAAAGTACTTACCACTTAGATGGTCGTATAGATGCAATAAATCGGCAGCCTTCAGAAATGAATTTAGCTCGTCCATGAGAAAATCAAAGCTTCACCGAACTTCGACGAAGCGAGTACTAGACTCGGAAAAAGTAGGTCTTGTCCCATTTTGATAACATCTGTGACTAAACCACACTGGATAGCTAAATATACCTGTACAAACCAACTACTTAGGCACATCAAAACCTAATTAAATTATTTAATACAACACGCTTGCGGCCGTACCGGTAAAATTTTTAAAAATATGGCGATCTGGCGATTTGGCGATCAATGTCTACTCAGTGTTCAGTATTGCCAAGCCTAAACCGCCAAAAAGCGACTTAAATTCGTAGAATTTATTTTGTCAGTAAACTAACTTAAAATCACCTATTTGAAAGATGGGAAGTTCTTGTAACGTTGAGCTACCTAAACCATGGTCTCATTTTAGGGTTCCGTACCAAAGCAAGTTAATAATATCAATGTTCCCATGTGCTCTAAGGTGAGATACCGGTGTCTGTCTGTCCGCCTTTATAACTATTATCACACCTGATTATCGCAGGAACTTTAAAAGCTGTCGATTTGAACAGATTATATGAATGGTCACCCACAGTACAATATTTTTTAATTTCTTTTAAGGTGCATCGTTTCACTCATCGCGCGAAATTCAAATTTTCTTGCGTTTTTTGTCAATTACAGCTTAATTACTCACCGTGGATTCATTGAAATCAATTTTGCGCCATTAAATAAGTTGTTTTAAGAAATTACGGGTAAAATGATTACCTAGATAACATTGGTTTAGCTACAAAGTTCAATAAGCTGATTTTCATCTTGGTTTTTGGTTTAGTGGGAAATGTACTTATACTAGCATTCAACTTAAATTTTTGGTTGGTGTAATTTCTTGAAACAATATATTTATTATCGCAAAATTAGTTTTCATGAACCTACGAAAATTAGTTACTTAAATTTATACTATTATTTAGGAGGTAAACCAAAAAAAATTAAAAAGTTTCCCCTTTATCTTCAAAGTTTATGGAAGAAAAAGTGTAAAAGAGGCTATACATTACCTGACCTGACATCGTGTGAAAGAGATTGCTATATATGAGTTTCTGGGGAGCGATAGGGAGAAGCTATAACCTTAGTAGTTTGTTTCCTTAGCTCCCGGGAATCCAAACACATACATAATAGCACTCGCCTTAAACTCTTTTTAAGTGTCTTAGAAGAGAACTAGCTCCTACAAACGCAGTATATCCTACCGTGGGAGCTAGAGCTAGCTATTACTTATACATACTTAAGTACTATATTAATAAAATGATAGTGCACAAACTTAACGCCAACCATAGTGGCTAGTAATTATACTCTTCAGTGTTCTGTTACATATATAACTTGCTGTATCGTGTGGATGTGGTATATGGTACTGAAGCTTTTTCGGAAACCAGCTTGTTTGGAAGGTTGGAACCTGCGACTGAGATGGTTCGTTAAGACCAATAAATTCTGCTGAGAAAGAGAAACAGTTGGCCATAATGGCAACACTGCAAAAGACAAGTAGAAACTTGTTAAAGGGCTTTGTCGTTTGACTGATTTGCTTTACGCAGCAAAGACGAATACACAAAGGACTTTGTGAAAATCTTTTCAATTATCTATAGGTATACATTGTAGGTACATACAATTCTAGAATTGTATCAAGTTTCTGTAGGTACTTTTAAACTACGGTACGAACAACTTATTTTTGAAAGGCTTAATATGATTAACCACAGAATATCGAATACTCTTATTAATCTAAACGAAGGAACAGCCACTCACCGCCCCTGCAAAAACTAAGCTTCATTCGTAATTACCCAAAAATATGATACCTACCAACGGTCAAGTACTCAAGTACTTACTAACTTACTACTTGATGTAATTCTGCTCAAGTATTTGCGTATATAAATTTAAAAAAACATGTAAATAAACTATTAATCTGTGGAATTAGAAGTAAAGGAACGAAAGTCGCTGACATAGCCCAGAGGATTCATAACTTGAAGTGGCAGTGGGCAGGTCAGGCAGAACTGATGGCCGATGGGGCTGTGAAGTTCTCGAACGGAGACCACGGACGGCAAACTCAGAGTAGGACGTCCACCCACAATGTGGACGGAAGACCTAATAATGACCGCAGGAACGCGCTGGATACGAGCCACTTCCAACCGGTCTTTATGGAAATCAATGGGGAAGGCCTATGTTCAGCAGTGAACGTGTTAACGGCTGAGATGATAATAATGATGATGATGATGATGATCTGCTTTGACCATTTTCACACTCATTCTGTTAAACTATCCTTCAAGCATACATTTTCCTAATAACGAATTATGTCGTAGTGACAAAATCAAAATAAAACTTGACGCCACGTACATGCAAACAATAACAATAATGTCGTAGTAACAAAATTGTATATAAAACTTGACGGCACGTCATAGTCAAAAATATCAATAATGTAGTAAAAAAATTATTTTGTCATTTTGTTAAAGTTGCTTTAGCACCAGCGTTAAAGCATACATTTTCCTTTTAACGAATTATGTCGTAGATACAAAATCATAAATGAATTTTGACGCCAATAGTGTTGTAAAACAATATTCTGTCATTTTGTTAAAGTGTCCTATGCACCAGCGTTCAAGCACACATTGTGCCTTTACCGATTTTTAAGCTGCTTTGTCGTAGTGACTACCTCCTATGTCGTAGTGACTACTTCCTATGTTGTAGCAACAAAGTAAAAATAACCATTGACGCCACGTTCTCGGGAGCCTAGTCGTAGTGACAAAAAACCATTCGACAAAAAATACTATGACGTGGCGTTTAAGTTTCCTTAGACGTAGCGTTAAAAAGCTATGTCAGGAGCACAAAAAAAAATCCACAAGGGAATTTAGCACCTTTGTCGGCCGTTTTTTTTTTGAGTGCGTGTACCGAGGCGAGTATGAAATACATTATAATATCTCTGTAAATAGTCGTCTGCGGTGAACCGGTTGTTTATGTTCCCTTCGCGAGCGCTACTGTGTTACGAGACGCCGCTGCCGCCGCTATGTTTTGCATTTTCGTTTTGTACGTTACTCTGTATTGGAATTTACTTTTGATTCACTAAGCACTTGTAAAGATTATAATGTGATTTATTTTTAAGCATTTTTTGGATTTTTATGTATTCTTTAAATGTATGTATAGATAGATATTTCTTTATTAAAATCCACACAAAGTAAAGAAAAGCAGCCTTATCGCTTTCTGCGATTCTTTTAGCCAACCATTTATTTATTATATATTTATTTAATATTGAATAAAAAAATCTTATGATATTTTTTTAATTGCAATTGTCTTTATTATTGGCTAAATTTTATTTGTGAACTGAGATGAACAGAACTAAATGCATTTTATCAATTATAATTCATATTTATTTGAAATGCATCGAAGCGAAGAAGTCTAGTAAATATGAAACATTTCAAACACAACCCTCCAAAAAATCAGTTAAGCTCTTAACAAACGTTAAATTCCCAAAAACTGTAAATTTTAAAGAATTCAAACAAAACCGAAAACATTCAACGTAACGGACCAAGACACGCGCACAGAGCATAATTCACAATAGAACAAAGCACACAACAAACAAAACAAACATTCCGTCATGGTTATAAACATCCAATCATGGTGACAAACACGCAGACAAAACGACAATGACCGAAGACATCCAAACATATTAGGGACAACTTTGTCTCCAAAATTGGCAAGCATTGTCACTGTCAACGGGGGCTTATACAGACATTGTACTGAATTATGAACTACGAAGTGTTTTCAGGCATTGTTGGCGAAACGGGAACTTTTATGGAGGTCAAAAAAAATGATAGAAACTCAGGCCGCCTTTTGTTGTCAGAATGAATGGTCGAGCGACCACACCGAGTGATAGGCGTTGCTAATTTTCTAATTTAAAGTCCTCGATGAAGTGTCAAATTAGTTTTTGACATCGACGACGTTTTATAACGTGAAAACTTTTTTTTAGTCTTTCTAAGGTCCCGCCAGGGTTAGCGATGAAACGCTTTTGTTGTCACCAAAACTTGTAACACATATAGTGACTCAAGGATTGTATTGTCAAGTGTTTTATATATTTTGAAAATAGATCACTACACCTCGCCGTTTAGTGAAATTACGTCATCATGCGCTTACGTCATTAAGCGGGGAGGGGGTTTGAAAAAGGGCCTCATAATTCACTTTTCGTGACCAGAGAATAAATAATAAATAAATAAATAGTTATTGAGATGCTCTAAAAGGTGAGCTAAGCAGAAAAATAAGTTGAGAAGTATAAAGTTTACTTACCGTGTGTGAGGCTACCAAACGTTCGAAAGCTAATTACAGAAATATTCGGTGCCAGAGGCAGCGGGAAAATGCTCGAGCTCTTAGGCCGGGCTGTACCCAATCAAACGAGCGTCAGAATTCATCAACAAAACGAGTAAGGTACCCCACAAACGCTGTAGACTGTAGACTTAAAGCGTTGGGTGTTGATTTAGGGCCACCGATTCCGTGGACCAGCGGGCTTATCCTCTAACTTTGAAACGTTCGTGATTCTGATTGCGAGAGCATGCCATCCCGCTCGTACCAACTTAGTCGCACTATGCGTGGCCCGCTCGCGCGCTATCACTATCGCTTTCAGAGTTACGGGATAAGCCCGCGGTCCAGGTGTTGGCTGAAACATACCCGCCGATGCAGATGGATAAAGACAAACCAAATGGATCATCTCAAGATTTTGATAGGCGGGGCGCTATGGACCTTCGTTTTCTTAGGGATTCCGATACAAATAAGAGTTACACATCTTTTCTCTTAAATTATAATATGACTGATGAAACAAGAAAGACGTTATCACAGGCAACTTCTTATACAACATACCTAACCTCTAAAGATCAGTGACGTTTAATTATTCTTTTATTTAAAGTCAAAATCAAAGTCAAATCAAAATCATTTAAATTAGGGCTCTATTCAATTCAATTCAATTCATTTATTCGGACCCTGGGTTAGCACAACACTTGGTAACGTCAAATACACAGTTTTCATATGAAATTAATTAAATATTAAATATTAATTAAACATTATTATAGCGGCTTAATAATGGCCTTGTCAGTTATATGCAGCTGTAAAGCTGTCTAAAATATCATAACATTATATATTACATTAGTGCATATTATGTCAGCTCATTTGCACCAAAAATACATAATATATTTTATTTGTAGATATTTTAGATTTAATTTATTAAAGTATTTATTTTAATTTTGTCTGTATTTTAGTTTGTATACTTAAGTTTAGATTATAATATAGAGACTTTAGAGTTTTTTTTTGAAAATATATAAAAGGTTTACATTTTGTTTTTTTAGGAGAATGTACCTACTGGATCTTTAACGATTTTAAAGTCATGGAACAAAAGTAGTTAAGTATGATTTGAGTACGGTTTTTTGCCTGCGAGAGTTTTAAATAGCCGGTAGTATGCCGGGTGCGCTGCCAACTTAGCTTTTGGTTTACCTTCAATTATCTCTGGGTTTGTTTGTACATTGTTTGTTATTAGTAAAATCAATTGTCCAGTATACAAAAAACTTACAGAATATGTTATAGAATTGCATAACAAAAAGTAGCTTCGAAGGTAGGTTAGGGACATTATTATTGAACTGTTTTAGTTTCATTAATTATACGATGAAATGTATCGTTCTGAAGAAAACTTCAATCAAATGAAGCAAACCTGTGTAATCCAAGTCTGAATATGAAATATATTTTTTTAAGAATTTTCAGTATGAAATTGAACATGTCACTGGAGTGAGCCGTGTGCGCGCGTTGATGTCTTTTCTTTGAGATTTCATTCGAACATTTTATTAAACATTTTGTAGACATTAAGTTTGTCTCTTTGATTAAATTAAAGAATGCTTGTCATTTAAATTTGATTTTGTTTATCTTTTTTTGGTTTGCTTAATATCCTTGTAAAGGTTAAATTACAACATTCCAACACTTAAAAAATACATTTAAATCTGGATATGGTACTACCATACCTAACTGATACTTTTCTCACCATAATAATCATAATTATGTCTGATTTCTAAGTTCATCTCTATTCTCTAACTGTTCGCATAGTTTTGAACTGCTGAAGTCAAAACTGGTGGCACTTCACTACTACCTGCAACTACGTACTACGTACTCGTGACACTTAGCATAAATTGAGCAGTTCAGAGCAGTTCCTCTCGTTATTTAGTAGTGAAAAGTGAAGTTCATGCAAAAATAATTTTAAAGATCGAATATGACACTTAGAGATCGCGAGGTCACAGTTCGGGGCGAACAGTTATTATCATTATAGCTACAAAAAGATTGCTCGTCCAACTCCTCGGTAAAGTTATGTCTATTGTCCGCTGAACTCAAGTTCACAGCCCATAAATCTGTTCGATTTAAGTCGAACACGGCGCAGTCGATCCCACTTCTGATTGCGATAGACAATATCGGGAAACTAGTCTGTAGAAACAGTACTAAAAACCTCGCTACCGGCCCCATAAAAGCTCGTTGTATCTCGATCTCGACTATACCTTATAAAGTCCGGACCGAATGGACTTCTAAAAATAATGTTTTGGCTCATCATTAAAGTCGACAATGCGACTCGATCGGTCGTGCTTTGTCTTTTTAGTCGGTGACGCAATTCATACCGAAATGGAACAATAAAATTCATCGACTATCACACGACTTTTAACCTTATCGCGCAGAGATTACGCTCAGATTTTGAGGAAGAGCATCGGTGTTGTTGATCTCCGAAAGAATTGTCCGTTGACAACAGAGACATCGATTCTGTTCTTTTTTTGAATATCGATTGTATTGTAAAGAACATTCCCATAGCACTGTGAGAACTTTTAAAAGTACTCACCTACTAAAACATCGTGTTTCTTTGGAAGACGACTATGAACTTTTAATACTGACGTCTATAATACTATTACGTATTATAGACGTCAGTGACTTTTAAATACTTTTTTCTCTCGTATGTTTTGGCTCCACACATAGTGTATATAGCCAGAATCAAGTTTTGTAATATTAAAAAATAAGTAAATTATTTCACTATTAAACAAGTCACAGTCTAATTCAAGCAAAGCAAATCACGGTCAAGTCCTAGTCCCCAATAAAATGTTGGAGAGTTTAGTATTGGTGTCTAATTTCGGTGTAATTTTCAACACAAAAAAATATTTTTTAACGTTCCCGCCAAAACCCTTTACATTATAGAGCTCTAAGTTTTTTTTGGCTTATTAAGTGTTCTATTTTCTAAATTCAAGAAGGTTTTGCAGCTATGCTTCATTCACAATTTTGATTATGTACCATTATTATTTATTATTATGCAGGTAAATAATCTAATTATTTACAGTTATGTAGGTAAATAATCTATTTATTTATTGTTACGTATGTAAATAATCGAATTATTTATTATTATGTAGGTAAATAATCCAATTATTTATTATTATGTAGGTAAAAAATCTAAGATTCACAAGAAGTTCACAAGGGGAAAAAAACTCAGAATCAATGTCATTGCACAACATAAAGCCTTATTAAAAAAGAGTAAAATGAAAGAAAAACGAGCTTAATTTATTACAATACGATTCAATTTCGAGAAGTCTCTATCGAATTGCAATCAATAAAGTATTTTCGGTATTGCAATGCAAATATTTCAATGATTAATGTGGTTTATCTATGATCTGCCACCGAATTCCACAGAATCTTTTACAGGTAGTCAGGAACGTGTATTAAATCATACATTTTTTTGCAGATCGTTATCACTGGCTCGGAATTTTGCAAGGTTGTCTTAGTGACAATAATATTACTAGTAGTTCGCGCCGAACTGAGACCTCGCGACCCCTATATCTTCACAACCCCTGGACCGATTCAGCTCATATTCGAATTTAATTTTTTTATTGAAATGAACTACTTGCCTACAAAATTTCATGAAGATCGAATTAACGGTTCGCAAGTTATCATCGGACAAATATACACACAAACATACAAATGCCGATTTGTCCCAGTAAACTCTGAGACCTTTGCTTCGCTTGGTCAATAAGCAAGTAATATTATAAAAATAAAAACAAAATACCCGAGTGCAAAGCCTATGCCACTCTGGACGTAAAAAGGAATCCAAGGACACCTCATTCATCAAAATCGGTCAAGCCGTTAAGACTATGGAAGATAATATAGGAACATAAAAATGCATACCTACATACACCCCAACAACATTACCCTCTTTCTAGGGTAGTCGGGTAAAAACTGCGCCGCGGTATCACCATAAGAGAGTTTAGAAAAACCCTACCCTGAAAATTTCACGTCTATATTTTCACTCAGTAAGCGACACGACTTTTGTATATATTTATCTTTTATATCTGTATTTTTATGACTAAAAATAAGACATTACACGTACTTGTATACCCCTTCCCGTAAAAATAATTCTTAAGATAGTTTCATAAAACTCCCAATTATTCTAATAATTAGAAAGAACGAAAATAACAAACAAAACAATTTATAATTAATAATAATTTAATTATAATTTATAAACTAGTGCCACGAGTATAAAAAACAAAACAACCTTATAAACTAGTGCCATAAGTGGCAACCTTATCGCTAAAACAATCTCTTCCAGGCCAATATTTAACTCCTAACAAGCAGCCCGAGATCCATTAATTTATGTCAAGGCACAACACGTAAGGTATGTTAAAAAAACGGATTTTTCCTTAAAATATACTTTTAAATCCATCTGACACCAACCAAATTGATTCTGTCCAAAAATCGTCGAGCAAACGCGCGTTCGCCAAAAGGATCGATTTTTACAATCCACTCTTATAAATAATTCAATTTTGCGGTCCGGATATTAAATTACTGCGTTTTTCCTCACCGTATGCGACAATAAAAATGCAAATGTGGCCCAACGATGTTATAATTTATGGTCTCAGAACTGAAACAATCCGATGACTACATGTTTGATGACTGTTTTATAGCGTGGTCCCTTCTCGCTACCTCGCTAACTTCGGATGTATGTGTTACCCACTTTTACTCTTCGTTCTGCGTCGCATTTGCTTCAGAAATTTCAACACCTATTTTACCGCTTTAAGGGGTGATTTTCGAAAAACCCTGATGAGGCATACCTTTCTTTATATTCTAATAGCTGTTACCCATGATTTCGTTTGCGTGAACATTTAAAAAACTAGCCTATCTCCATCTCCAACCCTTAGCTATATCTCTGCAAAAATTCAGTTCGATCCGTTCAGTCGTCTAGCCTTGATAAAGTGACAAACACCCAGACAGAGAGACAGATAGACAGAGAGACAAAGAGACAGAGTGACATTCGCATTTACTAGGATTACTAGCTTGCCCGCGCGGCGTCGCTCGCATTGGCTTCAGAAATTTCAACACCCATTTCACCGCATTAGGGGGTGATTTTTGAAAAATCTTGATGAGACGTATCTGTCTTTATTTTTTTATGTTTAGTACATTCACAAACCGAGTATCATTGGTTAGCATGAAAAATGTTTTTATTTCCATACAAACTTTAGGGGTCCATTCTACCCCTTTAAGGTTGGAATTTCGCAAAATCTATGCTTATTGTTCATCTAGCTAGACCATTTGAGAAATATTGGGTCCAAATTTTAGGTCTCTATAATAAGCGGTTTGGTCTGTGCGTTGATCCTTAAAAACTGGCTTGTTCTTATATATGTGTAGATTGAATTAGTCGTGCTACATATCTATGTCACTCACGCATTTGCATGTTTTTTTTGATAGGTTTTATTTCCAAACACTGTATGTTATTTCTTTTCTGTCACAACATCAGACATTTTCTTATGAAAATAAATATGCTATGTATCAAATAGCAATTTAACGATAGTGATGGAAATACACGTTATCGGTTTTTTTTCGATCTCTTTCAAATGAAAAGATGCAAAAACACAAAAAATGCATTCTGTATCTAATCTTCTCATAAACATTACTGTGTTCCGGATTAAAGGGCATTGTTTCCAGCGTAATTAGAGAGAATAAATAAAGAATATATAATTATACTAGCTGTTACACGAGACTTCGTTCGCGTGGACATAAAAAAAGTATCCTGTGTCCGTCCTAGAGATATACAGTAACTCTTTGACAAATTTTATCAAGATCCGTTCAGCCGTTTAGCCGTGATAAAGCGTCAAACGTCCATACCGAGAGACAAAGTTACAGGTTAAAGTTACAAGTTAAAGTGACAAAGTTAGCTATAGTTCGCTAGATAGCGTTGATCCATTTTTGTGCATTTTTTGACGTTTTACGGACTGACAGTAAATTTTTGTATAATGTAGGGAGTTCTGAATAGCGCAAGCGAAGTTTTTTCCTCGAGACGAACGTATTCATTTTCATATCTCGAAGCTTTATTGGTTCTGATACGACTGCGACTATATTCCTATGAATTATAATATTAGTTAGGATAAAGAGAAAAGATATTTAACATCGGCTAGGCAACGCAAAAAAAAACACTTAGTGATTTTAGATCTTTAGAATTATGAAAATGTCCAAGCGGAGTTGTAGACGCGACTAAGGCCCTTTTGCACTATTACAAATATTGCAAGAGCTTTCAACTTAACGAAGGGTTTAATTAACCGAATCGTAAATCGGTATTCAAATAAAACAAATGACGACGTAAAATTTTACGTAAAATTTCTCATGAGCACGCATCGTAATATTGCACGTTTCATCGTAAAATTCGTTGACATACAAATTGTAGCATTCATATAGATTCACTGTACACATGATTAGATTTTTATGGCATTATTATCTTTTCTTAGATTTTACGTGGGTTGCAGCTTCGTAGTTTAAAAAGACATTAAAAAGTCGTAAAATATATTTGAGCCAATGTTGTTGATATTACCCGATAGTGGGACGCGAATCAGATTACAATACATATTTAGCATATAATTATATATTTTATAGGAACGTAAAATAAAAATCGGCCAAGCGCGAGTCACAGTCGAACGAAGGTTCCGTACGAAAGTTAACAAACAATTGTGTTTTTCTCATTCAGATCAGGACTCACATCAGTCTTAGCCGACTCGCACATGGCCGATTTTTAATATTCCTCGTCATACTGTACAGTTTGTACTATAACCACACCAAGCTTCGCGCTTGTGGGTATTATCATAGAGCAAAAACAAATGAAAAAAATGTCGTTACTTAATTTTGTACTTTTTTTGTCTAGGAATCCGCCACAGTAACACATATTCTGTGAAAATTTCAGAGCATCCATAGGTTAAACCTACCAACCCTACCCGCTCACTAAAAGCTTCTTCTTGCAGAGGCGTCGTGTGGCGGGTTGCCCTCTTCCCTCCAATATGGCTGAGGAGAGCGATGGCTGGCACATGCGTCAACTCGTGAATGAGTGCTGCTTGCGAGAGCTGGACTGCTCGGAGTATATACGCAAATAGCTTTTTATTAGTATATTCGTTGGTATATTCCTTTTATAAAGTCTTTAGTTTTTATATTCAGTTTTAGTTGATAAAATATCTGTAAAATTTGATAAATGGCACGGACTCCGGAGTCCGTGGAGCAACATTGTACAAAAAAAAACACCCTACCCACCTATTACGGTTCAAATGATAAAGCTTTTTAAACTTTTTTAGAACGAACGGACGGCCAGACGGTGTAGGTTTAGTAACCCGTTGACAACTTTCAAGTACGGAACCCTAAAAAGTATGTTCATATTCTCTGCTCGTTTGACAAATTAACACTATGGTAATGATCCTTCTTGTCTGTCCACATAAATCATGCGTTTTTAATATCTACTTTATTTGCATCATTTCCTTCCTCGATATTTGTGGGCCAGATGTTTTTATTAATTCATCGGACGACGTCACAAGTATCAATTTGGATGTCATTTTATGAATGTAATATGTTAATTTGGTCGTTTTTATTCAGTACACGATAAATCTACATGGAAGACAAATAAGTCATAACATTGGGAAGACTGGTGAGGGCGAGGCCATCTTAATTTTTTGATTTCGTCTACAAGTATCGACATGTTCAGTTAGAAAAAACCTCAAGTACATTAGGTAGAGTTTTTATTCACAACAGATAAAAAAGGTAGACATAAGTTCTTAAAGTAGTAGAGTGGGAAAACTAGTATAGCCTTATATACCTATGTTAAAAAAGTAATATTTATCTAACTACTGCCCATCCTTCGGTGGATCTGGGCCCGTACCGTGAGGTGCTTATTCCGAGAACGCTGCGCGACCATACACCTTATCACGTGGCGATACGGTTCGCGGTCGCGCAGTGTCATCGGCTGAACCTAAAAATCATCGCATTAAGCACCTCATGGTACGGGCCCTGGGACCCTATTCCTGTGCGCTCGAGATTATCTCGGTCACTGTCTCTCTAATTTAGAATTTAATGGGAGTGAGAGTGACCGAGATAATAATGTCATTTCTCCGAATAGGGCCCCTGGTCGCAGTTCTACAGTACATATGGGTCCAATGTGAAAACCAATTGGAGATTTTTAATATTTAGAGTAGGTAAGGAGTAGATATAGTCAATTTAGACTTTAACCATGTTATAACTAATAACAAGTATTTTTTTCTGTTAATAATTGTAGAACCAGCTTCTCATATTAATATACAATAATTTAAAAAAATCTTGTACGATGAAATTTTACATTTTGCCATTACGTCTCTATTTGCGCTTTGTTAGAGTCTATTTCAGATGACGATCGTAACGACGGCAGTGAGTCGTCGGCGACGATAATGTGTTATAGGTCAAGCATAAATGCTTTTTATGTATTCCGTTCCTCCAAACTGTTTAATTTAATTTAATATTGATTCTACGTCAACGAATTATAACAATTACAAAATGTAATTAATTAGCTTTTGTCATTCAGAACTTAATGAGGAATCTAACGACACCTCACTCGCCAACATCGGTCAAGCCGCTTAGGCACCAAAAGACAGGCATCACAGGAGGTACCATAGGAACACAAAAACATACAGTCCAAAAACTTTTCGCTCCTTCTTGGGCAGTCGCGTAAAAATATCGTGACAACAAAAATTTGTAATAGTAATAATAAACAGACACATACTTTTTAGAAATTCACAGTGATTGTTATTATAATCTTCAACAATAATGTGAAAATGCGTGAGCGAGACACACGCATACGTATGCGGGTAAATGCACAACACGGTGCTCAGGCTTAAATGTATAAATAACAATTGTTTATCTTTCTGACGTTAAAAAACTTTTATCAAAGAAGATTCAAGCAAAATTTGTAGGTTGTAATGCTTTATTTTGTGATTTTATCAACCCAAACGTGTCTATTCAATAACAATAATTCTTAATAAGCCAATTATTTGGCCTCTTTATTTTTAAGATTCTCTTTAGATTTACAGCGTAAGAAATTCTGAAACAAAGTCGAACTACCCAAGAAGTTTTTAACTATCTAAGAATATTCAAACAAAGTTGTAGGTTGGCTTCTAAGTACTACATATTTTTATTTTATCGACCAAAACGCGTCTGTTCAATAACAATAATTCTTAACAAGCCAATTATTTGACCTTTTAAGATTCCTTGGACTTACAGCGTAAGCAATTCTGAAGCAAAATCGCGTAGACAAATTACAGACTCTCGTTATTTTTAAATAGGTAGGCGTCCCCAATATTTTAAGTATTACTAAAAGCTTCGGCGGAACTTATGTCGGTACAGTAGAGATGGGTACAGGAATTATTGTGAGGGCATTACTCTTCAGATTCTTTAGGCTCATCGGCATGTCGAGATGAATGGTCGGCGTATACATGTTCAGATCACAATGGTTCGCTTGTCCTCCTATTATTACAGCGGCTTGCTTTTATGTGCGGACGTCATACAGTAAAGGGGGGTATAAATAAGCGAGTGCACATGTCATGTAGCGTTGAGGCTAGTGCTGTGTCTTGAACGCTGTGGATAAATGTCGATATCTCACAGGGTTACACTGGATGTTACCACCCAATTCATTATTATATCCTGGGATAGCAAAATTTCGTTGATTGTGAATCACAAACCACAAATCAGAGTATTTATTGTTTCGAATAAGATTTGTTTAGTCGAGTTTGAATTATATTGTTACTCAAGGTCCAAGAGTGCAAGTTTAAACTTTTTGAATTTTGAAATACCAGCATTGTTACCTATTTTTCTCACTAGAATCGCATTACTTCTGTTTTGAAAATAGCTGATTTTTTTGTCTTCGCTAAACCTTTTTTCCTTTTTCCATATCGATTACTTTCATGGACATCTCTAACGAACGTTTGAGGAACTGCGACGTCAGTGGACGCCGTTAGGGTCTAAAGTTATACAGATATATATGTATGGTACCTATATACACAGGATCAAATGTAATTTATACGTGGTCGCGCAGTTATGATACTTATGCGACATATAATGTATGCCCGTGAAGTTTTATACCCATAAGTGTTGTTTATGAGCGACTAGGATCATTACTGTTAAGACTGAAAATTGTTCAGATGGATAATTCTTTTTGTTGGTACATAAATGACTGCTTAATATGAGAACCTTTTATTTTAACTTAATGAATAAGAACTTCTTTCCTCATCTCAAAGTAAAATGTTGATAAGTTATTTTTAGTGCTAATTGGTGAGTTCGATTCCCAAGTAGTGTGATATAGGTGTTAGTGAATTTTTGTTCACTTTGTCTGACGGTCAGCGCCACTGACATTTTGAAAGTGCAATAGTGGTGCAATTACTAAACACTTTAACTTTAAGTAGCATAAAGACTTCACTTGGAGATAATGAAAGAGCCTATGGGGTGCAGCCGGGCTATGTGGGATTATACCCACTAAACACTGCACGCTTTGGTGTCGGTACCGATAAGTACGAATAGCACGTCACGGAACTGTACAGTACGTCACTGTCGGTCACGTGTCGGCATTGTTGTGTGCGGATGGGCTAACATTTCAGTTTCACCCAAAATGTTGAACTTCATTAGCTCAGAATCATATGCGGTAATGCAATGCGCTCATCATTAGATGTTAAATCTCATTGTGCTCAGTAATTTTGCTGGAAACTTTGCCCTTCATTCGAAACGCAGTAATAATATAACTGTAGAATCACTGCTGAAATCATTGTAGACACTCTCGTCTCGATTACATAATAGTGATCCCAAAAATGGGTGGTATTTTGGTTAAGACCACCGCAGCCGAAAATTACCCATGGATATCACAAGTTAAATACTTTTAACTCTAGTAACAATTGAAAACAAGACGATTCCGTGGCGTCATGGCGACGCGTCAAAAGTACCGACGTGCGGACCCCGCTTCGACATTATTTGCGAAATGTCACCACCAACGTGGTATACAATAATACTTTACGCACTTCCATAAAAAACTTGGCATTTAAGCCCTGAGACTGAAACTAAAGGGCATTAGGTAGAAAATCCTGTGACAATAATTTAGAGACCGGACAATTCAAGTTTGTATGAAAGCTTAAAGTCATAAAGGCACTATCGTTTTCCGTGGTGTTCTGAGAACTGATTCAGTGGACTTTTTGGAGACTGATGGACGGATGGACGTGTCGGTCAAATACTGACTTCCTTTGTAAAACATCCGCAAGGAAAACGTTTCCGCGGCATCTGTGATCGTTTGTTTTGAAAACAGTGTGAGAATGTTAAATGTCTGGGGTATTTTTTTTAAAATTATGTACCTATATACTTTTTTTCTAGTGATAACCAGAAAGATAAAAGATGGACATGTCAAGATGGAGAGGATGCTGAGAATAAGAAAATGGAAGGAAATTGGAGATCTTTGTGCAGCAATGGGATTTTAATAGGCTTAATAAAAAACAAAATACTTTTGTTAACGCCAATGATTTGAGTTAATTTACAAACTATACCTTATTATCTCTCTTTGTTAATTCCGTAAAAAAACATATATTTTTTTTATATCCCTGAGTAGCCAAAATAAATAAAGTTAAGTTAGTAAAAGAGAATTTCCGGAAGCAATTTCAGCAGTTGAATTTTTTGTTCTATTTTATATTATGGTTTCTTTTATCATAATATTTTATAATGTTATGTTATGTTTGATAGGATAGGCATTCGCCTGATATTAACTGCTGACTGTGTAGTCTAGAATGGGAACTGGCTCTGATATAGGTATTTGACCAGCACTCCAATACGAGAAGATTGTACAAGCATAAACTTTATATATATAGTTAGGTATCTAATCAGGGCATTAAAATGCATCAACAAACAATAAAAGCATTGAAATCATGATCGGAATATCGGATTACTTATCGATGAGATGGACCCTAAAGTATCTTTTTACGTCTTTATGTTTGACTCATTATTACTGGAAGCCTTTTACAATGTGTGAAGAACAAACATATAACGCAGTCGTTTTGTTTATAAATATTACCCTTACTTTACTTGCGCTACAAATACAGTTTTTTTTAAATTTATATTTGAGGAAACCGATGCGATGGGAGCTGATGGGGAAGAAGGTTCTTGAGTGGCGACCAATCGTAAAAAACATCGTAAGAAGGCCTCCCACTAGGTGGACCGACGACATAGTGAAAGTTGCGGGCAACCCGTGGATGCAAATGTCAGATTATCCTTCAGTGAGGCGCTCTAAGAAGCCTCCCCATTAGCCACCCTGAACAACAATCCTTTGTTCAGCAGTGGACGTCTTCTGGCTGTTGATGATGATGATGATCTTATGAAAGCAATATAGATAGATAGATAGATTAACTCTTTATTGTTCACACAAAATATTACATACATTTAAAAAGTGGCTTAAAAACTAGTGTGACAACTGGCGGCCTTATCGTACTCTCCACACTTTTCTCCCTTTCTCTTTGTCTTAGTGCACTCTCCACTTCTATTAAAGAAGTTCCTTGTATATGTATTTAGCACAATTCATGAAGAAATAAGTACCTGCATGGCCTTCATGTATATGTCACACAGTGAGTGTCTGAAAACGTATGTACGCACGATTCAAGGCAGGACAAAGAAAACATGCCATGACTATCTCGAAAGGTAGAGTGAAAAAAAGGATCTAGGAACGATGACGGCTCAGTGGATAGCGAGTTGGGATCGCACGCTGCAGGATTTGGGTTCAAATCCCAACAATGACGTTGAACTATCGGTGAAAAAAAAAACGAGGAAAGCAAGGCTGTACAACTTTCTCTAGTTACATACTCGGCTGGCTAGCTACCATGCTCGATTTCAAAATCTGTCACTAATCATCGAATGGTGTGTTCCGGCAGCCTCATGCATTTGAGATCCAGTTCTCATTCCAGGTTGTTTATCATGTTCAATCAGGCTCATTATCACTTTCACTTGACATCAAGTGAGTTGTGGTCAAACGTTTATCCTGTCAAACATAAAAAAGGTACAATGGTCGGAACCGGCAGATGATAGGCTTGGAAGGAGATAGCAGGCGATTTTTGCCCCGCTGTTGGTTAGTTTCTAATTGAAAATAATTTTAAACACAATAAACCGACTTACCTACATACTTTGAAAAAAAACCACTATTGAGATGATCTTGGCGCCATGTGAAATACCTATTTATCATTGAGAAATTCAGGTGGCCATCTGTGGTCTTCTTCATCGGTTCCACTTCACCAAATGATACTTTCTGAATGCAAATGCTAGACTACAAACATACAACAAACAACACAAAAAAACAGTCGAGTTGAGAACCTTCTCGTTTTTTTCGAAGTTGTTTAAAAACTTTATGCTGAAATTTAGTTCTTTTTTCACGATCTTTTGACCATGCATCTATCTTATTCCCTCGTTTCAGAGCGTACTTACACCGCAACGTAACAGAAGATTACCAACTAATTAGACAAAAATGACCGAAGAATATCCTCGATCACTCAATCTATAGGTACAGTACAGCTTAAGCTTAATCCAGCGAAGGGCCATCCACGTTCCCACGGCAAAGCGCCCCGGGCTACGGCCGTCCGACGTGCGACGATTACTCTGACCAGTGAGCTCTCCCATTACTGGCTCTGCCCAGTCCACGTGGAGATGACAATTTGAAGATTAGATTGGCAGGGGCATGATTGGTTGAATTTATGTGTGCCATCTTTTGAAAGTTAGGAAATATACGGTCGGTCCTGTGAAAAACACGCAAAGGAAAATTAGATGAATTATCTTACAATTTCACCATCATCAGCTAGACGTCCACTGCTGATAAAGCCTCTTTTTATTGTGAGCACTAAGAGGATACTAAAAGGACACTGCCGCCCGTCCTCCAATAGTTCTGATCTTTGCAGGTCCCAGGTCCAATGATCTTACATTTTTGTATCTAAATATCACCCTTACAAGCTATTAGTGATTATATATTATGAGGCTTTTACCGCGCATATATATGGAGTAAAAAACATATTTAATCGTCCAGCAATTTCACGACCTGGTAGCACGTTTCTCTTGTGAGCAGTAGGTCCGGCTTCGATTCCCGGCCGGCCAGATGTTTGAATGCTGAACTAAAATGTATGCAAGAGCAAAAAAAAATGTACTAAAAAGTTGTCCGTATCTTTATGCGTTAAGTGCAAGTACAGGCAAAAGACCAAAATGCTGGCCTCACCCTTGCTCAAAGAATTGCAATCGCTATTCAACGCGGCAATTCGGCCAGCATTTTGGGCACGATGCCTGCTGGTAGCGGTTTATTAGATTAGGGCTAGTTTTAAATTGTATATATATTTATGTTTTATTTTTAGTTAGGGTTTATTTCAATTTATTTGTTATTTAATGTTATTTAAGTTACATAAAGTTAAGTTTTAATTGACTAGATATTTCAGTACAGGCAACAGTTGATTTCTATCTTCAAAACGAACGGACAAATAGCTCCAAGACTTGACCAGAAAGTAGAGCAACTCCTTACATTTTAACCACTATCAAGCTACCACATTTACCAAGTAATAAAATCGAAATGTATTGCGAAACAAGACGTAGCGGGGGCACTTAGCAAACACGGGCACCGCTGGATATCGCACGATTTTAAATATTTTATTATCACGACCTCAAAAGCCCAGCTCTTGTAGATAAAATAGACTTTATCAGTGAGAACTAAGGAGTGGGCTGCAAGAAGGGAATTAAATAGATAAGTAACGCAAGACAGGTCGAAGTGAAATTAAATTATAGCAAATGCTACTGAGTGTTTTGAGTGCATTTTTATATATCGTTCATTTTCAGGGCATAATACGTTGGTCAACTAAATATACATACAAATGTCAATTTCAAACATCTTATTTAGTTTTTTTTATGCTGCTGATTGACGTGACAAGCAAGATGCTCGTTCGATGGTAAGTGTCACGTTTACCCGTAACAGTTCAGTGCCATTTAGAATTTAGAATTTTTAATAATAAAAACCATGTGCGGCAGTTCACTGCGCTTGTCATTGTTAATCTCTTTATGTTCAGTAATTTCACAGACACAAAAGCGAAAGGTCCATAAACAGAAACCAACTTTTTCTTTTGTATTAAAATAAATACTCATACTCCTGGTACTATTTTTTTTAATTTAAAATAGTGCTGTAAAATTAAGGGCAACAAGAATTATTTATTTATATATTTCTTAGCTTTTTTATTTAAGTTTTGATTGTATTTAGAATAGTGTTAGTATAAAGTGTTTTTGTTTCTTTATGTCAATAAATAAATCCTAACTAATTTTATTTATTTAAGACCAACAGCACAATTATACAAATTAATAAACATAGATACATTTTATAAAACATCCAATTATAGGTCTATTATATTTTAAGTAATATAAACAATATCGTTTTTAAATCACTACTCCTTAATTACTGATGATTATTGATAACCCAGTCTACAAAGGTCAGTTATTTGCAGAAAATTCAATCACTAATAAGCTTTCAAGCGAGCTTATTAAAAGTACTTAGTAATATCTTTGCCTGGAGAAACATGTGCTATACCCGTAGGTGCAAGGAGTTACGACATAGCACTAATACGGTAAGCAACTAAGAAATCGCGCTGCGGTTCTCCAAGACGTTTCTTCAAATCGCACCTTCCATCTCACACCATTCCTCTAACGAACATTCATTCATGTCGGCGACCACAGAACTAATGGTTCACGATTCATTAGCCAACAGAACGAATGAGCTTGTCAACGATTTCTTTAATTAAAACAAACAGTAATCTTGGGATGGATTTCTTTTCTGCTTTTCATTTCAAATTGAATCCTAGCAATGTGGTAAACACAACGAGGTGCTAGATAAGTTGAAGCATAAAATGCTGCACCTTTGAGCAATAATTTATTTACTTGTCCAAAATTAAAAACATGCAGAGTTTACATGTTATTGGGGTGTTACATAGGCCTCGATGTAGTATATTGTTTATTATTAGTACTATCTTAATTTATGTAAGTAGCTAAGTAGTATAAGTACCTATGGTTAGATCAGTTGTCTCATCCTGTAGGTAAAAAAAAAATGTTCTGTTATATTGCGTTGAATGTATCATGTTTATTATTAGTACTATCTTAATTTATGTAAGTAGTTAAGTAGTAGTACCTATTGTTAGATTAGATGTCTCATCCGGTGGGTAAAAAAAAATATTTTGAATCTTCGATAAACTTTTACTTCTCCAGGCTTTATTTTACCAAAAATAAAAATATGTGAAGGCATGAACAGCATTTTTACACAGCCAATTTTTTAAAATAATGATTGAAAATAGGTTAAAATAATATTGTAGAAAACAAGCATAAGTAGGTAAGTATAGTAAGTGGTAACCGCAGCCTATGGACAACTGCAACACCAGAAGCATTGCCGGTGCGTCCCCTACTGTTCAGGGTAAGTATTTAAGTGAAGCGACCCAGGTTATAACCAATGGTCAGAATTGTGTGGAAGGATTTTTATTTACCTACCTAAGATATTGTCGCACAGAATTATCTTATTAATTCTTTCTACTCGTCAGCCGCTCGTAACTTTTTTTTCGAATACTTGGATCCTGTCCTCAATCACTTTATCACTTTCCCTACACATCTAAGCCGTCACGGTTCTACGAGCGGATACACAAGTAAAAAACCATCGTCCTGTGAGGCCTAATTAAGATATGTATCTACCAATGTGACCCACCCTGCTTCGCTATTGTCCGGTATAAAGACTGAATGAATGAGATGCAGACGGGGAGGTAACTCGAGATTACAGCCTTTTTAGACGTTTTATTTTAGGATTAAGAGATCGTATATAACACATCGTGTTGATTAGATCGTATATTTGTCGTTTAGTAGGTATTATTTTCTGTGTGGGGACAATAAAAATAGGTGTTGGTTTTGATCTTGAATTGTTTTTAGACGTTTTACATTTTGACTGCATTAGCCAAATGGCAGGTAGGTAGGGCATACCTAATTCTTATTTTGCAGGTGGTTGATTTGTCATGTAAATATTTAATTTGAAACAATGTCAACCTTTGTCTTGTTTCCTAAAAATACGGTAATATTTGGCGATGGCGTGATGTCAATAATTTACGGGTTTCGTTAAAACGATGGTGGATTTTGTACTAAATTGTATCCAGGGTTACCTACTTTCAGCCTTAAAGTCGTAGTCAATACCTACAGTCCTTATTTATAGGGAGAAATCTGTGCTTACAGTCAATATCAACTATCGAGCGAGATTTCATCCTTGAAGTAGCTAAGGGTAACGATTCTTGGTGACCCCAAAAATCTCGTATCTTTCTAGAAAAACGACCCAGCCATCCAATATAGTTCATTAATGAATCCACGGAAATAATCGGTGGTCTTATGAAAAAGTCCGCCATAAACCGTGAAAGCCATTCACAAACATCCGAACCGTCTCCAGTTTATGTGAGCGTGGGTGTACGAAATAAGAATTACGAGCTATATTGATTGACGAGAGATAGGAGCCATTATTTCTTCTAAATCGTTAACTTTATGACAGAAAATTGAAATATAAAACTCATATTTGCATAGGATAGAAGGTTAGCGTTAATAGAGATAAAGATGTAACATGTAAATTACCATCTAGGTCATGTTGAAAGTATTGGGGAAATCCGAAGTTTTATGATCTTTGAATGATTGCCGCCCACGATATATGTAGGTATTGATGGTAAATTACTTAATTTAGAATGACACATCACACCCAATGAATTTTTAATTGATTATTAGCAATAGATAGGTAGATATAATTATAAATGGATTGCTAAATGCATAGACTACCACTGGAAATTATAATGCTTAACTGTGGATTTAGCATAATTTACATATTTATTTATCTTTAAACATCGTACCTACCTATATATTTGAAAACTGTTATTTTTTTATTAGAATATATTTTAGAAAAATTTTTCGAAATCAACAAGACGCAGCAATGAAGAATATGTATTTTTTTTATAACTGACAAATCGTTTGCAAACCGCTCTTCAAAAAATAATTATAAAGACCTAACCTTTCAATTATAAGAATTGAGTCAATCAAAACATTAGCTTCTCAAACACTCGCCCATCAGACATTACGATAAAGCGTCCAGTAACAGAGTAAATTGCCTGATTACCATTACCACAGCCGAAACGTGTTCATTAAAGGCACGCAACATAACATTTACTATAGGCGTGTGCCGACCGACTTCGTAAACACCACATTTGCATCTCGACCGTGTCTGCGAAACCTCAATCGATCGCTAAAAAAATCAGCGCATTATACTTACTCGAGACCCCGACTGCCTATATAACTCACCATAACAAATTACCAACTCAACTGCCTCCAACTAAACTTTAAAGCTGAATTCTCTGCCAAAGATGTAAGGTAGTTTTTGCGTTACGAAGTGGAATCCCATAAGATGTTGCGAGCAGTGAATATTCCAATACAATAATACGTGCATTGGGCCGGCGCGCGCGCAGTCTGCTCGGACCACTACTGTGCATTTCCCACGGGCTGGGTATGTTTCTGTTCCGTTCGATCCCGCTAGCGTTGTCTTTATCTGTCCTGATGTAGTGCCGCTTTTTCGTTAAACGAAGCACACCCACACACCACGTCGGTATTTGAGATTGTTCCGAGGTGGGTACCGACATACATTACGTCAGGCAGCTACAGGTTAGCTGCTAGAGCTTATCGATGCACCAATATGCAGTATTGCACTGTGCAAGTGTTTTAACATGGATAGCTAGGAATACTCGATGTAGGTGGGCGGAGACGCGGTTGGATTGAACCGCAACTATGCAATCCTGCAATAAAGGAAAACATGCAGACATTTATAGGATTTTTTTCAAGTAGATAGATAGATAGATAAGCTCTTTATTGTTCACACCAGATAGTACATAGCTAGGACAGAAAAAAATAACTAGTGTAACAAATGGCGCCCTTATCGCTGAAAGCGATCTCTTCCAAGTATTTATGTAGAGCCAGCTTGAAAATTTACTACACTAGAAAGATTTCGATGTTTATGTATAAGTATACGTGTATGTGTATATGTGTATATGTGTGTGTGATGTGTATGTATATGTGTTTATGTATTTATATAATTATACATAAACATCGAAATCTTTCTATTTTATAATTATTTTTTACAAGTGAGTGACGAGACAAGAGTGAGACACGACTAAGTCGTTCGTCTGATGGTAAGCGTGACGCTTATAATATATATTCGCTTAGCACGCCAAACTAAATTTTCTTGCGTTTTAAACATAAATATAACTTACCTATATAAATATATAAACTACTTTACTTACCAAGGGAATTCACGCAAACACGTGACTGGATTTATTGACTTTTTGTTCTTATAAAACATACTATTGCTATGCTCAATTTTTTTAAACATCTAGTCGCTAAGCTATCACAAACAAGATAGGAATCTCGCCGCTCAAATTTGGAGCTGAGCATCTAGGTCTACAATCTTCCTGTCAGGTCTGCTAATCTTCATCCGATTTCCTAAAATTATTTCAAATTGGCATTTGAGACGTCCAAATTAACTCAAAGAATTTCTCGTCGACAAAATTGCAACATTCCTTGGAACGTGGTCTAATTCAAAATTAACTTTTTCATCGGCTTAATTTTAAGATTTCTGTTATGTTGAAAAAACGTTAGAACGAACAGATTTCGTGAGTTTTTCTAATTCTAACATCTCGAACGCGTGTACTATATCGCGTCACAGTCAGGCTTGCCCTCGGATAAAAAATTGTAGGTATGTACATAATTACGATTTCAGAATATTTAGAAGTTTGAAAGGCAAACTATGTTACTTAGGTACTTTGATGTTATTTTCTAAGCTTTTCACGTTAACCATTTTTTATTTACCTATTTTAAAAAAACGTTAGAATATTCCATAAAATTACAATATTGAGAAATACGTAATGTGCAAACATTGCTTTGTTCCGCTTGAAGGGCAATTCCAGTAAAATTACTGGGCATTAAGAGATTTTCAGGGTGACGAGCACAGGGCATAGCCTGGCATTATTTTGAACTGTTGAAAGTTCAAAATTCTGAGTGGCACTGAACTTCTTATAGGTAAGCTCGACGCATACAATCAAGCGGGCGACTTCCTAGTCTCGTAACTCAATTTCATTTAAAAAAGTAAAACCTGTACACAATTGTATAGATCCGTGTTCAAAGCTCTAATACCCCAGTCAAGCTACGGGACCTAGTATGAAGGACCCTGACATAATTCATAACTTAGATATAAAATTGTGTTTGGTATAATTTGCTGACGTAGAATCAATATTAAATTAAATTAAACAGTCTGGAGTTACGGAACATATAAAAAGCATTTATGCTTGAGCCATAATACATTATCGTCGCCGACGTCTCACTGCTGTGCTTACAATCACTCTAACATGGCGTAAATAGAGAAAATATAGCAAAAAGTAAAATTTGAGTCTGTTCCGAAACACACATTTAGTTTAATATTGTACCTATATTAATATTATGAGAGGTTGGTTCTACAGTTATATTTAGAAAAATAAACTATTATTAGTTGACCGAGCGAAGCAAAGGTCTCAGAGTTAATGGGACAAATCGGTTTTTGTATGTATGTTTGTGTGTATATTTGTCCGATGATAACTTGCGAACCGTCGATCCGATCTTCATGAAATTTTGGAGGCAAGTAGTTCATTTCATTTCAATACAATTTTTAAGTTCAAATATGAGCTGAATCGGTTCAGGGATTGTGAAGATATAGGGGTCGCGACGTCTCAGTTCGCCGCGAACTACTAGTTATTTCCGGGTCAAAAGCTAAATTGACTGCGCTTTCTAATATCAAATACTTAGGCCTTTGGTCCTTTGGAGCTGTAAAAAAAATCAAGTTTCTAAAACAACGCAATAAAAATATACGGCCATTTATGTCACATATTTTGAAAATATGTTGAAATTGCAATACATAAATGGCCGTATTTTTTTGTTGGCCTTAGGATCATTAATTTGGAAAGAAGCAACTTCTTACAACACAATTAAGGGAAATGTTCTGAAAATAATTAATTTTTAATTAATTAATTAATTAATAATTAATTCATCACATTCATCAAATCTTTTGCAATTACAAACGTTTTGAAGTTGAGAATTGACCGTGACGTATATCGATGTATGTGAGATAACTTTTTCAACTACAAAGTTAAGTTTGTCCTTCAATCCGACTTATCTTTTCTAGCAATGAAGCAAATGACAGCAAATTTTTATAGCTGTATTTTGAGCGACATGTGCTTCGATCGTCCTGATTGCGGAATTTACCCCCGAATACTGAAACGTTTGTTAACTTTGACGACAGACTTTGTCTGTTGCTGCCTTTGTCATTTGCTTAGTGCCAGACAAAGGCAGTATTAGAATTAATCTGTTGTCAAAGTTAACAAACGTTTCAGTATTTGAGGGTTAGGGTGATCTTGTTTATTGTAACAGTTTTTTTGACATATTGTGAGAATTTAATAGATCAGTGGGATAGGGGCAAAAAAGCTGACATATCTGTAGAATTTGATGATGTATGACATTGTTTTTATTATTAGTAATTGATTAGAAATTGACCTAATTAATTGACATTTTATTTAGTATTTAATTTAAGCTTTGACATTGTGATTTAAATTATTGACATTTTATGAATTTATTTTAATTTTAGTTTTTATATTGATATTGTTTTAATTTTGTTATAATTTCATAATTTGTGAGGTGAATGTAAGTGACTGGTTTCGTTTTTATCTCAATAAATAAATAAATAAATCTTTAGTAAGAACTAAGAACCCTTAGAACTAAGTATAAATCTCCTATCCTATCCCATCTTCCAGCGTATCAGCGGCCTTTATCATGTAACTGTGGTGTGGTGTGTCGATGATCATCTCGTGCTGTTCCACTAACGCAAACCTACTCACACCATGCATGCGAGCGGGATAGCAAACGAAGACGATCACCATCGCTTACAAAATAATCCCCAGGTCTGTGCGATGAAAAGTAATAGGTATCAAAATAAAAAATAAACTTATATTTTGGTACTTAATATTATATTTTATGTCAAATAATCAACAGATAATCACCAACAGATTATAAAAATACCTACGATGAACATTACGATTTAGGTACAAAAATAAATCACACGTTTCTCTATCTAATTAAAACTAAATCACCTAAAACTATTCATATAAAAGTACAAATAGATTTCCGATTCGTATCGTCCAAATAATTTACATGAAAAAAAAAAATTAAAGACGACATCGTAGAGGAAACTAAAATTATGTTATAAATTTTTACATTACTTAAATTTACACGTACCTACGTACTTTAAAAAAGGTATGAGTAAGGAAATATAATACTAAAACATTCTAAAATTAATAAGTGTTATCCAGATAATTTAAATCAAACATTAGAGCATTTTTCGACTAAAGACAATCCTCGGGTGTCTGAAACGTTTGTTAACTTTGACAACAGATTAAGTCTGTCTTTGTAATTTGTTTAGTGGCAGACAAAGGCAGCATTAGAATTAATCTGTTATCAGAGTTTACAAAAGTTTCAGAAAACAGAGGTTAGACATTTAAGACATATTGAAATACTGAAAGCGGATAAGCGCGGTTTAGCTGCGTGGGCGCGCAATTTCATACAAGGCACGCCTTAAACTGCCTGTTAGACAGTGCAACTGACATGCACTCTCGCACGCACGCCCGTCTCCAGTTGCGCATGTTACTTAAGCCGTGTGCAATTACATAATTCAGTAATTTGGTATGATATTTTCGTGCGAAATACCATACGAGCGATTCAAAATTGTACCCCAGAAACTGTACGGTGAAACCTTGATGACATTGACGCAAAACCGGAATGTTTACGAATATAGGTACAATGCGATGGTCATTAGCATTTTCGTGGTCATGGAGATGCCAGTTACGGGTCGTGCAGGTGACTTGCACTGTGCGCAGGTGATGTGCACTGTGCGCAGGTGACGTGTACAGTGCGCAGACTTTGGTATAGGCAGCATAATTATGAACACGTCTAACAGATGGTATGTAGGTGCTTAGGTATGCACTCAGTAATCAATACTCAAGAGAAAGCTTCCTTCCCTCATAAGCTGTCTCTCTCGCGCATTATAAACGTTTTTGACGATAATAAATAGCTGGGTGAAAAAATGAAAAATAAACAGTCCGTTTTTTTATAATAACAACGGAAATGTATAAAAAAAAAAGGTCGTATGCTACTTTGACGAAGAAGGAAAAAAAAAACAAATTTTACGAAAGTTTTTTTATTTCTTCGCCGAAATAGAAATAATAACATGAAAATTGCTTTAAAATGTTGGCACTGGTATAAAGATAACTAATTTTCCTTTATTTTTTCAATTCCCACTCAATGATATTGTTTTTTTTTTTTTTCAAAATGTGTGAAAGAGAGAGAAATAGCTAGCGGCCAGGAGAGGGGCCGTAAACTCTGCGTTGCTGTCGCCGACGGCCTGCTTTCAGTATGGCGAAGCCTTTATAGATAAAAGTATATATATATATATATATATATAAGTTACACAAAATAAGATCTTAAAACCCGTATTTTTCCAGTAACCCCGAATCGGTGGGCAAGTTTATAAAATAGAAGCATGTTCTTATTTCAAATTACAAAAAAAAATACATTAGGCCACCTTAGAAACTTATAAGTTTTGTTTACAACACACACAAACATTACACATTACAATTTACGATTTTACATGTCATTGTGTAAGCAGTAAACACTAGTCAGTCGCTAATCGTATTATTTTACTCTCGTATTTCAAGTAAGTAAGTATGTTTATTGTATCCTATTATAAGTACTTTTTGATGGTAAGCGTAGCCTTGGTAGACCGATACAGCGATGGCGTGACGACATCCAAAAGTTTTGCGGCAACACCAGGACGAGATTGGCACAAAACAGGGTAGATTGGTGAAAGAGGGAGGAGCTTATGCTCTACAGTGGGCTGAATAAGCTGCCAATGATGATGATGATGATCATACTTTTATTGTATCCAGTATAAGTTGAACGCGGTCAGTACTAGAGCTCATTATGACAAGGGCTCTGTTTTAACCGGTCCGATCGCGCCTATTCGTATCTACCTGGCATCGTATATCCCCGATAGCTAGGTACCAACAGGCGAGTTGGTAGCGAGGCTAGCTTGGTGGATTTAGACTCGTTAGCTTATTCATTTATAGAATAGTGATCATTGGACGGTTTTCATTATAATGTACCAAACCAACTCGAAACTAAGAAAACAATGAAATATTTTTTTAAATTAAAATAATAAAAAACCTAAAAATTTACGGAAGCAACTAATACAAAACGTACAAGTGTAAAGGCGGCCTTGGAATCATACAGCTTACACACCTAGTTTTTGATCATTGTGATCGAACACATATTATAAAAATAGAATTTCAGGATAGCGCCCGTACCGTGACATGCTTATAGCGAAGATTGTTAGGTTCAGCAGAGGACGCTGCACAATCCTGAACAATGTCGCGCAACGTCGGCGGCTTAACCTATACCAAACCTCCTCGCAATAGACACGAACGTACGAGCCCAGCATCACAGAATAGAAATAACACATCTTTCTACACAATAGGAAATCCTTATCTGTATTAATCTAACAAGAATCAATTACCACAAAAATATACTAATTCTATCATAACGCTCGTGGCTTACCTCAACTAGCCGCTCATAACAGATCGGCGAAGTTACGACGGGTTCCAACGAGAGGCTGGAGTTTAGGAGTTTACTACTGAGCGCTACCGCGTTGCGGAAGGCACGATTATTTTTTCTATAACTATTTATTTTACGCACTCAGCCTATACAATAGGCAAACAAGCATTCCTTGATATGTCAAACGCATATCGAAATTATAATCTTATTCTAAAGGCACCTTTGGTTCTTCGGCAAATATGCTCGTTCCGAGTATTATCGCGCGAAGATACTCGGGTTTCCTGACCTAACCTCGGGTTTCTGAAACGTTTGTTATCTTCGACGACAGATTAATTCTAATACTGCCTTTGTCTGGCAATAAACAAGTGACAAAGACAGCAATAGACTTAATCTGTTGTCAAAGTTAACAAGCGTTTCAGAAAACCGAGGTGAATTTCTGCAAAACGCCAGCAGTTACGGCTTCACGTTTATTATGACCCAATTAGTTTTTGCGCTAGGTATATACAATTGGCTACAAAATCAAGTGATGCACGAGATGCACGGAATGGGACAGCGCTAACGCATAGCACTGTCTCATTCTGTCACAGCCGTAATGTAGCCAAAGAGACGCATATTTTAACGCGCCAAAACCTTTTTGAAAAGACTGCCACCCAGTAATTTTTGTCTACCCGCAACTGGTAAAGCCGATAATTAATATTAAACTGTTGACCACAGCTGGACCCTTATTCTCTATCGCACATAAGATAACTTGCCAATAACGCGTGACGTCATAACATGCTCCAAACTTAAACGTAGCTCCTAATCGTGGCACGACGTGAAGAATCGCGCGTTTAAGAAACTTAGAGAATACCGTTTCATGCGACTAACATGGAGTGAACTTAACATAGCTAGTTATGGCAATAGAGAATAAGGCCGCGTTATTAGCGCGTTAATCTACGCACTAAGGTTCATGTGGAGCCGTAACATTACTTGTATAATAGGTACTGGATTGTACTTATAACATATTCATAAAAGTATTGAGCCATCTCGCACCAAAAAGCACCAAACTTAAAATAACCAAAATTAACCCTTTGAACGCCACGTCGCTCGCTAGAGACAAATTAAACTTCGCAGGACGAGTATTAGGAGTCTCTTATTTTTTTTCAGGAAATCTTCCAATGATAATTCAAATAAAATTTTATTGCATTATCCAGAAGTCACACAAGTGTGGGCTTTATCTTTGGTATATGATATAACATTTCGAAAAATGGCTTATCGAAAAATGTATGCGTCACCCGCAACGTTCAAAGGGTTCAAGAAATATAGGCGATCATGATAATTATCTCCAATACGACCTTCTGTCACAGATTACCCCCCCCAACAGAAACCGCATTACGAGATCTTTAAAAATTGTAGGAAAGCACGGGTCGCCAGGACTGAAGCCAAGCGTTTCCATTGGCTATCTCAAGGATGAGAGTGATTTTTTATTGGTTTGTTTCGATCGATGCGTGGTGCGCATGGTTCGTCCTGAATGCGGAATCTATAGAGGGATATCGGTGCTATCTATACAGAGACATTCGAAATTATTGGCTATTCTACACATGAAACATTCAATCAACTAAGAATACACAGCTTTGTGGTCCTACTATAGGGATATTTAGAAGAATAAGTCAAAACAAGTATTATTATTAAAAAATATTTTAAAAAACATGATTGCAAAAAGTAGCCTACGACACTCCGGACATAAAGAGAAATCCAACGATACCTTACTCATCAAAATCGGTCAAGCCGTTTAAGCTACAGGAGGTAATATAGAAACAAACAACCCAACATAAATACATACTTTCAAACTTACATATACCCCAAAAACAGCCTCCTTCTTGGGCAGTCGGGACAAAATGCTCTCACTCAAAAAAAACTCACTGGGGTAATACACACCAGCCCGTCACACCAACCAACCTGTATGTATAGGTAGCTACATTCACATACGCCATCGAATTTCTTTTTGGAAATATGCTGGTTTTCTCTACGATATTTTCCTATAACGAAAAGCCAATGGTATATTTGTACGTAAGTTCCAAAAAACTCATCGGTACGGGCCCGTCCAGGGGCCTTGTGTAACTCTGGTGGCGATGGTCATCGCGTGCCGTTCCATTCGCACCGACTTAATCGCACAATGCGAGCGAACAGGATAGCAAACGAAGACCATTGCCACCAGAGTTGCATGATAAGGCCCCAGGTTCGAATCTGTGACCCTACGAAGGTGAGACGAGCGTCCCACTGAGCGACCGTGGCTCAGACATTGGCTGCCCAAAAATTTAAGAAAAACGCGTTCGCTCCAACATTCGCCCAAAAATTCCGAAACCAGGAACACGGCAGCATAAGCTCGTGAGGATCGAAATTAAAGCTTGGTATATTGGTGTTACAGTTTCTATCATTGTAAAGTTGAAAGTCGTCAAGCACCAAAAGATGTGTTCCGAGAATCTTACTTGAGATCCAGTTGTTGTAGATGCTCACATATTGGACTATATCACTTAGAATAGAATAACTTTTATTGCTTAAAACTGTGTACATAAATAAACAGGTGTTAAAATAAATTTTGGATTCAACAGTTTCAATTTGGATTATTACATACATTTTTGGACAAAATTCTTAAGTACCTACTCAAATATGTATAAAAAATGAACCCCTATTTTTCCTGGTCACGCTATAACTTGAGAAAGGCTGGACCGATTTTGATGAATTATTATTTGTTGTGTTCGTAATTGTGAGGACAAGGTTCGTATTAAGAGTTTAGCGAGGCCGAAGGCCGAGTTTCGCAGGCACCAGCTAGTAAAAAATAAAAATGAGATCAACTTATTCTTGTTTTTTTTTTTAAATATAATCGTCTGTATATAAATAATATTCTTTCATATTGTAAGCTTAGCTTTGGTGAAACTCCTAAACTTTCAACAATACAAAAAATCTATGTTTGGACCAGGCATGCTCGTATGTAATAAATTATCCTCATAGCCATTTTTTTGGGTTCCAATTCGACAACGAACACGAATTGTTATCGAAAAAACGCAAACAAACCGTTCAATTTTCAAAATTCGACGACGAACACTAATTGTTCTGACAAAAACGCAAAAATAGCGTTGAATTTTGCGTCATAGCGACCGAATTCGGTCGCAAAGTGCATAGCGAAAAGTCGAGACTAGCGGCCCTGTGGTCTTATCCCGCAATTCTGAAAGCGATAGCGAGAGTTGCGCGAGCGGGACCGCGCATAGTGCGACTAAGTTGGCGTTGGCGAGATGGCATGCTCTCGCAATCAGAATCACGAACGTTTCAAATTTAGATGATAAGCCCGCTAATTGAAAAGCCTGATTGAAAATCCACTTTAAAAGTTTTAAATGGGTTCTACAATCTTCCTGACATACACAGCATGTACACGCTAAAGTAAAAATATTCGATTTCTCTAAAATAGCGGGTGAAACCGCGGGGCGCAGCTAGTATTAAACGAATGTTTGAGTGAGGTGTTTTTCATCAATCCATTGTAATTAAACTTTGATTAGCTTATGTTATCGGGCAGCAGGACCTTTGGCTTCTCCAGCATCCGAGACCAATCTAGTGTGGACTTTGAATCGTTGCAACAGAGTTGAAATATGTTTCATCAAACATCTGTGAATAGCCAGAAATTCCGAACGACTCTGCAATGAGGCGTTTTCAAAAAAAATAATAATCCTGGTAATAAAAGTACCCAATAGATGGCGTTAGATGCAACTTTAACCTTTTCTGTCACTGTCAAGACATGAAAGACAAAAAAATGAACGTGTGCCTTTTTTTTCTCGTATTTTTTGGTTCCACATGTGTATTTAGACAATTTCAAGTAAAGTAACTATGCATTTGACTTCATTTGAAATATTACAATAGTTGAAAGTGGCTAAATCTAAATACACAACGTATGGAGCCAAAATTTAAGATTTAAAAAATAAACATAAAATATTTCGACAGAATTGACAATGACAGGTAAAGGCATTACGCCATCTAGTAAATTAGTTTTTTTTTTTTAAACGCCTCGTTGATGCCGTTTACAAGAAGTACAGCTTATCAGCTAGGACATCGGACGGCTGCTGTCTCACGTTTTCACCGACTAAGAAGGCCAGTTTGTGGGCGTATTGGCAGGGCGCGGGGACTCGCACAGTTCCCGGCCAGTTGTAGTACAAATGGCACATTTTGTACGTGAGCCGTTGGCACTGGTCGGGGGTCATCCCGCTGTCGTCGTGGACCACGATGTAGTGGGTCGGGGTGACCGTCCCTTGGTTCACTTTCTGTGATGCGATCAGAAAGTCGTACCTGGAATTTGAGTTTAGATAGATAAACTCTTAGATAGGTTTTTGGTCATACGAGTTTTTACATATTTAGGATAACAAGAACAACTTATAAAACGGGAATACTAACGTTAAATTGAGTCGGTTATTCCGACCATAGTTTCGATCACATTCGGTGACCTTTATCAAGGAAAGCTAAGCGAAACACGAGCACGACCTTGTCTTGCCTTGTCTTGTCTTGCCTATAGTCGCAATAACCGACTCAATTTAACGTGAGTATTCCCTTTTTATTAAAACAAAATGTATCAAAACCACGTTAGTTTTCATAGTAAGAACAACTTACAAAAGGTTTAGGGAACAAAAAATGCACAGAAATCGATCAACGCCATGTATTGAACTCCAGGATGTTTGTGGCGTTATCACGGCTGAACGGATCTTGATACAACTTTAAAAGGAGTTACTGTATATCACAAAGACGGACATAGGATACTTTTTTTATGTCCACGCGAACGAAATCGCGAGTAACAAGTAACTAAAATTGCGAAAAGATACGTACAGTATTATACACTCGAAATAGGACACGGGCTAAATACAGTATGAGTGAAGCCAAAACTAAAGAGAATAAAAAACAGTTGCCTTAAGGCCTCGCTACATGGCCTGACCTGACATCGTTTCAAAGAGATGGCTATATATAAGTTTCTGGGGGAGCGAAAGGGAGAAGCTATAACCTTAATAGTTTGTTTCTTTTGCTCCCGTGTAATTCAAATCTATCTGTCCCTTTCACACGATGTCAGGTCAGGCCATGTATAGACACACTTAAGGCAAAAAAAGAATCCCTTTTAAAAAAAAAAACAGTTCTCTTTCCCGGTACGATTAAATAATTTTCATTTTTATTAAAAAAATCCGTAAACTACTCCTCCAAATTTGATGATTTTAGATCAGCAAGGTACTTACCAGTCTCGTCTCGTGATGGAATGATCCAGAACAGTCCCGGGGTAAGGGTTATCGTATCCGCCGCCCGCCTTCATGAATATCCTCGTGTTGATCCGCTTCTGCACCACGATGTATGTGAGGTGCGGTTTGTACTCTTGTCCGACTATCGAGAAGCAGATCTGCATTTGTGGCACTTCGTATTTTTGTATCAGCGGTAACTGACCGTCGCCGACTCCGTCCCTGATATGAAATAATAAGTTGATATAGCATTGTCTAAATTTCAATTCATTCAGTTCATTTATGAACAACTATTTGTTAAATGGCATATTTAATTATTTATTAGCGATTGATTTAAAGATCTTTCTAAGCGGCTGATAGAAAGAACAAACGACCAAAGGGCTGGTGCTTACCTCGGCCAGAGAATTAGCATTACTATTCAACGAGGTAATTTCTCCAGCCTTTTGGGTATCCTGCCCGCGGATAGTGACCTGAGCTCTGTTTTTTATCTATAATAATTAATTTATAATAATTTTGGTTGTAACTTTAGCCTTTTATTTAAGTTTAGATTGTATTTAGAATAGTCTTAGTATAAAGTGTTTGTGTTTCGTTAGATAATAAAGATTTTGTTATATAACAAAGTTGATATATGTTTTGAAGGCGTGCGCTTAATACGCTCGCGTTTAGCTTCAGAATTCTTTGAAGCCTAATGCAATAATTTATTTTTGTTTGAGTATCTACGATTTACTTGCTGCTATGCAAAACATATTTTTTCTTTCTGTTATATTTATATCTATTGGCGGAAACTTGTAATTGGCCCAGTTTTCTTCTAGTTATAATGTTACTTGTTGAGTAAGGCTGTAAGTTTTCTTTAAAAATGTACAAAACTACGATGTCTCACTCTAACGTGGGATTCAATGCTCCTATGGCTAGAGTGGTGCGTATGTATAATACTCTGTCTAAGACAGCCGATGTTGACATATTTGGTGACCATATTAATATACAGGGTTATAAGGAAAGGGTATGCTAAGCCGCAAAAGGCTCATAGTACTCATCATTATGAACAACTTTTACTATGGGACCAAACCTGAAACAGAGAAAAAAAAACAGCTGTTCCATAGAAAAATCTCAATGACACTTGATTAAATGTATGGAACAGCTGATATTTTTTTCATGATTTCAGGGTTGGTCCCATAGTAAATGTTGTTCACAATCATGGTTACTATGAGCCCCTTTCGGCTTAGCATACCCTTTCCTAATAACCCTGTATTTAGGAAGACTTTGAGGTCTCTGACTATCTGATCAATGATTATAATTCATATTATGACTTTACATTAAAAAATTTCACTTTTATGTAATGACTTAATTCTATTTATAATTATAGTACCTCGCTTTTTATTATTGCATTATGCATTGCATTCACCTGTAAGTATTGCGACATTTAGTTATATTTTATTTGTGTACATTTTTGACATTGTATAGGTGTGCACAGTGCAGGTGAAAAAAAAAAAAAAGGATCAATAAAATTACGCGTTACATATTACGCATTACAAATTAATTAGAATTAATCTGATCAACCGCCAACTCCAAATCAGCCAACCAAAGAAAAACGTAACTTAATTCATTTAGCCACTCCACAGATTAATTGTTTGATGTCGGCGTTTTCCTAGTATTAACCCGAAAAACATTACTGTGCTTCTCGACAGTCGGCTAAAACCAGCATTCTGACCTGTACATAATGATGCGGTCCGGGAACCGTCCGTTGACGCTGATGTAGTGCTTCAAAGCATCCACTAAGCAGGACTTCAGTCCGTCCACGATCTCCTGCCCTTTGTCCTGGAAGATGACTCGCGAGTACCAGTGAGTCAGCGCTGCGTTATACGACGCCACGAAACCTAAGGAACAATGGACAGATAATAACTAGACCTCGCGACCCCTATATCTTCACAACCCCTGGACCGATTCAGATCATACTGCATCATGAGTTTGAAGCTTCATGTCTAAAATTAGCAGTGTACGTTCCATAATTGTACACTTTGGAAAATTTCGAGGTGTGAACAACTGCGATTACGTACGTTGTACTCACGTATATTAAAGTAGTGAATTCAAATGATATAAACTAGTAGTTCTCGCCGAACTGAGACCTCGCGACCCCTATATCTTCACAACCCCTGAACCGATTCAGTTCATATTCAAACTTAAAAATTGTATTGAAATGAACTACTTTCCTACAAAATTTCATGAAGATCGGATCAACGGTTCGCAAGTTATCATCCGACAAATATACACACAAACATACAAACATACATACAAATGCCGATTTGTCCCAGTAAACTCTGAGACCTTCGCTTCGCTCGGTCAATTATTTTCTGCACAAAATTTAATAAATACAGAAATGGAAAAGAGTTGACTTGGTGAGTGAACGAGATTTTTCAGCAAGCACCAGAATGAATGAATGTATGAATGAATATTATGTATTGTCATACAGTTGCATTCATAACAATTACAAAACATAAAAAGTTAAGTAAACTTAAACATTATGGACTTGTCAAATTGCTAGAATTTTTATCACTATTATTTATTATTGTATATTTATAATAAGCATTTGGCGTCTCCCTCAAAAAACGACAATATTAGAAGGATTTATCAATTCTATTTTTGAGTAAAAGTCAAATTCAGTTCATGAGAAATCACGTCAGCTGTATAGGCTTTGTAAAAAAGGCCAAAAAATTAAATATTAATAAAATTAAATAACAACACTAATCCATTCAAATCATATAAAACTAGTAGTTCGCGGCGAAATGAGACCTCGCGACCCCCTACACGCAAACATACAAACATACATACAAATGCCGATTTGTCCCAGTAAACTCTGAGACCTTCGCTTCGCTCGGTCAATAATAAAATTATTGTAAAATTAATAACCCAAAAATTAAAAATAAATACATTCTAAGACTACTGTACTTGAAAGTCTTTATAATAGTTATTCAAAAATTCTGATATTTTGTATATTGAAATCAATAGTTGTAGTTGAAGCAGTCATGACAGCCATGGATCTCTTTCAAAAGGTTGTTCAACTGACTTCTGTACTTTTACGTAGGCAACTCACCGCAAACGCTGTTCCGTTTCTTGACAGTCTCGTGGTAGGAGTCGATGCCGACGACCATGGCCGTTTTAAACGGTATCGCTATATGCCACAGTGTGCCGCCGAGCTTGCAGTTTATTTGTAGAAGAATCTTTTGAGTGATCGCTCGGATTTTCTTCTGGTTCATTATTGTGCGCGCGTTTATCACCTGTTGAGATAAATTAGTTATAATAATAAATATTGGTGGACGTTGTTCACACAGCGCCATCTAGCCCCAAACTAAGCAAGCTTGTAGTAGGGAACCAGATAAGTGATAAAATACATAAATACTTTTTTTTGTTAAATACATACATAGTAACACCAAGACAAAGAACAAACATCCATGTTCATCACACAAATGTTTGTCCTGGGTTGGAATCGAACTCACAACCTACAGATCAGAAGGCGGAAATCCGCCCACTGAGCCACAAGGCTATCGGGGTTCTTTAAAAACGGGACGAGTAGTTTCCGACGAATTTAAGTTTAAGTAGAATTAAGTAGTTTAAGTATAATAATTTTTACAAAAAAAAATACCGACCAACAAAATAAAAAATAATTTAAAAAAATGCACTATCGAATGTTCTTGGCGCCACCCGTGAAATACTAAACTTATCATTGAGAAGTTCCGGTGGCCATCTGTGGTCTTCTTCATCAGTTCCAATTCACCAAATGATACTTTCTGAATGCAATTGCTCGACTTGTTGTATGTCTATAAATATTTGAGGAGTTCAATTCCTCAATTCCTCATGGAAACCATTATCAGAACTGGATTTTTACAAAAAACGGGACTATTCTGGAAGTATATCCTTTCAAATAAAAAATATATATATTCAAATCGGTTTATAAATGACTGAGTTGCAGACGTAGCAAATAATTTTAAAAAAAAACGTCGAATTGAGAACCTCTTATTTTTTTTTGGAAATCGGTTAAGAATGACCGATGTCCGGGTCGCCGTTATGATCACTTGCCTGTGAAGGGATGGGCATATCAGCACAGCAGATTTTCTTTATGGCTGCGTAGCGATCGTCTCTCGCGTTGGGGCAGATGGTGACCACCACTTGAAGCGAGTTGGCGAGCACTTTCTTGAGAGCCGTGATGTACGATTCGGTTCTATCGTTCGGCAGTTTGACCATTTCGGGGTTGGAGACATTGATACCCATGGGACGGCAGGACCGTTTCAATGTGTCCAGAAAATCCTATAGACAGGGGATTGTGCAGTTTTACTTTATGACACTTAATGCCCTTTTTTTCATCCAAAATAGATGGCGTGGCAATCTTTAAACAAAATCCTTGTTGAAGGATATTGTTTAAAGATTGCCACGCCATCTATTTTGGATGAAAGAAACTGCATGAAATGACAAAAAGAAAAACGGCTGTTTGTATTACATCAAAGACATCACACGGCTTAGTTGCCTGGAAGAGATCGCTAATGAGCCGTTTTCCTTTCACATTTCTTATCATTTAATTCCATCTAAAATAGATAGCGTGGCAATCGTTAAGCAATATCCGATAGTAGGAAACGATATTTTTTTTAATTGGTCATCGCGAACAAGTCGCGGGTAATAGCTGGCTTAATAAAATTGAACCTAACAGAGTACCTATCGACGTGACTTGACGTGTACAATCTTGAATCTTTATTGCACATTGAACTTTCTTTCTGTTTTAGGTACACGAAATATTTCAGATTCCTTATATTATACTGAGTATTTAGATAGACAACGGACATAATAAAATTATTCGAATAACCGGTATAGAAAAGCCATAGGTATAGAATGTCGATTAGCGTGGCCGCACATGAGACAAAACGACAAATATATATCAACCAATCACGATTACAATTACCAATTTTCGTCCAATCAGGATGCATAGCCTGCCCTTGAAAAAACTGAACATACACTAAGAGACAGAAACTTTGTTCATTTTCTTTATGAGTAACTAGCTGCGCCCCGCGGTTTCACTCGCTATTCTACAGAAACCGAATATTTTTCCGGAAATTAAAACTATATATTAATCCAGCGATAAACTACCTCCACATCAAATTTTATTCAAATTCATTCAGCCGTTACAGAGTTGAACGGGAACAAAAACACTTACATACTTAATTATACCTACTTACACACAAACTTTCGCATTTATAATATTAGTGTGATACTTAAGTTTCAATCTTTTTTTTTTTTTGTTTTGAGACATTTATCCAGCCATCTTTTGCTTTCTCTGTCTACGGGTATAGTACTTTACAAAGTTATAATACTTGTGTTTGATATAAGTATGATTTCTACTTACGGTAGTGCACTGCCTGTCTCGCTCCGTATAAATGATAGCCCACTTCAGTATATCAACGGCTGACATGACCGGGTTTCTGGTGACCTCGTTGTTCCACTCTGCGTCAGGTTTACCCGGGATCTTGACGTTGTTGCCGAAGAACAAGGCTTCGGGGGGCAAAGTCCTAGCGGTGAGATCCACCGTTTCAGGAGCAATGGATAGTCCCCAGCCCGCTAGTCGGCTGCTGGCCTTCTCGTTGTTTAGAACGTTTTGAATGTACTGTAAATGTTGAAAACGTTTATAAGTATAGTTAGTTTTCTCGCTACATGAAAGAAAATTGTCTTCTTTTTTTTTTGATTGGTGACCTATGTTCAACAGTGTGTCTTATGGCTGATGATAACGTAAAATAATAAGGAATTCATATGTCATTTTTTTTTCTTAACCTAATTTCGGCTTGGCCCAGAATGCTCAACATTGAAATTTAGTCCAGTGTATTATGGGCAGTCCAGGTCCATCCGACATTCGAACAGCTGTTAGACAATAATGCTGAAAAAGGCTTGAAATCCTTACCAGATACGATTGTTATATCATTACTATAATAAAATACAAACCTTTTTGAAAGCGGCGTGTCTCTGGTTGGGCGTGATCCGCGTGTAGGTGGCGACGTCCTTCATCAGCCTGAAGTTGTTGCGTTGTTCGTCAGTCAGGCCGGTCAGTTGGCACAGTTCGGGAACTAAGCATATCATGTACTCGATGGGTGCTTCGTTACCCGGCTGCCGTTTCGTTTCCCTGTTAAATTGACATAAATTCTAACTAATATTATAAATTATACAGAAAATACAGAAATATTTATTTCGTAACAAAAAAATACAGACACAAAAGAAATATAATAATAAATTAAATATACACGTAATAGACAGGAAGTGTACCTATATATTTGTCACGAAACCGGCCCCAACTCAGCATTAGCTGGCTGTAAACAACCAGCGCTGGTATTCTGTTGGGGCCGGCAGGTGACGTCACGCGCGGTACGATGCAGTTGTATGCGAAAAAAGTGCAGCGGAAAAAGAAATATAGAGGGTACATAAAGAAACTTTAAGCAACATAAAATACTGGTTTGAACAAATCTTTAAAATATCGACAAACGAGCAGTAAAAAAGTACAAGAGAGTATAGTTTAATTCGAATGTAGTTTTTTCTCTCTGTCTCTCCGTCTGGGTGATTGTCGCTTTATCGCGGCTAAACGGCTGAACGGATCAAGTTGAATTTTTAACAGCTAGTATAAATGGTAAACGTAGTTTATTGCAAAACATAAGATAGGCTACATACAAGTGATTATTATCAATTTGCGTTAGTTAAAAACTGTGCTGCAAAAAGCAGCGTCTTTCAAAAGTGGGCATAGATAAATAATGTGTGGGTTAAAAGTGTTTTACAAAGATTAGACTTAAAGAATACAGTGCTGTTCAAATCACACTAATATCATAAATGCGAAGGTTTGTGTGTAAGTATGTAAGGAATATTGGCTTGAATATTGAATTTGGCTAAGGAAAAGGCAGAAAAAAATATGTTTTTCCTTCTCCTTCGCTAAACAAGAAACATGATTTTTTTTATTAAACATTGGCAATGGTATTCTAAAGTCAACACAAAACATTATTTTTTTTTTTTCTTTGTTATTTTATAATAAAAAATGTTGATGTATTGAGAACTACGACTACGACTAACTAGCGACTGAGTTGATCTGAAACACATAGAATAAGGAGATGCCCTCAGTGGAGGGCACACTTTCCAAGACGTAACAGAATACAAAACATCTCACCATAGTGGAACCAATAGAGAAATTATATATAGAAGAGTGCCAATGGCCATAGAAAGATGCGTAACCCGATATGTAGTAACTGATAAGAACGTAAGATATAGCCAAGTGTTTCGAATTGCGTCATGATCATCACAATTTCGGCTTGACTTGAAATAGAAACCAGAGCTAACTCATTCGTAATAATAGGGAGATAAAACACTTCTTGCTGTGAATATTTTTGCATTAGTAAAAGGAGTAAAATTTTTTTTTTTTTTTTTGCGAAACTCGCTAGGTTTTTAAGAGGTGTCGTTGGAGACATTATTGTTGGAAAACATATTTTTTACATCGTATATTGCAATCTAATTTGAACTGAACCTTAAATTGCGAACATAATTATACCAATACTATGTTTGTATATTAAACATATTTTCATCGGCTTTTATAGCGGTTTCAACATTAGCTGACTAAATACGTAAGCGCCATCTAGTATTATACTTTTTTTTCGGTACACTTTTTTGTTTGTGGTTGTCATTCTTCTCGTATACTATTTCTTTGGTGGAAATGATTGCAGATTTAACCAGAACAAAAAAAAATAGTTTTAGAGAATAGTACACAGGAATCGCCATCTCACCTGGATATCAGTATCGGTTGGTCCCAGTCCATGATATCGATGCCGTAGTTGTTCTTATAATAATCGATGTAGCTTATCTTTATAGGCACGCCTTTTTCAAGCTTTTCGAATGTAGATCGAGGGGTCATTGTGTCATCGACCGAATCCACTCTGTAACATGGTTAAAATTCTATTTTAAACATATGTTTTTAAATTTTATTTGTGTGGTAGATTATACTGCTTGTGTCAATTTTTTATTTTTTCTGTAAGTAGTAATTGTTTCTGTACTTTTTCCAAAATAATGAGTATCACATGTTCTTCAGGACACACACTATTATTTTGTTTTTTACCCGACTGCCCAGGAATGTTTTAAAGGTGTACACAGGTTGTTACTGAAAGGTGCAACAATATTGAAAGTTATGTACGTACTCATCATAATGAACAACTTTTACTAAAATAAAAAATCTGGTTTAACTTATGAAATATTTGACTCTACTTGAAATATTACAATACTTACCTCGAGATTCTGATACGTTTGTTAACTTTGACAACAGATTAATTATAATGCTGCCTTTGTCTGGCACTAAGCAAATGACAAAGACAGCAATAGACTTAATCCGTTGTCAAAGTTAACAGACGTTTCAGAATCCCGAGGTCGGGCTGACTAAATACATGAGGAGCCAAAACATAACAGAGAAAAAACCTACTAAAAGTAAGTCATATTTGTGTCGCGTTCCGTCGGTACTAATCGCAAGCTTGAGGTGAATAGAGTCCTCAGACAAAGGTAGGCAACGCACTCTCAATGCCCCTGGTACTGGAGGTGGTGACCACTTACCATCAGGAGGCCCGTCGCTTGTTTGCCACAAATAACAAAAAAAAAAGCTTACCTGAACAGTTTCTTGTTGTAAGTCGTCATAACGGAACATCCGATGAGATTTTCAGTGATGACCCGCTTCCAGTTGGTGCCGGCCGACTGCGATACTTCCTTTATGAGCGACAGGACGGACTGCGTGCGGAGAACGCGGTGCGTCGAGTCCAGGGTCAGCATGAGGCCGCCTTCGTACTCGTCCACTGCGGTCACGTACCTGAGGTAGATAGTAGTGTGACGTAGGCAAAAGTACAACCCTAACTAATATTCGTGTACACACGAACACTGAGTGTGTACTCTTACACACTCCTGATGATGACTCACACTGCCTCACAACAATTTGTAAATTGATACCAATAATATAATGTTTTTATGTTTAATTTTAATAATTTAATGTTAAAATGTAATTGTAATGAGGAGTTTTCTTAAAAAAAAATGTTCTAAAATACTTACTAGATGGCGTAATAGTTCTATCGTTTTACCTGTCATTGTCATTTCTGTCGAAATATTTTGTTTATTTTTAAATCGTATATTTTGGCTCCACGTTGGTATTTGGTATTTAGCCAGTGTCAACTATTGTAATATCTCAAATGAAGTCAAATACATAGTTACGTTACTTGAAATTGTCTAAATACACATGTGGAGCCAAAAACCACAAGAAAACAAAAGGCACACGTACATTTTTTTGTCTTTCATGTCTTCACAGTGACAGAAAAACCTAAAGGTACATCTAACGCCATCTATTGGGTACTTTTATTACCAGGATTTATTTATTTTTGTAAAACGCCTCATTCTATTTCTCTTTTTTTTTCTTTAATTTTTTTTTTTTTTAATTGTAAGCGTGCGCTTAATATCCTATAGCTGGCCTCGAGATACAGGCTTAGCCGAGTTTGAGGTCCCCAAGAAATGCATAATATGTTGAGAATTTAATTATGGATAATAAATAATTTTTGTTTTTTTTAAATATAAACTCGAATGTAACTCTGGAGAGTTTTGGCGGGAACTTGAAGAAGTCATGTTGCGTCAATATATTATTTTCCAAAATTGGTGTTATTTCGAGTGTTACTGTGTAAAAATGGTGGAGTGTTCGTGACCGTGCACGAATGTTGGTGAATAGTATAATGTCGTGAAACGTGACTTTTCGTGTTATTTCCAAAACTCCATAGAAAACTCTAGTAAAGTCTCCACCACTTTACTGGGGCATGACGTGGACTTGACCGTGACTTATTTTGCTTGACTTAGATTAAAACTGAGATTTATTTTAATTCTGAAATATTTGACTTCACTTGAAATATAACAATACTTGAAACTGGCTAAATACACAACTGTGGAGCCAAAACATAAGAGAAAAAAAAAATGTAACACTGTCACTCTGTTTGGGTGTACGTCGCGTTATCACGGCTGAACGGCTGAACGGATCTTGATAAAGAGTTACTGTATATCACAATGACGGACATAGGAAACTTTTTTATGCCCACGCGACCACAATCGCGGGTAACAACTAGTCCTTAATACAATAAAAAAATAAAAATTCATAACTCCTAAACTACGAAAAATCGCAGAACATACATGGGGTATTTTCGTGAAGGCCTTAGTATGAGGAACCTAAATTTTTCCGGATAGACGACACCGTTTGGACCACGCTGTATACCTTACCCCGGCCAGACCTCCAGCTTGTGCTGCGGTATCTGTATCGCGGCGTGTTCGTTGTAATGTTGCCGCCCGAACCGCACCAACTGCAGGTCCTTCATTATGTTTTTGAAGAGCACGTTGTATATGTGGATCATCTCGCTGAGGCGGCGCGTGCGACGGAATATTATCTGGAATGGAGCAGAAGTTGTTTTTCCTCTTATGTTTTGGCTCACAGATCACACTAGATACCACATTACAAGATTCGTTGTTCCTACAAAAAGTCACCAAAGTTTGAGGAAGGCGCGGGTCGCGGGAGTGCGACCAAGCGTTCTAATTGGCTGTCTCAAGGGTACGCCTACTCGCGCCTAACAATCAACCAATCAGAGTAATTTCTTATAAGTGTATTTAGACTGATGCGTGGTGCGCTTCGAGCGTCCTGTATGCAGAATCTAGGTGTGATCTGTGGTTTTGGCTCCACACGTTGTGTATTTAGCCATTGTCAAGTATTGTAATATTTCAAGTGAAGTAAACATTTCACAATCAATACAACTCTCAGTCATAGTCTAACACAAGCAAAGTAAGTCATGGTCAAGTCCTCGTCATACCCCATTAAAGTGGTGGAGACTTTACTAAAGGTTTCTATGGAGTTTTGAAAACAACACGAAGCGTCACGTTTCGCTACATTATACTATTCACCAACGTGCATGTTCACGAACATTTAATGGTTAAAAATCCACCATTTTTACACAATAATACTCGAAATAACACAACTTTTGGAAAATAATACAATGACGCGACATGACTTCTTCACGATCCCGCCAAAACTCCGGAGCAGGCGTTAGGACGCCTATATAGCCTACGAGTTTAAGAGGACAGTCCTTGCGCGAGGTTTTGGCGCATTCGATATTTGTAATTGTATAGCTGTCGCTGTTTCTCGTGCTGCTATAGAGAGAGTTAGTGAATTTTCCAAACTGTTTGATGAAATTAGCGTTTCGGAGATATTCTGTTATCACCCCCTAAATTTTAACAAAATCTTTTGTTTTTGGTGTCAGTGGCTTGGATAAACCATAATCTATGTATGTTTTTATTTTCAAAAACTGTTTATAGTATTCAAACAACAAATAGTTTTCTTCGTAGTATTTTCGAGGCAAAAAAGTCGTCACTTTGAGTGCCTATAACAACGACGATATTGCGAAATCGAATAAAACAAAAAACAAATACAAGCATAATTTTTCACGGTGTAGATAACATATAGAAAAATCATCGAAATTGGATAACGTTTAGGGGTGGGTATCAGACTTTTTTTTATCAGGCTTTCTGTATGGACGAGACGGTATACACTATTCTAAAAACTTGAGAAAACTACAATGTAATTGTGTATACCAATTTCAGAAGAGCTCAAAACTCACCGATACTTTAACTTTGGTTTCGTCGAATGGATTGGTGGATTCCAAGTTCATGACTTCGTCGGGAAGCATGTGAGGCACGTAGAGAGTCGTTCCGTCAAATGTTTTCTCTTTGAACAAATGGCTGTGTTCTGAAAAACAGAAAGAAGAACTCTATTATCCATCTATCAGTTTCTGTTTTGCAACATTTCCAACATAAATTCTAGGCGTAATCTACCTCTACACCGAAATTCTTTCACATTTATCTATTTTACTGTAGGCACATATTTACGGAAAAATAAACTGCATCAGCTTTTAAACTTCCCAATGCTGGGATACCAGCCTCGAAGGGTGAATAGGTAATGTTACTCGGTGGCGAGACGAGTAAGTCGCTCACCTGATGTTAAGCGTCACGCTTGCCCATAACAGTTCAGTGCCAGCCAGAATTTTGAACTTGAACAGTGCAAAACTATGCGCGGCAATGCACTGCGCTCGTCACCCTGAGATGTTAGATGTTAAATCTCTGTATGCCCCGTAATTACGCTGGGAACATTGCCCTTCAATCCGGAACATAGTAATGCTTGCACACTACTGCTTGGCGGTTGAATAATTGGCTAAGGTACTTCCCCAGGCGGACCCTGCAAGAGAGCCCTACCACTACAAAAACCACCAACCCACCACGCTGGCGCAGTGCGGGTTGTCAGATTCAAATACGCCATCGTATTTCTCTTCTGAAAATAAGCACGTTTCCACGTGATGTTTTCCTTCACCGAAAAGCCAGTGGTAATATCCGTACGTAAGTCCCAAAGAACTCATTGGTACGGACCCGCCCGGGTTCGAACCCGCGACCCTACGAAGATGAGGCGTGCTCCCATTAAGCTACCACGACATAAAACTTAGAAAAACTTTCCGCATTTGAAATATTTGCATAGTTATCAATACAGATTGCCAATTTACTTTGAGTACTGTAACAAGACTGGCGCTTACCATTGAGCAGTTTGAACCGCAGATGCTTGTAGTCCTGAGGAGGATCGTAGCGCACTTCGTATTCAAAGACGCTATTTTCCTCAAACTTGAGGAAGACAAAGTTGGCAGTGACCGGTATTGGAGTGCCACTCTCGCCCATCTTCACTACCGGCGGGCTGTCTTTTACCTCTTTCTGAAAATAAATTATTATGTTAAGACTATACGTATACTCTTTAGGGTTCCGTAGTACTAGAAGGAACCTTTATAATTTGTTTTGTTCCATTGCTATCTGCATCCAGTCCCAGGACTTTGAGCAGGTGAAGTTTCTTTTTGTCGTACAGAGTTGGTTTCTCATTGGAAACTTCTCTTCTGTGTCATCATATTACGTGTTGTGGTTGTCATCAAATATATTCCTGTTTTTGAATATATTTGGTAATGCTGTCTTGACTAGTAGTGCTGTCAGTTTATTTGGATGGTTTACAAGTCTTTGAGTGTCGCTTTACATCTTCTGCGACTGTACTGACTTCTAAGATAATGCAATTCTGTGTTTTTAAGAAACCATGGTACAGATGCGTAAATATGAATAAAAGATAAGCAAAGTCCTACGCGCCTATGGAACCCTACCTAAGCATGGCCCGACATGCTCTTAACAACTTTTTATTTTCTATAACTACACATTCGACAGGGGGTGAAATTAGACCAAGAACTGTCGACAGAAAATAATTTAAAAATTTACTTTTTCTGTTGATAAGAATGAACTGAAATTTTCAGTTCTGGCTGTGGACTCGGAATGCCAATTGTCTTCGAAAGAATTGTTTTTTTTTTTTTATCAAATACTCAGAAATCTACTAGTCCACTTAAAATATAATTGCGGTTTCAAGGAAAATAAATATTTCAGACTTTTTTTTTTGATTCTCATTTGAGCCAGAAATCGAATATCACAAAAATATAAATATCGGTTTCGAGCAAAATATAAATATTTCAGATTTTTTGTTTTTTGATTTACGTAAAATTAATTTTACCCCTTTTTCGTGTGTTCAGTCTTAGAAAAATCACACTGTACAGAAGTAGTTAATAGCAAAGTCAAACACAAAAGTCGCATTAAACCTGCAAATGTCCATCACGATCAGCCCCCCTACCAAGCGTCCCCATCAAACTGGCAGCGTTACCGCGCTGGATGGCCATCGAGATGTTCTGGGTAAGAAAATGGCCCGACCTAGCATCCCGCCCCTCACCCTCGAGCGCCCTACATCGGCCACGAACTTCTTGGTGTCGAAGCCCCACGACCCCGCCGTCTCGGCAAGTAGTTACTTACAAAGTATTTATTCTTCCCGACAGACGAAACAGGCATAGTGGAGGCTACAGTGCTGCATACAGTAGTCTCTGCCATCTTGTGAGTGACCTCGGAGACAGCGTCGCCCGCCCCAACCGCGGAGGAAACTTTGGAAGCCGCTTGGGAAGCTTGTCTAGAAAATAGTTATCGTCTAGTAATGGAAGCTATAATTACCTCCCACTCACTCTAACATAATCTTTTTAATCATTTTATTTTTTTCCATCCGTATAATAACTAGTAGTTCGGAACTGAGACCTCGCGACCCCTATATCTTCACAACCCCTGGACTGATTCAGCTCATATTCGAACTTAAAATTTTTATTAAAATGAACTACTTGCCTACAAAATTTCATGAAGATCAGATCAACGGTTCGCAAGTTATCATCGGACAAATATACACTCAAACATACAAACATAGATACAAATGCCGATTTGTCCCAGTAAACTCTGAGACCTTCGCTTCGCTCGGTCAAAAAATAAAAAACAAATGTTACTTTTTTTAATGTTCTCACTGACGTGACGAGACGTTTTATACTGGTTATATTTGAGTATATGTATTGTATAGGTATTTAATAGCATTGCTATTGATTTTTCGGTCAATTTCGATTAAATCGGTTTATAAATGACGGATTTCTAAGGTAACAAAAAAAAAACCGTCGCCGTCGTCTACGCCTTTTTGTGGAAGTCAACTAGGGAATTACTTTTTAGCGTTTCGCCCGTCCAACTCCGGCTACCGTCCCTGTTGCCGGCGACGGCTGCGGAGGCTCTTCCTTTGCTTAATCTAGCTGTTACCCGCGACTTTGTTCGCGTAGACCCACAAAACCTAATAAATGGTGTTTCGAAATAATTTCATTGATAACCTAGCTAAGATAGCACTGTATGTTTTCCGTAAATAAATAAATAAAACAAAAAAGCCTATGTCCATCTCCGATCCTTAAGCTATGCAAAAATTCAGCTCGATCCGTTCAGCCGTTTAGCCGTGATAACGCGACAAACACCCAGACAGACAGATAAGACAGAGCTTTACTTTCGAGTTTATAATATTAGCTATGATTAGGATCATTACTTAATAATTATTAATTAAAACAGTACATACACCACTTGCATTGATTAATTAAATTTTAAAACTTTACAATTGGATGAATTTAAATGTCTGCTTTGGATCTGGATGATTTATTTTAATGAAACGGGAATAATCACGTTAAATTGAGTCGGTTATTCCGACTATAGTTTCGATCACATTCGGTGACCTTTATCAAGGAATGCTTAGCGCAGCCCGTAGTGCAAGGCAAGACGAGCATTTCTAGCATTCCTTGATAAAGGTCACCGGATGTGATCGAAACTATAGTCGGAATAACCGACTCAATTTAACGTGAGTATTCCCGTTTTATTAAAACAAAATGTATCAAAACCACGTCAGTTTTCATAGTAAGATCTGGATGTTAGTTGTGTTTCATGGCATCCCCTACACACAGAAACCTAGTGGTGTGCTATAAGTGTCAAGAGTTATTCATTTGCATTTTTATAATTCTTTACAGTGTGACTTAATCGGTTTAAAAATTAATACCTTCGTCACGAGGAAAAAACTTCGCTTGCGCTATTCAGAACTTCATACATTACCACTGGCCATACAAAACGTCAAAAAATGCAAAAATGTTACAACGCCATCTAGCGAACTATGGGAAGTAACATTGCCTCTGTGTCTGGACATTTGTCGCGTTATAATGGCTGAACGGATCTTGATAAAATTTGAATAAGAAGTTACTGTATATCACATAGACGGACATAGGATACTTTTTAAGTCCACGCAAGCCAAGTCGCGGGTAATAACTATTTCTACATAAAATAAAACATGTAGGATAACTCACAGACTCTGTAAAAGCTTTATTCCTCGGCCAGCTCCTTTGGGGGCGGGAGCGTTGGAGCTTGGACTCACATCTGATGCTGGTGTGAACGTAGGCGGAACTAGAAACATAAAAATAATAATCTTTGGTTACTGAGCTTTAGTCAATGCCTATCCACGGTTCGAAATTATCTAGATAAATATGCTTTGTGATGGCTATTGCGATAAGTATTATGATAACTATCCGATAATTATCAAATAATTATATACTTAGGGGCCGGTCAAGTATTACGTAAGCACTATGGGGAGTGGGGGGGTCTTTGTTTTGCTTATTTTGGATGACATGGGGGGTAGGGGAGTCTAGATGATGATTACGTCATCGGTAGTTATTTACGTTTTTACACGATTGGCAACCCTTCAACTTAGAATCATGGATTCGAGTGTAATGGACTGAAGACTGTTAATTTGAATTTATATGTGTACCAAAAATTTAAAATAAGTTTGTTATGTTCGTAAGATAAATTTTTGTCCCTTACTCTCCCGGACCCTTACCCCCGGACCGCCGAGGTGCTCGGACGTATTTAGTAATGTTTCTGCGCTAAAATCTCTAATAAAATTTAAAAATCATAGTGCGGATAAAGTCAACGGAAAGAAAACAAATGAACAAAAAAAACCTACCCTAACACATTGGGTTAAGAGTCACTGATTCCTGTGTTGAACTCCTGGTACAATGGAAGGTAGACTGGACAGATCGTGTTCAGATCCGGACGTAAGTCAGATGAGCTACCTAGAAAAAACACCTACGGACTATGGTATTTCTCGCTATAAAAGGAAGAGACATGATGATTATACTTCGGATTTTAGTAATTTTAAGGATGAAATTAAGGCCATGATGCTTAGTCAAGAACAAAAACAAAATAAAATCCTAAAAGATATTCAGCAGGGGAATCATAACATACAATCCTCTATGGCCCTTCTTACATCACAAAATGAGGACTTTAAAAAGAAGATACGTGAATTAGAGAATGTCATACAAGAAGACAAAAAATGTATAGTGTTTTTAGAGGATAAAATTGAAGACCTGCAGATGGCGAGTCGTAAAGCAAACTTCGAGCTAAAAAATGTTCCAAAAAAGCTGACTGAAACAAAGGAGGACTTATTGGCAATGGTGGTTTGCTTGTCAAAAAATGTAGGCGGTAACTTAGGTAAAAGTGACATCAAGGACATCTATCGAGTCCGTGGAAAAAAAGAAGATGTCAAAAATACCCCAATTGTTGTAGAAACGTCCTCTACATTACTAAAGAATGACATATTAAAATTGTGTAAGACTTTTAATGTCAAGCACAAGACGAAGCTGCGTGCGTTGCACTTGGGCATGCGGACTTCTGAAGATACTCCAATATATATTTCGGAGCAACTGACAGCTAAGGGCTCCCGACTGTATTTTCTGGCAAGAGACTTGGCCAAGTCAAAGAAGTATAAATTCTGCTGGACTGCTTATGGCAAGGTCTATGTAAGAAAAGATGAAAACTCACCCGTTATTGCAATAAAAGCTCAGACTCAGGTTCAGCAGCTTCTACAGGAACAATGACTAGGCTTTGTCGAAGACCTAAAGTTCTTGCTACTAATTTCCTCACTTTATTCTATGTTTGATAAGTATCTTGATTTGCTTTATTTGTTAATGTTATCGTTTGCAATTTATTTTGCAAAATATACAAAATACACATACATTTACACACACACCTCAAAACTACTACATAACACGATTCTAACATACTTGTTATTTCCAGTATTCTATTCTTTTATATTTTACAAAAACCATGACGTAGTCCCAAATTCAAATCTACCAAGGCAATTTAAGTTAAATTTGGAACATTGCACCAAACACCTGAGATACACCCGCAGACTTTTTATAGTCGATCATGGATAGTCCTCTTTCTACTTTGAATGAAATAGACAATATCGAAATTGCAATAAGTATTCGATGTGATATTGAAGACCTTAACCGGAAAATATCTGTTACAGACAATGATCTAAATGTTTTTTGTCAAAATATAAGAAGCGTTTATAGTAATATTGAAGACTTAATTTTGACTCTTAGTGCAACAAATATTATTCCAGATATTCTTATTTTAACTGAATGTAGAATAAATACTGAAAAACCGATTCCGTCTATAACGAATTATACATTTTTTGCAACAAGACACCATCTAAATCAGAATGATGGAGTTGTGGTGTATGTAAAAAATGGAACTATAGTAACGAATATAAAAGAAGTGATATTAAACCATGCATCATGTCTGCAAGTAGATACTCATAACAGTTCTATATTGGGTATATACCGTTCTCCCTCGAACAATAATGCTGATCCTTTTATTGACTCGCTTAACTTGCATTTAGAATCATTAAAACCTTACAGAAACATAATAATAACAGGAGATATAAATATTAATTTAATTTCAAGGGAAACTGAACAAAATTATGAAAGAACAAATAGAATTAATTACCTTAATATGCTATCAATGCATAGCATACTGCCAGGACATGTGCTTCCAACGAGAGAAAGTAATTGTCTGGATCATTTTATGATGAAGATTGAGAAAGATAAAGTAGTTGCAAAAATTGCTGTCTTAAGTACAACTATTACCGACCACTACATGATATTTTTAAATCTATCTGGCCAAACTTCTACTAAAACACATAAAAAAATAAAGACGGTTACTGATTTCAATGCAGCACTTATAAGTTTAGCAGAAAAGAACCTTACAGAACTTTTATATTGTTACGACCCTAACGCTTTGATAGAAAAACTAGTAAATAAAATCATTGAATCCTTACAAGAAAACACTAGAACTATAAACATTCCTAAAAACAAACGTATTGTAAAACCTTGGATAACTACTGGAATTTTACGATGCATTAAAAACAGAAATAAACTACAAAAAAAAGCAAGATTAGATCCACATAATGAAGTAACGAACATCACTTATAAGCGATATCGAAATTTTTGTAATAATTTAATAAAGAAACTTAAAAGAAATTACGATCGAATAAAATTGACTAAATCTACTAAAAACTCAAAAACTCTTTGGAAAAACATTAGGTCAATAACATATTTAAATAAATCAAAAACGGATAATACAAAACTATTGAATATAAAATCTTCTCCAAGTGAATCTGTAAATTACGTTAATAATTATTTTTCCAATATTGGTAAAAAGCTTGCAGAAGATATATTAAGAAATCATAGCCCAACAAATAAAACTTCACGTGACAGCCATAATACACAACCTAATACTTTTGTTCTCTTAGAGACTGACCCCGAAGAAGTACACACTGTTCTCATGAACCTGAAATCCGATAGTGCCCCTGGCTGGGATAACATCCCAACTAGCTTTCTCAAGTTGGCAAAGGAGGAAGTAGTACCTATTATTTGCCACTTAGCCAATCTTTGTTTTACTCAAGGCATCTTTCCCTTGCTATTGAAAAAATCTATCATAACTCCTGTGCACAAGAGTGATGACATGGACGATGAAAATAACTATAGGCCAATATCGGTGTTACCTTGTATCTCAAAAATATTGGAAAAATTAATAAATAATAGACTAACTAAATACCTTAACAAATACAACTTAATATCTGATTCGCAATATGGTTTCCGAAGTGGTAAATCCACAGAGGACGCTGTAACAGCTTTGACTTCTTTTATTGTGAATCAGGTAGATCAGGGACGTAAATGTGTGGCTGTATATATAGACTTGAAAAAAGCTTTTGACACCGTCTATGTCCCAATTCTTTTGCAAAAACTGAATATTATTGGCATCCGAGATACACCTCTGGCTCTTTTTAAAGATTATTTGAGTGATAGGAGACAGAGGGTTAAAATTGGTGAATATATCAGTGAGGAGGCAGATATTACATATGGCGTCCCTCAGGGAAGTGTCTTAGGACCGACTCTGTTTTTAATATATATAAACAACTTATGCAACCTTAAACTTGATAATGCAAAAATCTTCTCCTATGCTGACGATACGGCTGTGGTTTTTTCAAATATTACATGGGACAGAGTACGTTTACAAGCTGAACAAGGCCTTGTTAAAATAGCTCATTGGCTTAGACAGAACCTACTCACTCTTAACGCTCTTAAAACAAACTACATGTGTTATACTATTTACAACAGAACCCAGCCCGAAACTGACTTTACTATTAAACTCCATAACTCTGATATCATACATAACAATGACTGCAACTGTACTATCTTAAATAAAGTTACCTCAACTAAGTATTTGGGAGTCCAAATTGACCAAAGATTATCTTGGTTTTCACAAATTGACGTCATCAGCACGAGGATAAGAAAATTGATATGGATCTTTAAAATGTTACGGCATGTGGCGCCACAAATGCTGCTTAATAAAATATATATAGTTCTAGCTCAATCTGTTTTGACCTACTGTTTGCCAATTTGGGGCGGAGCCGCTAAAACCAAATTTATAGAGATTGAAAGGGCACAACGTATTTTATTAAAGGTTATGTATTTCAAGCCGTACAGATTCTCTACGAAGAGTTTATATTCATTGTGTCAGTTACTAACTGTCAGAAAACTATATATAGTACAATCAGTTCTAAAAGTCCACAAGAATTTACCGTTCGATATCAAAATTCTCAAAAGACGAAGGAAAGATAAGGCAATTATAGTTAAAGCAACTAAAACTTCCTATGCCAGCAACCAATTCTTAAATAAGTCAGCGCATATATATAATGCTATAAACAAAATCTTGGATATTTACCCAAAGAAATACCATGATTGTAAAGAACTTCTAACCAGTTGGATTCTTACTAAAAACTATGACGAAATAGAAGCATTACTACAAACCGATAAATAAATAGCTTACATTATAAATTAAAACATACATTCTCTTTTACTTAATACTCTAATAATATAATATACTGGACGTCACACACACACACACACACACGCGCGAACACACGCACACACACACAAACACACACACATACAAGTGTCATCGCTGCGAACCTGTGACTCTTACGAGGACTTGTGTATCGCAGTGATGATACCCACATACACACACTTACATTCTCCCATTCTTTCTTACTCGCACATACCCCACACACAAAAATTCACAATACAAAATAAATTACTGTCCTAGAAATAGTTATAATAATCAATTTATTTACTTAAAAACCTAAAAATATATTTGGTATAATTAAAATTTGTAAGTTTGCATATCTGTAACCATTACAATGTTACGGCATGGATATGGAGGAGCGGGGTCTTCTGATACAGGTATTTTTTACTTAATAGAAGATCCCAACCTACCTTTAGTTAAGAAAGTTTTGGCTACAGAAAATAAATATTTTTTCAATATTTTTTTTTTTTTTTTTTTTCAATATTTTTCAATATTTTCAACTCTATGTTGAATACTGTATCAGTAAAATCTAATCTCTATCCTAAATCTATTTTCTTATTTTTAAAATTATAACATTATAATTATAATATAAAACAAAGATACATTTATAATTGAAAAATGTTTACGTAAGCATGGGGGGAGGGGGTAAGAGCTTTGCTTACTTTTGCTGACAAGGGGGATGGGGGGGTAAATAATTGTAATAAATCTGCTTACGTAATACTTGAACGGCCCCTTACTAACTAATCCTCATATAACTTGTAGGTATTATACAACATAACAACATAAGAATAAGGTCGGTGCTCCTTCAAGAAACTCAACAACAAGTCTCTAATATTATAATATCTGACGAATCAGGAGTGGAACATTTATGCCAGAGACCCTGCCCCGTTAGTTCAAGGAGCTCGTCCTTTATATTAAGGTTTATATTATACATATAATATATATTTTAAGGTTTATCTTCATTAACGTGGACATAAAAACAAGTATATATATAATATTAAATTATATTAAGTATATATATTAAGTAATTATATCAAGATCCATTCAAGCTTGATAATGTGACAAACATCCAGACTGATAAACATAGTTACTTTCGCATCTATAATATTAGTTAGGATGTAAGTTTGTGTGTTCCTATATGTCCTATATGACCTCCTGTAGACAAAACTGCTTGACCGATTTTGACGAGCGAGACGTCGCTGGATTCCTCTTTATGTCCGGAGTGACACATGATAAATTTTGCATTTTTCTAGTTTTTTTTTTCTTTTGATAATAATACTTGTTCGGGCTTTACTTTTTGACATTATTGCCAACTTTAACGGGCATATTTACCAGATTTTACATGCAATTTGGCGAGTAGCCCAGCTGCTCGACCTCTTCCACCTATTATAGAACTTGAAAGCCCCGAACTGACCTGTAACATAATATAATATCATTGGTCATTTTATTACTGGTAGTTCTGTGAACAGTAGACCTCACGAGTACAAACTTTTTTGCACAATGCAATTTACAATTTCTTAGTTTTTTTTTTGTAATCTGTGATTTTTGAATTTTCAATATGAGCAAAATCGGTGAAGAGGTTGTAAAGATATATGGTTGTGAGGTCTCAGTTCAGTACATCGGACTAAGAACTCACGACTATATATCTTGACAACCACTTGACCAATTTTGCTTGTATTCGATATTCTTGTTTAGAATTGAGTACTGAATGTTTTATGCCAAATATTACCAAAATCAGCCAGTAAATGGCACCACAGGAAACTTCCCCCCTTTTTAGGAGATATACCCATTCAATCAAAAATCGCCGAAGACAAAAAAAACCTACTAAATTGTAGAATCTGTATACCAAGTTTCGCCAAGGACGGTTAAAAAATACAACCAGTATGCAAGTACCAATATACAGACAGATGAACGAAAAAATTGGCAAAACAGAGAATTTCGTTCACTTCGCTCACTCGGTCAATTAGAACTCATTCTCATCACACTTGCAGGACAAAATGGCAAGACAAAAATTCATCAGCCAGAAGACGTCTGCTGCTGAACAAAGGGGGGATCCCCACACTCAGTAGGCGGATATTTATTTAACTTTATTGGTCTTGGGCAATGCTAAGCAATAAAGAATTTATTTGCAACTGCATATCACACAAATAACAGCAATCCCTAATGCAAAGCACCAGTTTTTTTCTAACCTATAGTGAACTCAGTGCAACAAGATAATGGGTCTAAGTATAATGCTTAGTGCAGTATACAAAAACATACAGCTCAATAGTATTTATCAGCATTCTGAAGTACAACTTATCACAAGAAAATAAAGATATACAAATTAGTACAAGACTTCTAAACTACTGCAAAGTTTTCGTGTCCTAATAATAAGCATAATATTAAAACTTACAACACTAGGAGCTACACTAGGCCCCGGGGTGGCATCAGGCGATTGTTCTGCCGAAGGCGGAGGTGAGTCCATCATCTGAGACTTTTTCAGAGCCTCCAAAAGGGCCAAGCCCCTCCCTCGACCCTTACTCGGTTCCATGGTTAATATCTGCAAGAAAAACTATTTTTTAGCAGTTTAGTAGTTTAGACCTACAAGTTGCAGATAGTGCTCATGCATGCTAGCTTTCTACCTAGTTATTAAGAAGAGTTCTATTAGCATAGATATTAATATTCAGACTCCAGTTTGTTCTTTGCTAGATAGCGCGAACTACCTACCTCCAGTAAAAAAATAAAGCTTTATATCGCACACATGGCTTTTCACCCGTAGCTACTTCAAAGGTTTCAAATTACTTATCTAAAACTTATTTATCTTACAATAATTTCTCAATTTAGTAATATTTACCTAAAAATCGTTCTTGAATACTTCAATTATGCTGTAAGTTTAGAAAGAACCAACCGAAATAAACCAAAAGAAAGTGGTTTCCTTCGGCCCCTATTTCCATGCCAAACAAAAGTTTTTTTCTTTCAGTGTTTCCAGGTTAAAGAGGCTAAATTAACTAGCTAACTTTTATTACTAGTAAGTAGTTTGCGGCGAACTGAGACCTCGGGATCCCTATATCTTCACAACCCCTGAACCGATTCAGCTCATATTTAAACTTAAAAATTGTATTGAAATGAACTACTTGTTTACAAAATTGCATGAAGATCGGATCAACGGTTCGCAAGTTATCATCGGACAAATATACACACAAACATACATACAAATGCCGTTTTGTTCCCGCAGACTCTGAGACCTTCGCTTCGCTCGGTCAATTATTTTCTGCACTAAATTTAATAAATACAGAAATTGAAAAGAGTTGGCTTGGTGAGTGAACGAGAATTTTTAGCAAGCACCAGAATGAATTAATGAATGAATGAATATTATGTTTAATCGACAACTTCTAATCTAAAGTAACAATTGGGAGCCAGGCCAGGCATCTAAAAAGATTGCCTAACTAGAAAAAATGCACAAGGCTGACAGCACTGCTCCAAGAGAACACAAAATCAAATATACGCATAAATAGATACATTGCTTGGTTACCACGCGCTTATGCGATTGCTACGCGGCATTATGATCTCTACGCCACTGACTTAGAGCTATAGTACACTGCATGTCATAGAATGGTATGGTGTACAGATAGACAAATCATTCGTCTTGAGGTAAACGGAAGTCATAGAAACTAATGGGTGTGTACTATTTCGAAGTGTCCAAACTCTTTCACACAAAGATAAAATCTAACAAATGTATAAAATATATGCATCAGAGCATGTAAGTAGTGATTTTAAATCTCCAAGTTCTCCTTCCACTGCTGAACATAGGCCTCCCCCTTAGAGCGCCACAACGACCAACTGCGTGCCACTGGCATTCATCAGTTGCCTGCGATTTTCACAATATCGTCGGTTCAACTAATGGAAGGCCTCCCTACGCTGCGTCTTCAGTGCGTGGTCGCCACTCAAAGAACCTTTCTTACCCACCGGCTATCAGGTCCTCCAGTGATGTGGCCTGCCCATTGCCACTTCAGCTTGCAAGCTCTGAAAGCTATATCGGTGACTTTGGTTCATTGGCGAATATCCTCGTTCCGGAATTTGTCGCGCAAAGACAAATGTGACCGCTGTGTGACTCTGAGCCAAGGCGAAGGCTTAGCCAGCTACGACTAGATATGCAGCTGACAGTACTTGATTAAAAATATGTTTTTCCTATTTATTCACTGCTAATACTAGGTGTAGCTGATTGCGTTCGTCTAAAATTAGGTCTAGCATTCAACTTTTAGTTGGGTTACAACAAGATCCCTTTGCACTTTTGCCTATGGAATCTTAAAAATGAAGATAAAATTAAGCATATTATTTCTTATCAAATTTGCTATCTATTAAAGATACTAAACGTACGTAAATACGCCCACGTGACTTATTTTTTGCGATTACTCTTATGTTCAGCAGTTGAAGCTACGTAACCGTAAGCTTATATTCATGGCGATACGATATATGGGCGCACAGCGTTATCGGTGGTATAACCTAACAACACAGATGAACCAGATACCTCGTCACGCGGGTTTTGGTCCGATCAAAAGTCACCACATTTTGAAGAAAGCACGGGGTGCGCGGAGCGTGACAATTTTTTCCCATTGGCTATCATCAAGGTTACGCCCACCACTGTACCGAGTTAGTACGTTCCGTAGTGATGGGGTAAGCAGTAGGCTGTGGCAGTAGGGCAACATTATTAATCGGTACTTACCTACGTAGCGAACACTTGGGTCGACTGCCGCTCTGCCATAGTAATCGCACTCACTCGAATCTCAACTCACTAACATAACATTACTACACAACACCATTAAAGTACTAATTCTTCCTCAGTGTCGTGCACTTGCGGATTTCCTGAATCATGTGTATTGTCACCGTACGTACTTCTAAATCAAGATGGGTTTGAAAACTGAGAATCATATTTCCTACACGCTGCATAATAAAATTATCTACTATTAGTTTCTATTGACGCAACATTGTTGTAAAATTCCTAGTATTTAACTGCAACGGTAACGACCGGAAGCATCAAGCAAGCGCGTGCGACTAAACAAAACAATAAACTCGCATCCCTTCGGGTGCCCCGCGGATCACAGATTAGATAATAATTACTACGCAGCGCGCGGCAGCTGCTGTGCCGAAAGGCGATGCATCTTTTGATAGACCGCACCGCGGCTTTCTGTCAAAGAACATTTTACCCTTTCGGCAAACTGTTATCACCAGGGTTGGATTTAGGTACGTTGAAAACGATAGCATAAAAATTATAAAAGGATATTATTTACAAAAACATATAATACTTACGTTTCATTATTTTTAACCTATTTCCAAAAAACCGGAAAGAAAGTCCACAGAAAGTAGGTATAATTTGGTGAAGTGGAACTGATGAAAAATCTGAAAAATAATCAAAGGATGAAGAAGGCTACAGACGGCCACGGGAATTAATGAAATGCAATGATACGTATTTACGCATTTTAGTGAAATAAGCATCATTGAGGATTAACAAATAATTTTTTTAATCGGTTCATAAACGACGGAGTTCCGAGTAACAAAAAAAAAAAAAAAACAACTACTACTTGAGAACCTCCTTCTTTTTTTGGAAACAAGTTAAAAATAATAAAGCATACTATATTTTTTTGTAAATACTATCCTTTTTATTTATTTTTGCTATCGTTTTCAACGTACCTAAATACTGCCCTGCTTCTGATTTTTTTCTCTAGTCTCACCACAGTCTCACGCACATGCTAGATGCTGCCGGTCGATTCTATCGTAATTTCGTTGCTTGTCGAGTTTAGTCCAAGCAGAAGGTCTCGAGTGCACAGTTTAGTAAGTTAGAATTCATCAGCGTTCGAATCCCTTTACGGTATGGTGGAAATTGAAAATGCAAGTCTGCGTTTTGTTTAATGAGTCACAACACTACTTTATACGTGCGTTCGCCAGAAAGGGACAACTGCATGGGATATCCACAATGAGGAAAAGGGATAAGTGACGATGTGTCCATTATACGTTGAGCTCTGCTATGTCTTGTAAAACTGAATTATTTTACTTACCGATGAAAAGTTATTCCGTCTTTTTTGTAGTTTGAGTGCGCGGATGACTTTCCACACAACTTCACTGCACTGATAGTCATTTTTGTTTACTGTTGGTTGTCAGGAAAATAAAACAACCGTTTTATTTTGTAAGCCGCACGCACGCACGCACAGCTCTGGCACTTGGTCGGAACTGAGGTTCAATGTTTGGGGCGGCGTCTTATATAAGTCTTATAAAACTTATGTGTTGCACGCTTGGCTCGTCCTAGACTAGGTATCTAGTTCTATTCATCTGTGCCTAACAATCATCGATAAAAGGAAATAACGGTACGAACTCAAGTAACAGTAATTAAACTAACACCCTATTTTGTATTACATTCATAATACGTAGTTACATATTACGTATTATGTAGTCGTACTTGCTACAGTCGCTATTTATGTTACATCTAGTTTTAACCACTAGCGATTGACTATAACTAGTAGTATGATAAAATTATGACTAAACATAGGTATAGTCGATGCAAACAGCTAAACAGCTTTATATATGCAGCTAATACTATATTAGCTGCATATATAAATAATACAGAATAATTTTCTTTGATTAGCCGTGAATATACACCTATGTTACCATAGTATACACCTAATTTTATCTATGGTCCAACTGCTTACGGCTGCATCTAATAATAGTAGCCCACTTAACATAGTATGTATAACCGAACTACTGTTATTAGCTGTTATCTAGGTAGGTATGTGAGGTAATTTGACGCTGACAGAGTCCAAACTGTGACAAAAGTATTAAATTTGGCTGAGCCAGGGACGGTTTTGACTATGCTTACATAACTTTAATCCTAGACTCTGCTTATATACACTGGATAGTCTGGGCTCAAAATTAATTAAGTATCTATCAATATTATGTAGTGCTTGAAGACAAGAGTCTTCAACCAGTGTTTGTTGCCAGTGGTGACATAATATGGAACTGAGCTGGCCTTTTGAAAAAACTCAGTCACACAGCGGGCTTATGGGGAAGGCATATGATCTTCAGTAGACGTCTCATGGCTGATGATGATGACACAGTGGGCGATAGAGAGAGCTATGCTTGGAGTTTCGTTGCGCGATAAAATCCGGAAAGAGGATATTCGCCAAAGAAAATAAGTCACCGACGCGTCAGGTTTTGTAAGCTGAAGTGGTGTTTTTGCCATTGGGATGACGTCACGTACCCTTTGAGCGTGGCTAATTATGAAATGCAAACATTAGGTGTCACTTCCCTTGTTTTTGAAACATGGCGTCTAAGCATTTAGCCATGTTTTTGGGGTATTTAATTTACCCAAAAAAATTGATAATTTCTGCAATGGCAGCCCAGAGCTGTCAAATATTGCGGGTTTTTTTTCTCTCTTACGTTTTGGCTCCACACAATGTGTATTTAGCCAGTGCCATGAAAGAGGCGTCTTCCAAAAAAAAAAAAAGTTCTAAAAGACTTACTAGATGGCGTAATAGTCCTATCGTTTTACCTGTCATTGTCATTTGTCGAAATATTGTATGTTTTTTTTTAAATCGTAAATTTTGGCTCCACACGTTGTGTATTTAGCCAGTGTCAACTATTGTAATATTTCAAATGAAGTCAAATACATAGTTACATTACTTGAAATTGTCTAAATACACATGTGGAGCCAAAAAATACGAGAAAAACAAAGGCACACGTACATTTTTTTGTCTTTCATGTCTTGACAGTGACAGAAAAACCGCAAGTTACATCTAACGCCATTTATTGGGTACTTTTATAGCCAGGTTTTTTTTTTGAAAACTCCACATTGCAATATTTCAGTTGAATTTAAATATTTCACAAAGAGGCTTTCTCCAAAAAGAAAAAAACCTGGTAATAAAAGTACCCAATAGATGGCGTTAGATGTAACTTGAACTTTTGCAGTCACTGTAAAGATGTCACTGCTGGTGACACAATTTTTAAAAATCGGGTTCATTCAACAGTTCATTGCTCCAACTCCATTCTTTTCATTCCTCCAAGGATAATATTTAACACATGGATTAATGATGTGTCGTCCAAGATTTAACAAAACTTGAAAATATATGATATATGTATACTTGACACTGGCAAATGCATAAGACATGCGACACCAAAATACTCTTTAGGAGGAAAGGGATAAAAAAAAAAAACTGATGACATTGATCATGACAGGAACAGGATTTTGTTAAAAACATGACACTGGCAAATGCACAGCCGTCGAACGCCATAGTTCATATACGTCAGACGAGGCGGTATGGCCTTAAAAGCTTTAGCCTGCCCAAAACGGGCAAATAAACAAAAAAAAACAAAAAAGAACGCCATAGTTCTGAAAGGACAAAAAAAAAGTATTTTGTGTCCGTAGACCTATTTAGACTATTTTTTGAAAAAAATTATAATATTAGTATCAGAAAAAAATAGCTTAGCCGCAAAAATGCTGCGTAGCTCTTTACAGATCTTCAGAAGAGGAGGTCAGTCCAAAAACTTTCTGTCGGCGTCAGCAATAAACAGGCAAGCAGTTTGAAATAAATAATAATACAATTAACGCAGTAGATTTTCAATATTAAAATATGTCGGTATTCAGCGTTTTGATCTGCAGCAGAACATCAGAAAGTCAATTAAGGATAATGTGCTAACATATATGTAATAACGTTTACAGGCAAACCAATGCAAGGCAGTACATTGGACTTTCCCCAACAATAATAGTCAAGAATAGTGTTAAAAACAACCCTATCCTCAATACTTGTGCCTGCCGGACAATGTTTATACAGACACAAGATACACCCAACCCCAACAGCTTGAAGTTCCTGCCTGGGACAAAGGTTTTAGAACCTGGACAAACTATGGACTTTCCTAATATCGGTGCAGCTCAATGCAGCCCCTTGGGTGAGTAAATAGTTCAATAGACAATAGAAAAAAACTTAGGGCTAACATCTGAAATACTCCAATAGTGTAATATAGGTGCAGAGAAATGTAATAGAGCTATAAAAACATATTGATTTGTTTTGTTGTCATCGTTTAAAAATGGCAGAACCAAAAGTAGAATAACACCATTGAAACTATTATGTAATCTGTCCTAAAACTAAATGAAAATTGTTTAGGCTAATTGTAACCACAATATAGGATTTAAATCAGACTGTTCGATTTCCTAAACACATAAAAAAGTGTGTAGTGCAAAACTTACTATCAGGCTTACTTGCTAATATAACAGTTATTTTAAAACCAATTGCAATAGTTACCCGTTGCCAAAATAGCCCAGTCAAGTTACGGAACCTGGACATAATTCATGGAATCAATATTAAAATAATTTAAACAGTATGGAGGTCCCGAACATAGAAAAAGCATTTACACTTGAGCCATAATACATTATCGTCGCCCTTGACAGGACCTAGAAAGGTGCAACAATATTGAAAAGTATGTACTCATCATTATGAACAACTTTTACTAATAAAAACATTTCTTTATTCCAGCCAAAATGATTTTCCGCATTGATGGTGTAAAGGCAGTTTTTTTTGGATCAGACTTTATTACCGTAACCAGGCAGGATGAAGACGTCGAATGGAAACTCTTAAAGCCTGAAGTATTTGCAACTATAATGGACTTCTTTGCAAGCGGATTACCTGTTGTGACTGATGCTAAACCTTCTGGAGATACTCGTAAGTATTTGATACATTTAGCTGTTCCTGGGCAGTATCATTACACCTAAGGCTGATAGATACGTATCATTACACATCCTGAAAGGGTCGGTAGGTTATTGTTGTGGTATATCTCGGTCGTGGGCTAATTGTTGAACTGGGCCGATCGAGATCTACCTGGGCAGCTCACAATAAGCCGGCATTTCTTGATTTCCCTATCTAATAACCGCCTTATTGTTAATAGCATTACGTTTGCCGATTTGCCCAAGCGTGGCCGGGAGACTGATTCTGTAGAGTGACCAAAGTACAAGCAATATTCATTTCAGCAAATTTTCTCGGCATTAAGAGATTTAAAATCTAATATCTCATGGTGACGAGCGCAGTGCATTGCCACACATGGTTTTGAACTGTTGGAGTTCAAAATTATGGGTGGCACTGAATTGTTATGAGCAAGCGTGGAGCTCTACATCATGTAAGTGACTTGCTCGTCTCGTCACCAAGTTACATAGAAAAAAGGAAAAAATGAAGTTTAGATAATAAAGAAAGATATACCCAGCCATCCTTGGATATAGTATGTAGGGTTAAGATTTGTTGTGACGCCGCCATCTTTCTCGCAGGTAAAGGCACCGCTGTCAGAGCGTAAACAGCGCCACAAGCGTCGCGAAATGGAACTACATTACGATGTGCCCAGCCATATCTCGATGTGGGCAAATTGACAAAAAGGTTCTTCTCATCAATCTGACCAACTTTATACTCGTCACATCATGAAATAATCCGCCAAATCAAGAAATGCCGCCGAATCGTGATCTGCCCAGGCAGATCTCGGTTGGGCCTGTTGAACGATTAGCCCTCAACATATCTATCGCGACTTTTCGGGATGTGTCGATCTCTTCCCGCGCCGCGCGAGTGAGGAAGCACTCATTTACTTCGACATCACACCTATACCGTACCAACCAAAGAATATCTACTTTTATCTATGGTACCAACAAAAAAAAGTGGTTAAAATGTACATCTAGTGTGTAGCTAGGCAGTAGGCCGTGTATCTAGCTAGTAGCCATGCTGGTATCTAGGCAGTTGCGATTCTTGTATCTAGCTGATATCAGTAACATTTATTTCTCACTGTGATGATCACAGTGCAGTGCCGTGCAGGGTTTTGAACTTCTGAAATTCAAAATTTTGAATGGCCTTGATATGTTATGCGCAAGTGTCACTTTCCATCACCGGACCCAAATTGCTCGACTCGTCACTCAGTTGCATAAAAAAAAACTTCGTTCATTCGTTCAGTTCATAAACTTAGTGCAAATAAGTTTGTGCAATCAGAATCATACACGTACTACACAATAACACTGTTGGAAACGGTTGGTTCCTGCCTTGCATTCTTATGCCTTTTGGAAAGGATTTGATTCGAAAAATACATTCCGTCAGTGTCATTTAGTCACAGGATGAAAGTGACAGGTAGATTTAGAATCGAATTAATTTTGAGAGGCTTGAGTAAAATCTGATCTACCTGTCCTAAACATTGCAATGTGCTTTGCCTTATACCATAGAAAAATGAAACGAGAAGAATGACAATCTCGTACAAAAATTTGTACCCCCGAAAAAACAGTATAAAATTAAATGGCTCAAACCGAAACATAGTATTGGTATATGTCCGCAATTTAAGGTATAGTTCAAGTTAGACTGCATTATACGACGAAAAAATAAGTTTTTAAAAACGTTTTCAACAACATCTCTTGAGAACGTAGTGAGCTTATTCAAACAAAATATAAAATTAATAATTTTACTGATATTACTAATGCAAAAGTATTCAAAACAAGTAGAGCTTTTTCTCCGTACCTTTAAGAATAAGCTAGCTTGAAATTGTGCCGATTAAGTCGGTTTAAAGCAATAGCGACATCAGTTACTATAATCGGGTTACGCATCGTTCTATAGCCATTGACACTCTTCTTTACATAATTTCTTTACGCTTACAATTTCAGAAATCAACGAAGATGATGATGAGATAGTACAGATGATCAAAGAGCTCTTAGACACACGCATCAGGCCGACCGTGCAAGAAGACGGCGGTGACGTCTTGTTTGTAGACTTTAAGGATGGTGTGCTACGGCTTAAGATGCAAGGTTCTTGTTCTTCATGTCCCAGCTCTATAGTTACTCTGAAAAATGGGGTGAGTAAATTGTTTTTTTTTTTTAGGTTTTTTGGGTAAACAAAACCGCTTATGATAGAGTCGTAAAATTTAAACCCAATATTCCTCAAATGGCACAGAACTAATAATACTATCAAATGGTTTAGGTAAACAATAACGGATTTTGCGAAATTCCAATTCTAAAGAGGTAAAATGGACCCCCAGGGTCTTTATGGAATAAAAACTTATTTCATGCTAAGCTAATGAAACTCGGTTTGTGTAATAAGCATAAAAAATAAAGAAACACAAGTCACAGGATTTTCCAAAAACCACCCCTAAAGAGGTGAAATGGGGTGTTCATTCATTCATCGTTTTTTGAGGGAGACAACAAATGCCTAATATAATTATACAGTGATATAAATAATATATTGTTAAAAATTGTAGCAAGTTGACAAGTCTATAATGGAAGCAATCTTAACTTTTTTATATTTTGTAGTTGTTAAGAATGCAACTGTATGACAATAAAGAATATTCTTTCATTCATTCATTCATCATTCATTAATTTACTGTAAGCCTATGACAGCGAAGCCGTGCGGGCAAGCTAGTAGGAAATATAAAGATAACTTTGACATGTTTATGTTTCATATTTCAGGTTCAAAACATGATGCAATTCTACATACCCGAAGTACTGGCGGTGGAACAAATCGACGACGAAGGCGATAAACTTAGCGATAAGGTATTCAAGGAGTTCGAAATGCTAAAGAAGAAAAAATAATACGAAGCTATCACGTTATTGTAAGTAGGTGATGTATATAGTTATTATAATTATCTATTGATGCGATGTTTTGTTTTGCTGTTAGATAATTGATATACATTTGTATAGTTTGTTACAAAAAGTTTTTAAATGTTCTATAATCTCAATACTTCAATACGGACTCTTGCGTTCTTTTGTGCATTTTTGTTTAGTGTTTTTGTGTCCATTTCAGTCAATAAAATATAGGCATCGCCTATATTTTTCAAATGTACTGTTTTTGTGTTAAACTGTTTCTTGTTGGATGTAAAATGTCACAAACTAGAATGAGACAGTTTACAGAAAGTGACAGAAGAACTCTAATGTTACACATTGAGACACCAAGTAATATTATTAAAAGATAAACAAAATACCCGACTGCAAAATGTAGGATATGTCAATCCGGAATTAAAAAAGAATCTAACGACAAATCACTTGTCGGAATCGGTCAAGCTGCGTAGGCTACAGGAGGTACTAGACACAAACGTACCTACATATACCCCAAAAACAAACCCTCCTTAGGGCAGTCGGGTAAAAAGGCAAAGAAAAGCAGCGCATCCGCAACCTCCGCCTTTTGTTCCTTTGTCTATACACGGCATGACTTTGCATATATGTGCATTTCATGTATTTTCGCATAGGGGCGGGATAATTAGTTCATGAAAAAACCACAGTAAGTGGTTGATAATCTTTAATTATTGTACAGGCAAAATTTTACATTGGTACCAAAATTGAGTATCGAACGAGAGAAAATAATAAAGCATGATATTCACATGCCAAAATACTCGGAACTTATATTTAGTCATTCTACAAATAAATCTAAATAGGCCTCTAAAATAATACAAGTAATTTCTTACATTTAATTTTTATAGTAACTATAAGCGTTAACACACTAGGGCATGTGTTTTTGTCTGCATATCCATACAAAATTATACGGAACACTACTAATCAAAAGGATAATTACATTTATAAAAGATTTACAAGTAATGAAATACCTTCATGGGTGCATATGAATATTAATTAAAATTATTAACTTATTTCTACCCATGAACATCCTGCCGCCCTGCAATGTTAATTCCGCCTCACTTACCTGGAGTTTCTATAGCCAAAGACATAATACCTCTCCATACAGCTGTTCCCATTTTCAATTATTTGCCACCTTTCTTTCTAATTTCGTGGCGCAAAATTGGCTTCAATAAATCCACGATGATGACAAAGAAAAGCAAAAAAAAAAGAATTTGGCGCACTGAGCGAAACGTTACACCTTAAGTTCTTACTATATACTTGGGACTTGGGTTTCGCGGGAGTAAAAGAAACAAACTATTAAGGTGATAGCTTCTCCCATTCGCTCCTCCAGAAACTTATATGTAGTCATCTCTTTCACACGATGTCTGGTCATGCCATGTAGCGAGGCCTTTAATTAGTGAAAAGGTAACAAACAATATGCAGAGAGACAAAGTTATTTTCTATAGTTCGGTAGATGGCGTTGATCCATTTCTGTCATTTTTGACGTTTTGTACGGGCTGTGTAGTAAAAATTGTGAATTTTTGTCAATGACAATGACAATGATAAATACTACATCACACTAGATTACAATGAATCATTGTAATCTAGTGTGTGTTGCCCTGGTGTGAGACACCTCAGGCATATTTTATGGCATTATAGTTTTTTTTTTTTTTTTGTATATGGTAATGAACCGCGGTGTCACGTACGTACGTAGTATATTATAGCTCGATGGTAATTATATGACATGCTTATGATATTTTTAGATACAGTGGACTCGTTATATTTTCGCTTCGCTCGGTCAATTCGGATTTAATACAAACTTATACAATATATATATATAGCAACAAACGCAAACGCTCTAGTGTGTTACCGCCTCAAAATTATATTAGTAGTATCTATAATTTTACACTAAAACTATAAAATATCATACATAAACATTTATTCTGATTATTATAAAAGATCGTAAGCATACTTTCAAAGCCAATTTCTTTTAAATTAATTTACATTGGATACCTATCAATATATGAATGGCAGTGTTTTAAATTATATTTCATATCTGAAATAGACGATATTCCTATCAATAAATTATATTAATTTGTAGATAGATTTTTAATAAAAAATAACTAGCAAATATTTTTGTTTTTACTTACAGTACTTACACGGAAATAGCCAGTTTAAAAAATATTTAACTATACCTTGACGCTTCGACCAAAGTAAAATGAATAGACGGGCCTTAACCACACAACTTCCTTAAAAATAACAAGTCAAAACAACCGAAGTTAGGCTTCAATACGTAATTTAAAGTATTTATAGCACATTTTTCACAAAAAGAGATAGCGAATATAATACCATAATATAATATCAAGGCATATTTTTGGGGATATTTGGATCGCATGGATTGAACGGTCTCGCACTTTTCACAGACTGAGAGCGACTGAAGCAATATAAGCGTCGGCGCTCATTTTAAAGTCTTCAAAATTATCTTACTTGGGCCCGTCCATTCATTTTACTTTGGTGGAAGCCTTGACGTAGCCTTTGAAGGCGTCTTGTATAATAAAAGTATACAGATAATAGTTTATAGACAAAAAAGGCATTTTATAAATACAAAAACGGATTTTTTGCTTAGATAATCCCAAAAAACCTCTACGTTGAAAAGCATTTAATGTCTAATGTACAAGTTAATGCAATACTATTTTAGTTAAATTCCGGACTAAATTAGCACCATCCGACAGTGAAGACAAAAAAAAAACGGAAAGTTAACTGTTTTAAAGCCCTTTACACATAATATAAATGTAGTAACTTGCGCAATTAGGTACTTACTACTTCCTTATAAGTTAATACACGAACTTGTAAAAGCTATGATATTGTAAAAGCTACGGTTCTCACTTAGAACCGTAGCATATTTAAAATATATAATAAATAAATTTAAATTGTATTGATAGTGTTTCAATGTATCAATGATCGCACGCACTTTTACCATTATTTACAGTTTGCTTTTACTAATTAGAATATGTTCAGGATGAAACAATCTTAGTTGTGGCATACTTGCGCAAGCTACTGCGCATCGTGTGCAAAGGGCTTAAGGGTAGCGTTATATTGGTGGAGCCTAGATCATCGCATAACAAAAATTTAGGACGTATACTTCGTTTTTGGATCAAACGCATTGTTAGCTCAAAAATGCATGAATGATGCATGGATGGTCTTCGACTTTTGCAAATGCCAGCTCAGCAGATAGCGAAGCGAAAGGGATAGCGGGGCGGTTAAGTCTCAAGTTAAGTTTTTTTGTCTTTCACAAAAAAAAAACAACTGTTAATACAACTTTAAAAAAAAAAGTTCCTGAAAAGATAAAAAGGTCGTGATTTTTTTAAATTTCGTCTTAGTGATTTTTAAACTTCAAAAATATTGTAAATGTGTGAGAAAGAGCCCTGATCAGAACGGGGCCTCAAAAGTGCGGTGAAGCAATGATTCAATACGCATTCACTTGTGAACCGCTCTACGACAGAAGCGGGGAGGAGCGGGAGGGGGTTCATTGATCCGTGCCGTCGCCATAGCATAGTTGCCTGCTGAGTTCGGAAACGCGGCCTGATGAGCGCTGGAGTACAAGACATGACACCTACGGGTTACATCTACAAACGCAACATGACGGGAACAGGAACCAGTCCATGAAAATTCCTGCGCAGTCATCACTCGGGTCGTAGGCGAGCAGCCGGTGCCACTTGTACTTCTGCTCGCAGCCGCAGTCTTTGGTACAACGATTTGTAGTCTTCTTGCTGAAAAATTGAAATTAATTTTATTAACGACTTGCATGAAGTTTGATTTGATTATTTTGAGGAGCTGACAAAATGTCAGTCGCCCACCGAGGAGACTTGCAGACAGAAGGCTGTGGGGTGAGAGTACTTAGTGTTGCAAAGTGAAAAAAATATCCGGCCCCGTTGTTTTTTTTTAATTCTCACATGTAAGGCTGAACTACTTTCAATAGCGAGGATAAAACCTCTCTCGCGCAACCTAGCCTGTTCGGGAAGTCCCCGTTCGTAAACGAAAACTTCAGTGAATGTTGCCAATATTTTCATGTTTTTTTTGTTCTACTGAACCAGAATAATATTGTTGTTAGAATAATTAAAATTTAGGAGTAGTATTTAATATAAACTGTAAAACAGTCATATAAATTCCTTTTAAATTTGTGATTCAGTACTAAGTCAGAAAAAAAACATTTTTTTTTGCAACACTAGGTGAGAGCCTGTATCCAATAACAATGTATCCAGTAAAATTATAGAGAATAAACAGCTTCACCATTATATATCTCAGGATGACGAGCGCGCAGTGCATTGCTTCGTGTTGTTTTGTACTGGTGAAGTTTTAATTACTATTGTATACAAGTTATGGGCAAGAGTAACGCTTACCATCAACCGGACGACTAATTCGCCTAGACAGTCAGTTGTATAAAAAAAAGTTTACTCCATTAACAATAATTGAGTTTTACCAAGTTTTTTTTTTGTGGGCACTGATGTCAGTTGCCCAAACCCGATCACGCGGTTCAATGCCTTCACATTATTTCATCCTCTCATTTTGTAAGGCAAATTACCGGTTTGGATGTCACACAACTTCCAAGACAATAAATACTCGAATTATAGCTTTGGGATTCAAATTAACTCTCATTTTCGTTTATCGAAAGTGAACCCAGCCGACCCGCGGAAACCGGTCAAAAGATCACTGACTCCACACATGACATTACCTGCACACTTCCTGATGAATCGCCTGTTCAAAATGCATCGTATTCACTATGGCGCGGAGCTTTCTCGCAGAATTGAGGGCCCAGTAAGGAGTCATTATCTCCGTATTACTTTCACACGCGTCAATCCTGCAACGATAACAGAAATATGTCAGATTAAGTGTAGAATATGAATAATTCAGTCGTGCTCTCAAAAACTTTGGAGATTGTCCAAAAGAGAAACGTTTCGAGAGAATACGTAATGGTGCATCAGTGAAATCGAGCATCGTCGATCAAGTGCAATTTGGAACTGTTGCATAAGGATGCAGATTTGGGGCGAGATATGCGGCCACTGCGGCCGGGTTTTTGATCTCTATCAAGTCGGACAAAAATTTGACTGCCGATCTTGCAAACTTTGATGGGCGGTTATGGGGTGATCAACCACCCAAACGAGTCCAGGGAAAACAGACTAAGCTGTGGCTACATTGTCGTGGAGGGAGTTTCAGGACATCAGTTACCTGTCCCGGAAGGAGCTTAGAGTAAAGGCTCCGTTGCATTCTAACCCTGCGGTCTTACGTTGACACAAAAGCATCCCACTGAGTTTTTTTATGCTGTCCCACGTATTCGTTTTTCGCTGCTGGGTATGTTGTCACATGCCTTCCCATCAGCAAAAAGTCTGTCCTACCTATATTTGAATATTTGAATCTGTTGTTGTCATAATCTGTATTGTAAAAGGTAAATTTACCTCCCAGTGCTATTAATCGCCTGTGGATCAGGTAGGTTGGTATTAGAAGCTTGTCGCACATGTCTGAAGTAGGAGTCTCCAGTAGCATCATGCATGTCCGGGACTCCAGGCGCGCGCCTTACTCGGCCTCCCCCCGGCGTGTTGAACGAACCGTACATCCGCTTTATCAAAGCCTTGTTCTCATCGATGAATGTCTCGATTTTCTCTCTGGAACGTTGCAAGCAAATCATTAAGGAAAATGGCGTGAAAGGGTCGAAGAGTGTATAATGATGTGCTGCCTTAAATGCCATTGTATGGCAACAAATGTATTAAAGTAGAAAATTAAATGAAAGGCTATTGTTTTCAGTCAGAAATCAGAATTATCATCAGCTTATGCTGGTCCACTTCTGAACGTAAACTTTTCGTAACGCCATTGAGTTTGGTAGTGTAACCCTTTGAACGCCAAGGGTCGTGCATCGAACACCCCGTTACTGAAAATTTGGAGAAGGCATTTATCGTATTTTGAATTCATTACACCAAGGACATTTACACAATTACGATACAGTTAAGTATTGTCTAGATAAGACAATATAAAATGTTTTAAAATAAACCTTTTATACATTTCCTGTAAATCAAAAAACACTACTTTTCACAGACTTTTGTCACTTGTAAGCAACGTTATTGGCTCTGAAAACTGACGTGGTTTTGATACGTTTTGTTTTAATAAAACGGGGGCATTTTGTTTTAAGTATAGTCGGAATAACCGACTCAATTTAACGCGAGTATTCCCGTTTTATTAAAACAAAACGTTATTGACGTTCAAAAGGACACAGTTGTTAGTACTTAAGGTTAATAACTATAGTATTTCGTGCTGAACTTAAAATGAAACTTACAAAGGATAAGTATTCCCTGCCGTTGGACAGTAAAGCTGGAAATTTCTCTTCACACACGGTACACCTCTAATAAACTGCCCTTGGAGCTCGTACCCTAGGGCCACGGATAGTGCCGTCCAAAGTATCTGAAAAGACAAAAGAATTCGATGTTATCAGTATCAATTTTCATATATATTTAAATACCTATTAATTATATCCTGTCTTATGCCCGAAGAACTTTGTTCCAAAACTACAAACAGGAACAAGAACTACAACTCGAAAAAGCCCAGAAAGAAAAATTAAAAATCCAACTATATTTCATATTGTTATCGTAATTCTGTCGGCAAGTTCATAAATAGTTTGGAGTATTTCGAAAAGAAACCCCGGGGCAAAGAATGAGATTAGTATATATACATACATTACATTACTACTTCAGGGGTAAAGACGGGGGAATTATAAGTTCTTATAGGATCATATTCAGCAAACGGTTAACCTGATAAAAAATTATGGACCGTAACTCACTTTGCTTTTGCAAGACCTATTGAATGATACCTTACATGAAGGGTATCATTGAATTTGTCATCATTTATCTAGACGGCACCGACCTAATGACCATCTTTGTATCTAAACGAATTATCTAGGCGTTTAGGATGTAAGCTACTATACCATTCCTTTGGCTTCGCTGTTGTCGGGTTAAAAGAGCAGACAGAACGAACTTCACGCCTATTACAGCTGGACCATAAAGCTCTCGACTGCGAGAGTGAAAAGAGGGAATGAATGGTAGTGCTGCCACTGCCGTACAACACGGCCTTTGCTTAGTGTCTAAAATATATCTAGCTGAACTGGTTATGGTTATACACCCTTATATTGAAACCTTCCCATTGAGAATCTCGTACGTAAAACCACACCGGTATGTGTGTACGCTTATAGCGTTTGAAAATGTAATGTACTTAGGTAATTATGTGTAGATTTTTTTAGGCGCTATAGCCTATTCTTTAGGGCGTCAAGTTTAGACATTTAAGTATCTAAAGAAGTTTATTAAAGTAAAAAATCGGTAGACCGTACATAATTGACGCCGTCGTTAGTAACTGGACGAGTTTCAAGTTATAATATGTAATTAAGTTGTTATTAACGAATTTTGCTTATGAATTCCCATTATTAAAATACAAAGGAATAATTGCAGGTAGGTAATTCCAAAGTGATAATGTCTTGAACATTACAGAGCATAATTTTAAGTCCTAATATTTTTGACTAAATAAACAATTAGGTAAGTATTTCTGCGTCATGCTATCAGAATCTTTCTGACAGGTATAATAAAAAAAATAATATTAGTTCCTTTAATACTTGTTAAACCTTTCTGTTAATATTTGACTGAATTGTACCAACTATCACCTACCCTATTACCTACTTCAAAACACTAGCAAAAGAGTCTAAAATTTAGATAAACAGTTTCCACACGTTTTGCAATGTTATTGCAGTTATTATAGCCGTGGTAGCTAAGTGGGAGCACGCTCGCATCATATTCGTGGGGTCGTGTGTTCGAACCCAGGTGGGACCCGTACCAATAAGTCCTTTGGAACTTACGTACGGATACCACTGGCTTTTCGGTGAAGGAAAACATCGTGAGGAAACCTGCTTATTTCCGGTGAAGAAATTCGATGGTATATGTAAATCCGCCAACCCTCACTGGGCCAGCGTGGTGGATCCAATCACCCTTCGAGGGTAGGCCAATATCTCAGCAATAGGATGTTTAAAGGCTGAAGCAGTGTTGCAGTTATCACTACACGTTATACAGCGACTCGGCTGTATGTAATTGATAATTGGGAGGTTATGTCAAATTAAAGTTTTAGATGACATAACTAAAGTAACTTAATATATTATTAATATATATAATAATTATATAGTACAACTTTTTCAAATCTCGCATCTAATTGTTTAGCTAATGATATCTCGTACTGACAAAGGCAGCATTAGAATTAATCTGTCGTCAAAGTTAACAAACGTTTCAGTATTCGGGGGGTAAGTTTTACAGCTCTAAAATTATCAGTCTCATTCATGTCAGTCCATTAGATAAAGAGAACAACACATTTCTGTGAAACCTAAGTTTAGGTTTTAAAGAAAAATCGTCAGCGATGAAAATTACAAAACCTTCAAAACAACTCAACTAATTAACAACTTTATTCTGAGATGGGCAACACGGAAGCCTTTCTAAATAATCGGAAATCAACCTTACAAGTTAAGCCGACAATGGCATTTTGTTCAACACTTACATTTAAGCAGAACAAATCCATATCCGCTACCGGATTGTTGCCTAATTAACACGTCCTGCTGCTGTAAAGTGCTATAATTAACTGAACGGAGATAAACTAAAACAAAAACAATGGACAACCGAAAAAAAAATGCTAACGCACCACAACCCAGTCCACAGTGTAACTAGTTTCTGAGACGTCGCGCAATAATCAACATCCTATGTTTGCAAAAAAATGTTTTACCAGCAATTTAATAACAAGGCATTGTGGACCTTAGGTTGCTCGCGCTTTGATAAAATACGCTATTAACATTCTAGTTTAGGCATTAAATGTGACTGACATAAAATAGTCATTGGGATTCAAAATAGCGAATGCAAAACACGCACTCGTTTGGAATATTGAGTCCCCCTGCAACCGATAGTTTATCATAACAATAATATAATATGTAAAAACCGCCTAATGGAATGATTTATAGCTTGTCTCTTGCGCAACAATGTAAAATGGAAAACTAGATCAGTCATTAATTTAGCAAGCGTCGCTTAGCAATTCAATAGTTCTCTAGTATATTTTAGTCGCAACTGTGTCAATAACCTTGCATGGAGAGAAATAAATTTAAATATTTATATGTAAGCAAAAAATTGACTCGCTCGGACGTCTTATGGCGCCATAGAATGATTTAAGTATGTAGAGTTCTCGAGCTTTTAAAAGATTTAAATTAGTCATTGGTGCAACTGCAGCTTTTATTGAAATGCCAAATCGAAGTGAAGGTTTACGATGTACTATAAAAACTATTTTTATTGACAAGTTTGATCGGTTGATGAGTCCTGTAAGGAGTGAGTTGAGGTCAAGTAAATACGCTTTTTGTTACTTATGTTACTAGTCTGTTACATTTATATCTTACGTGTTTAGGCTAAATACCTACCTACTTAATTTATTGCATATTGTCTCTGTGAGCGTCTCTTACGATTCTAATTGAGAACGAACGTAGAACATGCCGCGCCTTTTAAATAAAGCCTTATAAATATCCGATTTACCATATAAAGAAAAGCGTAGGCGATAAAGCTACTAATTCCGTCTTACCATTGTGTCTAAAGATGACAGGTATCATATTTAAAGCCACTTTGTGGGAATTCCAAGCTAAGACAAACGAAGCATGCATACCTAATTAGGCTTGAAGAAAACTGATTTCGCGTCTTTTATCTGTATTATGCAAGGTAGATACAACAGGCTATATTTTTTACTGCCGTTTGCGGAACTGAAATGGCACATTGCCCGCTGACCTATCAGTCCTTGAAAGTGAGGCTGCTGGATGCAAAATCCAGCTTCATGGTTGTAACTTGAGTTCAGCAACGACCTGTCAAATTCGTCTGGTACTGCTTGGGTGAAACGAGCGCAACGTGCCCATCCAACTTTTTTTGCCATTTTGTGCCATTCGAAAAGGCAGTTGTCGCTCAAAATCATATAGGTATGCTATTACGGGCTACGACACTACGAGGTTCACTGTTTTTCGCACTTCAAGACCCATATTCTCAAAAGCTGAGATTCAATCTCGCCTTGAAAAAAGGACGTTCTTCTAGATTTCTTATTCTCAACGCCATACGCAACGATACAGTCGAGATTGGAATCTCGAAATCGACATCAATTTATCATATCTCCGTATAGAGGCCCCAGTACGTCGCTGTGATTATGTAAGTAGATACAATGAAGTGCATCAAACCAGAAAGTTACTTCGGTAAAGTCCAACCAGGAATCGTAAGTATCTTTCGTATATTTCCATATACACAACATGCAGGTCATCGTAGGCACTCATTACGAAGAACTTTTACTACTGAACAAATAGGTACTGAAATCGAGAAAAAAACAGCAGTCCCAAACATTCCGATAAACGAATTTCCGCGACTTCAAGGTTCATAATAATGAATACAATGAGCTCCTTTCAGCGTGGTACATCTTTTCCATTTTGCCACCTCTTCATATAAACCCCTGTATTATGATGTTGATAGGTTCGTACAGGGTGTTATTATAGACGAAACAACTAGGATCCATAATATTACGTGTCTCCTGGGTCTCAGTAGCGCTCAGTTATGCCTCTCGCGGTCACCCATCCAAAGACTTGCTCGTCCAGTGCTTACTTCTTGCAGATAGTTGAGCTACGTCACAAGCGCTTAAAACTCGTCCACACTCGCACATTTTTTATCGCAATATTATTATGTTCTCGGTACGTGGAGCGAATTACATAGGTTGAACCAAAGTCCAAACAGTGGCGTCAAACTGAAAAATTTAGGTTCCTCATACCAAAGGTTTCACGAAAATACCCCATGTATGTTCTACGATTTTTCGTAGTTTAGAAGTTCTTTTTGTCTTTTGGATTTTCCAAATGAGCGGCTAAAATTATTCTAACTTTTTCTTGGATTGATTTTTCGAAGAGGGACGAAGGAGAATCCGAAAAACACCATCGAAAAATCCACCCATAAAACGTTTTTAAAAAAAAAAAAGAGTTACATGTGCGATAATGTGAGCCGCGAAATATTTTTCGCAAATTGTGCCCTGGTGAGTACGATCCTTAGGGGCTTGTCCGACCGCCAACGATGAACGAGCAGTGAGTAGAGCTAGAAACTGGAAACTGTTAGCGAGAAGCGAGAGTGTACAGCTACAGCGAAAGTACGAGAGCGACGGGCGATTACTCGCACTGTAGTAGAGAATGACCGCTGGGAGTCTCTCGGGGAGTGTTCTGACCGCCAAGCGACCATCGCTCAGCGAGTACCTACTATCTTTAATGGCTCTTGTCGCTGCAACAAACTAGAGGAGAGAGATTTCTCGCTGGCAGTGTGAACAGTCGGAAGAAGCCTGGAAGAGATCGCTTTAAGCGATAACGCCGCCAATTGTTACACTAGTTTTAAGTAGATTTTTGTATTATGCTTACAACACAATAAACAAACAATAAAGAAACAATAAATTGTGAACAATAAAGAGTTATCTATCTATCTATCTAACTATTAATACATGTGCCTCTTTTATTCACACGGAATCTATAACTATTTTTCTCTTCTCTATATTCTTTATATCTGTGGCGGCCTCCGCCACGCCACACTTCGGATATTTATACTTTAGATGAATGGCAACACTGCCAACGAAGTGACACATTCTCTGCTATGGCGTCGACTTGTAAAGTGTAACTTGCTTGTAATAGCCAACGAATATACGAGTATCAGCAAGACCAACCATTGTATTCGTTTCGAGTCCAACAGACTGCTACTATGGACATCCACACTCTCATGGGAGTGACTCCGAGACCCGCAGAGACCCCAAATATCTATTACGTTTCTTGAGCGAGAAAGTTGTCGCTTCCTGGGCCCATACCGTGAGGTGCCTATTGCGATGATTGTTAGGTTCAGCCGTCGACGCTGCGTGACCACGAATCGTATCGCCGATAAGGTGTATGTTCGCGCAGCGTTGTCGGCTGAACCTAATAATCATCGCAATAAGCACCTCACGGTACGGGCCCTGTTCGGTGAAACAAGTGCCCTAAGTAGAGCGCTACAAAATTGTATTATTTGGATAGAGTCAACGTACCGCAAATGAAGCTCGGTTCACCCGTAGTTAACTCCATCAAACAAAATTAGTGTTTTTTCTAGTCTATTCGCGTGTCGTTCGCCACATCGATAAGTGATATTCAATTCACGTAAACACGTACGTGACAGTTTGCAATGAGTCACCGTCGTTTACTCCAGAGTTAGGAATTTAGTATTCCTAGACGGAATAGCTGGACACTTCAGAGAATGGGTGGACAAAGACAGGAAAGGGTGCAGACTGCAGGAAAATCAAAACATTTTAGGTAGGTACTATGAGGGCGATGACCTTAATCGGTTATAGCCTAGGATTGAGATGAGACAAGCAGACTTTCGTGTGTGTTGTCCACTGACGTATTAACCACAACGTAAATAAACATAGTATATACATTCATCTATGAATAAACAGTTTCTGAAAAACACAAGTTCCCCAAGTGACAGGCGTGTACTTAAAGTATCCATTTAATCAAGTAGGTAGCCATAGAGTGAATAATAGTAATAGTACAGCGGATTCTTTGAAATGATCACACTAATATTGTTAATGCGAAAGTGTGTGTAACTGTGTAAGTATCTAAGTGTGTTTGTTCCCGTTCAACTCTGTAACGGCTGAACGGATTTGAATGGTATTGGGTATGGAGGTATCTTATACCCTGGATTAACACAGTCTACTTTTTATCCCGGAAAATATTTGATTTCTGTAGGGTAGCGGGTGAAACCGCGGGGCGCAGCTAGTATTTAAATAAATAGAGACTCGCTACGCAATAGTTTACTATAAGCGCGAGTAGGCGAGAATAAATCATCGCTGTCACTGTCGCACTCCTTAGGTTCGATGTAAGTATATAATATATATAATGGTCTATATGCTTGGCGTTCGTATTGAGATGGGCCTGCCTAGCCTTATGCTGGGACCACACGCTTGGCAAGCGCAGATCAGTGTGACCACTTTTGGCACGATATTTGCCATTTCGACAGATTCAGCTAAGTACTTAATTTTCACTCTGGTAATCTTAATGTAAACGTTTAACAGTGCCAAGTTATTCAACAAGTTCTTTATTGGGAGTTTTGGCGGGAACGTGAAGAAATCATGTCGTGTCATTTTATTATTTTCCATTACTTGTGTGATTTCGAGTGTTAATGTGTAAAAACTGTGAATTTTTACCCGTTAAGTGTTCGTGAACATGCACGAGTGTTGGTGAATGGTATAATGTCGTGAAACGTAAATTTTCGTGTTGTTTCCAAAACTCCATAGCAAGCTCTAGTAAAGTTTTCACCACTTTACTGGGGCATGACTAGGACTTGACCGTGACTTGCTTTGCTCGACTTTGACTGTGACTATGACTTGTTTGATATTATTTAACAAAACTTGAAAATATATGAGTATACTTGACACTGGCAAATGCATAAGACGTGCGACGCCAAAACCCTCTCAGGACGAAAGAAAAAAAAAAAGTTCTTTATTATTTTCCATCGCAGTAGATACACTAAAATATGACGAGCACTGTCTTGGGTATTTGTAGATAGAGCTGGTATTTTTCAGCCAGCGCAGAACATATATGTTTTATATTGATTTGCGCTTGCCAAGTCGGCATCAAGCTTGTGGCGCCAGCGTTTGTTTGATACTAGCTGCGCCCCGCGGTTTCACCCGCTACTCTACAGAATCCGAATATTGATAAAAAGTAGCCTATGTGTTAATCCAGGGTATAAGCTACCTACATACCAAATTTTATTGAAATCCGTTCAGACGTTACAGAGTTGAACGGGAACAAACACACTTACATACTTACTCACAAACTTTCGCATTTGTAATATTAATGTGATTAGTGCGATTTGGTCATTCAAGCTGTGATCCATGCTTTTCACTAGCAAAAGCGATAGGTATTAGGTTTTAGATAACCAGCAGAGTCTTCAAAATTGGAGATCAGTTTTGTCGTCATACAATTTATGTTATAACGTTGTTGCACGTGGCCTCTGCCCACGTCATTTACAATATTTTTTTGACGTTATATTTGAGCGTTATTATTTAGTTTCAGCATTGAAAACTGTAATTTCTCTATGGTTTTACTTATTACTATAATTATAGTAATAAGTATAGTATAATATAATACTATATATACTATAATTATAGTAATAAGTCGTTTTTAAGACCTTCTAGCGTCTTAAAAAATTGGCAAACAAGAGCGTGACAACAATCGAAAAAAAACTTTCAGTACCTACATAATTATTCGATAGGAAAATATATTAATTACTGCGCCCCGCGGTTTCATTTGCTGTTCTCCAGAAACCGAAGCGAAGGTCTCAGAGTCTACGGGCACAAAACAACATCTGTATGTATGTTTGTGACACACGTTTGTGTCTATCTTATTCGTCCGACGATAACTTAAACCATCCACATGACATTTTGAATTTTCTCGCTGCGATATATTATGGTTCGCCTATGTGTTAATCCAGGGTATAAGCTACCTCCATAGGTACAAAATTTCATTCAAATCCGTTCAGCCGTTACGGAGTTGTACGGAAAAAATCTCTGTTACATACTTACAACCTTTCGCAATTATAATATTAGTGTGATTTATTTTAATGCAATAAACTATCTAAATATTCTCAATCTTTACAGAGTGAATGACGCAAAATTTTATCCTTATTATCCTGAAAAATTTAACCGTTCCTGTAGAATAGCGGGTGAAACCTCGGGCCGCAGCTAGTGTGTACATAATTTCATACGGACTAGTATCCTATGTTGTGATGTGATCGACGTCAATTTTCATTAGACCGTAAATAATTATGTAAAAAGAAACATTAAAATTCCAGTCTTGTTCTTACTCGTATAAAAGTTATGATTGTGTGTAAAGTTTTAGTCTTTACTTGCGTTCTTTTTAATCATCATCATCATCAGCCGTAACACGTCAACTGCTTGAACATAGGCCGCCCCCTAAGAGCGCCAAACTGAACGACAATTGGCCATCTGCATCTGCCGTTTGTCCGCGACTTTTACAATGTCGTCAGTCCAGCCAGTGGACCTACCTAAGCTGCGACTTTCAGTTCGTGGTCGTCACTCAAGAACAGTTCGTCCGTCGTTGACCAGTTCTTCGAGCGATGTGGCCTGCCCATTGCAACTTCAGCTTGCAAACCCTGAGAGCTATATCGGTGACTTTGGTTCTTCGGATTTTTTTGGGCTTTAGGAGAATTTGGCATATGTTTGCTTTTTAAGATGATGTTTGAAGATGATGATACAATTCTGTGCTTTAATTTGTACCTATAGATTCGAAACAGATGGAATAGGTAATAAATGTATTATTTTCTTTAGAACGCCTACTTTTAACTAAATCCTAACTAACATAATTCAGATTCATATATCGCAGTGGTGTCAGGACCAATAAAGCTTCGAGATATGAAAATGGATACTTTCGTCTCTTGGAAAAAACTTCGCTTGCCCGATTAAGAGCTCCCTACATTACAACTCTCAGTCCATACAAAACGACAAAAAATGCACAAAAATGGATCAACGCCATCTAGCCGACTATTGGAAGTAACTTTGTCTTTCTGTCTGGATATTTGTAGAGTTATCACACATAAGCGGCAGATCGGATCTTGATAAAATTTTAAAAGGATTTACTGTCTATCAGAAAGACGGACATAGGATACATTTTTTATGTCCGCGCGAGCGAAGTCGCGGGTAATAACTAATGGATTATAACTGATCAAATGCCCCACCCAGGGGGAGGCCTATGCTCTGTCATCTGGGGACGTCTTCTGGCTAATGATGATGATGATAGTCATTCAAATCATAACTAGAAAATATCCACGCTAAGATTTATTTCCGTTTTATTGAATTTCATTACGGCATAGTAGTATTTATTTTCGTAGCAACTATTAATCTAAAATGTGCCTTTATAGCCTCTTAAAAGAGTCTCCTTTTTCGACTTGGCGCAAGCAAGTAATTTTTTTCATTGTTGAGAACCAATAAAAGACCTTGAAGAATGTTCCCAGCGGTGTCAATTTAGGCCATAAACCATAAATAAATTATCGCTTGCAAATCTCTCACGTCGCACGATAACGCCCACGCGCGTGATTCACGCCCGAGACGGTGCGTTTCCTGTGAACCTACGCCGTCGCAATCCTAATATGCACAACGTATAAAAGGATATGTAGAGCATGTGGCAGGTTTTGTGAATACACAAACAGATTTTACTTTAAAGTGTATTTTAATTAGTGTATGTGATGTTACACTAAAAGTTTTTTGCTTGTATGTACTGTATTTCTTGTAGCACTGCAGTAGAAGATTATTATATGTTCTGTGGTAGAAGTGAGATGATTTTGTAAGTTACTTTTGGCAACACAGACATTTGGCAAAGACTTTTGTCAGATTATATTCACACGGGACTAGAGCTGACTCTAGGCACAAACTGAATGCATGTCGACTAGAATTACAGACTGGTATTATTTAGCTTAGCAACCTTCATCTAGGTACTTATGTATGTTTATATTTTTTTATGTATCTACACCACCGACCGTATTTTTCAATCATAACCCTGTCCATCCAAAGGCTGTCTGGAAGAAATCGCTTTAAACAATAAGGCCGCCCATTATACTACCGGTTTTTTTATTGGTGTTTGTGTTTAATTGTCTTTTTGGTGTAAAATAAAGTTATATTCTATTTTATTGTATCCTTTTGGTTTTAAAATGTGATAAGGGTAGGTACCACACCGAGTTCGGAGTCTTGACTTGACTTGTCTTGACTGCCATCACGTCTGATGTTAAATGAAGATGCAGCCTACGATGGAGCACGCAAAACTAGAAGAAACCGATTCACTCGGGACTTGAAGACACCTAGGTTATAATTATCAGGAAAAACCCACTCGGGCAGCGCATTCCACTGTACAGCAGTTCGAATAAAGAAAGTGGAATCAAACCGTTTCGTACGAGTATTTGGTAAATCAACCATGAAACGGTGCCGCTTTTTCGAGGTCCTGGCTGTCCGATAGAAGAATGGGCAGGGGGAAACAATAATTTTCGTCTTTCTGCCTTTCATTCATAATTTATTCTACGGCAGGGCTACATTTGGCGGACGCGACATTTAGCACGTACGCGTACGCCGATCTGGACACGTCTAGAGCCCATGCATTTTGTATGGCGACTAGTGATTAGAGCTACATCCACGCCATACCTACACGGGTCTAAAGTAGCTCTGAACATCTAGTCGCCTTATGAAATGCATGGGCTCTGACGTTTCCAGGTCGACGTATTCCTACGTGGCATACGCTGGGTCGGCCTAAAATGTCGTTTTAACTTTTTTTCTACTTTTCTCCACGGACTCCGGGGCTTCGTGCCCTTTGTTAACTTATACAACTTTTGTCAACTATTACTAATCTATATATATAAAAGAACAAGCCCTTTTCTAGAAGCAACGCACAGACCAAACCGGTCATGATAAAGACGTGAAATTTAAACCCAATACTTTTCAAATAGTCTAGGTGGAAATAAGAACGGATTTTGCTAAATTTCATCTATACAAAGGTAAAATGGACCCCAAAGAAATTCGGTTTGTGTACTAAGCATAGAAAACAAAGAACTCCTTTCTTTGTTCAGGGACCCTATTCCTGTGCGCTCGAGATTATCTCGGTCACTCTCACTCTCATTAAAATCTAAATTAGAGAGACAGTGACAGAGATAATCTCGAGCGCACAGGAAGGATTTAGGGTCCCAGGATTTTGCGAAATTTAAACCCTAAAGAGGTAAAATGGGGTGTTTAGTTTACTTGCCTACAAGGCAAGCTAGTATAACATAAAACTACTGACTTTGGAACAATTTTATAGCTTTATCTTCAACTGTACCTACTTGTATAGGTATTATACAAGAGAAAAACGGCTTTATTAGCCGTTCATACATGCCACAGTGTAGATTTGTAATGCAAATACGAGTATGTCGCGCGTACTCGTAATAGGCGATAATTGCATTTGAAAACGTTACACATGGGCCACTGTCATCATAAGTGTGAGGCGATAATACCAGTCTTCTTTTTTTTTTCACCTACTAAGTACACCTATTCATGGGTACTTCTTTGGTGAAAAACCATCGATACATTCAGTGCGATGCATTTCACACTACTTAGTTGGAAAAACTAGGGTTGAGTTCTTGGGCACATCGCCAATATAGATACCTTTTGTAAGCAAGACATGAGGTCAGGAGTTATATATTTTATTATTCTTGAAACATTTTCTGGAATGACAACATTGTAGCTTTCATGTGGAAAATAAGTTTCCAGTAATATTTAAATTACTAACCAGAAAACTAGCAGTAAACGGGTTTTATGATGTTGGGTTACCTTACCTATCTTTCGGAAATATTATGTTCTAGGCAAGTTCTTACAGTACCTACATAATTTTTGCACCTTAGCCAGTAGCGAACGCAGTGTTTCTTGCGCCCGGTCACAATTGCGGCCAGCAACAAATTCATTACCAAGTATGTTTATACCGTCGCGAAGCTGTAAACTTATATTAGGTACCTATTTAAACGAAATTATTCTCTGTAAAGTTTGTATTGGCAGCCGATTTTATCTTCCTACGTCTTGGCAAAAATTTAATGGTGCCCGCGCAGAAAGCACCTTATTAAAGCAGTTTAAGCTAAATAAAAACATAATAAGTAATCCTATTAAAAGAAAAACAAGATACCCAACTGTAAAATGATACTCCGAACTTATGGAGGATTCTGACGACACCTCACTCATCAAAATCGTTCAAGCCGTTTAGGTTAGAGGAGGTAAAGGAACATACAAACATATTATATTACCCCAAAAATGTTACACTCCTTCTTGGGCAGTCGGGTAAAAAGAACTAGTCATCAAAAAAGAGACTGGTCAAGAGTGATAGGTATAAATGACTGTGTCAAAAAAAAAGTTCATTACAGTGATTTTTTTGCCAATGCATTTTAGCTATTTACCCAGCCCCATAGTTATTTTAATTACGATTTAACGATATTTAAATGGTTAAAACCATATCATTTATAACAACTTTACTATATTACTAACACGTTTATGCGAAAACCGTGGTTAGATGATTCATACCGAGAATGCAGATAAGTACAATTGTTGGGTATTTGGGAGAGTGGATGGATTTTCCAGCAAGTTTTGCGGTTTAATTCCAGAAACAAGTTGCAATCAACGGTTCCTAAGTCCTAGGTGTTTTGAGAAATTTTGTCCTCAACAAGCTGGATTAGAGGAAGTTTAATGAGTTGAGTAAAAAATTGTATTAAATTTTGAAGCAAGTAGAGATACCAAATTAATCCAAATCGTATTCGTTGGATATGTTATTGACCGCGAGCAAAGCGAAGGTTTCAGAGTCTACGGGCACAAAACAACATTTGTCTAATGTTTGGGACATACGTTTGTGTGTATCTTATTCGTCCGACGATAACTTGAACGATTTAACCTTTTTTTTAAATATTCACGCTGCGATATATTATGGTTCACTAGCAGCGCCCCGCGGTTTAGTTAGCCTGTGTTAATCCAGGGTAGGTATACCCACCATACCACCTCCATACTAAATTTCATCCAAATCCGTTTAGCCGTTACAGAGTTGAACGGGAACAAACATATGTACATACTTACTAACTTTCGCATTTATTTGTGACTAGCTGCGCCCCGCGGTTTCACCCGCTATTCTACAGAAACCGCATATTTTTCTGGGAAAAAGTAGCCTATGTATTAATCAAGGGTATAAGATACCTCCATACCAAATTTCATTCAAATCCCCTCAGCCGTTACAGAGTTGAACGGGAACAAACGCAATTACATATAGTTATACACAAACTTTCGTATTTATAATATTATATTAGTGTGATGTAATGGTCACATGCCGCGATCTCAGATCGGTACGAAATTGATTGAATATCGCCTGCCATCTGAAAATTGTTTATTTATTTCTTGTATTTTGGCTCCACCCATAGTGTATTCAGTATTAGCAATTGTCATTAAGTTTTATAATATTTCAAGTGAAGCAAAATATTAAGAAATCAGTAATAAGTGTCAGTCGTTATAGTCTTACCCCCGAATTAAAAGATTAATTCTAATACAGCCTTTGAGCACAGATCACACTAGATACCGCATTACGAGATTCTTTGTTCCTACAGAAAGTCACCAAAGTTTGAGGAAGGCACGGTCGCGGGGAGTGCGATCAAGCGTTCTCGTTGGCTATTTTAAGGTTACGCCTACTCGCGCCTAACAATCAACCAATCAGAGTAATTTTTAATAAGTGTATTTAGACTGATGCGTGGTGCGCGATGCGTCCTGAATGCAGAATCTAGGGTGTGATCTGTGGCACTAAGCAAATGACAAAGGCAACAATAGACTTAATCTGTCGTCAAAGTTAACAAACGTTTCAGTATTCAGGGGTAAATAAAGCAAGTCACAGTCAAGTCTCAGTCATACACAGTAAAGTTGTGGAGTATTTAAGATTAATTCGAAAATTGCGTCCTTAATTAAACAACATCGTGATTAGCAATAATCGCAAGAAAACATCACACCATTCTCTATTAATTTGAACTTTTCGTTGAATGATGTCTGATTATTGACACGCAAAGCTTAATTTATGACACAAATAGATTAACCTCAAGCAAGCAAGTAGGTAAGTACAAGTTAAGCAATGTGTTATTTTACTTAAGGCTGTGACAACGTGACTAACGACCATTCGTCTTGTCCTTTGGTAAATAACTACGATTTACCTAACCCAGCTTTGGCAGTAATTCTCATTTACTTAAATCATCGGTTCTGAGAAACTACAATGTGGAGGCCTCAATTTTTTTTCCCCTGTAATATAGAAGTTACTTTGAGTTTATGTACTTTAATTGTGTTTTAGTTTTACTATGAAAACTGACGTGGTTTTGATACATTTTGTTTTAATAAAACGGGAATACTCACGTTAAATTGAGTGCAAGGAAAGACGAGGTCGCGCGCGTGTCTCGCTTAGCATTCCTTGATAAAGGTCACCGAATGTGATCGAAACTATAGTCGGAATAAGCGACTCAATTTAACGTGAGTATTCCCGTTTTATTAAAACAAAAAGTGTTTTAGTTATTTTAACTACCTCCATCTAAATAGTAATCTGAAATTATGAGTTTTGGTAGCTCTTCCTGTTTTGACTTTTGTTTGAGTAACACTTTAGTTATCAGGAAGAAAACCCAAGAAGACAACATTATCCAAAAGATTCGTAAATTCGTTCCAATTTACATATCTCACAATATACGTGTTATTCTGGGAATAATGTATTGTAACTAAGGTAAGTACATTTTTAATAAAACAGGAATACTCGCGTTAAATTAAGTTGATAGAGTTGGTTAAAACTTACAGGTATTTGGTAGAATGATCCATTGTTGACTGTTCTATAGGACGTGAGGGGCACCACAGGAACTGAGCCGTTCCTGAGGAGTATGGGGCCTTGCAGCGGAGTCACCGCCGGCTGCCCAGAGTCTGGAAATAGTGCAAGGTTAAATAACTTTATGAAAACATTATTTCTTCTTGCAACATAGATGAGCATGAAACAGAATTTTCTTCTTGTAATTAAAGAGCTAAATATCTCCGGACCAAACCCAATGGCTGCTAAAATATATAACAAACTACCAGTACAGATAAAAGAGATAGAAGAAGAGTTCAAATTTACTAAAGCTCTAAAAAGTGTATTACTCGCGAAATCCTACCATACCCTAGACGAATTTTTGAGAGATAAAATAATTATGGAATAGATTGACCCGCTCCGCACGATATTGCCATACCCAGGGTCATTATGATTTACCTATTTAAAATATGCTAGTTAAGATCTGCATGTATTCCACATAATGTTTGCAATAAATGAATTGAGTATTGAGTATTGAGTATTGAGTATTGAGCGTGCGTGGTTCTATATAAATTTGTTCTTTAGATTCTTAAACTTAGTATTACAGAAAAATTTCGAGATATTCACTCATTTTTAAACAACTTCCAAAAAAGAGGGTCAAGTCGTCTGAATGTTTTTTTTTGTCAGAAACTGATTTGGAAAAATATTTTTTTATTTGAAAGGATATTGGTCCCATTTTTATCAAAATCCAATACTGATAATAACAAAAAAAATAAAAAAAATATTTATTTCCAATTATCTTTTCTTTATTTGTTTATAATGAGGAATTAAGGGAACTCCTGAAATATTATAGGTATACTTATAGTGATAATGGTATTTTCATCAACAATTCAAGCATTTGCATTCAGAAAGTATCAATTCGTGAAGTGGAACTGTTAAAGAAGACCACAAAGGGCCACCGGAACTCCGGGCGGTATTTCACAGGTGGCGCCAAGAACATCTTGCAAGCGCATTTTTTTCAGAGTATTTTGTTGTCGTCGGTATTTTTTAATTATGCATCTTGTTGTCGAGTTTTTCTCACTTATCCCACTTTTCTTAAAGAACCACAAGATGTAGTCGAAAATTTGAAACTATATAAGAAGGTACTTTGGAAAGAAAGGATTTTTAATTATTAAGGTGCAACGTTTCGCTCATCGAGCGAAATTTAATTTTTCTTGCGTTTTTTGCCAATTACCTACAGCTTAATTAGTCATCGTGGATTTATTGAAACTAATTTTGCGCCTATAAATAAGTTGTTTTAAGAAATTACGGTTAAAATGATCACCTAGATAACATTGGTTTTGCTACAAATCTCAATAAGCTGATTTTCATCTTGCTTTTTGGTTTAGTGAGAAATGTACTTATGCTAGCTTTCAATTTGAATTTTTGGTTGGTGTTATTTCTTACAACAATCTATTTATTATCGCAAAATTAGTTTTCATGAACCTACGATGAGTAATTAAGCTGTAATTGACAAAAAAGGCAAGAAAATTTGAATTTCGCGCGCTGAGCGGAACGTTGCACCCATGTTACTATGAAAGTAGATCGCGTTTAAAAGTGAAAAGAGATATGATCGGAGTATAGGCGGAATTACTGACCCAATTTAACGCGAGTATTAAAGGATTATTAAAATTAACACACGTCAAAACCATACATAGAATAAAAAGTTTTTAATCTTAGACTATTTTCAGCAAATGTAGAGCTTGACTAGTTTCACTCCAAAATGCATATTACATCTATGTATATTACATTCAATTTTCTGTAGGATGTGCCCTTTGTGAATGAAGTGTTATTAATAGTGTCTTTTTGTTTGGTCTTTTGTATGGTTTTTCCTATGAGTTCAAAACAATTAAAAAAGTTCAAGAGGTATCCTCAATAGGATGTTATGGAAGAGGTCACGCTACTAAAGAATTTCAATGCGGAATTTCTTGGTCCCGCAAGGGATTGCTGGACTGCTCGGAGTATATACGCAAATCTATAAGTATATTATCTGTAAGTATTATAGTATATTCCTTTTGTGTCTTTAGTTTTTATATAAATGGCACGGACCCCGGAGTCCTTGGAGCAATACTGTATTTTTTAATTTTTTTTTAAGTATGAATTTCTATCGAGCTGAATAAAATTAGATTATAATCAAATTATAACAGTATTATTTCCTTCAACAAACGAGTCACGGAAATTCTATAAAAGTGTGGAACCACTCTATTCAGAAACTTTTCTCATAACAGGATACTTAACAGCTAAAATGTCTATAGAATACATCCCTAACTTTTCCAGGCATTAAGTTCTCGTACAATACAAACACGGAGATAAAATATCTTAGTGGCCTCGAACAAAGATGTAAACATCTCAATAATTTGAACTGCCCTGACAAAAGGGAGGCCGGTCCAACGAACAATAGGCAAACTTTCTACCGCGTCTAGTCGCCTCACGTGCTATAATGGCAATAGCACACACGATCCTAAAGAGATCGGCGACTTACGCGGCGTCATACGTAGGCGATTCACACCGAACGCGATTGCAAAGTGATCCGATGCGGTGACACGCGGGTTTGATTCGATGCGGTGCGATGCGGCGGTATTGTCCTACGTGCGTCACGTGCGTGCGAATTGTTATTGCTTGAAACCAAAAACGAACGTCAAAAAACATTTTAAAACAAAAACTTATGTATATCTGTAATGTTATGATAAACAGTAATACGTGAATTTTGAAAATTCACACTCATTGATTTTATATCTTCAACAATGTGAAAAATGTACGAGCGAGACAACTGTGGACAACAGTCACAAAATCTCAAATCGCCAATGCTACAAGTAGCGAGTGTGCTATAGAATTCAGTTGAGACGTTTCGTCAGTGCAAGGTTCCTCACAAATTCACGTTTGATGGCGAAAGAGGCGTTACATGTGAGATTAAGAGGTGTCGACTGTATCATTTTATCTGAACTTTATCTGCTTAATATCTACTTTAAACATTTGTCTATATGTGCATTGTATATATAATTGTCTCAGAACGAACATAAATATTATTTATATCTGGAGGTTTCTGAAGAACCTCAAAATATAGTCTGCTGGCTTTAAACCGTAAATAGGCCGCGCAAAACTCTTAAAAAAAACGCCCCTGTCCGTCCTTTCCTTAATTTTCACCCAAATCAGAGCAGCCGTTAAGGCCTCGCTACATGGCCTGACCTGACATCGTGTGAAAAAACCTATATATAGCAATCTCTTTCAAACGATGTCAGGTCAGGCCATGTAGCGAGGCCTTCAATTAGTGAAAAGGTAACAAACGACATGCAGAGAGACATTTTCTATAGTTCGGTAGATAGCGTTGATCCATTTCTGGCATTTTTGACGTTTTGTACGGGCTGATAGTTTTTTATATATAATGTTTTAGCTCCATACGTTGAGTATTTAGCCAGTCTCAAGTATTGTAATATTTCAAGTGAAGTCAAATATTTCACAATTAAAATAAATCTCAGTCATAGTTATAACTCTCTATCTGTATCTCTGGCTGTCTATCTGGGCGTTTGTCACGGCTAAAAGACTGAGCAGATCGACATGAATTTTTGCATAGATATAGCTTAAGGGTAGGAGACGGACATAGGCTACTTTTTATTATTGGTTCACGCCAACATGATAGAGAGACAGAGTTACATTCGAATTTATAATATTCGTTAGGGTTAGTGGAGAAATTACCTATATATTAATAAGATAAATTTTTAAAATGTTTCACTCTATATTTTTCCATTTTAAATGTCTCTACAATAAAAGAACTTCAATAAGTAGTTTCTAAATATTTACATCAAATACCTAAACTTAACAAAGACAACTGGTCTGCTAATATCTTATAATTGTTATGTTTATGTTTTAATCATCAATTTCGTAATCGTATGACGCGCTCAAACCAGACTGCTTGGTAACAGCAATGTGGGTGCGGAAGGACTTAACATAATGCCAGATGACATTGTAAATTATAATTCTATATAAGTACAGGTTGATTTTTTTACTGGTACATATGGTTCATACCCGAATCCTTAGGAGATACGGGAAAACTGTCTTAGGCACCATTTAATAATTTTTTATGAACACTTTATTTATTTTGGCTTAGTTATTTTTTTGGTGAAGCGTGAGTTCTCCATAAAAATTAGTTGTTATGTTTTTTTTTAAACGTGAATCGACTTAGTTTCATGTAGGGATCGTTTCATTGTATTGGGAAAAAACACAACGGAGCAGTTAGTTAAATTTAATAAACTACTAACTAATACCAGTTAAACTATAACTACTTCTACTGATTCGATTTTTTTCTTCTGATACAATGAAACACAAACGAGTTTTTGGCGGGAATGTGCATGAAGAAGTCATATCGCGTCATTGTATTATTTTCCAAAACTTGTGTTATTTCGAGTGTTAATGTTAATGGTGGTTTTTATCCATTAAGTGTTCGTGAGCGTACACGAGTGTTGGTGAATAGTATAATGTTGTGAAGTTTTGGAAACAAGACGAAGAGTAACCTCTAGTAAAGCTTCCACCACCCTTTACTGGGGCGTAACGTGGACTTGATCGTGACTTACTTTGATTGTTTGCTGAACTTAGACTATGACTGAGACTTATTTTAATTATGAAAGTAGTGACTTCACTTGAAATATTACGTTACTACTGGCTAAATACACGTGTGGAGCCAAAACATAAGAAAAAAATTTTTTTTTATTTTTTATTATTTTACAAAAAAAAGACCTAATGGTTCCTATGATAGTTTCCTTCTATCTCCTATAGTTTCGGATTTCTTCATACTGGCCCAGTTAAAAAAAACATTCTGTATATATCTATATAAAAGCACAAGCCATTTTCTAGGAATCAACGCACAGACCAACCGCTAAAGATAGCCACGTGATAGTTTGGACGCAATACTCTTCAAATGGTCTATATGAATATTTCGCGAAATTACACCTCTAAAGAAGACCCTGAAGTTTGTATGGAAAAAAAAACCTCTTAAATGACATGTTCGTAAGTAGTAACGTCAATATTAGTTTTTTAGAGTTTTTGTTTTTTTACAAGTTACCGCATTTTGACTTCACCGGATAATATTCTAAGTTCAAAACAGTTATAGAGATTATAGTCTTAGATTATTTGGTAACGCAACTACCGCGCGAGCGAAGCCGCGGGCACAAGCTAGTAGATAATAAAATGGATAACGGGTCAGACAGTTTTAGGACATCTGGTGACTTCATTTGGTTTTAATTTCTCGTCTGTTGAATTAATTAGCATCATCTTTGTAGCTGCAACGCTGGAAGATACCTCTTGGCTGGTCGTTGCTCTTAAACCATAAATTAATAATCAATTGCACATTCATAAAAATGTAGGCGAAAATGTGATTTCAAGCTTTCGCAACACTATTGAAAATCGGATTATGTTGATTCGGAGAATACTCAATGAATTACATCTTTCGTAATTATGCTTTGGTCTAGCTAGACTGCATGGTTTAATCATCATCATCATCATCAGCCAGAAGGCGTCTACTGCTGAACACAGGTAGAGCGCCACCCGACCAAAAACGTGCCACTTGCATCCAGCGGTTGCCGGCGACTTTCACAATGTTAAATAATAATTATATTCACTTAATTAGCTCGTTACCATAAACTACATCATAGTGACAATATTCATATAATCCAGTGATAAATTGACGCGAAAGTTAGGTTTTTAATTTGTATATTAGTGTATGTATGTGTATATATGTACATTTTTAAAAAATAACACTTAGTGGCAAAGATTATGGTTTATCCAAACTATTGACACCAAAACCAAAAGATTTTGGTAAGATTTAGGGAGTTAAAAATTACCCCCGAAACGCTAATTTTAGGAAATTGAAAAAAATATTTTGTCTAAAGTTAGAAAAAATAATATATAATAAATAATTAAAAATATCATCTCTCCTGGAACCCTATTCCTGTGCGCTCGAGATTATCTCCATCACTATCTCTCTCATTTAGAATTTAATGGGAGTGAGAGTGACCGAGATAATCTCTAGCGCACAGGAATAGGATCCCTGGAAAGAAAGAGTAAGAGGTACCCTAAAGACTAATTCAAACGGCATCAGCGATAAGTAAAACTGCCCGATTCTAAAGCACTGGATAAAAAGTTATGATTTTGACCGGTATGTATCATACATACATACCAGTCAAAATCATAACCCTCCTTTTTGCTTCGCGTAGCCGGGTAAAAAAGCAACTGCTACGATTAGTATGTCTCAAAATATAGATATACTTCATGTCATTTTATAAATTCCTAAAAATAAATGCCAATCACGAAAACAATAAACGTCGTTCAACAGAATAAAGTCGACTTGGTATTTGAAAGGGCTGTCTAGCAATTATTTATGGTCTAAATTTATTAGATAAATTAATCGTACCTAAATAAACTAGTCACGAGCTATTTGTTTAGGTAGAACCTGACTGAACAAAGACTTTTTTAAACTCAACATGACTAATATTGATATGACTCTTATTTATTTGTATTCTTAGACAAACGTATAAAATCGCTATCACTTCGAAGAGATTTTTAACGAGCTTTTAACACACTTTCAGAAATAAATTTGTACTTACAACAATCACACATTTTTCGTATTTTTTTTTCTATTTCTGGAATGCACAGATAACACAATAATCACTCGTAAACGTTTCCCTTGCACAATATTCCATTTTCAAACGACCATTGAAGCGCATTAGCAATAACTGTCAACAAAAAACATGAAATTCGGCCGGTTCGAAATTCGAATGTGCGAAAAAAGATGGCCGCTTCAACGCCCCTCTCATAGTTGCGAGATATACTATTGATTGCGACACAACCTGTACGGACTGCGGTTATATAAACATTGTCATCGTCTGTCAACGGTGGCGTAGTTAATTTTAGACGGCAAATAAATAAAACCGACTGTCATCTTTTTGTACAACTTAGTTTCGGACGTAGCAGCAGCAATCCCCACTCATGAAAATCTAAATATCTAATATAGAAACTAAAGCTTAAAGAAGTGGGCCTAGAAGAATTAAATGTTGCTTAAGAGTTCCTTGTACATGGACAGTTCCTTAAGCGTAAAGGAAAATATTATGAAACAGAGTTTCTTTCTGAAACACGCACTAAAATGCCTTTGTCAATCAATTCAAACGTGTATCAACTCCATCAAATCGGATAGACATTTGTTTATAAAGTAACGTGCCCAGCGTAGCGAAGCTCTCGCTTTCTTACAAGTACGGAAAGATCATCTATTATTTTGTCGATATGATAAGACCGAGAACAATACACAGGAATATTCTTGAATTTATCTAAGATGGAGAAACATACACAGAGATTTTCTCGAATTCGTTTAGGATCGAGAATAATACTGATACTTTATTCGAATTCGTCCACTAATATATAATAATATATTCGTGGACAAATTCGAATGTCAATGTTTTTTTTCAACGTCAGAAAACAATCGTCATAATGTATAAAAAATAAGTTCTGTCCGTTTCTCTCGTATATACTCGAAAATGGCTCGACCGATATATATTTTTTTCGTTCTACGCCTGCACGTGCGCCGTGGTAAAGTTTTGTCCACCCGTTTTGTCTTCGCGTCAGCGTGACAAAGCTAGATGTGGATACGTCCGTCTCGCGGGATACAAACGGTGGACAAAATGTTATCCCGACACATGCCCGACAAGCCTGCTAGGCCTGCAGGGGTGAAACCGCGGGGCACAGTTAGTCGAGAATCACACTCATATTATAAATGCGAATGTTTGTAAGTGTAAGCTTTTTTTAAAATTATTTCTCAATAATTAAACATAACATTTTTTCTGATTCTGTTTTTTTCTGTTCCCTGTCAAATCCGTAAGGGCTGAACGAATTATATAATATAAATCCATAATTGGCTGTTAGTTAAGTTTTGTAAGTTTTTGTCTGTTTTTTCACTAAGGGCTGTGGATTTTGTAAATAAATAAAATAAAAATAAATAAATAAAATAGTAACAATAAATTTAAAAAAAAACATATTATGTAATACAGATTTTCATATCTATGCTATGTGCCCCGGGGATGAGCAAACTAAACAAACGTACGTCTTATGGAAGTTTGGAAATCAAAACGAAATGACTAATCACCTTCAGTAACCTACCAGTTGTCACATAAAGCAACATTTCGCAATCTAACAGTGTGCGGTTTCCTCAGTAACATAGACAAACACAGAAACCCGCAAAGATAACATCTCTGTGGTTTAACTTTAAAGTTTGAACAAAGCGTAAGTTTTATATCGGCACAGATTAAATATCAGTTACTTCGCCACTTAAATCTCTTATACGTGAAGTATTTGCCTAACAAGACCTTCGGTCGGAAGTGCATACCAATCATGTCAAACTGGTTGGTTTATTAAAACGGAAAAGCACGAGCTAACTTCACGAGTTAGCTACATAGCGCATTGTGTTATGCTATATATTTACGTACGTGTCCAATTATTCTACATCTATAAGAACAATACCTTTTCTAGGAATCACCACACGGACCAAATCGCTTACGATAAGAGACGTGAAATTTGATATATGCATGGTTCCAGATGAACAGTAAGAAAGGATTTGAAAAAAAATTAGGAAATTCCACCTCTAAAGGGGAACATGGACCCCGAAAGTTAAAAAAGTTAAGTAAGTTAAGAATAAAGTTAAGTTAAGTTTATATCGAAAAAAAATATAATTCCATGCTAACTCGGTTTGTGTATTTAGCATTAAAAGAAAATGAGACATGTCTCAAGATTTTTGTAAAATCAACCCATAAAGAGGTGAAGAGGTGGAGGTGGTGTGTTTTTTTTTTTTTTTTTTTTTTTTTTTTTTATGCCATAGGTGGCAAACAAGCAGACGGGCCGCCTGATGGTAAGCGATCACCGTCGCCTATGGATACCTGTAACACCAGGGGCATCACAGATACGTTGCCGACCTTTAAAGACTCGATTAACAGCCCTTTTGAAGAACCCCATGTTGTAGTTACTCGGAAAAACCGCTGGTGGAAGCTCATTCCACAATTTGCAGGTGTGAGGCAAAAAGGATCGCGTAAAACGCACAGTGTGCGATTTCCACAGATCTATCACATGCGGATGAGCTTTTAAGCGGTGGCGGCTGGTGCGGTAATGAAATCGCGACGCCGGTACCAGGTCGAACAATTCTTCAGAACACTCCCCATTATAAATGCGATAAAAGATAGAGAGAGATCCAATGTCTCTGCGCATGCTGAGCGGCTCTAGGTTTTCGGTGAGTTTGGGATCGTTGACAATTCTGACAGCTCTACGCTGTAATGCATCAAGGGGCTCAACTTGATACTTGGGTGCTCCATTCCACAGATGGGAGCAATACTCCACGTGAGGTCGGACTTGGGCTTTGTAAAGCAGAAGCCTTTGACCCGACGTGAAGTACCGCTTCGCCTTGTTGAGCACACCAAGTTTCTTGGATGCAAGTTTCGCCTTACTTGCAATATGACCACGGAACTGTACATTTGCAGAAATGTCAACACCTAAGATCCCGATGCTCTCCGAAACCTTGAGGGGAGCGTTCTGAAACCGAGGAGCGACGACAAATGGGATTTTTTTAGCGGTGAACGCGCAAACCTGTGTCTTCGTTGGGTTAAACTGGACTAAATTCAGTTCACCCCAATCCGAGACCTGCTCAAGAGAGGCCTCAACTTCAGACACTAGTTTGTTCCTACTTTCTTCAACAACGGCACGAGGTATGTTAGCACGACCGGTATACTGTGCATCGCCAGTGCTGTCATCCGCATAGCAATGCATGTTGCTTGTTTGCAACATGTCATTGATGTGGAGAATAAAGAGCGTCGGCGATAACACAGAACCCTGCGGGACGCCAGCATTGATAGAAATGCTGTCGGAGCAGCAACCGTCTACAACGACCTTGATACTCCGATCAGCAAGGAAGCTGGCAACCCATGTACATAACCCCTCAGGAAGTCCATAGGATGGTAGCTTGGATAGGAGTGCCCTGTGCCAGACCCGATCAAAGGCTTTGGCTATATCCAGACTAACTGCAAGCGCTTCCCCCCTACTCTCAACGGCTTCAGCCCAACGGTGAGTGAGGTATACCAGAAGATCACCAGCTGATCGTCCATGACGGAAACCGTACTGACGATCACTGATGAGATGGTGCTCCTCCAAGTAACCAAGGAGCTGGGTGTTTACCACTCGCTCCATCACCTTACAGAGTAGAGAGGTAATAGCTATGGGCCTGTAGTTAGACGGATCAGACCGATCTCCTTTTTTAGGAATCGGGTGGACCAAGGCAATCCTCCACGAAGTAGGCACACATCCGGTTGAATATGAAAGCAGGAAAAGACGCGTTAGGACCGGAGTCAACTCGGGAGCACAAGTTTTAAGGACGATGGCCGGAATGCCATCAGGCCCACTCGACTTTCGCACATCAAGGGACATGAGTTCCTTCCGTACCGCTTTCTGAGAGAAGCGTACTTCTGGCATGGAACTCGCACACCGCGGAATGGTGGGTGGTGCTGCGCCCCCATCGTCGAGAGTCGAGTTTGAGGCAAAGAGGGTACCAAGGATGTCGGCTTTCTCCTTTGCGCTATGAGCCAATGTGTCATCCGGCCTACGCATGGCAGGTAGAGAGGACCGACAAAAGTTGCCTTCAGCAGCCTTGGCAAGTGACCAAAAAGCTCGACTTCCAGATGGGAACCGTGCAAGTTGGTCGCCAATTCTGCTGACGTGGGCAGCTTTGGCCTCGACAATCACCCTTTTACTGGACCTAGAGGCAGCGTTAAGATTTTTCTTCAAGACAGGTGTGTGCGGGTTTTCACTGGCGAAAGCTTCGGACCATGATTTAAAAGCATCACGCTTCAAACGCGAAGCTTCCGCGCAGGATTTATTAAACCATGGACGACTCCGTCCACCGACGCGTACGACAGTGTTTGGAATAAAACATTCCATTCCTTGAAGCACGACATCAGTGACGGAGTCCGCACACGTGTCAACATCGTCTGAAGAAAAGCAAAGCCGCCCCCAGGGATAGGACGCGTAGAACTCACGCAATCCATCCCAATCCGCTGACCTATAGTGCCAAACCTTGCGCTTGCCAGAGGGAACGGCATGGGCGTGAACCGAGAAAGGCACTGAGGTTCGGATGAGGCAGTGATCAGAATGACCGAGTGGTGCCTCAACTGATACCTGGTACTGGTCAGGGTGGGAGGTCATGAAAAGGTCCAGCAAAGAGGGATCATGACTCTCAACGTCAGGAATTCTTGTTATTCCAGTAACAAGTTGAGAGAGGCCATGAGCTAAGGCAAAGTCAGAAGCAGCACGACCCGCGTGATCAGTAGCTTTGGAACCAAGCCACTCAGCATGGTGAGCGTTACAGTCACCAAGAACCACTAACTCAGCGGAAGTGTGCTGCTCTAATACTTTGTCAGCTCCTCTAGCAACGTGCTCAAATAACCGAGTTGTCTCCGCGTCCCCGCTATGAGACCTGTAGAGGCACGCATAGATACGGGTACTACCCCCAAAGTCCGTGCGCACCCATGAAGTGGACAGGTCACATTCTTCAAGGCCACTGAGACGGCGACAACAAACATCTTCCCGGACATACACACATACCCCGGCACGACGCATAAAAGTATGCTCGAGTTTGTACCCAGGGTATAAGAGGTAAGATGTCTCGGCAGGGCAGGAAATTTGTGTCTCCGTCAAGAAGAGCAAGGCAGGTTTCGTAGATTCAAGATGATGATGAACCTCATTCAAATTGGCATGAATACCCCGAATGTTACAGAAGTCCACTTGATATGTGGAGTCGGAGGCCGCTGAAGAAACGCTCATTCTTGATTTACTGGCCATTGGGAGTTAAAGTTGAGTTGAAGGAGTTACAGCATGTAGGGCTCTCTATCTAGCGACGAAGAACAGATGTGTGTGGGATGAGTCACCATATACAGTAAGTGAATGAATGACCGGCATGGGGTACGGAAGGGCCCCCGGTCCCCCCTGGGAGGCATTGCCGGGATCCACTCCGGTCTCCTACACCGGCACGGCAGCACCTCCACAGGATTATGCGCCGGATGGCGGGACGGCCTCCCGGGGCGGAGCTTTGAAGAAATCCCCGGGTTCGGGTCCCCTACTGTCCTGCGGGCGGCCAGCGGTCAGCCGTTTCACCGGGTCTCCCTGACCCCCATGCCGCTCCTTCACGACCGATGACGGTAGCTGCATCTTCGCACCCGTAGGGTCTCAGGATAGAGAGCAGAACATGCTGTAAAAGGGGGAAGGGAACTGGCGCTCCTGCACAAGTGCCGGAACACGTCAGTGCCAAAACAATTGACATTTAGCGACACACTTAAACAGAAGGGTGGTAGCTAGCCAGGCGGACTATAAGGCCCTACCACCAGTTAAACTTTAAGTGGAGTTGCAGTTCTGAAAGCACACACATCAGTGATATTCATGTGTGTGCTAACCGGACCGGCAAGGGATGCGACGAGCACGCCTCCACGCTTATCCCTTAAATTATTATTTAAACTTAAATTTATTGTTTTCTATGCGAGCGAAGTCGTGCGGGCAAGCTAGTACTTAGATAAAACAATTACAGGTCAAATGAGTCAGTGGTCGTATCTGGCGACAGACTCGGTAACCTAATTCTAGGATACATTAGTTAAGTGGCTAGCTAGGAAAATTCTGAAAGTCTGGTGACTTTCAGAATTTTCCTCAAGACATCTGACATGCTTTAAGGTCGTCTTGAAACAATACGCGCTCTCTCACTCGCACAATTTATTTTCAGTCAAGTAAAATTACTAAAGTACAAAAATGTTTTTCCAATAATTTATTTACTATGACAATTAACCTATTTTAGTTGAATTTTCAATTAGATTTAAACATTTTGTTATTACTTATAACAATAAATAAAATATCTTGTCGTTCATTAACAACATAAAATATAGTTTAAGACAGCTTAAAAGTAAAATAAAGAAAATGTTGCAAAATCATTTTTCAATATCTCCATCGGTAATAAGACCATTAAAAAAAAATTGAATGTGCAAACGAGAAAAACGATAGCTTTTAGCGATTATTTTAAAATAATCGCTAAAAGCGTTTATTTTAAATAATATCGCTAGCTTAAATCATACAACTGGCACCTTCATTTTGTAAGGCTATAGGTAGCTTATTGTAAAATGACATTTAGATTACTCATCCATAAAACTGTCGACCTAGTCGACAGTTACATGCCACGATGAACTATCTACGAGTACTGCATGGCATTACAGGTCAAATTAGTCGGCATGTAGGCTAATTGCTTTGTGGCGACTGGCTTCGATGTCTAATCTAACGCGCAAGTGAAACGCGTGTGGGTGTCTTCCGATAGAAATCACACTAAACTAACCTTTGACTCTTTTCCGATACTATAAATGTCAAATTTGTCATGGTGACTCATCTATAATAAGTAATTGGAGGAACTGAACTATGCAATTATCTAGTTTTCCATGTCAAAAAAAAGTACATCCAATCCATGTTCAATCTATAATAAGCCATTCCAGGAGCTGAATGTAATTCTATAGATAACTTTGTTAAATAAATTACAGAAAGCAACTTTCAAGTATACTTGTAGTGATTTTGACATTGAGAGACCTTGATAAGAGTCATAAGACCGTGAGAAAATCTAAAGAAAACGAAAAAATAAATGTTCGGAATAGAACCACCAACCTGAGTAGGTTAAGATCGCTTAAACTATATAAACAAACTTCTTCGTCATGTCTATCATCCATATTTACAAAGATCTTTTAAACGAATCTATATAGTAATATACTAAAGCTGCGTGGCACTTCTAGTGGTTTCAAGCAATATTAATTTATTATATACTAGCTGTTAACCGCGTCTTCGTTTGCGCGGATCTACAAAAAAAGTAGTCTATGTTCGTTTCCTAATCTTCAGCTATATCTATGCAAAAAATCGGGTCGATCTATTCAGCCGCTTAGCCGTGATAACGCGACTAACACCCAGACAGAAAGACAGCGTTACATTCGCATTTATAATATTTAGGATTATTGGTATTTAGTGAAGTGGCGAATATCTTTGATCAGGTATTTAAACCCAATTTTAGTTCGAATCATTTCTAAAATTTCATTAATGATTTCAGAAATTGGGCCAACAAAAAAATATTACAATACAAAAATAAGTAATTGCCTCAAGTCTCAAAAATCAAGCTACACATAAATAGGTATGACCTGCATCCACCAACCAGTGTGTGTAGTTTTTTAAAGTAATTCAGAACTGGTTCTCGTACCGGTAAAAATTACGTTAAATGTATTTTCATAATAAAAATGTTATGCGACGATACGTGAAGTTACAAAAAGCGGGCCAATATGATGAGCAGACGCAAGAGTTGAGTGCTCCGACCTCACGGTATAGCATTAGTTCGAAAGTGAAACCAAGGCCGGCGGGCCTCGTGTAGGTCATCGCGGAACACTTCTGTAACTTGCTATTAGGTACAGCATTCCAAATGCTCTAGCTCCGCTCCTTAGTTTTACCCCGAATCGTATGAGAACAGTATGATTTTTTTGTATTCAATAGACCTTATTATAAGCTACCTCTAAATCAAATAAGGTAGAACGTACCATGGAAAAAATCAAAACAACACAAACAGTCCTATAATAAAAAAACGAAAAAAAAAACTTTTTCGTATCATAGCTGGTAAAGAAACAAAATTAAAAACAGAAGTAAATACGAAAATACTATCGTAGCTATCTACGAAACTTAACTACGAACACAGAAAGAAAAAATACGCAAAACCGAAAAAGATCTTTCTTATCTGACTACGTAAATGCGAAAAAGTGAATAAAATATATTTATGCAGCTGACTATGAAACTCAACTACAAAATCGGAAAGTAAATATTTAGGATCTAATACTTAATTACGAAAACGCAAACCAAAAACTATCGTAGTCGACTCGAAACTCAACCACGAAAACGGGAAGTTAATATTTAAATACAAGAAAGCAGAAAAAAACTGTAGTTTACCTGTCTATGAAACTCAATTACGAAAATGAAAATTAATAATGAACTATAGAAAACGGAAAGAATATCTCTATTGTGATTTAATACGAAACATAACTACGGAAAGGGAGTAAGGTACGAATTAAATCATAGTTTTGCACTTTAATTAGGTTTGTTTGATAAACTGCGTCGGCCTAATAGATGATTAGAAGATGGTGAAGTTACTTTGCATCTCCGTGTATGAGACTCATCTTGAAACTTTAAATAATTGTTAAGGAACAAAATTGTCAACAAGAGCTTATCAAATTCTAAGTAACTAAGCCATCCCAAGCGTGCTACATCTTCGGCCACAACGTCGCTTTCCATCAGGTGAGATTGTCTTCAAACGAATGCCTAGTACGATGTAAAAAAAAACAGTCCTAGCCCACACTACGTTTACCAAGAGTCGAGTTACTGGCCAAGCGTAGATCTATCCCCAAAAAAAAAAGGACCTGCACGTAATCACTAGGAACTATGCTAACATGCTAACTTACAGTAGAGCACCCAACTCATGCGAAACTAGCTAGCTAGTAGCTAGCTAGCGATAGCTAATTGTTGAAACAGCGACATGCGGATATTTTTCAGGCTTAAAATACACTTACTTTGAGCACCATTCTGTAAGGTGTTGCTAACCTAGTAATCAAAACTAAACGCTTGACCTATAAATAACCCACGTCCCACTTTCCGCGGATTATCGCCTACATGCAATCAGTCTGATTAGTGTTACATCAATTTAAAATGTAGTCGATAATAACCTGTCTGGGCACTTACGTATCTTGCAAGTTACCCAACATTTTCGTGCCTTGACAATGAAATAATTGACATTGTATAAATTGTGCATCACAAAGTGAGATTGCTATCTTAATTAGATCACGTTTGTACGAAAATGGGCGCTATCCTTTTGTGAGTAGGTTTTCTAGGCCACAGACAGTATTCATGTTATTACATCAAAGTCTTTGGTAGACTGCGCATTGTTGGTGTGGCATTGGCGATCGGTCGCCCGCTACCAAAGCGATCGAAGGCCCCCGTCTGAATGACAAGTTAAAAGCTGATGCGATTAAGTAGGTTTTATGGCCATTAACTTGATGGTGATGATCCTAAAGAGAGGTAGAAAATTAATTGTCCTGTACCATAAATGTGAGTAGCTAATGTGTACTCTCATAGAGACTGTAAATACGTAATATAGAGAGCACCTACCAGCGTACTCCGCTGGAATTATCTCTAGGCGATAAAATCTAGGTTTTTAGAGGAGATAAGTGCCATATATTTATATGTAGTGTCCTGCAGATAGTATTACCGCATTGATTACCGCATTACTGCATATAACTGACAAGGCCATTATGAAGCCGCTATAATAATGTTTAATTAATATTTAATATTTAATTAATTTCATATGAAAACTGTGTATTTGATGTTACCAAGTGTTATGCAAACCCAGGGTCCGAATAAATGAATTGAATTGAATTGAATTGAAAGAGGCATTGATCGGACACAGGCATTTTAGAATTGCTAAATAAGATCTTTAGTAAAAATATGTCGTACAAAAATTACCACTCTTAGTTGTTTCTAGATACTGACCATACTGTATTGATTTATCAAATAATGCTTAAACTATGGTTCGTTTATGAAGACTCAGCTGTGCCTAGAAAAATGATGATGGTGATTTGTTAAACTTGTGTTCATTACTGCGTTTTTCAGGTTTTACTGTAGGCAGGTATTTTTTTTCCAGAAAAGTGAAGCATTTAGTCACTAAATAGTATAGTGTCTAAAATGCCTAATTTTTCAGTCTACCTGCACTCCCTACCCTACCCTACCTGCACAGTATTTCCGCTAAGCTTTCATAAATTGAAGCACCAAGTCAACGAATGTTTGCTATCAACTGATAGTGGAAGTAATTGGACCGATCGTGCTCGTGCCCGTCTCGTGCTGCGGCTCTATGCACCTGCACGTAATAAAATCAGTTATAGAGCCCGCGGATAAGATCTATGCTCTCCGTCTGCGCCACACCAATCAACACGACCGCTAGCAGGATTTAATTGTTATTGACCACCTTGGACCGTACTAATCGGAGGCTTTGTTAAGTTTTTTTATGAGGAAAAGTTGACTAGACGTTTGTGATAAAGAGTTTTTCTGACACAATAAAATAAAGTAAGTCCAGTAAAGTGGTTAAGACTTTACTAGAGGTTTCTATGGAATTTTGAAAACAATAAGAAGAGTCACGATTTACATCATTATACTATTCACCAACACTCGTGCATATTCACGAACACTTAATGGATAAAAATCCAGCATTTTTATACATTAATACTCGATATAACACAACTTTTGGATAATCATTGAATGACGCGACATGTTCACGTTCCCGCCAAAACTCCATTCTAGAATTATGTCCGTCGTATAACCGAACACTTAATATAAATTAGTAAGACTTACCTCCAGGAACATCGTCGTAATAGTCATCAGTCTCGTCGTAGTCGAGAACTGCATGTAACTGAGTTTTACCCCCGGAACCGCCCGTTTCTACTTTAGTAAAGCCTCGTGGCCTATCGGGGGCTTTTTGCCCACCAGCACTCTTCACGCTCTCTTCATTGTTTCTCGGTGGCGCTGGCGTAGTAGGTCTATTCAAAAAATTAAAGTTATTGACGTTTTGGTTGTGGAACGGACGACTAGAAGGGGTCGGCGGCGTCGCCGGCGAGTACGGATTGTCCGTATACCCGGGGTCATACCCCGCGTTTTGGTTTATCCTCCTCTGCTCGTAGTCGTAGTCTCCTGTGGGATCGTGGACGTATTGTCCGCTATTATCGTACTGTGTATTCACTTCTTGAACGCGCTGGTTCTCTAATTGTATATTTAGTCGTCCATTCTGTGGGTAAACTTGCGCGTGGAGGTTGTAAGGGTTTTGTGGGACGTCTGCTGGTGGGTAGCGGGTGTATTGATTCTGAGGTGGCAGATAGGCGGTGCCGGCTCGCTTCCGGAGCTTGGAGCGCCTCTGGCTCACCGGAGGGGCGAACGGTTCGTTGCTGTGTTGCTGCGGGGAGTCAGGCTGGTGGTCCTCAGGGGAGTAGAGAAGGCCGAGGTTTACGTGCAGAGGCTCCGAGGTGGCGGACGGCAGCGCCGGGGTTGCAGCCTCCACGGCCGCGAGCGTGAAGTTTGCCAACGCCATGGCCTAAACGCTCGGCATTGGCGCGAAATGTCAACTCGCTAAGTCAATACCACGAGACGATGTTAAAGACACGCTTGCATAATTGTGCGCGGCGTGAGATCGACTACGGTCGGCGTCTTCTCATTCTCACAGAACACTTCACTACACGCGATAATTTTATGGGACACAATATCTCTGACACTTGTGAAGGTACCTGAAACAATAGGCATGACGATTAGATTTGTTTTAATAACAATAACATCATTTTCGTGTTGACATCATTTTTCGGTAGTATTACGTTGTATTTACTATTTCATTTAGAGATATGAGAAGTATTTACTTATTGTTGATGATGTGATTTTGACAAAGAAAAAAAAAATATCTTACTCTTATCTGTAGTTTTTGTAGTCCAATTAATATTTTATGTATTGATTATTGTATTGAGTGTAGAAAATTATTCCGAAGCGCAAGAATGTTATTACATCCGCCAATTTAATATTTTATTAATAAGTACGGATAAAATTTGCAAAGTAACTGTTAAAAGCAATTTACAAGTGTCTAAAGACGAACATGGATCTAATTAAGTCTTAAAGTAAATATTTGATTAAGAACGTGATCGTGACGAAGCTGAGCCAGTTGGGATGATGTTCGACGTTTATGGCTGGATTTCCCAGGTTTCGTGATATCCTTGCGAGCTTACAAATGGCATCTATTTGAAAGGCGAATCGTGAGCTCTTTCAGTTTCGGCGTTCGTGCTCGGGAAAACCGAGGAGCGTCTTTGTGTGAACATAAAAATGTCAAAGTACCTTATAGACTCGGATCAAAATTTTTTGCCGAAGGTTTGGCGGAAATCTACCGAATAACCTTCAGCGGTGCACTTTTATCTACCTACTAATTTCTGTGTAACTGCGACAGTGACAATAATTTAGGTAACCTGCACCTATCTATCCGTCCCTTCACTTTGTACGTTTCCACGAATTGTAAAGCTATATCTTACATAGAAGGTACTTGTATACCTACTATTACGTATACTGCTACAGTACATAACTATTAGGTATTTATTAGTGGTTTAATCATGTTTTATACAAAAAAACTTAAGTATTTAGTTAGGAAGTAATATTATAATGGTCAAATAGCTCCAATTTCAATAATGGCGGCATATATATATGAAAAATAGTTCAAAAAAATTATGAAAAAAAAGTCTAATACAACAAATCCCCATCGAAGTCCTTTACTCCTTTCTTTTCATTTTTCTGAGGAAGTAGATACCTAAATAATATTTTTAATACTGTCACTATTGAGAGCCACTAGGGTGGACTGACGACATTTTGAAGGTCGCGGGTAACCGGTGATGCAAGTTGCAAATTGTCGTTCAGTGTGTCTATCTTCAGGCTGTTGATGATGATGATGACTATTGATACCGAGGAACAGAAACAATAACGAGCTGCTCTAGAAAAATCAAAAAAAAACCGCATCAATACTTAGATTATCTTTTATTCTTTGTGAAACAAGGATTTGCTTAATTTGAGAGAGCTTAAGGTTTAGGAGGTATCGGATAGTTAACTTTTTGTTATTTTCTTTCCCTTACCTTTCATTTTATTCGAAGTGTAACGTCTGAACACAAAATGAATAAACAGCTACGAGCGCATTCATTAGTGAATCAAATCCTAAGATGTTGGATTTCGGCATTCGCATCATTCACTCGCGCTCCAAATGGACAAAGAATGAAACGTCTGAACGGATAGAGAACGTTCGCTCGAGTTCTTCGCACAACTTCATTTGACGATATAATTGAGAAAAAGAACAGATGAACACTAATTTTACGTGCCACGTGAGCATGAAATTAAAGAAAACAATAATATTCATTCAAGTGAGCATTCATCTCAATAATCTGTCTGATTCCACCTTTATGTATAGTGACGCAGCAAACAAAGTGGCTATGGGATACGTTGTTTTGGAGTTGCTGCTACTTTTTTGTGAAACTTAGGAGTCGAAGCAAAGTCGTCTACAGTGCTTATGGCCGCTAGCCAAAAAGAGCTTTCAGCCTAATTATTTAGAAAAACACAAATATTTGTAACCACCCCATCGCTGAAATAAATAAATAAATAAAAAAAAATGCTCCTTTTGCAGTATATCAGCTATCCTACAGGAATCTTAAATTTTGTGGAATTAATTAGACACCGTATTCATATGTATAAAAAAAATAACTAGCAACGCACAGACCTAACCGCTTTTGATAGACGTGAAATTTGAACCCTCAAATAATCTTGATGAGAAATAAGAACGGGTTTTGCAAAATTCAACCTGTAAAGGGGTAAAATGAACCTCCAAAGTTGATATGGTAATAAAATATGTTTCCATGCTAAGCCAATGAAACTTGGTTTATTTACTAATCATAAAAAATAAATATCATAATATAATAAAGGCATGTCTCCAGATTTTTCGAAAATCAACCCCTAAAGAGGTGAAATGGGGTGTTTAATTTACTGTAGCATATCCGAGTGGAGGCGCGCGGGCAAGCTTATCTAGGATAAAAGCTACTTCCACGCTAAATTTTATCGAGTGGAAACATACACACAAACTTTTGCATTTATAATTTTAGTATGATAGGATTTTTGTACCATCACCCAGCAGTGACCTCAGTTATGAGCGACTTGTTTGGTTTTATGAATATTTAGTGCTTGTAGATGGGTATCTACTGCTATAAAAATAGATTGATGTACTAAACAGCTATAATAAAAATAGCTAAACGGTACAATCAACGCAAAGAATCTGGTTATGACAACATTACTAATTGCTTTGGTTAAATGGATGATTCATTTCTTTAATTACGTGGCCTAATTGATTTTGGTAGCAAATATTCAACTATTTGCAAATTGCGCCTTGGATTTATATTGTACATGTTTGTGCAAGGTTTTTTTATTTAATTACCGGTCAAATGTTAGGTTACTAATAGAAAATAGAATATAACCGACAAAATCGATAATCGATATAGTTTTTTACAGGATTTTCCAATATTCAACTCTAAATAAGGTACTTTGTAATACTCATTATTCAAGTTCAAAATCTGTCGCCAAGCAATTAATGATGCGTTCCATCACACTCACTCGAGAGCCAGTTTTCCAGGCTAGGTATGTTGTCGATACTAACCTCGACTACACTGTCAACTAATTTTATTTGTGCTCAAGTGCCTAAAATATTTTAAAAAGTGTCATATTGACGTGAATCGTAACACGGAGACCAAAAGAGGAAAAAACGAGCTTTCCGATCTGATTAAGCTCGGAACACGTGTTAACAGAAATCGAGAAACCAAATTTTGTATTTTGTATTTGCTGTTTGACAAAAACTAAATCTGTTTGTTTCTGATTTGTATTACTATTAACATGTAGGACATAATATAATATAATATCATTTAATTTTGTGTTGTTTGTACTTGAAATTCTTTTTAAGTGTAATATGGACCTATGTAGTCTGAAATAATTGATTTGAATTGAATTTGAAATGTAACAGGGTATTTTATGTTTTTACTTTTAAACAGTTCAAAAAGATTTAATTGAGAAGCTTCTTAAATACCAATGACTTCGCTCGTGCGCCATTTACGTAAAAGATACAAAATAAATCATTGTCAAGCGCGAGTGACCTAAATGCGAAGGGTAATTCTGCATATTTTGGCACAATAGTCCCCGCACGTTTGACATGACATTATCTTCGAAGAACATCTCACGATTATAACCATCCTTTTGTGCAGGTCCTTGTTTCTAATAGAGCAAGGTTCAATATCGCTTAAGAAATAATTGACCAAAGTGGTTAGTTAGATCGTGGGAACGTTTGCTCTGTGCAATATGGGAATGGACACAATACTGGAGTGAAATAGTGCTTCTTTTACATAAGGATTATATCGCACTTGTTTCTTCGAATAGTTAGTTATATAAATAAATAAATGGTAAATTAAATATATGGTTGATTAACAGTTTTTTTTTCGGGAAAATGCCTTTATTAACTAAGTAAAATACATACAAATTATAACTACTTAAACTACTTAGCCTACTACATAAAAATAGCAGTTGGATTAACCAGATACCATTAAAGGTATATAGATAATCCAAATGTTCAAGCCCACTACCAGTTGGCAGCGTACCCAGAATGCTGGCGGCATTACCACGCTGAATGGCAATGCTTATGCGTTTAGCCAAATAAACACCAGCATTTTGGTTACGCGTCGCCACAACCAGGCGCGTTGTAAGTTTTTAAAATAAGATGAGCTCTCGGTCTTAACTGTGACCTCGCAATGTATATTATCTTCACAACTATTTGACCAATTTTGCTCATGTTTTCTACACAAAAGCTGTTAAACCGCCGTACCTATTCCTCATCATCATCATCATCCGCCATAAGACATCAACTGCAGAACATGGGCCTCCGCCTTAGACCGCCACACCGACCGACAACGGGCCGCTTGCATCCACCGTTTGCCAGCGACTTTCACTATGCCGGCGGTCCAGCTATTAGTGAGAGGCCTACCTACGCTGCGTCTTCCGGTTCGTGGTCGCCTCTCAAGAACCTTTCTTCCCCACCGGTTATCGGTTCCACGAGTGATGTGGCCTGCCCATTGCCACTTCAGCTTGCACACTTGGAAAACTATATCATCGACTTAGGTTCTTCGACGAATATCCTCATTTCGGATTTTATCGCGCAAAGAAACTCCGAGCATAGCTCTCTCCATTGCTCGCTGTGCGACTCTGAGTTTCTCCAAAAGGCCAGATTAGACCTAAGACCTATTCCTCAGATAACAATTATCTGACGATTGAAAAATCAGCCCTTAATTGCATAGTATATTCTGTGACAAGAAAATTGTGTTTGATATTTAACTGACCGTTGGATGGTTTTAAATGTCAGTGTTAACTGTCAACATATTGTATTTAATTTAAATAAATTATCAGGCTATGACAATGTTGACACACCTGTTGTTTTTTTAGCTGACGCGTACTGTGTGGTACAAAATTAGATATGGCACCGACATGGAAAAAAAACGGGGATTTGGTCAAAATCTCCTTTGGTGCATCCTCATTTAATCTTACCACCAACTCATATATCCTTTCATATATTTCCATTGTCCATTTTAAGCACAGATCACAATTTTAAGGTGTGGTAGAAAAACGGAATTACACTAATAGTACAATATTTAATATGAAAGTTACTTTGTATTTTGACTTATTTACCCTTCTCCGACTAAATGGTTCAAACGATTTTGATTGAATTTGGCAAGGGAATATAGTATATCATCACAAAGGAAAAGTTTGGCAAGGGATTTAGTACATCATGAATAAAATATTATACTATATATATTATTTTATATAAATAATAAATTCGTTTCGTTTTGTGGATTTTTGGCCACGTTCAGAATGTTTTATGACAAATCCGGCTAAAATTGTTAAGTACAGTCTCAGAGTTTATAACATAAAACAGGCGCTGCAGTGATAAGTACTTCTGCAGATTTTTTTTGACGGCCAGAAACAGACTTCCGCACGAATAATGAAATCCCCAGAACAAAATCATTGCTTCTCGATCGCAGACAGTCGCAGTCTGTGTTTAATAAGGCTTAATATCATTTTATTATACCAAATACCGAGTATGGCTGCAAATCTGCGGCCTTGCTCGCTAACTCACAATTCGAGCAGTCGCTGGAATGCAGCACTGACCATGAGAGAATAGTGCGATGATTTTTTTAAAGGCGGATTGCGTGACATAATGGTATTGAAATTGTTATGAGGTAGTAACTGAAGAGTGCAGTATAGATGTTTTTTTTAATTACTAAGAATGGAGCGAACTCCGTTGCTTAAGCAAGTTGTTACTTTTTATTATTGCTACTTTTTCTTAGCATCCGCTCTTACTGGTTAGTAAGAGCAGTTTGTGCCAAAAATTTGCTTGTTTTCGGCCTTGTACTTGGAATTACAGTCGGCGCACCATTAGTAACTTACCGGGGCCCGTACCATGGGGTGCTTATTGCGATGATTGTTAGGTTCAGCCGACAACGCTGCACGACCGTACACCTTATCGCGCGTGGACACGGTTGTCGGGCACACCTAATACTCATCGCAATAAGCACCTCACGGTACGGGCCCTTAGCTGCATTCAGTAAGGTCGTCCGAAGACGCCCCATGACATTACGAGTATGCTGCAAATGTCATCGAGCGTCGTCAGACGACCTAACTGAACAGGCCATAGGAATATTATCTTGACACCGACCGAGACGAGAGCCCGACGTAAGGGGTAGAAATGAAAAGTCGCCTTAATAACCTTTTTCACGTAACAAAAATAAGGAAGGCATCAATGATCCATTATTTACAGAGAGTATGTCCTACCTAACCTAACCTTCTCTTTCTTTTTACTATATCTATTCATTGCGTAGCTCTTGTCGGTGGAGTAATTTCCATGCTTGACGGTCTTCTGCCAGCGGTTTCACCTCCCTCGACATTTGACATTTGCCTTCTCTTTTATCTGATCTGTGGACGGTCTTCTTGGTCCTCAAGGCCCTCTCTTTCTTTCTATCATTCCATCTATGACGGTTTTCATAATTTTACCAGGTGGCCAAATATTTTTGCCTTCACACAACATTTTTAAATTTTCTTCTTTGTCTTTATCTTTCGGGTCTTTTATTAGGTTATGCGCCTACCTCATTTATATCTATCTTTCTTTCTCTATACCTCAGAATAGTGGCCCCTAATATCTACCCCTAAATAAGTATGAAATCCATAAAATCAGTGTGCGATTGAAAATTAATGAATTTTGTTGACAATATCAACAAAGAAACTGCGGCAGTATACCAACACCCACACAATAAGATATCATATTTTACGACTATGCGCATGTCATTCATACAGCAAGATTTATATCAACATAAAACTAACATTAATATTTCTACCTTGATTTATTTAAGTTGCAAGAGATACATGATCACAAGGAATTAAAGATATTTCGCTGGTCGTTAAATATCTAATGTATACCACAAAACATAATCATGAGGTATACTATTGTATACTGTATATCACTCCACTCACCACTCAATACAAAGCAGGTCTTTGTTCAGCAGTAAACGTGTTTTGGCTAATAATGATGATGACAAAGAAAATATCTACTCTTCATAAATAAAACCATATATAATGGTTGTATTGAGTGGCGAGTGGAGTGATATACAGTATACAATAGTATACCTCATAATTATGTTTTGTGGTATACATTTTGATCTAATTTTGATATTATAAGCTCTTTTATGTACAAATTGTACAACCCAGGTGCAACTGACTCAGGTCTGCTATAATGCATTCAAGTTCGTTTATTTATTACTAGAATGCTTTCAAATAGGTCAATCGATAAATCGCTGTTACGCTTACAAATTGCTGTTCCACAGGTAGATTTGATCAGACCAGATTACCAGCTATGCTTAAAGTTTAAATGTTATCAATGTTACGTAAAATTAGCTTACATTAAGGCCCATGCACAGTTGCACACAAACAACATAATACTTTTAAAAATTCACATGAATTCTCTCCCTCTTGCGCATTTTTAAATTATGTTATTGAAGATATAAAATCGCTTAATGTGAATTTATAAAAAGTATATTATGTTGGGTCTTTATATCACTACCAAATTTTGATTTAAAAAAATCGTGCAAGTCACTCCCCTGTTGCTAAATGAACGTCACGCTTGTCCATAACAGTTCACTACCACTCTGAATTTTGAGCTTCAATAGTTCAAAAACCGTGCGCGACAATACACTGCACTCGCTCGTCCCTGAGATATTATACTAAAGAAACTTGTGTTTTTATATGTACACTAGCTTGCCCGCACGGCTTCGCTGTAATTACACATTTCGCTGTATTTCGCGTCTACAGTAATTTCCAAACCCCATTTCACCTCTTCAAGGGATGATTTAAAAAAAAAGCCTGAGACACGACTTTCTTTTTAATTCTTCTTATTTTTTATGCGTATTTCAAAAACCGAGCTCATTGAGTTAGCATGTTTTTTTTTTTCAAATCTGTTCATTTGTGAAGTTCGTGAAGTTAATGGGTTCAAATTTCACGTATCATAAACAGTTTGGCCTGTGCTTAGAAAAGGGTTATTTTATGTATAGATTTTAATTTTACAGAGATGATCGAAAAAAAAAACTACATTTATTTCGATCTCTTCGATCAAACTAAAGTATATCAATTGATTAATTTAAACATCTGCTCTAGGTCTGGGGGTTAGTTGTCCATGTCTTTGTGTGAGGTCCATATTATCCCCGACACAGGTTTTCCTAGTGGGGAGCTATGAGTATGGAGCGTTATTTATTAATATCAATAGGTACGAAAATTTGTTTAGAATATTTCTGTTATGATAGACAGATACAAGATTTAGTTTTTGGAAACACATACTATTATTTTTACAAAAACCTCTAATCTCTATAGTCAGGTGGCTTGGCATGAGTACGGATATTCAATATTGGACATTGAGAATTATCATTATTGTCTAATTTTGATTACTTTAATCCTTGAAGACTCTTGCTAATTGTACCTTATCACAGTAACTTTTCCCTTAACTAATTCGAAGATGAAACGTTTTTTAAAGTTGTCATATTACGGCAAAGTCTTATAGCGCAGGAAATACAAATCAATAAAAAAATAAATGATATACTTATTTTTTTATTGGTAGTTAAAATTGACATCTGGTTAATAAATGTCGATACAAAGTGGTTGGGAACTATGTGAATCCATCTACTGAAGGTATATTATACAGCATGTTCAAATGACGATTTTATAATGTTTCAAAAATTAGATTAAGTTAAAGTACCTGCAGATCAGAATGGGAGAACTATGAAACCGACTGGGATGAGGATAAACATGAAAAATTAAAAAACTTAAGTTACTCTTTGCTTTGTTGTAATCTTTGGACGAAACATCATTTGTAATCTGTCTAGTAAGCCATAGATGTAACGAAATAAGCAATATTTAAAAAAAAACATCTCCAAACCAGCTTGAAGGTTACATTTGCTCAATGCACCCGAGGTTTTATGTGCGACTGCGACTGGATCAGAATTTTAGGGGATACAATCTTATGTTTGTCCTCGTAACAATACAATTTTTGCTAAATATAACAAACATAAAGGGATAAAGGCACTTCTGCATTTCTAGTATTAATTTGATGAAATACATTTAAATTAGGTAAGTGAAGTTTTTTGAATATTTACAGTTTACAATTTCAGACCTTTTCTTGAAGACGGAGAAATATTCGAAAAATTCTCGACTGCGTCGGGGTTCAGCCGGATAATGTGAGATCATGCTCAATTAAAGGCCCGCTCCCCTCAGCTATCTCGGCTATTTTTTTTATTTTGGCAAAGGAGAAGGAAAAAAAAACTTTGGAAAATATAATATATATATAAATATAACACCCTATAAATGAGAAGCTAGTGTGTCTGACCCGATTCTGTCAATCAACGTGATTTGTTGCGACACATCGATGATACTGATACACTTTTTGTATAATGTTACTGCAGAATGGGTTAAGAGCTTTAAGTGTTGTAGCAACATGATCATCACGATTTTGTAGTTTGTACGTCACTAATTACAATTTCAGATTTAGTAGGCAAGCATGCTGCTCGGTAAGGTAACAAAATTAAGTAAAGAAAGACGGTATCGAAAAAATGCCTTTAAAATTAAACAATATTTCTCTTTTCTTTTCCGTCTCAAAATGAAAAAAAAATAATTGAAAAATCTAAAATGTAAACGGTTATTTTTATTACCATGGCATAATTATTGAAAAATGCCATGTCATGGTTTCGATAATTTTACTAACAAAAGCTCACAATATTATGCAGTGATACGTCTGAACACTTCTTTTCATTTTGGAAAAGATGAATGAAAGAAAAGTAATAAACCAAAAAAAAAAACAATAACGCATTTAATTCGTGCAAACCAGATTTTACTGAATATTTATAACTTTATCGTATGTTTAGTCAATAAAACGGTAGATAATTCACAAATAAACGATGACTAGTAGCGGAACATGAAAACGTTTCGCTTTAAAAGGCGTAACAAAACAACAATATCGCTTTTTGTGCAATAAACACTGTATTTGTATAACTCGGACCATAAAATAAACACTCGACGGGTTATGGCCTCGATTTTAACTATAAAACTATATAAACGATAAACTGATGATATTTATTCCAAATTATGGAATCGTATTATCATGTTTCTCAGAAAGTTATGTGCCATAAGTATCTCAATTTATGATCAAGGGTGCTTGAGGTATATCGTGTATTATTCTATAAAATAAACGAATTTTTTAGTTAAATAATCACACAAATAGAGGGATTAATCTTTGTTTTTGATAGTTAGTTAGCTCTTGATAAGTTAGTACTTAGCTTGTTGGTGATTTCCTTTTAATATCATATTGCGATGGTAGTAAATACATTAAATACAAACTTCATGGCGTAACGTCCTTCATGGCTCATCGATAGCACGTCCGACTTATGCGCAGGACGTCCTAGGTTCAATTCCTGGCCGAGCATATATTTTAATAATGAAATTAAGAATGTCTGGGTCTAGGTTTTAGTTATTTGAGCGACTTTGTGTATATTCTATGGCATCTCCGACACAGGGAATGCTAGAGGGCTGCTTTAAGAATAGGGTATACCGCCCACTTGTCCATACAAAAAGTGACAAATGTTTGCTACCCCTAAATGTTATCCGATTTCGAAGATTTTTTTTAAACGTTGTCTACACCGTGAAAAGATATGCAAACAGGTTTTTTTTTTTAAAATGTTGCATAATTATTCGGTTGGAACCAAAAATCAAATGTTTTTGCGTTGAAATTATGACGAAGAAAATTAATTTGAATACGATAAACATATTTTTAAATAAGAAAATCTATCAGTGTAGATTATTATTTATCGAAGCCATTGAAACAAAAAACAAAAGATTTTCATAAGATTTAGAGGGACAGTTTTCCCGCGAAACACAAACTTCATCAAAAAAAAAAGGATAATTCACTAACTCTCTCTATCGCACGCACGCAGCTGAGTGACAGCACTACAATTTTCAAATACCTACTGCACCAATACCTTGCAGCAGGACGTATTAAGCCTTATTTATTTAATCAACACATATTTACTTATTATACTTCATTGTATAAGATTTAATTATGATTATGTAAACAAGGATGAGGAACAAAATCTTTACAAAAGTATCCGGATCTGCAGCACTGCGATTAAGTTGATGCCATTTATCAGAACTACTTTTACCGCCCGCAAACATATATATTATAGTGCTATAAATTTCGTTAAATGTGAGTGTAATTTTGTAGCTAAGTTATTCGACCGATGACGTATACAGAGCATTACGTAGTAAATCCGCTGTAAAATATACATATCCTTATAGTAAAAGACAATGTATAATCCCATCCCTAGAGCGAGTTTTAGGAAAATATAAACAGCTATATTACTTATATAGTGTAGCGTTACATTCTCTATGCTAAGTATGAGTTGTATGTATTTACAACACTGACGTGTATAGTCTGACATCAGAATAAATTTTCAATTGTCCTACACCACTATCAATCTTTAATCGATCTACAATACTTACGTCTATACCTTATATAATCTTCAATCGACCTACAATACTGACGTCTATACGTAATAGAATCTTCAATTCACCTACAATACTGACGTCTATACCTAATAGAATTTAAAATTGACTTACAATACTGACCTATATATCTAATAGAATTTTCAATTGACCTACAATACTGACTTCTATACCTAATAGAATTTAAAATTGACTTACAATACTGACCTATATATCTAATAGAATTTTCAATTGACCTACAATACTGACGTCTATACCTAATAGAATTTTCAATTGACCTACAATACTGACGTCTGTACCTAATAAAAATTTCAATTGACCTACAACACTGACGTCTACATTGAAAATTGAAAGTGTTGTAAGTCAATTAACAATTTAAAATTGGCACTGAGTGAAATAAATGACAATATAAGTCATATGTCTTAAATATATATAAGTATAAGGGGGAGGCCTATGTTCAGCAGTGGACGTCTTATGGCTGATGATGATGATGATGATAAGTCATATACTTATGGTATACTAGCTGCGTCCTGTGGTTCCACCCGCTATTCTACAGGAACGGCTCAATTTTTCGGGATAAAAAGTAGCATATATGTTTAACCAACGAATAACCTACCTCCATACTAAATTTCATCCAAATCCGTTCAGGCGTTTCAGAGTAGAACGGGAACAAGCACACTTAAATACTTACATACTTATCTACTCGAATACATACATAATTACACTAGTTCTGATGCAATACAATATTTTTTATTTTTTCGCATCCGCGTGTAAAATCCATTCTGTCGAAACAGTACAGAGCGCAGTATAAAGCTACTTACTGTAAATATACAATGCTTTTGAGATAATTTTCACATAATGACAGTGCAAACTCGTGTCAACGACTTGACAAGGCCACCCGGAACGCGTTATTGATGTATTCGTGTGTTCGTATTTCTCCCTATTAAATTCGGTATTAATTGCTTACAGACTTTCGATTTAAGGTCAGAGATAAGAAAAAATACGCATATTGGCATACGTTTCCTGGTTGCGGCAAAAACTATTGATATGACATGTAGAGCTTGCTACGATGTGTATATTTGCGCTTGTGCGTAGAGATTGTAGTCCAGTGGATTATAGCTGTTGCCATAGGGCAAATGGAGTTTTGGCGGGAACGTGAAGAAGTCATGTCGCGACATTCTATTATTTTCTAAGACTTGTGTTATTTCGAGTGTTAATGAGTAAAAATTGTGGATTTTTATCCATTAAGTGTTCGTGAGCGGAGTGTTGGTGAATAGTATAATGTTGTGAAACGTGACTCTTCGTGTCGTTTCCATAACTCCATAGAAACCTCTCACAAAGTCTCCACCACTTTACTGGGGCATGACGTGGACTGACCGTTACTTGTTTTGCTTGACTTAGACTATGACTGAGACTTATTTTAACTGTGAAATATTGACACTGGCTAAATACACAACTTTGTGGAGCCAAAACATAAGAGAAAAAATAGTATAATGGGGCGATGTTAAGCTTTAGTACCGCTTGGTGGAGCTAGTGAAAATGTAGACCTGTCATTTAATTACTAAGGCAAAGCATAAGTTCTAGCAATTTTTCCGTTAGATGGCTTTCGTGAAAATGGAGACCTGTCACACCTAAAAAAAATCCCCATTATTACGGCTTCTTTGACACAATAAGCGCTCTCTCAGTCGCAAAATCTAGATCAGTGGTGCTCAGATTTGTAGTATCGGGAATCTACCACAAAATACCCACTACTACTAAAAGAAACACATACGGGTATGAAATGGCTTTTAAAGTGATATGGGTACAAAGTGAAGGTTTCACAAATGATCTCTACAGTCTGTATCAGCCTTTATACATCCCTCTGCTACGATATCAGCCTACCCTCGAAGGGTGATTAGGCCATATCCATGCACCACGCAGGCCTAGTGCGGGATGGTGGATTCACATACGCCATCGAATTTCTTCTCCGGAAATATGCAGGTTTTCTTACGATGTTTTCCTTCACCGAAAAGCCAGTGGTATAACCGTACTTAAGTTCCAAAGAACTCATTGGTACGGCCCCACCCGGGTTCGAACCCGCCTCCCCAAGCTACCACGGCTTCGGTGCTCCAACGGAGCTACCACGACTTACAAAATGTTCTCTGAATGGCAATAATTTAAAAAAATAAATTAAATGTCATTAGAAGGAGAAAACACATTTATTCACCGCAAAATTCTCCTCCTTTTATTCCCTCTTTCTTTGGCTGTCAGGCAAAAATACAGCTTACCTAACTAAAAAAGATGTGTAATTGTCGGCGTTGCAGTTAATGAAATAAAACTTTTAGTTTTATTTGACCTGTAGGCTGCATTTTATTTTACTAGGTATGAAAACTGATGTGGTTTTCACACATTTTGTTTTAATAAAATTGAGTTGGTAATTCCGACTATAGTTTCGATCACATTCGGTGACCTTTATCATGGAATGCTATAAGCGTGAAACGCGCACGACCTCGTCTTGCCTCAACCGACTCAATTTAACCTGAGTATTCCCGTTTTATTAAAACAGAATTTTAATTTCTTTACAGCTGAAACAGAAATCAGCCTATAATCAGCGACACGACTTTTTTTTTTTTTAACTTGCGGTATCGAGGCAAGTATGTAAAATGTATCATCGAAATGGGATGTAACACTTTTTTTATATATATTTGACAGCCTAGGCCACAACTCGCATGCGGATATCAAGTGACGGTGTGGTCGAAGATAGTAAACATGCCTAGCCCAACTTCATTATTGGAATTTGAACAGACGCCCTGCGGCGTGCGAGCCGAATGCGCTAACTGAGCTATCATCGGTATAAATATAGTGGTAATATGTTTTTGTACAACTAAAAACAATACAGAATGCTATAACGCGGTTGATACGATATCTTGTCAAACATCTGACCAAATCTCTTAATAATATTCAAATCCGATCCCCATAGAGCTTTTGACATATTATGTTAGGCTTAAGGTCTTTTTGTACGTGGGTTTTGCATTGATTTAAGAATACATATATATTAACGATAATCGGAGATCTTACAACTAATCTGAAAAGTTGACAGTGAGAACATTTCCATAAGGGTATCAACTCGTACCACTTCTATCTTACACGTACGTAAATGCAAGTTTTTGTGGTGCTATCTGTATACATATAATACAATAAGAAATTTGTACCCCAAAAGTTCCATCCAATCAAAAGATTAAAAAGAAAGAAAAAAAACCTTTTTTTTTTGTTATCTTGTCATAAACAGTTCAAATTCTTGTGCAAATGCAATCATCATCATCATCATCATCAGCCATAAGACGTCCACTGCTGAACATAGGCCTCCCTCTTAGAGCGCCACACCGACCGACAACTGGCCACTTGCATCCACCGGTTGCCCGCGACTTTCACAATGTCGTCGGTCCACCTAGTGGGAGGCCTACCTACGCTGCGTCTTCCAAAAAATAAATTCAAAATTATTTTTTTGTGGTGGATATAGCCTAGTCACCTTTCGCGTGTGGGCATCGGTCGTTGATTTATTTATGAGATCAATGATATTTTACATGAGATACTATTTTAGCGCCTTTAAAATGGCCTCGTAAAATCTGTCTTTTGAGACAGATTTCATTATAGCTATCTCTTTTACTCCCTTATTTTTCACACTCTTTGGCCAAACTAGGTTGCTAGGTTACAATAAGCTGTAAACAGACTGCAAAAGCGCCATTTTGAAAATAAAAACCTATCTTAAGTAAAATATAATTGTATGAGATAGAGTTATCTATTTATCTATCTACATGTACAGCACATCTTTCTGTGGACGACAACTCTCCATCGGTCAACTACGTAATGACAGCGAGTACGGCCCGAAGACATTTGCTAATTTGATCCAATGATTCTGAATTGTCTATTTTATATATTAAAATATCATTAGTCAAATAGCGATTACTTTTGACAGGTAACAACAACATATTTAGCTTCTTTGGCTTGTTCAGTATGTAGCTTGGTTGCTTTGGCCAATTGGCGTAAAATTATATTTGAGAGAGCATTGTACAAAATTATGTCGGTGCAGTGGTTATTTTTTTCTGATGTGAGCAGCAACGGTGATAGACTTCTTCACCGAAACTTTTCGTAAATTTATCTCTCAGCTGGGGCTCCAGTTGAGAAATGTAAAATCGGTAAAAAGTCGGGAGAATTTCCTTATATTCTCAGAAAATTAGGTAATTTCTTTATATTTTAGGAAAACGGTAGAAGTACCGAAAAATTGGTATATTCGAGAGCCTGCACGGGGCGGGAATCTTCCATTGCCCTGATGCCGGGGCACTGGAATACGGCATCGGTATCCCTCACTATCACTATCACCACTATCACTATCACCACGTGCGTATTAAATTCGCCTCTGTTTGGTTTTCCTATTGAGATCGGTCTAGCCAGTTGGTGGTCGACAACAAGCTCTTGTGCCTTCCGCTGCAAATCTCTCAGTCGAATATTTGCTGAGAGCATGTCCTACGAAATTTTTGTGTGTTTCTGTAAATTTAAAATATTTGTGAAATGACGCAATAACATTTCTTAATTACACCTACAATACCGCAAAAATATTCACACAAAACATGTATTTTTCCATACAGATTGCACCAATCTAATCGTGATGGCTCAGAATGTCCCTGAAGAGGATTGATTTACATTCGAATTCATTAAAACTTACACAATGTCTCTGACATCACATCTCTACCTAATTTCTTCATCGGTTGACATTTAGAAATTAAACTTGGCAGATTATTTAATTTTTAGCATTTTTTAACAATTAAAGATTTTAACATGTCGACTGTATAATGACCATAGCTTTAACCGTATGTTTTCTATAGCTTAGGCAAAGAACGATCCTGTAATTAATCTATGGTTTAGGTATCAAATTTGACAATCTGCTTGCCTCAAATTTTTGTGCATTTTTTGCAGTTGTAATGTAGGGAGTTCTAAATCACGTAAGCGAAGTTTTTTTCCGAGACGATCGTATTCATTTTCATACTTCGAAGTTTTATTGGTCTTGATAAGACTGTGGCTATATTTCTCTGAATTATAATATTAGTTAGGATTAGGGTGCTTGCATGATACAACTAGCGCTTCCCGCGGTTTCACTTGCTATGCTATAATGGGGCCATTTCTTGCCCATAGTAGTTCAATCCCACCCAGAATTTTGAACTATAGCAGTTCAAATCACTGCGTGGTACACTGAGATATTAGATGTTAAATCACTTTGAGCAGTAATTACGCTTGAAACATTGCCCTTCAATCCGGAACACAGCTATGTTTGCACACTACTGCTTGGCGGTTGAATAACCAGCATGGTACTCCAAAGGCGAACTCTACAGAAGAGTAATCACAACAAAAGTTTTTTTTTTTTTATTGTTATGGACTGTTGAAGTTCAAAATTTTGGATGGTACTGACCTGCTACGGGCAAGCGTGACGCTTAATATCAGGTCAGTGACTTGCTCGTCTCGTCAAACAGTACAAAAAAAACTAAAATAAACTTCAAAATTGGTCGACTACAAAGCAGAAATGTATTTTAAAAATAAACAAGCTTTGACTGTGTGTTGTGCTATAATCAAAAGTTCCTATTTATCAGATGTTGAGTTTACTAGTATTTGTTAACACATTAATCACATAGATTAAATCAAACACACAAAAACTATGCAGTTTGCATTGGTCAAGGACCATTTGGCTTGGAATATGTTTTGTAAAAACCAATTTTGACGATAAACTTACAACATTAAGAAGTTATGTCATTATGATCGATCGAAACGTAAGAATATGCGTGAACGTGCGTAAATATTGGCGACACACTCAAGGTTGTTCCAATTAAGCTAAAAATAAAAACGCTTTAAGAATAAGCAATGATCATTACCGGAATACGACATTAACAAACAATTAAATACATTGAGACTCTAAACAGCAATGGCTGTTAACCTGTTATGTATTTAGAACAATTGTAAACGCAACATTAAACAAATTATGAAATTTGTCTCGTTTCCTTGAGTAGCCCAAAACCTTGAGAATTTCCTCTGACATTCGAATGAAATACTCTAGAGCAAATAAAGTGTGACATATAAACAAAACCCATTAATATTTATCAAAGAATACAAAACTATAGCTCACCTCTTAATTCGTTTTAAAAAGTTATCTGTCAAACGTCCACAATCGCAACTGTCACGTTTTGAGATTCGAACACTTTTTGGATTGTTTTGGCGGGCTTTGTTGGCGCCGGGACGCTTAACACGTGCGCGTGCGCACACAAACTCGCGGGCACTGAGGTCTGAGAGTAAGCCGTGGTGTAGTGTGACTGTGTCCCTTTTACTAGACTTCGTATGATGTGAGAGACCTCAGCGGTACATTGTCACTGGTCAATGGTGTATAGAGCAGTTTTTAATACTTCCGATGATGTATTCGCGTTCCGGTTGGAATTTATTGTGAGTAAACTCTTAACGCTCTATTAGAAAGAGGATATAGAATCGATGCGGATCAAATGGTTTTGGGAAAACTCATACTCGTACAATTGTTAACATGACTGGTTAGTTTGCTATCCGATATGGTGGGAATTCGACCAAAGTTATGGCTCGTTTATGATGTGCATTGAAACCGACCACATTTAGGATTTCCCGTGTCCCCTTCTCGTGTAATTTGCTGTTTTAATCCAATGACGATAAGGTTGGTTTCTATTTCATATGCCATCAAAATCTATACATAATACTGAAGTTGTCCTTCTAAGACATCATAGAGATTTTAGAGATCAAGTTGATCAAGTTATTAGACTTAGTAAATCAACAGTTTTGTATATTGTTTGTTTTACGCTCCAAGCGATGGACTCGCGACTTGAAATATCGATGCACAGAAGTAGCTATACCACGTGATATCAACATAATTTTGTAATAAAATTTAGAGCCAACTAAAACTAAATTTGATTGAATTTAATTGAAACTAAATATAAACTGAGAAATTTAAAAGGCCTATAGCATACCTATATCATGTCTATACGTACAAAAGACATCAACGCTCTTAACTTTAAAAATATAATACCAAATAATTATTATTAATTAAATAAATAAAATAATAATTATGATTATTAATTATAATGAATACATTACTCACGGGGATATTTACCACGATCGAGACCGGGATTTCTTTTTCGGTATTTTTTTTAATATTCCGTGAGTACTAATAGTGTAGTAAACAACCACGAAAGTCTATAACAGTGTCTAAATAAGTAATACGCGGTCGTGCGTGATCTAATATAGCAATCAGAAAATATAAATATGCCACACTATACATTACTACTTTTTAATAAACAGGAGAAAAATGGGCAATGTAGAAGAGGTATGACATCGTAAATGTGCAGTCACCATTTTTGGTAGCGTATAATGTCAAAGTTTTTGTTTTCTCTTTCCTCCTGAGAGGATTTTGGCGTCGCACGTCTTATGCATTTGCCAGTGTCAAGTATACAATGTCAAAGTTATTTTGATTTAAAAAAAAAGTTTTTTTTAATTTCTTTTGAACAAACATTAGGTAACCCGTACTACTACTACGGGTCAAATTACTTATATGTAAGGCCTGTTTTGTTTTCATTACAATTCTGTGCAAAAACAGAAGAGTCGTAGAAATTGAGATCGATCCTGTGCTAATTTACTGTTTACTGTAATTTACTGTCATTCCCAGCACAGCTAATAACTATTTGATACTTCGTTAGTACCTACTCAATTATACCACGAAAAATCACACTAATATTATAAATGCGAAAGTTTGTGCGTAAGTGTAAGAATGTAAGTGTGTTTGTTCCCGTTTAACTCTGTAACGGCTGAACAGATTTGAATGAAATTTGGTATGGAGGTAACTTATAACCTTGATTAACACATATGCTACTTTTTATTAGGGTTAAACCGCGGAGCGTAGCTAGTATTTATATAAAAATAGAAATATATATAAATAATAAACTGAATGCTAGTTCACCGTTATGCCACGACTCTTCTCTTTTTGCACTGTTTTTCTTTTCTCTTTTTCTCTTTTGTGTTAATTTTCTAATAATTGGTATACACTGTCATACTGTGTGACAAAACTAAGACCAAAACAACCATATCAGTCCATTTCTAACTCCACTACTTTGATCTGATTGGAAAACCCACCTCCACTATTAAAAAACATTGCTTTGTCAAAGCTGTGTCGCAGACACGTGTTTCGAACCAGTTCAACGAGACTTGAACTTTTTGATTGAAGAATTTGAATAAAAAACAAAGTATACATTGATATGTTCCGCCTTTGAGTACGTTGACTTTGAAATATAGATATTATTGCTAAACGAAGTATGGTGGCGTCGGTCGCTTCGTTTAGGGAGCTAGCTCCTCCGAGTAATTTTAACTTGCCCACTAAATTTAATGCTTCTACGTATACCAGACTATACAATACAATATAACTTTATTATACACCAAAAGACAATTAAACTTAAATATAAACAATAATAGAAAACCGGTAGTATAATGGGCGGCCTTATCGCCTAAAGCGACTTCTTCCAGACAACCATGGGATGGACAGAATTATGTATGAAAAAACAATACGGTCGGTGGTGTAGATATCTACATAAAATATATATAATATAATATATGAAAATACATGCATAATTACACACTATATATAAATACTATAAAAACTCACAATAGATACACATTATACATACGTACCAATTAACTTAAAGCAAGATAGTGTTTGTAAACGAGGTTCTTAAAAATGGGAAGTGATTTAGCCTGCCTGATACATGCAGGCAGCTCGTTCCAGAGCAGGACAGCTTGCACAGTAAAAGACTTGGAGTATGAAAGATTGGAGTGGGTAGAAATAGGGATCTTAAGATGGAAGACACGAGAAGAGCGTAAGGAGCTGGAGTGAGGTTGAATATATTTAAAGCGTTCCTTAAAATACAGTGGGGTAGTTGGAATAAACAGAATTTTGTAGAGAAAGGAGAGGATGTGAGAATCCGAAAGAAATCGAATCGAATCTCTGAGAAATGTTAGATGTATTATTTGTACTATCTGTATTTTGTTATAAGTATAATTAGACTGACGCGTGGTGAGCTTCAAGCGTCCTGAATGCAGAATCTAGGGTCAGTTTTCCCTGACCTCATAAGTATTCGGCGGATATGCACATACTGTCCCAGTGAAAAAAAAAAAACTGTATAATATATTATTATAAATGCGAAAGTTTGTGCGTTAGTTTGTAAGTATGCAAGCGTGCTTGTTCCCATACAACTCCCATACATACTTTTTAAAGTCTGTTTATAAATTATGTAAAAAATTTGTGTGAACAATAAAGAGTTAATCTATCTATCTCGGTAACGGCTGAACTGATTCGGATGAAATTTGGTATGGAAGCTGCTTATACCATGGATTAACAACTTTTTTACGGTTCCAGTAGAATAACTGGTGGAATCGCGAGGTGCTGCTAGTAAGGCATAAATTAAGACAACATGTGATGTAATTGTATGAAAAATGTGTTTTAAATTACCTTGACCTAAACAGCTTGTCTGGAATATGATGAATCGTTAGATCTGTCTTTGTGTCTGAAAATTTTGCGTTTTTTTTTTTTTTTTTTTTTTTTTTCATTTTGTTCGGTGACGAGACGAGCAAGTCGCTCACCTGATGTTAAGCGTCACGCTTGCCCATAACAGTTCAGTGCCTCCCAGAATTTTAAATTTAACAGTTCAAAACTATGCGCGGCAATGCACTGCGCTCGTCACCCTGAGATGTTAGATGTTAAATCTCTGTATGCCCAGTAATTACGCTGGAAACATTGCCCTTCAATCCGGAACACAGTAATGCTTGCACACTACTGCTTGGCGGTTGAATAACTGGCAAAGGTGTGGTACTTCCCCAGGCGGACTCTGCAAGAGAGCCCTACCACTACAAAATTTTCATTTTAATAATAAAATTGACTAGCCTTGTAGCTCAGTGGGAGGGTTTCCGCCTTCTGAGCTGTTGTGGGCTGTTGTTCCTTCTGGTTGTGGGTTAGATTCCCACCCAGGACAAACATTTGTGTGATGAACATGGGTGTTTGTTCTTTGTCTGGATGTTTGTATGTATTCTATCAGTTATCTGGTATCAGTTTGCTTAGTTTGGGGCTAGATGGCGCTGTGTGTGCGCGGACTTCCACCAATATACAAGGTTATAAGGAAAGTGTATTTGCTTGTTAGCTACAAGGACTCCACTTTCACATTATGTCTACTATGTATAAGCTAATATACAGTTTTTTCAAATCAACGCATATTTTATGGGCGTTCTATTTTTGTTTTCATGGTTAGCACGTAGCTTCGAAAGCGGGGCTTAACCTTTTCAAGCAACCTCTTTGTGAAAAGGTTTTGATTTATAGACTTTTCTTCGTTTGCCGTCATCGAACCTTTTGGCCAAGTTTAAAAGTCAAGATAAGGTTAACAGTAATTTGAAGAGAGCGCTTATAAATAATTTGACCCTGTATTTTTTTTCACTTGTAAATTTGTATTAAAATCCAACAAGCAGGCTTATCCTCTATGAAACGTTCGTGATTCTGATTGCGAGAGCATGCCATCTCGCTCGTACCAGCTTAGTCGCACAATGCGCGGTCCCGCTCGCGCAACTCTCGCTATCGCTTTCACAGTTACGGGATAAGCCCAAAGATTTTAATGTTTTTTACTAGCAGACATCGTGCCCAAAATGCTGGCTGAATTGCCGCGTTGTATTGCGATTGCAATTCGTTGACGAAGGTAGAGGCCAGCATTTTGGTCACGACATACTTCGACCAGTCGCGTTGATAAGTCTTTATACATTTTCTTAGCACTCGGTCCCCACGGTTCTAGGGACCACAAAAGGCTGAAATATATACCCGCTATCAAAGGTACTTGCTCCTTTGAGACCATCTGCCTTGAGTTGCAACTTAATTATTGATTGAAATTTATAAACGTTCAGCGTACCGCCTTACTGGTTGATTGAACGCATTACGATTTCAGCATTTGAATTTAGAATTGCTTATTTGTCATCAGTTAAAAATAAGTAATGCATCACTTTAGAAAAATCTGACCTTTCAGGCTCAAGGTGCTTCGATTTCTTTTCTCAGTCAATGAAATGAATACTTATCGACAATCCTACCGCTGAGTCATATTACTCGTAAAGTGTGACAAGTTACCTATTACGAAAACCTGGTTTAAAGTTGTATATTACTTTTAAATTAGCCATTAAAGTCACTGAAACGGAACGAACGTCTATTCAATGCATCGTCTTTCGATAAAAAATCTTTTATTAATGTCATAAAACCGTATGAAACAGACATTTTCCGTTACCGACCCGTCCTGGGCCGCTAGTCTCGACTTTTCGCTATGCACTTTGCGACCGACTTCGGTCGCTATGACGCAAAATTCAACGCTTTGTTTGCGTTTTTTCGTTAACAATTCGTGTCCGTTGTCGAATTTTAGCGTCATAGCGACCGAATTCGGTCGCAAAGTGCTGTAGCGAAAAGTCGAGACTACCGCCCCTGGCTTCGCACAGGGGCTCCATTATTGAATCGTTCGTATGATTTCGCACGAAAATATCAAGCGTATTGAATGATTTTCCATTGATAGAAAGCAAATTCGAATGGTCCAGAGCACTCGTAGAGTTAGCGAGTGAAATGATTATTTTTAAAATGCTACTTTTGTTTTTGGATTTCGTTCGAAAGTGGTCGTAGTCATATCGAAAGATACAAGTGATATCTTACGAGCGAAACATCATCAAGCGATTCAAAAATGCCTGCGAGAGTTTGTATGTTAATCACCAATAACCCTGTATAGATAAAATTAGTGCATGATATTAGTACATAAGTTTCAGATCTCAGTTTTCAATTTCTGTAGTGTAGGACTCTCTTGCACAGTCCGCCTGGGGAAGTACCATTTTACCAGTTATTCAACCGCCAAGCAGTAATGTGCAAACATTACTGTGTTCCGGACTGAAGGGCAATGCTTCCAGCGTAATTACTGGGCATGTAGAGATTTAATTTTGAGAGATTAATTTCTCATGGTGACGAGCGCGGAGCATTGCCGCACAGGGTTTTGAACTATTGAAGTTCAAAATTCTAGGTGGCACTGAATTGTTATGGGCAAGCGTAACGCTTAACATCAGGTGAGCGAATTGCTCGTATTGTCACAGAGTACCATAAAAAAATGTATGTTGGTATGAATTTGACTGTGTATTAATTACCATTAATTAAGACCATACATGTAACATTGTATTATCTGAATCAATCAAAATCGCAACTGTTAATTCAGACAGAGGAATATATTTTTTCTACGCTTCTGACGACCAATTAAAACCAGTCTTCAGGTCACTTATTGTTATGCACTCTGTAAAGAATTCAATTACTATGTAAATAAATTTAATTGTCACATTAATGTTGGAAAACCCCAATTTCCGCCTTCAAGGGGATTTTCACTGCATGGCATGACGTAGCGATCCTTTCCGATTTAGCCGGACGCGTTTTTTCGATTCTGTTTAATAATAGACTATACCGCTGTCTTGTCCATACAAAAAGCGTAATCTGATACTCACCCCATGTTATCCGATTAAATTCGAGGATTTTTTCATATGTTATCTAAACCGTGAAAAACTATGATTGTATGTTTGTTTTTTTTCGCAATAATATCTTCGTTGTTTTACTATGAAAATATTATATATATATATATATATATATATTATATTATCAGTGCAAGGCAAGACGAGGTCGCGCGCGTGTCTCACTTAGCATTCCTTGATAAAGGTCACCTAATTTGATCGAAACTATGGTCGGAATAACCGGCTCAATTTAACGTATTTCCGTTTTATTAAAACAAAAGTGACATTTTTTTTTCGTCGAAAATACGACGAAGAAAAGTAGTTGTTATTAGAATAACATAAACCTTATTTGAAAAAACAAATCATCGGCATAGATGATGGTTTATCCAAGCCATTGAAAAACAAAACATTTTATTATGATTTAGGGGTTGATAACAGACTACTCCCGAAAAGGTAATTTCATCAAAATGTTAGGAAAATTCACTAAATCTCTCTATTGCCCGTACGAGAAACAGAGCGAAACCTATACAATACAATTCAAATATCGAATGCGCCAAAACCTCGCGGTAGGACTATCGTCTTAAGGATCGGACACCGACATAGGCTACATTTTTTGTATGTGGTCGCGAAGGAAGTCCTGGGTAACGTGCAGATAGTACTTTAATCAGGGACACAGAATAAATAATAGTACAGTAATGAAGACACATTGAGATGACAAATAAATAGGAACTGTCTACGTCGCAGTAAAATTAATTTTAGTGAGAAGAATTTATAAAAGTTTAACTGGTGGGTATCAGACTACCCTCTTTGTATGGAGAAGACGGCGGTATACTCTATTCTTAAGCTATATATGCAAAAATTCAGGTCGATCCGTTCAGCCATTTAGCCGTGAAAACGCAACAAACACCCAAACAGAGACAGAGCTACTTTCTGTTTTAGACTTTCGTGTTGGTTTACTACATTACTATTAGTACTCACGGGATATTTACCACGGTTTTAATTTTTGTTGAGTTCCCGAGAAATTCCTAAATTCCTCACCACATGATCATCGCCACCACAGTTACATGATAAAGGCCCCTAATACGCTAGCAGATGGGATAGGATATAAGATAGGATGGGAGATTTATACTTAGTTCTAAGGGTTCTTAGTTCTTACTAAAGATCACCCTAACCCTCAAATACTGAAACGTTTGTTAACTTTGACAACGGATTAATTCTAATACTGCCTTTGTCTGGCGCAAAGCAAATGACAAAGACAGCAATAGACTTAATCTGTTGTCAAAGTTAACATACGTTTCAGTATTCGGGGGCAAATTTCGTAACTTTTTATCATCCACCCGCATCTTCAGTCTACCCGTGAACATGGCGCATGCCACAGTGCCGAAATATTGGGAACTCAACAAAAAATAAAATCGTGGTAAATATTTTGTGAGTACTCATAGTAATGTGAGTTACTTTCGCATTTATAAAATAAGTTAGTATAAGGATGTCTTTTTGTTTTAATAAAACGGGAATACTCACGTTAAATTGAGTCGGTTATTCCGACTATAGTTTCGATCACATTCGGTGACCTTTATCAAGGAATGCTCAGCGAGACGCGCGCGACCTCGTCTTGCCTTGCACCAAAACAAAATGCATCAAAACCACGTCAGTTTTCATAGTATAAGGATGTCGGTAATTATAATTTGAAACTACTGATAACTTCCGGTAGTATTTTAATTATCGTTGACGAAGCTTATTATTTTAGTAGCAAACGATCTCTGGATCACGATAGTGCGTATCCGGCTTTGCTTTGATTATGATAATTATTATTGGTTTATAATAAGACTCGATAAAACTACGCGACAGCAATATGTCATGGTTGTCGGTTATATGCCGACTAGTGTTAAAGCGAAGTTGATACAATAACGTCTACTTTTGTTCTAGATTAACATCTTTATTTACAATACTAAGATTTGTATAATCACACTAATATTATAAATGCGAAAGTTTGTGTGTAAGTATGTAAGTAGGCAAGTAGGTATGTAAGTGTGTTTGGTCCTGTTCAACTCTGTAACGGCCGAACGGATTTGAATGAAATTTGGTATGTAGCTAGCTTATAATCTGGATTAACACATAGACTTCTATATAAACAAACTTAGTAAGTACGGAAAACTTATTAAAAAAATCTTAAAATTTGCTTCGGTGTATAATAAAATTTTAATATTTTACTGTGAAAACTGACGTAGTTTTGATAGATTTTGTTTTAATAAAACGGGAATACTCACGTTAAATTGAGTCGGTTATTCCGACTATAGTTTCGATCACATTCGTTGACCTTTATCAAGGAATGCTAAGCGAGACACGCGCGCGACCTTGTCTTGCCTTGCACCAAGAAAGATAATGTAAAAAAAAAAACAATCAATTGTATGGACACCTTTTATATTAAAAGCAAAACGCTGTTAAAAAAATAGATACAATTAAACCACTCGGTATATTAGCAGAGCCTTAACTCAGGCCGGTAGCTCCTTACAGTCAGGGCGGGGCTGCACGTTCACAACCTTAGCCGGGTGCCGGCCGTTATGGAATTCATTGTCTATCAATGCTCTACCTCAAATACTCTAAATACCTTCTATAGTAAGTATATTCCGTTCGTTCCTGCTCCACCCTTCCTCCAATGTAGGAGAATGCGCTCCCGAAAAGTAAACATCGTATATCTTCAAATATATAGTTAACCGGTAAGCAAGGTACTTAGTAAGTGTGCTCCACCCTATACTACTTCATAAATTACTATCAAGCAGGATGTGGTCAAACGCAGAATAAAAAACTTAAAAAAATAATTAAAAAATATGAAAACAAATATCCGCCTGCAAAATGAAGCCTATGCCACTTCGAACGTAAATACTACTCAAAATCGGTCAAGCCGTTTAGGCTACAGAAGGTACTCCCTTTTTGGGCAGCGGGTAAAAATTACTTAAAATACAAAATTGTCGTGCGTTAGCTAATGTATTAGCTCTCTATCAGTACACACTAATCTATGTGGGTATATGCACACTAAATAAATTTGCTCATCATGAGCAAGTCATTGCCAATATTCTTAATTTATTTACCACACGGGAGTCATTGGAACTGCTTGTTTACTCGTAAAAATATCTTAATTACTAGCAGATGCTCTCGGCTTTGTTAAAGACAAATTAAATTAAGATTATTGTATTATTATATCATATTATTTATACTTATTTACATTAATTTAAATAGTTTTTTAAATAGTTATAGTTATTTACATTTACTGTAGTCTAGGAAAACGAAGCCGTGCGGGAAAGCTAGTTACCATTGAAATGAAATTCCTCAGTTATAATGGTTATAAATCAGTTTTACTACGTCCATTACTATTATTGGCTATAGGAAATATTACTATGCCCGTAGATTTCACTCCAAGACATTTTATGCGATTTCTACTATTTATGAACCATAATACCTCCGCTAGCGGAATTATGTGACCTTTTAACAATAAGGAAGTGAATTGGTCATAATTAATACAATACCCTAACCCCCGAATACTGAAACGTTTGTTAACTTTGACGATTGATTGAGTCTATTGCTGCCTTTGTCATTTGCTTAGTGCCAGACAAAGGCAGTATTAGAATTCATCTGTTGTCAAAGTTAATGAACGTTTCAGTATTCGGGGGTAAACGTATCTATATGTCACTCAGTAATGTTGCATGATTCTTAATTTTTAGATATCATTCCCTGTTCGCTCGCCTCATTTTCGTGGATCGCGTGTTCGAAGCTGTTGAGTACCAATTGCCGGACCGATGAGTCCTTTGGAACTTTCGGACGGATATATGCCACTATGGCTTTTCGGTGAAGGAAAATCACCAAGGAATCGTAAGGAAACCTGTATATTTCCGGAGAAGAAATTTAATTTCGTATATGAATCCGCCACCCCGCTCTTGGCCAGCGTGGTGGATATGCATGATCTCGGAATGGAGTTTTTCCATGGAACAACTGTCTAAAGTGTTTTTTGAGTTGGTGCCATAGATTTTTTTAAAATGATTACTACAATTACAATTACTACAATTACAAAATATACCTGTCGTTTAAGCGGCACCACACACCAAACTACAAACATTGTGCATCGCACATTTATCGTAGATACATTTATCGCATACCTACATTACAGTGAGAGTGCGCTAATAGAAAGCGATCCACATTCCGGTCCAAAAGGTGTGCGACGTAACACAAATGTTTTATTGCACACAAATGTGTCTTTGGTATGTGATGCGTCTAACCGAACTCCCAGTAAATTTCAGTGTAACTAGGACTCGTATCAAAGACCCACCAAAATGACAATGCCATACTAAACTTTTACCCTAAATATTACTGTGGATTGGCTGTTGCTGATAAGTGTATGAATAGGCGGCGGTGCCCCAGGCCTTGTATGATTGGTTCATAGGAATGTGAAATGTCGCAACTAACAATAAATTTGTCATTCAGTTTACGTCCGGAGAGCAATTTAAATACGGCCAATTAAGCAGCAATGAATAATTGAAGGAGTGGCTTTCGGTACGAAAAGTGTAATAATTTTTTTATGTCCTGGTCTTTTTTCCTTGGATAAAAATTTCCAGGCCAGTGGTAAAATAATGACGCAAACAACCAAACTAACATGCGCAATCATTTTTAAGTATCACGTACTTTTAAGACAAGGTCCAATCGCAAAACAACAAGAAGTAGCATTTTTCAGCGCTTTGTTCAAAGTGACGAGATTACTTAATCAGGTGCAAAAAATACTGCAGATAGAAAATAAAACTGAAATTACGTTTAACCGAATAAAATATCTAAAATCTGTCTAAGTTACAAAATAAAAAATCGCAACCCCCTGAAAAACCCTTCTGCCCTTCAGGCCTCGCCTTAACTAGTATAATGAAAATTGTCCAAATATTGCCAAATAACTGCGTACAATGGCTAAAACTTTCCATAGAAATCAGTATAAGCAACACCACGTGAAAATATTTTCTTTCATCATTATACCTACAACAACAAGGATAAAAACTTTTAACAGTTCCATGGACCAACATTTCTATAGAACTAAAAGAATTATTAGTTCTAGAGAACAAATGGGCCAGTTTTCGTTTGAATAGTGATACCACTAGTAGTTCGCACCGAACTGAGACCTCGCGATCCCTATATCTTCACAATCCCTGGACCGATTCAGCTCATATTCGAACTTAAAAATTGTATTGAAATGAACTACTTGCCTACAAAATTTCATGAAGATCAGATCAACGGTTCGCAAGTTATCATCGGACAAATATACACACATACATACAAACATACACTCTGAGACCTTCGCTTCGCTCGGTCAATTAAGCTACTGGGATAAAAAAAGTTTTAACAGTTTCATGACGCCACTGGCACACTGGCTACTGGTCCCGCATTACCTGAAGACAAATATCTTCAATCAATGTGTGTTGCCAGTGATGACATAAATGGAACTGAAACGTGGTCCTTGACCACTGGCCATTTGGAGAAACTCAGAGTCGCACAGCGGGCAATGGAGAGAGCTATGCTCGGAGTTTCTTTGCGCGATAAAATCCGGAACGAGGAAATTCGTCGAAGAACCAAAGTCGCCGACATAGCTTTCAGAGTTTGCAAGCTGAAGTGGCAATGGGCAGGCTCCATAACTCGAGGAGCCGATAACTGGTGGGGAAGAAAGGTTCTTGAGTGGCGACCACGAACCGGAAGACGCAGCGTAGGCAGGCCTCCCACTACCTTATAAACTGAAAATACGTACATACTTTAAAAAAATGTATCTTAGGGATATTATATTTTCAAAAATGTGTAAATGTGGGAGAGAGACAACTATAACGCAGCTATGGGCTCTAAAAAAACAGCAAAAATAACACACACAATCAGTAGACCTTTGTTGAATCTCTTTATGCTCTATAATTTCACTTAAAACATTGCCGTTTAATCCGGTATACAGTAATGTTTGCACACTACTTCTAGGTGGTTGAACTGACAAAGATGTGGTATTTCCCAAAACGGACTCTGCAAAGATCTCTGCCACATACAAAAAGAAGCCGTGGGCAATAGCTAGTTTAAAATATTTATGTACTTATAATTAAATTCATGTTGACAAAGCACGAGCTTTGCCTATTTGACCGTTAAAGGATATTGACGAGTGACAAACAAATAAATGTAATGAAATGATTACCGGTACAGTTTCTACTGCCGCGAGCAAACAATAGAGGTCAATACTGAAGAATGTTACTCTAGGAACTGCCGTAGCAAACATTCATCATTTTTGTAGTACTTAGTTTAAGTATACCTAGTTATTTCCGGGAGTGGCGTACAGGAAGAGAGGCATATGCCTTGGCATTGCCTCGGTGAATAAGGGCTGAAAATGCTGAAAATGCTGAAAATGACGGGCTTGCCAGCTGACTACCAACCACAATGCCCAGCCAAGTACTAAAACATGATCCTTTACAAACACATATTGTAAATAGGAACGAAGCTGAAACGTTCAATTTGCGTCTAAAAATTGAGGAAACGTTGGCTATCGTATGTAGCTTGATGCCGCTGGAGCCGATGGAGCTTTAACCAGGGGCGCTAGTCTCGACTTTTCGCTACAGCACTTTGCGACCGAATTCGGTCTATGACGCAAAAATTCGACTTTGAACACGAATTGTTAACGAAAAATCGCAAACATAGCGTTGAATTTTGAATGCAAAACATAGCGTTGAATTTTGCGTTTTTTTGTTAACAACTCGTGTTCGTTGTCTAATTTTTGCGTCATAGCGACCGAGTTCGGTCGCAAACTGCTGTAGCGAAAAATCGAGACTAGCGCCCCTGGTTAAAGTTCCATCAGGAACAACCAGAATGCGTTACAAAATTCTGATTATTTATATATTTAATTTAACTATGAAAACTGACGTGGTTTTGACACATTATTTTAATAAAACTACCGTTTTTTTAACTCGCGTATTTAATCGTTATTTCGGATATATTTTCGATCATATACGGTGACCTTTTTCAAGGAATGCTATAGGTGCGACGCGGGGTCGACCATCTCTTGCCTTGCACTACATTTTTTTTAAAAATCTGGCAAGTGCCTTTATTAAGTATAAGCAAAATACATACAAAATACAACTACCTAAACTACTTAGCCTACTACATAAAAATAACAGTTGGATCATCCAGAGACCATTAAAGGTCTATAGATAATCCAAATGATAAGAAATTTTTTAATTAAGTCGTACCGACTCAATTTAGCGTAAGTATAATACGGGAATAAAATATTTTTTTATTGATTTCTTAGCATATTTATTGCCAGTTTGTATTTTTATTTTATTATGTGAATAGGCGCTTGGTTGTAAATTTTGACTATTCTCCAGTCCAAAGGCCTTGAAATTTAATTCTACATACATTTTATCGGAAAATAATTTTATAGTTAACATACATATTTTAAGCCAGCGGTGGGCGTAACTTTTATTGTTATCCCAATGATATAAAGCTAAATCAAAATTGTAACTACCTCCGCTTAGCAACAAACTCAGATTAAATCCTAACAAAAACGAATGTCAGACACAAATCTATCATATTAACTGTCACCAGGCACGATTTCGCCACGTTAAGAATTTGAATTAAAACAATATATTATGTCTAATCAAGATAAAGTATCAATTAAGAGCTGTTAAGTGCTAACACCTGCTGTTATACAATAGTTTAGACAATATACTGATTTACTTTAAACAGATTATTGGGTTTTGTGAGAATCGTTAATAAAGTCTTTTCACACATTGCAGATGGATTTTAAAAGAGATAAGCTTATCATTTACTAAAAGTATCATAATTGTAAGTGCATTACTTATATCTTAGTTTTTTATTCTACTGAGTGACAAGTCAAGCAAGTCGTATGCCACCCAGAATTATAATAAGCCGGAGGCTAAAATTCAACAGTTCAAAATCCTGCGCAGCAATTCGCTAGTCACTGAGGTCTCTGCATCAGCCTTTATATATCCCACTGCTGGGATATCAAACAACCATCCAAGACCACGCCGACCCAGTGCGGGTTGGCAATTTGAGGTATAACTTTTGCATTCTGTGCAATAACTGCTTAGCGGTTGAATAACGGGCAAAGAGGAACTTTTCTAGTCGGATTCTGCAAAGGAGTTTCTATATATAATTATCTCTCATATCTTTATATAAATAGTAGAGTATCTTTCTTAAAATATTACTATAAGTAGTGGCAACTCATTGTGCAAATGATATTATCAAGTCTAGAATAGGAATTAGCTTTATAATCTACGCAACAATAAGAGCCTAACTAATAAACGTTGCTTAAAGTTAATAACTGATTAAAATTATCTGTCCACTTATGGCTGACGTGAAATGTCACGCGCGCAAACAAGAACGGACCATTTTAAACTTTTTTTTTATTTTTTTATTTTTTTTTTTCAGCGACGTTTATAAGTCAGGCCCTAATTAAGTAAGGCGTTATTAATAAACGCGGATAAACCTTGGAGCAGTTGCTCAATCTTCTTCTTCTTCGTTATCCACAGGCACTCCACGCTCCATTAATACGGGGGTAAATGGGCAAGGGCATATGCAGCAAAAGATCACTAGAAGAATATAAAATATGTGCCTAATATCAGAAGCCTAGACAATATAAACAGAGTAGGCCTCCAGTTGTCTAAATCAATTAATTTCCTGCCGGATCAAAATAGTTTAACAGCGTGTTGATATAAATCTGATTTCATTTGTAATTCATAAGTCCGATTGGTCTGGACTGCGGTCAAGCGTGCACATATTTGTGCTCCATTGTGTCTATGCTAATTACTAGTTTGGTGCGAAATAGCTACTCAGTTATGTTATTTACCTGGAGAGAACGGCTGGGCCCTGAAAACCTTAAGAATAGAGAATACCATCGTCTCGTCCATACAAAAAGCGCAGTCTGATTCCCAGCTCTAAACATTTTTTTATATGTTATCTATACCGTGGAAAACTATGCTTGAATAATGTTTTTTTTTAAATTACGCAGTACATTCGTTGTTATAGGCACTTAAAGTGTCATTTTTTTTGAAGACAAACAGAGTTCAATGATATAACATTTGTGGAGCTTACTCAAATTACACCGGTGTGATTAATTCACACCACAATTCTTTCAGCAACCAAAACAAATAATTTTATTGATGTATTAAAATACGGGAACACAAAATTAATAACAATTTTGGTATTTTTACTAAATTTAAATGTAGTAAAAAAAAAACAAATTAAAAAGCAGTGATTTTCGTTTTTAGGGTTCCGTACCTCAAAAGGAAAAAAGGAACCCTATAGAATCACTTCGTTGTCCGTCTGTCTATCTGTCTGTGAAGACCCAATTTGTCAGGAACGCATAGACGAGATGTCTAATTGAAATGAATATCAAATGCATAGAGAAACGGTCCCTTGAAACTGTAAAAAATCAAGCTTCTAACCTCGGCTTTCTGAAACAAGATTAATCTAATGCTAGGTCTAATGCTGCCATTGTCTGGCACTAAACAAATGATAAAGACAGCATTAGACTTAATCTGTTGTCAAAGTTTACAAACGTTTCTGAAACCCGAGATAAGTCAACGCAAACAAAACATACGGGTATACTTCTATATATTCGCATATTTTGACACTCGCAAGTACTTCCCGTTGATCTAAAATCATGTTTTCCAAGAAGCAAGATCTTACACCTCAAGTAAAAAAAAAAAAATTTCAAAGTTTTATGATACAAAAAATACATCGTTACGTGATTTCAAACTCATGTTTGTAATAGTTCGTGAATTGACTTTGACGTTTATTGATTTATGGTAGAACTTTTTTCAACTACAAAGTTAAGTTTGTTCTTTCGTGCGATTTTTCTTTTGTTTGAGCACTATTAGGTGCTTTAGGTTATATAATCTTACTGAAAAAAGATTGTACGAAGCAATCAATACGCGAGGCAGAGTCGGTCGAGACTTTTCCGGTTTTTTTGGGATTATGAGATTTAGAATTTCAATTCTTATGTATTTCTTTACCCAATCAGGAAAGCGTTCTGATCGTAGATGGAAAACCCTAACTTATACAACAACATACACATACCTTACCTTATACAACTCTTATATAAACTTAGTAACAAAGACAATGAACAAGACCGGTCGAACTACTTCTGATGTCTCGGAAGTCACACTGTCACTATTTATCGAACGGCTATTAATCCTGCAGGCACGCGAGTGGTACCAATACCTAGTGCTATCACAACAAAACTATACAATCATTCTATATTTATACTAGCTTGCCCGCACGGCTTCGCTCGCAGTCTATACAGTAAATGAAACACCCCATTTCACCTCTTTAGGGGTTTGTTTTCAAAAAAATCTGAGACATGTTTATTTTTTATGCTTATTACACACACCGAGTTTCATTAGCATGAAGAAATATTTCATTTACATACAAAATTTGGGGGTCCATTTTACCCCTTTAGAAGTATAATTTCGCAAAATCTGTTCTAATTGTTTACCTAAAAACCATTTATGGAGTATTGGGTTCAAATTTCCCGTCTCTATTATAAGCCTTTTGGTCTGTACGTTGATACCTAGAAACGGGCTTTTGCAGATTCAGATTCAGATTCAGATTTATTGATAACAAATTCAGTTACATGTCATGTTGCTTTTATATAGATAGATAGATAGACAGACAGACAGACAGACAGACAGACAGACAGACAGACAGACAGACAGGCAGGACGGAAAACGTACTCACGTCACTACGTTTTCCGTCCACTCCTTCCACGCGAGGAGCGAGGTCCACTCCTTCGTGACAAATACTTAACAATACTTTTAAATTTTAATTTTTGAATTTTATGTAATGACTTAATTCTATTTATAATTATAGTACCTCGCTCTTTAATTAATGCACGCTGTCTTCACCTGTAAGTATTGTGACATTTAGTTCTATTTTATTTGTGTACATTTTTGACTTTGTATTGGTGTGCACAGTGATAGATTGTATGTGATTGTAGGTGAACCTAAATAAATAAATACTAAAGCCATTTGTGTAAGTATCTACATATAATCATTTTATTAATAAAATATTCGGTATCTGTATTTGATCATGAGCCGACATTCCTGTCGGAGCACGACGCCTAATCCTTTTACTCCTTGACATTACAGTATTTGGCTTCACTGTTCTTGGAATTGCATCAAGGTAGTCTAAATATAACCGAAAATATTTATGTTACCTAGATAGGAGAGTGTCACGGTAGTTTTAGCTAAAAAGTAATAATATATTAACATAGAGCAACAATGGCTTCCATATATTGTACAAGTTGTTATCAGAGACTTCGATAGCGCAAACTTAAAAAAAAACCTATGGCAGTCTTTGTGATATACAGTAACTCGTTATCAAATTTGATCAAGATCCGTTCAGCCGCTTAGCCATAATAACGCGACAAACATCCAGACAGAGAGACAAAGCTACTTCCTATAGTACAATATAACATCTGATGTCGTTGCAACTTAATCGTTATAAATGAAGGTGTCAAAAGAGAAATGTTGTTTCAACTTCAAGACTAATTTAAGAGGTGAGTAAAACTTTACGTTTTTACTTCATTAGCATTGTAACTTCTGATTTCCTCAATACATTTACAGAATGGATTCCTTTTCGCCGATTGCCCCATGTGTTCGGAAAAAAGTTTGTGACTTCCCTATAAGGGGACTGCTACGACTCGTCTTTATCGTCGATCCTTGCTTGGAATACTGTTTCAGTGACAGACCGACGGACATATTCTTGGATATTATTGTACTCGTTCTTTTAAACACATTTTACTGTGGGACCAAACCTGAGATCGCGAAGCTTAGCCCAGGACTATTAAAAGGTTGTCCACGTCTGAATAAAAGGCAATATTATTATATTATATTCTATTCATGGTATTCGGGAGCGCTTGAATTTATCTCGGTCACTCGCCCTCGTGACATATTAAATGAGAAAGGTAGTTACGAGTCATAGATTATGTATAGATACCGCAATACGAAATCGACGAGCTCTTCGTCAGATAAAAAGTCACCACAGTTGCAGGAAAGCACGGGTTACGGGGCGTCCAAGCGTTTTCATTGGCTGAGCTACTCTTACTCACGCCTAGTAATGAACCAAGGAGAGTAAAGTTTTATAGGTGTATTTTGACTGATGCGTGCTGCGCTTCGATCGTCCTGAGTGCGGGATCGGGTAGGGGTGATCTGCGTTACGAGCGCACCAGAATTAATACCCTCCCGGTCTCGATTTCGAAATGTCGATGCGCTGTCGAAAGGTCACCGTCCGCGGTCGAGACACATTCTTGCGAGAGCCCTGAACTTTCATGACACTTCCAGGAGTCGTGAGCTCAGAAGGTAGATTACATCTTTGTTTTTGTTAAGCGAAGAACGAATAATGTTCACGAAAATTCTGTAGTATCTACAATTTTCTAAAGAACCTGCAATGGCTAATCTATATCTATATACTTTATCAATGCTCCTCGGAGGGAAAGTACCCTAAATATTAAAGTTAGCAAATATAACTAAAAGGAAATATTTATTTTTTTAGAAATAAAAATAACTGCATTCAAAGATTTAAAGTCACTTGCCGTCACTCAATTCCAATTCACGGTTCTGGCATTCCGCAAAATGTGGAAAATTAACTAACCTGTATTTTTATGATACCGATCGGAAGGGTAATCATAAGGAACACATCTCTCTAATAAACATTTTATCTAAAATCAAAAGAAGATAAGGTAATGGTCAAAATAAATAAGAGAAGCGCCATATAGAAGACACTACTCTTACTTCATAAAAATCGTAGTTAACGTTAACGTGATCGAATAGAACTCGCACTAGGCACACTGAGCTCTACTGACAATGGGTTTTGGTGTCGAGAATGTACAACTGTCTGTAAAACGTCTCGAGCTCTCCCAGAATCTCCTTTTTTGACGAAATGATACTGCCTTCCTCGATTTTCAGCAATCCTCAGTCCCCGATACACAAATTCTTTGCGAACACTTTTGCGCTAGCTGGGATTCAAAATTCAACGCTATGTTTTGCGTTCAAAATTCAACGCTATGTTTGCGTTTTTTCGTTGACAATTCGTGTTCGTTGTCGAATTTTTGCATCATAGCGACTGAATGCGATCATAGCGATCGCAAGTCCTGTCCTGTCGCATTGATTTCGAGATTCGTCTATATTCCGACATGTCAGCTGAAGGTTGCAGTCTCATCTCAGTCCGGTCTTCCTACAACTTATAGGTTCTGTCTGAGAGTACTTAAATATAACTCTGTATAACACCTAAGTAAAAACAAAAACCAGCTATGAATAAAAGTCACTTATTTATTCATTTTTATTTTCATACTCGTCATGTTTTTTTTATCGTGTACTTGTGGTTATATTATTTTCTCGTTAGGTATAAACAGGAACTTCTAAGACTATAAAGGAATATTTATGACTTCGCAAAATTTTAATCGATATCTAATAATTTTATTATGTATATATTAATACTATGGCACGTGTCAATAATAAGTTACGAGTACAATCGCTATTAAAAATGACATAAGTTTTAACAGTGAACTGTAGTGTTTTGATAGATTTTCTGTAAATACATATTCATTACACCTATTCATAACACATACACATTCATCATCACACAAGTACGTTCATTAGCATTGTTTCTTGGATTGAGAGAATTTGAAACCAAAATAAAGAATTAAATACGACCCCCCCCCACGCCATTTCTTAAACTATTGCAAGCAACTTTGTCCAATAAGCGACCCATATTTCACAAGCGTATGTAAAGTATATCTGATAGAAATAGATTTAATAAATGGTGTATGAAAACTTAACTTAATTTTAAAAGACCTATTCAATGACACCCCATGTGCGGGATAGGCGATTTTTTTCTATACCCACTTTGCATGTAAGAGTACCACCCACCCCATGAATGTAGGGATTATTACGAAACCATATGAGGAAGGCTTCGTCCATCAGTGGGCGTCTAAAAGCTGATAATAGTACAGAGATGTTATTAGTTTAACGTGTGTATCTGTCTGTGGCATCGTAGCTCCCAAACGTAACCTGAGAAAAAAAAAGGTGACTTGATCGAGAGAGTTCCTAGGTATGATTGAAGAAAAGTTGTTCAGCTGTTTGATCGTCAGCAGCCGGGGACGGGAGTTGTTAAATTTTTTAAATTGATATTCAGAGCTATAAGAAAATGGTATGCTAAGCCGAAAGGGGATCTTAGTAATCATGATTGTGAACAACTTTTACTATGGGACCAACCCTGAAAACATTCATACATTTTGTCGAGTTTCATTGAAAATTTTCTATGGAACAGCTGTATTTTTTTTCTCGTTTTCATCGTTGGTTCCATAGTAAAAGTTGTTCTTAAGCACTGTGAGTCCTTTTCAGCTTAGCATACTCTTTCCTTATAACCCTGTATTAGCCATTACTTTTGTGGTCGACATTACTTCGCCGAATTCAATGGCATTATTATTAGGTAGTTCTTTGTAATGGTACCGAATAAATTAGAAAGGCAATTAAAGGTCCGATTCATACTTATAATTGGTCAATTACTTTGTTTGTTCTGACAAAATTAACGAAGTATAACCTTTTTTGGACTTTATCTACTAAGCTGTGTTAAGAATAGAGTACACCGCCGTTTTGTCCATGCAAAAAGCGTAGTCTCAAAACCCACCCCTAAATGTTATCCGATTTTGATGCTTATGTAATATGTTATCTACACCGTGAAAAACTGTACTTGTATTTTTTTTAAATTTCGCTATATCTTCGATGTTAAAGGCACTTTAAGAGACTTTTTTTAAATAAAAAAATATTTTAGGAAAATAGTTGTTTAGAATACCATAAACATTTTTTGAAAAAACAACACATAGTGGCATAGATTATGGTTTATCCAAGCTATTGATACCAAAATCAAAAGATTTTGTTAATATTTAGAGGGTGATAACACCCCCGAAACGCTAATTGCATAAAAACTTAGGAAAATTCACTAACTCTCTCTATCGCACGCACGAGAAACAGAGCGACAGCAATTTCAAATATCGCATGCGCCAAAACCGCGCCGGCAGGACAAACCTCTTAAGTGTTAAGCCAATGACTGCACATTATGTATGGCATTACTCATTACTAGTTGCGCCCCGCGGTTTCATTTAACTAGGTATATCCATGCAAAATGTAATCTTTGATTGTAACAATTTAATTTAAAAAAGAAAGGGTATTTAGGTATTCTATAAGTTATCTGGTTCCCATAGTACAAGCTTGCTTAGTTTGGGGCTAGATGGCGTTGTGTGTGAAGAACGACCACCAATATTTAATTATTTTATATCAAAACTAGTTGTTAACCGCTACTTCATTCGCGTGGACATTAAAAAAGTATCCTATGTCCGTCTTTGTGATATACAGTAACTCCTTATCAAATTTTATCAAGATCCGCTCAGCCGTTTAGCCGTGAAAACGCGACAAATATCCAGACAGAGAGACAAAGTTAGTTCCTATAGTTAGCTATATGGCGCTAGTTGGCCATTTTCGTGCATTTTTTGACGTTTTGTATAGACTGACAGTTGTACTTGTAATGTATGGAGTTCTAAATCGCGCAAGCAGTTTTTTCGTCGAGACGAACGTATTCATTTTTATACTTCGAAGCTTTATTGTTCCTGATGCGACTGCGGCTAGATTCCTCTAAATTATAATATTAGTTAGGATTAGGATTTTGCTACAGGCGAAAGACGACTGGTGATAATGTACTCAAATCTTTATTATATAGAAATACCTAGTTCCGCGTTGGACGTGGTTCCACTCACGCAGTGCGTTCAGAACTCCGCCCATTCTAACAACAGACATTTTGGAGCAACAAACTCCGGAAGTACCCACTGAGGCCAGATGGCCGGCTGATCGATCATTTCACCGCTTCCTGATAGGTAGAGGCCATCACAATTGTCGCGAAGAAAACAAGAAAAGCCTTAAATTAATTAGACTCGATTACAAATCGTGGCTTCGACTGTGCATTTAACAATCGAGTCGATTGCTTTGTTATGGACTAGGAAATGTTCTAGACTTGTGTTTAGACCACGAGTGACGCAGATTTTGGTATTCTGCTCAAAAGTTCCTGTATTGTCGTGCATTATTAATCTTTTGCTTCAAAACAAAGGTTCCTAATGAATGATTCTATACCTACAGAGAAGTTTTTATAGATTTATAATTCTACCTAAAATTGATGATCAAAATATTTTGTTTACCATTTTCGATTGATCTTTTTTCCTGGACATTTAAATATTTGGCTGGTGTTTTATAAAGGTAGTAATTTGTTTGTTATTAATCCTTTTAAATCGATGAAAATTCCAGAAATGTCTAAGTCTTCTACTGCTTTTCAGAAGTGGGTTTACAGCACTAGTAACGCCATCTAAGCAGCGGACCAACCTAGCTGGATAACAAATAAATTAATCTATATACAAACCGATGCCTTTTATACAATACCTATCGTCCTAACCAAGTAACAGATCTTGTTGGTTCCACACTACTCCAATAGATGGCACTAGTAGTAACAATAACGCGCATGGAAAAATATATTCATAAATGATATTATTTACAAATTGAAATGGTAAATAAATTGTTTATAAATTAAATTATTAAATGTAAATGGAAAATGTATTTATGTTACTATTTAATGTATTTATGTCAATATTACCGTCGCCTTAATACTTATGCGACTCATCTAACGTTAATACTGAAGTAGGTTTTTTTTTAAATTGTTCTATCTATTTTTCCGCCGACACATGCCGAAGATATTGTGAGACCTAACATATATTGCAAAAGTCGGCAAATAATCTTTTATTTCGCCAGCGCTTTTCTAGTTGTGACAGATTTTTTATTTATACTTTGTATATTATAATGATCATAATATAAATATGTACAGCAATAAGTACATAAAATCAATGTAGAATGGTCGGTCCTAATCTTTTTTCTCTCTAAGTGATATATGTAAATAACATGAGTATCTGAAGTTAAAAAAAAATGCGCCTTGAACGCTATGTCATGCTCATGGCGTGGTTCAAGAAATTTGCCAATCGGTGAGATGCAAAGATTGACCTGTAGACCAACCAATAAGAGTATATTTTAGACATCTTCAGCCTCCCTTTTCATTATTGCACACCCCGTCATTTACAACTTCTACGATCCTCTCCATCCCAAGGTTGCCTGGAAGAGATCGCTTTCAGTGATAAGGCCGCCATTTGTTACACTAGTTAAAATGTTTTGTTTTCTGTCTGTCCTGTCGATCTGGTGTGAACAATAAAGAGTTTATCTATCTATCTATCTATCTTCCGTCTAATAAGGAATATAAATATCAGGAAATGTGGTCAAACGCTATCCCATAAGTCAACAAAACACCAAAATGCCAGTGGCACCCCTAACCCTCATAGACAGGGAAAGTTCAGCGATTAAAGCTAAACATGCAAACGTCCCGACCTGGGCTTACGGACGAAACAAGGTCGCTGAGGGGTGCGATCTAATAAACAAGCCCGTATCCAGGGCCGCATTCAGTCATGGCTTTCGGGTTGTGACCTCAGACGCTCTGCAAGATACCTATTTTGTAGTGGTAGGGCTCTCTTGCAGAGTCCGCCTGGGGAAGTACCACACCTATGCCAGTTATTCAACCGCCAAACAGTAGTGTGCAAGCATTACTGTGTTCCGGATTAAAGGGCAAGGTTTCCAGCGTATTTACTGGAGATACAGAGATTTAACATCTAACATCTCAGGGTGACAAGCGCAGTGCATTGCCACGAATAGTTTTGAACTGTTGAAGTTTAAAATTCTGGGTGGCACTGAACTGTTACGGGCAAGCGTGACGCTTAACGTCAGGTGAGCGACTTGCTCGTCTTATCACCTAGTAACATAAAATAAAAAAATATGCAAGAACTAACAAACTTTAAAAAAAGTCATATTACTAGGTGCTTATGTATCTCAATTAGTAAATGATATTAGAATGTTTGCAATACTAAATACATCTAAATTGGTTCGTGCGCTTAGATTAGATGATAAGGTGAAATATAAAATATTACCCTTCTTATTGTGCAGTCTTATTGGGTGATAAACACAAACAGATGAAACCAATCTACATCCTGCACCACTTCTAATGTCATACCTCCCTTAGCCCCTTCCCTCGCATACAGCCTTGTCCATACCATCGACCCAGTTCCATAGGAGCTGCGGCGCCACTCTTCCTGTTGTCGGGCTTCGTCCACCATTTGTATTGATACCATCTGATGCTTACTTGAATCCATAAATACTTGAACTGTCTGCTATAATTCTTGAATCACGGAATTGGTCAGTCGTTAGCAGTTATTTAGAGTTTCAGGTGTAATTTGCATATGGCACGGCAACAACAAACAATGTTTTTTCTTCCAAAGGCCACGATGATCTATGTAGTTTGATTCAGTTTTTAAAGTTTTTTTTTATACTTAGTTCTTTTACCAAAAGATCAATTTAACTGAAATTAATTGGAAAACGAAAAACTGTTGAAACATAGTAAATAATTAAATGACTCTCCACAATCAATCTCCCCGCTCGTGTTCTCTAACCCCCGAATACTGCAACGTTTGTTAACTTTGACAACAGTTAACTAATACTTCCTTTGTCTGACACCAAGCAAATGACAAAGACAGCAATAGACTTAATCTGTCGTCAAAGTAAACAAACGTTTTAGTATTCGAGAGTAAGTAAGGGGTTTGCATGGAACACAAGCAAAACGTCAAAAAACAAACACTCAACCCACAGCAACAAATCGATCAGCCAGGAACACAGACGAGCTACCAACTAAACCAGGAGGATTCTTCAAAAAGTATCAACTAAGAAAGTAGCGGGAATCTGGAAATAAAACGCTTTATTTTATTTGTTAATTTACGAAACCTTACTTAACATTGACCATTAGTTACTTGATTTACACTTTTATTGGTTTTCGTTAGTTCCTCCTAAAAATATTTCAAGGAATGTAAAAATCCCAGAGGTTACCGCGCGGTTAGCATGATCTAAATTGATTAGAACTCTGTAGAACAGCTTGTTAGGTTCCAAAATAATTCATATCGATAATAAGCTACTGATTACGTATTTGATTACGTAGTTCAATCAAACATGACTCTTCCGATTAGTATATGGCACTGATTTCTATTTTATTAGTAAGTATGTACTCGTATTACAGACGTGACGTGTTTACTAAACAAAAAATATTCCTTTTTTATTTACAGTCTAAACTAGGACACCATGACGTTAACGACATACGTTTTATGCCATAGATTGGTTGAGGTACTAAGCCCTTAAAAATCAACATCATTATTATATTCGTATAGAGTGGTGTAGGGCATTGGCAAATAGTCAACATCATCATCAGCCGAAAGACATCCACTACTGAACATAGGCCGCCTGGAGCGCCACCCGACCGACAACGTGCCACTTGCATCCACCAGTTGCCCGCGACTTTCAAAATTTCGTCGCTCCACCTAGTGGGAGGCCTTCCTACGCAAATAGGCTAGCCTAGGCAAATAGTATTACTTATTAAATCTTGGTAGAATATAGATAGATCATAAGATAACGTTGGTAGGTAATAGCTTCACTGCGTTATGACCTTGATGTCGCTAAGGGCCAAGTAAAGAACCTATTACAGTAAACTGACCTTTCCCCTGTTTACCTTGTGCTATGTTTACCTATGAGCTATTTTTAACTTACTAAAAATGTTTTCTTTGGTGAAACGGTGCTTGGTTTGTTAGATATACACATAACTGACGTGGTCTACCAGGCAGGTTTGGATTTTGTACTAGCTATAATTTTTACAGTATTTGTACAATATTGTGACACCTTGTACTATATACTATATATAGTATATAGTATATAACAAGTATCCTTCATTTAGGATAGTACGCGAAAATACTAGAGCCGCTTCTAAGTACCTTTTCAAAGGAACAGACTCAACTCCACGAAATACGAAATCGTGAAAATCCTTCTGTCGTTTTCTTGATCCAGGCTGGATAGATTAGGCGGGTGCAGAGTCCCCCGGTACAGCGCCTTCAGGGATAAACTGCTAGTCTGACTATCTTTTTCACCCAAATACTACTTTTTTTTCTTCTACCCATGGTGAAGATAGGTTCTTGAGTGGCGACCACGAACCAGAAGACGAAGCGTAGGCAGGCCTCCCACTAGGTGAACCGACGACATTGTGAAAGTCGTGGGCAACCGGTGGATGCAAATGGCACAATGTCGGTCGGTGTGGCGGTCTAAGGGGGAGGCTTATGTTCAGCAGTGGACGTCTTCTGTCTGATAATGTAATGTAATGTAATGTAATGTAATATAACTTATTTTTTTTACTGCCACGTGCTATAATTTTCAAAGCACCCGTTATCGAGTTTGACATGGAAAATGCACTAGACTGCCTCAAACGAAGGGTGAATAGAGGCCTCAAAGGTAGGCAACGCACTGACATTGCCCCTGGTATTGGAGGTGTCCATAGGCGGCAGTGAAACATCGCTTGTTTGCCACAAATTGCATTGAAAATTATTGTGTGGAGAATAGTCTAACTTGTGGTATTTTTTGCAAACAACAGAGGATTCTGGAAACGGAGAAAAAAGCAATCTTAAGTATAGGCCCCACGGGTCCTTCCAGACACAAAATTTTCCGTTCCGAAAAAAAAATCACACTGTATATGGAAGTATTGCAAATCTGGAGTTTCATATAACTACACAAAATAATCGTTTTGTCGAAAGGTCGTTTTGTCAAAATTAAATGATCCTTACGTCGAACGATTACAATGGCCTTATGCCATTCCGAACATAAAGACGAAAGGAGACCGCGCATTCCAAAAGATGACAAGCCGTTTAGGATACAAGAGGTCACATAGGAACACATATTCATATCATCTAAAAACATTACCCTCTTTTGGGGCAGTAGGGTAAAAATTAGGGCACAGTACATAGACATAGTAAGAGACATTTGCTACGTAATACCATGTTCAAAAGGATGCCCGCGAAGCTCGGCATACGGCCTCGCTAAACTTTTCATAAGAACCTTGTCCTCGTAATTACGAACACAACAAAAAAATAATTATCAAAATTGGTCCAGCCTATGTCAAGTTATAGCGTGACCAGGAAAAATAGGGGTTCATTTTTATATGTATAGATTTTTCACACAAAGAAGATGGGTCATAGTTCAAAGTCCTAGATCCGACGATGACGTCACAATGTCTGGAAACATAAAGCGAATAACACGGTGATAAAAATATGTTACTATGTTGTTTTATATGAATCCTTAGAAGAAACAAATTTTTATTTGGGCGATGTTCAGCCAGTTCTCTATGGTGAGGATATTGAGGTAGGTATTCAGATGAAACATTAATAATTATTGACCGAGTGAGCGAAGCGAACGAAAGTCTTAACTATAACTGGAAAAATTTGCTTTCATCTGTCCGTATGTTGGTACTGGCGTACAGGTCGTATTTTACAACCAAATTTGACATAACTTGGTATACGGGTTCTATAGTTTTTTTCCCCGCGATTTTTGACTGGAGGGGTATTTCCCCTAAAAATGGAAAGTTTTTTATCGCTATTTACCGGCCGATTTTGATAATATTTGGCAGAAGCATTTAGTACCCAGTTCCTAACAAGAATTTAGAATATGAGCAAAATCGGTCAGGAAGTTATAAGGTTGTGAGACAAATTTAGATTCGGAAAAAAGTTTGTGAATGAGACGTCTGGTCGCAGAACTACCTACTAGTTTAAAAATCAAAACCGAATGACCTTCTATGCATAATATTTTCTTATTTATATAAAATTTACACGTCAAATTGTCATTTGTTTTTTCGGCTAAGTGTAAAATTATAAGAAATAACACCTTCCTACCTGCCCATAATGCCGAGTTGCTGATATTACAATTAACTCTTACAAGTACGTATCTAGTTCCTATAAAGTTTATGATCTGCTCACGAATAAACAATGAAGGTAGATAATTACTTAGAACTATTTAGAACAATCGCTTCTTGGCTCATGAAATCAATAGTACTTATTCAGTAGTAATTACACCAGCCGAGTTAGAAATTCTAGTTGCTCCAAATAGCGAACAGGAAATTAAAAAATTACATCTCAATTTTGTTATAATAAATTGTGCACTAAGTGAGCGCCACTTTAGTTGTAGCGAATTCGACTAAATGGCACCATCGCTACTTATACTAAACTAGCTGCGCCGCGCGGTGACGAAACGTGGAAAATCTCTCAGGAACGTAACTACTACAGGAACTATACCTAAACTATTCCCATGCAAAAACTATGCACTATCCGTTGCTCTGTTGCTGCGTTAAAGAGGCCAACAATGACACATTTTTTCTCATTTATTTATTATAGGATTCCGTAGCAACGTTAGAAACAAGTAGTTTTAATATTTTTACACCACACTTTCACAGACAGTACCATATTCCTATTTTTAAATGGGGGAAATGTTTGTCATTTCTGTCGTACAAATATAAGAGTATGTATATGAAAATCCATTGTTAGAGTGCTGTTCTTTTTTTAGTTAATTTCTGTAGGCCTGTCAGTGCCAAAAGACAAAAAGTTTTTATTACTAAATCCGCAAAATGATACAAGCCTCTTGTTTTTCTGAACATTTATTTTAATCGTGTGCCTTCTATTTTTTCGCTTTCGGTTTATTTAACATAATTGTCAATATGTTTTCTCTTTAATTTTGCTCGTGAATGTAGTTTATAGGAAGAACTACTCGGAAGAATATGCGATTCCTCGGACTTTCGCCGTGTTTATTAAAACTACACCCCCGTTGGTAATCGGCCACTTTCTCCCCTCTGTGAACAAACTATTCCTACAAGGAGTTTTAATTAATGGAACTGTGTACTGTAATTGTGTATAGCGGTTATTATTGTAAATGCGTTAAATTTCAGGCTGTAGTCCTTATAGTCTCTTAATAAAATGACCGTGACATACAGAAAGACGGACACTAAAAATACACTTAACTTAAAATTCTTCTTTTTAAATAGAGAATGTAGGAATGGACACTGCGCCAAGTCCAACATAAAATCTACGAAAGTTTGAAATAGCTGATGCTCTCCTTTTCCGCTAAGCTGTTAAGTTTTAATACCAGTCGCAAATATACCGGTATACGATCTCTCGTTCGAAGCAACCCATCAGTGTATTGACGTAGCCGCGTCGCTCGGTCATACTGGGCTACACAGAAATGGTGTACTAAAATAAAAGGAGCTCTTTGTACTTGTTATTACTAGTTCGCCAAATTGAGACGTCGCGATCCATAACCTGGGCATCGAAATTGGCATGGAATTAATTGGAATGAATTGGAAAAGGCATGCCTCGCGTGCCTGCCTCGCAGTGTGGAGACGCGCTTGCATCGCGAGACAATTAGAACGTAGCCGCGCGCGAGCACTGCTTACGCGAACCGACTCCCTGTCGATAAAGTGGCGGTGCTCAAAAGGCGCTCATTGTGATCCAGTCAGGTGTAAGGGACGCATATGTCATAAATAATCCCTGGGCAGATTTTGCTCAGAACTTAAAAATTGTATTGAAAACTGTGATTGAAAAAAATACTTCTTTTCAAAATGTCATGAAAATTGAATAACGGTTCTTATGTTATTGTGGAACAAATATAAGAACGAAATACATACAACTGCCGATTTGCTTCCGTAAATTTCGCTTTGCTCGGTCAGTGACTAAGCGGGAAAAATAGTTTTTCTATTTCGTGCACTTATTTAATTAAAGTCTTATCTTATTACTTATTATAATTATTCAGGTCTTACTTGAGGTCTTATTTTTAGATACATGTTTTGGTCATTTGATCTATTTAAGCATATATCGAAAACACGATGAATTAATAATGTATAATTTATAATTTAATAATATATAATTTCATTTTATCGATAGAAAAAAAATCTTAAGCCTCTAACTTATTATATTTTCTTATTCAAGACCAAGGTCAACCTCGCAATCGCGAATTAATAAACAAAAACAGCTTTTCCATAGTTATTTGAGCGTGAATAACATTTTCCTGTACAATAGCCGACTTTATTCTCAATTTTAGTGTTCAGTGTGTTCCTTCCGGCTTAGTACAACCTTTACGTGTATCCCTTTTGTCTTATAGCTAGCTATTTGACCTCATTCTAGATTCACTAAAACTATCGAGACAGGACATAATATAATTGTATATATAAATATATTAAAGCATTGGGTATTGGGTATTTTTAGTAGGGTATTTTCACAGATATGATATTTTTTAGTACTCGGCTGGTAGCTATACCACCTTCAAGTGAATAATCTGTCGCCAAGCGCCTTATGGTTTGTGCAGGCAGCTTTTACTTGAGAGCCAGTTCCTATTCCAGGCTAGGTATGTTCACCATCATAGACCAAACCGTCACTTAAAATTAGTAGAGCTTGAGCTGAAATGTCTAGAAAGCACCACATAAAAAACCCACGTCCAAAAATTTCGATTAGCTTCCTTAATATCACGTTTTGCATTGCAGTCGTACAAATGCGGTAGATATGTGACTGCAATACTGAGTCCCATCCTGTCTCAATACTGCAGTCACGTACGTCCAAACTAAGGCTAAGGCCTCAATGACATTAACCAATCAAATTATAGTTATCACCAACCAACCTTCACTCAACTCGTACATCAGGGTTTTGAAGCCTTGCTTGAAGATGGGACAAGGCCGTGACCCTTGGAATAATAGGTTGGTAAAAAAAAGTTTTTGTAGAAAAATATATTTAAAGATTTTATAAAATCCATGGTATTGTAAGCTGATCAAAATGAGTCCAAACCCCACCACTATACTTTTAGTTACTAGGGAGTTCCGTTTACCTTCCGTCTTCGTCATCAGAGCGGTGGGCTTATTCCGTAACTCTGAAAGCGATAGCGAGAGTAGCGCGAGCGGGACCGCGCATAGTGCGACTAAGCTGGTACGAGCGAGATGGCATGCTCTCGCAGTCAGAATCACGAACGTTTCAAAGTTAGAGGATAAGCCCGCAGCTCGCTCTCATAATATTGTATTATCAGCGGAATTTGCCACGCATCCAATATTTCAACACAATTAAACAAGGGGAACTGGTCCACAATTTTCAAGATTTGACCCGAACATTCATACTTACATACATACAAACTTTGCAAGTTAAATAGAAGCTTGTCAAATTACAGGAAGACACAGTTGTGCCACAGTTATTATTGTAATTTTCAAGTAAGACTTGGAAAAGATTTAATTCCTAAATACTGTGTGTTGTAGGCACAGAATTCTATTACTAAAGTTGTACGTATCTATTCTGTCTATAGTCATCTGAATTTGACGGACGAGATCGGTTTTTTTTTTTTTTATTTACGATGCCCTCCTATATAATATATCCTCCAGGTTGTAAAAACGAAAGCTAGAGTATCTACAAATACATAATCTCACATGCTTTGTCTATAATTATTATGATCCAGAGATCACCTCTAGAGGTGAGGAAACTGAGGACCGTCGAAACATCACCCAACCCGCACTTTCCTTCGTCTTTTGTGACTTTTTGACAGAAAAACGATCTCATTATGTGGTACATATATATAAACTGTGCATTCATCTCACATTTGGACAAAACAGCCTTCACATTTGAGATCCTGTTTGACCGAATGCACACCAAACTTAAAAGTAGAATGACTATATGTTAAGTTTTCAGGAAATTATGTTTATGCTATAGCCACTTACTTTAGTTTTTTTTAAGGTACTTGCTTATTTTATTATGTATAAGTATCAGACTTTTAAGTAATTCCATTCTATCTCACTACATGGTGCCATTTAGATATTACCAGGGAGATAGATGAACCTTTAAGTACATAAAGACGACTCCCCAAAATGCCCGCTTTTAATTCTTAAGTCTATTGGTCGGGTTTTCATTGTGACCACTTTTATAAATACTAATTCTTATAATGACTATATCTCAGAATTTTATTTTTTAAGTCTAATTGGTCGTTTAGAGATAAGACGTTATTTGAGAAAATAATTAAGTAATTTTCATTAATTCATTACAAGGAAGACCTAATGAACCCACCATTAAGTAAAGTTCGAGCTACATTATATGTTTCCTAAACATCGTTATGACCATATTTAAAAAAAAAAAAAAAACGGTATCTAGTTAGAGGTAAATAGATATGTCCTGATGCCGGGGCACTAGAATACGGTATCGGTATCCTGCACCTGTAGTAAGAGCCTACTAAAAGGGGAACTCTGGGCTCGGGGGTGGTTAGAGGTGGGGCTCTAACCATCTACCGAAGCGAGCCCGGGGAGGATCACGACAGGCGTCTCACCACAGCTGCTAGCTGTCCTGCTGAAGGCTCCGGTGCGTTTCCTTGGAGATCCCGGAGCCTTCGGTCATGCACCAAGGTAGGCAACCGAGGGGTTTTAGTGGATATGATCCCACATAACCCGGCTGCACACCAAAGCAGTCGGGTTTCTTGTAAAGATAGCAAAAAAAAGAGGTAAATAGATAGGTACAAGCCATCGAACGTAAACTTATTCGTCGGTTGTAAATAAACAGCAATAAACTGACGGAGAAAACCTACAAAAAGTACAAATGATGTCACGCAGCCTTGGCTGATTCATTTACGTTTTCCACCAGGGATACTATTCTCGTAAACTAAAGATAATGTCGATCCCTTTTACTCGCAAGACACTCACATGCGAGTGACAGCGACAAAGAATGTACATGACCGTGCCAGCTCGAAATGTGGCGCAAGCGCATGTGGCATTCGGCCGTATTCATAGGTCCATGATTTTAGTATATTAGCTAAGTTTCCTATTACGATCATTTCTTTGCCGAATGCTCAAATATTCTGAACCGTCAAATATCGGCGGCACGCGGCGGTCCGCGAACACAATGTCCGCAGGTCTTATATTCATACTCTAAACAATACTAATAGATCTGTGGAATTGTTTTCTGCGGTTTACCAAACGGGTGGGAAATGTAATAGGTCTTATTATTTTAATTAATTGATTTCGTCGAGTATGTGTGTGACACTTAAAATTTAATTAACTAATGTTATTGGTGATAAAAGTTTTAGTTAATACAAATAATACCATAATTGACAAGCCTTGTGGATCAGTGGGTGGATTTCCGCCTTCTGAGCTGTAGGTTGTGGGTTCGATCCCTACCCACACATTTGTGTGATGAACATGGATGTTCGTTCTTTGTCTGGGTGTTCTATGTATTTACAAAAAAAAAAAAATTAGGTATTCTATCACTTACCTGGTTCCCGTAGTACAAGCTTGCTTAGTTTGGGGCTATAGATGGCGTGTGAAAGTGGTAAAAAAAAAATATTAAAAAAAGACCATATTTCCTCTTGTTTGTTTACTGACCTGTGATTTTCAAATGTATGAGTAAACGCTATTAGATTATACAGACTAACACCAATGACCGCTGATAAGTTTGATGAAATATCCAACAAAATCGTGAGACATGTACATCCTATATAATAACCGACCGGTGGCGGCGTCGCACTGTCGGGGCTCGCTTGACTCGCTCCAGCCATTTTGCTCGTGTCCCCAACTCCCCAGTATCGGCTGTTCTACGCCCGCGTTCACCCGTCCACTGTGTTGTCTGTTTCCTAACATAAACAAATACTAAATCATGGCCCGAAGTGTCGCCGCTTGCCTAGCTGTCCTCCTAGCGATCATCGAAATCGGTACGTCATGTTTTATAAAACTTGCGTGCGCAATTGTACGTTTTCACCATAGCTATCTGTCTGGGAATTTAAATTATAAACCGCATTGTTTTCGAGTGCCACAATAAAATTGTTGATATGGACCGAGTTGGTATGCTGATAAAACGTGATATAAAAGAAAATTAAAATAAAATAAGCTAATCTTGCGTAGTGAATAATACAAAAAATATTTTTGTGTGTCAAGTTTTGTTGTTGTTGAGATTGTATATTAGTTTTTTAAATAAAGATTCTTCGGTAGATTTCTTCGCGTTGATTTGCTTGGATAAAAATAGAGCACCACTCAGGTTTAGCAGTTTTAACGCTTCTATCAAGATCACATTAAAATAGATCGCATGCAACTGAGAATAAGCTGCTTATTCTCATTCATACTGATTTTTCAAAAGCGTATAAATTTAAAAATATGGGGTAGCCTGAATGTTGGATTTTCAGGCCACGGTTAGAAGATAATCTCTACTTTACACACTTAGTTAGTATGTGCGTAGGTACTTAGATAAGTATTTACTCAGTGATTTTATTTTCAAGATAGTTCAGGTTTAATAATATCAGTCTATGAAATATCCACATACCTATTATAGTAAAAGAAAAAAAGTTAGGTACTATGTAACTGGAAATTTCCACCAGAGTCTGTTTCAAGTAAAATAATTGTCAGTGAATACTTATAAACCTAGTTTCTATCACGCAATTACTGTTCTCGAGTGGTATTTAGAAGCTTACGTCACATACCTGTATACATTAGCACATATGATGTCACCTTATCTACCTATTTGTTTTCCTATATACAATTTTGGTATTATTTTGTACCTTGGTACAAACGTGCTTTTGAATTCCCAAAATCTCCTACGTCCATGACTTTTAATAATTCGTCTTCCATACAAAACCAAAATTATTTATCCATAAATTTAAATTTGCAAATGGCAAGAAGTGAAACATGGTCTCAAATAAATAGGAACCCAGGTTTTCGGGCAAACCATTGGTGATTTTACATAATAAGTTAGTCAAAAATCATGAAACAAAAGTTGTGAAGAATGACATAGGGCTTCCTGAAAGAGGCTATGCGTCATGTATAAAGCACATCACAGATATAAGTACCTACATTATAAGAATGAAACTGGTATGTATCTGGTATCAAGAGTTTGGTACCTACCTACCTAGTTAAAAGTAAATGTTTTCGCATTCATAACAATGTTACGAGTGTGTGTCGTGTACAATAAAATTTGATTTATTATTTTATTCGTCACTAATACGAATTCATTCGGATTTTAAGAGGTTCTTTTTCATTCATTTTATTTTTGATTTGATTTTGATAATAAAGTAGATACCTGCCTGGACTTTTTGTCAGAGTATTTGTCAAGAATATTAATATAGATATATTAATTTTATGTTGTTCGAACCTATCGACGATGAATTTCGATTAACATTTCAAAAAGTTTGTGTTGGTACAATTTACGAAAACAGAATTCAGCAACTTCATGCTTCAGAGATCACCACAGATAATATAGCCAGCCAGTAGATACATACATAAATCTGCTCAGAGAGGACGAGGTAATCAATCGCTTTTACGATTGGGCGGTTAAATATTCATTCATGCAATCCGCACGAGTTGCGCTAATTTGAAATGTTTACTCGACTGCCCAAGAAGAAGGATAATGTTTTTGGGGTGTAATGCATATAGGTATGTTTGTGCTTTCCTATGTTACCGACTTTACCTTCTATAGACTAAACGGCTTGACCCATTTTGAGAAGTGAGGTGTCGTTGGATTTATTTTTACGTCCGGAGTGACATAGGTTACATTTTGCAGTCGGGTATTTTGTTCTTTTAATAATATTACTTGTTTTATTGATTTTTATGGCAATCATAGACTACCCAATTGACAAGTGTATGCTCTTTCGGCCGTGATCGTGAGATGTGTCAAACAGTTTGATGTTTGACGCATCTCAAGGCTCCTTAGATAAAATACATGCCTTTGAGGTAAATTCAATTCAATTCTTAGGTATAACTTGATTTTTCGTGACTTAACATATTCTGATGTCATTCTTGTTTGTGTTATGCGTATAAATGAGGGTTACGTACTTAGTAGATATCTCTACCTACCTCGTTATAAAAAGAATCGTCTTTTGCATGTATATGCATTTGCATGCATGTATGTGACAATGTGACATTGCCTAGATCGCAATAGGCCAAAAATATGAACGTTCCAGTACAGAATAAATAATAGTACAAGGTTTCAGATAATGCTGCCTTTATTCAAAATTCCTGTTATCAGGAAAACAGGAAGTTAATAGAAATACAGCTAATATCCTGTTTTAGGGTAACTCTACCCTGAGTCCTTTAAACTATTCAACGCAGAAAATTATAAGTCATTACATAGCCAGAATGTGGGAATTACTGTCTTTACATATACATTGAATTCTAATTTAAAGCGTGTTTCGATCTAGTAGTTTTGTTTTAGTCAATACTAAAGTGCTTAGAGTTTCTAAACACTAGTATTTTGTCGTCATGTTTGAACTCGGCACCCCCTTGGAAAGCTTCCAGGACTTTTACGACAATTGCTGGAGCCATATTCAAGTACAAGTACCAATATAAAGCCTTGTTTGCTCATTTGCCATTTGAGACATTGTGTTTTTGAGTAAAATGTAAAAAAAAAAATATGACGACAAGTACCTATTCAAAATTCAAATTAAAAACATATTTATTTTCGAACAAAACATTATATTTCAGACCACACCTAATTTTATTATCCTCACAACAATATTACGCGCAAAACCGCATAAAGACTTCTAATATTCGGCTGCAAATTGCAAATTATTTTATTCAATTTGCAGCCGGGCGCCGGACAAGGTCGTCCCGCGCTCTATGCGCCGTGTGTTTTTTCTGCGTGCGAGATCCAGTTGTTTTATTAACTTTGACCCATGCAGAGATAAAGGTGATAATGATGATAATCACGTAAATCATTTTGTCACCTTCAAATACAATAGGTACTTGAAAGGTAACAGGAAAGGCAACTCAATGACAGTAGATCCACTAAAGGCCGATAGTAATTGAGCGATGACAAAATAAAATCTATGACAATCGTACTTCGTAGGACGTGTTACTCAGTATTCTTAGGTGGGACCTTGCAGCATGATCTCATTCATACTTTACTAGCTTACCCGCACGGCTTTGCTCGCATAAGCTACAGTAAATGAAACACCCCTTTCACCTCCTAAGGGGTTGATTTTCAAAAAATCCTGAGACATGCCTTTATTTATTTTGTATGTTTAGTACACAAAATGAGTTTCATTGGCTTAGCAAGAAAACATATTTTATTTCCATACACATTTTAGGGATCCATTCAACTTCTTTAGTGGTAGAATTGTGTAACATTCGTTCTTATTGGGGTCTACATTTCACGTCTCTATCATAAGCGATTTGGTCTGTGCGTTGATTCCTAAGTAATAGGTTTTTCTTCTAGATATATAGATTTATCTACCTGTCACATTTAATTTTTTTTGAAGAAGACTTTTGGTGTTTAAAAATTAATAAGTGGGAATTTATATATATTTTTTTTTTTTATTTTAGCGAAGGAGAAGGAAAAGACCATGAGAAATTTGTTTTTTCATTCTTCATCAAACTAGAAATAAAGGGAAAGTGAAGCGGGCTCGTGAACTTAGTACCTTACTTAGTGATAACACGCGAACGTAAATTTCCCATCATGAATATTAGGAGGAAGCTCAATTGAAATGCACAAATTAAAACTACTAACTAGCACACAATTTAGATTTTAGGTACTTATATACAGTACATAGATATAGCTTTAACAAAATGATAACATAAACCACGCAACAACACGAAAATATTATAAAAATAAATGGTAATATTATAATTTTGGTAATAGACCGGAATCACAGATAAAAAGGACCGGAATACACCCAACCACAGACAGCCAACAAACAATAGTGAATTATGATAAACTCCATCGAATAATAATTGTTCCATTCCCTAAACTTTATACTAATCTTACAACACTAAAATTATATCTCTTTTCATTCCAGTCACAGAATTCTCCTTGTCTTTGAAAGAATGTCTTTGATTCCAATATCTCAGAAAAGGATTGACGACAATTTTAGACTTTACTTTAATTTACTTAACCGAGCGAAGCGTAGGTCTTACAGTCCCCGGAGACAAGTCGTCGTCTGTATGTATGTTTGTATATTTTGGTTTGTATGTTTGTCCGACGATAACCTGCGAACTATTAACCCGATGCAGGGAATCAGTTCATGAAACACACAGCTGAGAAAGTAGAATAGTATTTGAATGAGGACAAAAATGCCATTGCGAAAAACTTGCCCAGTGATGTCCTATGTCACTAACTACTTAGTGCATCACTAATCTCAATGTTTAATCTTAGTTCCTAGCTAGTTAAGTAGGTACATTCTTTAAATATTATTGTGCGTCCGAGACGATAATTACTGTTGATACTTATTTTGTTATTTTAAGACCTTTGTTACCACAGCTATTTACAATAAAAGTTTATCTTATCTTATCTTATGTTACTTTGTCCAATAATGTCCACCCCAAAAACAATGCCCCCGTCATTAGGTAATGTAATGTAGGTCATTAAGTAAAAACTACGCATTTAAAGATAGACTCGTAGAAGTTAGAAGCTACAAGGCGAATGTGCTCATGGCCTCAATATAACATGGAGGTGATGACATCATCCGTTCTCATTCTGCTACGTCACAATAACATTTTCTGTGGTGCCAAACGCTACCTGCATTACCATATCGATAACAATATTCAGCTGCAATTAATAATACTAAGGTACTAATCATGTTATGGCTTCGAATGTTATGACTAGGATGTCGAGTTGAAGACTTACTGACATAATGACAGGTTGAAATGAAAATTATTACCTATAGTGTTGAAAATGAGGAGTCTTACCTAAAACATAGCATGACTCGTTAGGAAAAAGAAAACAAGTATAATATAAATTGATGTTTTTTACGTCCGTTGATAACTTAGGGGATGGTCAAAAAGACCGCGGAATGACAAAGAAAGACGATATAATCAAACTCAATTATATTTTTCCTGCTATATATTCTACCCTTATTTATAAGGAGAATCCTGTGAATTCATTTTTCAGATCTTTCATATCACTTGTATAAGCCATCGGAAAAATAAAATTTGGTCGAGGCCTTCAAAATAAACCGAAATTGTCGACTTCACCTCTTCATCGTTCGAATACTTTTTTCGTAGGTATTTTTTTTTGCATTTTTAGAAACAATTAAGAACCTTTTTTCGATGACGAAGCCGTTCTCTAACGACCTCTACAGCTATAACCGCACTTTAATTAAAAGTCATACTGGGCCAAGTCTAGGATACAGAGGGAGGCTTAAAGTTCCTAAGCAGCACTTGTCAGTAACGCAGCAGCCATCGCAACGTGGCTCTTGTGAAATGGCGCGTTGTCATGCAAATGCACCACACCTTGAGTCCATTTTCCTCATAAATTTTTCCTTGATGGCATAGTTTAGCTTTTCGTGTAAGCTGACGTATTTCCCGGTGATGTTGACGGCTTTTTATTTAGGCAGTCGTTTTTATTTAAATCGTGGCCATGATCATTCTGGCCGATTGTGATATTTCAACTGACTCTCTAAATGTGTCTGAATATCTTTCTTGAATATGTCATGCCATTTGTAAATCATGTTTTTTCAAATCAAAGATTCCCTATAAGCAGATGATATCTCTTCTCTTCTATGATAATCTGCGGCGTAATTCTCAGCTTGGTGAGGAACTTAATGACAAAGATAAAATTAAATTTTCTGCAATTTTGAAATTTTCTTTCCGATTGACTAATTGACTTGGCGATAACTCAAACATTAATGATCCGATTTGGATAAAACTTAGTATTCATAGTAAATTTGAATCATCTAATAGCCCTAGGTATAAGAAAATGTCTAAATAATAAGACTTATGTCTTTGATAAAGCATTCCTTGATAAAGGGCACCGAATGTGATCGAAACTATAGTCGGAATAACCGACTCAATTCAACGTGAGTATTCCCGTTTTATTAAAACAAAATGTATCAAAACCACGTCAGTTTTCATAGTAAAATATATAACGTATTAAAATATGACAAATTATGACATAAGAAATAATCATTCTTAAAATAACGTAATAAAAAATAACTTATAGTAAAAATAATTCGTCAAAAAAAAAGAAAGTGTACAGGTAGCTTTTACTCTGGTTTAAGACAGGCTAAGACAGCCTTCTATCTCGCACTAATGTACAATTCTGCTGACTTATGTGTTCTGGTAGTATAAAGTAGGTACTCGAAAGTAGGTAATTTTCAAACAAATTTCGGTACCCATGAAAAAAAAACTTTATTATATGTATTTTAGTTTTTTAGGTATATATGATAAGGGCCATGTAGCCTGGAAAAAAATTTATTATTATCATTATTTATTGACCGAGCGAAGTGAAGGTCTCAGAGTTTACTGGGACGAATCGGCTTTTGTATGTATGTTTGTGTGTATATTTGTCCGACGATAACTTGCGAACCGTTGATCCGATCTCCATGAAATTTTGTAGGCAAGTAGTTCATTTCAATAAAAATTTTAAGTTCGAATATGAGCTGAATCGGCTCAGGGGTTGTGAAGATGTAGGGATCGCGAGGTCTCAGTTCGCCGCGAACTACTAGTTATTATAAGTATAAATAAATCAGCGTGCTTAAATCAAAGAACATTATCTTTATTTGTATGGAAAATATCAATAATAAATGTCCAAGTTAAATAATTCTAAAGAAACGTAAGATGATTAACTATAATGATTTTGTCTCTACCTTTTTTTGAGTGTAATGTTCCTGTAACATTTGTACAAAAGTATTAAGGCGAGGTCCAATCGCAAAAACAACAAAATGTAGCATTTTTCAGCGCTTTGTTCGAAGTGACGAGATTACTTAATCAGGTGCAAAAAATACTGCAGATAGAAAATAAAACTGAAATTACGTTTAACCGAATAATATTTCGAAAATCTGTCTTAGTTACAAAATAAAAAATCACAAAATGACCCCCTGAAAAACCATTCTGAAATCAAATGCTCTGAATTTTCAGCGGTTACTACAAATTTTCTTTTATAAATTAAATATCCAGGTTTATACGGCGAACCAGGTAGTTTTTTTATTTGATTTGTATATTTCCGATAATCGGCAAAAAAGCAATGAAAAACTACAATTTACCGTTTTCTGATCAAGTATGATATGCGATTTTCAAGTTTAAACCTTAGAACTTTGAGCGGGACAAAACTCATACCAAATCACGATCAGTCCTCGTCTTAAAATTATTCTTTTTGGTATCAAAGCCTTCAGGGTTATTTCACTACATAATATATTTTTACGTTCAGCAATTCGCCGTTCTCCCCACTTTATTATTTCCTCTTTCACAAAAACAGTCTTATAAATTTTATTCGACTTATAACGACATTGTTTACTAGATCTGGGCTGCTTTTTGAAGTGATTTTTCTGAACAATAGTCCAGCTCAAGTGAATCTTTTGACTAGTAACAAAACTCGCAGAAGATATAATAAATTTTTGCTTATTTTTATTTTTTCTACTATTTATCACTGCTCTTAATTGCTTGAAGAGAACTTATTGCTGGTAAATGTACATTTGTGAAACCGATATGAATAATTTTTTTACAGTCTACGTTTTTGACCACAAAGTCATATCATGTTAAGTGTTCTCCTTCACTGTTCACTTCCGTGTTAGGATTTGAACCTAACCTGCGGAGTGCGATCCGAACGCGTTTATCAAGCTACGAGCTAACATCGCTCCACTATAAAGATAACCCAGAAGTGTCAATATACGACAATTTTTTAATAGTTATAATATAACTTACTTATAGTTGTGATGTTTTTGTTACAGGATCCTGCATAAAATGCTATCAATGTAACACGCAAAGCGATAAATCTTGCGCAGATCCGTTCACGCCCGGAAAGCAGTCGGTGGTGAGTGTCAACATGTCAAGTATACCTAGTTCAATCCATTAATAAAAATAAAAAAGGAAAAATATTTCTATACTAGGTATGTTTATCATTACAGAGTTATAAGGAAAATCAGGTGTTCCAGTTTTTTTTCTCGATTTCAGGGTTAGTCCCACAGTAAAAGTTGTTCATAATGTTGAGTACTATGAGCCTTTTTCGACTTGGCCCTTTCCTTATAAAAGAATAAGCCTTTTGTAGGAATCAACGCACAAACCCAAAAACTTATGAGAGAGACGTGAAATTTGAACCCAATACTCCTCAATTGGTCTAGGTGAACATTAAAAACGGATTTTGCGAAATTCCCCTTCTAAAGGGCTAAAATGGACCCCCAAAGTTTGTATGGAATTAAAATATTTTTTTCATGCGAAGCCAATGAAACTCGGGTTGTGTCATAAGCATAAAAAAATAAAGAAAAACATGTCTCAAGATTTTTTAAATATCAACCCCTAAAAAGGTAAAATGGGGTGTTTCATTTTAATGTAGCCTAGGCAAGCGAAGCCGTGCGGGCAAGCTTATACATTTTATTTTAATAAAACGGGAATACTCACGTTAAATTCAGTTGGTTATTCCGACTATAGTTTCGATCACATTCGGTGACCTTTATCAAGGAATGCTAAGCGAGACGCGCGCGACCTCGTCTTGGCTTGCACTGATAGTCGGAATAACCGACTCAATTTAACGTGAGTATTCCCGTTTTATTAAAACAAAATGTATCAAAACCACGTCAGTTTTCATAGTAAAAGCTTATACATTTACATATTTGATCTGTAATTATACGAGAAGTGATTGACTGCCTATGTATTCTGTAGGCTTGTGAAAATAAAAAGCTATTTTATTTTACTATTCACTCAAGCCCGTATTTATCTATTTATTCCAGGATTGCATGACACAGGACAGCATCAAATATAACCAAGCGAACCTGTATGCCATCCTCCCGCCAGAAGTCTTCGGAAGCGTCCCCGGGGCTCCCAGATATTGTCACAAGATTACCATGAGTCAGTATACTTTATAAATAAATATTTTGTATTCTAAATAGCCACTATCTCGCCTGATGCTACGCGATGTTGTCTACCGTGGACCATGACTCTGATTCACTCGTGACTTGAAGACACGATTGTATTTGACTAACACCCAGTACACCTCTAGCTATGGAAGTGTTTCTATTAGTTTTTTAGTTTATTTGTTTAATATATCTCCGAACAAAGTCCGCAATTTAATGTCTAGAAATTGGTTTGACGGTACCTCCTAATTCTCGAGTTTTATTAATAGCTATATATTTCCCATACGGAAGATTATATAAGATATTTTCTCTTTTATCTTTTTGTAGCAAACAAATTACGATAAATAGTTAGTTTAAAGTAAATTTGTTATCTAGACTCAAAATGCTAAAGCTAATAAATGGTGTTTAGAAATAATTTCATTAATAAGCTTGCTAAGATAACATTGTACGTTTTCCGAAAATAAATAAATTATCCTCTGATACACTGCCCATCAAAATATTTTTGTTGCCTCTGCACGGTCCCCTAGGTCCTAATAATAGGTCCTACCTAATAGTAGGTATCTTTACGGACCTACGATTTTACGATTTTAAATGTTACGTAAGAATGACGTTTTCTATGGAAATGTTACTGCTAAGTGTGCGATTTTGGAGGTTTTTGTGACAGGACTAAACTAACTTCGGTTTTGCTGTATTTATCAACTTGCCTGGTATAAAAGGGACAACGAAATTTAAATTATAATGTACAACGATATTAAAATCGAATAGAGAATCAGGTCAATTTTTTGTAGCTTATTATTATGTGATAAAAACACTTGTAGATCATGGACATTCGGGTCGCGTAAGCCGTAGGGAAACGTTACAGCACGTCCTACCGATATCTATAAATATGTATTTTGTCGATTTTGGTGGGGGAATTTACACACACACTTCAACTTTGCAAACGTTGAATCCATTTGCGCTAGCGCTATAAGCGCACACATTTTTTTACAGACAGGTCAACGGTTTTATTTCATTAATAACTCGCATGGCCACGTGGACTTTGACTTTGACACAGGGAACGCCTGTGCTCGGCGAATGCCTTCCATTTTGCTCAATGTTGATAGTTAGCTGAAATGATACTATGATGATAAAACACAAGCTTACTATAACCCCATCGTCAGATCGGGTAGAATATAAAACATTTCCATTATCAAATTAAATTTAAAAAACAATACTTGTTTTATTTCAGAGAGCGGAACCATCATCCGTACCTGCCTGGACGGCAACCCCAACGACATGAACCACACTTGCAGAACGATGGAGAACAACTCCAAAACCGCCTCCGCCGACAAGGTGATCAGTTATTGCAGCGTGTGCGACAAGGAAAACTGCAACGCAGCTGGCTCACTCAGCTTCTCAGTCCCTCTGGCTATCGCTGCACTTTTTGCTTCTTACTTGCTATACAAGCAATAAGCAACTGGGCTATTCTGGCGCTGTTTGTGTATGCTCAAGGTGACAGAGAAGACTCGTGTGTAGGTGAATGACAGTACTGCCCATAGCAGACTCCTTAGAAATCGACGCTAAGAATATTCTATTACGTTTGAAACAAGTCTGGAGGTATTGTTTTAACTTATAATTGTGTAAGTGCTTCAGACATTGAGAGTAATCATTATAAGTATTATAATGGCATTTACTAATACTATAATAAAATGAACATTATTACCTACTGTTTCGAAATTGAACGACGCAAGGTTCAAAATGTATTCTGGTTGCCACCTACTTGTTATGGCCAATAATGACGCCTGCCGCAGGCAAGCACATTGGTCGTCTCTTCAATCAGTACCATAAAAATATATATAATATCTTTCCCGTCACCTTGAGCCGCCTATTGTTGATTATTATCAACGATTTTGCTTATATTTATACTATAAGATAATTATTTGTGACGTCACAAAACTTCGATTGGCTCCAATTGGTGATTTAACGACCTTAGGTACATTTATGAGATCGTTCTTGCGTAATGTTTTGTTAAGCAAACTGCCTTACTTAAGGAGGGAATACTTTGGCGGCCTACACAATTTGTTCAACCAAACTGACCTATTCCCGCGCACAGCTAGAAGCGCGCGTTCTTCGAAGTTGGTACGATTTAAATCAGAATGGCGCGATCTTTATAAATCGGTAATGTAAAGTATCCGTCAAATGTCTAGTACAGGATGCTATCGTGTAGATTGTATTTTCATGTTCTTTTTTTTTATTCAATGTCAATAGATATAAAAGTGTTTTAAAAGTAGACTTGCATAAAAAATTGCTAGCAGCGCATAAATTTGATGATGATAAGTTTATTTAGTTTTAAATAAAAATGCGTTTTATCCTACTCGATCCGCAGAATCACAAAGTTGTGTTGTTTATTGTTTTTTATGTGTTTTGTAACAGTATTTTTTGTCGATTACAGAAACAAACTAAAGTATTTTCATTCTAATTGTTTAATTCTTTATATGGGCATTGATTCAATTGTGTTGTAATTTAATTATTTATTCAAATAAGTATATTATTTCTTTTTTTCTTGTTAAAATAATTAATTGTTATTTTTCGACTGTTTAGATTCAGTAAAAGTTTTTTTAGTTGCCTCAAAATCTTTCGAATCTCGAGACAGTGATAAACTTATTACCTTATATTGAATGTATACAAATAATTAGTGTATAATAAAATAACATATATTATATGTAATCGCTTTAAAATATAAATATATAATTGTACTATGTACGAATATACTAAAACGCATTTATATATTATTTTATTCTCACTATACATAGCTATAAGTAATAATGTGTATTGTATGTGCCTATAAAATAATGTACTGTAATGAATTTATAACAGAGCTAATAAATACGTGTTTTTGTAATAAGCAGTCTATTATATACGCACCAATTTTCACGAAATAGCTGAGCACACTCTTACTGGTTAGGTTGACAGTACCAGACTGGTTTTTCCGGAACTACCCTCATTTTAGGACATAACACTGTCTATTAGTTTTAGGGCGCCAAAGTCCGATAATGTTGTAGTGGCCAGTAGACGCCAACAACCACAGATCAAACTAGTTCCTGTACTATGTTCTTACAAAAAGTCACCAAAGTTTGAGGCGTGGCGCGGGTCGCGGGGAGTGCGACCAAGCGTTCTCATTGGCTATCTCAAGGATACGCCTACTCGCGCCTAACAATCAACCAATCTTACCAAGAGTAATTTCTTATAAGTGTATTTAGACTGATGCGTGGTGTGCTTCGAGCGTCCTGAAGGCAGAATCTAGGGTGTGATCTGTGCCAACAACGTAGTCAATCCATGTATGTTATACGATTTTTCGTAGTTTTGGAGTTATGTTTTATTTCTTAATGATTTTCCAAACGGCTTAAAAAATGATTACTTCATTTTGGGTGGATTTTTCGATGAGTTAAGGTCTCCTCAAATATCTGTCATTGATTTTTAGGGTTCCGTAGGATAAACTTTTATAATCACTGGATTATAAAATCTAACATAATATTTTTATTCTACTTTTACAACAGTCCAAGCAAAGCAGTCCAGCAAGAAGCAGTCCATTCCTGAAGAAACCAAACCTTCTCCTTGGCGGAGATTTCCATAATCTCCACGCTTGGTAGGCGGCTTGGGAATCACAGAACACTCACCGTTTATTAAGAGGACGCTGCTGCCCGTCCTGCGGTGTTTCTAGTCGCAGTTTTAGGCGCATCACACACTAAAAACACATTTGTGTGCAGTAAGACATTTGTGTTACGTGGCACGCTTTTTGCTAATAAATGTGGTGTGTTGTCTATTGGCGCACTCCTATTTAAATGTAGGTCTACGATAAATCTTTTGTGTGTGTCAATACTACAACATTTGTAGTATTGGTGTGTGGTGCGCCTTATGACATACCCGGTTCAATTTGTACATAATATTGCAACAGCCATAAAAAATCCCACTGCTGAGATATCAGCCTATACCTTCGAAGTGTAATTAGGCCATAACCAGCACGCTGGCACAGTGCGGGTTGGCGGATTCACATACGCCATCGAACTCTTCTTTTCCGGAAATATGCAGGTTTCCTCACGATGTTTTCCTTCACCGAAAAGCCAGCTGTATACCCGTACGTAAGTTCCAAAGAACTCATTGCCCGCCAGGGTTCGAACCCGCGACGCCATAGGCCGACCCGTTAGGCGAGCGTGCTCCCACTGAGCTACCACGGCTTCACATACAACTTAATAAATAATCATAACAAAGCTCCAGATACAGAGGCACTTATCCTGGACACGACGCGTATTGTAAAGAGGCTCCTCAGCCTGCAGACCTAACCACCAGTAGCTGTGCCACGCTGGGGTCTAAGTTTAGGTTTAGGTTTTTAATAATATTTATGGTTTAAATTTGGTTTGGTAGGTAGCTTACGACCTGGATTAACATATAGGCTTTTTATCCCGGAAAAATATCGGATTCTGCAGAATAGCAGGTGAAACCGCGGGGTGCAGCTGATAATATACAGGGTTATAAGGAAAGGGTATGCTAAGCCGAAAAGAGTTCATAGTACTCATCATTATGAACAACTTTTACTATGGGACCAACCATGAAATCTCATTTTGTCGAGTGTCATTAACATAATTCTATGGAACAGCTGATATTTTTTTCGCGATTTCATGGTTGATCCCATACTAAAAGTTGTTCATAATGATGAGTACTATGAGCCCTTTTCGGGTTAGCATACCCTTTCTTTATGGCCCTGTATACCTCATAGGTTACTTTTAACTCACTAACAGTATGGCGGCACACCCGCTTCGGAAGGAAGTAAAGGAAGATATTGAATAAAAACTTTTTATAACCAACTATGAATAAAACCAATTTTAATAATTTGTATTAAATTATGAACTAAGTCTGTACTTTCACGTAAAGCATTCTGTATTACTCATTCAATTTATCTTTCAAGAGGATTCTGCAATCATAATATCGAGCCTATCTGTAAAGTATGACTATCCTATTTATTTACCAATCAAGTGCAGTGATCCACTTAGCAAGGGTTTATTATAAACAGGATGTATAATTTTATTTATAATAAAAAAAAACAAATGTCTTATTGTTGTATTGTATGACACTAATATTATAAATGTGAAAGTTTGTGTGTATGTAAGTTGGGAAGTATGTAAGTGGGTTTGTTCCCATTCAACTCTGTAACGGCTAAACGGTTTTAAATGAAATTTGGTATGGAGGTAGCTTATTCTCTGGATTAACACACAGGTTACTTTTCATCCCGGGAAAATATTCTGTTTGTGTAGAATAGAGGGTGGAACAGCTTCGTTACCTAGCAAGATTTGAACGCGTAATCTTTCGGCATAGATCCTAACTAAAATCAGATTCAGAGGGATATAGCCGCAGTGGTATCGGGACCAATAAAGCATCGAGGTATAAAAATGAATACGATTGTCGTGAGCAAAAAAACATCGCATGCCCGATTCAGAACTCCCTACATTACAACCAAACAAAACGTCAAAAAATGCACAAAAATTGATCAACGCCATCTAGCGAACCATAGGAAGTAACTTCGTCTCTCTGTCTGGATGTTTGTCGCGTTATCACATCTAAGCGGCAACGGATCTTGATAAAATTTGATATGTAGTTACTGTTTATCACAAAGACTGATATAGGATACTTTATTATGTCCACGCGAACGAAGTCGCGGTTAACAACTATTAAATTTTTGTTTTAATGAAACGGGAATACTCACGTTAAATTGAGTCGGTTATTCCGACTATAGTTGAGTAGTAAATTATATGAAGAAAAGTGCCACTGGCAATAGTTTTTTTTTTTTTTTTTTTTTATGTTACTTGGTGACGAAACGTGCATGTGCATGTCGCTCAACTGATGTTAAGCGTCACGCTTGCCCATATCAGTTCAGTGCCACCCAGAATTTTGAACTTCAACAGATCAAAACAATGCGCGGCAATGCACTGCGCTCGTCACCCTGAGATGTTAGATGTTTAATCTCTGTATGCCCAGTAATTACGCTGGTTACATTGCCCTTCAATCCGGAACACAGTAATGCTTGCACACTAATGCTTGGCGGTTGAATAACTGGCAAAGGTGTGGTACTTCCCCAGGCGGACTCTGCAAGAGAGCCCTACCACTACAAAAAAACAAAGAAAGAACAAAGAATGATGCGTAATCCGATTACAAAATCAACCCCAAGAGGTGAAATGGGGTGTTTAATTTACTGTAGCCCGTGCGAGCGACAGCTAGTTATCTATATACCTACGTCTATATACCTACATACTGTTATCAAAGTTTACGCGATGATAGCCTCACCTAAAAAAGAAAAGTCAAAATTTAAAAAAACTTGGTAGTCTTGGTGGTCTTTTTACGTTTTTTGCTAAAGATTGTCGTTTATTAGCACCCTGTAGATAACTGTGTCGTCGTTTTTATTATATAAATTTTATCAAATCCACATCAGTCTCAGTTCGAGATAGTAAGGACCACAGGACAAAATGGTAAAACCTTGGATCATTGCTGTTATAACAATAGGAGCATTTGTAAGCGGTACGTACCCAATTTTACTTTTTAGGTTATCTATTATATATATAATTTTAATTTTTAAAATATTAATTTAGACACTTAATTTGAATACTTTTATTACGCAAAAAGATTTAGAAAGGGCTATTCCATTTTATAATCTTCCTACAAATCAACTTAAAAAACTATATTATTTCTACACGAGGGTGAAAATTCCATTATAATCTTCCTACAAATCAACTTAAAAACTATATTATTTCTACACGAGGGTGAAAAAAATATGTGATTAAAGTAATTGTATACACTCTACGAAATAGGAACAGGGTAGTTATAATTAAAATTAGGTTATTTTTATACGTTTTACAATCAACGATCTAGGCATTATTATATAGTTATATTATATAGTTATATTATATTATATTGTATAGTTCTAAGTTATCGTTGCACCATATTATGCTTAAAATAAAATGTATAGTGCGTGTAAAAAGTTTGTATCAAGGTTCCGGTGACCATCATAATAGGTTCCATAGAAATATCTAGCTACTTTATATTCATTTAGTTTATGCCCGTCTGCGCTAAAGTCAACCAAGATGAAACGTAGCTAAGCATCACCTAAACTTTATGCCCGTCTGCACTAAACTCAACAAAGGTAAAACTTAGCTAATCATCACCAAACTTAGTCGGACTTATGCCCGTCTGCACTAAAGTCAACAAAGATAAAACGTAGCTAAGTATCACCTAAACTTTATGCCCGTCTGCACTAAACTCAACAAAGATAAAACTTAGCTAATCATCACCAAACTTAGTCGGACTTATGCCCGTCTGAACTAAAGTCAACAAAGATAAAACTTAGCATCACCTGAACTAAGTCGGACTTAAGCATCAACTTCCTCTGCACTACAGATCACACTAGATACCGCATTACGAGATTCGTTGTTGCTACAAAAAGTCACCAAAGTTTGAGGAAGGCGCGGGTCGCGGAGAGTGCGACCAAGCGTTCTCATTGGCTATCTCAAGGTTACGCCTACTTGCGCCTAACAATCAACCAATCAGAATAATTTCTTATAAGTGTATTTAGACTAATGCGTGGTGCTTTTTGAGCGTCCTGAAAGCAGAATCTAGGGTGTGATCTGTGCTCTTCACCAACCAGTTTACGTTAAGTGCCTCCTAAAACCAATGACCTACAACTGCCGTTTGAATGTAATGAATGAAAGAATGATAACTTTGTATGGTACTTATGACATTCAGCTCTGTTTGACACGCGCTTGCTTAGCCTTATGACATGCAAAATCGGTGTCTTAAAGTTGCGACATGTCTTACGCATTTAGGCAACCTCCTGAGTTTGGTGCAGCGCATTTTTCACTGTTAGGTACGTCCTAGAGAGTTAATTATGAACTTAGGAGCTTTCAAAGTTTTGTGCAGACGTTAATGTGCTCAATACTCTGTTTTAGTTGACAGCCTACAATGCTATTCTTGCGTGGACTGTGCCGCTAGCGCGTTAAAGGACAGTGACCTAGTGACATGTGCAGCTGGATCAACAATGCCACCCGTAAATCCAGGCACTAATGGGACAGACCCAGGAACTAATGGGACAGACCCAGGAACCAATGGGACACACCCAGAAGCTGGTGGCACAAACCAAGGGACTAATGGGACAGACCCAGGAACCAATGGGACAGACCCAGGAACCAATGGGACACACCCAGAAACTGGTGACACAAACCCATGGAATAATGAGACAGATCCAGGCACTGGTGGCAAAAACCCAGGCACTGGTGCCAACCACCCAGGTACTAATGGGCCATACCCAGGAGCTGGTGGCACAAACCCAAGAACCAACTACCAAGATCATCGAGTTCGTCGCAATGTACACTCAGAAACCGTGTTGAACAGGGGATGTATATGCTACGTATGTACAAGCTTGACGGGCTTGGAAAATTAATTTTCCAAAATAGCGAAATTTGTTTAGCAAATATGACATAATTTATTGGACATTTTTTTTTGTATTTTACACAAGTAAATCCAAAATAAAATTTTTTATGTAAATTTTTAGGGTATAGAATGTGCTTGTGACAGCGAAGCAGCCATTTTGAAGGTCTCCCATTACGCTGATGTGACATACGTGTGTGCCAAAGGAACTATTAAAGGTAAAGTTTAATTAAGAGTGGACCATTTTGCGGCCTATACTGCCGTTTCTAAGCATCTCGCTTAAGAATGGCAAGACATCAGCGGGCTAATCCCGTAACTTTGAATGCGATAGTGATAGTGCGCAAGCGGGACCGCGCATAATTTGACTAATATAGTAAGAGCGGGACGGCATGCTCTCGCAATCAGAATCACGAACGTTTCAAAGTTAGAGGATAAGCCCGCTGGATTTAAGACCGCAAAATGGTCCAGCCTTAATATACCGAAGTGATTACAAGTTTTCGGAACAAATTATAAATTAAAATTTATAATTAATCCTAACTAAATCCTAACTAATATTATAAATTCTAAAGTGTCTCTGTGTCTCTGTTTGGGTGTTTGGCGCGTTATCACGGCTAAACGACTGAACAGATCGACCTATATTTTTGCATATATGATATAGCTTAAGGATCGAAGACGGACATAGGCTACTTTTTTTTATAGGTCCGAGTGAACGAAGTCGCGGGTAACAGGTAGTAAATTTATAAATCCTAAATAATATTATAAATTCGAATGTAACTCTCGTCTCTCTGTCTCTTTGTCTCTCTGTCTATCTGTCTTTCTGTCTGGGTATATGTCGCGTGTTCACGGCTAAGAGCCTGAACGGATGAAGCTGAATTTTTGCATAGATATAGCTTTAGGGTCAGAGACAGACATAGGCTAGTTTTTTTGTATGTCCAGGCGAGCGAAGTCGCGCGTAATAATGAATATTTGTCTAAATCAGTTATTATTATGTAAATAAATTGCTTGATTTAACGCGATTTTACTTTGTTTACTCTTAGGCTGGATTGCACCATAATCCCAGTTAAAGTTCCTCCAATTAAATTAACTATAACTTTAACTTTAAAACACCGCAGACCAATTCGCTTATGATAGAGACTTGAAATATGACCCCATTACTTCAATGGTCTAGGTGAACAATAAAAACGCATTTTGCGAAATTTCACCTCTAAAAGGGTAAAATGGACCCCCAAAATTTGTAGCTAGTAAAAAATAAAGGGAATTATTATATAACCCCACACAGTGGCAGTATACAATTATCAAATTTACAGGGCCAAACGGCACGGACATAATAATCAGAGGGTGTGCAGAATCTTCGGTGTGCACGGAAATGGCACAAGTAAATGCTACAGATTGCAAAACATGTACTAAAGACAAATGCAACGGTACTAACAAAATACAGCACTCCATGGTAGCCCTGCTGTTTGTTCTTGCATCTATTTTTGTAACAAAATAAAAATGAATGTTTGTCTAAATCAGTTATTATTATGTAAATAAATTGCTTGATTTAACGCGATTGTACTTTGTTTACTCTTAGGCTGGATTACACCATAATCCCAGTTAAAGTTCCTCCAATTAAATTAACTTTAACCTTAACTTTTTGAACCATTTTGACCGTAGTTAAAGTGATCTAACACAATTTTCTGCTTAACGGGAGTTTTAACTGCAGTTATCTTTATCATCATCAGCCACAAGACGTCCACTGCTGAACATAGGCATCCCCCTTAGAGTGTCACACCGAACGACAACGTGCCACTTATATCTAGCGGCTGCCCACAACTTTCACCTAGTGGAAGGCCTGCCTACGCTGCGTCTTCCGGTTCGTGGTTGCCACTTAAGAACCTTTCCTCCCCATCGGTTATTGGTTCTTCAAGTGATGTGGCCTGCCCATTGCCACTTCAGCTTGCAAACTCCGATAGCTATATCGTTGATTTTGGTTCTTCGGGGAACTGCAGTTATGATTGTAGTTTAAAATTAACCTAGATGGTGCAACTCGCCCTTAAACAGTCTAGGAGTTATACCACAATTTGGGCCAAGTGAATCTACACACAGAAACCGCTGGTTCGACGACTAAGGACAAATAAATAAAAAAATATAAATAAAAATCCACAATAGATGTGCGAAGAGGCTAAGCAGTGCGCGAGGAAAAAATCAACTAATATAATTACTAGGCTAGAGTACTACAAGTAGTATTATTAGTGGAGTAACGATGTTACCAGACAAATATGTAGTTGGGACCACTTTCAAAGCAGTTCTATCATTTTCTGGCTGTTGAGTGGCATTCCTCGGTACGGGTAATCTATCGATGTTTCGAAATTTTTTAAAGTTCCATTTTTAATTGGCCCAACACGGTTCTCAGATTTGTTGCTTCCGACGGATTATTATACATATTTTTTTGAAATCTGGAAATACATATTCGGGCATTTCGGGTGTATTAAAATCTATCCCCGGTCTCTTCAGGGAGCCAATAGCTTTTGCGATCTCTTGCTTCGTAGGTAGATCTTCACTAATCTCAAGGTTGTTAACTTGTCCAATAAGAGGTACTTAATTTAATTAATTGGGTGTCTGTTTGATTATCACGAAAAACGTCTTCAAATTGCTTGCGCCAGTGATGCAGCCGTCCCTCTGATGTTGTCCCTTATTTTGAATTTGTTTATAAAACAACTGCCCCTTTACAGCATAGCATTATTTTTTGTGTGTGACGAGACATATTGTGAACGGTATTGAGTTTTATGAAACAACAATGATTGTACCTAATTTTGATATCGTGTTTCTTTATGTCAATAAAAAAATCTGATTCTGATTCTGTTGCAATGGGCTTCCCACTCTTGTCGCGTATTATTGTGACTTTCCTTATACAAGATTTTTCAGTTACGGTCTTAGTGGCTTTGTAGAGTTCCCTTAGATTCCCAGTGTTCTCCGCCAGCTGTGCATGCTCTGCTATACGATCTGCCCATATCCTGCCCGATCCTTGCGTGTGCTGCGATCACAGATCACACTACATACCGCATTACGAGATTCGTTGTTCCTACAAAATGTCACCAGTTTGAGGAAGATGCGGGTCGCGGGGAGTGTGACCAAGCGTTCTCATTGGCTATCTCAAGTTTACGCCTACTCGCGCCTAATAATCAACCAATCAGAGTAATTTCTTGTAAGAGTATTTTGACTAATGTGTGGTGCGCTTCGAGCGTCCTGAATGCAAAATCTAGTGTATGGTCTGTGGCTGCGATATATCTTCTTGCGGATGAGCCGATACTTCTGAACTAGCTCGCTGCATTGATGCGTTACTGTTACTTTTAAGTAGGTAGGCGCATATAGTAATAATATGACTAATAATTATTACCTATTGTACCCTATAATGAAAGTACAAAACCAGGTGATTACCCGTCTCGTTGCAAACATGAATCATAAAGCAATTAACAATTTGCACTTAGGTAAGTGTTTGTTTCGCTGGAAGTCAACAAAGCAGAATCATCACTGTTATAAAAATAGTAGTCTTAAAGAACTATTTTTATAACTGTGATGATTCTTTGAACTATGAGATACGTCTGCCAACCCTAGTTATTAAAGTTTATTTTTATTGAAATGTATTGCATTTTTCTTAAACTGATTCTGGGTATAAAATACTTCAATGTTCAAAAACACACATTAAAAAACAACTCTACTAACAACAACTACCAACAACAATTATTTGCTAATTATTAGAGAACAACTCTACCCATTTCGCACGTTGATGGACACGACTATGGAGTACTTATATGGTCATGTGTGTGACAACAGTCCGTGCATAAGCAAGATAGTAAAAAAAAAACGAAGATAGCGACGATAGCTGGTGTCACAGGTCGGAATGCCAGACCTTGTTTTTGGATCATGGTCAAGACCGCTGAACTGAAGTTTGCTAGTGCAGCGCAATGCGAAGTTGCGTCAAATTCTACGAACACACTGCAGGTACAGTGCATCGATGATACTTAAAGATACCATCGACAATCAACAAGTGGACCTGATTTATGATTTAAGTTTTTTTTTATTGATAGAAAGTACTCGTAGATAAAATAATATTAGATATCAGAACAAGATTAAAAATATTTATCTGAATTAGGGTAGGGCCTTTGCCCAGCATTGGGACATGACAGTCTCATAATAAATAATAATAAATAAATAATAATAGGTAGGACATAGTAGCTCATGGTTCTCGTAGTATGGCATGGTGAGTCTGGTATGCTTTCATGTCAGTTTGCACGATTTCTACCCATCACCGCTTCGGCCAGCCCCATGCTTCTGGTATTGCTAGACACTGATTGCTAAGTTGGCAATCTCATCTCATCCGAGCTGCAAGAATATAGCACACAAGCAAATTGCAATACTTGCCAAGAAAGCTATAAACACAAGAGTATATTTCGTACTACACGTACGAATAATAAATCTAAAGGTTTGTTAATAAACTTACTTGCCACGACTATTTTATCTACTTTTCAGCGCTAATTGTTAAGAAATAATCGTAGGTATGTCTAAGACCTCAGTAAATCATTCAAATACGGATCTACTGTAATCTACTGTGGTTGAAGTTGGTAGGTACATACCACTTGAAATACTTGGAAATTCTTCCGTTAATAGATTTTTTCATTATGAACTATACGTGGTTAACTGATATGATGTAGCGTTATCCGATAACCACGTTTCTAAAGCGCTTCTAATTTGCGCTTGGTTTTTCCGTGACCGACTGACCTTCACACTACTCTGTCGCACTGGTGTGACTGTAAGGTCTGTTAGGTACTGGTTGTATAGCAGTATGAAGTTTTCTTATACGTGTTGAGCAGTACAAGTCGACAGAGTGATAGCAGGTGGACTAAGACTGGCGGATTCGTCGTCACGTAGCTGTAAACAAGGTGTCGGGTCTGGTTTGAGGTTTTAAGATTGCCACAAGACTGGGATGAGTGGCGGACAGGACGAGAAGCAGGTCAGCAGCAATTACGGACTGAAAATGATGACAGGTCTTCACAAACTGTATGGTGTAAGTACACCGGAAGAGGTGTGGTCACCAGCTTCCTAATTTTCAGCCCCCTATAAAATGGCGCCCGAGCCGAACACGTCCAGCGTGCAACTTATAAAAAGTTTAATTTTTATCTAACCTTTATCTTTTATCGTATATACTTAAATATCGTTTATACTTTTTTTTTTTTTTTTATTTTTTTTATTTTTTTTTTAGCCTGTCAGTATTTTTATAGCACCTCAAAATACCCTTAGATGACGTAATGAAAATCGTTTGTATGTCGAACAACCAGTACGTACAAATCCACGTACAGATTACGATTAGATATTTTGTAGTAGTGTGGCACTCCCAGTCACCCATCCTAGGATTGTCCGGATTGAAGGTTACTATAATTTGACGGTATTAACTATAACAATACCTATAATACTGTCTCGCCAAAAACTGTCCAACTATGTCAAGTGCAAGTTTCACTGATGCGTCAAGGTTTCTGCAACCATCCATAGCGGGAGGAACCTTATTATTTGTCTATGGTTCATTGCCAGTTGCTATTTTTTTGTCAATCTCCGTAGTAAGTTGCGTCGGAGGAACGAGGGTAGGTACATTACTTGAGAAAAACAGTTTAGTGGGAAACAGTCAAAGGCCAGGAACCCCTGTTCTCAAAAGCTGAGATAAAATCTAAAAAAAAAAATCGATCTTAGAGATTTCCTATTCTCAACGCTATATTTCAAGATATTCATGACAGGTAGCGTGCGAGATACAATGGTCGGAGACAGTTGAGATGAGATACAGTCGAGATTGGAATCTCGAAATCGACAGCAATTTCTCCGAATACCCCTATTCGTCCAGGACTAATCCGCGTAATCCGTTATCACACTTTTCTTTGTTGTCAAACCATGGCAGATGATGTGATTAGAAATTATGTACCTAAAGTGTGATTAAGTGTATTAGTTTTTTCACACTAAGTAATATTTTATTTTAAGTATATTGTCGACAATTGGAAGTCGAACTGGATAAATAAATTCCACAAAAAATATTATTCCTAGCGATTAGAGTGCATATTAGAGCATTAGATAGGCTGACGATGATGACATAAACGTAACTTTTTTTTTTTTTTTTAATGTTCTCAATTTATATGATGTATCATGATTGGAATTTTGCATTTGATACTAAAATACCAACTATAAATCCTGTTATCACGGTAGGCAGACTCTACAGTTTGTTGTTATTTTATTTACTCACCTACTTTTTTGGAAAAAACATTTTACTATACAATCAGAATTAAAATGCTAATAAAGCTTGCTTTAGGATTACCGCTATCGTCTTTAGGTTTTTTTTTTTTTTTTCTCTTTCCTCCTAAGAGGATTTGGCGTCGCATGTCTTATGCATTTGCCAGTGTCAAGTATACATATATATTCTTAAGTTTTGTTAGATATTATCAAAAAAGTCATAGTCACTGTGAAAGGTGAGCAAAGAAAGTCACGGTCAAGTCTAAGTCATGCCCCAGTAAAGTGGTGAAAACTTTTCTAGAGCCTTCTATGGAGTTTTGGAAACAACACGAAAATTCACGTTTCACGACATTATACCATTCACCAACACTCGTGCATGTTCACGAACACTTAACGGGTAATAATTCACCGTTTTACACATTAACACTCGAAATAACACAAGTTTTGGAAAGTAATAAAATGACGCGACATGAATTCTTCACGTTCCCGCCAAAACTCCGTCTTTAGGTTTTCTAATGCTTAGAAAAATAATTGATAAGTACATAAAGGGCCCATATTTAGCATATCAAAGTAAAAAAGGTAAAAAGGTTAAAGTTGTTTACTGATAATAACCATTCCATCTTAATAAGCATTCAATTATGTGTTGAAATCGCGAAGTTTAATAGTTACATTATTTAACCGACTTTTTCGCGTCGATTATTATTTGTCGCCACTAAAAAATCAGTACAATAATGTAACTTTTTTTAAACTAAGTCATTCTGAAAATTGAATTCATTTTGTATCACCCCGTAAATGTTATCGACAAACCTACAGTAAATTATTTTGTTTTATTTCAATTATTAGTAACAGGAAAATTATTTTAATTAAAAGTTCATATCAGTTGCTAACTAGTCAGTAGTAATTTTAATTAAAAGTTCATATTATCGGTAGATAGCTAGGAATTATAAGTAGGGTGAAAAACAAACTACATGCATACTGTAAAGTAGGTGAAACATATATACATCGAACGAAAATCTAACTTAATGAAATTAAGAAAGTTAACACAAAAATATTTAGAGTTTGTTCTTATATGGGTGTGTAGTTAACGCCGATGTAAACTAAAATTATATTTAAGAAATTCTTAATTGAATTTTAATAAATTCTTAATTGAATTTTAAGAAATTCTTAATTGAATTTTAATAAATTCTTAATTGAATCAGTTACTGTTAAAAATATCGCTCCTGGACAGTCGAATCTTACATTAAGGCCAAATAACAGCCCATGAAAAGTAGTTGATTTAGTTACAATTTCTTTGCAATTTTTATTTTGAAAACAACAATTAAGTACTTATCCGTCCAAACATCATAAAAGTGTTCATAATCAGTGTTCATAACTCGTAATGTGTGTGTCACAAAGAAAGGTATATTACCTGGGCAATTAGCAAATACACAACCCACAATTTCCTTTATCACGCTGCCTGATCTTATTATCATTTTCGTTGCCAAATTATCTGACCGTATAAACATTTCTATCAAATAGCAATAATCTGCAACTCGGGTAGTCGCGTCAATGACTGCCACGGCGGTAGACTTGCATTGCAGCCATTAAACTTATGGACCTACTTAAAGTCAAAACTTAAAGAGCTAAAATTAAAACGTTAAAATGTCGGTGAAAAATTATTTGAAGTGTGCTGTAGTATTTCTTGCAATCATCTGTTATTGTGGAGAAAGTGAGTATTTAATTATTCTTAATTTATTTGTTATTAACAATAATACTATTATTACATGTTTTACTTTATGTGCTAGTTGAACAAGTGTAGTTTGAGTGAAGTGTCACATACTCGGTGCTTTTTTATCGGCTAGGGAGAGCTCTTGCGAGGATAATGCATACACGCAATTTAAGCGCTATTATTTAAAAAAAAATGCTTTCTTTCAAATGTATCTAAAAAGGCCGATTAAAAAGCACCACGTATACACATACAGGGCTATTCTTAATTAACCTAAAACCTGTCACAGTCAGTTTCCTACACCATAATTTTAGAGATTCGTTCCACGACTTTTGATAATTCGTAATTTTTTTCGGGTTATGCAGATTGTCCACCCTAAAACATCCGCGCTACGGTGGTTACCTGGAAATTCGTGTTCATCTATCCACTCCAGGGCCTGTTCGGTTAGGTCACGCTCGATGTCATTTTCAGCATACTCGTAATGTCATGGAGCGTCGTCAGACGATCTTACTGAACACAGCCCAGATGGGGTGGATAATTGTTTTTTTTTTTTCGACTTTCTCCTTCGGCTGTGTACAGTCATTTATAAGTAGAAGAATGAATAGAAGAAAATAAAAGAATGCATTGAAGCGCAAACAATTACCAAATATTAAATGACAATAATGACATTACGCGGATTAAATACTTGAGGGTACATTTTGCGTCATGGAATTGCTAAATATGATTTTGGGAAGCCTGCGAGAGGTTTTAGGTTAATTAAAAATGACCTTGTACATATCGGTACATTATCAGCTCGATTCATAAGTTTTTCAACTTAGCGAGAGAGTATTTATTTTGATATTTTTAGACTGATTTTTTGATACTTTATTTTTATCTTGCATTTTGGCTCCACACGTATGGTTCGCAGGGCATGCAGTGTTCTTTAAAAATCTGATTTCTACGATAAATATCAAAATATCAGATTTTTATGCGTGCTGCATGTGCTCTAAAAGGTCACAAAAAAACATCCTGTAAATAGTTATATTGGGCCCAAATTTTTCTTCATTATTATACTTATTTTTTAAATTAAATCAACGAATTTTCTTTTACTAATAAATAATAAATTTTCCTGATTACTTTATATCTTTTCCATTTGTATATTATTATTGTTAAATATTTTATTATTGAAAAATCCATTTGATTGCATATCAAGTAAAAATATTTATAAAAATAGTAGTTTTTGTCAAGTGCTACCGTATTCGTCAAATCTGCACAAATCAGTTTGGCTGATAAATATCAATTGATAATTTATCAAGATATATACCATGATACAGATCCACTGATATACATATATCAGCGAACCCTGGTATTTAGCCAGTGTCAAGTTTTGTTATTTTAAAGTAAAAAGCTTAGTATTTTTCCACAGTAAAAATAGGTGTCAGGCATAGTCAAAAATGTCCGTCACTGTCCAGTCCAAGTCAAGCTTCAGTAAAGTTATGGAGCTTTTCTGGAAGCTTCTATACGTCTTCTAGTTTTGAAAACATGAAAGTCACGTTTCACGACATTAGTAATTCACCAACACTCATGTACGAACACGAGCAATGGTAAAAATCCACCGTTATTAATTGATGAACACTCGAATTAACACAAGTTTTGGAAAATAATACAATGACGCAACATTACTTCTTCACGTTCTCGTGAAAACTTCTTGTTATTATCACTATAATATGCATACCGGACCACGTGTCAACTTTCTCCGCAACTTACATTAATTTTCATTCAATTTGTAAAATACCTATACAGAAATCTAAACTTGGATTTTTTTTTTATACCTATGAAGTACATAATTTTTTTTGTCATATAGTAATTTAAAAATAGTTGGAGGTGATTTACTTTTTTTCATCATATTTTTTTACAGCAAATGCACTAGACTGCTATGTGTGTCGCAACTGCAAGGAGGTATCCAGCCAGTACATTCAAACATGCAGCGCCGCGCAACCGACTACTACGGCTGTACCTGACACTACTACAGATGAACCGGGTTCAACTACTGTAGAGCCTACGACAACGTTGGGACCATCAACTACTGAAGAGCTGACATCCACGACGGAAAAGACCACAGTATCAACAGCTGCAGCGTCAACAACCACATTGGAAATTACCGACACACCTACTACCATAGGGCCAACAACCCCAGCTGGAACTACTGAAATACCAACAACCATAGCACAAACAACCGCACCGTTAACAACTGACATACCAACAACCGAAGCGCAAACAACCACAGACGTAACAACCATTGCGGAAACTACCCAAATGCCAACAACCACAGTGCCAACAACCAAAGAGGAAACTACCGTCGTTCCAACAACTACAGCACCAACAACCATAGTGGAAACTACCGTTGCTCCAACAACCATAGGTCCAACAACGACAGTTCCAACAACTATAGCCCCAATAACCACGGTGCCCACAACCACAGTGCCAATAACCACAGTACCAACAACCACAGATCCAACAACCTTAGAGGATACTACCATCGACACAATAACTACAGCTCCAACAACGATAGTGCCTATAACAATAGACCCAATAACCACAGGTCCAACAACTGCAGTTCCAACAACCACAGGACTAACAACCGGAGAAGAAACTACCGTCGTACCAACAACTACAGCCCCAACAACTACAGCCCCAATAACTACAGCCCCAACAACTACAGCCCCAACAACGACAGTGCCAACAACAATAGCCCCAATAACCACAGGGCCAACAACCACAGAGGAAACTACCATCGCCCCAACAACTACAGCCCCAACAACTACAGCCCCCACAACGACAGTGCCAATAACAATACCCCCAATAACCACAGGACCAACAACCACAGAGGAAACTACCATCTTCCCAACAACTACAACCCCAACAACTACAGCCCCAACAGCTACAGTCCCAACAACGATAGTGCCAATAACAATAGATCCAATAACCACAAGGCCAACAACCACAGCGCCAATAACCACAGTTCCAACAACCGCATTGCCAATAACCACAGCGCAAACAACGACGGTGCCATCAACTACAGAGGAAACTACCATCGACCCAATAACTATAGCCCCAGTAACCACAGGACCAACAACTACAGCTCCAACCACCGCTGTGCCAATAACCACAGTTCCAACAACCGCAGTGCCAATAACCACATCTCAAACAACGACGGTGCCATCAACCACAGAGGTAACTACCATCGACCCAATAACTATAGCCCCAATAACCACAGGGCCAACAACTACAGCTCCAACAACCGCTGTGCCAATAACCACCGTGCCTATAACCATAGCCCCAATAACCACCGTGCCTATAACCATAGCCCCAATAACCACAGCGCAAACAACCACAGCGCCAATAACCACAGCGCAAACAACCACAGCGCCAACAACCACGGATGAGACTACCTTCGATCCAATAACTAAAGAGCTAACAACCGCAGTGCCAATAACCACACCGCAAATAACCACAGAGGAAACTACAATCGACCAAACAACTACAGTGCCAATAACTCCAGCTCCAATAACCACAGCGCCGACAACCACAGCGCCATTAACCACAGCACCAACGGCAGAGACAACCAGTTTTACAAATAATGACGAGGTAAGTCAATAATAATTGGAGCACAAACTTTTTTGCACAATCAATTTTCATTGAATTTTTTCGTCTTCAACAGAATACTCTGAAAGAATGCACTATCGACTATTCTTGGCGCCACCCGTGAAATACTTTATATCATTGTGGAGTTTCGATGGCCACTTGTGGTCTTCTTCATCAGTTCCACCACCATATTATACAAATTTTCATTTGCTTTCTGCATGCAAATACTGGACTTTTTGATGAATATACCAAAACCGCTATTGTATTTGTTACCTATATATATATATATATATATTTTTTTTTATTGGGGTTGTAGTTACATATATATAATAAAAAATAAACACCAATAATAAATATATATATATATATATATATATATATATATAGGCATACAAGTACAATATTATTTATAATATTATTTAGTATTTGCATATATATACAAATACAAATGGCGGCTTTGGTAGCAAATGAAAGTTTGTATAATATGGTGAAGGGAATATATATATATCGCCATCGCTATCGGTGTTTGTGTATTTGAAGAGTTCCTTCAATGAATATCATTATCAGAATTGAGTTTTGATAAATCAGGAAGTACAAATAAAAAACTAATATTCCTAAATCAGTTTATAAATGACGGAGTTCTGAGGTACATAATGAACATAAAAAATATTAAAAAGTCGACCTGGAACTCCTTTCTATTTGGAAGTCGGTTAACAATCGCAGACAACAAAAAAATATTTGAATCTGTATTTTAAGTTTGGAAAAGATTGGTTGAAAAATACGACTTGTACACGAGTACCAACATACGTACAGATAAAAGCAAATGTATAAAGCATAGACTTTCTTTCGCTAGCCGCACTCGGTCAACTATTTGTTAGTACCGATAGTTTATTTTGTTGACGTGGATGAAATGTTTAGACAGCTAAGAACTGTCCCGAAACGCTTCTGCCTGGGACAGCTTCAGCCACTGAACGCTGTCGTCCTCCTTGCAGGCCTAGCACGGGCGCCGGGATAAAGTTATATCCACCCGTTTTGTCTTCGCGCCAACGTGACAAAGCTAGAATATGGATACATCCGTCTCGTTCTCGCGAGATAAATATGGTGGACAAAATTTTATCCCGGCGCCCGTGCTAAGGCGGCAGGGCTCGTTTAGGTGGACGGTAAGAGCCTATTAAAAAGGGGCTCTACCACAGGCCGGGAATACCGATGCCGCATTTTAGTGCCCGCATCAGGGCGAGGACTATCGATAGCCTTTTTATTATTATTATTAAACGTAAAACAAAATACCCGTAAAAATGTAGGCTGTCACGGACGTAAAGAAGAATCCGACGATACCTCACTTGTCAAAATTTGTCAATCCGTTTAGGCTACAGGAGGTACCACAAAACACAAAAACATACATATAGTATATATACTTACAAAATACTAACGTACTCGCATACATACAGACCCACCACTAAATTTATAAAAACAAAACATAGACACTGCTAGACTTATACAGCCCTGCGCACCCAATACAATAACGCCTTCAGGGCGCTGATGGGGCTGCCATGGCACTGTAGCGCATCAGGGATGTTTGCGGACGCGCAAAGCTATCTTGCCGCAATCATGCGTAAATGAGTCGCGTCCCTGATGCGCCGCGTACGGGGCAGTTCCAACAGCTACCAACAGCTGTTCGCATGGCGCATGGACCTGGACTGCCCAATAATGCAGCACTGGACTAAAGTCCATGTTGAACACTCTGGGTCCAAGCCGAAATATAGATTAAGATAGTATTAAGAAACTGACATTTTTTAATTATTATTGTGACTTTATTCTATTCTATTGTTTCTGTGTTATTTTATTTATGATATGTCATTGTATGTACTTTGTTATGGACTCGGTCTGAAATAAATTGATTGATTTGATTTTATAGATTATGGTTTCTCCATGCCATTGACACCAAAAACAAAAGATTTAGTTAAGATTTAGGGGTGATAACAGACTACCCCTGAAACGCTAATTTCATCAAAAACTTAGGAAAATTCACTAACTCTCTTTATTGCACGCACGAGAAACAGAGCGACAGCTATACAGTTTTAAATATCGAATGCGCCAGAACCTCGCGGAAAGACTATCCTCTTAAGGACCGAGACGTTCGTCCTATGAGCCGTGTACGGGATTTGTAGCATGCACCTCTAGCACCACATTACGAAACCGTCGATATGTTGTCTATCTGCAGCTTTTACGGTCCAGAACTCAGCGCCATTTAGGAACATGGGAAATACCAAAGTCCAGGGGCCCTATTCGGCGAAATGACATTTTTATCTCGGTCACTCTCACTCCCATTAAATTCTAAATTAGAGAGACAGTGACCGAGATAATCTCGAGCGCACAGGAATAGGGTCCCAGACGATGTAGAATTTGGTCCTCTTGAGTATGTTTCGGTTTTTCCATTCTTTGCTTAGTTGGATCATCGTATTCCCCAATTCATCCATTAACGCCTCTATTACCTACCCCGCTAATGTATGTGCTACGTTTGTGGTTGTTCTACAATTTTATGTTTACATTTTTATTTCAGGCATTTTCGGTTCGTCGACGAAGATTTGTAAGAGAAATAGTGCCGCCACAATATGAACCGCGTTGCGTCGTCACTTACTATCAAGGTAGGTGGGATTTTTTTATATAGCGATAATGACGTCGATTCTGTTGTAATTTTTTTTTATCTAAACTAAATTTGACAGCTCTACAATTATTGATATCCTTTTTTCACATATGGCAATGACATGAGATGCAGATATTTTTAGTCCTATCAGATAATTTTAGTGTTGGTTTAGTTAGTTAGATCAATAAGCAGCACATTAGGATCGACGCCAATAGCTCAGTGGTTATCGCGTTCGAATTTCCCGCCGCAGGGCATAGGTTCCAAGTTGCAAACCTATAAAATGAGCTTGAGATGAAAGAAAAGGTCATGAGGAAACAAAAAGTCAGTAAGTTCTTATAGGCCGAGTGGCCTGATGTCAGAATTTTTAGACCAGGACCTACAATTTTACGTGTCATCCGAACTACGGTATCGCTAAGTTGTAAATGTCACTTGCGGTCACCCATACGAAGACAAATCGCGTCTGCATAAATTGTTGATCGGTTATAGGAACACCCACTCGAGCTAAGATATAATTATGTGCAAATTATGTGTAATTATGAGCTACAGCATAGCAGGATCTGGCCTCTCTTTCCCAATGGGCACTCCGGGCACATGCCCACGACCCACGATCGACAGGACTTCACTTGAAATGTAACAAAACCTGACACTGGCACTACACAACGTGTGGAGCCAAAATATAAGAGTAATATAAAAATCCCCCGTCTTTGTCTGTGGTCTGGTGTTGGAACCTTGCCTATCTACTTTCTTTGTCTATTCTTACAAAATAGTGTAATATCCTAATGTACTCAGGGCCTCCAAGAGGTTAAAGACGGCCCTGAGCAGGGTAGCAGGGTAGGGTAGGTGGTAGTACGGTAAATAATACATAGGTAACAATTCTTTTTAGTACTCGACATAACTGGTTTGTCAACTTACTGCTGATGCTTTCAGGCGTGAAAGAAATAGCTGATCAAGTATTTAATGCATAAGGGGCAATTTTCTTTACCATTGTCTTACCACAATACTTTATTATTTTAGACGAGGATTTTTTATTTTTATTTTAGACGAGGAAGGTGAGACCAACGTCGTACGCGGCTGCTCTATCGCCTCGCCGACCCCTGAACAGCGATGCCGAGAGGCGATAGGCGGCGGCTTCCAAGGAAACCTCACAAGCTGCATTCTTTGCACTGGAGATCTGTGCAACGCTTCGCATAGAATCACAGTAGGGTTCCTCAGTTTAGCATCAGTGCTAATACTGCATTTTGTTAAGGAAATGTTATAGAAATAGATTTGATGATTTCGCGATTTCAACAAGTTTTCACAGGAGAGTCACTATAGAGAGTTATTATTTTAAATTATATCTGTGCGCGTGTTGTTCTTTATGTCCAGGTGGCGCAGGGAGCAATTTACACTCCACGCCAAATTTTATTTAAACACCAGTTAAGTCGATTAGATTATAATTAGATATGTGATATGTTTTTTTTTTTAAAGAAGTTTTTTTTAAAGATTTATTTCACAAACACATCACAACAAAATATACCTATTTTGTTTGACAATTTTGACATTTCCTTTTAAGTGCTACCATTACATACCTTTAGATTAAACATTTCAACATTTATTTATAAGAAAATATTTTAAAAGTTTATATAAAAGTATACTATATTATAATCTAAACTTAAATGTACAAACTAAAACTAAAACTACAAACAAAAAAGTTAAAATAAATACTTAAATAAATTAAATCTAAAATATCTACAAAAGTAGTAAGTAGTAAAGTAGTTATTATTAGAATACCATAAACTTTTTTTTTTTAAACAAACGAAAGCGGCATTGGCATTATGGGTTAATTCAAGCCATTGACACCAAAATCAAAAGATTTTGTTATGATTTAGGGGGTGATAACAGACTACCCCCGAAACGATAAATTTACCAACTCTTACTATTGCACGTACTAGAAACAGAGCGACAGCTATACAATTTCAAATATCCAATGTGCTAAAACCTTGCGGAAAGACTATTCTCTTGAGCGATAATGTCATAAGCATGGAGTCCGCTTACTCCCAAAAGGTGGACAGACGACATTTTGAAAGTCCCGGACAACAGGTGGCTGCAAATGGCAGAATGTCGTCCAGTGTGGTACTCTTTTTTCAGCAGTGGACGTCATCTGGCTTATGATGATAATAATGATGATTTAAAATTAAATTTTACTTATTTCATTACTCATGATGCACATTTTTTGTACCTGCTTTTTGTTCGTTCAGTTTCAAGGAAAATCTCATGGTAGATTTGTCCATTTCAAGGTTTGTATTGATTCTGGTTGTTTAACGAGTTGTCTTGACTAGTTCATCATTTGTTATTTTTTTGCATGTAAGTATAAAATAATAAATTAAATAACTAAATATTATTAAATTATTAGAAGGCTACCTGAGTAAAATAAAAGTTAGAATACATTGAGTTTTTTTAATGCACCAAAACCTTTAGACTCGTTTTTTTTTTCTGCTGTACATCCTCTTATCAGCTCATAGGCGTCCAGGTCCTTTTATAAACATCTATAGATAATCTATACATATTATTAGTACCATTTTTATTAATAACTAATTTCAAAGATAAAATTGTCTTTGATCTACGCAAGTAAGTTATCATAAAATTATTTTAATCATTCAAAGCAATCTTTCCAGTTCGGATAATATCCGAATATTATAAGAATATGATAAGATTTGTCAGATAAGTTTTTTAATCGGGCTACGTGGAATTGAAATGGGGATTACCCTTATAAATATAGAAAATTAAATACCCAATTAAGTTTTTTTTAAACTTTATCTGGTCCTTTATTAATGGTTTATGAAGTACCTACTCACACAACAATCACATCACTCTGCAGTGTCTGCAGTTCAGTTATTTTTATTTCTAAAAAAAAAAAAAGGTTTCCTCAGAGTAAATTATGCTAGCTTCATTATTTAGGGTACTTGTCCTGGGGGGCATTTGTTTAGTCCTCCCTGTATATCTAAGCTAGGCATACTAAGGTAATAGGTAAGTTTCGTTTTCTTTCGGCATGCATGCCTAGTGCCTTTATCATTGCCATTGTCATATGGGCAACTTAGCGCTTGTTTTCAGATGGGCCCAAATTGATTATGAAGGCAATTGAGCAACCCCTAATAAGTTGACGCCTAGGTAGGTACAAGCAAAACAGTGTTACCGTGGTATACTAAGCAATTAACCTGTAAATAAACCTGTTTATGGCCTATTGTTTTGTATGTTGTTTATATTAATCGGCAAGCAGAACCACCGGAGGAAGGGCAGCAGCACACATAAATGGGCAGCAGCAACCATTTAGCACCCCCACCTTGTTTATCTAAACTTGGTTTGTATTATTTGTAATGGTTGTAGAGCCAACCCACAATCACACATAATAAGAATCAAGGCGCCTACATAAACATACTTTCAAAAACATTTATTTCTATCTCCTTATCCAACTACTACATATCATAAGGCGTTAAAAATAACGTTTTAATTAGGTTTTTTTTTCTGTGGACAGCATTTCACCAAATTCCTTATTCTAGGAAAACCCTTATTTTATATTTATTTTGGCAATCCCTCAGGCCAAAGTAGGTGCTACGATCACGCTGGCTAACCCGACTAATATTATAGAATTCGAAAGATTGGTTTGTTTGTTCTTCTTTCAAGAAGCAGCAGATCAACGGATCGACCTAAATTTTTGCATGAATTTATATGTATTTGTATGTTTTTTAAGGGTCGGAGAGTCACATTAGGCTACTTTGTATCCCGGGAGAATGTATAGGTTCCTATTAAATAAAAATATAAACTGTGTAATTTTTTATATTGTATTGTGTAATGTATAAAGGTATTTTTTTCTTATGTGTAAACATTAGGTACTTCTTCTACTTACAATATTATCATCATCAGCTAGAAGACGTCCACTGCTGAAAATAGGCCTCTCCCTAAGAGCGCCACACCGACTGACAACGTGCCACTTGTATCCACCCCGCGACTTTTACAATGTCGTTAGTCCATCTGGTGGGAGGCCTGCCTACGCTGCGTCTTTAGGTTCGTGGTCGCTACTCAAGAAGCTTTCTTCCCCACAACAATATTAGTCCATTGTTAAATACTTCATTAATGTATTAGTCCATTGTTAAATATAATATTTTTATTTTTTACTCATATTACTATCGCATTGTTCATTTATTGAACATAATGGCGTCTGCCGTCATCCGCCGTTGAAGCATGAAAATCTCGATTGTAACACGAGGAAAAGCCGCACAATTGGAAAAGAAATAGACTTCAGTAAGATTTCAGTTGACTATTTATATGCTGTTGATGTGACACTTATTTATTAATAGTTCTATATAGAAACGCAGGAAGATGTCGCGGTACCCCGTTGTGTTTCTACTTGTAGTTTTTGTAGCCGCCATCGGGAGCTTCAGAAACGTAAACGAAGGTAAGCATTGCTATCATGACCTAGTTTGTCACTAAAAAAAAATAAGACAAGATGCGTCTATAATTTTCATTATTACTGGTTCATACGGAAATATTGAATTTGGATTCATGTGTGAATTCAGAGTAAGTATTTGTTGTTTAATTTGTGGTTTGTGAAATATAGAATTATACATAAGATGTATGTACTATAATTATTTATATTTGCGCAGTTCTAATTATATAATCCGTTTTGGGTCAACATTGATTCTACACAACGTATCCAGGATCTAAGACTGTAACTCATACAGCTTACGAGCTAAAACCTGTGACTTACGGATGGACAGACAGCAGAATACAGCGAGTTCCATTTTACTAGTTATTCTAAGAATTATCATGTTGATTTCAGTGCCAATAGGTACTGAAAAATAGGGTATTTTTATAGTTGATAGGCTAGGCGCTGGCCACAAATCACCTGATGACAGTGTGGTCGAAGATGCTAATCACACCTAGCCTGGAATGGGAACGGGATTTCAAGTGAGGCTGTCGGAACACACCGTAAGTGCTTCGCCACAATTTTCAACTTGACGTTGTAGCTACAACAAGAAAGTATCTGCCCTACTACTGTAGGTGAAAGGTTTCCTTGTGATGTTTTATTTCACCAGTAGTTTAACCCACCCTCTGGGGCTATGATATAACGCGCTAACCATTAAGCTATCTTCGCTACTGACTTAACCCAGAATACAAATGTTGTAGGTAACAACGACTCCGGGGTGATCAGAGGCTGCGCATCAGAGAGAGGCTCCTGTAATGACATAAAGCAAGTGTACCTCAACAATCATGCTGTAGAACTAGATTACTGCACGGAGTGGGACGGAGACAAATGCAATGGCGTATCTCGATCTCTTTCCGACATGTTCTTCGCGTTTTTCGCTGTCGTACTTGTTCCGATCTTTGGTAAATATATTCTTTCATAGCGCGTATTACGACGAAAGATTAAAGATATGACGCAAATGAAAAATTATCAATTTTAATAACGAAGCTAAAGCTTAAAAAGCCTACATTGGAAAGGCTAACTTTTTAGTTGATAGTAGCAAAGGTCTCATTAGTTTGTATAATTGTGAATAAAGCGATTTTCTACTTATTTTTTTTCTTTTTGCCACTTGACAAGTGTACACTTAAACTCAAAAACTCAAAACTAAAAATTTCTTTAAAATATTTCTGATGTTTATAATAACTAGTTTGCCCGCACGGCTTCGCTCGTATAGAATACAATACTATAAATACCACATTTCACATATTTAGGGGTTGTTTTTCAAAATATCTGAGACATGCCATTCTTTATTTTTATGCTAAGTAAACAATTTTCATTGGGTTCAGAATTCGAGTTTCATTGGCTTAGCATAAAAAAAAATGATTTCGATACAAACTTTGGGGGTTCATTCTACATTTTACCCCTTTAGAGTTGGAATTTCGCAAAATCCGTTCTTGTTGTTCACTTAGACCATTTCAAGAGTATTGAGTTTGAATTTCGCGTCCCCATCATAAGTTGTCTGCGCGGTGATTCCTAGAAAAGGACTTGTTCTTTTATATGATAGATGAATACAATATACAGTTTTCGGAAATGTACACTAAGCTTTATTTACGAAAACCTGCATATGTGCGACTTACTTGGCATGACTAAACAACCCTATAGAAAAGTTGGAAAATTTCGGGCTAGTTTCTCGGGCCGTTGAGTGTGAACCCCAGCTCTCGTCGTGTAGATCAGGGATTCCCAGACTATTTTGTGCAAGAGACCCCTTTTCTAAAATGAACTGATATCTCAGACTTTAAGCCAAACTATTTAAAGAGACTATCTCTAGATCATAACCTGGTGTAGATCATAACAATAACAAAACATCGCATTTGGATAATATTTAGGAGTAGACAAATAGGTGCTTTCTGTGCGTTTCAATATTCTCAGATTAGGTGAAAATGCCATTGTGTCGCGCCGTATCTATTTTGGAATCGGCATCGGCATCGGCAAAACATAGTAAACATCTCAAAATAGGCAAGCATCTCAAGTAATACTCTGCCGCAACACATTTTTCTGAAAATATCTTTTACTTGTCCACCGTGATACTATTCGCTTATTGTGACACAGTGTCATAGAGTTTGCATAGTTTTGGGTCGGGAATCCGTTACGTTTCCGAGAAACGAAATTTTGTTTATATGAGGTGTCTTGCAGATATTGTTCAAGTTTTTGAAAATACCTTAAACCCGCTGATTAAAGATAGGCAGGATACCTCACGACTACCAAGAGGTCTCGAAAAAATAGTTGTACTTAGTTGAGTATGTTTTAACTATACGCCACTTAACTGCCTCTATATCTACGATGAAACAAACCAGAGGACTGGCTTACTTCTACTATTTATGCACCTCTGTCATACCTACTGTGTACCAACTTCAGGCTGCCGTGCCGCCATGTTAAGGGCTGTACTTCTCTCTCTCTCTCTCTCTCTGTGGTATGTTTTGTTTCCTGTCATAGCCGCAATTTTTAGGGCCGGGATACTGGATACCGGCGCGTTTATTTTGTATGTATTTTGGGTCCTCTGGTTTCTTTCGTAGTAGCTCTGTATCGTAACATTCGTTTTAATGTATTTTGACAACATTGTCAAATTTCAAATACGTAGTTACGAACATTTTGGATAAAGATCCAACTGTGAATCTGAACAGATAATAAAAAGAAATATTATTAAAAGAAAAAGTAAAACATAACTGACTGCAAAATGTAGTCTATATAATGTAATGAGGAATCTGCAACGACACCTCGCTCTTCAAAATCGGTCAAGCCGCTTAGGCTGCAGGAGCACAGTACATAATTATAATAATACTACGCCAGGACTTAAACTATCAGAACACACAAACATACTTACATACCATTTTATACTTGCATACTTATATACTTACATACTTACTTGCATACTTACATATACCCTAAAAACATTAGCTTCCTTGTAGTCGGGTAAAAATCTGTAATTTAATTACCTTTGTTTATTAAATCAATTAACATTATTATCGTGCTAACAAAATGATTAGTAAATATTATATCTACAATTTTTGACGCCTCTGTCATAGTCTAAAGAACAGGGCCCGTACCGTGAGGTGCTTATTGCGATGATTGTTAGGTTCACCCGATGACGCTGCTCGACCATGAACCGTATTGCCGCGCGATAAGGTGTGTGGTTGCGCAGCGTTGTCAGCTGAGCCTAACAATCATCGCAATAAGCACCTCACGGTACGGGCCCAGATATTTATACAGGATGGCAGGTTAACCCACGGACCTTACAAAAAATCATTTTAATATAATAATAATTTTAAATAAAAAAATACCGACTTCAACTGAACCATTTATTTAAATTTGCTTCGTCATTGTTAATGAAGTTTATCTTGGCGCCAGTTCCGGAGGCCATCTTCATCATCTTCGACTTTACCAAATAATACGTTCTGAATGCAAATTTAAAATCGATATTATGTATGCCTATAATATTTCAGGAGTTACCTCAATTTCTCATGGATCCGATTATCAGAACTGGGTTTGATAAAAAGCGGACAAAAATAATAAAAATGGGATCTAGAAGTATCTCTTTTCAAATTAAAAAATAATTTTCCAAACGGTTAAGGACCTCTGACACAACAAATACATTTTAAAGAAAAACTTGAAAATCTCCTCCTTTTTTTGGAAGTCGTTTAATTAATAATCGTTTATAATGTAACGTTTGCAGCAAAAGAGAAAGAAACGAAAATATCCCCCATACAAGCGTCAGTATGTCGTAACCGCAATCTTGTGTCAAAGAGTTGATAAAACAGACCTATAATCAGAAGAGACAGGAGTTACTAAGCAATATTTTATTAGCGCACCGATATAAGTAGAATTTTATATTTTATTTAATTATCGCGCATTTAATTTACTAACTAATTTACCGAACGCTGCATGACGCCTGAAAAAGTAATTGTTTACAGGCCAGTGACGACATAAATGAAAAATAACTGCAAAGTATATCTAATGTTAATAATGACAACATAAACTTGAAATATTTTTTAGAGATGAAGTTATGTCTGAAACCAAAAGAATAGGATTTGAGTGGAATAAAAACAGTATTATCATTTTACTAGGAAAAATGACGTGGTTTTGGTAGACGACATCTTGTAGTGAGTGAGTAGTAGTTTCGATTATGATGAGTTCATCAAAATCGGTCTAGCCGTTTAGGGTACAGGACCTCCCGTACCCTAAACGGCTATATATAGGATACAGAAACATACATACCTACTTACCTAAAACACTTCTTATTTACATACTCACATACTTACACAAAAACATTAGATACTTACCTTACCTTGGGCAGCGAGTAAAAAAAAATATTGTCCCAAACAAGTCTATGCGGTCATAAAATTTCTAACCAAATCCAGACTAGATTGAATGTAGCGTAGCCCAAAGAACCGTGTGAAAAGAATAATTGTTTTAAAGAAAAACTGCATTCCTAATAAAGTGACCACGGTCAAACGGTCATCTACATTGAGCAACTCGGTACCGGTCCGAAACCTCCGGGTCGTCCGGAGGTCTGTGTTGGTCTAAGGCAAAGAATACTTTCTGTTGCTCTAAGGTCAAAGCAATGTTTAGATTAAAAATGTATCCAATCTCTGTCAGAGGAGTAAGTACAGGTCGAAAAAAAAAGATTGAATAAATAAAAAATCTCGCTCTCAATAAAATTGTTAGGGACCCTCTGTTTTTAATTTACCTTTGTTACGCTGAGTTGTACGCAACACGAATACGCCGTGTTCACGCCAAAAGCCGCGCCTAGTTTACTAGGTAGTTGTATGCGACTGGATAATTTCACATTGGAGTAATATAGAAGTTGGAAATATACAGATAACTTTTTAAAATTTGTTGTTATAATAAACCTCCTGGGTATACAAATAGTTTTAAGATATTTAATTAGTTTTACGTTGTATTATTTCTGTATATATTAGCAAGATAATTATATCAAAAATGCTGTGTATACGATGTTTTGATTAGCAAATTTAAAATGTATTCTCTGTATTATTTACAGTGTCTTATTATTTTTGTACTTAACATATAGGAAATAATAAAAATGTGTAATGTTTAAATTATACATTTTTGTTTTTATTATATTATTATTATATAATAATCTGAAATAATAATAAAATACGCAAGCGAGGCAAACCGTGGTCGCGACACGAAAAACGTCGCGTTTTTCCACCGCGTCTTTACCGTTTCTCTGTGACACACTCAATTCATACCACGAGTTCGCCAAGCGCTGCTAGTCGCCATTCGCTCGCAGAGTACGAATCGAGACGAACGTATCGAATACGACATCAATTTATTTAAATACTTTGTGAGAAAAGTGAACGTTTTGTTAATATCTTAGTACAATGGCGAATCTCTCACTTCTGGTGTCTGTTCTCTTCTTGGCCCTGTTTATTCAAGATGGTGAGTAATTTCTTTCAGTTTGTGGTTTTGGCGCCAATATATTTATTAGTGTTTACGTCGCGTTCTTTATTCTTTTGTGCGATCTTTATTGGAACGAATACATTATTCGTTGTTTCATCATAACATTAAATAGGACTTGCTTATTATAACGAGGATTATAAAATATGAACGAACTAACCTAGTTTTTTTTTTAAATGAAAATTTGCCAGATGTTGTTGGATCTCAGAAATCACTCGTTTCTTATTGTTATTCTCTATACTGTTTGCGATTAAAATAACAGAATTAAATGAATAATTTATTGGATGATATGAAAAAAAAAGTTAGAATGTGCCCTGCCCGGATACGCTACACCAATACAAAACTGTGACCACAAACAATTATTATCTTGCAATGTTGGTGATACGCTAAACCAATACAAAACTGTGACCACAAACAATTTTTATCCTGCAATGTTGGTGATACGAGTAATATGTACTTTCCAGTGCAAGGCAAGACTGTCAAACTATAATAAAGAAAGTGACTGATAAAGATAAGAATGTAAACATGTTTATTCGTAGGTTTATTCACTCAAATGATAAAAATTATCTATACCTATCTATCTACCATTATAAAATTCCTGCCTACCTTGTTTTGTAAATAAATGCGTCTTACATATCTCGAAATGACGTTTATTATTTATCATTGATATCGGCATTGTCACGTAAGTTTTGTTAACTCGAGTACATAATGAACCTACATTCAACATCGGTTATGTCATCACGTATCCAAATAAATCTAATTTATTACATCAAAACTCCAGTTAAAACCAGAACCCTCCTTCTTGGGCAATCGGTTAAAAAAAGCGTTATTAAAAATTACCTTTAACTTGGGAAGCCTTAATAAAGGTAGGTGTACACTTACTAGTCCTGTTCAGACTACCCGATTATTTCAGTCGAATGGCGAGTAGATAGATTTCTAACAATAAAAAAATTCAGTAGCCTTAGTAAGCGATTGGTACTATAGTAACTAAATCACTCGTATTATACGGACAGTATGAACTAAGTTTGAGTGATAAATATTTAAAGCTAGTAACCAAACAAAATCCACCGAAGGACGGGCAGCAGCGTTCTCTTAACAAACGGCGATCGTTCTGCGATCCCCAAGCGCCTGCCAAACGTGGTTATAATGGCAACCACTTAAGTCGCAGACCTTTGTTCGGCATTAGACGACTTCTGGCTTTATCTTAAGATAAACAAAAAAAAAAGAAAGTTATGCTTAAGTAAAACAATCTGTTATTCTACCTACCACAGTACCTACATAATAAGTTACATAAACGTGTAGAGGTGTGTCAAGAGAAACCGGATCAGCAACTTCTCGATTTGGCACTATAGGCCCAAGTGGAATAAAAAATATTTGAGTTGGTTCTTTAACGTAGTTTTTGTCAGACTATGCTATAGTATATCGCATTGTAGCTTTTCCCGCCCCACCCTCATTTTGTCCCGCGGTAAATATCACAGTGTGAATTGCGAACGTGTCCATGAAAACAAATAAAAATTTAAAAAAAACACAATTCGTCAATGTGCTCATAACTTATATATCCATAACTAGAGTGTTTTTCATCAAAGAAGTCCCCCAGAAGCGGCGCTGTCATCGCACGTTGAAAATGCGTCAACAAAGGGATTGGAGTAGTTCCGTGACTTCTTTCATGGAAAGCACTCCTAAGAAAGAACCCTGCTGTTAAATAATAAGAATCAATTTACTCTTTTGAGAGATACGATGCCAGACAGACTAGGCTTCAAACTTATAACACGATAGCACTGTTTATTTTGGAAATTCATACCTACAACAGAATTGACGTGTTTCAAATCTAGTTAGCTCTTCATAAAAATGTTATGACTGGCTGATAGACGACGCGTATTCTAATCGTTAAGGACTTAATTTTGGACAGGACTGCGTATAACTGTGCACTGAGAAATAAGTGAGTTTCTCAGGAACTCAAGTTTGTATGGAAGTTTGTCATTATTTGCCTTGCCTTTGCGAGGCCGCATGCCGTGTCCCGCGTACGAAATCGTGGACATCATCCTTGTCCTACAAAAAATATAGGTACGAAATATGTATATCGCGCAGCAGGCGAGGCGAAGGTAGCGCCGCGGGGAAAAAATTAGAAGCTATGCTGCGATTTGCGATACATAGCCTAGTCTGAAGATACCTTTACAGAAAAACAATTTTAAATAATGTGTTAATTGGAACCAAATGGATGCAAAAGCCGGTGAACGCGCCGTTGCGCAATATTTTATTTAAATGAATAGTTTTTTTTAATGCGATTGTGTTGTTGCAACAATAACTTTTGCGGTTGGATGAGCTGGTATTACGCGTTTGGGATGACTCATGAAATGGGACGAGACAGATGGGGCGAAGACGGAATAACCCCAAATATCTTGCTTTCATTACAATAGATATTAGATATTTTTTTTTTTTTACGATCTATGTAGTAGCTGCTTTCGGTAATTTTGAGAACTAATTAGATGTCAGATAAATTCTTATCTAATCTAAATCGAATACATGTATCCAATTATAAAATCCTAAGCACCTGGTAAAGTAAACCTCAAGCCTTATCAGCTCTTGTAGACGTCCACAATTGGACGAAGTCTCCCTCCTATTGTTTGCCATTATCCCCAAACTTGGCAAGCGGCTTGGAGTTCGCAGGATTTTCACCGTTTACTAAGAAGATGCTGCCCGTCCTCCGGTGCTTCTGGTCTCACTTTTAGGACATACCCGAGTCCTCGAACCTACTCGTACGTAAGTAGTAGATATCGCCTGAACCTAGGAGAAATATATAAAAACTCAACATGATTTGATTTTAAAAACACGTCTGATATCTCAGTTTGAACTGCAGACAGCCAGAGGCAGTCGATGAACTAAGTATGCTTATGTTAAAGTCAGTGGATGAAGTAGTATCGAATGCTCAGTTAATTATTCCAGTTTAATCAAATGTGCTATTACCATATCATGCCCACACTCAATCGCATGTCTGGCATTCAAAGTTGTGAACAAAGATTTTGCTTGGTACACAATATTGCATGTGCCACCATTTCCTGACAATATTATGTACCTTGTCTATTATAAGAACCCAGGTACTAATCAATACTATATTTTAACATAATTTAACTATGTTTGTTTGTTAATGTTTATCCGACTGCCTAAAAAGGAGGGTAATGTTTTTGGGGTGTATTTATGTCTGCGTGTTCCTATATTACCTCCTGTAGCCTAAACGGCTTGACCTATTTTGACGAGTGAGGTGTCTTTGGATTCCTCTTTACGTCCGAGGTGACATAGGTTACATTTTACAGGGCTTCTTTTAGTAATATTACTTGTATTTTATTTACATCTAATTTCATTACGAAGCAGTTATAAATACGAAAAAAAAAGTTTGCGCGTAAGTATGTAAGTGTTTGTTCCCGTTCAACTCTGTAATGGCTTAATGAACGAATTTGAATGAACTTTGCTTCTACATTGGAAAAAAGCTTCGAAAGTGCGCACGAGATAGCTTAATCTCGTCAAAATTCTTGTTTGTTATCTCTTCTTTTCTAAACAGCTGAACCAATATTGATGACACAAGAAAGTAGTATAGAAAACGGAACATAATGAAAACGCGGTGAACGTAGTGGATTTAAAACCTACTTTTCATAAAGGAAAATTCCTGGAAAACTGAAAAACACCGTGTAAAACTGCAAGTTCCAAGCTAGTAAGTGTAGGTATGTTTTAGCAGCATAAGTCTTCAAAGAGCTACAATATTTTTTTAAATTCTCGTTTCAATTGCCAAATTAATGGTAGCGCGCACGAGGTAGCTTAATCTCTTCAAAATTCTTGTTTGTTATCTCTTCTTTTCTAAACAGCTGAACCAATATTGATGACACAAGAAAATAGTATAGAAAACGGAACATAATGAAAACGCGGTGAACGTAGCGGATTTTAAACCTACTTTTCATAATAAAATTCCTGGAAAACTGAAAAACACCGTGTAAAACTGCAAGTTCCAAGCTAGTAAGTGTAGGTATGTTTTAGCAGCATAAGTCTTCGACGAGCTACAATATTTTTTTAAATTCTCGTTTCAATTGCCAAATTAATGGTAAGCAATAAAACGGTCTAGGCTAGAGAATGCTTACCTAGAAGGTACTTGTGTACTAAGTATAGATTTGTATTACTATTGAAATCGGTTTGTTTTACACAATTAAATATTGAACGTAAGCAATAAAGCCTTTACAGTGTGCATACAAAAGTACCTTCCACATACCACGTAGGTGTTAGCCGCTTTCACTTTCGCTATCACGATTTGACACACTTTTTAGCCCTTTTCTATTTCAAACACACACCATCGTAGCTTGTACACGCATAGCTGCAGTTAATTGTGTAAAAAGAGCCGCCCTTTTGTTTTGAAATGTTTGTTTACTCAAATGAAACGAAATGGGTTAGAATGGTGGGAATGCTTGTGCTTGGCGTTTGCAAAACCATTTTGGTTTCGGAAAATTAGATACCTACTACTTTTCTGAAAAACCGACTAGCGAAGCGACCCGCCCCGGCGTCGGTACCAAACTCCACAGGATCACCCGCAGGGCTAATCTAAAATTGCCTAAAAATTTAATCACATTGCCCAGCCGTTTTGGAGACCATAGGAGACATATAAACACACATAGAATTTTATACATATAATTATGTAGAATAATTCATTCAGCATTTAAGAGCTGTTGTCGATGGAGCAATTTCCGGATTGTGGGTTTTCATTTCGTTGTCCACGATATCTGCTTTCCCTTTTATTTGGTCTAAGAATCCTCTCTGTGGTCTTCCGAGCTCTCTCTTGTTTTCTAATCTTCCTCCTATGATCGTTTTCATTATTTTGTCATCTTGTTTTAATCATCATACCGATTCATACTATCAGTATTTTGTATATAGTTGTTTTTTATTAAGTATAGCGATATTAAAAGAAAGATGAATATTCGGGGCTTGAGCCAAAATCTAATATTTTATGCTGTACCCCAGCGCAACTCGGTACTGTGCCTACATGTATGTAAGCTTACTTTACACACCCCTCATAGATGTCAATCAACAATTCAAAAAGCAAATATTATAACGATTCCATAATAAAATGATACTATTATCCGTACCCGCATAATCACAATGGTATTCAATAAAAAAAGTCACGACCCCTCTTTGACCAAAGCCATTGTGGCAAATCACAATATTACTGCTTAGATTAGACACTTTATAAAATCAGTATGAGAATTGACCACTAAAATAAACAATAATCTGAATTCTGAAATCATAAAACACATTAGCTATGGACCTTCCTTTTCAGCCCAATTATTACTTTACGGCCATGTTTCTGAAGCCGAAAGTTGTAAGTAGTATTCGTGCTTAGCGTAACCCATCATCTTCATTGGCGGCTCAAAGCCACCGCACAAGCCACAGCAGGGCATAAGCCTTCTCTCTCTTTTTCGGCATTTTGTGTAAATCTCATCCACGTGTTATTATATCGTCACTCGATCGCTATCGTATATTATTATATACTAGCATACCTACGGACTGCTTATTTAATACTCACGTTTTTTTATTCTTATGACTATCACTCAGAAAATAATGGCTATCAAGACCACGGTAGCTTTCTTGGACCTTTATCAGCAAGTAAACTTTCCATAAACTTTTGCTAGCATTGCCCGAGAGAAAGTTGTGTCGTCCGAAATATTTGTATTATTCTGTGTCCATGTGAAAGGTGCCGATGGCCTTTAATTTAATGTTGTTTATGTTTTTAAATTCTGTGATTAACCAATGAATAACTTTGGTCCGCAGCTTACCCGTGATCGTGTATGAAAAGTATTTTGCCATTCTAGACGAGATATTCTAGGATCTAGGCTATCTTTATCTTCAAACTGAATTCCATCCAAATCCGTTTAGTTCTCATATTGTTCTTATGCAGTTGAGTGGCAACAAACTTACACATTTATAATTTTGAAGGATTTCGATTACTTAGTAACTTCTTTTCGTACAATGTAATTCTAATTACTTTTTTAATTATAAGTGTCCTTACTTCTTTCAGTTTCTATACTGCGTTCTGTCATTGATTTATATAAGCAGCCGTCATCGTAACACTCCTAGGAAGTATTCGCTTTTAATAATGCCCATGAAATTACCGTCGTTCTACGAATAGCCACTCAGCTTAATTAACTAAGTGTGCAGTGACTTTAAATAACAGATCTTAATTATTTGTAACTTTAATTTGATAGTCTTAATGGCGTAGTTAACTATCAGTGACTGTTTTAACACAAACAAAGCACAATGTTTATCTTCGTACCACTGATGTTTAGTAAATTGTAATAATAATAATGTTTATTTGAACAAAAAAACTAGGATCTAAAGATAAACAGTGTGCACTGGATTCCACACTAGGGTGACCTGTGTCGTGGTCTCCAGGCTCTTCATAATACATCTACATAATCTTCCTGTATGCATGCTTACTCAGTAAATTGTGAATTTACTGAGTAAGCATGCATACCTACAGGAAGTGTCATAACTTTCCTACTTTACGCTATAGGCACCTTCTTTTACTTCTATAATATATTATACTAGTAGTTCGCGGCGAACTGAGACCTCGCGACATCTATATCTTCACCACCGCTCGACCGATTCAGCTCATATTGTATTGAAATGAACTACTAGCCTACAAAATTTCATGAAGATCGGATCAACGGTTCGCAAGTTATCATCGAACAAATATACACACAAACATACAAACATACATACAAATGCCGATTTGTCCCAGTAAACTCTGAGACCTTCGCTTCGCTCGGTCAATAATAATAATAATATTGGTAGACGTTTTTAACACACTACACCATTTAGCCCTAAATTAAGCAAGCTTGTACTGTAGGAACCAGATAACTAGTAGAATACATGTATATGTATATATATTTTTCTATCACAGGTCATATAATATAGCTTTAACATCTTTTTGGTATTGCGTGGTATTGTGTTCCTACAAAAATCTGTTAATTTTCTTAAAGGGATTTTCCTTAGTCGCTTACACCCGAATACTGAAACGTTTGTAATAACTTTGACGACAGATTAAGTCCGCTGCTGCCTTTGTCATTTGTTTAGTGCCAGACAAAGGCAATTCAATTCATATATTTCTCAAATATGGGTACACACAGTACACTTATGAATGTCAGTTTTGGTACAAAATGTATATTATTAATACTATAATAACATAAAATTAAAAATAATCAAACATTTAAAAAAAGGCAGCATTAGAATTAATCTGTTGTCAAAGTTAACAAGCGTTTCAGTATTCGGGGGTTAGTCATTTAAAATTGTGTTGAATAATCCTAACTAATGTTATAAACAACCGTTATAATTCAACCGCCAAGCAGTAGTGTGCAAACATTACTGTGTTCCGGATTGAAGGGCAATGTTTCCCGCCTAATTACATAAAGAGATTTAACATCTAACCTCAGGGTGACGAGCGCAGTGCATTGCCGCCCGTAGTTTTAAACTGTTGGAAGTTCAAAATTCTGGGTTGCACTGAACTTTTATGGGCAAGCGTGACGCTTAACATCAGGTGAGCGACTTAGTCGTCTCGTCAACCAGTTCATAAAAAAACAAATTTGACTCATCTTATAAAACAATTTTGACCTAAACTAAACCAGACCTGCGTCGTTAGTCTGATATGCTCTGAGTATCTGTTCAAGTGTCTCATGCCTCATGAGTCACATGGCCTGGTGACCTCAGGGTGCCCTGGGTCAGGGTTCCACCAATGAGACCCGTCCCACTTGTCTCTATTACACTTTTAATGGGATTAACTAACTATTACACTGCTATAGTTAGAAGTTAGTTGGACATAAAAAAAAAACAGGTTGGAGCGCTATTCTCAAATCTAGGTACATCAAAGCATATCTCTAGTCCCTATACTAGAATTATTTAAACGAACTATTTTAGTGAAATGTTGTATAGGGTAAGGTGCCCTAAGAGTGGTACCTTATGGTACTTTATGAGCACTCTTGGGATACTAGTATCCAAAGAGTGCGCATTTTTCATCGTCTGCGAGATTCGCAATAACTCTTAATTTTTGATACAGTAGTTTCTTATTAGTGATATTATTTGAAGAATAATGTCCCTGCTCAATATTAAAAGAATGTTCATTTTAATACTGTCCTTTTCTTTGGAGTTAGGCAGTTGTTTTAAAACTGCGCACTCCTAGGGCACCTTACCCTACTTCGTTTGTTTAGTTGGTTTTGTGTTTTTTTTTTGTCGTACTGGTTGACGAGACGGTCAAGTCGCCCTGATGTTAAGCATCAAGCTTGCCCATAACAGTTCAGTGCCACCCAGAATTTAGAACTTCCATCAGTTTAACACCACATGCGGCAATGCACGTATTCTGACTGATGATATAATAAATAACATTTTTAGTAAAATAAAGTCAAAAGATATGGCTGTGGATGAGCTATAATAAGCCTAAGTTTCCTCTAATTCTCTTGTTAGCTCATTGCTAAATCATTTATGATTGCTTAACCTATTATGAAACTATTATGACTATGACACACGCATTCCAAATTGGGGCTCCAAGTACCGGAAGGAGGCTATAAATTACGTTGATCTTTTAATCATGTCCATTGTACTCGTATGTATTATTTTTTTTTCATTTCTGGAATTTTCCTAATAATCTGTTGTGTCACCCCTTTAATGACGCTGAAAATAAAATATCTCGGATTCCAAACTGTTTTTAAAGCGGCTTAATTTTTGCCTACATTTCTTATGTTGTTGAGATAAGTAACAAAGATAAAATGCAATTGTTTTTCTTAACCTTCTAATGATGGTTTTTTAATGGAATTAAAAACTGTAATAATGAGGATTCACCTTATTGAATTTTAATTTTTTACTTAAACAATATAAATTATTTAAAGTGTACTTGTTCGCGCCGTCTTCGCGACCTATTTAAAAGACTAAATCTAATATACAGCTTACTAATATACTATGTCAACTAAACCCACATTTCAAACTCGCGCCATTCGCGCAGCAATCATTCATCCATTCATTCACTCAATCACTCACTTACTTCACTTCATTCAATCAAACTACACACCAATTAATGAGGCGTTTTACAAAAAAAAAATACCTGGTTATAAAAGTACCCAATAGATGGCGTTAGATGTACCTTGAGTTTTTTCTGTCACTGTCAAGACATGACACTGGCTAAATACACAACGTGTGGAGCCAAAATTTACGATTTAAAAAGTAAACATAAAATATTTCGACAGAAATGACAATGACAGGTAAAACGATAGGTTTGTTACGCCATCTAGTAAGTATTTTAGAACTACTTTTTTTTTTGGAAAACGCCTCATTACGTGTTATAGAATTTATAGAAAATATAAGCAGATTCCAACCAAAATCTGTGTTTCTTTGTTCGTACTGAACAGTACTTATGTCTATTAATTTACAAAAAAAGATTGACTTACTTTAAAAATACCTGATAATAAAACAGCTACTTTGACTAACGTGTTCTGGCAACCTGAATTCTAGCAAAAACTAATTCTTCGCCAAGGCTCGAGTAGCAAACCCGAAGTATGTTTAGTTTAGGTTGTGCCGAATCGGCACCGATTGTTCCTTTTGTTACACTGATTGAATGTGTCCGTGATTAATGGCATGCTTACTCACACTGGCAGGTACTTGCCAAATAATCAAACTACGCTGTGTCTATTTACCTGTATATGACTATCTACAACTTTCGCCACAAATTCAGCTTCACAAACCACACACAAATACTATACACACTTACTTAGCGCACACATATAACCACGCATGCACACACCCTCTACACACTCACTCACAAACAGAAACATACACACACACACTTATATATACATATGAATTATGCCTACAGAATTTAATTTAGATTTAGAAATTATTATTTTTGGCTTTTTTGTTTTGTTTTAAGAAAATATTGTTTCGGTATGGTATGAAAGACACTAGATCTCGCGACACAGGTCCACCTAGTGCGAAATCTAGGGTACTAAAAATGTTATATTGTTCATTTTTGTATAAATAAATAAATATAAATTTAAACAGCGTTATGAATAAAACCTATTATTCTGCTCGAAAGAAACGTAGTAGATATTATTTATCACTGCGAAAGTTCTTTGTCTGTTTGTTTGGTGTTTCCTCACGATTAGCCTGAATTTTGTTTCACTAAGCAATAGGAAAAGTACTTAAAAAACCAAATACCGAATTACCTCAAAGAAAAGGAATAATAGGTGATGACTGGTGATGACGCTATATTCATAAACCACGATGCAGCATTGTGTGGGATCCATATGACTACATCGGTGGTGTTGCGTTTCAGACCGTGGGCCGTATCCTTTAGTGTAATATTCCTTATTTTATACCTACTTTACCTTTTTTATCTTTTTGCAATTACGTCAGTTGTCATGTCTACCAATCTCTACGGACAAATCCATACTGAAATCATCTAGAATGCATCTATAATATGATGTTACGTAATCACAGATCGATGATTTTGTCGACGATAAACAGTTTCCATCTCTACCAACTCAGCTCTGCCAGCGTTTTCACGTGCAATGTCTGCTCACAAAAGCTAAAAATGTTGACTTCGTAAAAGCAAAGGCGTATAGTAGGTAACAGAATTAGCAGTGTTACAAGATGATATTATTATTAGACTACAAATTTCCTACGAAGTCACTCGTCCCTTCGGCGTCGTCCCGTCACCACTAATTATGACAGCCCGGATTTTGGCTCGCTCCCAAAACATTTTCTATAAACCGGAGGAAGCATTAAAACCATGGACCATGGTGTTTCGACATGATCAATGCCATCTAAAACAGCTCTGACATCACGAGACGTTTCTGACGCGAGTTTGTACTTTAAGTTCTAAGTTGTAAGGCGGCTTGTTGATCAAATGATCTATCTGTGTCGTGGCTAACAATGTTTACCATCGTGTAAGGTCACGCTATGGCGATAGTAAACTGGTTTTGAGAATCAATCGCAAATTGTAAATGCTAATATCCCTTTGGAAATCCAGTAGTACCTAAGTAATTGTACAAGATTCACTACGATTACTCGATTACTAATTTACAGGTACCTCATTTAATTATGGCATATTTTTTTTTGCAAACCATATTGCCGTAGTGTTGTAGTGGTAGGACTCTCTTAATTGCCAAGTAGTAGTGTGCAAACATTACATGCTTTCAGGAAAATTACTGAACACAGATTTAAAATCTAATAGGTATCTCAGTGCACTCCTCGTGCAGTGCATTACCGCGCACGGTCCTATATTCTGAATGGCACTATCGTGCGACTTGCTGTTGACTCAGTTGTATAAAAGACTAGTTGTTACTCGCGACTTCGTTCGCGTGGTCATAATAAAAGCATCCTGTGCCGTCTTTGCCGTTCGCTAGATGGCGTTGATCCATTTTTATGCATTTTTTGTCATTGTGTATCACAGATCATCTGTATTGTGTATTGAAAGTTGTAATGTAAGGACTTCTGAATCGCGCAAGTGAAGTTTTTTTCCTAGAACGAACGCATTCATTTTTATACCTCGAAGCTTTATTGGTCCTGTTACGACTGCGGCTATATTCCTGTGAATTATAATATTAGTTAGGATTAGGATACCTTTGTCTACTATACAGTACTTACAGAATAACAAGATTTCAGAACTAAATAGCACTGACTACTCACTACTACTCAGGTGCTGTTTTCTTCCAGTAACAAACAACGTAAAGGTAACTTCTACAAGGTAGGTAGGTACGTAAATAAAATGATTACACTTTCTTGATTCATCTCTTGTGCATAAGGAAAACCTCAAGGTGCTTAGCTAACAGTCATGTTATGCCCTTTAGCATTATAATTTTCCGACCTAAAGGTACCTACTTACTTCACATACGTACGCACTATATATGAATAATAAAATAATATTCATCTCTTACTTCCCCGCACGGCTTCGCTCGCATAGGCTACAGTCACAGATAACACCCTAGATTCTGATTCAGGACGCTCGAAGCGCACCACGCATCAGTCTAAATACACTTATAAGAAATTACTCTGATTGGTTGATTGTTAGGCGCGAGTAGGCGTAACCTTGAGATAGTCAATGAAAACGCTTGGTCGCACTCCCCGCGACCCGCGCCTTCCTCAAACTTTGGTGACTTATTGTAGGAACAACGAATCTCGTAATGCGGTATCTAATGTGATCTGTGGCTACAGTAAACATTTAATTTTCATCTATTTAGGGGTTGATTTTTATGATTAGTACACGATTAGTAAGAAGGTACATATACCGAGTTTCATTGGCTTTTTTTTTATTTACAATATTGCTCCACGGACTCCGGGGTCCGTGCCATTTATCAAGTTTTACAAATATTTTATCAACTAAAACGGAATATAAATACTAAAGACTTTACAAAAGGAAAATACCAACGAATATGCTAATAAAGAGCTAAGTGCTATTATAGATTTGCGTATATACTCCGAGCAGTCCAGCTCCCGCAAGCAGCACCCGTTCACGAGTTGACGCATGTTTCATTGGCTTAGCATGAAAAAATATTTAATTTCCATACAATTACAGCATAGCCCACATTGTCTCTTAATAAATATTTTCGCAAATTTTCTAAGGAAATTAATTAACTTTCAAGTCACGCGACAGTATAATCGTTAGCTTCAGCTTTTTATAGTGTGGTAGAGGACCATCAATACTGCTCCTCTTCGCAGTACTATCGTGAACCCATGACCTATTAGTTATATCGCAAGTAAAAATGATATAAAAATTATTAACTAGACGTTTAGTAGGGTTGACAGTTAGCGCTTGTCGCCTTTTCATGTAGTCTCAAAGACCAAAAAATAGGGAGAATTTTCGTATTCTCTAAATTCGTATTCTCCGTTTTCGGGCTGCACAGAACGAATGAGATAAAAAAAAATTGATGACTAGAAAAATCGCGAATTTAATTTCTCTGCACTTTTGATCGTTTCGTCTTTTCCTTTTAATCGAAGGATTATTACCTTTGGAGTTATTTATTCACGTATTGTATGAATTTTGCAGGTACCAAATATCATACTAGGAATAGATATATATACTAGAGGTGAAAACAAAGCGCACTCTAATTTTATCGATCTAAATATTCTCATTATTTTGTTTAAATTTCAAGTTTATGCTCCCGTTGTGGCAGAACCCATAGTGACCTTGCCTGTTCATAGCCGGCATAGGACTCATTAAAAAACTGATGAAAAAGGTCGTAAGCAACAGTATTGCCCACACACTTACGAGCTTCATGGCTTCCAGAGAACGTTTTAGAGGGTTTAACGGTTGACCCATTAACCACACCTATTAGTCAGCGACAACATGTGATACTACGGAAATGGTGACGACTCACTTAATATTTATTTATCACGACCCCTAATAGGTATACCTATTAGGGGTCGAGATAAATAAAGGCTTCCTGAGACACCTTTATTTGTAGGTATACTTTCATATGCGTAAACAAGTATTTGAGGTACATAAAACATCTAAATATTTAGTTACTACTTAATTTTAGTTTTACTTGGATACTGCAGCATGCGATGCTAATGCACCCGTAATGCATAAGTTTTCCTAAAGTTTCTGAGCTTCAAAGTACAAAAAACTGGACTAAATCCTAGTGGCACTGAACTGTTATGTGCAAGTAAACGACTTGGTCGTCTTGTCACCGAGTTCCATAAAAAAAAAACCTTGCAACTAAGAAATTCTGGCTACATCGCTGACTCCACATATAATTGTTCATCATAGTGAGCGGAGCTGCCGCATTATCGGCTCAAACAGTAATGTTTTAATTTGAGATTTACACTCAAATCGTAAACCATAAGGATTACAGAGACTGAGTATGATTTCGAATTGAATCCTTTCCGAATGGCTTCAGAAAACGGTGACAGATCTGTCAGCTCTAGTGTACAGATAGACCGCTCTCAAGGCATGCCATTCAGCCTTATCCACTCCGCGTACTAAGTCTACTCACAAGAAAACTGTAACTATTGGCAACAATTTTCACATACCTACTCGAAGGTACAACCAATCGTGTCCTCCTAAAAATCTTTCGCAATACAAGGACGGCGGTGTATTGCCCTTTCGGGCATCGGTCGTGGGCTGGTTTGTGCAACAAGAATGTTGCGTAAGGGCATTAGAAGGGCACAGCCTCTCAACCACAGAATATGTATAACAGATAAGTAAGGTCGCGATGACTTCGAACTCTGGAGCTTTTTTAAAGGGTTTTTTAAACGTATAACAGAAATGACAAGGTGCAAATTTTGATAAACGACTTTTCTGACGACATTAAAAGAGAGCAGGAAATGGATAGACGCGACGGGACAGGGCCTGAGTGGAGTGGATAATCTTAATAGCAGTGGAAAGTTCTGAGGTGATGAGATGACGATAAAGAATAATAAATATAAAACAGGGCTTCTATTCTGTAATTATTATAAAGTATCCGTTTTGAGGCGATACATCACTGATATTGTGCAATACTCATATTGTTATGGCAATATTTATTTTAGTTACCTAGCAGTAGTGTGTAATAAAAAATTACATAGGCAGTATTTATTCAGTATTTCGGTGGGCTTTTTGATGGAGTGATGTCCGAATAACACATGGATACTAAACGCACCACACACCAAAGACAAATTTGTGTGCAGAAAAACATTTGTGTTACGTGTCTGTGGTTACGTGATACGGCACACTTTTTTTAAAGAATTTTTTAAAGAATACAATATAACTTTATTATACACCAAAACAAACTTTAAAAAAAAATGAACAATAATATTTTAAAAAACGGTAGTATAATGGGCGGCCTTAATGGGAAATTTGGTGTGTTGTCTATTAGGGCACTCGTATTTAAATGTTGGTCTGCGATAAATGTTCCGTGTGGTGTACAACATATTTTTTTGTATTAGTGTGCGGTGCCAGGTGCGCCATCAAAGAAAATACACTTTGACTTACAGAAATACAGGATTTTTATTTATGACTTTCCACATAAAGACTATTATAATCCTAGAGACCTATTTGTAATGGTAACGTAATGTAATGTAATGGTAGATGGTAATGGTAGTGCTAATCAATCATTTCAACACATAATCTAGCGCTATTAGCTCGCTACCATGGCAACGTCTAGCAAAAATTAAATTCGAAGCATAATTTTATCCCAAATTAACTTTTTCGCGGTAAAACAATTTGATTGATTAAAATTCCGAGGCCACAACAATCTCGTGATGAGTTGCGACTTGTGACTTCGAGATTCCACAACAATAAGTTAAATGCCAATGTTAACATTCTGTTATTTTTATAGATGTCTTGAATAATAATCAACAAAATAGACATAACTTAGATACGAAAATTTACCTAATGCCTATGTAAATTAAAAGAACCACGCAAAATAATATATAAAAACCTACCATATGATATATTTGTATAGATAGAGCATCAACCATCAATATCTCTAATTCTAGTAATTTCTAGAGTCTTCTATATGTATTGAAGCAATCTTCAATACATGTAGAAAACAATACATTTTAAAAATAAATAACATCCCAAGAACATTCACGACGAACGACGTAATTGTTATCAACACCACATAAACTGCTGCCTTATCTATGGCACAGTTTGCAGGTAGAATACGTATACAAAATGACATAATTAAAGACAATTGTGGGTAACTGAGTCACACAGCGTGTAATTTATGTTTATTTGAGATAGTTGCATATAGATGTGGCGAAGATAAGCTGTCTTATGATCATTTCACGTGCCAGGTAAAGAAAGCTAGATTGAGACTCGCCGTTCAGCTATCTAGGCGTGTTGGTTGTAAATTGAAGTGGCACAAAATTAATTTTTATATTTTTGTTAAACTAGCATCGCCCCGCTGTTTCACCCGTTTTCCTATGAGAATTGTATATACTTCGGGGATAAAAATAAGCATATCTTTTAATACAGGGTACAAGGTGCCTAAAATTTTATCAAAATCTGTTCATCCCTTACAGAGTTAAATGGAAATAAACAAATTTAAACACTAATACACAAACTTTCGCATTTATATTATTAAGGTTGGTTCACTACGCATAATAGCCTTTGCTGTGAATTCGAGCAAAATTATGGCATCCACAATTTAGCTTCTATATATGTTATTCCCACAACTGTCGTAATTTGCTATTTCATTACAATGAAGCTAACGTTAATTTCTATTAATACTAAACTTAATTACTTAACTTCGATAACTCTCGAGTGTTTTTCCACTGCGATATTGCGTCTTGTACAATATATCCCATACTATACCCAGCGGATATGTAAGTACGTACGATTTGTTGAAGTTACAGTTTGAAGATTGACTTCCAAAGTAACGCCTGATTCATTCAACTATTACTCATGCGATATAATTATATCTTCATAATCTAGACGAAATTCTCAAGTTTTCCTTCTAAAACATCAAAGTACTAAGTAGCCGTTATGTCTCTGTACCACAGCTTAGTAGATTGTTATACGCACAAAGCGCGATGGACTCGCACTTATAGGCTTCTCTTTGATATAATACGTACATACACTCAAACAAATAATATTATATGTATGAGTGTATATACGTAATATATCAAGGAGAAGCCGACACACTTACGACATGCACACGAGTGGAGTGTATGTACGTATTATATCAAGGATATATAGGCTGAATGTGGCCTATAATTTTAATTGTTTTGGTCCAACTGCGTGTAGATGCAGAATATTAAACACTGAAGTATTTACAACTATTTATATAATTTATTATTTTTTCGTTGGTGGATTTTGAATATATTCTGTTTGTCAATAACAAAACTCTTTTTTTAAGTAGTACGCCCCAGATAAGGCTACACACTTACGACATGCACACGAGTGGTTTAAACGAGTAACAAGTTTTTCGTTATATACTCCTAAGTAATTTCTATCTCAATCTATTTAGGTTAACGCTAGCTCATGTATAAAAAAGTATCCTTGCGCACTGAATAGCAGTAACAGAAGTACTCCACTTACGGCATCTTAAAAAAAAACATAGGACTATGTATAGTAGAGCTAAGCAATAGCGCGGTTGATTGATAAAAGAACGCGCATAAAACTAACTAGGTAGACATCACACAGTCATACTAAACAGTAACCTGCGCTGAAAAGTAAACATTAGAAACTTAATATCTATATAAGTATGTATTTGAAAAATATCTATGTATGTATATCAGTCTCTGGCAGCCATATTACAAGTTTTGCTTAGTTTGGGGTCAGATGACCGTGTGTGCAATAATGTCCCAGATATTGATTTATTTATTTATTTAGTCTTAATTCAAGTTCTCAACTATTTATTTCTCTGTCTTTTCAAAGTCTAACTACTGGTAAATATATGAAGCCTTCGTTTTACTATTTGAAGGTTCATTGAAGAAAGCTAACAGTACCAGAATGCCACTTTGATATTCACAGATCGTCACCACGCGTGACCATCGTACACAAAATAGTGTTGTCATGTACCACTATAAAATGTCTTCCTTTGTCGGTGGTCACCGTGCGTGGCAGCCCAAGGAAGACGATAACCTTAACAGCTATATTTTAGCTCCCGCTGTATTGAGAACGAATATAATTTTGTATGTAAATGCCACAGAATAAGTGGCAGTAGATGTTATCATTGTTTGGTGAGGTCATATTAAAATTGTCACGCTCACCGCAGCTTCACAACTTGTAATGCTTCTAGCGTACAGAGAGCGAAGCTATGGCGTGCAAAGGTAGCGAGCAAATCTTCTGTAGGTTAGGAATATTGTTATTATAAAACACACCGAATGATCTACCTACACCTAATCTACTGCTGATTGTAGCGCCAAAGCATGCAGCAGGTCTGTAAACCTCTATACATGGGTTCTGATATATATATTTTTTTAATAGGTTAATTATAAATTAAATCATTTCATGGAAGTTGAAGACACGAACTATGAACTTAGTAGTGTGCCTTTGCAAAAATCAGACGCTATTAAAAATGTAATTTGCAGGGACAGAACTTTGCTAATCTACGTTATAAGTTGGATGTAGAAGCAGCCCCGACTGCGTGTTTCAAGGGTAAACGCTCGTGCTGGTAGTGAGATAGGTCTAGGAGTTAAAAAAGGACAGACAATATAAAAAGGGTAATTCTCGTACCTAAAATCACAAAATAAATACATATTTTGTGCTAAAGTAATAACAGTTTAGTTAGACAATGAGAGATAGATAGATAAATAATTATCAATGGCGAGCTAGAAGAGATATCACTATAGGACTTATTCATCTTGCTTCTCCCTGTGAATAGCAAGGTTTACAAAGGCCTTGCGAGATGCCATTAAGTTTTTATATTGAAGGTTACAAGCTGATCATTCAATGATGTTTATTGTAAAGAGTGCAATGATTGTAACAGCACGTAATCTGTAAAAAAAATACGGAACTATTTTGAAGGAAATAATAGTGACAAAGCTGGCCTACGATACTGCAATGCAATGCAAGAAACGGTTTGAGGAAAGGGGTTTGATGTTATGGAACACTTTAGGTTTATTTTTGTCGAAACCTTTACATATTTTACTATAGCTATCCGATCTACGTACTATCGACTTCTTAATGTTCGTAGATTTAAGGCATATTGATAGAGGAAAATACACATACATAATATATAGCTTGCAGACGATGTAACTACACATCGACGACGCCCCCAGTGCCTCCGCCTGTAAATATACACAACACAAATCACTTTCAATAAACAATGCATATTAAACATGCATAAGGAATATATATTTAAATTTATATTATATATTATAATAATATATATGTAAAGTATGTATCATGTGTGTATAAGAAACAAGAACTTAATTATTTTTGACCATTGTAGTAGTTTTGCGTATATTTATATACAAGGTGTTACTGAAAGGTGCAACAATATTGAAAGGTATGGATGTACTCATCATTATGAACAACTTTTTACTATGGGACCAACCTTGAATTGTGAAAAATATCAGCTGTTCCATAGAAAACTGTCAGTGACACTAAACAAAATGTATGGAACAGCTGTTTTTTTTTAGCGATTTCAGTATTGGTCCCGTTGTAAAAGTTGTTCATAATGATAAGTACATACATACCTTTCAATATTGTTGCACCTTTCAGTAACAACCTGTATACACATTGAGCAACTCTGTACCGGCCCCAACGGCCGGGTCGGCCGGAGGCATGCTAAGCTTATAAAGATTCAGGTGCTTTTATTTCGTTTACATAAATGTTTTTTTAATTTTTAACTGTTTTTGTGTTCAATTCCAGGTGAATCAGTGCGGTGCTGGACCTGCTCATCCGACTTGAACCCGATCTGCAATGACCCCTTCCGAATCGGTCAAAGACTAGAAGATGTGGACTACTACAGAGACAGCTCGTACGGCTTCAAGATGGAAAACTGCGACGCCAACACCGGGGCCACATACCCCTACCTGACATCTTCCAAGTCCGCTTGCAAGAAGCAGAAGAAATACAGTAAGTCCCTCTACTTTTTTTGATTTAGTTGTGTTCTCATGATTTGGGCCTCTAGACCTTCACAGGAAAGGCATCCTATAGGTCTTTTGTAAATGAACGGCGGTGCATGCAAGAGGGTAAATTTATCTAATGTAGACTTGTCTGTGAAGGCTTGTTTACATGACCTGATCTGATATCATGCGAAACGGATAGCTAAATATGAATTTCGTGGAAGCAAAAGTGACAAACTATGATCTTATTAGTTTGTTTCTTTGACTCCCGTGAAATTCAAGACTAGCTATCCCTTTTGCACAATTCAGATCAGGTGCGTGTGTGAGGCTATGATATTATAAGGCATGATAGATTTAAGAGCTCAGATCACCGTGAGCCCAGTGTAGAGAAGGGTTTGAACCGATTTAATTCCAATTTCTGGGTGGAATTTGCTCAAGCGCTTGCCGTCATGGAAATTATTTATTCGTCTCCTCAGTTTACAAAAAAAATACCATTATTTAAGTCAGACCAAATCTACTAATATAACCTTTATAGAAACCGACAACAGCACGTCTTCTCTTACACGCCAGTTTTACTAATTTTGTGTAAGTATGATATTGCTGTCAGAAGTGCTTAACAAATGTATTACTATCGGTCATGTTATAATGACATAACATTCGATAATTACTAAACTTAGCCAATGTCTACATCTTTATCATACCTCAAATAAAATACCATTTCCTATCGCGGTCGCACTTCCTGCGATCTAAACAACTTTTTACTTTTACTTCACGTGCTTAGGAAATCGAAATGGCCTTTTACCAGAAGAACCAGATTTCTAAATTTCTGTACTTAAAACTACTATTCGCAGCTAAGATATTCTTAAGCTAGACTTACCAACGTATTTGTAGAGTTGGCCAAATTAGGGAAGTACATTTTTTTACAGACTATTAGGTACTTCAAGCAGTACTACGATGGGAAATGAGATTGTAGCGCTCATAGCGTAGCTCGACTAGGTGTTTCTAACCGATCACCAATAATTATGTAAAAAATCGGACGTTATGGACTTCGAGTGATCGCGAGTGGCATTTACAAATGTACGCTCCGGGGGTCGGATGTCACTTTAAATTGTTGTTCCCGTTTGTTAGGTTAACAACAACCGCTAAGCCATGACATAAAACAGATGACATAAAAACTCTGGCATCATCTACTCCGCCTACACGACCAAAAGTTCTTTTTAAATTCCAAATATTTTTGCGATTGACATCATGCCTAATGTTTTTATGTAGTCCTGGATGTAGCATAATATGCTTACCTGTAGCCTGTATTTTAACTATGGCTGTAGGTACCTGTTTACTCCCAGTTTGAAGATACTCACCCATATTGAACTTTTTGGGAAACAAACGACGGTAGCGATAGTTCTACATCCTCACTGTGCGCATAAAAAGTGTGGAATTGAAGCAATTGGTGACGTGGGAAATGTCCACCATGTACATGAAGTTTTACTAAGAAAACTGACGTGGTTTTGACACGATTTGTTTTAATAATACGTTAAAAGTTAACTTAACTTTAAAATTTTATTTTATAACGGGAATACTCACGTGAGTACTCCCGTTATAAAACAAAATATATGAGGTTTGGTCGCGATTTTCTGGCCGTCTGATAATAGAAAGGGATAGGCAGAATTAAGTTGTGCAATTCCAGGTCAGGTTGTGCAGATAAGTTGGACACTGTATTTTCTTATACCTGCTTTAGCTACGCCGCTAGTAAAACCAATGTTTTAGAGCAGGGCCACAATAACTGGGACCCTACGAACCAGTTTTGATTCGGATGCCGTTGCTTGACTTGACCGTTATTTGAACAGTAAAGTATCGAAATAGATACCAATTTGTTCATGACTGACACCATGAGTTTGCATTAATAACCTTTGCCCGAGTTTATCAGTGTTTTCTTAACTCGTGTAAGTTTTTATTTAAACGTACTTAGGATCATGTTTTGGTTAAGTTGTTGGCCTTTTCGTAAGATATCGTGCAGGTCTCATAAGTATATACCTATAAGCATATAATACTAAGGCCTTTTTCATCATCTCAAAGTATTGATTAGCTACTTTCCGATTTGTGCTTAATTGCCGAATAAAATAAGTCCTAAGTAACTTATGGTTATGTTCAGTTTATGTGACAGTTAGTGCTACTCCTACATTTTTAAACTTAGCTTAGCCTCGCTTAACTTAGCTTTGCTTATCCGGCGAGTAGTACTTACTTGAAGATGATGAAAGAGACCCTTATTAACAAAACACGATTTGCAGTGGTTAGGACTGTTTTGCAGAGTCCGCCTTGGGAAGATGTGGTACTTCCCAAGGCGGACTCGGACCTTTGCCAGTAATTCAACCGCAAAGCAAATATTAGTGTGTTCCGGATTGAAGGGCAATGTTTTCAGCGCAATTACTGGGCAGAAAGAAATTGAATACCTCATACTTACCTCAAAGTGAGAAGCGTAGTGCATTGCCGCACAGGGTTTAGCGACTTGCTCGTCTCATCATCCAGCCAGATATTTAAAAAAAAAAGTGCTACTTCGGCTCCGATCGCGATCCTTCTATCCAAACATCTGTACAAATAAACCTGCCGCTCTCTTATTGCATTACACAGCCACTAATAACGAAAGTGTCCTTAAAAACTCACAGATAGATACAGCGTATACCTACCTATCTACTGCGTATACAGAATTACCTGCATCAAAAGTAGATAGGTATACGCTGGTATACGTACCTAGGATAAAAGAAAGCAAGTCAGTCGAGGTGGCCAACAACAAAGCATGTTAAAAGGAAGTGGTCATATACAGTGGTCAAAGGGTTGTACAGTGGTTAGGTCTCCCCCTACACAGAGAACACCAAACATAAAAAACAGGATTGTCTTAGGTTTCATTTGGATACATTACTATGGTTTCTGGACAGTAGACATTTTCTAACTCGCAAATGTTAATAAAGTTAATTATTACAGATAGGTAGCTTTACGAATTTCAAAAGTCAATGGAAGCCTGACCAAAACTTAAATTGCAGCTAGCTACCTAGTATAAACGACTAATAAACGGACTAATTACATAAAGACTGTAGATAGCCAGGTATTAGGTACTGCGCTCATTGAAGGATAAATGCTAATGTATGCAATGAGATATCAATTAAGTGTGCCGTGGGCCGTGGCGGAGATAATCAGATTAGGATGAGGCAGTCTGAGTAGATGTATTTTATACCGTTTCTGTTTCTTATATCTACTTTTCTAACGGAAAGTAGATTAGTAAATTGAAGTACCAGATTTATCCACACCAAAGAAAAATTTAGGCACATACTTATTTAGGTAAATACTATAATTATTTTTAAATGCATGTGTAAGAAGCTAGGTAGACAGACGTTCATTTTGGTAGGTTGAAATTTTGTGGGATGAATGGGGATACCTAAGAACTTTGAAGCTTTATTGAATTGTTTAGATTTGATGGAAATACCTTATTACCAATCAATGAGTTTTGGCATCAGCTCATCATAGTGGGTCTCTACATTTATCTCTTTAACCGTGCTAATATGTTACCGAATGTGATTTAAACTATTGTCGGAATAGCCGACTCAATTTAACGTGAGTATTCCCGTTTTATTAAAACAAAACGTGCTAATATGTATATTATACCTTAAAAATCTGTTGCAATTTGTCTTGATTTTTTTGTTCCAAATATGGACCAGCCTGAGTAATTAGAAAAAACTAAGTGTTATCTACACATAATATCATTCAATTTGTTCCACTAACAAAAAACTATCCTACCTACCTGCCATATAAAGCAGGAAGCTATTTTCTTGGTCATTCATAGTCGTATTTAACACGTTCCTCGCATTTTTCAATGCCATATCTGCAATTACAACATGTGCGTTAAATCGAAATGTATGTCCTTCCACTTCTATTGTTCTAGTGAATCGGTGCTAATTACAAGGCAAGCTCCATTCTTGCTGTTTTGAATAGAGATGCGATTGTGTTTATGGCGGAATATCCGTCTGATACCTACTATGCGGCCTGTCTGATAATGGCCGGAACTAGAAGTTCGCAAGGAGTAGGTACCTATACATTATTCTTTCAATTAGTCTCTCATAAAATCATCGCATGATTGGATACTGAATCCTACTTCTTTTAACAAGCAACAAATCACTTAAGTTACGGCATTGGCCTCATTAGGCGTGAATTATAAAGAATGGACATAAGGCACGGATACGGCGCGGACGTGGTGTCGCTTCAAAACTTGTTCATACAAAATGTATGAAAGCGACGCGTCGTGAATTATACACAAGCGATGCGGCGCAGATGTGGTGCTTCGTTCCCTGTGCCGCATCGCTTGTGTATAATTCACGACGCAAGGAGCTCGTCGCTTGTTAAACAGTGCGAACAGTTTTTCTCTTAATAAATTAAACAAATAAATTATTATACATGTTTTACTATTATCAGTAGCCTTTCGTGAGGACTGACTGGTTCTCCAATTTGTATGCTGCGTATATTTTTTTTTGAAACCGTCGTGTATCTATTGCATTTATCATTTTATTTTAAACATTAAGTAATATGTTTATTTAAAGACCGTTTTTTTTACTTTCGACAATATAATAGGTACATAAACATTCTCGTGACGTTTTATACACTATCAGTATATTTATTTAAAAAAAACGTTATGTTACAATATAAGACTTTAGACGTGAACGTCTGTTTCTTGCTCTCTACTCTCTCGGCGAGCATAAAATTAATTAATTGATAATTCGTTATTTAGGTAGGTTGATACCTATTATGTGAAATATTCATGCCGAATAAATTTAAGAACTGTCCGGATGTCCAGCCCATCTCTTTAAAACCCTTTGGGATGCGGCAATATGATGTAGTTTGGGCGAGGGAGTGAGGGCAACGCCGAATGAGCTATGTGTGAAATTAAATTAAGACACATTGTCATTTAAATAGCGCTAAATGACTACGTAATCCATTGTTTCATTTAGGTAGCTAGATAATTTGTATGACGCATTACATCTTCTCTCTTAGAAAAATTGTGCTAAGAGGTCATGTAAATTTGTTGAAATCTACTTCTATAACCATTATATTTCTGCCTGCATTATATTTCTTACATTTTAGGGGTCCGTAACAATGAAATAAGGAACACTTATTTTGAGAATCCGATGTTTATCTGTCTATGTGTCACGTTCGATTTTCTCAGGAATTATAAATGTTGTGGACTTGACTGCACAATTGACATCGTAAATTCGTAATTATTACAAAAAATATTTAAAAAAAAAAAAAAACAGGACAAACATTTTAAAGCTGCGTAATGTGGTCAACTTGGACATCATAATGAAAAATCTTGGTTTAAATAATTTCCAAATACTCATAGTTTTTGTAACGTTGCCGTTCCCCATAGCCTCCGATGTTTGGGGGCGAAAAAAATCTTAAGTGCCCCTACTACCTACCTAATTTAGGCAAGTAGAGCGTAGGCGAAATGTACGGTGAAAATAAACTGAAGTTAGAAGGTACCAGACAAGCGAGTTTTACTCGAGTTTTGGCGAATATAATATGCTAACCGTAACGCGTAAGTAAGAGCAGCGTCACGAACCTACTAATTGAATACTGTTAATTATGGGATCCTACGCACTTTCGTTTGTGCCAGCTGTCTCAAAATAGATCTTTATTTTTGTCCATCGCGTAACGTCTGTAAAGGTCGGAAAATACCGATGTTAGGTACACCTACTAGTTTAAATCACGACATTTGCACGGAGCTTTTACGAGCAATTTCCGGAGCTTAATACAGCCATACGGTATTGCGTAATGTAACATGTAACTACGTAATCTTGAACCTTAACAAAATACAAGATAGTCTATGCCTAATCATTTCGTTTCCATATCCTGTGTATGAACTTGTACTTCTTCGACTACCTAAAATCGGGAGCATCCATTAGAGATAGAAAGAAAAAAACATTTTCTAAAAAACCGGCCAAGTGCGAGTCGCACTCGCGCACTGAGGGTTTCGTACCAAAAAAAAACTTTTTTCTTCATACTTCGAGATCCTTAGCGCGAGCCCGGCTAATCAGACTCACATATTTTTGCACTATAATGACTACAAATTTGAAGCTTGTATGTATTCACCCAGTTATTATCTATTACGAACAGACATAGTAACCCAGTGTATGTGTCAGGTACCGCTTAAAAAAACCATGATTCTTGTATGGAGACGTCCTTTTTTATTTTGTACTTTTCATAATTTTTCAGAAAATGTGCCATAATACCACATAATTCTGTGAACATTTCAAGCGGTTACCTATTCCAGTTTAAACGGTTTTACAGTACGGAACCTTAAAAACGAAAGTTACCAATATATTAACACTGCCTTTTCTTTCTTCCAGTCAACGGTCAGATGGTAATCTCCCGCGGCTGCACGTGGAAGCGAGCTGACGATTACACGACCACCTGCCCCAGTTCCAACAACGGGCCCAACGAGGTCACCTCCTTCTGCGAGACCTGTGATTACGACGGGTGCAACGGAGCCGCTGCTGTCGGCAAGACCTTGGCGCTCGTCCTCGCACCTTTGGCCCTTCTGCTCTTCAAGTAATTTGTAAGGAGATACGGCATTGATTGAAATTACGCGTTGAGTACTTAGACAGGTTGAGTTGATGTTGAGGTATTTGTGCCTACTATTCAAAATCGTGATCGTGTAGTTATGTTTGAAACTGAACGAGTGATCTGATGTTAAATCAAAGCCAAGGTTTAACCTAGGTGCTAGGTATTTGAGATCAAAACGGTCTTAGACAAGGTCAGACCTTGAACATACACTATAGATTGCAGAATCAATACGTACAACAGCTACTAAAAATGTAATTTCAATCCATGTCAAATCAATTTAGGTGATACTTTTAGATAAAAGCTTAGTTTTAATGTAAAGAAGAAACGAATCGCAAACTGCAGATTCTCCGAAATTTTTAATGAATTCATGCCATATAATTTTGATATAGGTATTTAAGGAGTAGCATAACAAGTAGGTGGGCATTCGAGGCAGCTCGACGGTATACAATTATGATCTCATACAGCGATTCAGATATATTCGTGTCTTGCGATATCGCAAGCATAAACATGGGCACGTCATCCGATGAAAGTGGGACAGTAAGGTACTGTCCTAAACTGGGACGACGTTATGTAAATACAAATTCAGTATTCGCGTGATGCTCGGAGACTTTCGATTAATTCTTTGATTGTGCCGTAGTAATATTATTAAATCTGTGATTGTTCTGCCATCAGAAATTAGCGTGGGATCAATTTTGAAGACAGATTGTATGCTATTGTGTATCAGTTTGAAGAGCGATGTAAATACAGTCAAACAAACGGCTTACAAGAATAGCGAATAGTTCTATGTACAGGCGTGGCCTTACCATCGGCGCGCGTCTTGCATTAAAACAGCCATAGCCACAGTAAGCATATTTAAAAATACTATTACGTAGGGCCCTACTAATTGTTTAAGCCGAGTTTGCGATACGTTTCTTTAAAAAAAATCAAGAGTACAAAAGTTTGTGGGACCACAATTAATTCCCAAAGTGCACCCACCGTAGGCACAACTTTACCAATTATCTACTGTTAACCACCAATGTTGTACATTTTTGTCATTATTTTCAACGGCTTAGTTTTTTTTTTCATTAGTACATTATTTCTATTACTTACTAATTTCACATTGTAACTTGTCTTTTCTCAGTATAATAAATTAAGAGCCTTATTAGAAACTCCTTTCAAAGTGATGACATTTAGTATTGTGGAATTCATTTCTGTAATGACGTTTATCAATGTATAAGGCGGTTATAAGGAAAGGCGGTGTTTTATATATCTATTTTCTATCTACTACTTTGTAGGTGTTTTCCATCTATTCTTATTTCTTACAGTTTTAACTATTATCTGTTTGTAAATATTTTAAGTTTCGAATCTGTTTTATAATTTAACGTAAAGAACACAAAATATATTGTAATAGTTATCTCACTTACAAGCACAAAACTGATTAGTGCCTTATTCCATCAGAGTATCGGTATTTATACGCATTTACGCTATCACAAAGTTATTGTATCTAGATTTTTATGTGTAATTAATTTTACGTCCGATTAAATAATGTTGAGTTTTGAATAATAAATATTTCACAAAATAAAGGTTTTTTAATTTCCTCATAGGAATACTCAGGCTCATAGTTTATTAGCTTGCCCCTATTTCACTTCTTTAGGGGTTGACTTTCGAAAATCAATACTGAAATCAAGATCTTATTTTTTTATGCTTAGTACACAAATTGAGTTTCATTGACTTAACGTTAAAAAAAAAACATACAAGTTTGGGGGTCAATTTTATCCTTCTATGGGTGAAATTTTGCAAAATCTGTTCTCATTGTTCACCTAGACCAGTCGAGGAGTATTAGGTCCAAATTTCACGTATGTATCATTAGGCACTTTGGTCTGTGCGTTGATTCCTACGGTAGAAACGGGCTTATTCTTTTATATAATTATATAGATTTACTTCGAATAAAAATCTACCGACTGACTGACAGACACGCACACCTTTATGCTATGCATTGCCGGACTTGCCGGTGGGTCTCGAAGGATGAAATGATGCATAGAGAGGTGACCATGACCATGCGACCGTCTATGCTATACTATACGAACCATGTAATTATTCATGATAATATTTTTTAATTTGGCGAAGAAGAAAAACTCGAAACAAAATGTCATTGCCTTCTTCCTCAATATGAAAAATATTAGGTAACATGAAAATTGCTATCAAGCATTGGCAAGGTATTCTAAATATTACATGATACAATTTTTTTATTACCTTTCTGTCTTTTTTATACTAAAAGCTGTTGCAAAAAATGCTAACGAGATAGCGATAATGACAAATTGATGTCGATTTCGAGATTTCAATCTCGACTGTCTCTCGTCTAGATTGCCTCCGACCACTCGATGTATCTCACACGCTAGTGTTGAGAATAAGAAATCTCGAAGTCGAAATTTTTTTTTCGAGACGAGATTGAATCTCAGCATTTGAGAATAGGGGTCGAGATTTAGTAATGAAAGTTAGCCCAAAAAAGGGCTTTAAAAATTCATCCCCTTAGTCGCGGACAACAGCTATTGAGAAATAAAAACATAAATATGAGTACATATAAACATAGTTTATTGCCAAGTCAGGTAGGTATTGTGAAAAATGTTCGATATAAAAATTACAATATAAATGGACAGTTTCAGATTCAGTCTCATTATGTATATCTAGATTCTAGAATCTTACTCATATATATAATAAAATCTATAGCAGCAATAATTAGTAACCTTAATATTTATAGAAACGGCAATGTAAGTTGTGCCCGAAAATAATATTTGTGTATGTGTAAACATACACACATATTTGTGGATTTTCTAAAATTATAAGAATCGACACCGCAAATACCGTGTTTTATTGAACGACTAATTTGACATTTGGAATCGATAAATATGTTTTGTCGATTAAAAACGTCAAATGAGATTCAGAATCGGTATAATTACCTTTACTTCTTGGGTTTAAGGCTCCTTTAACAAGTCGATCAGCAAATAATATTATCGGACACTAAAAGCGTCTGCAAGCTATTATGGCTAGGGCATGTAATACCGGAGCGATTTTCAATACCGGTATTGGTTCCGGTATTAGGCCTCAATACCGGGATACCGGTATTGTTGGTTTTTGTAAAACTTTACTTGATATCAGTTGCCATTTTTATCAAATCTCTTTAAGAACACTGTAAATTAACGAAATACGAACAAATTGACTTCCATCATCATTATAATCAACCAGAAGAAGCCCATTGCTGAACAAAAGCTGCCCAAAAATGCAAAAATGAGGCACTTTATGCCTCATTTTTAGACCGCACTGAACGACAACTTTCCACTTGCATCCACCCTTTATGTATTGCATCAGTTTAGTAAGCGAATCGGCGGGCAGAAACTACTTAGTGAATTTATAATTGTATAAAAAAAATGCAATTTAGTAAAACCAGGCAACCAGGCGTCTGGTCTGGAATGTGCAGTACAAATAGAAGCGACTTATCTACTAATCTGGTATACTGTAAAAAGAAGTACCGAGTAGCAAGCGCGTCCTAGAGCGTAATGATGTGATTAATATACGCTTTAGATGGTTGTGCTGTCATATCATGTACTTTTAACCCAATACCGGGATCCCGGTATTGAAATCGTCAATACCGGTTCGTAATACCGGTATTACGCAATACCGGGATACCGGTTCGTAATACCGGTATTACGCAATACCGGGATCCCGGTATTCATGCCCTAATTATGGCTAATCAGTTCAAGACCATAAACAAATTTCCCATCATCCTCAAAGAAGAAGAGCTTATAAAACACCACAGATTAAAAAATAATCAAAGTGAGTCGACAAAATTTAAAATTAGTCAATCAATTTAGCACACAGTACTTGCTCTGCAGATGCTTCATTACATATTAAACGCAACAAAAATAATAGCTCATTTCAGTACTAACTATTGAATACAGTTATTTGAACTACAAAGTAAAATAAAGTAATAAAAAGCTAAACTTAAACCGACAAATAAAACCAATATTACGTAATCTTAACATTCCATCAATGAACATGACAAAATAGAACTAGCTTAATTGTAACATTTTTTTTTAATTCTAGTTTATTTATTTAATCGGTATAATAAAGAACATTGAGATTCTTAAGTTTTTAATTTTAAACCACAAAAATAAACCGTGCAAATATAAATATATAAAATCGTCAAAAAATAAGATTTACTTATTATTTGGTATTCATATTATTATATGGAAATATTCTGATTATGTATGAAATAGCTGGTTATTTTCATTACACAAATGGCCATGTTTTTCTACAAGATAATAATGATAGTCCATAAATAGTCTATCCATTAAGTAAATCGCTTTTTGACAGCGTGATGACATAACTTTTAACTAGCATCTAGAAAATTAGTAGCATACAAAAAATGCATTCTATTGAATCATTACAAGGATATATCAACTGTTAAAGTATCCTTGTAATGAGGTAATAACAAATAGATAGGCATTTTTTGTATGCAAACACAATTTTCTAAACGATAGTACAAAGTTATGTCATAGTGAAATCAAAAAGCGATTAACATAATGGATAGACCATAGGTACTGTAATCGAACTAGTTTACAAACACTTTGAACAGTAAAGAAGGCAGTGCAAGTAAAGAAACCAGCAGTAAAGGTAGTGGCACAAACATAGAAGATGAGTTGCAACCGTCCTTGCTGTTACAAGTGCAGTATTCAATAAATATGTTGTATGTACCAGTCCTCATAAGGCAGAACCGCTCGTCGCCCTGGATACCAACCTCGCCGAGATATGCACAGTCTCGGAAGTATCGCCACTCACCATTCACTGAAAATAAATTATTTTATAATCTAGATTAGTTATCTAAAATTCATCTGGTAGTCACATTATATCTCCATCCTAAGGTTGCCTGGAAGAGATCGCTTTCAGTGATAAGGCCGCCAGTTGTTACACTACTTTTTAAGCGTCTTTTTAAATTTATGTAAAATATTTTGTGAACAATAAAGAGTTAATATATCTATCTATCTATCTACCTTCTAATTATAAGTCATGAGGAACACTGTTTTTTTTTATTTTAAGGCTGTTAACATCCCTTTGCTGGGATATCAGCCTACCGTTGAAGGGTGATTAGTCCATATCCACCACAATGGCCCAGTGCAGGTTGGCGGTTTCACATATGCCATCTAATTTCTCTAATATAATTCTAATACTTCTAATAATTAAATCTAATAAGTCATTGCTATCGAACCCTCAGAGTTCAAAACCATGAATCAATGTGAGGCGAGCATGTTCCCACTGAGCTACCATCGCTAGGTCCAGATTGCATTTCTAGTGAAATAAACTTTCTCATCCCACACCAGAAGCAATCAGACACATATACTCATCTCTGATTGGCGGATATCGCTTCATTGTGTGAACATTCGGGGTTCGGCCTACAAGTCTGAGACCGGCAAAAAGGGGATTAAAAAATTACTCATAATGTTTTAGTCATGTTTGCTCTGAAGTGTTCATCAGTTGAATATCATGGACTTTACTCCTTAGGTGAACTGAGTACCAAAACTTTAACAATTGGGATGGCTTCAGGAGACACAAGGGGAAATAACACAGGTCACAGATGAACTGAGGTCGTAGATAGCCGGGTTGAGACCTTGCGAGTAAGAAGAACCTGCTGGTTTGATCAGTTTTCTGGGATATATACGAAAACTAACCTTTTTGTCTAATCTTCCGACACATGCTTGGCCGGATTCCCGGCAAATGAGACAGTCCTTTCTCTTGCTTACAATCAGTAATAGGCACTGTGCTGTTATCAAATGGGTCCGCGCATTTGGGATCGTTGTTAGAGCGGCAGTTCCAGCATTTAATTGATAGTCCTGTAACAAAAACCTATTAGACCAAACTGGGCGTGACCCTTAAAAAATTAAACAATGAAACAAAACTTACCATGTTGTATTACAGTTGTTAGAATAAATGCACATAGCGCTAGTTTTATGTGTAATAGCATTTTCTACTTAAATCAGCTATTTTATTTGTTACAAAAATAAAATAGCTAAGAAATTAAACGTAACGACGCACGCACTTCGACGATACAAACAACAAAACTATACTAGAACTTCCAAACTTCCAAAGTTCCAACGTCCAAGCCGTCCAAACAAACCAAAGCTGACTTTATTTATATCTATATTTTATTACTGTTTCACAGATCTGTGTACTCTTTGCTATAAATCTAGCTTACATTTATTTTATTATTTCCGCAAACAACAAAGTTCAATTCAAAGGTTTTTTTTAACCAAGGTTCAAAGAAAGAAAGTTCAAATTCAAAGCACAGAACACGATTCTGTCTAGGTTCAAAGGAAGTTTTTTTCTCTCTTATATTTTGGCTCCACACGTACTTGTAGTGTATTTAGCCAGTGTAAAGTTCTATTTTATTTCCTGTGAAGTATAATATTTTCTGTTTTTGTATTAGAACAATTGTTGTTATGTCATCATTTGTTATAATATACAACATTGAAATTTGGTATGGTAGATAATTTTATTTTAACTACAGTCTAGACGGTGTATCTAAAATAAGCACGGCAGAACACACGGTTCGAAGAGAATAGCAGGACAGGAATTTCAAGGGAGTAAATGAAGCCGCCTTTAGACGCAGTAGTTTGGTCGATTTTCTCCGCTATCCTTCCTAGTTTAACAAAAACCAGAACTAGTCCAAGCGATCCGAATATCAGCAATCAATAAGGGTGTCTACACATGGCCTGACCTGACATCGTGTGAAAGGGACAGCTAGATTAGAATATCACGGGAGCAAAAGAAACAAACTATTAAGGTTATAGCTTCTCCCTTTCGCTCCCCCAGAAACTTATATATAGCTATCTCTTTCAAACGCTGTCAGGTCAACAAGCTAAGAGTGGCTGTACATGGCCAAGACATGGCCTGACCTGACATCGTGTGATGGAGATGGCTATTTATGAGTCTCTGGGGGAGCGAAAGGGGAAGCTATAACATTAATAGTTTGTTTGGTTTGTTTCTTTTGCGTCCGTGAAATTAAGGTGAAACGTTTTGCTCATCACGCGAAATTCAAATTTTATTGCGTTTTTTGTCAATTACAGCTTAATTACTCATCTTGGATTTATTTAAACCAATTTTGCGAAAATAAATAAGTTATTTTAAGAAATTACGGGTAAAATAATCACCTAGATAACATTGGTTTAGCTACATATCTCAATAAGCTGATTTTCATCTTGGTTTTTCGTTTAGTGAGAAATGAACTTATACTAGCTTTCAACTTAAATTTTTGGCTGGTGTAATTTCTTGAAACAATCTTTTAGTTATCGCAAAATTAGATTTCATTACCCTACGATGAGTAATTAAGCTGTAATGAGGAGTTTTTCAAAAAAAAAAAAAAGTTCTAAAATAGTTACTAGATGGCGTAATAGTCCCATCGTTTTACCTGTCATTGTCATGTCTGTCGAAATATTTTATGTTTCTTTTTAAATCGTAAATTTTGGCCCCACACGTTGTGTATTTAGCCAGTGTCAACTATTGTAATATTTCAAATAAAGTCAAATACATAGTTACATTACTTGAAATTGTCTAAATACACATGTGGAGCCAAAAAACACGAGAAAAAAAAAGGCAAAAAGTACATTTTTTTGTCTTTCATGTCTTGACTGTGACAGAAAACATCAAGGTACATCTAACGCCATCTATTGGGTACTTTTATTAACAGGATTTAATATTTTTTTTGGAAAACGCCTCATTGACAAAAAACACAAGAAAATTTTAATTTCGCGCGCTGAGCGAAACGTTGCACCTTAAAGTCAAGCTGTTCCGTTCACACGATGGCTGTCAAATACTGTCAATGTCAAAGTTGACATTGACAGAGTTCGACAGTGGCTACTATTGCAGTCTTAGACGAAGCATCATACAGATCCTTGATTGCAGTCATGGATCTTGTGTATGATGCTTTGTCTAAGATTGCAGTAGTTTTTATTTTTTCTCTTAATTTTTTGGCTCCCTATGTCGTATATTTAGTCAATGTCAAGTATTATAATATATAAAGTCTAATATTACACAATTAAAGTAAGTCTCAATCATAGTCCAAGTCAAGCAAAGTAAGTCACAGCAAGTCCACGTCATTCCCCAGTAAGGGCGGTGGAGACTTTACTAGAGGTTTCTAGAGGTTTCTATGGAGTTTTGGAAACAACAAGAAGAGTCACGTTTTACAACATTATACTATTCACCAACACTCGTACACGTTCACGAACACTTAATGGATAAAAATCCCCAATTTTATACAGTAATACTCGAAATAACACAAGTTTTGGAAAATAATAGACTGATGTGACATGACATCTTCACGTTCCCGCCAAGACTCCCTTTGCTTGCTTGCTAATTGTGTCTTGTCTAGTAGACAGTGTTGCCGCTTTGGCATTTTTAATGCTTAATTTGATATTATTTCGAATCCATTAGCATGAGTTCATAGCATATTCCATATTTTTAGTATTTTTCGGTTTTTACATGTGGTTGATAGCAATTCTTTTTAAAGGATTGGAAAACGTTGACGCTAATATAAGGCGGTTCATTACTCTGTCAAATATTTATTCTGTGCAAAAGATTGAACTAAGCCCACAGACAATGTTTTGTATTGGCATTTTGCTTGGACGAAACAAGATCCATGGCATTTTGATTTTTTATCATGATTACTCGGTATGAATGATGTTCAGTTTTCCGTGTACAGATTAGGTAATGTTTTGTTCATTCTGATAATAACAATTATTACTGCAACTACCGTCAGGTTACAACAGCTTGAAAAAAATTTTTTGTTTTTGTTCTGTGTGCTTGCACACAGATCTTATGTTTATACATATACACGTGCACAGTCGAGCTTACGAGTGTTTCTAGAGCAATATGCCTCTTATATATGAACAAACAGACGACAAGTAAAATAAAATCTATTAAGTAATAAAAACAAAACAGATTACAGGGGCAAGAGACTCGATTGTGCTGCCAATAAGTATTGATTCTGAAGAAAGCCCATTTACATCACAACTTTACTATCACAAGCACAAGACATTTTTTTATAATATTCAAATATTATTCAATGATTAAGTAAATATCTTAAAAATAGCACTGTATTTTTAATTATATTAGCTGCTTACTAAAAAAATAATTTCAATAAATTCTAGGTAATTTAAATGAGATTTGCCATTTGGCTTTTTTTAGCAGATTCAAGTGAGATCTGGCACCTTTTTACCATTATCGGCGCCAAAAGCTATCATTTTCTTCATAAACAAAACGGCAACACTTCTTGTAGATCACTTTAAATACGTAAGACGAGGCGGTATGGCCTTAAAAGCTTTAGCCTGCCCAAAACGGGCGATTAACGAAAAAAAAAAAAACTTATTTTTATTTGTTGTTTTGGGTGTGTACCGTGAACATAACGGAATTCGTTGATAAAAAAATATATTATCTTTTACAACATAATACTAATAAAATAAAATGTTACTGAAAACTCTTTTGATATTGATCGTCTGTGTACTCCCAGCCGGTAAGTATCTAGGTAACTCACCATAAATAAAAACTTTTCCTACGTCTAGAACTTTTTCTAACTTGGTAATTTACAGCAATTTGTGTGAGATGCTACCAATGCGCATCCTCTCAAGATAGTAAAGGAGACGACACTTGTGGAGCGTACAGGAAGTTCAATAGAGAGAGTCACATAGCTGTGGAATGTGGTAGTGATGAATCTCACATGCCGGGGTCTTTCTGCATGAAGCTAACTCAACAGGGACCTAGAGGATTTATCTGTAAGTACAAACAGCATTTTAAGACTACAGACTATTAATATAATTGAGGACAACCGTACTTAAAGAAAATAAGGTTTACACCCTACTGCCCTCGTCCCTGTTCCTAAACATTTTTTTTCTTGTTCTTTTTTTTAATAACCGAGAGACAGAACTAAAACATCAATTAAAGATGGCCTAGAAGTAAAAAAAATATATATAATGTAAAGTTTATCATCTTTTTAGCAGTTGCAAATTAAATTATATACCTAAAGGCTAAAGTGTGCTAAGTGAACATAAAGCCCGCTTTGAAGATACTTGAATGCAAGTAACTTTATCAATTCACATTACATCAATTCAATCTCGCAAATAAATTTTCTTTTATTTGCAATAGTGTAACAGTGTAAAAGGCGTTTTTGAACTGAATGAAACCAGAATAGCATGTTCAAGTTTTTTTTTCTTTGTTGTAAAAAAGGTTTTGTAGTGAGATCAGTTATTTTGTTTATATGCGTTATTTGTTTATATCTTTGTATTCTTCCAGGGGATGGGCGGTGGCGTCAAGTGGTCAGGCGCTGTGCTTCTGTAGCTGAGACAGGAGTCACAGGAGTTTGCAATTGGGGCGTTTATGAAAATGGAGTTTATTGGGAGGAATGTTACTGCTCTTCAGATGAGTGCAACGGTTCTACTTTCACTAAAGCTTCACTGACGCTTGTATTGGGCACTATTTCGTACTGTTTGGTTAGAAACTTCTTGTGATAATTTTTCAGTTATCGTATTAATTCAGTGCCTGGTATTTTGATTTGATACCAATTTATATTAATTCCTGGGATTGTCTTGCCTGCCCACTATGTTGCATTTATTACTTGTTTCATTAATTGTATCAGTACCTATTCAGTTCTACGTAGACCAGTGGGTAAGTTGGTTTTCAACTCAATGATTTTACCGGTACAGAAGTTATTTTGTAAAAAAATTATGTTACCCCAGTATCATATTTTTTTCATTTATGTTTCATTTTAAATAAATGAGTTTATCAAACAGACTAAAAAATATACAAAATTTTAGAGAGCATTCACTTGTGCGTTTCGGAACATGATTGAGAAAATGTAACATTAATTCAAAATTATTGATTGCTCAATGTTTTGTTACATAATGAGCACTGAAAGTTATCAGCACCTTAAATAATATCCTGATGAATATGAAACTATTCATACATTCAAACAAATCTGTACTTTTTGGTTTAGTGATAGTAATTTCAGAAAATGAAATGGTATTAGTCATGGTAGAGAATATAGGAAACTATTATGATACAAAATAACGTAAAGTTTAAAAACTGCCAGTAGTTACATATTAATATTAATAGTGTGTAGTGTTTTAGAAAGAATACACTTACACTGTTTGATGCACATTCTCAATATTTATCTGAGCGTAAAAACCAAAGCAGATGTGTAAAAACAGACTTACACTAAGTTAAGCTTTTTTAATAAATCCGTCCAATTATATACCTAGTACTAGTATATGAATATAATTTAATAAATCCGTCCAATTATATACCTAGTATTGATATAATTTTATAAATCCGTCCAGTTATATATCTTTTACTAGTATATGGATATAATTTAGTAAATCCGTCTAATTATATACCAAGTATTGATATAATTTCATATATCCGTCCAATTATATACCTAGTAGGAATATAATATTTTATATTACTTAATATTAAGTGTAAGTACCCACATGACATTTTGTTAAACCTGTGAATCTCATAGATGTTATAACTATGTCGATCTTTAACAATGAACAGTAGGAAACAATTATATTATCTGAGACAATTAGCATAGTAACCATAATTCTAGCACTTACAAAGTGTAACACTAATAACTACTACTGTACTAATTACTTAGATTGGAATTAAAGCTGAAATTATTATTTTGAATGAGGCGTTTTCCAAAAAAAAAGAAATCCTGGTTATAAAAGTACCCAATAGATGGCGTTAGATGTACCTTGAGTTTTTTCTGTCACTGTCCAGACATGAAAGACAAAAAAAATGTACGTGTGCCTTTTTTTTTTCTCGTGTTTTTTGGCTCGACATGTGTATTTAGACAATTTCAAGTAACGTAACTATGTATTTGACTTCATTTGAAATATTACAATAGTTGACACTGGCTAAATACACAACGTGTGGAGCCAACATTTACGATTTAAAAAATAAACATGAAATATTTCGACAGAAATGACAATGACAGGTAAAACGATAGGTCTGTTACGCCATCTAGTAAGTATTTTAGAACTACTTTATTTTTTTTGGAAAACGCCTCATTGAATGTTGTGTGGATTCTTAGATTCGCAGATGTTTGTTTATTTTTTGTTCTTATAACGATTAGGACAAAATAAGTGATTAATTAAATTTTGTATTTCAGTACATGTTATCCAAAAGTTTTAATGACTATGTACAAACTTATTATATTACTTGAGTATGTCCTTGATTAACTGTTATACAATTTTATACGAGTATGAAATTTAATATAACAGATACAACAAAAACCTGTTTTTATTTGATTATTTTTTACTTGATTTATTGTACTGCCATATCATAATATTAGGTAGGCTAAAAGGTATTATTAGGTGGAATCAGGTCGCCCAAAAATTATCATGCTTAATTTCAAATGACAATACATTTAGTAGGTATGTTTAGACTTCAATCGGACTCTTGCAGATCGTTGGCGATTGAATAACGTACCAGTTTTTCAATCGCCAAGCAGTAGTGTGTAGACATTACTGCGTTTGGATTGAAGGGCAATGTTTCCAGCAAAATTACTGTGCACAAAGAAATTTAATACTTAATATCTTAGGGTGACGAGCGTAGTGCATTGCTGCACAGGGTTTTGAACTGTTGAAGTTAAACATTCTAGATTGCACTGAACTGTTATGGGCAAGCGTAACGCTTAACATCAGACGAGCGCCTTGCTCGTCTCGTTATCAAGTTCATAAAAAAAAACGTGATACTGTTATTTGTGTTCTCGATAAATTATATACATTTACTAGCTTCTGCCCGCGGCTTCGCCGCGTTTTTCTGGGAAACAATAATCCATTGAGTTACTATGGAGGTTAATAATTATAATTATCAAACAGAAAATATATATTTTACCGGGATAAAAGTAGCGTATGTGTTAATCCATGCCACAAGACACCCCAAAACCAGTTTCATCAAAATATGTACAGACGTTACAAAGTTAAGAAGAAACAAACATTCTATCACCAAAATTTTAAATAACTATAATAATTTTTTGATACCAACGGGAGCTGATTTTGAAAAAACTGTGATACCCGTATCTTTTTATTTTTCTTGTAGAGTATCCATATCAAGTTTGATATCAATCGAACCAGAGAAAAAAAGTTTCATACAAACTTTAACACCTCATTTCATCCCCTAAGGGGTTGATTTTCGAAAAATCCTTTCTTAGTGTGCGTTTACATCCGTTAATAAACATATCCTCCAAATTTTAAGTCTCTACCTCCAGTGGTTTAGGCTGTACGTTGTCTATAGGTCAGTCATTCAGTCAGGACAAAGCCTTTTATAGGTATAGAGATTAGCATTTTATATTTTTTTATAAATCTACTCTCTATTCTATGCCGATATCCATCAAACACACCTTTGTTAAGAGGAGCAGGATTGAAATACCTCAATTTTTCAATGAAATGTTTTTGCGTGTTTTTATTTCAAATTTACGTGAAAAACATAACATTATTTTATAAATTTCGAACCAGATGCGCTCCACACAGCTTTGAATATCGTCTGTAAGGTTGGTAGAGCTATTTTGCTCCCATCTGCATCAGCCTTTAACATCCCACTGCTGGGTTATTGGCCTACTCTTGAAGGGTGATTGGGACATATCCACGCTGGGCCAATAAGGTTTGGCCGATTCACATGCCATCGAATTTATTCTCCGGAAATTTGCAGGTTTCCTCACAATGTTTTCCTTCATCGAAAAGCCGGTGGTATATCCGTACGTAAGTTCCAAAGCACTCAGTGCTCATTCGCGACCCCACAAATTATATGAGGCGAGCGTACTCTCACTGAGCTACAACAATAAAGGAAATCAAATTTATATAATCCAGGTACATTGAGTCCAATGATATAGTAAATATATATCATTGGTTGAGTCCCAAACAGAAACAACATCATTCGTGATTGAGTCGCAAAATGAGTTGAATCGAGACTCACGATAGTCGTAAAATAGAACCTTCTAGACCTAACTAAGTACTTATTCGATTTAATCATAGATAAATCTTTAGTAAGAGCCCTAGGACTAGCATTACCGAAAAAAACTTCGTCACAATCGATAGTTTTTTTTATGAACAAGTACACCGACTGCGAAATGTAGCCTGTTCCTGCCGGCATATATAAGGGGGAATCCGACTAAAGGTAGATTACCTCATTCGTAAAAATCGGTCAAGCCGCTTATGCTATAGGAGGATATAATTATAGTGACACAACCTTACATGTACCTACCCCAAAAACATTACCCTCCTTCTTGGGCAGTCCGATAAAAACGTAATAAGTAGGTATACAGGTTGATATTTTTTCTTTCCGTTTACGACCTTTACATAAATAGTGTAAATGTTTAAATTTTTCTTACAAAATAATAGGTTATTAGGCTATTTCGTGCTATGTTTGGTCATGAGTGCAAGTGCTCGAAAAACTGGCGCTGCTTAAATAATCTGTATAGACACGAAACCAGAGAAAAGTTTCTATAAAGGCTCCACTAAGTTTACGAAGATGTTCAGTATATTTTCTTTGTAGGATTCTTCGTAAAGGAAAATATAATTGTATCCTTGAGTCAGATATTACTAATACTCCTTCGAATCATCGCTATAGAATTTTTGGAGAATGTTCAAGGACCTCTACAATCTCTATATTATTGTAACGAAGAGGGGTTCGTAATTTAAAAAACTAGAGGAAGGGATTGCCAGAGAGGTACCTACAGATTCTATTCAAAGATAATTTGGGCCGCACAGTCTCACTCGGCAACCATAATAATAACTCGCAGCAGACGACTACTTCAACTAAATTCTAACAAATAATGGAGTTACCAAAGTAAGGAAAGCTATGCGGGGTATAGAAAATAATGTCCTTTCAATTTTCATAATGAATTATCGTTACTCATAGAGCTTTCGCCGCTTTCCGCGGCACTTGCCGTCGGGGCAACTCGGGATTCCTCGTACCTTGTATCTCGAATATATATACTGAGAAATATCCGGTTACCTCACTCTGACTCATAGATGAGTCAACGCGTCGAGCGAGCGCGAGAATCTGCCCTCGCCTTATTTCCATCAGAACGAAATCCCGGTCGGTCGAGGCCTGATATTTTATTTTCCAGTAGGCTTCAGTGCTCTGAAACCCGCCGAGGGATTTGGACACCCGCACACATCGACACTAATATCCATGTGAAATGGTTAAGTAATCACTCGGTTGCTGGACGCTGAAGTGTTGAGAAAAGTGACACCTGAGTGAGAATTGTGTTTTCAGTCATAAAACCTGGATTTACATATCAACACCTATGAGAACATTAACGGTGCGTCAGAGTTCAAAATATCTACTAAGGACTCGGATTTAGGCGCCGAGGTAAGTCCAAATTCTATACACTTAATGATTTTATTTCATTATTATTATTATCGATTTATAGTGTTTGATTTGTTTTGTCGAAGGAGGGCGATAGTTAAAGGTTACGACCCCCGTCTGTGGCGGGGGAGGCAACCTGTGACGTTATCTAACGACCCTTAAGAAAATTGAATAGGTGTATATATAGGACCTTTGCTTGTGTGCCAACTTCTTTACATGCTAATGTTATTGATAAGCTAAAAATATTACATGCGTGAGTTATGTTACAATACAACAGCTAAGTACTTATAATGTAGGGAAAACTCAAACTACAATATTATTGTTTTGGCTTGTTTAAATATAAACCAAACGCAATGGCTTAAGGCTATGTACATAAATACTAAAATTAAAGCTAAGATGTCCTACCTATTAAATAATACTCTTGCTTTTTTACTACTCTACTTAGAGATTAATGTAATACCATACCTTAAGTAAATTATTCATCTGTGAGTAAATATACATAAGTAACCAGCCCGATAATGGCGCAATGGATTTAGATCAAAATAGATTTTAGGCGTATTAGCATAGAGGACACTTACCAACTTTCGGGTTAAAGATTTTTTATTCTCAACAAGAAATACAAAATTTCACTTATGTGAGAAACAAATTAAGTAAAGTATTTGTACGTGCTTCTGCATTAGTAAATGTAAGTAGATATACTAATTAAAAAACTAAGACGTGGTTACATCAGGTATTATGCCTAAATAACATAGCGAATCTTTATAAAATGCATACCCGCAAAAATAAATCATACGAGTAAATAGGTTCGAACTTAGGTGGCAGAATGAATGCAAGTCGTTAGTCGCCACAGTGTTTGTAATCACACACAGTAGTATGGCAGGTTTGTTTTTGCGGATTGTGACACACAATATAAATTAAATTTTATGAAATATATATGTAAAAGTATAAAGTGATATTAAATGTATTTAGATCATTATCTGTTCTTCTATACACGTAGACAGCAATTGTGATTTTACTTTCCGAAGAACTTTACTTTTACTGTTCATGTGAGCCTTTCCCATGTAAATATAGCTAGCTATAACCTGAAATTTAAAGCTCAATATAGTTTGTATTCAATTTCACATGTAGTCGGTGCTTGGATGTAAGTATTTACAGTCGATCTTACTCGTTATTCGACCAAAATAGAAAGCTATTTTCTAGAAATCTATGCTCAATATCTTTCGTTGCAGGTAGATATTGTTCACTCTATAACTGCTATCACACTAATTATAAATATAATTACATAGTTTGAACACACTAATTATAAATATAATTAGTGTGATAGCAAATAATAATAAATGCGAAAGTTTGTGTGTAAGTGTGTAAGTATGTAAGTGTGTTTGTTCCAGTTCAACTCTGTAACGGCTGGTCGGATTTGAATGAAATTTGGTATGGAGGTAGCTTACAGCCTGGATTGCTACTTTTTATCTCGGAAAAATATTCGGTATCTGCAGAATAGGGGGTGATACCGCGGAGCGCAGCTAGTGTAAGTATATATTAGAACAACTAGGCTCAATATCTTGCGTTGCAGGTAGATATTGTTCACTCTATAACTGCTATCACACTAATTATAAATCAAATTTGTGTGAACACACTAATTATAAATATAATTAGTGTAATTATAAATATAATTAGTGTGATTGCAAATAATAATAAATGCGAAAGTTTGTGTGTAAAAGTGTGTTTGTTCTCGTTCAACTCTGTAACGACTGGTCGGATTTGAATGAAATTTGGTATGGGAGTAGCTTAAAGCCTGGATTGCTACTTTTTAAAATATTCGGTAGCGGGTAAAACCGCGAAGCGCAGTGTGTAAGTATTTAAGTGTGTTTGTTCCCGTTCAACTCTGTAACGGCTGGACGGATTTGGATGAAATTTGGTATGGAGGTAGGTATTTCCTGGATTAACACATAGCTTTTACTTATACTTTTTATCTCGAAAAATTTAACCGTTCCTGTAGAATAGCAGGTGAAACCGCGTGGCGCAGCTAGTCTATCTATATAATTATAAAAATGAACCCCTATTTTTCCTGGTCACGCTATAACTTGAGAAAGGCTGGACCGATTTTGATGATTTCTTTTTTGTTGTGTTCGTAATTGGGAGGACAAGGTTGTTATGAAGAGTTATTTTTTATTGTTATTTTTTTTCTCTAGGTATATAAACTAATAGCTGCACCCCGCGGTTTTACCCTCTATTCTACAGGAACCGAATATTTTTCCGGGATGAAAATTAAACTATGTGTTAATTCAGGGTGTAAGCTACTTCCGTACCAAATTTCATTAAAATCGGTTCAGGCGTTACAGAGTTCAACGAAAACAAACACACTTACAAACTTTTGCATTGGTAAAATTTGGTAATATGCATGTTGAAAACGGACGAGGAGTTTTGTTATTTAAAAACTGTCGTGATTTTGACACATTTTATTCGAGTTTTTGCCGGACTAATACTTTTGTATGAAAATAACCCGATGTCCTGTGCGTCCTTAAAAGCCTTAGCAGAGCCAAGATTAAAACACGCAAAAACCTAAGATTATATTACAGAATAGATAATAGTTGGTATATTTTTAATAAGAACTGTCATCTCGTTTTTCCTTACCTATCCAAGTACTTTTGAGCCTACTTTATTTAGCATAGGAAAATTAAAATAAAAAAAACTGCAGATTGATGACGATAATTTAAAAAAAAAGCTAACGAAATGAAACGACGAGCCCTTATTTTTATTCAGGTCCGAAGTCACCCCAAGCTATGATAATGTTGCTTTGAAGCGAATTGCGTTCTATTTCACAAACAAATCCTGGCACTTCTAAAGGAAAATTATATTTTTATAATATATTATCTGATCGATAAATCATAATAATATAAAACTATAGATATATTATTATCTAAACTTAAAAATACAAACTAAAACTAAAACTAGATACAAAATTAAAATAAATACTTAAATAAATTAAATCTAAATAATCTACAAATAAAAAACCGCATTTAGGTCGCTGTCTGCGGGTAAGGTGCCCAAAAAGCTGGCGACATTACCCCGTTGAATAGCCAAACTCACCCTTTTATTTTTATAGGTTAATACTATAAGAACATAGCTAAAATTGGATACTATAAACATCCATAAATACTTAGCTAAAAACAATACCTTTTAACATCATACGAACAATAAGTGGTTTGTACAACCGTCATAACCAGCTAGTAAGATTAAATTTGTAGAAACCAAGGTATGTACAAAGTCTCTGTTCATTTCAGAGGACGAAACAAACACATACAAAAAAAAAAACGCTAATAAGTACAACTTTCAATCATTTTGAAGAAAAAACGTTAAAAAAAACGAGTACCAATGTTCTTTGCTCGGACTGGCTGCCTTTTAACAGAATAACATAGGACAATACAAAGTACAACACAAACGATTCCTGTTAACGATATGATTCATTCCTTAAATCTTGAATTAATTGATTCGTACTTGGTTCAATCAACGAGTCGACATGGCGACATGGCGCTGCACAGAGTTCGATGCATTGATGACACAGATGAATAGAAATTGATGACAATTAATAACTAGTCACATCGCCTTGGCCCCTGAATCATACGGACAAAAACAAAACTGAGCACGGACAATGAGGAATTAGGGTTAAATTAATTCATTTGAATAAATTCAAGATTTGAAAAAATATTTCTGCTTCTGCGCTTAAGTATGGCTTTTGGAAATGCTTCACACACTCATAGTCTTCAGTAGATTTTAATGTCGGGCATGCCATAGAATACTCACAGTCAAATAGACAACTAACACCCAGACGCAGAGCATGCAGATATTTCAGTTTATTATTTATTTTATTTATTTATATATTTTATTTTATTTTTCTTAGGAAAACTTACAGCTAGGTACATCATTAGTTAAGAACAGAAGGCCATTTAAAAGTTTTCACAGACAATAAGAAGAATAGAAAACATTGTTGTAGAAGTAACTCGTACATAAATAAACAATAAATAATGAGATAATTATGTTTGCCAAATTTATACATTACATTTAATTTAGGTCGAAAAAGTTAATGAAATTGCTAGGATGTACCGAAATAATGAAGAGGGGTACTCTCACAATGGAGTTTTGCGACATTAGTGTATTTTATCAGTAATTTTAGTACTTTACAGTTTTCCATAGTGCTAACTATGGTTAGTTCTATAGTGCATAGTTCTCTGCTAACGACAAGCCTTCGTTTATGATTTTTTACATCGTTATTGTATTGTATTGTATTGTATTCTCTGAGTGCCATTCGTCGTGCGTATGTACCGGAGTTTCATTGATACGTCCTTCTCAAATACATTGTGTTTGTCTTTCCCTTGCCTTCTGTAGCTTTCTGGGCTTGCAATTTGAGTCTGTCCCGTGCATTTGACGAGGTTCTTCAGTTACCACGTCTTGTTGAACTTTCCATCTTTATTGGATTTGTCGGAATTATGCAACTACGGACTCGAGGGGTTCGCTGGTTGCGTCTTCTATTTTAATTTAGCACCTCTGGGCGCGTTTTGTACTTCAATATTTTTCACGCCAAAAAATGAAAAAAAATCTAATCCTAACTAATGTTATAAATTCGAATGTAACTCTGTCTCTCTGTCTGGGTGTTTGTCGCATTTTATCGGCTAAACGGCTGAACGGATCAAGCTGATTTTTTACATAGATGTAGCTTAGAGTCGGAGACAGACATAGGCTCCTTTTTTTTGTGCGAACGAATTCACGGTTAACAGCCAGTTATGATTCAGACAGTTTATTTCGTCCAAGCAGGACGAACTTACACTCACCTTTTACCTACAAGGAGGTAAAAAAATAACATTCGTAAAGCTTCACGATTGACCCCATCGGACATAGCAAAACGATCAGACGAGGACAGCTAAAATAAAATTATTTTTATCCAACTGCCCAAGAAGGAGCGTAATGTTTTTGGGGTAGTAGGTATGTGAGTAAGTATTTTATAATATTACTTGTTTATTGCATAATATGATGCCATGTTTAGGTAATTACAACAACTATAACGATACAGTAGGTACACGGTACTGATCTCTAGTTTTCCGCTTCTTTTTCTGCCTGTCGAGTTATTCCATTCATTTTAGCGATGGTGATACCTTAGCCTGGGTTTAAAAACTTCCCGATTTGAGGCCTTCTAAGTTATTCTCTCCTTCCGAAGATTGGATATCAAACAGTTAATTTCCCTTAGAAACGTCATACAGTCGTCAGGTTGGACCTCTTGCATTTTCTTTACTAATACCACAGAATTTTCCCTATTAAATATATACTAATACTTTTTACATTTTTTGGTCTTAGCTCGGCATCTGGCATCGGCTCGGCATCTGGCATTTTAGCTGGCATCGAACTAAAATGATTTCAGATTCCATAAACAGGGAAAAGTTTCATACAGCTGTACCTATACATTGTTTGAAGAATTGTCGTTTCTTTTTCTTTTTTTTTATGTTACTCTGTGACGAGACGAGCAAGTCTCTCACCTGATGTTAAGCGTCACGCTTGCCTATGACAGTTCAGTGCCCCCAGAATTTTGAACTTCAACAGTTCAAAACTATGCGTGGCAATGCACAGCGCTCGTCACCCTGATGTGTTAGGTGTTAAATCTCTGTATGCCCAGTGATTACGTTGGAAACATTGTCGTTCAACCCGGAACACAGTAATGCTTGCACACTACTGCTTGGCGGTTGAATAACTGGCAAAGGTGTGGTACTTCCCCAGGCGGACTCTGCAAGAGAGCCCTACCACTACCAAAATCATAATCATAATCAATTTATTGATAACGTTTAGTTACAGGTCTGGGCCCGTACCGTGAGGTGCTTATTGCGATTATTGTTAGGTTCAGCCGACGACGCTGTGCGACCACGTACCTTATTGCGACGCGATAAGGTGTATGGTTGCGCAGCGTTGTCAGCTGAACCTAACAATAATCGCAATAAGGGTACGGGCCCAGGTCATTTAAAATGTCGTACAATATTGTACAGACCTAAGTATCATAATTGAAGTGTTTATCCAATGTAATGTCAAACTGAATATGGATAGTAATTACACTTTTAGTCTTACCACATTAGTTTTGTTTCTTACTGAAGTCAAGATCGGTCATGATCACAATATGCTTGCGCCACTTTTGTATTGATCAGAACAATTTATTTACAAATGCAAACTATCTACACTACACGATATTATTTGCATATATATGTAATAGATGCATAATTACATGGCTTGTGATCGGTCACAGTACTAAAAATAAGGTAAATTGCGCAGTTATTTACGTATGAAGGCATTTGAAGTGTGCACCTATACCTCTCTCCTCGCTCATTGCAGTAAATATTACGAGTACGACTGAGCAAGTTTGTTTGGTTGCACGGGGGCTCTATTTTTGAATCGCTCGTATGATATTTCGCACGAATATATAATGCGAAATGAAATATTTTTCTATTGATAGGAATTTCGAATGGTCCAAACCACGCGTTAGCGAGTGATATGATTATTTCAAGAATGCGACTTTTGTTTGGGATTTCTTTCGAAAGCCTGTAATTTCGAGTGATATTTTCGTGCGAAACATCATAAAAGCGATGCAAAAATGGAGCCCCAGGCGTGTCGTAAAGGTTGTGATACATGGGTATTTGAATTGCGCAATTTAATTAAATACTTAGCTTTGCCTCCGCTGCCGTGGCCGGCTGTTTTTATAAAAAAAAAAAACATTTAAATGTTGGCCCAAATGACTATAACGTTATGCAGTTTTAAATGAGATGAAACGGAACCCGGGTAAAGCTTAGAAGCTAACATGGGCCGAAACTCTGTCTTAAAATAATTTATTCGATTCCGAATTTTCTTCCGAAAACATCATTCATTCCGAAAGCAAATTCATGCTGGATCTTTGCTTATCTTTTTAAGGGTCTATCAATGAATTCGATTTGATAGTCAATACAATCATTCGTATCAAATTATCCATATTCTCGACAAATATTTCCCAATGCAAAATAGTATTCGATTTTATTCGGTAAACAGCGTCGAATATCGTTCTGATGTCTGGCCCCTCCAGGGGTATTGTGTAGAGAAGCGCCGACATCATTGATTCATGCTTACCTATTGAAGAAAAGGTGAAAGGTTGTTTTCTTTTCAATAGCATATAGGTACTCGCCCATTTCGAAGAATTGCTGATATATATGTACTTCTCTCTATCACTTTAATAGGGTCATGATTTTATTATAAAGGTTTATTTTTATTCACCTAAACCTCTCGCTGGCAGCTTCTTCAACTATTGTTCCATGACTCTGGCTACAAAGCACATTCACTAAAAAGCGTGTTTGTTTGAAGGTTTGTAGGTGTATGATCGTTGTCGTATCATTTGGGACCGCGAAAAGTTATTGTCATTTATATCCCTTATTGTTTTTTTTTTGTTTTTATATATGAAAGAAAAAGTTGACGAATTTATAAAGTCATGGAACAGATGTTTGGAAGCGGCCTGTGAGACCTCTCACAGGCCGCTTCAGTGGAATTAATAATAACAAATGAAGGTTACACGCGCTGTACCCGGCTGGTACAAATGGTGAGTGCCTATGAAGCTTCCAGCAAAAATAAACCGAGTATCTAATTCTGTAGCCGTTTCAATTTTCAAAGCACGCTCGCCTGAACAATGTTTCAGTACGGTAGGTATAAGACTTAGCCAACCTACTAATTAAATATTTGCCGCTCTACCGAACATCTAAGCTCGTTCAGAGACGATAATAAACGAGATGCGACCGTTGCTGCTAAAACAAGGAAAACCACAAATTTGTTGCCCGATGGCCGCATATCATGCAATTTCTGGCATCGCGGTGCTTGTGGCATGAGTGGTGATGAAGTGATCATTGCAGAGGCACAGATCATCTCTAGATTCCGCGCTCAGGACGAGCGAAGCGCAAAGATCGGTCAACCCCCCTTATGAATGTTTTCTCTTATTGGCTCATCGCTAGGTGCGAGTAGGCGTAACCTTGAGATATCCAATGAGAACCCTCGATTTCTTCCAGCTTTGATGAGTTTTGTCGGAACAATAATCTTGTAATGTGGTATCTTTACATAATCTGTGTTGCAGATTTACCAATTCAGGGCTCTATACCGTATAATGAAAATATATAAAAACAAGAGTTTCTGTGTAACAATGTTCAAATCATATGTAACTTTAAAATTATAAGACAAAGAAATTCACACTAAGACTACTTATATCTATCACTTTCTTATATTATAAATATATATTGTAGAATATTATATTATAATTATTATCCAAATATAATATTTATCCAAATATTATAGACATAAAACACATCTAGTGATTTCCGGTCTTTATATTAGCTGCCCAACATAATAAGAAATAGACATTTCAGACAAGTAATAACATTGAACCTTCAGTATATGATTGTGGTGTATTGACCTCCTTTAAGAGTTTAGTTTTGGTTTTAAAGAAAACTGTTTTGAATTATTGTTTGACATGTCATTTTTAGTTTATGGTGAGCGATGAATTAAATAGCATTTTGGTACATTATAAAATGTGTATTACTAGACCCAAAACTCATTAATTGGCGACGAGATAGTTATCAACGCGTGAAAAAGTGTTGCTGTGAACTCAGAATGGGTAGTTCGGCCTTATTCGGGGGCAACCTCACGTTCGACCACCGAAGTCAAGAGTGGAAAATTTTTATCAGTAGATTTGTCCAGTTTTGCACTGCAAACGACATAACTAGCGATACTGATAAAGCTGGATTAAAGCGACGAGCAATTTTACTCACTGCCTTCGTGGAGGAGACATATCGTGTGGCAAGAGACTTGGTCTTTCCGAACGACCTTGATGGTGTTGAATTCTCGGTTTTGATAGAAAAGTTAAATATACATTTTTCGCCGAAAAGAAGCACTTTTGCCGAAAGATTCAACTTTTATAAGGCAGAGCAGCGACCAGGTGAGGACTTAGCCGAGTGGGCAGCGCGTGTGCGCAGTTTGGCTCAGTTTTGTGGATTTAAAACTGAATTAGAAACAGCCCTCCGAGATCGTTTTGTGTTGGGACTAGAAAACGTCAAGGAGAAGGAAAAGTTGTTTGCTGAAAATATCGAAACGTTGACGTTCGGCAGAGCGTTGGAGTTAGCGCAAAGTGTGCGCTGCGCGCGAGTAGCGTTGCAGTCGGCGCGAACTGGTGGAACCGCGGCCGGCGCGCAGGCGTCAGCGGTGTTGGGGCAGCCCGTCTTCGCGATACAAACTGCAGGCGGGAATACCACAGCTACTACGAGTACCACACGAGTGATTAAACGATGTGAAGTATGCGGTTATAAAAATCACGAAAAAGACTCGTGCCGGTTTGTAAATTATTCGTGCCAGGTATGCAAACAAAAAGGACACTTAAAAAAGATGTGTAAGTCGAAGGTCCAAAATAGCAATTTCATGGGAGCGGATGATGACGAGAACTTAAAAGGTATTTATAATTTGTTTAACATTGAAGAATCCAACAAAGATGGGCCGATATTGCGAAAGGTCTCGCTAGATGATAAGCAAATTTCATGCGAAATCGATTGTGGTAGTGCTGTCTCTATTTTACCTACAGAAGTTTATAGACAATTATTCAAGAGCAGTCATCATAGCTTGCAACCGTGCAGCGAAGTGTTTAATTTCTACACGGGTGCTAAAATTTTGCCAGATGGTTGTTTATTTTTGCCAGTAACATACGAAGGACGCACTACGCCGATGAAGTTTTTCGTTTTATCGACGAACGTGAAACGATCACCCTTGCTTGGGCGCGATTTTATGAAATTGTTCAATTTACGTGTTTGTAGTCTAGACTGTAATAAATTGAACGTTGAGAAAGATGTTTGTGAGGGTCTGTTGGAGAAGTATTCTGAACTGTTCAATGACGAATTAGGCAGGTTCAATAAATATAAGGTAAGCCTAAAAATTAAACCAGATGCTGAGATAAAGTTCTGTAAGCCGCGTCCAGTTGCATTGGAAGTGAAACCGTTAGTTGAGAAGGAAATTAACAGAATGTTGAAATTGGGAATTTTGGAAAAAATTGATCATTCGGATATAGCAACACCTATTGTACCGGTGTTACGGCCTGACGGAGATGTCAGAATTTGTGGCGATTTTTCCGTGACGGTAAACAAAGCTTTGTATCTGGATAATTATACTCTTCCGCGCATAGAAGATTTATTCGCTAAACTACACGGAGGGGTGGCGTTTTCAAAACTCGATTTATCAAGAGCTTATAACCAACTTGAATTAGATGAATCGAAGAAATTGACGTGTATTAACACACACAAAGGTCTATATAGGTACACCAGGCTTGTGTTTGGATTGTCGAACGCTCCTTTCATTTTTCAACGGACTATGGAACAGTTACTCGGGGATATTGAGGGAGTGTGTATCTATTTGGATGACATTCTAATAACAGCTTCTGATAAGACTACGCATTTGCAGCGATTGGAGCTAGTGCTGAGTAGGTTGCAGGAGGCTGGTATGCGGCTCAAGCGGGACAAATGTGAATTGTTCAAGAAGTCTGTAGAATATCTAGGATTTGTAATAGACAAAGATGGACTTCATAAATCGATGCAAAAAGTGGAAGCGATTTTAAAATGTAGTCCACCGAAAAACACGACAGAACTGAAGTCATTTTTGGGAATGGTGAACTATTACAGATGTTTTGTTCCTCAAACTTCATCCGTTTTGAGCCCTTTGCATAGTTTATTGAAGAAAAGTGTCAAGTGGGTGTGGGGTAAAGAGCAACAAGAAGCTTTTAGTAGAATCAAAGAAGAGTTGGCGTCGGAGCGCGTATTGGCACATTACAACCCCGCATATCCCACGATTGTGACATGTGACGCTGGGCCGGTCGGGCTGGGCGCCTTGTTGGCGCAGCGACAGCCGGACGGCAGTGAGCGCGTTGTCGCGTATGCGTCTCGTTCTCTTTCGAAAGCTGAGGTTAACTATGCGCAGATACAAAAGGAAGCTACATCTATCGTTTTTGCCATAAAGAAATTTCATCACTATCTTTATGGACGGTCAGTGCCTTTTATTTTACGTACCGATCACAAGCCTCTTTTGGCCATTTTTGGTGGTAAGAAAGGTGTGCCTGTTTTGGCAGCTAATAGGTTGCAGCGATATGCGTTGTTTTTGTCGGCATATAATTTTCAAATTGAATACGTAAAAAGTGAAGAAAATGTGGCAGATTTCTTGTCGCGTTCGGTTGATGCTCAAATTGTAAACGATGCGCAGGAGTGTACGGATAATACATCGTATGTCAATTTCATTGGAGATACGCTTTTACTTCCGATTACGTTAGATGACGTGAAAGAAAAGACAAAGAACGATGAGATTTTGAAGCAGGTGTGTAAATATACGAATGATGGCTGGCCTTCTAAAGTTGACGAAGTGGTTTTAAAACCATTTTTCTTATGTCGACACGAGTTGTCTGTTGAAAACGGTTGTATTATGCGCGGTCATAAAGTCGTGATTCCGTTACTGTTTAGAGAGAGGCTCCTAGATGAACTGCACCGTTCTCATTTTGGTGTAGTAAGAACTAAATCGGAGGCAAGGTCTCGAATGTGGTGGCCAAATATCGACAAGGACATAGAAGAAAAAATTGGTTCTTGTAATGTTTGTAACACATTACGTAGCAATCCTCCACATGCGCCACTTGCTCCTTGGCCGTATCCGGAGCGTCCCTGGGAGCGTGTGCATTTAGATATGTTTATGTTGTATGGAAAACAATATTTGATTGCAATCGATTCTTACTCTAAGTGGGTTGAATGCTTTTCAATGCAAAAGACTGACAGTGAAACGGTTATAAGTAAATTAAGCGAGATGTTCAGCAGATTCGGACTAGTGCGTACCTTGGTTACTGACAATGCTTCCAATTTTTGTTCAAATGAATTTGAATCTTTTTGCAGTCTGAATGGAATTAAGCATTTGACAATTGCTCCTTACCACGCCGCTTCAAATGGACAAGCGGAAAACTGCGTAAAAACGGTTAAAAACGGGTTGAAAGCAATTTTAACCAGCGCAGATACTCAAAAGATTACTTTGGCAAGGCTGAATACATTTTTGTTTGATTATAGAAATTCCGTTCATTTAACTACGGGATTTTCCCCGGCACAGTTGATGTTAGGGAGACCTCTGCGGTGTCGGCTCGACTTGTTGCGAAAACCTGAAGTTGCGCCTTCGTCATCGTCTGTATCGGCCACTAATAATGTTGTTAATAAACAGGTAGCGCAGAGTAAGCAGTTTGGACAAAGAAAAATCAATTTTTCTGTTGGGGACAATGTTTTGGTTAAATGTTATTTCAATAATGGTAATATGCATACCTGGAAGCGAGGAGTTGTTAAAAATTGTATTGGCTCTAGGATGTTTAATGTTTTTATACCAGTGTTAAATATTACTGTTAGGAAACACGTAGATCAATTATTGGCGTACAAGGGACGTTTGTCAGCGGACTGTATAGATCAGGATGATGTCAGTTGTTTCGGAGATTATTCTATCCCAGAGCCGACTCCGAGAACAGAAACGAGTGTATCGGCTTTTTCCGCGAGTCCTAAGAGGACGGCTGCAAATGCGGCGGAGGCCGACAGAGCGATTGAGCGCGGCGCGATTCTAGTGGGGGAGGAAGTAGATGCGAATTCCGGAGACGAATTTTTAGATGCGTTTTCTTCGGGACCTTCTGATACTGACCAAGGATCGCCAGAGCGACAACTTGTACGCCGGTATCCTGTTAGGGGAACTAGGAATCTAGATGTAAATTATAGGTGTTAGTTATTTAAATGTTATGCTTAGTTTTTATTTAGTTGGGGAGGAATGTGGTGTATTGACCTCCTTTAAGAGTTTAGTTTTGGTTTTAAAGAAAACTGTTTTGAATTATTGTTTGACATGTCATTTTTAGTTTATGGTGAGCGATGAATTAAATAGCATTTTGGTACATTATAAAATGTGTATTACTAGACCCAAAACTCATTAATGATATAGGTTCAATATTGGTGACCCCGTGGTTGATCAGCTTTTACGTAGGCTGGTTTTAGTTTTTGAACTAAACAAAGAAACAAACATAAACGGCGAACAAACATAAAAAAAACAACCGAATTGAGAACCCTCTTCTTTTTATGGAAGCCGGTTAAAAAGACCTCTGTTTTTTCAAATTATGAAAGCTGACCCCCAAACGAATTTCAATCTCCCCATCTCGTTTCTAATTTTAAGTTTTCTTCTGAATTACTAGCTTTTTGAGTTCAAGAATTCAGTTGGGACTCGATTTCGTGATTACTGTTGAATATTAAACTCGCCTTCCTCGTCTTATTTTATTTTAATATAGGAACCTTTATACTATTTTATTTATGAATATAATAGTTACTAGTGGAAGGAAAAAGATCGAGGGGTCGGAGCCCAAAACGATGCTTTGACCAAGTGTCCGATATTCTTGACACCAAAATCAGTGACGCCGTTCACGAGGCTTCTGATCGACTTAATTGACGACAAACTGCCCGGAAGATTACCGGTCGGGATTATCACGATGCTCAGCAATGAGCCAAACGACTGAAGTTACTTGTTTAAATACTTACTCCTACCTTAATGCCTATGTTTGAGTGATTTCATCAAACCTATAATCATATTTTGTGTATTGTATTTCTTATACAGTAAGGTTTTATACAGTTTTATACTTATACAGTAACGTTCTCAACACGAAATTAATTATAATTAGAAAAAAATAAAGTTTCTCCATAGTATTATCAACCCTAATACCATAGTAGAGCATAAACTAAGTATAATTTTTTTGTTTGTTTGTTTACTATAAAAAATAAATTAGGTGTAATTTTACTGATTACTACGTTTTATATTACTACTTTTTATATTATATTATTTAGATTACTACTTTTTCCTGAGCAGGACTGTGCCGCATTAATCCCAGGAATTATCAAACGTTATGGCCTGATTATTTAACTGAATCTATAGGCATGCGTACAAAACATCAGCAGGTGCTGCTTAAATCAGATCCAAGACTGAAAATCCAAATTTTTATTAACTTATCCCATTTCACGCGTGCATGATGGCCCTGATTTTATCCGATTGATTTAATGCTTTTCAGTTTATTGATTTACATTTTAGTCGTGATGTATATTATGTATATGTATGTATTTAGTATATATTTTATACGATAATTTTATATGATAGTGATTAAGCTGCTTAAAGACACATTTGATACGTAGCGAATAAACATAATAAAGTCAGTAGGTGGCACGTGCGGAAAGAAATCTTTTTAATTTACAGTTCACGCTCTGCCTGGTGCGGACAGGACGAGGTAGTTTATTGCTATTGGGTGACTCAAATTCATTAATGCGATTTGCGCCTATGATTGGTCTAAGAATCACAGGCGGATACAATTAAAAAAAGTATGCTATTTTTATACACGAAAGATACAAGGGGGTTCATTTATTATGCTCTGCTATAATAGGCTGAATTAGATGCATTAGATAAGATTAGATGATATTTTCACCATTGTAGCTTCGTGAGAGTGGTATAGGTAGGTACGGCATATCAACCGGCTATGTGGTAGTGAGCCAAACGTGACTTGCAGGTAGATAATTAATATAAGATTATTACTTAAATGAAGATAAAAAATACTTATATGTATTGGCATTTATTTAATAGCATACCAAACATTACAAAATCACAAAACATCTGTAGGGCCTTTTATAAACATACCGTTGTCAGTAACTAGAGTTGCCCCAGTGATACTTCTTCCTGTGTCGCTTACCACAAAAGCAACCAAATCTGCAACTTCTTCAGCATCTGCCACTCTATCTAACACAGTATTTTTCTTTATTGCTTCCCATACATGATTTGTATTATTAGCGCCTAATCCTAAACCTTCAAGTATATCAGTTCTCACAGGTCCTGGATTAATGCTGTTCACTCTTACTCCTTTTGGCGAGAGTTCCAATGCAATGCTCCTTGTAAAATGATCTAAAGCTGCCTTTGATACACAATATGCGAACGCGTTTTTCAACGCGATTTTAGAGGCAACGCTCGATATATTCACTATGTTGCCTTTACTCTCTACGAGATGTTTTGCCGCGAGATGCGTAAAGCGCACGGCCGAGTGCAGATTTGTAGACATTAACCTGTCGAAAACTTCCATAGCGTTGTTTTCCAATAGGCTCACGAAGTCACAGACTCCAGCATTGTTGACCAAGATGTCGATTTTTCCAAAGTATCCAATTGTTTCTGTAACGATACTTATGGCTTCATATTCTTTCGTGATGTCTGCGACGAGGGTCAATGGTTTTGCACCAAGTTTCTCGCAGGCGTCGGAAACATTCTTGAGCTTGTTTCTGTTTCTACCGACGATGGCGACTCTTGCGCCTTCTTGAGTGAACTTGATAGCTATAGCAGCGCCTATACCAGAGCTGCTACCAGTTACTAGAGCCACTTTATTTTTAAGAGTCATGTCGTGTAATCTGATCAACAGACAAGGACACAATGTAGAGTCGATACCATATTATAATAGCACTCGTTACAATATAATCTTATCAAAGTGCTCAATAAGCTGATTGGCTGGTGCCAAAAAGAAAACTTAGTCAAATCCGTATTACGTCCGTAATATTTGCATACCGGCACAGACTTCAAAAATAACTGATTATAAATTGTAAATAGGTATACAGAGTTATAAGGAAAGAGTTTAAGAGCTAACCCGAAAAGGGCTCTCTGCAATTGCAAAAAAAAAAATATCAACTGTTCCAAATGTATGGTACAGCTGTTTTTTTTCGCGATTTTAGGGTTGGTCCCATAGTAGAAGTTGCTCATAATGATGAGTACTATGAGCTCTTTTCGGCTTAGCATACTTTCCTTATAACCCTGAATATATCAATAATTTTGTTGATTGTCATATAATGCTCTAGCCTTTGTAATAATTAAAATATTATTTTCTACTGTTTAGTTTAAGTTTGTACATATAGGTATAGTCTTGAAATCGGTATTATTTTATCGCCTATTATGTTGTTTTTTTTCTTATTTGTCTAGACGTGTAATATGCATATACTTACAAATATTACTAAGACGACAGTGTTTTTCTCTACTGCCTTGTGAGCTTATTTTGGCTTGACCGATTTTGGATTGCGACGTGTCTAGCTAGATTGGTCCTATTTGGAATTGTTTGAATTATCAATTAGAACAAAATTTTTATTACTTCTTTGCGAAACTGTTCTACCGATTACAAAAAGTGGAAGATCTCATTTTGGTCGAATTGAAATATCGATTCACCTCCAAAAATAGGGATTATCAATTCTGTTTGTTTTTTCGTGTGATTCGAGATATCCCTGTCAACTGATTTCAGGGAGTTGTATTTTTTCATGGGCTACGTATTTAAGCTTCACTTGGACCACATAAAGTACTCGTACACGACTCTTCGACAAGTAGATTGTATTCGGTTGTTATAAATTACTAGCTTGCCCGCGCGGCTTCGCTCGCATAGGCTACAGTAATTTAAAAACCACATTTCACCTCTTCAGGGGTTGATTTGGAAAAATCCTCATGACATGCCTTTCTTTATTTACTATGCATAAAACAAACACAGAGTCTCATTCTCGTAGTATGAAAAAAAATATTTTATTTACATACAATCTTTTCGGGGTCCATTTAGTTCTTTACAGGTGGAATTTCGCAAAAACCGTTATTTTTGTTCATTTAGACCATTTGAGGAGTATTGGATTAAAATTTCACGTATCTATCATAAGCGGCTTGGTCTGTGCGTCAATTCCTAGAAATCTTGTTCTTTTATATATACAGATTATTTTTGTTTTAATAAAACGGGAATACTCACGTTAAATTGAGTCGGTTATTCCGACTATAGCGCGCGTGTATCGCTTAGCATTCCTTGATAAAGGTCACCGAATGTGATCGAAACTAGTCGGATTAAGCGACTCAATTTAACGTGAGTATTCCCGTTTTATTTAAACAAAATGTATCAAAACCACGTCAGTTTTCATAGTATAATATAGATTATTAGCGTATCCATAATGTCCCAAAGTTTTTATACTTTCTCCTTCACCTTCGTATTAGATCTTGCGTGCCCATTTCTTGTTCAAATCTTTTATGTTTAAAGCTTTGTTTGGAGGGATTACGCTAAATGCACTTTCTTTGATGCAATATTCCGAATGTCGCCTTGAGGAGTGTGTTGCCTGGAGAAGAGTAGACTATTCCGGGCTATTTGATTCCGGACATTTTCCGGAACAACGAACGGAGGAACGAAACACTTCGTTCCGGATTAGTACTTAAAACATGGACAACATGGAGCTAATAATTGATTTAATCATGGAGTTGATAATATATAGAGACACAATTAAAACGTTTTCATTTAAGTACACGTGTAAGTGTAAGATCACACACAGTTTGATACACAGTTCCACAAGCTTAAAGTCGCTCAGCGAGTTACAGAAAAATCTATGCTTGGCGTTTCCCTGAGAGATCATATCCGGAACGAAGTGATTCGTCAGAGAACCAATATCACCGACATAGCTTATGGTATTAGAAAGCTCAAGTGGCAGTGGGCCGGCCAAATTCCGCCGTAAATCCGATAAATGCTGGGGTAGACCTGTTCTAGAGTAGAGACTACGAATCGGCAAACTTCGCGTAGGACACCCTGAAACGCGATGGAGTGACGATATATATAGGACAGCTGGCAGTGGTTGGAAGTTAAAAGCCGCAGATCGGGCTAAGTGGCGTGTCTTGGGACAGGCCTATGTCCAGCGGAGGCCTATGATGGGCTGATGACGATTGTGATAATTATGTGCATAATTTCAGGTAGATACCTACTACTTGTATAATATTACATAAGTTATCATTTCATATAAATAATAAATTATGTACTTGTATTATTTAGTAAGTTAGTTTAGCATAGAAACAATTTTTGTGGGAAGCTGGAATATGCAACCTTTTCTATTATGTCTTATGTTTATAATTTAGGCCAAGTTTCATCAAAACTAGTAACAATTATAGAGTTAAAAAAAAAACAATCATATGTATATCACTCAGATACTAAGTACCTGCGATACCTACTTACATAACCAACCTTAAATACTAATCTATGTCGATAAGTAAAAAGCGATAAGTATAACTAATGTTAAAGATAATTCGTCAATAGCAATTACATTATCGATAATTGTCAGCGGCCAACTGAATTTCATTCCATAGCATCGTAGATTATCGTAAAGTACGCACGAAAATGAGTCTCATAAATAAAGTCGCTCTAGTAACTGGAGCCAGTTCAGGCATCGGGGCTGCCATTGCTATCAAATTCATCGAAGAAGGAGCGAGAGTCGCTATCGTTGGCAGAAATGAAAGTAAGCTGAAAAATGTCTCAGAAATCTGCGAGAAACGCGGCAGCAAACCGCTTACCATCATCGCAGATGTCTCCAAGGACGCCGATGCAAAGAGAATCGTCGCCGATACAATTAACTTCTTCGGTCGTCTCGATATTTTGGTTAACAATGCTGGCATCGGTCATTCATCCAGCATACTGGATGAAAAAGCTATGGATGTGCATGATAAAGTGATTAATACTAACCTACGCGCACCAGTTTATTTGACGCATCTAGCTGTCAAGTATCTTATAGAATCCAAAGGAAATATCATCAACATATCGAGCGTTGCAGCACATAGTGTGATATCCAAAACTTCTTTTTCATACTGCACTTCGAAAGCTGGTCTGGATCACTTCACCAGGAGTATTGCTTTGGAACTTGGGTCCAAGGGAGTGAGAGTGAACGCCATCAACCCTGGACCAGTTAAGACTGAAATTATTGAGAATACTGGAGCAAACCAAGCTGTAGCAAATCACGTGTGGGAAGTAATGAAGAAAGCGACAGTGCTGAATAGAATAGCTGATGCTGAGGAAATCGGAGATTTGGCAGCTTTTTTGGCAAGTGACAAAGCAAGAAGTATCACAGGATCGACTTTAGTAACTGATAATGGTGCTGTCATGTTGGGTCCATGGGATAAATAGAAAAAACGTATTTGTGCAAGCCATAAAATAAAAAGTTAATCATTTCTTTTATCTATGTCTATTTTTTTTCCATAAACTGCAAAGTTTTTCATGCTTCATAATCAAAAACAAAATTTCCCTTTCCTTTAGGAAGCATTCCATATATATTTGTTTAGATCGTGGCCTAAGTACTTTATCTTTTTACTTATTACATTTTATCGAATCGTATTTTCCCAATCTATGTATAAGTGAATCGAAATAGATGTAATTTACACTCATAGGTACCTACTTATTTAGGGTAATTAAACCAACACGAAAGGTCGAAAGTCAATTGAATTAAACTTGGGGCGCGTCATTATTTTGTCAATTCTTTTCTTTTATTTTCTGCCTGGTAGTATTTATAGGTACCTAGAATATAATGCGCTATAAATTGTAATTAGATGACTCAGATTCTTTTGTACCATTGACGCACAGATAAATAGACGGTACCAGTTTCAGAGCTATCAAATTTAGCTTCTGAAATTGTGCAACAAAATCGATGCCATTATTGTTTTTACCCGACTGTCCAAGAAGAAGGGTAATGTGTTTTGGGGTGTACGTACGTATGTAAATATATTATATAAGCATGTATGTTTGCGTATTCCTATATTTACTTCCTGTAGCCTAAACAGCTTGACCGATTTTGACGAGTGAGGTGTCTTTCGATTTCTCTTTATGACCGGAAGTGGACCGGAATGACAAAATCTACGAATTACAATCGGGTATTTTGTTTTGCTTTATTAATATACTTGTTACCCTAGTAGTAGTAGTGACTTATACCGTGCAGAGCATTGCCACCATGAAAGAGCTCTTTCGGCTTGCGCGATGCATGATGCTGCTGACTTACTAGAGATGATGGTCAACCTCTTGTAGAGGAGAGCACCGATAAAAGTAGACAGAGGTTACATAACTGAGTGTGTAATGTTAGCGTTACCAGAAAAGGAAAAGGTAGACCGCACCATTCCTAAGCATATAAGAAACCAATAACTCTTCACACACATACAATTTATCTTCATAGCTCCCAGAAGTATTTTGCTGTGTCGGGGATACCATGGTACACACACTAATACACAATCACAACAAACACCTTACAAACATCTGCCCGGCTGGGAATCGAACCCGGGACCTCTTGCTTATTTATAAAACAGAAGCTCTACCAAAGCCAGGATGGTCTCTAAGTAACAAAACAATAGCTAGAAATAGCTTCAAAATGTTCAGCTTTAGGTAAATGCCTGAACCTATCTCTACCGTTCCGCCAGTTATTGGGATGGCACATCGGGAAACACGATTTACAGGCAATTTCAGTCATTTTTTTATTTCACGTCCCGTTCTAATCGGATTGGCAGATCCACTGGAAAGTTCCAATCGAAATACGGTTTTTGATATTGACAAAACAACAGCGATGTGTTTTAAAACGCTCGTAAATTGAAGGTCGTCGATAAAATTTGGCTATGGAATTTTATGCAATCCAATTGCCACAATATGAGTAAGGCTTGGAATTATTGTTTTGTGAAATAACGATTATGCTTCGCGTGTTGTACTTTATTACAGAAATTAGAAATACTGGACAAGCGCGGGTGGAGCAGTCTTAAACGAAATATACACACAGAAGTATTTATTTATATGTACCTAGGTGCAGAAACAAGAAGCCATATATATTTAAATACGTAGGTGTCATATAAATAGATTCTTGGTAGCCCTGCAGCTGAATTCTTCGTTTTAATTGTGGAATTGAAATGCAAACGACTATGAATGCAATTAGGATCATACGCCACTTGCAGTGGCCTTATCGCCAGCCAAGTATAATAGAAATTAAAATTCAGCATTTCTAGATTTTTGTAGTTAGGTATTAGGCTAGGTACTCCCGCTATTTAATTTCATGTATATTCTTCTGTTAGTAGTAGTATTTTCATTTGTTTTGGTAGTGGTAGTAGTAATATATCTAAGTAAGTATCCAGACAGGTCACAGTCAGGACTTACCTACAAAAACTATCTAATACTGTAGCTAAAAGTAAGGTAAATCAATTTTTTTTTTTTTTTTTAACGCGTTTTTTATGCTTTAGATTAGACCACCAACTCGCCTGTCGCCTGACTTTTTATAGCTGTAGGTGCCCATTGCAAGAGAAAGGCGTCCCTTCCATTTGTCAGTCCTCTCTAATAGAGAGGAGCTACATTTTACATGTTACAATAAAGATTTGCTGGTTCCTAAGCAAGCAACAACAAACTTAGAAGTAATAAACCAAAGAAAAGTTCCTCACAATTAATTCAGAACAAGGTAGCAAGTACTCAGTAGATAAATAAAGGTAGCTTTTTCAGTCTGCCACTGGAACCAGCGTATTTCCATAATAATGGATATTGAATTATGCATACGGAGACGCTACGGGTTTCGGAAAAAGTCGAAGGACTTAGGTGAGGTAGGGTAACGATGATGCACGGCTTACACTTCAATCTTGGCACATTTGGGAACAAGCATCCATCTTCTGCTTTTCATATCGAGTCAACTGTTCGTCTTTTCTGTTGGCATACAAATAGGTTGTCACGATAATCATAAAGTCGTTATAAAAAGTATAGAATGTTGAAAAAGTGTTAGTCGATGTCTATCGCGTCCACAGTTTCTCTCAGGCTCTCAGTTTGGAAAGCACAGCGATTTTTTATTATTAATAAATAATAAAAAATCGCTGTGCTTTCCAAAAATTGTACGTGGAAATTATATGGATCATCAGAAATATTCCGAAAATAATTTTTCGTTTTGAAATCTTTGATATTTAAAATAATGAAACCAAATTTTCTTCGGTTTTTTTTGGAATTTGACCATATGCCTATTTAGATTTTGACGAAGAAGATAGAAAAAATAATCTAAAACTCTTCCATCAAATTAAAAAATATTAAAACGAAAAATTGTTTGAATGTACGAGTATGATAGCTGTGGCACGACTTTATTCAGTACTGTTAATTAATACCTCGTTATCGTACCTAACGTCTACAGAGAAAACACAAAAGCTAAAGCAAAGTTAGTCCAATTCGTCTTTTAGAACCACACCTTCTTCTTCTATTATATCTTACTATTATCTATACTGTATTATAAATAAATAAAAAAGATTTGCAGAATTATGAAATACGTTAAATTTATGTTCATACACTTACTACATCAATATCCCTCAGGCAAAAAACAAAAAGAAAATATTTGTAGCGGTTGAACATTCGTTACTTTATGAAGATAAGCAACGAAAATCGGTAGAAAAGGTTCCTAGAATAATGTTGCGTAGGTCTTATTAGGTATTATGTTAACGACTAGTAAACCTATCTCCTAGAAAGAACATGATTTGTTCCGCGAATTTATCCACGCGAACTGTTGAAAAATATGACAGCTACCATTTTTCATAATCAAAACTATTTCTTTGCAACCAAGGATAGTGCTAGTAGCGGTTATAGGGCTCTTCTACAGAGTCCGTCTGGGGAAGTACCACACCTAAGCCAGTTATTCAAACGCCAAGCAGTAGTGTACACACTACTATACTGTACTATGTTCCTGTTTGAAGGGCAATGTTTCCAGCGTAATTACAATACAATATAGCTTTATTATACAACAAAAAGACATACTTAAAAAAATAAATGAACAATAATATTTTAAAAACGGTAATTACTGAGCATAAAGAGATTTAATATCTCAGGGTGACGAGCGCATTGCATTGCCGCTTATGGTTTTGAGCTGTTGAAGTTCGAAATTGACACTGAATAGTTATGAGCAACCGTGACGTTTAACATCAGGTGTGCGACTTGCTCGTCTCGTAAAAAAAAGACATTATACCCGTAGTTATGAATTACTTTTACTAAGGGACCAAGAATAATATCGCGAAAAAAAAATTGCTATTCCAAATAAAAATCATATTATACCTCGGCTAAATGTTGTTGACATTTCATAATGACGAGTAAAATTATATCCTAGAAAATTTCCGTCGCAACATGCAATATATTTCTATTTATACCTCATTATTATTTTATATTAAGGAAAATAAAAAAGGCTTTATTATTTATTATATTGTTTGTATAAGGGATAATCTCTGGAAATACTGAACTAATTCTTCCTTGTCTGGTAGAAAGCTACACTATTGCTCAGTGACTTACGCTATGGTTTGTCCAAAGCGCGGGCTAATGCGTGGCTTAATTAATATTGGCTAATATTGATTACTAGCTGTTCCCGCGACTTCGTTCGCGTAAACCAATAAAAAAAAAGTAGCTATATGTATGCAAAAATTCAGGTCGATACGTTTAGACGTGATAATGCAACAAACACCCAGACAGAGAGATAGCGTTACATTCGCATTTATAACATTAATTAGGATTAGGATATATCGTGATCATATAACTTGCACTGACTTCTTGCTTGCTTACATTCAGAATTTATTACCTATATACGTATACGTATAGTACGCAACAATGTAATATATTTTTTTGTAAAAGGATTTTGTAATATTTTTTAAAATCATAATTGGAGTATATTGTTAATTTCCAGCACCACTACCAGCTTACTCGATACAGCCCGTTCTAAAAACGACGAAGCACAGGTTTTACTCGCTGTTCCATTGCTATTGTTCGGTTTTGGTTGCTTACAACCAGCTTATGCTGTGTCGGGGTGGGTTTCGTGACTAATATGTAGGTGCACTTCCTGTCAATGACTTTTATATTTAATTTACTATTATATTAAATTTTGTTTCTTTTGTGTCGGTTTTTTTTTGTTACGAAATAAATATTTCTGTATTTCTGTTTCTGTTCTGAATTTCGTCGTGTTATGTGATTTCGTTAGAATTTGTGCAAGGATTCCTGATTTTGGTTTTTTGCTGCAGGTGAGCAGTTGCACATACCCCAGTCTCATCTATTCATGTTCCTAAGACGAATTCTCATACAACCATGTTCTCTCATCTATCCACGTTCCTAAGTTTAATTTTCATCTGAATGAGATAAATTGAGATGCCAGAGGACCATTTGTGACCGTTCCTTTATTTTTCTTTTAACAATCTTCATAAAACTTTAACGATGGCAATAAGAACTTTTTTGACCGCTTCTTCGCGTAACCGCAGTTCAATCTAAAGTACCTACTCTCGTTTAATGTTTGAACAAAGTGCGGCCTAAACTCTCGATTTTCCGTTAATCTGCCAGTCCCTTGTCGGACTTATCCGTAAAGACGAAGTTTAGTGTACATCAATGGAATTGAAACGAATATTTATTTCTATCTTGCTTAGACATTGTGTAGTTGGGTGAATCTTTCCTATTTCAATTTTAGCCGTCTAGACTTCTGTAAAGTTGAATGAGAAAATATATAGTAGGTACTTATACCGAGGTGGGCCTCTTTCATCATAAAGTCGCAAGCAGTAAGCTATTCAGCGGAAGTGGTAGGTAGATAGCTAGCTTCCTTACAAAATTACGGAGTAGAGCTAATCGTCACATATCTAAACACACAGAAGAGATTTTTTTTTACTTCTAGATTAAAAGGGCTGTCAAGGTAATATTGTATGAAAATCCGACGTAGCCACTAAAGAGAAAAAAAAAACTTCTAGATTTCTCTCTTCTGTGTCTAAACTGAACAAACTCTGGTGTTACTTGCGACATTTGCTAGCCATTTATCACTAATCGGAAAGTAGCGAAATTAAAGAGACCTTACAGAAGGTGCAACGTTTCGCACATCGCGCGAAATTCAATTGTTATTGCGTTTTTTGTCAATTACAGCTTTATTACTCATCGTGGATTTATTGAAATCAATTTTACGCCAATAAATAAGTTGTTCTTAGAAATTCCGTGTAAAATGATCATCTAGATAACATTGATTTACCTACAAATCTCAATAAGCTGATTTTCATCTTGGTTTTTGGTTTAGCGAAAAATGTACCTGCACTAGCTTTCAAATTATATTTTTGGTTAGTGTAATGTCTTGAAACAATCTATTTATTATCGCAAAATTAGTTTTCATGGACTTACGATGAGTAATTAAGCTGTAATTGACAAAAAAAGCAACAAAATTTTAAATTCGCGCGCCGAGCGAAACGATGCACCTTAAGAATTACTTTTATCACCCACTTTACTTTATATTTTACTGAGTTTGCGTTAAGTACCAAGATACTACTGCTTGCTTTCAGGCCCCGTACCGTGAAGTCCTTATTGTGACTGTTTATTTATTTATATGTGAACAGCAACAGTGAACATATTTTACATTCTTATAATATATCTCTACGTGAGTGGGTACATGGAACTGATATTGTTAGTAGATAATTAGTTAGGTATCGTATCGCCGCGCGATAAGGTTCACGGTCGCGCAACGTTGGTGGCCGAACCTAACAATCATCGCAATAATGACTTCGAGATACGGGTCGAATTAAATCCCAAGATTTAATTTATCAATAACATCGCAGCACATTTAACCTCACCGATACAGCAATTGAGAGTTGCCTGCTGTACTTCAGAAGAAGCTGTACTATATATACCTATGTTTATGAGTGTTTTACCCAGCACAGAGTGCATCCATTAGTTACAGCAATTTCCGGAGACCCGCTTTAAGAAAAGGTGTTGTTGAAGTACTCAACTTAAGCCGAGTGGATTATTGTTCAAACACTACGTAAGACACCGTAGTTAATGGGGAGAACGTGAGTTTCTGATTATTCGCACCGAAACGATACTCTTCTAAGATACTTGTGAAGATTTACCTCGAAATTCTGAAACGTTTGTTAACTTTGACAACAGATTAGGTCTAATGCTGCCTTTGTCTGGCACAAAGCAAATGAAAATGACAGCAATAGACTTACCCCCGAATACTGAAACGTTTGTTAACTTTGACGACAGATTAAGTCTATTGCTGCCATTGTCATTTGCTTAGTGCCAGACAAAGGCAGTGTTAGAATTAATCTGTTGTCAAAATTAACAAACGTTTCAGTATTCGGGGGTTAATCTGTTGTCAAAGTTAACAAACGTTTCAGTATTCGGGGGTTAATCTGTTGTCAAAGTTAACAAACGTTTCAGTATTCGGGGGTTAATCTATTGTCAAAGTTAACAAAAGTTTCAGTATTCGGGGGTTAATCTATTGTCAAAGTTAACAAACATTTCAGAATCCCGGGGTTAGTCATATAATGGTGCTAAAATGTTTAGCTTCTATTTTGAATTGCGTTTTTATAAACATTCATAATTAAAACCTACTGCTCAGCTGTCGTTCTTGTTTGATACATTTTAATATGTAGGTAATAAACTATCCCCTAAATTTGGCTCCACGAGTTGTGTATTTATCCAGTGTCAAGTTTTGTAATATTTCAAGTGAAGTACGTGTATTATAGTTTAGGAAGTCCTAAAACTGAGACCAGAACCACCGGACGGCAGGCAGCAGCGTCCTTTTAGTAAGCGGTGAGAGTTCTGCGAACTCCTATAGCCGCCCGCTGAGCTTGGGGATTAGGTACGGCAAATGAGGAGACTTAGTACAGCAATAAACATTTGAACGCCACACAAAACATTTATCGTAGAGCTCGTAGACCTACATTTAAATACGAGTGCGCTAATAGACATCACATTTCTTCACAAAATGTGTGCCACTTATCACAAATGTCTTACTGCACATAAATGTGTCTTTGGTGTGTAGTGCGTCTTAATAAACACTTAATGGACAATAATCAACCATTACTATACATTAACACTCGTAAGTCTTTAAAAATAATATAAAGCAGCGACATGATTGTTATACATATGTAGCTAATTGGCTGCCTTATTTATAAGGACAATTCTGTGTTGGCTGCATTTAATTCATTGAACATTGAGTAGGTACGTACATAGTTCACCGAGGGGAGAAAGTGACCGATTACCAACGAGTGTGTAGTTTGAGTACCCTTAATAGACACGAGTTGGGAATGTACATGTAGTCGCAACAAAATGCGAGTGCTTTGTTATACTTACGAGGAAAATAAAAAAGACTACAAATTGAAAACTTATAGATAAATCATCGTCTTCGATGTCGTCGGCGTAGTAGACGAAGGTCCCTGTGTGCCGCGATACTGCAACAACCGCGTGTGACACGCTCTCGTGCAGCATCATTTTTGGTTTGGTGTTAATGGCGATTACCGACTCGTATGTTAGCCCCTGAGCTTCATGGATGCTGGTAAGAGTGCGTGACTCCGTGCCTCCCCGTAACCCTTTCCTTCCTGCGTGTGCACTAAGAAAAGGGTGCTTGAGGACGGTGCTCAGTATTTGCGCCCCCTTGTACCGTCTCTGCTCAAGAAACCAATAAAAGACCAAGAGGAATATATAATTATAATTAATTATTTAATAATAATAATAATAATATTTTTTATTACCAGAAAACTTACATTATACATTTAGATGTTACCAGCGATCCCCAAACTAGGCGAGAATGCCAGTATTTTGGGGTTCAGGTATATATACCGGTATATATTTTACTTAGCGCATACGCAACGTCCATTGGGTTCCTGTGTGTGCAAAGCAACTCCTGATTGATATTTGTGGTCAGGTTTGGGCGATGGTATACCTCTTTTCGAAAACATTTTCTCTGTCGATGTATGGTAGCTGATTGACGTCTTCTATTAGAACAAGTTCGCTAGCACCAGTAACCGTGCAGCCATTCCGAAATGTTTCATGAGAGTTTCGTCCACCAGAAGGCGGCTGAAACTATCTCTTCCGAAACCATTTAAGGGGGCGGAAGCCATGGTTCGTACCATGGTTTTACCAGGTCTCCTATGTTAGCGATAGTTACACCCTCAGATTTTTTGCTGTTTTTTTTGGTTGGGAGTGTTATCACTTACTTATTAATAATGTATCAGAAAATGGTATTTTACTACAGATATACGACTTCAAATCAAATCATCAAATCAAATCCAAATCTGCAAACCTGTCCTTTCGGATAGATTTCATTATAGCTATATCTTTAGCTTCTGCAGAGTCCGCTTGGGGAAGTACCACACCTTTGCCAGTTATTCAACCGTCAAGCAGTAGTGTGCAAACATTACTGTGTTCTGGATTGAAGGGCAATGTTTCCAGCGTAATTACTGGGCACAGAGATTTAACATCTAATATCTCAGGGTGACGAGCGCAGAGCATTGCCGCGCATGGTTTCAAAATTCTGGGTGGCACTGAACTGTTATGAGCAAGCGTGTAGCTTAACATCAGGTGAGCGACTTGCTCGTCTCGTCACCAAATTACAAAAAAAAAAAACTTCTATAGTAAAATATTATGGTTATAGACAGTTTTATTTCAGTATTCCTTCAATGGATTCGCCGATGCATTGAATGACGTACTACTGCGTAGTTACTAGTAAAATAGAAATTATTGAATGCATTGCGATGAGTTTCCACCATTTAATTATAAATTACTAGTGTCACCTGTGAAAAAATTAGCCTATGTCCGTCGTCTTTCCGTTCAGGCGTGATTACGCGACAAACACCCAGACAGAGACAGAGAGACAGAGCTACTTTCGCATTTATAATATTAGCTGGGATAATGAGGAGTTTTCCAAAAAAAAAAAGTAGTTCTAAAATATTTACTAGATGGCGTAACAGACCTACCGTTTTACCTGTCATTGTCATTTCTGTCGAAATATTTTATGTTTATTTTTTAAATCGTAAATTTTGGCGTTGTGTATTTAGCCAGTGTCAACTATTGTAATATTTCAAATGAAGTCAAATACATAGTTACGTTACTTGAAATTGTCTAACTAAACATGTCGAGCCAAAAAACACGAGAAAAAAAAAGGCACACGTACATTTTTTTGTCTTTCATGTCTTGACAGTGACAGAAAAAACGCAAGGTACATCTAACGCCATCTATTGGGTACTTTTATAACCAGGATTTCTTATTTTTTGGAAAACGCCTCATTCCTTCGTTTCCACAACCAAAATTGTCTTGGGTAGAAAGTAGACGGCACAGTCAATGCTTTTCTATTTCTCCTGAAACTTTCCATAGTTTCAGTATTTTCTTCTCTTCAAAGCAAACAAACAAAACAAAGTTTATTGCGAGAGTAAAACAAAACAACCTTTCCAGAGAAATTATTAAAATTCAATAGCAACACAAAGAAAGGGTCGCTGAAACGATTTATTACTGACAATAAATTGCTCCAGCAGTATTAAACAGATGTTATATTTGGAAGCTGAACCCTGGTTCTGAAGAGAAATTACTTCAATCGACCCAATGATTTTTTACTTAAACTTGGTTTGTACCTTCAAAATGGCGCTTTGAATTCGTCTTTGACTTGAGTCCGTTTACAGCTGCAGTTTTGTAACCAAGCAACCAGCATTCGCCAAAGAGTGCGAATGAAGATGCGAAAAGTAAGAGAGTAAAAGAGATGCTTGGCTGGAATAAAATCTGTATTAAAAGACAGATTTTGCGGGGACATTTTAAGGACGGATATATAGGTTTTTACCTTCAAAATGGCGCTTTGAATATTCAGGCCCCCAAAGCGTGAGGACCTTTGCCCATCTTTCCGAATGCATTCGACATACATGACCCGCCTTCACCCGTAATACTTAAGTAATACTTACCTAGAACAGATATCTAAAATATACCATCCAATATCTGCCCGGCCGGGAATCAAACTCGTGACCTGCTGCTCATAAGGCAGTCTCGCAACTGCTAAGCCACAGGTCGTCAAAGAAAAAAACCTAAACTGAAAACAAAAAAACTTCTTTTAAATTATAAACTGGAACTTGGTTTGGAACTTTTGAAATAGCATAATCGTCTCACAGCATTACAGACTAATCTATCTATTATTATATAAAAGAAAACAAGCCTTTTTTAAAGAATTAACGCATATGCCAAACCGTTTACGATAAAGTCTTGAAATTTAGACGAAATATTCCTCGAATGGTCTAGAACTAGATGAACAAGAATAAGAACGGATTTTGAGAAATTTCACCTCTCACCTCTCTTCCTCTTCTGTGCCAATGAAACTTGGTTTGTGTAAACATAAAAAATAATAATAGATGAAAATGAAAATGAAAAAATAATTAACATAAAAAATAATATAAAGGCTTGTTATTGAATTTTTCAAAAATCAACCCCTAAAATTTGAAATAGGATGTTGAAATTATTGTAGCCTATGCGAGCAAAGCCGTGAGGGCAAGCTAGTGAATTAATAAACAATTAACACGGCAAACATTATTAGAAACTTGCGACAACAATAATTGGTATTTATGAGAGCTTTGTAACTTGAAAGTTATGTGTGACAGAGTACTCCAAAGTCCTTTGTTACAACATGTTTTGTTATTGTTTAGTTATGGAAGGAACTTTCTTTAGAGTGAGTTTTGTTAGTTAAATCACATCACTAGCCATGTCCGAATAACAATAAAATTATATTCGAGTAGCTTAGTAAACGATGCTTAAATTTAGTAACTTTTTTGGGTTACGTAGTACTACAAGCCACAAGAAACCCTTATAAGTTCGCCATGTCTGTCTGCATGAAATTTTGCAAAAACAAAAATGTTGTCGGTCTACTTGGCACCTGGAGGCCTGCCTACGCTGCGTTTTCCAGTGCGTGGTCGCCACTCAAGAATCTTTCTTCCCCATCTGTTATTAGTTCCTCGAGTGATGAGGCCGGCTCATTTCCACTTCATCACACTCAGGATTACATAATTTCATATAAAAAAAAGTGTCATTCATATTTGGTTTTAGGTAAATCTATAATACTACTATACTAATTATCGTATTCTCATTTCAGGTTACAAACAAACATGATTTGAACAATTTTGGTAAGTCTTACAACTTTCTTAAAATAGGTTTTTTATAATATTACATTGCGCGTAATCCTACGGACTTATACAATTACATATTGATTAGATCAATACTTCAAGATTAATTCCTATAATGATAACTGAAACGATAATGAATAAAATGAAAATACACTGAAATCATAATCATGGTTCCTTTCATGGTAAATTAAGATAATACACGAGGAAAAATGTTTTCTTTTATAGCATAACAGAGAAGCAGTAAAATTCTCCGTTTCTTTATTCAAATCCTTGTTGTCTAGATAGCACGAAAATTTGAACACGCTTCGAAAAAACATTACCAAAAAATTAAATGCTCTCTTATTACTCCTATATCTGTATATATTTTTAATCACAGAAGAGGAAAAATTTTTACTCAGGTAAAATTTTTTCTTTAAAAAAAAAATTTTATTCAGGTAAAATTTTTTCTTTAAAAAAAAAAAGAAAAATATAATATAAATCTTAGAAGAGGAAAATTTTTTACTCAGGTAAAAATTTTTACTCAGGTAAAAATTTTTCCTCTTCTGTGTATTTAATAGTATTTTTACTGTATACTTTATTGTACTTTGTTTTGACATGATTTAAAACATAAGTAGGAGAAGCCATAGATAAGAATGTATACTAGGGAGAATCCACTGGCACCTGAGACACAGTCCTAGACTAGTTCGGGAGCCTATGGATCAACGCTCATTGTAAAATTGAATTAATGTCAAAATAAATAATTTTTGTTTTTGTCAAATATTGTTAAAAATAACACTACTTTAACTTTTACACAGACTCCTTGGCTTAAAATGAGGCTTGAAATGGTTATATGTTTTCTTTGCTTTTGCTTTAATACTTATCTACTTGAATAAATGCACAAAAAAGCGTCCATCCTTTCTCCATAGCATCTTTGGAGAATCTAAAATGTATTTTATTCCCCAAAGCCATAAAGATCAAAACAGTAAGCAATTAAACAAGCCACAAAGTAAGTGAAGGATTTGTTTTTCTTTTTCCGCTCTGATTATCAGTAGAGACTTACGTATTGTTCTTTGAAAGTCCATTTAACTGAAAACGAAGCTTAATAGAGACTGTGTAGAAAACAGCGGAGCGATTACGCCTTACGTCAAAGTTTAATTGCAATGCGATTGATCTATTTGATCAACGATTGAAAGCATACTCTAATATATTCGCCTTTGGGTAAAATATTCTCTTATATGGCTTGATCCCGCTATCATAATTATCATACACGCTCGAGTCATACTCGTAACGCGCCTTGTTTGAATATCCATTATATTTTCTGGTAAATATGGCCGATATTCAAGTGGGCGGGACTAGTCAATCGTACTGCGATTGAACTTGGATGTAAAGTGAAATCACTTTGCTGGTTTACTTCTTGAATCAAGAATTTTGTGGAAATCATTATAATGTAAGAGGAAGCGCCGGTTTACAAGTAACGCCCCTTAATTTCTGAAACACTTCGGAGCTGTTTTTGCGTAGTAAATTGAGGAGAGTTTATCTCTCGCTGGTTCATGATTATGAGAAGAAATATTTCACAAGAATTGCCAAGGATTTTATGAGATACGCCAATGCCTTTTGTAGTGGTAGGGCTCTTCTGCAGAGTCCGCCTGGGGAAGTACCACACCTTTGCCAGTTATTCAACCGTCAAGCAGTAGTTTGTAAACATTACTGTGTTCCGGATTGAAGGGCAATGTTTCCAGCATAATTATTGGGCACAGAGATTTAACATCTAATATCTCAGGGTGACGAGCGCAGTGCATTGCCGCGCATGGTTTTGAACTGTTGAGGTTCAAAATTCTGGGTCGCACTGAACTGTTATGAGCAAGCGTGAAGCTTATCATCAGGTCAGCGACTTGCTCGTCTCGTCAACAAATTACTTTTTATTTTTAAATAACATTCAAATGCGCGTTATCTATATTCTGATATATACCAAAACTGGATAGACCCAAGCTGGATTGAAATGTCTTTTTTTATAGAAAAACTACACTAGGTTTTTAGTATTAATTATTTTTTCGTGAATTCGATTAACCTTGGACTAGTTTCAGTTCTATAAAAGCATCGACACGAAAATTTGAATTCAAAGTTTGAAGTTAGTATAAAAATAAAAGTTTTAAACAGGATTTTCTTAAAATCCGTTGAATACATATAGTTCCGATGCTAGCTCATATTTTATACTTTAAATCACAATGAGATGAAAACTTCCTGATAATCGCTGATAGTGCACGAAAATATATTATTCACATACTCGGAAGCAGTGCAAGTGTGATTTATATTGTGGCTCTCACATATCAACATCTAGCAAAACAATTTATCAGGATTAAGAATTGCTTGTCCGTGTGTCAGCACACTGTTATACACACATATATTTAGAAGAGACAACGCAACTCAACTCATAAGTTGATACATTTTTTTGGATATTGTTTTTTTTGTTTTCATGGTATGTCATGCTCAAATTTTCACCGGATTTTGATCTTCAGATCAGATCTTAAATTGTATCTATAATTTTCACCTAATTTTCTCAACGCTGAGTATGCTATATCCTCAAATTTGTTATCTTAGACAGAAACCAGAGAGCTTCGTGCGTGCTTTCATTTCTTACCTTTTTTCAGCTTATCCAATTAATTACTATAACTGCATATAAGTTACTGGCGAGTGAGATTTACAAATAAGTGTTACCGTGGGCGGGACCGGCCTAAAAGTTTTGAAATCAGGGCTAGCCTATATGAACTTAGTATGCAGTTCAGTTTTAAATTACAATAAGAAGAACGACTTTCACACCGAAGTTTTTTTATTTTGTAGTTATAATTTTCAATTAATTAATATTTTGGACCAATTTTATTATATTTGACGTGTAAAATGTATTTAAAATTTACCTATATTATGAAGAATTTTGAATTTGTAGTAATTTTAGTTTGACTGGAATTTTACTGGCTTGTCATACGCCTTGGCGTTGCTGTAAGTGTGAAAGGCATTTAATAATAAATAAATAAATAAACTATTGCCATGTTGTTTCGTTGGACTCTATTCCTATAAATACTTTTTTCTGGGTACTTATACAATATAAAATACGCTCGGCGACACCAATCTTGCAGTTCTGATTTACAGAACGACACACCGACTGACGAACGACGGCAATATGCATACATAACTAATATAAATCAGAGTCAATAAGAAACCGTATCAATGATTAACTTGAGCGATTGTTTATTCAAATTCAAATCAATTTATTCAGACTACAAAGGTCCATATTCACATAAAAAGAAATTCAATTACAATTAGAACACAAAATTAAATTATTAAATTAAGTTATATTATATTATATATATATATTGTCCTACATGTTTATATACGTGACAGATTTTTCTTTTTTACAACGTATACGGCCTTAGGAAGGTAACGGAGATTAGATTCAAAAATTCCTCTGCAGAAACGTGAAAACATTTATTTGCTCCTAGAAACAAATTGAATGTAGTTAAAAAGGGTCACAATCTTTCTGCCAAGCTGATAACGATTTCCGCGAATAATGAACAGAAGGGACTGCAGAACCTTTTGTACGGGTAAAATATTTTACAGAAACTGTGAGCAATCCAAACATTTTTGCAGTACATTTTATTGGGGACAAGATCTTCTTATTTGTAGGTAGGACTTTCTCTAACCTTAACAATTTTTATGACAATTGTAACACAAAAAATGTAACCAATTTTATTTCTTTAAATTTTCATTACAAGCATGTCTTTTGGTTTTACCGCCATCTTACGCACGGACCTTACTTACTTATCTGGACTGGATTAGCCCAAGACCGATGCTGATGGCATAGCAAAAGGCCTCGGTATCTATCAGCAGCAGCAGTGGGATAAAGAAGGACCATGGGTTTAAGTATTTTTAAATAGTACTACTTTTAGTTTTACAACACCATTCACTTTACTTCATTGATTTTATCTTACATCCCATATCACTTAACGCATATTTTCCGAATAATTCGATCGAGAAGGAATCGAATTGTCAAAGAGGAAAACACAAAACTTGGTTTCAGTCTTTGTTTGGAGACGGCACACAAAACTCTCGAGCTCTTGACACGTATTGGCACTTGTGCAGTTTGAAAATACTCCGGCGGGATTTTGTTTTATTTGTTCCCAGATTGTATTTGTGTCATAGAGAAATTTATATTAAGAAGAGAATGGGCATAGAAAAATGCACAACCCGATTTTAGTAACTTGATAAGGACTTAAGATGACGCTAGTGCTTTATCAACATCAACATTATCGTCACAATTTCTGGTTGACATAAATAGAAACCCAAACTACCTCATTCGTAATGGTACGGAGAATAAACGTTACATGTTATGAATATTTTTACGTTAGTAATATCAGTAAAATTATTAATTTTATATTTTACTTGCGACCAGCCCCGGCTTCGCACGGGTATAATTTAGAAAAATTATATACATGATGAACCTTCGGTGAAAAATTACCTAACTGTTGGTGAAAACCGCATCAAATTGATGCGAAAAATGACTTTAGCAAAACACGCTAGGTCTCGTTGAAAACATATTTTTCACTTCGTATATTGCTATCTAACTTGAACTAAACCTTAAATTGCGGATGTATACTAATACTATGTTTCTATATCAACCATAATATTTTCATCGGCTTTTATAGAGGTTTGAACATTACCGGACTAAATATGTAAGCGCCATCTAGTTTTATGCTGTTTTTTCGGGAGAACACTTTTTTGTATAAGGATGTCATTCTTCTCGTATATTTTTTCTATCATTCGTGAAATTTTTGGATAAAATGAAACTTAAAGTAAAATAAATAATTAAAATATTACACTGTTGTATAGATATGTATAGATATTTCAGGCTTCAGCCTCAACTAAAGCAGCGCCTGACAATGTATCACGACTACAGGACATCACAAACTGATTACAATTTTATCTCATGAGATCGGTTCCCATAAATATACCAGTAATTTACTCTCAAACAATCTTGTGGAAGTAATTAACTATGTCACTTAGGTGTATTTTGGATCAGGCAGAAAGGTTTCCTAAAATTATAAGCGCACCTACTTAAATGCAGACTAGTAGATGGACCTTTAACTTAAACGAAGTACCGTCGCCAGCCTTTTGAGTAGTGCCCGTGGCTAGTGATATAATAAATTGTATGTGTTCAAAATATAAAACACTAACTTCGCCCCGTGGTTTCACCCGCTATTCTATGGAAACCGAATATTTTTCAGGGATAAAAAGCAGCCTATGTGTTAATCCAGAGTGTAAGCTACCTCCATACCAAATTTCATTCAAATCCGTTCAGCCGTTACAGAGTTGAACGGTAACATACACACTTACATACAAACTTACGCATTTATAATATCAGTGTGATTACGAGAAAAATGAATGTACAAATTATTTCTGTTATTAAATGACAGCATTGTCAGCTGAAAATGCAGGTAAAAAAACATTTAATTTTATTTTACCTAAAAATTTAATACACAATACATAATACATATCATTTACGTTCCTAACATTGTCAGGAATTTGACATAAAAAAAAATTGCCTTTACTCTTTTAAATGTCTAAAATCTTCTTCCAAGAATCCCGGGCGGGTAAAGATTAATCAAACTTCTGCTCTCGCAAGAACTTTCACCTGTCAAGAGCAGTCCGTGATTCTTTGTGCAACAGTTCTATATCTTCAACTCTGAGAGATAAAGATAGTCTTGTTATGTAGCTTTTAACCAGTATAGAATATAGTATTTTATAGAATATATACTTATTATAAAAAAAATACAATAACAGCAAATATGAATATATTTTATCTTTAAAAGAACAGGCATTTTTCTAGGTATTGGCACACAGGCCAAACAGCTTTTGATAGAGTTGAGACCCAAATATTCATCAAATAGTCAAGGTGAAAAATAAGGACGCTTTTATTTAAATTCTACCTCTTAATAGCTGACATGGGCCCCCAAAGCTTGTACTGTTTTTCTTCTTCTCATTTGTGCCAATAAAACTCGGTTTGTATATTTTTTACGTAACGTAACGTCTGTTCCGATAATTATTAAAAAAAAAAAGGTAAAATATCAACCCTCTAGTACACTATGCTATAAAGTGTCTGTGTGTTTGTTTGTTTTCACTAAACTCTGAAACTCTTTTGTCCCGGGAAAATGAACATGACATGTGTATCGTATATACTTTTGTCACGGGGAAATGAACATGACATGTGTATCGTATATACTTTTGTTACGGGAAAACGAACATGACATATGTATCGTACATACTTTTGTCACGAGAAATCGAACATGACATGTGTATCGTTTATACTTTTGTCATGGGAAAACGAACATGACATATGTATCGTACATACTTTTGTCACGAGAAATCGAACATGACATGTGTTCGTATATACTTTTGTCATGGGAAAATTAACATGACATGTGTATCGTACATACTTTTGTCACGGGAAATTGAACATGACATGTGTATCGTATATACTTTTGTCATGGGAAAATTAACATGACATGTGTATCGTACATACTTTTGTCACGGGAAATTGAACATGACATGTGTATCGTATATACTTTTGTCACGGGAAAACGAACATGACATATTTATCGTACATACTTTTGTCACGGGAAAATGCGTACATGTGTACGAGTTGGTATATACTCGTACATGCTAGAAAGATCATAGCGGAGATTGTGGTAATATTCAATTGAAAGCCCCTATACATATACCTATATCGCTGTGTATAATCTCGAAAAGCTTTGAATTCTTTCTTTTAAATATTTTATATTTAGAACATCTGTCAAGTGCGTATCATGATACGCTCAAGTTAGGGTTTCGTAGCCATGTTAAAAATAAATAAACATCGCTATGAATTTTAAAACTAATTTCGGCCAAAGAACTATTTGTTCAGATTTCTCAGAAAATGCCCTTAAATCACTTATGATATGACTCGAATAGCAAAGATTTCTGACGGTTTGAAACAACCATTTTTTGTACAAAGGTTCCTTAGTTTGCTACGAAACCCTATAAAAGGCACCCAGCGGCGTACAAAGTCACTGAGGCTAGATCCGCTTCTCGCTAAAATATAATATTTATATCACAAGTCGCGATAAGAGGTGAAGGCAAGCAGAGGAAATGATGTTATCCCAACCCCGACGGGCTCAGGAAGCAGCTAAACAAAAACAAGGCAAGCGCTAGTTGTAAATAATGCGCAGGGTACCGTATACGAAAAGATATTCGATTACATTACAGGATCCTACTTATTGTGTGAACCCATTCCATTACCGGGAACGGTGATTACGAAACTTTATGATGTTTGTTTTGAATTTTATTTCCATATAAATACGGGCAAAGTGAGAATTAAGCCGAGGAAGATAATAACGTATTCTACACGTTTCTGTAGCTACCAATTAGGGATTTATAAAGTCATATTTAAAGCTATTAGATTAAGCTAATAGATTTTTTTTAAACAGGAAAGTGTAGTTCGTTTTTGTGTTCGGGTGCAGAGTTTGAATCCCGAGCACTCAAATGATCTATTGAATGAATCATGAGTGTATCGAGTTATTCTAGAAATACCATGAAACAAATAACTGTACTATCGCTTGACACATACATTCATATTAATTAAATAAGTAAAACAGTTGTAACTATATCACACTATATATTTACTTTTATTTACGCCATAAACTCGATATTTAAGAAGAAATAAAAAAATACTTACTTTAAAAACAAAATCAATCTTTAAAAAATAATCAATAGGTTTTTTAAAATATTAAATTTTATAGTAAAAATAAAAAGTTTTGTGAGCCGCCGTAGTTCTTGCTCAGCTCGTGAGCAAGCATCCTAGTGCCAAACTTCAAAGAAAAAAAAAAATTCAAACCGAAATGGATATGCATTTTTCAGAAATGCTACTAATTCGCAGAGTACTTAATTCAAAAGACTTACTTATCATCATCATCAGACATAAAACGTCCATTGCTGAACTTAGGCCTCCCCCTTAGATCGATAAATTTAGGCCGATACAGAAAGATCATTCAAGGTTCTGTTTCTTTTGCTGATGCCTTGACATGAGCTTAGTTTACATTACAGTTTTGAGTCGAACTTGCACACAAGGAATCTTTGCCAAGATTTCGTAAAGATTCTTTAGATTCTACGAACGCCTATCGTATTTCGTACAAAAATATCACCGCAATGCTAGGATGAAATGAGACCTTCCGAGGATTTTAGACTCGTTTTCCTTAACGATATAGGCACTTTGGTATAAGACCGCTAAGATAATGTCTTTAGGGACGTTTTTCCTCTAGTTATAGGGGAATTATCTAAAAATCCTTTTGCTGTTTAGCTTAAGGATTGAATGAAAATCAGTACGATTGGTCGCTTTATCTACGAGTAAGTATTCCAGTACCACTCGACCTACGAAACAGAACACCTATAAATGTAACATTTAATTGCTATTTACATCAACAGAACATTTATTGCACAATCTTCATAAACATTATAACAATTGATGTTTGTCTATTCGTCTTCTATGCACGATGTCGAATTCCGAGCCTTATTGTGGAGCTCTACACCTGCGAGGTTGAAGACCAAACTGCACCGCGTACAAAGTCACGGCCATCACCTTTTTTTTTGCGATGGGGTAATCTTCTCAAGATACCCGACTGCTTTGGGGTGCAGCCGGGTTTTGTGGGATTATACCCACTAAAACCCCCCCGGAGGCCTGCCTTGGTGCTTGACCGAGGGCTCAGGGAGCGAGGCTTCAGCTCCTCCCGGGACAGCTAGCAGCTGTCGTGAGACGTTTAAGCCTACAACAGCGCCCGCCACTCGACGCTGTTGTCCTCCCCGGACTCGCTTTGGTAGATGGTTAGAGCCCCACCTCTAACCACCCTCGAGCCCAGAGGTCCCCTTTTAGTAGGCTCTTACTACAGGCAGGGGATACCGATGCCGTATTCTAGTGCCCCGGCATCAGGGCAACACGGCCATCACCTAGCAAAAGTGTTGCTCTGGGTACTTTTAAAATACCTATATGCATTACTCAAATATACAAGCCACCGCTACATATCTCTGCATTGATGTGATTATGTAATTGGCATAGAATAAATAATAGTACCAAAAATAACGATTGATTATAATTATAATTTATGGACAGCTACTTAGTAACATCATTCAACTAAAATATTCCACAGGTATAGTGCGACATAATCTAGGTACTTAGCATTAATAATACAGTACCGGAAATATGCAAATCGACAGAATTACAAAAGACACAACTATAATACCTCTGCGGATACGATGCACGTGGAATAGAAATTAATCCGAAGGATTTGCTACAAAAATAGCTATGCGACTCGATTTTGGGCACTAGATGGGCACCTATAAAGAATACACATATTATTATCCGTACATCCGTTTTTAACAAGGCAATATTATAATGGCTTTATTAATTAGGGCCCACGCGCATTTGATGTTTTTTTTTATATGTAAAACTATTGTGTGTATACTTTTAAAAAAAATTAGTTCACGCCAGCATTTTGTTTGGCACGCGTCGCATAAAACAAGCGCTCTAAGGATTGCGCACGTTGAGCTAGCGGGCGTTAACGCGGGCGCGATTTCGTGTTCACAACGTTCACAATGGCCGCCAGGTGTTTGCGCGGGTGTGACTTGTCACTTACTTGAAACCTCGAGCGAAACGCGCGCTCCGCCGCTAGTTCGACGTGAGCACACACAAACAACTGCACACGTTTGATATTGCCGCGAGTGACAGTCGCAAGCTTGCCTGTTACTTTAACCGCACCGGCGTTATGTATGTGAGCACTTGCATAGTATACAATGTTTGATATTTCGCTTCCGCGCCCGTCACCGCGCCCGCTTGTTAACGTGGGAGAGCTCTAATAGACTTTTGAATATAAGGTAAGCTCCTGTCTTCCACTAATAGCATTCCCAATATTTTGTTCTCTTAGATATATTAATGTATGCCTTTCTGCATGAATTTACATCACGCTTAAAAAGGGAACCGATTTTCATTTTGGGTATTTTGTAGCTTAGAAATAAATTTGTATACAGCTTATTCTATTTCTATATGGAGTACTCAACACACAGAAAAGTGGTAGGTACTCTTTAAAACAGGAAAACCGCGGTTGCATTCCTTCTATATCTACTAGGATATAAGGAAAATTACTTGTGTATGTACACTGTCTTTAATAATTAGTTTGCACTCGTACTAGTACAGTAAAGTATCCATCATAATCATAATATTAATCACACTACCATAAGCCAGAAGAGGTCCACTACTTGCAGAACAAAGGCCTCGTCCTGAACAAAGACCTTCCCGCCACACCATCACATCACACTAGTATCCTATCCTATCCTAATATTATTAAAAGTGCAAAAAATGGTGTGAAAGTGTGTTTGTTCCCACTCAATTACGTAACAACTGAGTGGATATGATTAAATTTGGGACGAAGATAAGTTGAGCCCTTGATTAACAGATAGACTTTTTTTATCCCGCGGAAATATACGGCTTGTGTGGGATAGCTAGTGAAGGCGCGAGGCACTGCTCGTAAGTTATATTATCTGTTCATACGTAAGAAATTGAATGCTAATATAAATACCAGTAAAATCTATGCATTTTCCGAGATATATTTTATTTTCAAACAAGGTTCTGCTTCTGCTACTGTTTTTTTTGCATAATTATTATTATTGTAGGCCTTGGCTGCAGCCTTCAATAGAAGGCTACAGGCATTTACCACATAATAGCCACAAAGAAGCGCGCAAATGTAGTTATGGAGATTTCAGATAATACTGCTGGATATTGCTGACATGTTGAGATAAATTCTCTACATTTATTACGTATTTATTACATTAGCGTTTTTTTATCTCGCTGCTGAGATATCTTCCTACCCTCGAAAGGTGATTGGGCCAATGTAGGAACTACCGCAGCTGCAATCCACCTTGTACAACCCTGGAGTCTGGGAGTCTAAAAAGGAATGACATCTTTCGGGGTCCTTACATGCATGGACTAGAACCTCTTCGTCCTTTAGCCAACTTGGCTAGCGGCTATTGCAACATGACCGAAACGTCGACGTAAATAAATGAAATAATTTTAGCGTGGTTAAGTCCTGACGACCAACAGAAAATTATGGTTTTCTTGAGTTTCGCAACTTTTTACCGGTTAATAATGTGTCCTACAACTGTTTTATGGCGCATGCTTCTCTCCAAATTTTGAACATGGTGGAAACGTCGAGGTAAATAAATGAAATAGTTTTTAGCGTGGTTGAGTCCTGACAACAAACATTAAATTATGGTTTAATTGAGTTTCGCAACATTTTTCCGGGTTAATAATGTATCCTACAGCTGTTTTCATGGCGCATGCTTCTCTCCAAATTTTGACGATTTTCTCTTCTTCTCGATAAGGTAGAAAAAAGTGTCTTTTACAAGTATATATAAATTGAGGCATTTGCCCAGAAAAAGGCTACACAGGCTAATAATGATGCTGAATATAAACATTGAGATGTGTTTTTTTTTGTACTTTTTTTGCGCGTGATCTAAATACTTTAGTAGGACGACGAGCATTCTCAGAGATATACATTTGTTCCTAATACATAATGAATATCTTAATTTGTTTCTAATGGTTTAGAAATTGTAAATGATTTGAATTTGTTCAATGTGTTCCGTTTTGTACCAATAATGAAGACTATACGATCTAGGTAATAACCAAAAGCTCCCCCGATCAAAGCTTGTTCTATATTTCTATGGTGCCCATTGAATTGTTGTACAGGGGACGAAATACAAATGCGTATTTCACGTACCTATTCGTAAATATTTGTATTACTTACGCCCACAGCTCGTCATTTATTTCATATCTTTCATTCCACTCCGTTGACAAAAACCTACTATCTGGCGCCGAGCTGTCAATTAAATTGATGGGTAACTTCACCGGTGCTCCAACATCAAAGATGTTTATCTTCGCCTGTTATTATGCACTAAAAGCTCGTTCAGGGAGACGCGGGATGATGCACGGTGCGTCCAGCGTCGCGTCGCGCGGGCAAGTCAAACATAATTATGCTAATGTATGAGAGTGTTCATGCGCGTTTTGCTTGACATCTACCGGTACTTGCGACAGAGCACGCTGCGGCCACCGCCGTGCCGTCGTGTCCCCTGTCGCGTCTTTCTTGTCCTGCCTACCGCGGCAGACACCTTGATTCACCACGCGCTGCACGACGCTTCGCGGCTTCATAAACGAGACTACATATTGCCTTGTTTGTCTTTGATCGTGCGACGACGTGAGCAACGCCGCGGGCACTGTCTGCCACTTCACTTGCCGTCTCTCCGTAAACAGAGAAAACGTGTAACGCACCGAGCGACACCCTGCGCCTCCCTGAACGAGCCCTAAAGGTAAGCTAATAAATACGAACCTTGAATAACTAGAAGCACAATTAGTCACTGTTGTGATAGAACTGTAGGTATCTATACCCATATATGTTACATTATTGAATGGGGGTGGCAGGTTGTGAAATGAAAATGTATATACAACAACTAGTTGATGCTCGCGACTTCGTACGCGGGTTTAGGGCTCAGAACTGAGACTCGGAGTTTTGCTCTCAAATAAAAAGTAAAAATGACGAACTTCCAAACTAAGTTTTATCCCTTATATATAATACCTGAAAAGCTTTTTAAGCCTTTTCTAGTGCTCATACACACTGCATTTTATAAGGAACTCTTTTCACGATTCTTGACCGGTCGGGATGATTGCGATATTCTAATCCTAACCTAATCAGTCATTCGGTTTTATGTTCTTACAAATAGAACCTATTGATTCTCCTAGTATAACGGTAATCTTCACAGAACAGATAAATATCCGAAACTGTATCTAAATCACGGATAAATTCGTCACCGAGATTCAGAAGACTTGTGTCGGCATCTATTGTCGATCCGATGTAAATATGTTTTGCAAAGGTAGTCAATGCTCTGAAATATTGCGTAATATCTCCAGTTTCCGTGAATCGATTTAAATGAAACATAGTTTGTTTTAAAGCCTAAGACACCAAGATATTCTTTTAGAAGCCGCATGTCTTAATTCTACAAACTTTAAAGATAATCATAAAACCAGATTAAGCTGAGCGTTGTGCACTAAGGATCCGGTATATTCTGTGGTTCAACTTGTAATAGACATCCTCATATTTTCTTAAATTGCATCATAACTTCAATATTCCTACACCGATTTTGATGAAACAAAGCCTATGTTATGTTCTGGAATCCACAGAACATAATTTAAAAACCTGCATGTCATTTCTGAGTTTATCCCGGATAAAGACTTTATCTGTTTCTAATTATGATAATTGGGTATTTGGGTTCTGTTGCTCCCAAATATTCCTAAAAAAATATTTTCAAAAATATCTACAATGTACAGTAGGGGATTACTGTACTTGTTACAGTTTTATTTCATGTATAGATTAAACGAAAACACGATGGCGATCTCGACGGCGGCGCGGGGTTTTGTAGTAAATTGTTTTTTGCTTAATTTTATTTTATTTTATTATAAACTATATAGCTGCTACGTCCCACGGTTAAACTTTGGTTTAACTCGCGTAGAAAATTCCCCAAGTACGTACATTTTCCAGGATAAAAAGCTGTCACTCTAAAGTCCTTGAACTATGCCGATACAAAAAGGTAGTGTAGTGCCCATGGTAGTGAGTGAAAGAAGAAAAAACAAAAAACAGAGTAACCGAAGCGAATAATAATATCACCAAAATTTCAGTTACTAACTTTGCTTTTATAAGGAGAATTCTGTCTGTGCTTTGTTCATATACTTACCATTGTAAATAACGACCGTGAAGTTTTAGAACAGTGTTTAACAAATTTTTACAAAAAACTCGAAAATAGTTTTTCCTTCTCTTCACTGGGAAAAAAAAGGGTCGATTTATCGGCTATGCAAGGCCGTGTAAACCCGGTACTGCAGTTGCAGCCGTGTAAACACGGCAAGGGTTACCGTGTGGCGTTAACACGGCTACAGTGGACACACGGTTAAAACCGCACACGGCTAGGATGGTAAGGTTGGATCCGCACACGGTACTGCAGTTGCAGCCGTGTCAACTGGTCGACACGGTTATAATCATACACGGCTAGATCTGCACACGGTACTGCAGTTGCAGCCGTGTCAACTAGTCGACACGGTTCCAATTAGACACGGCTAAATCTGGACACGGTACTGCAGTTGCAGCCGTGTCAACTAGTTAACACGGTTATGATTTAGACACGGCTAAGTATATACGTGGCTGGCGTAACCATGTAATATATGCTGCGTTAACCACGTCAACACGGCTGTCCTAGCCGCTTTCCTACGACCTTGCACAGCTGGCGGAGCCGTGTGACGCGGTTGGAAGAAGCCGTGTAAAGCGGCTGCCTCGACCGCTTTAACACGGCTGTCCTAGCCGCTTTCCTACGACCCTGCACAGCTGGCGGAGCCGTGTAAATCGGCTGCATCAACCGCGTCAACATGGCTGTCCTAGCCGCTTTCCTACGACCCTACACAGCTGGCGGAGCCGTGTGACGCGGTTGAAGAAGCCGTGTAAAGCGGCTCCATCAACCGCGTCACCTACAAACCTACACAGCAGGCGGAGCCGTGTGACGCGGTTGAAGAAGCCGTGTAAAGCGCCTGCGTCAACCGCGTCAACACGGCTGTCCTACGACCCTGCACAGCTGGCGGAACCATGTGACACGGTTGAAAAAGCCTTGTAAAGCGGCTGCGTTAACCGCGTCAACACGGCTGTCCTAGCCACTTTCCTACGACCCTGCTCAGCTGGCGGAGCCGTGTGACGCGGTTGAAGAAGCCGTGTAAAGCGGCTTTCTCAACCGCGTCACACAGCTTCGCCAGCTGAGCAGGGTCTTAAGAAGGGCGTTAGCATATCCGTGTTGACATGGCCAAGGCAGCCGTTTTAATACGGCTCCTTCAAGCAGGTCTGCACGGGTATGCCGCCGTGTGTGACGCAGTTAAAGTAGCCATGTAAAACGACTGCCTCAACAAAGTCCAACACTTTTTTTGACCCGAATGTTTAAGGTTCGCCAGCTATTTAGGACCTGTAATAAATCATTTGAACGATTAAAAATAACGAAAATAACTAAAAAAATACTGCCCTCAAATCTACTGTCTAAATATTATTTTACTAGGATTTGGTGATGGTTAATTTGTTGATTAAAAAAATACTTTAAGAAACAGAATTTTATTCAAAGATTTTTACATCACATAATAATATTATATAATAAGTAATAATTATACATTTAGTTTTCGTAATTTCTCATATTATAAATTCATAATGATGACTACGTGAAAATGTTAGGAAGTACCGCTTGCGAAGCGACCATGTTGCCTTCCAAGCTGTTTCTAAAATAGATGATGATTCCAGTCCCTGGTACTTGGTAATATTATTTAGAATGAAATTATTTTAAAAATAATCTACTGTATACTGTATATCACACAGCATGCTGCGGCTGATACATGGATGTTAATGAACTCAAGAAAAGTAGGTATACTATGTCCGTCCTCGTGTGTTTATCATTACCAAATTTTATCAAGATTGGTCCGGCTGCTTAGAACAAACAATTCACTGATAGGTAACAAACTGGCAGACAGAGAGGGAGCGGTACTTTCACATATTTAGCACAGAACATACAGCACGGGTGTAATCCTCAGAATTATCCTTATAAAAATGTCTTTGGTATAATCTATAAAAATAACATCAGCGTAATTAGTCACTTACGTTTCTGCACCAGTGTTCCCAATACGTTTTAAATTTGATGCGATGGACGATCTTGGGAATCAGTTCCGATTTGACCCAGACAAAAGCGGCAACGCATTTGCTGTTATAGCATTTTCTGGAAATAAAATTATTTACTTAGTTTAGTTCATTATCCATCGAGCTACAATCCACTCACTGCACTTGTCAAATAAGACCACATCACGGAATTGGTAGATAATAGACCACAGCACGGGCGGCGGGGTCAATCGCTGTTAACAAAGTAGAGAGGCGGCTAGGACAGCCGTCTGACGCGGTTAAGGTAGCCGTATAAAGTGCCCGCGACTACCGCGTCGACACGGCTATCCTAGCCGCTTTCCTACTGCCCTGCACAGCAACTCGAATGGCAGAGTGCATAACGACAATTACATTTGCGAAAACGCATAGGTACCTGATGCGCCTAGCTCTTTTTCGTATTTACACGTGGGAACAATATTATTACAAAAAAAAAACGGTTGCACGGACAGTTTTTTTTTTTGGGATAATATTGTTCCCGCCGAAACACTGATTCACATGCAAAATTTACTCATACTAAGTAGGTAGGTACCAAAAATTTCGGGCTTAATCACATGTTCTCACATTCGTTTCTCTCGCGAATCGTTTTGTATCAACTAATAACACAATTAATATTTAAAAAAAACACTATTTACGCAAGTACCTACTCGAACTGATACTAACCTTTAAATATAGCGATGTATTCTTCCATGCAACAGGATTTATGTAATTTTTCAACAGTAGCTGCATCTTTTTCCTCTTTGATAGCGTAATAAACGCCTGACATGTTGAGAGCGTTTGAAGTAGATACAAGCACACCAAACTCAACTCAAAACGAAAACGAATGGCTGGCCGCCCGCGTGCGCGCACTTTTATATATGCGCGGCTGCCAGATATGGCTATCGACATTTCCCCAGGTTCCACAAATATCTGAAGTCATTTTGCCTAGGAATAATATTTATGCATTTTAGTGAAAATAAGGAATAAGTTTAGTGCTTATCTATTTTATCACACTAATATTATAATCACGATAGTTTGTGTAAGCGATAAGTACGTAAGTATGTTTGTTTCCGTTCAACTCTGTAACGGCTGAACGGATTTGAATGAAATTTGGTATAGAGGTAGCTTATTCTCTGGATTAACACATAGGCTACTTTTTATTCCGGAAAAATATTCGTTTTCTGTAGAATAGCGGGTGGAACCGCGGGGCGCAGTTAGTAACATTTATAAATAATATTAATATACACCATTACTATAGAGATAGACAAGATATATCAAAGTGTGGATGCATTATAATAAAATAATAGTCTTATTTTAAAATGGATTACACAAAAATATTATTCATACTCTCGCACATACTTATTAGTAAGACCCTTGACAGATTAACAATAAAGTTAATTGTGTTTTTTATTTAATAAGCTTAAAAATTTGCCTCTTAGATAATTTCAAATTCCTTACTTTAGTGGCAAACGGCAAGTCTATTTATGTGGCAATACAGCTTTTAATGTTGATTATGCGGGTTTCATCTGTGACACGGCTTTCATAGTCAGGTTTCAGTTAGCACACGGTCTATCGTGTCGTATTTCAAACGGCTCCATCAACCTTGTACCACTTGTGACACGGCTAACGTAGCCAGGTTTCGTTCAGTACACGGTATCATGTCTTGTATAGAATGGGTCAGTCAACCATGTTTGTGCGGATTCCATTTGTGAAATGGCTTACGTAGTTAGGTTTTCAGCACACGGTGTATCGTGTCTTGTCTGAAACCGTTAACCACGATGGTGGGGTCCATTTGTGACACGACTATCGTAGCCTGATTTCAGTACACGATCTCTGGTATTGTGTCGGAAACGGTTCCGGCAACCATATTTGCGAGTTACATTTGTGACACGGCTATCATGGCCAGGGTTCATTTACCACACGGTCTGTTGTGCCGTGTCTGAAACGGCTCCGGAAACACGGAACGGCTATCATAGCCAGGTTTTGTTAAGCACACGGTCTGTCGTGCCGTGTCTAAAACGACTCCGTTAACCATGTTTACGGACTCCATTTGTGACACGGTTATCATAGCCAGGATTTTTCGTTTTGTTTTATTATTATTTATTTATAACGAAACATAAGTACATACTATTTAATATAATTATGTCAAACTGCATAGCAGTTTGTAGGCAGATGCTTACTATCAATGTCTACATGCATGTGTTAGCTAAATATAAAAAATAGAGCAGTTAATGTTAAAATAATAGATGAAGGTAATTTCTTAGGTGTAACAATAGATGCTAATTTGAATTGGAAAACACACATCTCTAAAATAAACAATAAAATAAATTAATATATCCATTTCCTATGTTATAGTGTCATATTTTGGGGCAATTCAGTCGAATTAGGATCGAAATTCATATTACAAAAAAAATGTCTTCGTGCAATATTTAATATGAGTGGTCCTGATTCTCTCTGTAATATATTTACAGTACAGAAGTTCTTAACGCTCACTTGTATATTTATTTACGAGATTTTCCTTATTGTGAAGCATAATCGTAGTGTTTTATTTAACTCCTCAAGCAGAATTGAAGTCGGAAATTCATGTTATCGAGTTTGAATCGTGACATGGCTATCATAGCCAGGTTTTGTTAAGCACACGTCTGTAGTGCCGTGTCTAGAACGGCTACGTCAACCATGTTTGCGGGTTCCATGTGTGACATGGCTATCGCAGCCTGGTTTAGTTTGACACACGGCCTGTCATGCCGTGTCTGAAACGGCTCTGCCAACCATGTCTGCTAGTATCATCGGGACTTTGCTAACGTAGCCAGCTTTTGCTTAGCACAGGGCCTGTTGTGCCGTGTCTAAAACGGCTCAGCAGACCGTGTTTGCTTAACACATGGCCCGATGCGCTGTGTTTTCACCGCTTTTACAACCGTGTTAGAGTGTAGCCGTGCATTTTTGCACGGCTACGGTTTTTACACGGTTGGAAAATTATGAAACACGGTAAACGTGACCGTTTCTACCGGCTAACGAAACGTGTAAATGGCTAACATAGCCATGTAAAATCTCTAGCCGTGTACACGGCGCTTCACACGGCTGCCAAACCCGGCTGGCACAGCCATTTACATGGCTACAGAAAATGTAACCGTGTTCGAAAGCCGTGTATTTTTCCCAGTGTTTCTATTTTGGCGAGATTTTTTCTTCCTTCGACAAATTAAAAACAATAACATAAAAATTGCTATAAACCATTAGCAATGCTATTCTAAAGATATTTAAAGATTTTTTTTTTAATTTCCTCTCTGTATTTTTTTATTCAAAAATGTTGAAAACGTGCGAACGAGATAGCGAGACCGCGGGGAGCCGGGCCTTAACCAGTATGTCAAAGTAACTTGGTGAAGTCCTTAAACAGCATACTTATTATACTTTGTGCTCAGCTGACATAAATTGAAGCCGAAACATTTTAAAACCCCTTTTTGTTGCACTGTTCAGACTATCCTTTTTTTCTGTGGGAAAGAGACATGTATCCAACAGTCTATTGCTTTCTCTGTCTACGGCTCTACCTCCAAAGCTATTTGGCTGTTCTGCAGACAAGTTTGTCGCTCCGTAAATGTTATAAGCCCCCACATGGTTTCGTTTCCAATCAACCGGCTGCCACAACGTTAACGACGTATAAAACGCAGCCCTTGTTTAAGGTGTGATCCCTCATTCAGTCTGTAAACAACATGTATAAAACATAAAACAGAACGTAAACCTTTCAGGGCTGTTTAAACATAAATACATCACATGGTGTTGAATAATGTGCAACTAAATTATCATTGATACCCCCAATAGATTCCGAATTACAAGAACATTGTTCTGACAAAAATGCACCAAAGTTTGGAGGAAAGCACATATATGAGATCAAGCTTCCCCATTTAGCAATAGATTTTTTAAGTTGCGCCTACTCGCGTCTAGCAATGAACTAATGAGAATGAGTTTTTATAAGTATGTGTAAGTATTTTAACTGTTTCGTTTCAATTGTTCTAGATACGGAATCTATAGAGGGCAATCTGTGGAAATTTTCGACAACATAAACACATTCTCGAAACAATATGGTATCAAAAAACTTAAGAGGAATTTTATTGGGTTGTTCCGTCTTCGTCCCAGCGGTCTCATCCCAGTTCTTGACTCATCCCAAACACGTATTACCAGCCACATTAACCCACACAAAACAAATTTTTTTTTTCTTAAATCGCCTTAAATTAAATTCTTGACTCATCTCACGGCAAAAGTGACTAAAAAAGTATGGATAGCATAAAAATGCAAGTTATATTTTTTTAATAATTGTGTAGATTTAAGTAAAAAGTACCTAAGTATTAAAACCTTATTACCTTATTTGAGCATCAATCGGTGTTAGCCGATGCAACCAATGAATTATTCTGTTTAGTTTTTAAACTTGTGAGATTTTTTTCAAAAAACCTCTCATTATTTATGGAATCTTATTTAGGTACTATTTGATTGTATGAAAATTATGAATAATTACGTATAAATAAATCCTCAAATTTCTAGTTCTGCCGTTCTGTGAACAAGAAAAACTTTCACTTAAAAATACTTACTTGACTAGCCTTGTGGCTCAGCGGGAGGATTTCCACCCTCTGAGCTGTAGATTGTGGATTCGATTCCAACCCAGGACAAACATTTGTGTGACGAACATGGATTTTTGTTCTTTTACTGGGTGTTTATATGTATTCTATGTATGTATTTACCAAAAAAAGGTATTTATGTATTCTATCAGTTATCTGGTTCCCATAGTACAAGCTTGTTTAGTTTAGGGCTAGATGGCGATGGGTGTTAAATACGTCCAACGATATTTATTTATTTTATAGCAGAGACGTTACAATTAACGCAGAAAATCAATTCCCCTTCAAGAAGTAAACAGAGTAAACACGAGAATTGATTCCAATTTATCCAACCCTCTCAACGCTGTCTGCCCTAAGATATAAATCGGAGCTAAAGAGTTACACTGATCGGAATGATAACAATGTTATGTAAAACGCCGTATCTTGGAGTTAGTGGAGAAGCAACTTGGAACTTGGTGACGCAGCGTTCGGATACAGCGTGATTATACAGCTAAGGTATTATGTGACCTCATTCAGTACAGCTTGCTGCTATCCAGTAAATAGCTTTAGCTTAGTTTACTGTCTGGGTGTTGTCATAGAAACGAACAGCTTCGACATCCAAAAAAAAGCATTCGATTCAAATGTATAAGTTAATTAGAGGTTATTCTTATCTTTCGTTATTCTTTAACTGTATTTATATTAACTAAGCTATTTCAGTTTCGATATATTTAACTACACCTTGTAATTTAAATTAGAATAATTATCTACATTTTTTCTTGTTTCAAAAATAAAATAATTATCGTATCATTGAGGCATTCTAGTAGCCAGTCTTTTCCATCAGTTCCGTTTTCAAACGATACTTTCTGAATGCAAATTCTTGACTTGTCGGTGAAAATTCCAAAATCGGTATATGTATGCCTATAATATTTGACGAGTTCCCTCAATTCCTCATGGAGCGTTATCAGAACTGGATATTGATAAAAATGGAAATATCCCTTTTCAATTAAAAAATAATGTTCCAAATCGGTCTATAAATGACGGAGTTCTGAGGTAACAAACAAAAAAAAAACAATCGAATTGAGACCCTCAATTTTTTAGGAAGTCTGTTAAAAATTGTACAATTTAATGCGAAAAAGTGTCATGTTCATAAATAACTTTTTTTTTTTTTTCTGGAATGATGATCATAGATGTTTATAATATTTAGCATGGGTTAATTTATTTACCTATACATAAAAAAAATTACATACAAAGAAAGAGCACTATTATGTAGCATGATCATTAAACAATCTTATACAGTATTCTTGATTTCAGTACGCAAGTTATTTAGCGTATCGATTGTATTTGTGTGTGACTCCGTTCCATAAAGTCGTAATCCCGTCCAATCTGTGCGATGCAATAACAGAGCAAGTCATTCGTAGCTTCATGGGAGGCCTACATTCACGAAAGTTCCGATAAATTGAGGAAGTTTATCTTCGAGCGCAGGAAATAAGCGTCAAATGTCGAGGCTTTCTCACCGCATCCAATATCAAACAAATATACCTGGATTAGTTTCCTAAGTAGATTAGCTTGCCCGCATGGGCTAGCTCGTATTGGCTACAGTAATTTTAAAACCTCGTTTCACCTCCTCGAGGTTCGATTTTAGAAAAATCCTGACACATACTTATTATATTTTTGCTTACTACTAACACCAAAAACAACAACAAAAAAATGAAAAAAAGTATTGTATTTATTAATTTTTATAATTTTATTTTTATTCAATTTTTTTTTGTTTTGTTTTTTTTTTGTTTGTTTTTTTGTTCATTTCATATATATTACATATTTGACTACCTTTTTTAGGACGCACAGACCAAACCACGATGTGAAATTTGAACCCAAAACCTCAAAGGTTTTATGTACAAGAGAGAAAAAATTTACTTCTAGATCTCTCTTTCTTTTGCGTAATTACACCTCTAAAAGGGTAAAATGGACCCCCAAAGTTTGTAGGTATGTAAATAAAAAATAAATAAAAACGTGCTACGCCAATTAAACTCGGTTAACTCGGTTTATTATTTTAAACTTTTTTTTTTAACATTCCTACAAAAAATAAAATTAAAGGGATATCTCAGAATTTTCCGAAAATCAATCCTAAAAGAGGTGAAAGGGGTTTTTGAAACTACTGTAGACTATTGTTCCTCGAGCTATATTTGTTTGATATTGGTAGCAAATGTCTATTATTATAATAAACACACAAATTTTCCTTATGAAAAAAATAGCAAATATGCAATAAATTACCAATGGCATGTATGTCGATTCATGTTGCGCACATTGATGTTCATATAAAACATGGGGATACAGATCGATCAAACATCGTCATTTTAACTGACGTTTTAATGGAAAAATCTGTCGAAGCTGTGTTACCTTTTCAAATAAAACCATGCGAGCAAAGTCAAACAAATACCTGGGCCCGTACCGTGAGATGCTTATTGCGATGGTTATTAGGCTCAGCCAACAACACTGCGAGACTATACACCTTATCGCGCGGCGATACGGTTCGTGGTCGCGAAGCGTCGTCGGCTGAACCTAACAATCATCGGTATAAGCATCTCACGGTACGGGCTCTGGCCACCAAAACCTTGTGCAGTTTTGTACCAATATTGGTACCGTAGTATTATATTGTTTGACGAATTTGACATTTTCCGTCTCGATTCTAAATGTCACTATTTCTATTACAAGTCGACTATTTGGCAGTTTTACCCCCGAATACTGAAACGTTTGTTAACTTTGACGACAGATTAAGTTTATTGCTGTCTTTGTCATTTGCTTAGTGCCAGACAAAGGCAGTATTAGAATTAATCTGTTGTCAAAGTTAACAACCGTTTCAGTATTCGGCGGTTAGTCAACAAAAACCAATTTTATCTATCTTAAGTGTCGTATTTGTCGATCTATTACCACCAATCCCGATGCAGATACGGCCGCCAGCATGCGATGGGTATACTGCACACCAAATCAGCTACCAGCCAGATATTTGCCAGATGCCAGATTTCCTCCCCACTCCCGCATAACAAAAAAGGGTAGGCTGTCAATAGTTGACGAGTGTTGAGTATTTAGATTACCTCTAGAGTTTCAACGGTTGGTTACCAACTATATTTTTTCTCCAATAAGCAAATTTTTTTTTAAGATTAACAGGATAGCCATTTGACCATAGCTAACAGAATGTTGCATGTATTAACAGTGTGGTCAAAGATAGGAAGCACCCTAGTCTGAAATAGTAGTGGCTCTCAATCAAGTTCGTTTGTAAATGTTTTATTTGGCCAATTTAGGCGCTCTTGCCCAAGAAAATACTAACAGGAATAAATAACTGAGATTTGTAGACTACTCACTGTTTCTTTATTGTCCAGGTCAATTTGCCTTATACTTTGGTCGAAAGGGTAGAGAGAAGGACAAGTGGGTTACGATTAAATTTAAAACACCCAAAATTACATTGTCAAAAGACAGACACTTATTTAGAGGTTCTTTTTCATCTGGGCTCGTACCGTAACATCCTTAGCGTGGTTGGTAGGTTCAGCCACCGACGCTCCGCTTATCGCGCAGTGTCGATAATTGAACCTAACAATCGTCGCGCTAAGGATCTCACGGGCCCAATTGATGAAGTTAATAATAGCACGAATTATTTATTACTAGCTACTCTTCATAAGAACCTTGTCTTCACAATTACGAACATAACAAAAAAGAAAACATCAAAATCGGTCCAGCCTTTCTCAAGTTAAAGCGTGAACAGGAAAAATAGGGGTTCATTTTTATACATATAGATTTATTTCTTAGATACATGAAAAAATATCAATATCTATCTAACCTTAAAGTTTCCCTAATACTCTAACCCCCGAATACTGAAACGTTTGTTAACTTTGACAACAGGTCAATTCTAATACTGCTTTTGTCTGGCACTAAGCAAATGGCAAAGACAGCAATAAACTTAATCTGTCGTCAAAGTTAACAAACGTTTCAGTATTCGGGGTAAAATCAGCAAAGTGGTAGGTATATCAACAAATAAGTGCCTTTTCATAAATAAAAGGCTACGCAAGGATACATAAATAACCAAAAATAAAATAGGCTGCGGTAAACAACCTTTAATTGAGATCCACCCCTTCATCTGCACGGCAATTTTCTGGAGACATTTACATATTTCCATTTATTTACTCGCACTTCTGTTATGAATATCACGACCCGACGAGATGGAAAGCTTTTGCATTATTTATTTTAGACAAAATTATGGTGATAGAAAGTAATAGCTGATAGTTTGACAACTAACCTCGGGATTCTGTAACGTTTGTCTTAGATTAATTCTAATGCTGCCTTTGTCTGGCACTAAGCAAATGTCAAAGACAGCAGTAGACTTAATCTGTTCTCAAAGTTAACAAACGTATCAGAATCCCAAGGTTAGTGTTTTAACTATTAAATTAAAGTACTTATATTATTGACCGAGCGAAGCGAAGGTTTCAGAGTTTACTGGGACAAATCGGCATTTGTATGTATGTTTGTATGTTTATATGTTTGTGTGTATATTTGTCCGATGATAACTTGCAAACCGTTGATCCGATCTTTATGAAATTTTGTAGGCAAGTAGTTTATTTCAATACAATTTTTAATTTCGTATATGAGCTGAATCGGTCCAGGGGTTGTGAAGATATAGGGATTGCGCGGTCTCAGTTCGCCGCAAACTACTAGTATTTTGAAGTTTGGCTGTCATGTTAGCCGCATGCCGGTAGAGCTTTGGACCAAAATCACCTTCATCTCTAAGTGGAGTCACAGCTCGGTGCGGCTACCTGTTAGACCACGTACGAAATGGCGCGACGAACTCAACACCTTTGATAGAGGCAGGCCACAATACCGCAAATACTGGAAACTAAACTATACTGGAAACCGGAGGGAGACCTTCGCCCAGCAGTAAGACGTTACTCGCTGAAAACAACAAACAAAGTTAATGAGTCAATTTTGTTGTTGCTAACCAGGCGTTTATGTACGCAGAATACGTATACAACTGTTCACTTTATACAGTTTAGTCGATGGATGCTAGTTTTATTTTTATTTTATTAATACCGAAAATTAAAAGAAGTTGTTCACTATATTCCCTTAAAACCTATATTAGGTTTATCTAGACAATTAGTTCTCGATAATATTAAAACAAAAAAAAAAGTTATTAAACCACTTAACATAGGTATTAAATTAATACAAAATACAATAAAATTAGTAGGTAGGTAATTATATAATAAATACACAAGATCTAATTTGCTAAGCGCTGCGGGGCGAGCACACAAAAAGAGACGTTTATTAAGACGTTTCGCTGAGTAAACCAGGTTCGGCCGCCAATGCTGCGCGACCGTGAACCTTATTGCGGCGCAATACGATTTCTGGTCGCGTAGCATCGGCAGCTGAACCTAACCACCATCGCGATACGGACGTCACGGTACGGGTTCTGATTTTTCTGAATCAGCGCAGCGGTGCTAATAAGTTCTTTAACCTTCAAATTCATAATTACCACGATTTGTTTTTAGCTACATGATTAGGCCATTTACTGACTAGTATACAGTTTATTTCTTCCTTTAGGTGTAAGGATAGCTAATGGCGCGGTTGATTGTCCGGAGCTACTTGAGCGAGTAGACATAAAGGTGTCAGCTGATCCGATAAGGAACACCAACTACAAAAATAACAATTACATATTAAGGATAAACGACTTTCATACAAAACTGTCGATGCCTTTTTAGGCGTCCTACTACGATTTTGAACTGGGCATGACTTAACATAGGTCTAATTTGGCCTCTAAGTATCGCAAAGTCGATAATTTAAAATGTTCATGGCTAGGAAATACCATCTTTCAACCCAATAATTACGACAAATTTTACGATTGTAGTGGTGTGTTCTTTACATGCGAATCATGCGATCATGGTGTGCGTGAAATATTGATGTGTGCGTGCGTCTTGCAAAAATCGTGTACACTGGTTGTGCCGCGCGCGCGTCACGCGGTTTACGCGACGTTGCCAGCTTGTCGGAGCGTGTGTGAGCGAGACTAGGTATTCTTGCCTCGCGGCTTAGTCCGCGCGCGGTCTTCGATAATTGCGACGTTGCGAGATTCGGTATCGGTGTGCAGTGCAGTGTTTGATTTGGTTACCTAATCTATCTATACCAATATTATAAAGAGGAAAGATTTGATTGTTTATTTATTTCATTGTTTGTTTGTTTGAATGGGCTCCAAAACTGCTGAACCGATTTGAAAAATTCTTTCGCTGTTGGGAAGCTACACTATCCCCGGGTGACATAGGTTATATTATATTTTCAAAAAAATTAGGGATCCTTACTAAAACTCCAATAATGTAACCCAAGATGATGTATTTCGCGTGCACTGCGAAAACTATTCATGATGTGTACGAAACCAGAACTAAATAAAAATGAAACAATCGAGTTGCAAAAAGCATATATTCGATCACACACAAGTTTGCATACAAGTTCCTGTCGGTAAATCGCTTGCACCAAACGCTTGCGCGTTTTAACGACATACAACGCCATCTAGGTGAAAGCATGACAAACATGAGAACTTAACAATTAAACATATCGCCACCCATGGACTACATGTCCATAATTTATGAAAACAAAAAGTCTATCTAATTAAAGCCTAAGCTATAACATATTTTAATCCGAAACAGGTAATAAACAGAGTTTAGATACAGGTCGTTTGATTATAGTACCTCTGCTACGCAAGCTGACGACGCGAGTAATTTTATCTGCGCCACTATGCTTCTCTGTTATTACACCTAGGAGCCATTTAGCCGGTGGAAGATTATCTTCTTTGACTAATACTACATCTCCAATTTCGAGTCCTCGAGTGCCTTCCTTCCACTTGTGTCGCTGCAGGAACTGGGTCAAGTACTCACTGGACCAACGTTTCCAGAACTCTTGGACCTTCCGCTGAGTTAACTGCCAGCGCCTTAAAGAGGAAACGTTGGAGTCCCGGTAATTGGCTTCAGGGACTAACACCAATGGTTCCCCAACTAGGAAGTGTCCTGGTGTCAACGGGATAGGGTCATCAGATCCATCACTAATTCGCGATACTGGTCTCGAATTAAGGCATGCCTCAATTTGAGCCAGTATCGTTGTTAGCTCTTCGAAGGTTAACGTCGAATCACCGATGACCTTTTTAAGGTGGTTTTTTGTGGAACGGACTCCTGCTTCCCATAGTCCGCCAAAACTGGGACTATAGGGAGGAATCCTGTGGCAAGTCGTTCCATTTGTTGCGAGACAGTCGGCTATCTCAACCGCAACACTAGACCTTTCTGCTATTAATAATCTTTTCAGCTCACGGTCAGCCCCAACAAACGTAGTACCATTGTCGCTCCAGAGATCGGCGCAATGACCACGTCTGGAGACGAAGCGCTTGAAGGCTGCCAGAAAGGTCGCAGAAGTGAGATCACTGACGACTTCGAGGTGGATGGCTCTCGTCGCCATACATATGAAAAGGCATATGTATCCTTTTGTGGATCGATGGCCGCGACCTTTGGTAGTCCTAACGGCAATCGGCCCAGCGTAGTCTACGGCACTCTGGAAAAATGGTCTACTAGGCGTTACTCTGGCTGAAGGCAGTTGTCCCATTAGTGGGTGCACAGTCTTTGATGAGTAACGTACACAGGTCACACACTTGTGAATATAAGATTTTACCAAGTTCCGTAGATTGACAATCCAGTACTTTGCTTGAATGTAGTTGATCATCAGAAGTGGACCTCCATGAAGTGTCTTGTCATGAGCATCGCCGACGATCAACTTCGCCATATGAGATTGACGTGGTATCAAAATAGGATGCTTTCGGCTTTCGGACAGATCCGCCTGCTGCAGCCTACCACCAACACGCCAAACTCCGTCACTGTCTTTAAAGGGGTTAAGAGAGGAAAATTTTCCTTTCTTATCCTTAAGTTTATCTATAGTCAAGTAACGAATCTGAGTTCGTTTGATGCAAACTAGCAATACATCCTGTAGTTCCTTAGCCGTCAACCACGGCTGCAAAGTTAGACCAGAGGGTAAGTAAAATCGCCTGCACCAAGCCAACACTCGCACAAGTCTTCTCAAGGTAGAAAACCTTTCAAGAAACGGATCAGCGTCATCAGCGTCACTGGTAAGTATATGACATTTCAATATTTTTCTTTTTTCCAGGTTAGTGTCCTTCAGATCTCCTTTATTATATTGAATTTCTTTCAGATGCAGCCACTCCGGACCGCGATTCCACAAAACATTCTCTACAGTCTCCGAAGGCGTGATGCCTCTAGAAGCACAGTCGGCGGGATTATCCTTTGAGGCGACGTGAGACCACTGGGTTCCATCCAGTATCGTAAGTATCTCCGACACTCTATTAGCAATGAAGGTTTTCCAGCGACCAGGATGGCTGCTTAGCCATGCTAGAACAATTGTCGAGTCCGTCCACGCATGCAGGTGGTGTTTTGGAACGCTGAGAACCTCGGCGACCTCATTTAGAAGTCTAGCCAACAAAACAGCACCGCATAATTCTAGGCGTGGAATCGACACCTGTTTGATGGGAGCTACCCTGGTCTTGGAAGTCACCAAGCTCACATGCACATTTCCGTCGCGATCGGTAACTCGTGCATATACTACAGCGGCGTAAGCCACGTTTGAGGCGTCTGAGAATCCCTGAAGTTCCAGGCACGTATCATTATTACTCGACTTGATCCATCTTGGAATGCGTATTTCTTGAAGTCTTCCCAGATCATTGCGAAACTCGAGCCAGTCATTTAACAATGACGATGGAAGTGGGTCATCCCACCCAATACCAGACAGCCACAGCCTTTGAATAAAGACCTTAGCAGTCGTGATAGCCGGAGCCAACCATCCCAAGGGGTCATAAAGTCGAGCAATATCCGATATTACTCGTCGTTTGGTGCACGGACTATCAATTGGAGAGAGAGAAACAGTGCATTGAAATGTGTCTGCTTCGCGATTCCATGTAAGACCTAAAATCTTCATCACTTCATCAGTCTTGAGTTCCAGATCGGTATCTGATTGACGTTCACCACGATGGATATGCTTCATTAGCTCTGGATTATTGCTTGACCACTTCTGCATCGGAAATCCTCCACGACCAAGAAGCTTCGTCATCTGCTTATGAATTTGCATTCCTTCACTCACAGAATGACAACCGGTCATAAGGTCATCCATATAAAAGTCGGTCAACACGCGACTTTGAGCTAATGGCATATCTGCACCATCATCCCTGGCTAACTGCTGCAAAGATCGTACAGCCAAGTATGGTGCCGAAGACGTTCCAAACGTGACTCTCAGTAAGCGCAGATGCCTTAAATCAGCACTTGGATCATCTCGCCAGAAGATTCGTTGGAAATCAACGTCCTCATCAGCAACCTTCACCTGTCTGAACATCTTGACGATATCTGCAACAATTGATATCGGGTAACAGCGCCAACGCATCACCAAATGTCTTAACTCCGGTTGAAGAGTAGGTCCGGTCATCAGGTCATCATTAATTGAAGCACCGTTTGATCCAGAGCAAGAACCATCAAAAACTACGCGTACTTTGCTCGTGGTTTTGTCTTGCCTCACCACAGCGTGGTGTGGCAGGTAGACAGCATCCGGTTTTTCGGTATCTCTGACTTCCTCCATATGACCCATGGTGATATATTCGTTGATTACGTTCGAATACTCCACTTTGAGTTTAGGATCCTTGCTCGAAAGCCGTTTTTCTAACATCAGATATCGCTTTCGTGCAATGATCTTAGAGTTTCCGTACTTACATAGTGGGTCTTCCGTCTTGAATGGAAGACGTACTATGTATCGACCTAAATGGTCTCTCTTGGTGGTTTGAGTAAACAACTCTTCGCATTTTTGATCCTCTAGGGACAAATGCTTCTGTTTCTGGGAAGATGGTTCCGCTTCCATCTCCCAGAACTTCTTTAGCAGCTCGTTCTCAAACTGCTGATCAACATGCGCTACATGCGTATTCACAATGCTGTGACACTGTTCTCTGCTATTGACACTAGCAGATTGCACAGTACCAGATAAGATCCAGCCTAGACGGGTATTCTGAGCAATCAACCCAGGCTGACCTTTGATTAGCCCTTCCAGAAGGATCTGGCTATATACCTCCGCCCCCAGTAGCAGATCGATTCGATTGGGAGTACCGAATGATGGATCTGCTAAAGCACTGAGCGGAAGTGCTGGCAAAGATTGCACATTTAGCAATTTTGCACTGGGCAAAAGGCATGTGAGCTTATTCAGCACATGCGCCTTTACCGTGATGGTAAAGGTTGGGTCTAGGCGAGACTGAATAGTTAGCAAAACTGTGGACTTCGACGCAATAGTCGAGCCGCGGTCGCCGCCTAGTCCGGTGACTAAACCAGTCTCAGGAGTCTTTTTGAGACCTAAATGCTGCGCAGCAGCTTCTGTTAGAAAAGACGCCTGAGATCCCTGATCAAGCAGAGACCTTAAAACAACAGTCGTTTTCTCGTTGGATTCCGCTTTTACCAAGGCGGTAGCCAAAAGAACTTGACTGGGCGAATTTACCAAACAGGTGGTGATCTTTGGTGAATCTAATGTTTCACATTGAGCCTGTGAAATCGACGAGTCTGACGTTGACGCCGTGACAGTAGCGACAACACTCTTGTTCACAGGCTGATCAGCCTTGACAAAGTCAGTGGCTGGCTTTTGGTTTTTGGGGTGCAAAAGGGTGTGGTGTTTCTTTTTACACAAACGACACCTGGTTGACATACTGCATTGGAAGACTGTATGGTCAGTATTCAAACAGTTAAAGCATAAGTGATTCGTCAAAGCAAAATTACGCCTAGCATCAGTGGTTTCTTTCGCAAACTTCTTGCAATTGCAAGTTTTGTGATTCTCTGAACAAAAGGAACAGGATACAAAGGCAGTAGCTACGTGAGTACAATTGTTTTTTTCCGATTTTTGAACTTTGGGATCTAAAAACTCTATCGACCTGAACCTATTCTCTAAAAATACCTCAAACATTGCCATTGTTGGCAATTCTGAATCAGACTCAGTAACCTTTTGTTCCCAGATCTTGCGGGACTCAGCATCAAGTTTTTGGCTTATCAAGAAAACTACCATCACGTCCCAAGAATTGACATCGACACCTAAATTCTTCAAAGCGCTCAGACATTCTTTGGTTGTGTCTAACAACTGCTTTATCGCGCTAGAAGATTCATTTGTCAACACTTTCTGAGATGTTAACTTTTTCAGAATGCAGTTTGTTAAATATTTCTTGTTATTATATCTGCTTTCTAACTGAGCCCAGCAAACCTGGTAATTATTGGAGGTAACCGGGATATGTCGCAACAACTGTTCAGCTTCGCCAGTCACTGAACTTTTTAAATAATGTAGCTTCTGTACATTATCTATACTGCCGTTCTTGTGTATCAAGGAAGTGAACAAATCCCGAAAACTTGCCCATTCGGTGTATTTACCCGAAAATTTCGGTATTTCAATTTTAGGCAATTTTACGCTAAATTGTTCAGATCCCTGAGCTGCAGCAGATCTAGAAGCTACAGGATCTGGTCTGAGTTTCACAATAACATCCTTCAACATTGATTTATATTCCATATACGTTTCTTCACTCGCATCGTACAAATCATTTGTAATATATGAGGATTTCTGCAGTTCCTCACTTTGAACCTCTGTTATAATTTTACGATGATTATTCTGAAACTCTTTCCAGTGCTGTTCCAATGTTTCTAATCGTGTGCCGACATATGATAAGGTTATTCTTTCCTTTGAAGATTTTTTATAGTTAACTTTAGACTTATTTATCTGTGCCGCAATATTCTCTTGGAGCTTAAAATAATTGGCTGCCATCATGACGAACATCAAATTTTTCAACAAAAAAAAAACTTTTTAAATAGCCTTACTATAACAATTTATTTCACGTCCAATAAACAGTAAACAAACACATATATAATACCGTACTATTGGATGAAAACAATAATATGTAGAACTAAATTTTAAAGTTCAGCCAAATAACTAAAAAATTTCTAAGTCGATGAAAATATTTTTAAACTATTCTAAGTGTTTAGAACCTTGTCGCAGAAAATTCTATACAAAATTGAGCATAGGTTCCCCGACTAAACACTTATCGCGAAATTATTCTAAGTCATGCAACACACAGAAAATTTTACAAGTCCAAGATAAAGTTAATGCGAATTTACTAAGTCTCTAGAACCTTGTCGAAACAAATTCTTCATGCACTAGTAATTTCTTCAGTTTAAATCTTCTAGTTAATAAGGTTGAAAATGTACTCACATTTTTTTTTACCACCAAGCTCTCACGCTTGACCAAACACTTCACTGGTAATGACGTTACCATTAGGACGCGTTACGTCACTCTTCATCTTCGTGACGTCAGGACTGACTGGACAGCGGCTGCGGTAGGGAGGGAGGGGCACGCTCCGTGGACGGTGATATTCCGCCCCCGCCTCACACCGGATGGTGTGGGCCACCGAAGTGTTGCTAGTGACGATGTTCTCCCTCACTGGGGGCTTCCGCCAGGGAGCACCCAGAGTTGAAGGGCTTCTTCACTTCTCCGCAGCTTTTTACTTCCTACCAACCGGTTAAGGTGGGCCAGGAAGTAATACTGCTACAAACTTCCTGCACCAGTAGCAAACCGCTACCTTGTCCGATGCGTAATGGTTTTTATGCCACAGTCAACCAACGTGCCACCGTTTTCCGGCAAGACGAAGGACCATGTACAAAACCAGAACTAAATAAAAATGAAACAATCGAGTTGCAAAAAGCATATATTCGATCACACACAAGTTTGCATACAAGTTCCTGTCGGTAAATCGCTTGCACCAAACGCTTGCGCGTTTTAACGACATACAACGCCATCTAGGTGAAAGCATGACAAACATGAGAACTTAACAATTAAACATGATGAAAGAATAGTCTATACCAATATAATAAAGAGGAAAGATTTGATTGTTTGTTTGTGTGCATTGAATGGGCTCCGAAACTGCTGAACCGATTTGGGAAATTCTTTCACTGTTGGGAAGCTACACTATCGCTATACTATACTATATTTTATTTAAAAAAAAATTGGGATCCTTACTAAAACTCGAATAATGTAACCCAAGATGTAAAAAAAATACCTAAAATATCCTTTACATCGCGTGCGTTGCGACAACTATTGATGATGATAGAATAATCTATCTATACCAATATTATAAAGAGGAAAGATTTGATTCTTTGTTTGTTTGTTTGTTTGCATTGAATGGGCTCCGAAACTGCTGAACGGATTTGAAAAATTGTTTCGCTGTTGGGTGGCTTTTCGGCTTTCTTAATATTTTTTTTTTTTTTGTGACTTGACGCGGGTGGAGGGGTTTTCGTGTGTGTATTATGGTTTTTATTTTTTTGTTGGGTGCCCGTGCGAAGCCGGGGCGGGCTGCTAGTAACCTAATAATAACGTACATAATTATAATAGAATGCAGCAGACATCATCGTTGCGCTATAGACGCCATCAATATTCTGGCCAAAAATGAGCACGAAACGTGTTCGTGCTCGGCTGAAATATTTTCATGGCGAAGGTGTTTCGTAAGTGCCTACCTACCTAATTTATAAATAAAAAATATAATTCGAGACTTCTTGCCCATTTTCATGGCGATGGGGGGATTTCTACCCTTCCAACTGCGATTTTCATGTACGGTCATAGATTTTAAGGATCATCATCATCATCATCATCAGCCTGTTTCCTATCGTACCGAGATTTCTTACCCATTTTTCATAGCAATGGGGGAAATTTCTACCCTTCCAACTGCGATTTTCATTTGCGGTCATAGATTTAAAATTCATCATCATCATGATCAGCACGCTTCCTAACGTATCGAGACTTCTTGCCCATTTTCATGGTGATGGGGGGATTTCTACCCGTCAAACTGCGACGTTCATTATCGGTCATAGATTTTAACCATAATCATCATCATCATTAGCCAAATTGCTACCGTATGGAGGTTTCTTACCCGTTTTCATCATGCTCCTCCTTTTTTTTTAACTTTACAAGTCGACCTAAACGATCCAGCCATACCCAACTGCAGGACCGCCCCGCGGGCCGCTCGCGGCCCGCGCAGCCTCGCGAAATATATATTTTGAGGACTTTGACATAGGTAACCATTTATACATTTTTAGGGTTCCGTAGTACTACAAGGAACCCTTATAAGTTTGTCATGTCCGTCTGTCTGTCTGTCTGTCCGTCTGTCTGTTTGAATCCTTTACAGCCCGCACCAGCTTCGCACGGGTGTTTGACGAGGGAATGAAAATTATAATGCACACGCAGAACCCTTCTATTTGCGTCAAGTTGCAGAAAAGAAGGAAGTGTAAGGAGGGCTGAAAGGCTGCCCAGCAGCGGGGGGATTTTTCGGGTCGATTCAGTGGTTTCGGAGCCTATTCAATGCGGGCAAACGGGCAGTCAAATCTGTCCTCTTTATAATATTTATTTTTGGTGTGACTAACTAATAACCTAAATGAAAAAATTCTGAAAAACTTCCTTCTTAGTGAAATAATAGTTTTTTTGTAAAAGGTGCCTATATAGGTATAGGAACCGATATAGGTAGGTGGTAAGGTGGTAGATAGAGGTATATGAAAATCTTGGATATTTCATGCTGCGCGATTGAAATATGTACATAATACTAATAATACCTACCTACCTACCAACCAACCAACCAACCAACCTACCTACCTACCTACCTACCTACCTATTAGTTAGTTAGTTAGTTTTGTGTGTGGTGTTTGTTGTGTTGTTTGATAACTTATTCTGTAAAAAAATAGCACAAAAGGAACAAAAATCTACAAAAACAGTAATTTTCAAATGAGGATTCGATCCGGGGACCTTCGTCTCATTGATACACACTACAAAACGAAGCATAATGAAAATCCGTCCACTCGACCGCTCGGCCAGTCGATCTGATAGGTGGAATGCCGAAAATCGGGTACTCAATTTCGTATTTGCTTGTAACCGTTTTGAATTCGCATGTGATTCGGTCATAGATTTAAAATTCATCATCATCATCATCAGGCTGTTCCATATCGTACCGAGATTTCTTACCCATTACCCACGCCCCGCGGTTTCACCCGCGGTATAAACTCTGTAACGGCTGAACGGATTTGGATGAGATTTGGTATGGAGGCTACCATACCTAAATTTGGCTACCTCCATACCAAATTGCATTAGAATCCGTGCAGCTGTTACAGATTTGAACGGGAACAAACACACTTACATACTAACATACCTACTTACATACACACAAACTTTCGCATTTTGGTGTGACTAACTAATAACCCCATATCTAAAATTTGTTGGAATTCAGCATTTCTGAGTATGGGGCTCGGTGCGCGCTCCATCAGTGCTGCCAGGAAAAATAATGCAAAATTTCGGGAAAAAAATTCACCTCAATAATGATGATGAATGCATTTTTATGTATGATCTCGTTGCGCGCACGCTCACTGATCCCGGGAAAAATATTGAAAAAATTCTGAAAAACTTCCTTCTTAGTGAAATAATAGATTTTTTGTAAAAGGTGCCTATATAGGTATGGTACCTATATAGGTAGGTGGTAAGGTGGTAGATAGAGGTATATGAAAATCTTGAATATTTCGTGCTGCGCGATCAAAATATGCACATTATACTAATAATACCTACCTAGCCACCAACCAAGCAACAAACCTACCTACCTACGTACCTACCTATTAGTTAGTTTTGTGTGTTGTGTACACACAAAATAACAAATAACAAACAACAGTACCTACTATGGACTAAATTAATCTAACCCGGGTCTAAAATCCATTTTTTTAGTCGCAGAATAATGTCTATCGACGCGGAAAACACAACATTTTTGGGTATTGCATATTTCATTAGGTTCATTTCATTAGGTATTAGGTATGTAAAATTCGAAATTAATTTGAAAAAAACCGAAAAAAAGTGGAAAATTTGTTCGGAAGGTACCAGACTCGGTGCCTTTAGAACCCCCGATATGGGGTTATTCCAGGGACCCAGTTATTCAATCGTCAAGCAGTAGTGTGCAAAACATCACTGTGTTCCGGATTGAAGGGCAATGTTTCCAGCGTAATTATTGGGCACAGAGATTTAACATCTAATATCTCAGAGTAATGAGCGCAGTGCATTGCCGCGCATGGTTTTGAACTGTTGAGGTTCAAAATTCTGGGTGGCACTGAACTGTTATGAGCAAGCGTGAAGCTTAACATCAGCTGAGTGACTTGCTCGTCTCGTCACCAAATAACAAAAAAAAAAAACTTACATGCTTACACACTTACACACGAACTTTCGCATTTTAAATATTTGTGTGACAATATTAGGTTTATGTAGATATATACTTTTATAAGTTTCGTTACTAATTTTGAATAAGTTTGTTTTTCAAGAAACCCACAGCAAAAATTAAAATAAATAGTATTCTCGAAATTAAATTATAAAAAATAATTCTACCTAATTTTAGGGGTTCGAACCCGGAACCTCACGAGCGCTACCTAATCAAACTGATGACTTCGGCCACCGAGACGATATTCAGAGCAACGAAATTTCGTATTTGCTTGTAACTGTTTTGAATTCGCATGTGTGCGTAATGTTCATGCGTGCATACAGGCGTTGAAGATTATTTGAATTTTCAGTCGAGTGCAGCTATTAATGGGCTCTATTATTTTTGAGATGTGTTTATAACAATAGTAAGAGGTCGCAAAGTGAATTAAAACTGGGGCAGATTACCTCAATTGAGTTTTCAACGACAGCGCCATCTCTTGGCGCCTACCTACCTAGCGGACTCAAACGAAGCACCTTAAGAGCAAGCCGCAGTTTCAATAACGTAACCACTCAACACGACATCCATTTATTTAGGACGTCGGTCGAGCAACTTAAGCGGTTGTTAGCGAGTGCATTTTTTGGTTAGAATCTTTTGTCTACTAGTTTTAACTGGTTATTTTAACATTCATAAGTGGAATTTTTTAAGTGGCCTTCGATATTTAAACACCTTCATATTTTATGTAGCTGTAGAATTCCCGAATAAAAAATCACTATTGTGCTGCTCGTTCATTATAAAAACAGGGTTATATTTGCTCTTTCCGTTACTTGAAATAGAGTTTTTTGGAGACGACATAGTTTTAGAAAATGCTGTTTTGTAAGGATAGCGCAGTTACTTACCTTCCAGTGACTAGTAGTACGAGTCAAGGCTGCGTTATAATTTGTTTACAGCATTAGAATATTTACCAGACAGCACTGAGTAGACTGACAGGGATTCGCTCTAATTGAAGTTCAAAGGACTTCTTAATTGAAATAGTTCTACTCGATGATGGTAAAGTTTCACAATAACAAGGAATCGAAACCGATCTTGTTATTCAAATATGATAAAGTAGAATTAATTCCTGTAGTGGAGAAGTAGTACCTGAATTACGTACATATATTTAGTTGATGCGTCTTATGAGCGCATACACTACATACGATTGTATTGGATTTATTACTAAATATATTTATTTCTCCATCAGAAGACGGCCAAATGGAACGGGTATATAAAAGGCTGCCCTAGTTTTGACATGAAGTTGAAATAACTCTCATTGTGTAAAACAATATCCGAGCCGCAACAAAACAAAACCCCATTTTAGTATCGCGCTGCAGACTGTTGGCTTGGAGTACACACGATAAAAGCCCAGGCTAGTTTTATACCGCAATGAAGGCACATTATTATGTAACTAAAATCATATTAGACGCCTGTTTGTTTGTTTCATAAACACTGGCGTTCCTTCCACGAGGTTTTGGCGCATCCGATATTTGAAATTGTATATCTGTCGCTCTGTTTCTCGTGCGTGCAAAATAGAGCTATAGTGAATTTTCATAACTTTTTGATGAAATTAGAGTTTCAGGGGTAGTTGTCACCCCCTATATGCTAACGAAATCTTTTGTTTTTGGTGTCAGTGGCTTGGATAAAACATACGCCGCAATTGTTTTTTTTAAAGTACCTATTTATGGTATTCTAATAATAACTAAGTACTTTTCTTTGTCGTATTTTTGACGCAAAAAAATTGTCACAATAAATGCCTATAACAAAGAAGATATTGCGAAATTTAAAAAAAAAAACAGACATACAAGTATACTTTCCAACGGTGTAGATAACATATAAAAATTGTCGAAATCGGAGAGCATTTAGGGGTGGGTATCAGACTACGCTTTTTGTATGGACAAGACGGCGGTATACTCTTAGAGATTAATTTAACGCGCAACTTTGTCATAGTTAGTTAGGGAATTCATAGCTGAACTGTATTACTATAACTACAAAGTATGTGGTAAACTTGACAATCTAATACTCGTATCTCGGTGTAATGAACTCCATCGTCGAAACGTATTTACGTTAATTTAAGATGAAAGTGGAAACTGCCGGATATGATTCAAGTATGTATGTATTCATAGATAATATACGGCACTACGCCCACGAAACAACTTTAAAAAGTTTACACGTGGAAAACCTTAGCAGATACATAAGTACTGGATATCTTTTTAAGAATAGATTATAGCGCCGCGGCCGTCTTGTCCTTACAAAAAGCTTAGTCTGATATCCACCCCTAAATGCTCTCCGATTTCGATGCTTTTTTATTTGTTATCTAAACCGTGAAAAACTATGCATGTATGTTTTTTCGCAATATCTTCATTGTTATAGGCATTTAAAGTGACAAACTTTTTGCGTCGAAAATACGACGAATAAAAGTAGTTGGTATTAGAATAACATAAACAAACATTTTTTAAAATACCTATATATATTTTACCTACCTAATTTAATACCTATATTTTAATACCTTATATTCAATATCAATAACTTAAATAACATTAAATAGTAAATAAATTAAAATAAACTCTAAGTAAAAATAATCATAAATATATATATACATCTTAAAACTAACCCTAATCTAATAAGCCGCTACCAGCAGGCGTCGTGCCCAAAATGCTGGCCGAATTGCCGCGTTGAATAGCGATGGCGATTAATACCTTGTTACAAAATTATCCTTGGTACAAAATTATCAAATGAAAATAGCTACAGCAAGGTACCTTGATACAAAATTATCGGAATAACTTCAAATTTAAGTACACAAACTTTGCGCACTACTTAAAAAATTACCCTGTACAGCAGCCTACTTCTGTTTTTGAAAATTACATTGATATCGAATATGAGCAAAATATTATCAAAATCAGCCGGTAAAAAGTGGCGCAGCAAACTTCCCATATTTTGGGGGGAAAATACCCCACCAATAAAAAATCGCTGACGACTAAAAAAATCTATGAAATTGTAGAATTGCTTGTGCAAAAAAGTTTGTGCTCGAGAGGTCTACTGTTTGCCGAACTACTAAGTAAATAGCAAGAGTGGGACACTTTATACAAGCTATAAATAATAATTATTATACCGTATTCTTCATTGACAGAGCTTTCCGATCTTATTAGCAAGTTCAGTTGTTAATAGTGTAATATTTTTAATCTGCCAATTATTTAAGTAATATAGCACATCAAGCTGAGTACTTACTCTGTAGCCGCAGAGATCATAATAAATAGGCTCAACCGGGTAACGAATGGGTTAGTTCATTACTTCAGTGAGTTGAAGTATGAAACAGCTCCAAAGGTCTCTTAGTCTATTCCGAAATTCATTACACAAACCACTGAAGTCCAAAACTGTAAGTGCTAGTACAGTGCAAGTTAACGGCCCAAAATGTCGGATACATCCCGAGGCTAACTTTGCTGGAAGCGTGCCGAGGCGAGAAAGTTGGAATCCAGGCGTTGCAACAGTTCAACTGTAAAATACTAACGATTTAACTACGTTAAATTGATTAATTGCATGTCTGATAATGGCAGAATGGCCACTTTGCCCAAATGTGTGTGCATTAATGCAGCATTCCGAAGGTTTTAACTCGAGACCACCAAATTACTGCTGCTTTCATAGTGATTAAAACGGCAGTAATTTGGTCGTGACAAATGCATCGGTGATCGAATATAAACTTTAATTTGTATAATATATTCAAAGGAAGAAGATAATGAAGAGGATATTTTTATATTTTTTTTTAAATGAAGAGGATATTAATAAAGGAGAAAAAAATTAAAAACTGCATGCTTCGCTTCGTTGAAGTATAAATTCAAATGTTTATTAAATCGATGCTAGTTGGGTTGTTGTTAATTTTTGCTAAATTTTGTAAAACGTATCGGATAGTCACTTATTTTTTAAATTCTATTTTTCGATGTTTTTTTCGGAAAATAGACCATAAAAATGCTGTATCGTTTTTGAAATTTTCCTCCGGTCTGAAATTAAACTGTTAGACGCTGTTAGTCATTTTCATATCATTAATTTGCAGATACGGCATGGACACTGCACGGTCTGCCGTATCTCTCAGGGACCTTGCATAAATACTAAATAGCCATACTACTGGATTTGGTAGTATTGAGCGGGGAAGATAAGCAGATTACATCCGTGTGACTGGGTAGTTAGGGGGATGTGTGGTCATGGCCATAATTCATCTGTGCCATAACTAGACGCAGTCGTAATTATAATGCGTAGCTAGAATTATTGAAGATAACCGAAAATGATTGAATTAAACCTTTAATGACATTGATAATTGTTATGAAAACTTTTGGAGCGGTAGGTAATGTTAAAATAAATACTTTTTTAAGAAACTAGATGAAACTGACGGAAACTAGATCGAGATTTCAATAAGTAACTAAGTACTTCAAAAAGAGTTGAACCATAGATGAATTTTGGTTGAACTAAACAACAATATTTCTAATTTTTTTTATGTAGAATCTTCTGCGAAATTTCTATTTACAGAAATAGCTTAATTATCCTGGTACAGCACACAAGCACAGATTAACATATCAAAAAAAAAAATATTACTGAATTATTATAAATCTGTGCAGATAGTTTTTTCCTTTTTTTTCCAATAGGCATCTTTCTGATCATAAATGCGAAAGTTTGGATAGATGGATGTTTGTTACTCAATCACGCCAGAACGGCTCAACGGATTTGGATGAAATTTGCTATAGAGGTTCTATACAGAAATTTTATACCGATGAGGAGGTCGATTTAAAAAAAAAATTAACGACATTGTATGGAATGGAATGGATCGAATGGATCGACTTGAATTATTGCACAGATATAGCGTAAGGGTCGGAGAGTGATAGGCTACTTTTTACCTCGTGAAAAATGTATTGTCCACGCGGGTGATACCGCAGGGTACAGTTAGTATTGTATATAAACAAAGTATACTTACTTCCCACTAAATATTGAAAAAATTTAATTAGTTTTTAGGAAAAAAGTTTAATTATTTTAAAGCAAAGAGCATTAAAGGACATACAACGAATTTATTAATACACCTATTTACAATTTATAATCAGTTATTTTTGAAGGCGGTGCCAGCCAGGAAAGGCAGTAGCCGCGCCGCCGCCCCGTGCCGTTCGAAAGTTTGTTGCAAAGGCAGGATAACTGATGATCGGTGTGGGTAGTTACGCTTCACTACCGAGCGTTTTAACGTGAAAACCTTTTTTTAACCTTTTTTTCTTTATTATTTTTAACGTTTTTTTAGTTTTCAGAAAATAAATGCTGAGCTATTATCACAATGAAGTGATTTCATTTTACTTACCTACATAATATTTTTTTTTTATGTTACTCGGTGTCGAGCCGAGCTATTCGCTCACCTGATGTTAAGTGTCACGCTTGCCAATAGCAGTTCAGTGTCACCCAGAATTTTGAACTTCAACAGTTCAAAACTATGCGCGGCAATGCACTGCGCTCGTCACCCTGAGATGTTAGATGTTAAATCTCTGTATGCCCAGTAATTACGCTGGAAACATTGCCCTTCAATCCAGAACACAGTAATGCTTGCACACTACTGCTTGGCCGTTGAATAACTGGCAAAGGTTTGGTATTTCCCCCGGCGGACTCTAAAAATCTATGCACAAATATCTCTATATATGTAATTAAGAAAGAAGAAATCGGCCAAGTATCAGTAACTATAAAACACAAGAATAGTAATTTTTTTGCCTCCCGCAGTAATCTTGTTATTTTTCTGAATTAAATTTAATTATTCTTTGAAACTTGCCCCTGGGCAGCTTCCTTACACGACGCTGAATAACAAAGCCAATTTCACTAATGAAATTTCCTTCAAAAGGACGATACCCTGGCGTGATTAGGTTCATAAATCTAATAATGTTCGTCAAAACAGGTTCCCTTCGCGACGAAGTAATGAAAAACTTTCGGTCTTCGTAATCCACTGATTAACGTCATCTTGATTTGTTCAATTTTATTTAATTATTTGGGTAACTTACATAACATTAAATAGTAAATAAATTGAAATAAACCCTAAGTAAAAATAAATCATAAATATATATACAACTTAAAACTAGCCCTAATCTAATTTTGTTCAATTTGATTTTGGAGATATTTCACATTTAAAAAAAATTAACAGGTAGTTAATAAATTTACGAAATGGGATTTGAATACTAAGTGTGTAATTATCTTCAAGGACCTATTTTTAACCGACTTCCCAAAAAAAGAAGGAGGTTATCAAGTTGTATTTTTTTTTTTCAAAACTGTACAACTAACCTCCTCAAATCCATTTATAGGGCAAAAAGACGGCTCAGAGTACATGTTAGTCATAGCAAACACATGTGGAAATGGGCTAAGCTGATCTTTCGGTTGGGCCGAGCGACTGTGGCGCGCCGCACCACCTCACAAAACATGAGAATTGTTCTCATGTGCCCACTGTGCAGGCAGACTGAGCGATTTTGGCGAAGCCAATGCTATCGCAGTTTCTGTAACCAGGCTGAATACTGACAGATTGAGGGACAGTGGACGGATTTACTTTCGCATTTAAATCCTAAGACAAAATATTCTATAATAAACCACTAATAAAGAGAGCTATATATGAATGTGGATATAATTTACTAGCCTTTGCCCGCGGCTTCAATGGCGCTGTGAATAAAACAAAGCCTATGGAAACTTCTTATTGAACTCGAACTATTATCGAACTTCACTCAGGAAAAGTGTAATATAAAATTACAATTGGACCAGTAACCCGGAGTATACATCCTAATAACAGACAAAATTACATTTACCTCTTTATTATATGTATCGCACAAAGACCTACAACACTATCAGACGCACGAAAGAGACACCCTCTTATGATGGAAATACCGTACAAACGCTTTAACCCTTCCACCATCCATCCATCTACCTCCATTCTACCTTCTTAGTAACAACAGCAGAAGTATGGAACTCAGTACCTGCGTCTGTCTTTCTGACCAAATACAGCCCTGGATTGGGGCTATTCAAGAAGAGTGAATGTTTACTTACTAGGCCAATGTGCTACATCTTTGGCCACATCGTCGATTACCATCAGGTGAGATTGTGGTCAAAAGCTTGCATAGTTCGATGTAAAACAAATAATAATAATAAGGTATTTGATGTAAGTACATATTTAATGTAAGCCCAGCCGGTCCCAGCAAATTGAGCTTGATTATTTATGACATCACTGATTCTACTTTGTTCTGACTGACAAACAACGTACTGCCCGAACCGCTGGACATACACTTGAGAAGGGTATGTTTATTGAGGAGTGTAAACGCACACTAAGAAGGGATTTTTCGAAAATCAGTTACGGTCAAAAGGTGGTTTCCAAATTTACGTGTTAATGTCTGTTCCAAAAATCTGCTCGGCAGGGAATCGAAGTAACAACTATACCAGTCTAATTATACCGGTTCTCAACATCCTTGGATGAAGCACGTACAGCCTCTGAAAATATTGGTTACTTACAAGAACGCCATTCTTCTAGGATTCAGACCAACGCAGGTGAAGCCGCGGGCAGAAGCTAGTTAGATATATGTGATTTATTAAAAAGCAAAACTTATTGTTTGGTACCGGTACCATTGCGCAACGCGGTACCGGCCCGAACGGCCCAGACCGGAGGCCTGTGTTCCTCAATGTTTGGTACAAACGACGATAACAAGGGCGCCTACCGATTGTCTCATTTTGCTGATTGCGAGAACAGAACAAACACGTCACATGCCGCGATAGCAATGTCAAAACTCGAGCCCTTTCTTTGAAGTGTACTGGAACAGTAACAAAACTTTCTATGTTGGATACAGTCTAAACTGGTAAAGGTCTAAAGTTTCTATAAAAGCCTAAATAGTGCATAGCTTGGGTTTTCGTTAGGGGCGCTACACTACTTCGTAGCGCTTCGCTCTACGCCGCGTAGCTTCGATTGTAGCTCACAAACATCTGATTGCAAATTGTAGCATAAGCTGGGGCCCTATTCGGAGAAATGACATTTTATCTCGGTCACTGTCTCTCTAATTTAGAATTTAATGGGAGTGAGAGTGACCGAGATAAAATGTCATTTCTCCGAATAGGGCCCCTGTGTCATTAACGTAACAACGAATGAGTGCAACCTTTCGTATAAACCTTCTATACTGCGTTACTTTCCAACGTCGGGAGCTGCTGAGTAGGGTCGTGGCAACTGACAGCTTTTCCTTTCCACCTGGCCGTCAGCCACATGCAAATGAATATCTATGTAGAATTGTGGAGCTCACCCACTTGTCTTGTTTATCTTGTGATAGTTTATTAAGTGTGAGCGAAACGTTTGATGGTTGTTATCAAATAACAATTGTTCAATAATTTAACCTTCTCTTTGTCTATATACATTAATTTTATTACTATTCGTAGGTACCTAACGCTCAATAAGTACCCACCTACGTTTTGTTCTAAAAACTACTAAAAATAACTTAAACATCTCTCGAGCTACTTGCTTATACGAGCATGTATCTTTACCATCATCATTCATTACCTTCATTTTCTACCCACTGCTAAGTATATAATTATAGACAACTCTTTATTGTTCACACCAGGAACATTATATACAGTAACAAATGGCGGTCTTATCGCTAAAAAGAAACTCTTCCAGGCAACCCTAGTAGCATAGGCGTTCTCTTCGGCGCGTCATGTTTCCGGTCCTTGGCGAAAATCGTATATTCTTTTCCTTCCCAGTTAACGATATGTGTAACTAACTCCCGAATACTGAAACATTTGTTAACTTTGACGATAGATTAAGTCTATTGCTGCCTTTGTGATTTGCTTAGTGTCAGACAAAGGCAGTATTAGAATTAATCAGTTGTCAAGGTTAACAAACGTTTCAGTATTCGGGGATTAGGTAACTAATGAATATACAATACAATACAATATAACTTTATTAAACATCGAAAATACAATTAAAATTAAACAATAATTGATATCCGGCAGAATAATTGGCGGCCTTATCGCCTAAAGCGATTTCTTCCAGGCAACCTTAGTATGGACAGAAATTTTATTAAGAAATACGGTCGGTGGTGTACATAAATTCAGGTAATATATATAATTATTATGTTACAAATTATTATTATTTTTCCAGGTGCAAAGGATGTCCATTTTGCCTTTCAGCCTAATAATGCTTCCAGCATTATGGGCACCTTTGCACCAGGAATAATCAGGGGCGGGTTATTCAAGTAAAATTTGTACATATTTGACAGAATGAACGAAGTCTCAGCTTCAACAAGCAAAATTTGCTTAGATGATATTCGTGTACAGATCTTATTTTTCATTCAATCTTGATGAAACTTGGTATACAAGTTCTACAATTTTAGAGAATTTTTGTCGACGATGATTTTTGATCGGAGGGCTATTGCCCTCAAAAATGGGGGGAAGGTTGCTGCGGCGCCATTTATCGACCGATTGATTTGATAGTATTTGGCAGAAAATTGGTACATAATTCTAAGCAAGAATTTCGATTATGATCAAAATAAATCAAAATCAAAAGGTTGTTAAGATAAAAGAGAACTCACGACCATATATCTTGACAGCCTCTTGACCGATTTTGCTCATATTCGAAATTCTTGTTTACGATTGAGTACCGAATGTTTGGGAGAAATACCCGCGCAATCAAAAATCGCCGACGACAATAAATTCTATGAAATTATAGAATTGAGGTTGTGCAAAAAGTTTATAACTACTACTTTATTTAGTTATAAGCTTACGTGAGAAATTAATTTTTAATATCAAATAAAAGTAAAGTACGAACAAAACAAAACACAAAAGTCAAATTATAAGTTGTATATATATATATTTTTGTTTAATTATGTTATTTGTTTTCCATTTCACTGAACATGTAATTAATATCTTACCTTGTAAACAAGCTTCCTATAGAAACACCCGATGCGAGCAATTCTTGTGGTAATTGTTATATTTGTGTTATATTTGTTCCTACCTGTGTATTATATTATATGTTCCGTGCCTGTATCCAACTTCTTCGCGATACTCGCAATGACCTGTCCCATATTCACAATGCGAACACATTTTTTCAAAGTTAAACAGTTTTACTTCGTCACGTTTCCTTTAATTTTCACTTTATGGAAAATACCAGGAAAATGGCGAACGTTTTTCGTTACCCAAACTTAATGAAGAAACTTAAATTAACTTTAAATGTGTTGCCAAGTTTTTTAAAAGGTTTTTTGTACGGTCTTTTGCTTCTAAAGTAGGTAGTTTTTCTACAAGAAAAGTAAAAAAACATTAGTTCCGTAACACTAGTCAATTAAGAACTAAACTAAGCCCTATAAAAACCGGACAAGGCGAGTCGGACTTTTTTTATGTAACATTCAATTACATAACTTGATAGCACCTAAATTTGTACTGACGAAAAGATACGTCGGGTTGAAAGACAAACTTAACCTTGTAGTTTAAAAAATGGTCTCGCATACATCGATATACGACACGTTCAATTTTTCACAAATTTATATTTGTAACCGCATAAAAAATTGCAATAGTAACTGTGTTATTGTACTTATTGTGTTTAATTAGTAAGTAGTTTTTTTTCTTTACTTATGCACTGAGATCTTGCCTTTTGCAAAATTTCACGATTCTTGTTCATTGGGAATATGTATGTTTTGATATACTTGCGAGTGGCAAAATATGCGACATAAAATACCGTTATTTTACTGCTTTGAGAGAGCGATCTATGTATTTGGTATTAATTTCAACTTGATATCTCCGCGCGGTCTTAGCAAAAATGGTCTTGACAGAGAGACAGACAGATAGACGGACAACGAAGTGATGATGTAACGGTTCCTCTTTCCTTTTGAGGTAAGGAAGCCTAAAAATTGGGGAAAAATATTGTGTCAATTTTCCAAGACTCACTTCAAGCATTTATATATTTTAGTAAATTTGTATTTATTGGTTTATAGTGCTTTTTATCCGCTACCCGCTTTAACAAAGCTTTTCTGCAAACTAAATCTCACAGCAGTCTTGGCTACGACCATAAAATACAACTACAAACCGTGTCCGACATAAGCAACATTCAACCCGAGCCCAAAGCAATTTCATAACTAAACAGAGCAACGCATGCTCCAGTTGACACATTAAAGTAAATACCAAGAGCAATCTTGAGCTCATTAAAGATGAAGTGGTGTGTTCCAAGGCGCAAGGAGAACAAACAACGATGTAAATTGATTCTATGAGACATGAGCCTGCCATTAGGGGCTTGCGACAGCCACGGAGGGTAGAAATGCCCCTTGGCACTCCACGCCTCGAATAGTGCGGAGGTAGTGTCCGATTTGGGGTAGAACAAAAGATTATGTTTGCTCTTGTATATTGCCTCATCTTTGCTCGGGATAATGTATCATGAGGTAATAGAACGCGCTACTTGAATGTAACATTTTGATTACACACTATACAGAGTACCTAATTAATATACCTGAATAATATCAGCTCAGTCTACCTAAGTATTAATAAGGTACAAGTATGTACGAAACATTAATTGAAGAATTGAATTGAATTGACGCCACCAGTGTCTTCATCGGTTCCACTAACAAATAATACTTTCTGAATGCAAATGGTTGACTTATTGATGAATATAACAAAATAGTAATAATAATATACAATAATATTTGAGGAGTTCCCTTAATTCCTTATGAATCCCATTATCAAACCTCGATTTTAATAAAAATGGGATCAATCTGGAAATATACATATGCTTCCAAATAAAAAAAAAATATACCAAATCGGTTTATAAACGTTCATAGATCACACCCTAGATTCTTCATTCAGGACGCTCGAAGCACACCACGCTTCTGTCTAAATACACTTATAAATACTCTGATTGGTTGATTGTTAGGCGCGAGTAAGCGTAACCTTGAGATAGCCAATGACAACGCTTGGTGCGGTCTCCGCGACCCGCGCCTTCCTCAAACTTTGGTGACTTTTTGTAGGAACAACGAATCTCGTAATGCGGTATCTAGTGTGATCTGTGTAAACGTTACACGGTTAACGTGAACGGTTTATCGGATTTTTTAACGGTTATCAGAGAATCTGAGGTAACAAATATTTTTAAATAAAACAGTCGACTTGAGAACCTCCTCCTTTTTTTAGAAGGCGGTTAAAATTAAGTTTGACTTTTGGTGAATAGCTAAGAAACTTGATACTTTTTTTTCTCCTAAATATTGGCTTCACACATAGTCTATATTTAGCCAGTGTCAAGTTTTAATATTTTTATTGCCCTATTCACACAACTTGTTAACGGATTTAACTCATTCCGGGCACGTTATACTGACTAATCGCGTGTTTTAGGAAACAGCGGAACGTTTCTAATTATAGGAGACTGTTACTGTGTTGCCAGCGGCAAATGGGGGTGCCGAGTGTGGGGGATTAAACTCGAATGTCTTTTATTGCGAGCATGCCTACCTAATTTGAGGTCGGCAAACATAACTTTTCGTTGTTGTTTAACATGCATGTTGTCCCGTGATTTTCCATATTTTTCGTGTTAAGTGTCCTAGGTCCTTTTTCAAGATATCATTACTTATTTATTTTCATCTAGAGCGGTTCAGCTGCTATCGCGTGTGAAGTGCGATATAAACATTAAAAAAAAAAAAACAGTCATATGCGAGTCGGACTCACGCACCGAGGGTTCCGTACCAAAATTACAAAAAAAAATATGTTTTCCTTCATTTATTTCGGGATCCTAAGCCTGAGTCCGACTCATTCTTGACATATTTTAATGTTTGTTGTTGTAGGTGTACTATAGAGTTTACACTACGATAGCATCAATTTTGACGCTTGTATGTAAATATTGCCGAATTTACGACAATCGTAAAAATACGTTTCTTGTATGGGGACCTCTTAATATTTCACTTTTTAATTTTTTCTGAGGAAATCCACTGTAATAACACATAAATATTAAATATATTCTGTAAAAAATTGATGCGGCTACATTACGGTTTAAAAAATACTTTTATAGGTATAGAACGGATAGAATGACAGCGGTGCGGTGTATGCAAATAGTAGGGTCCTTTTGACAGTTTGTGGGTACTGAACCTTAAAAGTTTTAAAAATTACTTGCTATAACCATAATCATAATTGTACGTTTATGGTTTACAATTGGGTAAGCTATTTGCCTTTTCAGATACCTACACAAAAACTTCATATATAGCAACCACGTATATCTAACTCCGAGCCCGAAGCGTTCGGCCTTGAAGCCCGCACGCGGGGTCGCTTTCGCATCTTATCTTGCGAGTGCGAAAGAGACAGGGCGTACATTTTACCCTTTTTGTACGCGTCACTGTGCGTGCTAAAAATTACCATTATTGCGACGCAGCGAGAATTTCTATTTATTTAGTTGTCATCTCGGAGTGATTCTTCTGTACTGAGTATTATTTATTCTGTGAGACAAAGAGCAAAATGGCGAGCTGAATGTATGAATAAAGTCCACCTTTGGAAAATTGCATTTCCTCCCGTTCTTATTTTATCGGAAAATAAACATGGATTATCCTTTCAGATACTCCGAGCAAAAACATCTTTACGCAGATAGTAGACATGAAATTCGCGACCCTGTCATGAAATATCATCGTAAATGCGTACCGCCTACCTAATTTGTATAATACAGATATATGTGTACCGATTTTCGTGTTGATCTATACAGTATTAGGTACTTGTGTAAGAAAGAGATGGTGTTAGAAATAAATATGAGGAGAAAGCTTTCGACATTTGCTTGATTTATAAATTCTGGATGTAGATAACGTTTTGGTGATACCTACAGATTAACCTAAACCGAAATAACAAACGGAAAACTTTCCACTTCGAAAAGTTGGATTGATTCAGTTTGATTGATGGCTTTCAATAACTGTACGAGTTGGCACGAGTATGTTGTTAATAACTTTCCTTAGCGGCATAATTATTCGTTAATTTTAAGATTTACTTATCACACAAGGAATGGCAAGAAAGTACCTAGGTAATTACTTAAATATTACATCATCATGAGTTCTCGTTCATTTGAGTAGGATACAAGGGATTCTTAATCCGGACCGGAATAATGCGGCATTAAGTTTGGGGCTTATGTTTTTTTTTAAATATTTTATTAAGGATTCTCTATACGAGCGGGTTAAAGAAATCTATATTTTTCGATGAGATACGAAGGAGAATCCGAAATGTGCCATCGAAAAATCCACTCTCTTTTTTAGGCCCCTCATGTGGAAAATAAACTATATATACCAAAGATCGAGATACCAGAAGATAGTATAGGGTATTTTCGTGAAGCCTTGGTATGAGGAACCTAAATTTTTCGGGTTGACGTCACCGTTTGGACCATCCTGTAATTATGCCACCTAACTTCTCAATCATCATCATCATCAGCCAGCAGACTTCCACACCTGAACATAGGCCTCCCCCTTAGAGTGCCACTTGCATCCACCGGTTGCCCGCAACTTTCACAATGTCGTCGTTCCACTTAGTGGGAGGCCTGCCTACACTGCGTCTTCCGGTTCGTGGTCGCCACTCAAGAACCTTTCCTCCTCGACGCTTCCTCTTTCTTCTTCAACTTGTCAATATTGAACTTGCTTTATTATCTTTGCAGGTAGGCGCGTTTTCACGCGAATGGTGCGCAGTGATGGGGGGGCCGCGGCGCATGTCCAGTGCGCTGCTGCTACCCATCGCACTGCTGTCGCTGCCGCCGTCACAAGCAGGGAACACCACCACCTATCGGGTAATTTCACCATCATAATTTCAGCCTGTTATCTGATCATCCACTGCATCTCTCTTTGCATAAGCTGCTCCATAACCAGGTGTCGAGTCAGTTGCCATGAGGATACGATCCATGATTTATGCGACGTCGACCCAACGACCTAACTTGGCATTTGATTCTAAATTTTTACCTTTGCGCGGCAACTGTTCTTTTAGGTAAAAAGCCTACTAAGCCTGCAAAAACTATATCACTTTGTTAGGATGGCAAAGGCAGTGAGTAAGCAAATTAATTATTTAAATGTTACCGACTTAATGGAGCTGACAAGCATATATCGCACCATTGTGAAGTGTGAACCCAGTTGCTCGCCGTCCTCGCCGGCGGCGGCGGCGGCGTGCGGTCATCACGCGTCGCGTCGTTTCTGAGAACCATGCATATCTCATACGTATAGGCACGCTACAATGCGACGACAATGGCATAATTTACGCAATGTTTGGATGCCAAAAATCAGCTTGGCAACTTGAAATCACAATTACAGTGTATTAGGTTAACTTATTTGATGCAGACACACTCATACGATTTAAGTAGGTACATTTTCATCTGCAGCATGTCACAGGTCCTTTGAGGTTTTGAAATTAGCATTTAATTCACATAAATTGTTTGCGCCAATTTCCTATTTTTATTCCATAAAAATGTGCAGAATCTTATCGTACTCTAATACTATCCACGATATATCTGTTCCTGCTCACTGCATCTTCCTGGTCACTGCATCAGCCTGATATCCCACTGCTGGGATATCAGTCTACCCTCGAAGGGTGTTTGGGCCATTTCCACCGCGCTGGCCCAGTGCGAGTTGGCGGATTCACATACGCCATCGAATTTCTTCTCCGGTAATATGCAGGTTTCCTCACGATGTTTTTCTTCACCGAAAAGCCAGTGGTAGGTATATATGTACGTAAGTTCCAAAGAAATCATTCGTACCCGGGCCCGCACGGATTCGAACCCGCGAACCAACGGATATGACGCGAGCGTGCTCCCACTGAGCTACCAACCCACCTTCTAACACCTGTAGATAAATTGCATTTTAATTATGTTTACTATGTAGCTTCAAACATAACTACGCTAACGCACAAGGGACCGAGAATGAGGGTACTCAAATAGCGCTCTCACCCTGTCGATAGCCTGGTACACATTTAGCCTCTCTGCCTGCGATGCTTCTTCGAATTTCCGTCAATACCTACATTTATGGCACAAAAATACCTATATACAAGTATATATAACTACGAGTATATGTAATCAAATTCTAAAGGGCCAGTTGCTATAGACCAAAATAAGTCTAAGGAGATACTTGCCTAATCCAATCACAGAGAATGGGTGAAAAATTGGTAGCCAAATTGATTTTACTTGGATTATCTGCCTGAAAGGAAAAGAACTCGCGGCTTAGTTGGTGAGCCATTTGATGTTCAGTAAGAAGAAAATTATTCTTACGGGTCCTAAGAATCCGCAATCTATGGGCGCACTAAAAGTTTCCGGAATTACTAAGAAATTAAATTAATTTTTAGAGAAAAAAAAACCGACTTTAAGACATGCCTGCATGGCTTGTTCCGTCTTCATCACAATAGATCTCATCCCATGACGTCATTTTCTTAAATCAGCCCACTTTCTATTATTGACTCGTCCCATGTATAAACCTAAATAAAAAAGTAGAAAATCATTATTATTATTATTATTATAATTAATTCAAAGAAAATAGAATTAAAGGATGTATTTCCTTTTCCTGTGCACATAGAGATTTACCATCTAGTATCTAAGGGTGACGAGCGCAGTGCATTGCCGCGCATAGTTTTGAACTGTTGAGGTTCAAAATTCTGGGTGGCACTGAACTAGCATGAAGTGAACATCAGGTGAAGGACTTGCTAGTCTCGTCACCAAAAGCAATAAAAAAATTAAAAAAAGCCTAAGCCCAGTCCAGAACATGGATAAATCCTATAGATTTCGCACTTAGGACGATCGATGGGCAGCAAAATAAAAAAATTTTTTTTTTTATTTTACACATAATATCAACCAATAAACATTCACTCTTATTGATTCAATGCTAGGAGCGCGTAGGAGTAACTATGAGATAAACAATGGAACATTGGTCTCGGAAACCCGCAACACGCGCTTTTCACCACCATTGGTGCGTTGGCGGATCAACGATCTCAAAATGCGGGTCTATGGGTACGGTAATCTGTGGTTCTGAAGAATGAAATTTTGCGTATAAGTTCCATTAACACATAAAAGGAGGTAAGCAATAAGAAAGGATTTCCATCATCTGAGTGATGAACTTGTGTCGTTATTTTCACTTTGGATTTGCGAGACCAAAGGCCGACCTTGGATCTCGAGCCCTAAACCAACGTATGAAGTCGGGGGCATTGGCTAATATACTGGATAACAAAATAATGACAGTGATATCTCTCTACGTTTATGTATAATAGTTTGCTAGAAATACATGAGGCTAATTTACCCAAAAATAAGGACATGCATAAGTGCAGTTTACGAAACGAGGAAAAGCTGCATGTACAAGCCATGGACTAGGTTAGTTAAAATTGAGAAACAGGGCAGGGAACAGGGTTTTTTTCACGCCAAAATATTATGTACAATAAATCACCTAATTCTATAACCGAATTAAACCATAGCAAATTAAATAATCTGTTCTTAATTAAGTAAATATATTATTATGTCAATGAAATTCACGGAATCCTCATTTTTGTGTAGTGAACAAACGGAATAAGCAACATACTCGTACCTACCTGTCACAATATTATGAAATTGTTTAAATTTTATTGATTAGTTTGCCTAATTTAACTCTAAACATAGTTTAATTTGTAAAAGTGACTTGCCTGTTTGCTATTGAATCTTATTTATGGCCAGTAAATATTTCTGATTTCTTATATTAATTTATATAATTGTAGACAAAGTTCTAGAACAGTCATTAGACAAGCAATAATTTCAGCGCGCTCAAGTCCTTGACGATTCTAATTACCGAGATCAAAACCATTTCTATTAAAGGAAGCCGACAAACCGTTCAATTTAGAAATTGTAAAATTTAAGGCTTCCTCGGTTTAGATTCCATACAACGAAATGAAATGAAACAATTCTCGTTAGCCTGCAAAATTTAGTGAAGCCTCTACAAATGTTTGAGGAAGGACAAGTTTTAATTTCACGTAAAATTGTTTGCGAAGAATTTGGCTCGGCTTTTTTGCGGACTTGTTTAATGAGAACTTACTTGATGAAGTCTTGGTAAACTGGAAATTCTTGTCAGATATCCTGATTTTCGTTAAATAACAGATGAATAAAGGAAAGAAGGTACAATCCCAATCAATAGGTAGGTAAAGGTTACCGAATGTGATCGAAACTATAGTCGGAACAACCGACTCAATTTAACGTGCGTTTAACGTTCAAGTTTTATTTAAACAAAAATAGGTAGGAACTTTATTTTCAATTATTTTGGTAGTGAGGTTTTAGGACCTAGCTATGTCCTATAACTGACCACCGGACGACGGGCAGCAACGTCCACTTAGTAAACGAGGAGCAAGCTGCGATAACCAAGGCGGCTGGCAAGAGTGGCTATGGCAACACCCCCTTTTTTAAGGGGGAAGCCTTTCTTCAGCAGTGGACTTCTTCTGGCTGATGATGATGATTGGTAGTGAGATATCTTACTACATCCTAGATCATAGATACTTAGAATAAGTATTACCTATGCGGATTTACAGTAGAATTACAAAATTACGATATATGAAAATAATAGGGAAGTGGTAATTATGGGAAGTGGACGTTATGGGGAGTGGAGTTTATGGGTGTGGAACTGTGGACGTTATGGGAAGTGGACTATATGGGAGTGCCGTTATGAGAATTGGACTTTTGGAAGTAGTAAATGCAGAAAGTGGGCATGTTGGGAATCGCACATTTTAGGACGAAAATACAAATACGTAATAAATAGTTAATGTTAGTAAAAATATAATTGAACGTTCTCTAGTTTCAATGTTATTCAAACGAAAATTAAATTATGTCAATAAAAAATCTGTCAAGTGTGTGCCATAGCACGCTTAGGGTAGAGTTCCGTAGCTACGGTAAGAAACATTTAGAAATCAAATCATTTACATCATTAGAGGCAGATTTTTTTGCGGTTTCCGGAACATTTGTAAGAGGCGCGCTGAAATCTTGCCAGCATGTTCAGCATGAAAGCATAAAACAGAAGTTAACTTGGTCAGTCATATGCAGTCGTAATAGTCTTCAAAAGTTATTCCGTCCGACATACGTAAAAAGTACTAAAACGGCTATTATTATATACATATATGCTCCCATTTTTTTAAACAGGACTTCTGACAAACTTCTTCTTCTTCTTCTTTTCTTTTCAGTGATACCCACTTGAAAAAATAAAGTTAACCTATCCGGGTTAACTTTATTTTTTCATCCCCGCTTTACGTGTAAGTCACAACTTTTCAACATTTTTCCATTTCACATTTATCTATACATGACCCAATTTCAACAATGTACTCTTAAGTCTCTTATTAAAAAAAACCGTGACATGCAGACGGACGGCATATAGACGGTGAAGCTAAGTCTAAGGTTTCTTAATTACTTGAAGCATTTTGTTCAATGATCTGAGCTTAATTTGTTACGGAATCCTAAAAAAAAAATATTATCGAAAAAAGATAAAGTGAACGATTTAAATGGGTAAATCGCCCAACATAGTTAGTTACAAAAATGTGGTAAGGCATAATAACGAACAACATCTCAAGAATCGAAATTCATTTGGTTGGTTGACTATAAAGGCCTTTGTAGTATCGGTTTTTCTGGACAATCCTGTAATTTTATTTATTGCTCAGCTAGGCATTTTGACCTCAACCTCACTATTTGATTGCTTTAAAATATAATAACCTGGGCCCGTACCGTGAGGTGCTTATTGCGATGATGTTTAGGTTTACCTTATCGCGCGGCGATACAGTTCGTGGTCGCGCAGCGTCACCGGTTGAACCTAACATTCATCGCAATAAGCACCTCACGGTACGGGCCCTGGACTCGAAACTGGCTCCCAAAGGCAAGTTCAGTAATGCGTGATATGCACTGACGTCCGTAAAGTATTATAGACGTCAATGATGATATTATCTATTGGTACAAGATAAGGTACATAGTAAGGTTACTAAGGAACAGAGTTTCTACGTGACTTGAAGTTGGTGGCAATACAGAATAATATTACTCCTTTAGTGGCAAACTAGCAGCTAGGCAAGCATTAAGTAGTGACATAGCAAATGTGTCAATTTTATTCATTTACCTACATATTTACTTTATTTATTTCCACATAGGTACACATGTTACGTATGAATTAAACTGAAACTGATATTATATAGGTCCCTATTTCTTTTTCATACGTGATATGTTTCCACAAGCTTTATCTCTCTACCTACTTAAAACCCTTCAACAATTAATTTTATTGTCCCTAAAGCAAAATTAAACTACGGAACCCTAAAAAGGTGATTTCACGAAAATGACAGTGAAAAGTTGTCATCCTGAAATTAAAGTATAATATAACCTCGTTTTATTTTTGTGAAAAACGACAATGATACATCTCGTCGTCAAATTAAAATACTCGTTTTAATTTCGTGAAAATTACAATGAAAACTTGTCAACGCGAAAATCTCGGGCTTAATCCTCGATTTCGCGGTGTGCATTTTCACATTTCCACACATGGCCTATATTGCTGGCATTTACGCCGTCATGAGAACAGCTCGGTCACACTCGTTTAACCGCCATTTTGGGGAAGGGCATGAAATTTCGAGAAATAGATAAAATTTACACAACAGTAAACGAAATATTTTATAGAGCTCTATTTATTTTGCTTGCCGGTTTTTTGTTACTAATCTGGTAGCAATAAAATGTATCCAATTTCAATTACGTCGATTCTTTTCTGACATTTTTTTAAACTCAACTAAATTTGATCTAAAGCTAAAATAGTTTATTCACACATATATAATTGAAATTAAAAGAGACGCAGATAGTTTGAGTCCTGTCATATTGGTTTAGATTAGTGACTACTTCAACGGAATCGACACCAATATGTGAGGACTTTTCTCAGAGCTGAGGCTAAAATATCATTTTTTTTAATAGAAATGTAAAATAAAACAGGAACGAAACCTAAGTATTTAACGACTTCAAAAAATAGAAGGAGAATTTTTATTTTATATTTATTTTTTTATGTCTGTTACCTCAGAACTCTGTCATTCATAAACCGATTTAACAAGTTCTCTTTTAATTTGAAAGGAGATACTTCCAGATTGTTCCCATTTTGAATGAGGAATTTCCCATGAGGAATTGAGTGAGTTCCTCAAATGTTATATTTTTTGCATACATTTAGCGATTTTGGCATTTTCTTTAAAAAGTCAAGCATTTGCATTCAGAAATAATCATTAATTTCGTGAAGTATAACGGATGAAAATGACCAAAGATAGCCACCGGAAATCCACAATAATAGGTATTTTACGGGTGGCGCCAAGAAAATTAGATAGTTTGGAAAATTGTTTTTGAATTTGGAAGGAGATACTTCCAGATTTGCCCATTTTTATCAAATCCAGTTCTGATAATGGAATCCAAGAGGAATTGAGGGAACTCTTCAAATATTATAGCCATACATATAACGATTTTGGTATTTTCATCAACAAGTCGAGCATTTGCATTCAGAAAGTATCATTTGTTGAAGTGGAACTGATGAAGAAGACCACAGATGGCCATCGGAATTCCTCAATGATACGTATTTCACGGGTGGCGCCAAGATAACCTGGCGAAACAAATTTAAATAAATGGTTCTCATGATGTCGGTTTTTATTTATTTAAAATTATACGTAAATAGTTTCATAGAAAAATGACACATTGCAACCCTATCTCCATCATTTATAGTTGCCGGTGACATGATGAAAATTAAGTTCGTATGTTGACAGAAGAAAATATACTTATGTCACTTATTAAAGCAAATTTTATGACTATCAAATCTAGAGTACCTACCTTCTATAAAAAATATAATAATATTCAGCTTCTAGACTCAAACTAAACTAGTCCCTTGCTGCAAACAGTATTTGTGCTTTATTTAGAACCCACTGCTGTCAAATAACGAGGTCTGGAGCTGAATTGGTATCTAGAATAACCGACTTGAATATTTGAAATGTGCACAGAAAAGCTCTATTAGAGTGAAGCGTTAGCGCTATTTCGAGATATTTTACGTTAGCAGCGAAACTCGTCGAGTGATGCTGCTACAATGTTATTTAAGACAAATTAATGGTAGACGAGGTGTGGTTGGTCGACCAAATTAAAATTTATGGAAGAGCCCTAACCACACAACTTCCTTAAAAATAACAAGTCAAAACAATCTTAGCCTTCAATACGTTATTAAAAGTATGTGTACATTTGTCACAAAAAAGAGACAGCGAATATAATATCTACGAGAGAAATAAACACCTGTGTTCAATAGTTGCTCTCGAACGGTCTCGAACGTACGTCGCGCACTTTTCACAGACAGAGAGCGACTGAAGCAAGGTAAGCGCCGGCACTCACTTTAAAGGCTTCAAGATTATCGTACTTGGGCCCGTCCATTCATTTTACTTTGGTAGAAGTCCTTGGGTATCTACCCCCGTACTCAATTTCAGTAAAACTTTAGTACTAGACAATTGGAACGCAAATTTTTTTATTTTTTTTTTAATTAAATTTTCTTTACTTATCTGGACTTTCTAGATTTTTTAGATTAGCACAAGAGCGATGCAGAGAGAGAGATAAGATGAGAGATGCAAGAGAGAGGCCCATGCCCAGCAGTGGGCTAACTAAGCTATTTGTTAAAAAATCACATACAAGAACTCGTATTCATAGCTATATATATGAATGATGTGTATTTTTAACCAACTTCAAAAAGAAAACAAGAGATTCTCAAGTCACCTGCTTTTATTTTATTGCATATAATTTACCTTTGCTTGTTATAAAAAATCATCGTTTTTTAGGGTTTTTCTCCACGGATCCCGCGCGATCAGACTGATTTAGCCAAATATCAAAGCGCTGATACTGATACTGATACCGTGATCAGTTGCCATCAAAGAAACAAATTAATATTTTACCCGCCAATCACGGTATCCGTGGCTACAAGATGTAAATATGTGTACATAGAATGTGTAGGTAGGTACGTACTGCGATTACTTTTCATAACTGAATTATATCTACACGGAATATCTAATAGTCAGTCCACGACGACGGTCTCTGAAGATACTCACTATAGACCACACACTATAGGACTGTAGGATATTTAAATAAAATGCCATAGGCGCTTGGGTTGTAGGTATATCATTTCTCAGAACGATTCGGTATCCATCCACCTCGTATACCTAATAACAGATTTAGTTGATTTATGAAAACGCTTTATATAAGTACCTACTTACGCAAAACGCGAGCGCACGCTTACATAATAGCAAAAGACAGATAGTCGTTCTGATAAATAGGGTTCAGCCATTGTTAACTTCAACAAAGAAATTATCCGCTACCATAAAAATCTACGTAACTTTCATGACTCAGAATCCTTTCCAATCTCATTAAACGTGAAGTAGAGGCACTGGTATGCGCACTAAGGGTGTCTACACATGACCCGACCCGACATCGCTTGAAAGAGATGGCTATATATAAGTTTCTGGGGAAGCGAAAGGGAGAAGCTATAACCTTAATAGTTTGTTTCTTTTTCTCCCGTGAAATTCAAATCTAGCTGTCCCTTTCACACGATGTCAGGTCGGGCCATGTGTAGACACCCTTAGACATAAATAAATATTGTCCCCTCGTGCATGCAATATTCAACTGATACGTCAAAGGCACAAAGAAAGGCGAGATAATTAATTTCCAATAGCTTTCTTTGTGAACATTAGGTATTTATTTAGTTGGTATGGATGCGTTGAATACTAATGAAATGAGCAATGCCATAGAATAGAATAAGAAATAGGGCAAGCTTTTCCTATTAGAAATTATTATAGATAGATAAATTTGAATTACTGTATATTTAACACATGAAAAGAAATTACGATACCGAAAAGGAGGTTAGTTAGCTGTTCCATAGATACTGTTTTGTGGCGACGATAGTGGTTGACGCGTTCGAATTGTACGCCGATGGGTAGTTAAGTTAAAATCCACATAATGAGCTCGACCTACTCTTATGAAGGAAATCATGGTCAGGAAGCCACACCATGGTGGTACAGTACTATCTGATAATGGCCTTGCTCGCTACTTCAAGTTTATAAAGCCAAATATCTATAACGGCAGCCTCACTTATGGCCAGTTTGTTCGCTAGGTTTGTTTATCAACCTCAACCACCCCCCTCACTTTAACATCAGATGAGCTTGTGGTCAAACGCCTAGCGCATTAAATATTAAAAAAGCGATGGTTCCTTACCCTACGCATTAAATAATTTTAAACTTTCAAATATTTTTCAGGAAAAAATAGAGTCATCCCTTCTCCTAGTCCACGCAGTAGCGAGTGGTGCAACCGGAGCGCTCTGTGTGACCCATCGATACGGCAGACTGTGGGCACCTCTACACACGACGCGATGGGACACGGCGCGTGCGCAGGCTGATCTCGCGGCCAATCTCCTACACCAGCTAGGGTTGGAGACTACAGGTAAACTCTGACAATTGTCGTAGAGTGTAACCAACTAAGCCTTAGACGATCCTATTTTTAGAACAAAAAAAATCGCTCAACACAAATTCACACAGTGATCAAAACTACGAGTTCCTTGCATGTATAGATTATAGTGTCTGTACTCAGCTTGTCTCCGCGCGTCCACGACGCGCAGTGGCTGCATACTAGAAATAAGTGCGTATGCATTGGCCTCCTCCAGTTTGATTATAAGTAAAATATATAGCTAGGGATCTGTCATAACCTCGAGTTAGTACCGTGATAATAAATAATCTGGTATTTATTGAGGGCGGTGCCTAGGGGGTGAGGTAAGTACGCACTGCAACATGTAAGAAACCAAGAATTCTATACAATCGCATACTTCCATAAAAGCTGCACACAACTCAAAACAATAGAAAAATAAAAGCCGCTATGCAATTGTTTTTCCGTACGAAACCAATCGCTACTTTATTATAGAAATTGTAAGTATGCAACTTATCGTTCTGATTATCCTGAGGTCCGATTCTATTCTTTTGGTTGCTGTTATTTTCGGTCCTCGACATCCATTGCTTTCCGCAGTGTTTGATAATGTTATCTGAGATATGTGTGCATCAAAGAATAAGTACCCCTGCCAAAAGCTAACGTGCACATCCATAAATTCACCAAGCGTTCAGCCTTATTTGAACTTTAAGAGCTCAAACTTCAAACTAATTGTGCAAAAACTAATATCGGACATACGGCGTTTTTACTTGCACACGCTCGTAAAAAGTGATGAAACGTGAAAGTGGTGCTATAAAGTGCAAATTGCAAGTATAACTATCGTATACAATTATGCAGACAATATTGAGTTGATCGTTGCTGTGCCATTCAGGTAATTTCACTTCTATTATAGCTTAATGCTTGCAGTAGAGATAAGGAACCATTGTTTTACTCCAATATGGTACACATATTATCCTGGTACCTCTTCACTTCTGGAAGCAAAATAGCTGATTCATTCGCTGAGGTTTCTTAACCAACTCACTCCTGTGCATCGTTTATATTAAACTTTATCCAACAGCTCGAGAAGATATATCATACAGTCATTTCAAACTTCATACTAGTGGGAAATTCAAATTCAAAATAATTTATTCAAGAAAAGGTACATTCATGTTTTCAGTCGCTAACCGAAATGAAACTGGGTGTTAAAAACCCGTGTCTTGGTATAGTTAGTTCCTTCCATTTGTCTGGTTGTTGTACATTTTTCTATGCTCGTTTTTATTAATTAAATAAAAATAAAATAAAAATTGGTTGAAAAATATTTTTTTATGCTACTGGCTGGGCGGACAAACAAGACACTCGCCTTGCGTCACGCTTGCCCATAGCAGTTCAGTGCCAGCCAGAATTTTGAGCTCAAATAGTTCAAATCCTTTTGCGGCAATGCACTGCGCTTGTCACCCTGAGATATTATTAGATAGATCTCTTTATGTTTTGTAATTAACATTGCCCTTCAATCCGGAACACAGTAATGCTTGCACACTACTGCTTACTACTTGCTCAACATATAACAAATGTTTATTAATAATTATTCTATCTATCTATTTGTCTAAGAATGCGTTAATTGAGTACCTACCTTAACTTGAACGACCTACAATATTATTTTTTCTATTTGATTGATTCTCATGTGAGTGATAATTATTATCTTGAGAATAAATGATTATTTAGAATATCTATGAAACATACTTTTCACGTACGTAGGTACGTACGTTCGTGTACGTATATTGTTAGCGGTCACACGCTGCGCTCGAACTTTGTTACGATATTAAAACTTTTTTGAAAACACGGCTTGCACATTCCTTCGGGCGTTTAAAACTCATGTCAGATACTAGACGAGATTCAGTTCACATCCAGGCAGGCGCTGAAAGTAAATTGAACTCGGTTAGCCAAGATTTTCTTCCTGGAACCCGACTCGGTTTAATCTAAATAATGAAGTCTATTTGCCGAGATTTGTAGAGCTTTCAAAATGTCGGCAAAACATAATAAGAAGTCGGATGTAATTTGTTTTGGTTTTGAAGATATGGTGGTTGTCTCGTTTATTTATAAAGTAATTAAATTATGTATCTGTATCAATCTGTTTAGTTCAATATGGAATAATATATTAATTATTTATCTGTCATTTTAAAGACATTACATTTAATTTTATACAGACTTGAAAAATAAAAAAATAAATCGAGTTTAAAAGAAAATACAGAATAACGGTCGAGGTTGTGCCTCTAATAGTAAGCGCCATGATAATAACAGTTGCTGTTGACAAGCCAACACATTGAACTACTCTGCGCGCTGCCTGCACTGATCAGTGATCAGCATTTAGCGCTCTCAGTGCATATAAAATTGTAAAACTAATACTATTGTTTAGCTATCACTAGATCACTAAACTAGCTATCACGTTCAAACTATATTTTAAAAAAAAAATGAATGAACGAACACTGATCAGTGCAGGCAGCTCGCAGAGGAGTTCAAAGTGTTGGGTTATCAACAACAACTGTTATTACCATGGCGCTTATAATTAGATGCACAACCTCGTTCGTTATTCTGACGTAGCCGTGTTAACTCCGTGGAATTCGCACGGTATGGTATTCTATATGGCATAAACAATACCATTCCATGCGAATTCCACGCATCGTAAAAGTATGAACGAAGATACATAATAACGACCCTTCTCGTCTAGTCAAACTCAAGTGTGAAAGAAGCTTGAAAAGTCGCAAAAACCGCGAGATTCAGACTTGAACACCGAATAATAAAAATCAATGTGCATTCAGTAGTGCAATTTGCGTTAATTACCACCGCAGTGTTATACCCTTCCACTTCTATTCCCCAGAAGTCCTGATGGCAGTATCTCAAGGGCTGGTGATGGGGGCAACGCCGTCGGAGCGGGCGGTAGGAGCCCGCGCGCTTGCCTTGAGGACCGACGGCGTCGTGAACAGCGCAGTGTCCTGGGAGAGATACGGGAACGGCGAGCCGGTACCCGTCCAGTCGCCGACACTCGAGAAACCGCCCGATCCTGAGTATCCTTGGTAAGTGTCGCTAACTTCATCTCTCGTTCCTATGAGTGTAGACCATATATTCAGTATTCAGCCGGTAAACCCAGCATCTGATCCGCCGGGTATGTAAGAAAACTGCGACCAGAACCACCGGAGGACGCGCATTGTTCAGTGGTGCATGGACATCTTCTGGACGTCTCCTGTGCGTGGACGCTGATGATTGAAACTAGCACCGAGCTAAAAGAAACGCGTTTTCACAACGCGTGTTCTCGCGTGTGGTTTTTCGCGCTCAGTCAATGGTCAGACTCGCACATGTCTCACATGATACGAGTATTTGTCAATATGCGAACTGTGTAAATAAGTATAATGAGTTTATTCACTAAGCAGTGTAGATATTTTTTAGGAATTCTCACATTTTCGCATTTCGAGAAAGGCAGCGTAAAGTTAGGTAGGTACACGGCATGGGATCGCGAGATTTTTTTGCTTACTGACCTTATATCAAAATGGCTTCTGTTGACGATGAGTTACTGATATGAACTGTTTCAGGTACGAATCAGCTCAAGCGAGCGACACGCTCCGCTCGACGAAGTTCATGCCGTCGCCCTCGGAGGCCACCCTACAGGGGTGGTGGACCTACCCTTACTATAGCTGCGAGGCAAAGCGCTGGCTACTGTCCTACACTGCTCCGGTCTCTACTGTACGAGGGTAAGGATAACGGGGCTAAGATAGATAGAAACCAACAGAGCGAGTAGATTTAAGATAACATTTTGAGAAGTGGACATTTTGCGAAGTGGACTTTGTAACGATGGGCATTCATGGGCGGTTCATGGAACGCATTGGAGGGTATTTTCAAGCTTTTGGACTGGGACGGATTTGGTATCAGCATTGAGGGCGAATACATCACTCACCTTCGTTTTGCCTATGATATAGTCATGATGGCAGAGTCAGTGGAGGACCTCAATACTATGCTCAACGACCTCAGTATAGCGTTTCCAAACAGGTGGGTCTTAAAATGGACACGGGCAATAAAAAATCATGTCAAATATGTTGCACCCGTACCGGTAGTCGTTGGGAACAATACGCTCGAAGTTGTTAACCTTGGACAGACTGTCCAGTTAGGTAAATCCAACTTCGACGACGAGGAAATTGCGTGCTATATTTTCGTCCAAGTCTCGCAGTGTCTGAAGACAAGAGTCTTCAACCAATGGGTTGCCAGTGACATATGGAACTGAAACGTGGTCCTTAACTGCTGACCTTTTGAAGAAACTCAGAGTCACACAGTGGACAATGGAGAGAGCTCTGCTCAGAGTTGCTTTGCGCAATAAAATCCGGAACGAGGATATTCGCCAAAGAACCAAAGTCACTGACATAATATAGCTCTCAGGGTTCGCGACTGAAGTGACTATGGGCAGGCCACATCGCTAGAAGAACCGATAACCGATGGGAAAGAAAGTTTCTTAAGTGGTGAGCACGAACTGGAAGATGCAGTGCCATCAGGCCTCCCACAAGGTGGACCGACGACATTCTAAGCGTCGCGGGCAACCGGTGCATGCAAGTGACAAGTTGTCGGTCGGTGTGGCGGTCTAAGGGGGAGGCCTATGTTCAACAGTGGACATCTTCCGGCGTACGATGATGATGATGGTTATTCAATCGGATAACCCGAAGAATGCCGAAGTTCATTCCGAGTGGATTCAAACAGATTCTAGAATACAGTTTCACGCCTCCTTCGAAAGCCAATCCGTATTCGACGGACAATGTAGATCTCGATACGGAAGTGAGTTCAGAACTGAGAATCGCCCTGGCCTCGGTTTGATTGACCAATCAAGTTAAAGCCGCTCGATCATGCTGTACGAAAGCTTTTAAAGTAAAACAATGAGGATTTAGATTCGTTTAAACTATACACACTAAAAAAGCCGACAGAATCGGTTGCTGTCGGCAGCTTCGCCGTGTAAAAATCATGAAAGAATCAAGCGCGGCGACACGTGTCGGCGACTTTCGTATGTAGAGCTCATGAAAGTTTTTTTTAACCACCTTATTATTCCAGGTTAAAAGGCCTCGTCTCGCTGGACATAGACATATCGAACTTGGAAATAAACCAGTGTGAAGCCGACCTCTACGACTACAGCGAAAACCAAATCTACTCCTTCCACGGAACTCACAAATGCCCGAATGAGACAACATACGTAAGTAAAAAAAAACAATTTAAGTGTACCCAACTTTTTCGCGAATTTCTTGGAAACTAAGTTACCTTGGTTTGAGTAACATTGGTACGAAAACTTTGATAAGTTGAGAATTGAAAAGTGTATGGTCGTAAATAATATAATATATTATTATTGAGGCAGCCGTGCATGGATCTTGTATCACCTTCGTCTAATCAGCCGTGATTTGTCAGAAGCTCAAAAATATGTCGATGCTTTTAATAATAGAAAAGTCTGTGGTCGTTATATACGTTTTTAAGACAACCTGACGGGACACGGCGCTGTCACGCCCCTGACTTTCGAACGATATTCCAAACAAGTCGCATTTTTGAAATAATCATATCACTCGCTACGGCACGAGTGGTTTCAACCATTCGTATTAGCTTTCTATCAATAGAAGATCTTTCATTTAGCAGGTGTGATTATACATAAAAGTACATATTTGAGCGTACGTAATGACTTAATACTAGATGTATTTGTTTTGCTGCAACGCAACCGTAGTATTTGAATTTAAAATTGTATACCTATATACCTACCTCTAATAATTATTTCATTCCAGTGCGATTACAAGCCAAACCGAGAAATGAGCTTGCGATACTCCGGCTGGGGTAGAGGTTCCTACATCTGCAGATGTCGACCCGGTTTCTATTCCACGCACCACCCCGAAGGATTCAATGGTTCTCTTGTGGAAAGTAAGTTTTAGGCAATAAAGTTGAAAGATAAAATTAGTAATTAAAATAATTTTGAAATTTATCCGAGGGATGTTGCTGTTCGACTTTCAAATCCAATCAAAATCTACTGATACTGAACAAAGAGTACTTTCTATTCTGAGACTGACTGAACCACTGAGCAAGTCTTTGAGTATAATATAAACAGTAATCTTTGTGAGCAAGTAATCACGCAAATATTACTGTTTATACTTGTAATTACGTAGTAATTAAAAACAAAAGCTTAAAATTAAAAAACAAAAACTTTTTGGCTTTGCCCGCCATGTTTATAGTTCGGATACACGTTTGTCTGATATAAGTTATATTTTATCTGGCAGCACTAATATTTTATCTGTAGATTGTTCATTCTTTTTATTTCTTTTTTGGTTACTGCTGAATTCGAAAAGTAATGAAATGTTTTGATTTTATTTACACTACGTTTCATTTCTTTTTTGTTTTCATTTTTATTGGGTTTTACTTGTTTTTCTTATCAACAATAAGTATAATGTGGTTCATAATTAACTAACCGAATAGCAAACCTAAGAATCTTGCTTAGACGCAGTGAGTCAATGTGAGGAAATAAGCTATGTTTTACCATGAAAGCTATGTTGTGATTCGCATTATATGAAAGCAAAGTTACATATTGTTCCAGTTGCTTACCAAGAATACGAAGAGCACGGCGTAGAAAACTGGAACGAGCCTTACGAGTGCCTGCAATGCCAGCCAGGATGCGACACCTGCCGCGGGCCCGAGCCATGTCTCGCCACTTACAATTGGCCGTTTCGGTAAGAAATTCTATCTCTTGTAACTACCATGCTCCAGCCTTTCGTTTCTTGACAGTTTCTGATAACGTGCCTATATGAATTGGTTTACATTTAGTTAAACTGCTCGGTACTCAGACATTTTAAAAACTTGATTTGGCATTGGTAGACACAAAACATCCCATGTCTCATGTCCCATGTCTGTCTCGGGTATGCCATAAAACTGTGATCCCACCGGAGGACAGGCAGCAGCATTCTCTTTGTAAGCGGTGAGAATTCTGCGGTCCCCATGCTGCCTTCTAAGCGTGGGGATAATGGCAACTCACCCCTATTATTAGGGGCCTTTATTCAGATGTGGGTGTCTTCTGGTTGGTGATGGTGAACTGCCCTCAACTCTATAAAAATTCGGTACGACTTGTAACCTATGGCAAGCTAACGAGTTTAAGTTTTCATGGCTGCGTGTACATTGCACCTCACCTTACTCTTCTCGGTGGGTTTTGGGCCTAACATGGAATATACAGTATCTCAGTACCTAATTTACTAAGTTTGTATGCTGGATTAAAGTTAATGTGTGTTAAAGTTGTTTCAAAAGCCACAAAATACATAATTCAACAACAATAAACAGCGTAATTATTTATTTATAAGCAAGCAGCATAGGCTGATGTGCCTGTATCACACAGTGTTGAAACTTATTAACTGTTTGTCTTCTCCTTAATTATCCAACTGTCTAGATTGTTTTTAAATGTATTTATAGTATTTGTTGAGACCACCTTCTCAGGCAACCAACTGTACAGGCGATTACTGGGCTTACAGAGATTTTACATCTAATATCTCAGGGTGACAAACGCAGTACATTGCCGCATGTGGTTTTGAACCGTTGAAGTTAAAAATTCTGGGTGGCACTGAACTGTAATGGGCGAGCGTGACACTTAACATCAGGATAACTACTTGCTTATCTCATCACAAATAAGCCTTTATCATCAACATCATTATCAGCCCGTAATCCCTCACTGCTAAGCATAGTAATATCTTTATGTATGCCACAAGCCTTGATGAAAGCTAAGTTAAATGTTTCAGGATAACACTCCTAGTGATATCCATCACATGTGTGGTGATGAGCATCTGTCTGGTGTGCTACACTCGCCACCACCGACGAGTGAAGGTTTTCCGAGTAGCGAGCCCTGTCTTCCTGTCCATCACACTTTGTGGCTGTGTTATTATGTATATGGAAGTAAGTTAAAATCGGTTCTTTATTCATGTCATTTGGTTATATGACGGACATTTGGGATTCAGTAGGTACAGAATATGTACATACTTGTATGTACAAATATCACTACTATTTGATGGAGCCAATCTACTGGCAGATTTGCCGACCCAATCAGCTGACAGAAGCAATCTAACTTGAATCACATCATTTGGACTTTATTTGAGCACGCATGGTATATATCACACACAGAATCTTGATGACCTTTGATCTCGTTCCATGTTTTGCTATGTCATGCAAAGAACTTTGATGTCTTTCCATGTTTTTACTATTTCACGCACAGAACTTTGATGACTGTTGTGTTGTAGTGAATATGTCTGTTATGGTATCAGTCTTTATGAATGAATAATAGCAATTATATATACAAGTTCTAAAAAACATCAATTATTATTATTTGCTAATGAGGTTCTCTTACTACAACTTACCAAAACTTTAAATCGTTTTGAAAGTTTCTTAATAAATGAAAAAAATTACATAATGGTACAACTATTTTAAATGAGTAAAATACAAGTACATAGAGAAGAGAATCCGAAAGAGATTGCTTTCAGCGATAAGGCCGCCAGTACTTACACAAGTTTTAAACATTTTTGTCCTATATATGTAAAATCTGTTGTGAACAATAGTGAGTTTATCTTTCTATCTACATAACAGTATAGTATGCAGTAGTGTGCAAATATTACCGAGTTCCGGATTCAAGGGCAAAGCTTCCAGCATAATTAATGGAAATAAAGAGATTTTACAACTAATTATCTCAGGGTAACGAGCGCAGTGCATTGCCGCGCATGGTTTTGAATCGTTGAAGTTCAAAATTCTGAGTGGCAACTTGCTCGTCTCATCACAAAGTCAAAAACAAAAAATATAAGTGTCCAGTACAGTGCTAGTTACTTGAGACTCATGTTTGATGCCAGCTACTCTAAACATCAAATCATATAAATTTCAGATGGCAGCCATATTCCCCGTCCTGGATAGATATTTCTGCATCGCTACAAAATGGACTCGACACATGGGTTTCTGTATCACATATACTGCTCTACTGATGAAAACATGGAGGTGATTCTTTTACTATCCTGACTAATATTATAAATCCGAATATAACTCTGTTTCTTTGTCTATCTGTCTCTCTGTCTGGTTGTCGCGTTATCACAGCCAAACAGCTGAACAGATCAAGCTGAACTTTTGCATGATATAGCTTAAGGGTCAGAGACGGACATTGGCTACTTTTTTTTTGTGGGTCCACGCGAGCGAAGTCTCTGATAATAGCTAGTACAGTAACCGGCACACAACTTGAGCCACGACCTTGAGTGTGCAATAGACGATTTTAAGGTGTCGTTGCGTAAGTTGTATAAGTGAAAGATGAAATCTCAACAATGGGATGTTTAAAGGCTGATGCAGATATAGAATAATGAATGGATGTAACATTTCCAGGGTGTCGCTAACATATCGCGTGAAGTCGGCCCACAAGCTGAAGCTGACGGACAAGCAGCTGCTGCAGTGGATGGCGCCCATCCTGCTCATCATGCTCGTCTACCTCTGCACGTGGACGCTCTCCGCGCCACCTGACTCTGAAATTGTAACTAATTTTTTTTTTATCCTCATAACAACCAAGAATTACACTACTGAGCAAATGCCCTTAGAAAAAGGGGTGGATTGACTTAATCTGCACGCTTGGCAGGCGGCTAGGGGATCGCAGCCGCCGTGTTTTTTTTTTTTATGGTATTTGTTGACGAGACGAGCAAGTTGCTCACCTGATGTTAAGCTTCACGCCTGCCCATAACAGTTCAGTGCTATCCAGAACCCAGGTCCTATCTGGTCTGGGTATCCACTTATCAAATAACTTCTAAACTAACAATTAGTACATCTTTTTTCATTTTCTGTTTCAGATCACAGATAATTTGGGGTTAAAATTCAAGCAGTGTACTTACAACTGGTGGGATCACAGTTTAGCTATAGGTAAGATAATTTTACAATTGGTGGCACAGTTTAGCTATAGGTAAAATAATCTTACAACTGGTGGGATCACAGTTTAGCTGTAGGTAAAATAATATTACAACTGGTTGGATCACAGTTTAACTATAGGTAAGATAATGATACAACATTTGCACGTCTGCTTGCAGACTAGATACAGCGTGATACTAAAATGATTTATAACACCATTAATAACATGTATTATTGCAAATAAATGATTTGATTGATTGATTGAACTGGTGGGATCACAGTTTAGCTATAGGTAAGATAATCTTACAACGGGTGCTATGCTAAAAATGTATGGTAGGACGCGGTAATAGTGAAGCTAGATGATCGGAGATCGTCTAGCCCAAGAACAAGAATAGTTTTTTGGTTGTATGTATGTATATATATACGTTGCCTAAACGGCTTATCCGATTATGACAAGTGGGGTGTCGTTAGATTCCTCTTTACATCCGGAAAGACATGGGCCACATTTTGTTTTTCTTTTTATACTATTAGATAATTTTCAACTACATCTTGTTATGAAGCAATAAAAATAATCAACGTGACTAATCCAGGTGAAATCCTATTCCTGTTGTGGGGCGTGCGCGTTTGTTACCGCGTGCGGCACGCAGAGAGTCTGTACAACGAGGCAAGACTCATCTCCTACGCTATTTACAACATATTCACCGTCAACTCCGTCATGATAGCGTTTCAGTAAGTACCCTCGCTTTTTAACAGACTTTAAAAAAAAGTTCTCACTTCGTGTTTTTTTTTTTGTTTTTTACTTCAGAACTCCGTCTTTTATGAAACGATTTGGTATTTATTTTTTCTTATTTGAAACTAGATACTTTTAGATTGGTCCCATTTTTATCAAATCCAGTTCGATTCCATGAAGAATTTAGGGAAATCCTCAAATATTATAGGCATAGGATACGATTTTGCGATTTTCATCAACAAGTGAATCATTTGCATTCAGAAAGTATCATTTGGTGAAATGGAAATGATGAAGAAGACCACAGATGGCCACCGGAACTCTTCAATGATACGTATTTCACGCGCCAAGATAATCTCTATTGTCATAGTTAAGCGACTGTGACGAAGCAAAGGAGATGTTTTTTTTCGCATAGGGCCTCGGCTATGTGATGTACAACACACCATAAAATTGAAGAAATATATCTTAATTTGAAGCAGTAGATTGTTTTCGTTAATAATCACTGGAAAAAAAGCACAACATTTTTTTCCGTTGTGATTTATTGCAATATTAAGCGCCGTGAAACGCATGCCATGTTGGTAGTTATTAACTGTCATTGTCAAGATCAGCTGACTGTGAGGTTGCGAATGTCGTAAAAGAAAGCCAGTGCTGCCGCAGCTCATTTGCCAAAAGTAACATTTAGCAAGGACATTTTATTACAACATTTTTAAGATGTTAGAAGGGATTATTTTTAATAAGTATTATTAATTTTATATTAAGCTCATTCTTTTTTAAAATTCACAAAAAAAGAAACAACAGAAAGTGTGTAAAAAAACTACAACGATTTTGCTATTTATCCCGTAGTAAAAAGATCTATCCAGGCGTTCAAGGACTAAGGTAGCAACACTGACACAAGGCCAGAGTTGCTGTCACTTTCAATGTCATGGTAATGTCAAATTTTTTTTTTTACCACTTGTGCAGTATGCAGTTTCCTGCATTAAATGGTGCAAAAATTGAAAACGGGGGTTGCAATATTTTTTTTTAAAATAAATTATGTGCTTTTTGTGGGATCTATTTTGTTTTTTTTTTGTATTTTTCCTCTGTTCGCCATATTTTTCTCTATTAAGTCCTTATTTGTACAGCCAGTAGCCTGGTTAGAGAACATCTCCTTTAAATAAATGGTTCAGATGAACTCGGTTTTTTTAAAACCTGTTGTTTGTATGTATGCATGTTCGGGTCAAATCTTGCACCTCAATTTTAGACCAGTTTTTTTTTTTTGTTCAATTAAGTTGAAATTTTGCACGCCTGTCAAGTGCTGATGACAATACAGTATTATTAGAGCGAGCTGATCTGACGATGGAGACGGAAGGTGGAAAAAGGAACTCCTCAGAAACATACAGTAGATTGATGGAGTTTGGACTCATTTTGATCCGCTTACAGTACATACCAATAACGGATTTTTATAAAAACTATTTAAATACATATTGTGTTATATTTTTGTTTTAATAAAACGGGAATACTCACGTTAAATTGAGTCGGTTATTCCGACTATAGTTTCGATCACATTCGGTGACCTTTATCAAGGAATGCTCAGCGAGACACGCGCGCGACCTCGTCTTGCCTTGCACAGGGCGATAATGTGATCGAAACTATAGTCGGAATAACCGACTCAATTTAACGTGAATATTCCCGTTTTATTAAAACAAAATGTATCAAAACCACGTCAGTTTTCATAGTAAAATTGTGTTCTATTATTTTCCAGTTTACTAATTCTGCCGAGAGCCGGTCCGGATGTGAAGTACCTGCTCGGATTCATACGAACGCAGCTGTCGACTACGACCACGGTGGTTCTAGTCTTTGCGCCAAAGGTAAATTATTTGTACATAAATGGTTCATACAGGTGGAGTAAGGCTGTAACAGAGAGGTGGCCGAGGCGAGGTAGGCGGAGCGTTGGCCGTCCAGCTGCGAGGTGGGTCACCATCGCGGGTCGAACCTGGACTAGATTGGCACAGGACCGAGGCAGATGGCATAGCAAGAGAGAGGCCTATACCCAGCAGTGGGATAAGGAAGGCTGTGGATGATGATGATGATGGTTCATATTGAAATTTTCTATCATTCTAAACAAGGAAGAAAATAAAAGTGCTGGTGTCCTGGTTGGTTTATTGTGAAATTTTCTAGCGATGAAATTGAATTGAAATGTTTTTTTGTTTTTCATGTTATAAGTTAATTTCGACTGGCAAGTGTAGTAAAACCACACCTCGTACACTTGTAACAACATATGCAAGCTTACGTCTGTATAAGAACGCACACACTTGAATGCCTCCCATTCAGTAAGGGGTGCCTCCCGCTTCTAATATGCTTAGATAAAATAAAATTAAAACAAAATAAAATAAAATAAATTTTACATTAAAATAAATTAATAAAAATGTACATTAAATTAAAAAATGAAATTATTACTTATTTTATTTTATTTATTTATAAAATGTATACTTACTCGACTCGCCTAGCGTTGACAACCTTATGGATCTTGCAAACAAACTGCGATCGCGTGCGGGGAGCGGGGAGTAGCCGTTCTGTATGTAGTGCATGTATTTCTGTACTAATACAGTAGTAGTCTGAGGTGTATTATTTTTTAATTTTTTGTTGTATTCATTTTGATACAGTTAAAATATTAGAATTGTAACGCAATGCCTGCACGAAAATAGGCGAAAAGCCAAGGCAGGGAATATACGCTGAAGCTAGGACCTCGACTCGTTGCTTGCAGACTGTTCAGATCTGGATCGCACTGCTTGGATAATGATGGGGAAAATATTTTCCCAAGAGTGGGATAGCACAGGTTTAAAAAGGAAACTGTGTCTAGACTATGCATGGTTGTTTGTACGGCCAGGTGGTGCGCGTCGTGCGCGGCACGGGCGACACGTGGGACGCGCGCGCGCGCGGCCGCGGCGCCGCGCTGCCCGCCTCCTCCTCGCTCAACGGCATCGGACTCGTGCCGGACGAGCCGCCTGACTTGTACCAAGAGAACGAAGAATTGAAGGTATTCTATCTTAACTAGAAATTAATCATCACAAAATAGGTTAACACAAAATAAAACTAAAATTATTGAAATTAAATTAAATTTGAGTTGTAGGCGCTTTAAGCCGCTTTAAGCTTTAAGGCCGATTCGCTTGAGCGTAATTAACTGGTTAATTTAAGTTTCGGCTCTTTAAATAGAGCTACGTTATATGGCATCTCGTTCAGCTTTCAAAATTCTGAGTGGCATCAACAATATTAACCGGTTAACTAGCACTGTAGCGTCGCAAAACAGTAAGCAATAACAATTTATGAGATTTAAGATTAATATGAACGGTGTACCAAAACATGGAATTTTTCACAATTATCAGGAAGAGGTGCAAAAACTAGCAGCCCAGATCGAGTTCATGAAAATAGTGCAAATGGAGCTTCACAACCGGCACCTGCGGCCGCGGCCCGGCGGGTACTTCACCGGCGGCGCCGCGCCCGCGCCGCCGAGCCCCATGCACGCCAACACTGTTCACATCTCACAAGTCAGTATTCAAAATCATTTGCTATACCACTATCTCGTACCAATTATACGCAGAATTCCATTATTAATTGAAGCACACCCCGTCTTTTACTTCTCCCATAAAAATCCTCTCCATGCTAAGGTTGCCTGGAAGAGACCGCTTTAACCGATAAGGCCGCCCGTTGTTACACTAGTTTTTAGTTGTTGTTTTTTTTGTCTTGTGTATACATGTATTCTATTGATTCTTCTTTCACAGTAAAAAGGAAGTTTATAAGACGTACTAGTATTTCGCGTAAGTGCGCGGGCCGCGGGGCACTTGTGTAGTAGAGTGATGTCAAATCATTTAGTACGACTTGTATAACTTGAAAAAAAGGAGAAGCATAATGAAAATGGGTAAGAAACCACAATACAATAGTAATTTGGCTGATGATGATGATTTATGACGGTTAAAATCTATGACCGAAATCGAAAATCGCAGTTGGAAGGGTAGAGATCCCTCCATTGTTATGAAAATGGGTAAGAAATCTCAATACGTTAGGGAATAGCCTGATGATCCCACGTATACCTATACACCCTCTCAATCTCATTTACACCCCCTCTTCTCTCGCACACTCTCCCTCTCATACATCCCCTCAGCTTCACACACTCAGATAATATACGACTGGCGAGTTAGTAGTTTAGTAATCAAATGTGATTCCATAATTGGTCGTAAGTTAAGTTCGTAGTTCTTTGATTTTTTAAGGGCTGTGGATTTTGTTTTATAAATAAAAAATCTAATTCATTCATTTACTATTATGAAAAATTTGAAAAATTATAATTACATTAAACAAAATATAACAAGTATTATCAGCTAACACGCATGGCGTTGCTCGTTAGGGGGCAGATAGGAAGACGGCCCTAACCATGCTCGGTTCCCATCCCGAAAAATCTGGTGCCTATTCAAAAACAATTTAACCGGTCAATCAATTAACGCAATCATACCGGTTATTAACAATATTAACCGGTAACAAGCCTTGTATTTGTAACCATGTGGGATATTCCGGTACATTTTATTTTTTTGATGCCCTAGGTGGCAATCAAGCAGACGGGCCGCCTGATGGTAAGCGATCACCGTCGCCTATAACACTGTAACACCAGGGGCATCACAGATACGTTGCAATATAATAATACATAATTAGCACGATGATCTTTTCCAGGACAGCACCGAGTGGGCGGGCCCCGTGTGACTGGTGGCACTCAGCGACAGCGGGTGGCGCTGGCCGGGCCCGGCCGGCAAGCAGGTCGTCAGGGCCCTCGACCCGCGCCCGCCCGCCTTCGTCTGATTTACTTTGGACATTACCCTATGTTGCTACTTGACTTCGGTTTCTGTGAAAACACCCGTGTGACCCTCACCTGTTAGTGATACAAATGGTTACAGAATACAAAACGGAGATACTTTTTAAGTTATATTATTTTAGGCAGATGGCAATTTTAAGATACAACGTTTCACTCAAGCCCCAAATTAAAAGTTTCTTGGGTTTTTTTTTTTCTATTCAATTACAGCTCATTTACTTTATTTTTGTTTTTGTTTGCTATTATCTGTTTCGTCCTCTGAAATGAAGAGAGACTTTGTACAGCGTACACTCGTTGGTATTTGTCGTATTCGTATTATCGTATTTGCTGGTCAATGATATTAATGATCTTTGACCTGGAGGATAAAGGGACATATTTACTCATAGAGGGTTCATGAAAACTAATTTTGTTTCAATAAAAAGGTTGTGTCAAGTAATTACACCAAGCATAAACTTAAGGCGATATCTATTATAAGTACACTTGTCACTAAACCAAAAACCAGGGGAAAATCCGCTTATTGAGATTCGTAGCTAAACCAATATTATCTAGGTGTTCATTTTAGTAGTAATCTCTTGACACAACCTATTTATTGGCGCAAAGTTGGTTTCCATTAATCCACGCTGGGTAATTTAGCTGTAAAAGACAAGAAAACGCAAGAAAATTTTAATTTGACGCGCTGAGCAAAACGCTGCACTTTAAGTAGGGAAGATTTGCATATTTTCTTGCTGCAGCACGTTAATTATTGCAGGATCTTGAAAAACTGTTCAACTGTATCGAATACAAATAGGATAACGTCAACACTCAAATGAACGAGTTAACTTCGCTAAATAGAATCGCAATGTGAATCATCAATACTCAAATTAATTGCGTTGAACAGAACCGGTGTCTTCAATTGATCGATTATGTTCGAGTTCACACGACCTTAACCGGTTACGAAAATTAACCGGTTTTCGATCTCTGCACATGACACACAATACAACGAGTAAAAAGAGTTTTGGCGGGAAAGTGAAGGAATCATGTCGCGTCATTATATTATTTTCCAAAACTTGTGTTATTTCGAGTGTTAATGTGTAAAAATTGTGGATTTTTATTCATTAAGTGTTTGTGACCGTGCATGAGTGTTGGTGAATAGTATAATGTCGTGAAACGTGACTTTTCGTGTTGTTTCCAAAACTTCATAGAAACCCTTAGTACAGTCTCCACTACTTTACTGGAGTGTGACTTGGACTTGACCGAGACTTACTTTACTTGACTAAGACTACGACATGTTTTAATTGTGAAATACTTTACTTCACTGCAAATATTACAAAACTTGACACTGGCTAAATACACGGCGTGTGAAGCCAAAATTTAAGAGAAAGAACGAGTAAAAATGACATTGATTACATTGATTGTACATAAAGTATTCACAGTTTTGATCAAGGTTTACTTGAGTATTATTTTACTAAATAAAATGTGGGTATTTCGAAAAAAAATACGTTTTTAGTTCCATTGTCTAGCAGGTGAATGTTAAGGTGCAACGTTTCGCTCAGCGCGGCAAATTCAAATTTTCTTTACTTTTTTGTCAATTACAGCTTAATTACTCATCGTGGGTTCATGAAAACGGCTTTTGCGACAATAAATAGGTCGTATCAAGAAACTACGGCTATAATGATCACCTAGATAATATTGGCTTAGATACGAATCTCAATAAGCTGATTTTTATCTTGTTTTTTGGTTTAGTGAGAAGCATACTTATACTCGCTTTCACATTGATTTATTGGTTGGTGTAATTTCTTGATACAACCTATTTATTGTCGCAAAATTCGTTTTCATGAACCCACGATGAGTAATTAAGTTGTAATTGAAAAAAAGGGAAAGGAAATTTGAATTTGCCGCGCTGAGCGAAACGCTGCACCTTAAATGAGTGATTTAATTGACTGTGTTTAGTGAGACAATGATAATTATGGTTACCATAATTAGCGAATTTATTCTATATGTGTTACCAACTAATATGTGTGTAACGTTAAATTACTTATTTAATTAGTGTTATAGTTCAAATGTCATTGACTTAGTTTTAATTATGAAATTCTTTAGTTGGACTAAGATTCTGCTTGTTACACTAAGTTTAACTTAAAGCATTACAGTACGAGTAAAATACATAGATATAGTTTGAAAATAAGACTTAAATATGTATGTCTACAGTAAGTAATAGATATTTAAGCTTGTGTGCTTAGATGACTTACAGTCCAGTGTCATATCTGTGTTCGTATAAATATAGAGAGAATGCTACATTCCTTTATTAAATGTGCTGTTAGACGAAAAAGATAATGTACTAATGGTGTTATTTAAATATTATACAGGATGTAATTGAAACGCTCCCGGAGTGAAAACACTGCTATTATACTTTAACAGAATCAAATACCAAGCCTCGTGATAATTATCGCGATAAGTATCATGACATTGACAATCATGGCAATATTTTAAGCAAAAAAATGTATAAAGAGTGCCAATGTAAATATTTTTATCATAGATAATTACCAAACTATATTTATCTTGATAATTGTCGATGGTAGTTATCGCTACGAACCATGTTTATAATTTTGCAAACTAACAATGTAAAGCGTACAAGCAAACGCGCGGCACAGCGCTGGGCGTTCGTTGACCTCTAGTTTCAGCTTTGCATAACATTGTGAACATGAAAATAACAATAAACAAAGCTTTTTTTGTGGTATCGTATTAGCAATCACTAGCAATATCACCAGTCTTCGCTTTAACGTTTCCATTACATCCTGTACAGTTAATGCGCCCCATCGTTTTACCTAGAAGTCTTGTCACTGCCGCTTTTATATCCAACCTAACGAGTGAGAAAGTGACAGAACGATCGCTCTCGCCTCCTCGTACGAGTTGCGCCTCTAGGTATTTACCGCGGAAAGTTACTTTTCGCTGCATGCTAAGATTACCTTTATTTATTTAACGTGAGTATTTGTATGATCTCGGAGTTATTTTTGTATAATTATTTAATAATAATAATACAAACATAATAAGTGATAATAGCGTCGATTCCTTTTTTCACAAAAATATAAATTATAAAAGATGCAGATAGTTTTAGTCCTGTAACATTAGTTCAGAGAATATACGATAGAACAGAATCGACGTCAATAGCTTTCGGTGCAATACTGTGTAAGTATGTGCTTAGCCAATTTATCTTTTAGTCAATTCGCTATCAGATGACCGCTGAAAACTTGAATTATTCAAAAGTTAATGAAAATCCCTTTTTCGTTTTTCTGTATAGTTTTTTCTAACGGAAAATAATAAGTTGCAGATATTTTAGCAATATACTGGCCGCAATTCCACCGTGCACTCACTAAACGCAATTTAGCTATCGCTGTCTTTTACTAAATAGAAACACAAGGTAGAGATAGCATGAAATATAGTGCTCTCAAATTAGTCAGATCTTAGTTATCCATACAAACTTAGACGAGACCGTAGCGGGTGCCGATTTAAAACAAGTTTTAAGTGTCGCTAGTGTACATTTTTCTTCGCGACTTTAATCGGTAAACTCGTTTTACAGAACTAAAATGCATGCTATCTATTTCTTGTGTTTCTATTAGTAAAAGACAGCAATAGCACTAAGTTTGATATAGCAGGAATCGACGCCACTGAAACTGTCAGTGTTCATCCGTTAACGAACAGAGTTATTGTAACCTTCTCTAAGTTCATAAATCGTTCTGGCAACTTCTCGCTCACGCGAACTGTCACGCTTGAAAACGAAACAAAACATTTTAGAGAACCAGTTTATCGCGGGTCGATGGATAAGGGTGTCTATACATGGCCTGCCATGACATCGTGTGGAAGGGACAGCTAGATTTGAATTTCACGGGAGCAAAAAAAACAAACTATTAAGGTTATAGCTTCTCCCTTTCGCTCCCCCAGAAACTTATATATAGCCATCTTTTTCAAACGATGTCAGGTCAGGCCATGTAGCGAGGCCTTAACACGATCGGTACGCTCAATAGTTGACACAAGTACAAAATTGCACAATTGTATCATAAATTCATAGGTAGACAGGATGGGGTGTATCCTTATAAATAAAGTATTTTATTTATACTTATAGTTTTAGACAACAAATAATTCGCAGTAGACCAAATTTAGTAGCGCGGGAAACTTCTACCAATGGCGACTACGCGCGCTAAAATCTTGCGCTGTGTTTGGTCGATCGATTTCGCGGCAAAATCACGCGGCCCTGCGCCATCTTGTTCCGATAGTGTACGAATCGTGTAAGTGGGACAGAGCTAAGAATGCATGGCAAGCAATACTCTGCCATTTGCTTTGCTTTGCTCTGCATACGTGCAAATAATCATTTACACGTATGGCTACTGCTGGAAACCGGACTGCGCTTTTCTGCGCAAACGATAACTGCCGATCGGAATTATATGTTGTGTTAAACTATCCTTTTATGTATAAACGCCCGATAAGCTTAAGTCTATGCTATTAAATGATATTTTAACTACTCGCTGACATCCATGTGATGTGCTTATCGAGTGTTTTTAATAAAGTGGTTCACATTGACTCCATTAATCTTGCTAGTCTCCGAATACGGTAGATTTAATTATAGGCGAAATAAATAGATATTTTTAGTGAAGTTTGATATGTATTTTATCTATAAAGGACACGCCAGTGTTCGTGTTAGGACAGACAATAAAAAAAAATTGCAAATTGCACGAAACATTTGGAGAATTAGATGATTGTATTTGTCTGAAAAATTATAACAATTATTTATGAAGTATGACAAAAAAATAATTGTTATTTTTAGTATGTTTAGTATTTAGGGTAAATCATACTCGAGTTTATAATAATTTAGAAGTAACAAAATGTAAATATGAAACGAAATGAAGCATACATTCTAAATTATTGTACATAAACTTAATAGATAACATTTAATTTTGTTTTCTTTATCTGTGATAAAAATACAGTATTTATCAATTATTAATGTTGTGCAATATAAAGAGTATTTGCAGAATCTCTATAAAAATAGTTTTATTAAAACATCTGTTGTTAGAATAGAATAGTGCCATACATATAATGTACTTATCTTTAGTAACATATTATAATTGAATTACATCACAATACTTATCTACTTCAGAGCTTTAAAACTATAGACACGTCTATATACATAGTGTAAAATAATGACGCTTTCCGCGTACGTCTGTATATCCGCTAACTCTTAAACCACGCAACGGATTTTGATGCGGTATTCACCACCTGTGACATCATTTTTCACGAAAGGTTTATACATATGTTTTTTTATAAATTACACCCGTGATAAGCCAGGGCGGGTCGCTAGTTACAAATAAAACTGTATTTCAATTGTGGCAAACGATTCTTTAATAAATGATTATGAATAACTAACTATATAGCTGTAGCCATTCTTTCCGGTCTATACATAATGATATAAGCATTGCATTTTAATGTCTGAGATGATGAATCTATAGTTTTAAAGATTTTGATCTACACCTATTAATATTTAGATTCTTCTTTCGAGTCTTTGCTGGTAGACGTCTCTTATATTTTGATTTTAACGCTAGTTGACTTTTATTAAAAAGTAAAATTGAGTTTAGTTTTAATCTTAACTGTAACTATTAATGAAATGAATAATAAATGAAATGTTTCCATTTTTATGTAACATGTTGAATATAAACTCTCTAAACCAGGGATTCCCAAAATGGTCGATACCATTTCCCAGGGTTTGATATAAACGAAAACTGATGTTGGGGGTCGACGAGGTCTATAAATCGATCCCTATTTATTTAATGCTTTTTTTTTCAAAAAAGAATTAAGTATCTACTTAGGTATTTTTACGTAATTTGTATTAATAATTATTAATTACACTTGATGTTTACTGAATTTTGTCTATTTATTTTGTTAAACTTTGGTGAGATGTCAAGTTTACACTTAACCAACCGCAAAGTTTTTAAATTTGTATCAATAGGAAAAATTTTTTTTTTGGCTCTGGGATCTAGTTCATTTTGAATTTTCTTTCTTGCCCAAAATAGTTTGGGAATCCCTGCTCTAAACATTCCATTAAACTTATGCTTGTATCAATAGGAAAAAACTAGAGATAGGATTTTTAAAGTAATTTGGCTCTGGGATCTAGTTCATTTTGAATTTTCTTTCTTGCACAAAATAGTTTGGGAATCCCTGCTCTAAACATTCCATTAAACTTATGCTTCCATACTACCAATCTTGCTGGGGATACTTGACATTCTTCCTTAGACGCTGCGAAGTCGGCCCCATAGCGACCTGTATAATTCTGTGTTCACTGTAGCGAATGCAATGGTATGAATCTTTACGCACAGAATATCAGTAACAGCTGCTTGCTGTGGGGCTGACATCTTATTGAATCCAAACTGTAATCAAATGCAGCTCTGAAATGTGAGACTTGTGTAACCCCTATATTTTAATTACAATTACAGCAGAATTTTCAATGACAAACCTGTGACTAGTGCCCATATTATTTATTCACAAATGCACTTGCTTCATGCACGCTCCCGCTTGCGCACAATCACAACCAGGGACACCCATTATAAGGGGGCTGGTCACATAAACAAATGTTGCTCATTCATGAGTCGTCAATAGTTATTATGCTGTGTGGAACACAATATATTTATTTACAGGCGTTTGAATGGCGTTGATTGACTATGAAAAAGCCTTTGATTCAATCGAGACCGATGTCATATCGGCTATAGGTATATCGAAGTGCTGAAGTGTTTGTATGGAAACTCCACCACGTCAATCTGATTGCAGGACGAGAGCACAGAACCAATCCAATTGTAGAAGGGCGTGAGACAGGGAGACATTATTTCTCCAAAACTGTTCACGAACGCCTTGGAGGACGTTTTCAAGCTGTTGGACTGGAACGGATTCGACATCAAAATTAATGGCGAATACATCATTCATCTTCGTTTTGCCGATGATATAGTCATCATGGTAGAGTCACTGGAATACCTCAATACTATGCTCAGCGACCTCAGCAGCGTTTCCCAATAGGTGGGTCTTAAAATGAACATGGACAAGACAAAAATCATGTCGAATGCGTGTTGTACCCGCATCGGTAGTCGTCGGGAACGATACTCTCGAAGTTGTTGACCACTATAACTAACTTGGACAGATTGTTCAGTTACGTAGGTCCAACTTGGGCAAAGAGGTCGCCCGAAGAATCCAACTCGGATGACAGCGTTAGGGAAGTTGCGTGATATCTTCTCGTCCAAAATTCCGCAGTGTCTGAAGACAAGGGTCTTCAATCAATGTGTGTTGCCAGTGATGACATATGGAACTGAAACGGTCATTAACGGCTGACGGCTGGCGGCTCGAGAGTCGCTCAGCGGGCAACGGAAAGAGCTATGCTCGGAGTTTCTTTGCGCGATAGGATCCGGAACGAGGATATTCGCCGAAGAACCAAAGTCACCGACATAGCTCTCAGGGTTTGTTTCTATATTATTTTAACAGCTCTAAGATTATTGCCATCCTTGTCTCACATCTTAAAAGGAAAAAGAGATGCTGATCAGATTTGTGTAGTTAGTGGTAGATCAGAATTAATGACACTTCAGTATCTGCTAACGTGCTAACAACATAAGTGCTGCTGGTCTAGAAGTTATGCATTTGTCATTTCTATGGGTATTGTATCGATATCTATTACTATTTTGTTTTGTTATTTAATCCATTAGATAGTTTTTTTTTTTCAGACAAGTGTCACCCTGCTGTACAAACTAAACTAAAGTCCTCCCCTACCCTCATTCCAGACATCTTAGTTGTTTAGAATAGAATGTAATTTTTTATAAATGTGATACCAAAAAGATGTTGTTACTTGGTATGTATATGATTGTTATTTTTACTTTTAGAATAATTTAAAACTGACAATTCAAGTCTATGTGCCAATACAATTTTGAATATGTATTTTTGAATTGAATATTGCTGTTAGGTTATCCAGTTTTGTATAATGAACGTTTTCCAACAAAATAAAAAAAAAGTTTTATAGGGAATATAAATTTAAGATTGATGTTTTTAATATAGAATTGGTGTAATAAAAATAAGTATTGTTATCCTCTGGTAATTGAATATTAGGTGAGATGTCTGTAAAAGTTCTGTTTTTACAATAAAATAAAATGATTGTTGAAGTTTGTTTTATTTATAGCCAATACAAACAAACAATTTGTAGCTAGAAATAACATGCAAAAATGTTACATTCAGGTGCTATTGAATGTTTAAAACTGAGGTGTAGACCTCAGACAGGCTATATTTAGGAACCGTTTGTATGATATCACAATAGACTGAACTTTAGAAAGAAAACCCAAACAAGAGCATTTTTGAAATAATCATATAGCTAATGCATCGAGTAATTTGAACCATTCGAATTTGCCTCTATCAATAGAAAATCTTTCATGTCATGCTATTTGTGAGAAATGGCATACAAGTGATTAAAAAATAGAGCCTGTGGTCTGCAGTGGTAGCTGCTATCGTTATCAGCAGTACTCCATGGCTGAACCAGGGATACTTGCCAGGCTATCAAGCTTAAAGTATACCGCCAACTTCTCCATACAAAAAGCACCAACTGTTTCACACCCTAAATGTTGCATTAATTTATTATATTTTTTATATCTTATCTACACAGTATAAAACTATAGGCTCATAGGTTTGTTTTTTTTTTAAATTATCATCGTATTTACAGGACCTAGAGTAATGGATTTTTTGCATTAAAATTATGATTAAGTAGTCATGATACCAAAAACAAAATATTTTGATAAGATTTAGGAGATGATAACAGTTTTCTGCCCAAATGCTTATTTCATAATATTATAAATATCACTGCGCGCATGGCAAACAACAACAGCAATAAAATTTTCAGATAGCTACTTCACCAAAACCTCGCGGCAGGTCGACCCTCTTAAAGGCTAGATTAAGAAATTGTGCTGTAAAATGCAGTAATCACTTATTTTTCTAAATTTTCTTTCCAGTGAAAGTACACTTACATTATGTAAATATGCAACTATTCAATGCTAACTAATCAATCAATTCATGGTTATTTTTCTCCGTAACATTAGCACTTGCACACAAGAACATTGTATCATTCAAAGTTCCTACAATATTGCTCTCACTGTTCAATAAATCAAATACTTCCATGTCTTTCTTAGCTGTTTCACACACACTTTCCAATGTTGATAACTCTTCTGCCTCCGCAGTCAATAGAGCTTCCATTAGAGCTCCCCTTTCAACCCGTCTCCTGAGTGAAGCTACATCATCTTTTAAGTTTTGATATTCTGAGTCTGAAATCTGCTTCAACTGACATTCGTCACCTGGAAGTAGGACATTTGAAGGCACTTTCATCATCTGTTCGATTTCTCTATCTATCACATCGAGCGAAGGCCCGGACCTTTCACAATATAAACGGATCAATTTATTACTGGAGTGCATCATAGTCGCCTTGTCTGTATCGTTCAGTTGCAAGGATTCATGTAAAGATGATTCCAATTCATTTACACTATTTGTTATTTTCTGTTCAATCATCTGTCGCACAGCAATTTTGAAGCGCTGTGATCCGAAACCAAAGTGCTGCGTCTCATATTCTTCGTCAGTGCCACCAGTCCACGGTTCGGTTTTAATCATTGTGACTATTTTTGTAGAATATGGGGTTGATTATTACCAATAATAAAATATGAAAAATTGTGATATTTAAAAACGAAACAAACGAAAATAACTGATTTTAGCGAACTGCGAAGCGTTGATGTTTGAATTTGAATTTTTGTTTTGATTGTTTGACACTTGACTGCTTGTCAGACAGATTGTCAGTGTCAGACCGGTTCGAATCAGATACCACTTTACTGGGGTATGACGTGGACTTGACCGTGACTTTGACTATGGCTGAGACTTATTTTAATTCTGAAATATTTAACTTCACTTGAAATATAACAATACTTGACTCTGGTTAAATACACTACATGAGGAGCCAAAACATAAGAGAAAAAAAATATTGGTACGAAACATAGGTACGGATGTGGTTCGGATACATCAAACATGACTTTTATTTTATTATATCTAGCAAGACTGGTTTTTATCTGTAAAAGACTAAAAGGTTCATTCTTCGTTGTCTCCACGAGGCGGGCAAACAGCCCACCACGGGCTATGTTCTTTCCTAATGAGGCGTTTTCCAAAAAAAATAAAAAGTAGTTCTAAAATACTCACTAGATGGCGTAACAGACCTATCGTTTTACCTGTCATTGTCATTTCTGTCGAAATATTTTATGTTTATTTTTTAAATCGTAAATTTTGGCTCCACACTTTGTGTATTTAGCCAGTGTCAACTATTGTAATATTCCAAATGAAGTCAAATACATAGTTACGTTACTTGAAATTGTCTAAATACACATGTCGAGCCAAAAAACACGAAAAAAAAAAGGCACACGTACATTTTTTTGTCTTTCATGTCTTGACAGTGACAGAAAAAACTCAAGGTACATCTAACGCCATCTATTGGGTACTTTCATAACCAAGTTTTTTTTTTTTTTTGGAAAACGCCTCATTCTGAATGTGATAGCATGCCATCACGCTCGTACCAAATTACTCGCATTATGCGCGCTCCCGTTCGCACACGATCACTATGAGTGCGGTTTAAAATGCGCACATAGTTACCATTTGCACTGTCAGCGTGCAAACCAGTGCAAACAGTCGACTTAAGATGCGCATTTAAAGGCACATGCCGTCATGAGTGACGTCATTTTAGCGTGCTCACGGTGCTCATAAGAATGAGGTAGTGTGCGCTAATGTCAAATTCAAATTGTCATCTGTGAATTCCGATATTCTCCGTTTTTTTATAGAAAAAAATGGATTTATTGCAGGCCACAATCTTCTGGTAAGACAGAAATAAAAATTAAACTATCTGACATAAGCACGCTCATGAACGGTTTAAATGAGGCGTTTTCCAAAAAAAATTAAATCCTGGTAATAAAAGTACCCAATAGATGGCGTTAGATGTACCTTGAGGTTTTTCTGTCACTGTCAAGACACGAAAGACAAAAAAATGTACGTGTGCCTTTTATTTCTCGTGTTTTTTGGCTCCACATTTGTATTTAGACAATTTCAAGTACACTGGCTAAATACACAACGTGTGGAGCCAAAATTTACGATTTAAAAAATAAACATAAAATATTTCGACAGAAATGACAATAACAGGTTAAACGATAGGACGGTATTACGCCATCTAGTAAGTATTTTAGAATTTTTTTTTTTTTTTTGGAGTGTGTCAACTATTGTAATATTTCAAATGAAGTCAAATAAATAGTTACGTTACTTGAAATTGTCTAAATACACATGTGGAGCCAAAAAACACGAGAAAAAAAAAGGCACACGTAAATTTTTTTGTCTTTCATGTCTTGACAGTGACAGAAAAACCTCAAGGTACATCTAACACCATCTATATGGAGTTTTTGGCGGGAACGTGAAGAATTCATGTCGCGTCATTTTATTATTTTTCAAAACTTGTGTTATTTCGAGTGTTAATGTGTAAAAACGGTGAATTGTTACCCGTTAAATGTTCGTGTACATGCTCGAGTGTTGGTGAACGGTATAATGTCGTGAAACGTGAATTTTCGTGTTGTTTCCAAAGCTCCATAGAAGGCTCTAGTAAAGTTTTCACCTCTTTACTAGGGCATGACTAGGACTTGACCGTGACTTGCTATGCTCGACTTTGACCGTGACTATGACTTGTTTGATAATATCTAATAAAACTTGAGAATATATATGTATACTTGACACTGGCAAATGCATAAGACGTGCGACGCCAAAATCCTATTAGGAGGAAAAAAGAAGAACACCATCTATTGGGTTCTTTTATTACCAGGATTTCATTTTTTTTTTTGAAAACGCCTCATTCCGGAAGTTTTTTTAATATGCACTCACTACCTTCTAAAATACCCATCTGTGAATAGGGATTTTCGCAAAAAGTGTGAAATGAAACAATATTTTGCATAATCTCGGAAGTATCTTGTTACTATCGATACTGGGCCCCTATTCGGAGATATGTCATTTTATCTCGGTCACTCTCACTCCCATTAAATTCTAAATTAGAGAGACAGTGACCGAGATAAAATGTCATTTCTCCGAATAGGGGCCCTGCAACCGCTATTTTCGTTACACATTTAGCGTAGCGTCGTTTGCGTAAAATTGTTATCACAAGACGAGACTACCGCCCGGGTGGTATTCGTATATGTTGATAACTACCATGGATTGGTATGATGTTTTGTCCAAGATAACTACAGTATCTTTGGACAGAACACAGAACGAACTGTTCTTCATTCCTCCAAGGAACGAACGGTATTACACTCATTCAACTGCTCCGCTCAGTTCGTGAGTTCACTTCATTCATTCATTCAGTTCAGTTCGAAGAGTAAACGCGTCGTGTTCGCATGTTTTTGATATCGATGCTCCCGGCATAATCACAACAATAACATAACCTACTCGCGCTGTTATCGCGTAAACTTTCACTTGAAACTTACGCCTCCTGCGATCCTTTGCGATTACCTATGAACCTTGAACCCAAGTAGGCCCCGAGTTGAGTGAAACAGTCGTGCCAGCTTTTTGGCGACAGTGGCCGCGTGTGAAGTGTTTACCCACAAAGTTTTACAAAATTCTTTCAGTGTGATAGTTTTATTCGTGTGTTTGACCCTGTTTGACCTAAACTTGTTGCTTTAAACTGCGCCTTTGAGGTAAGCCAGTCTTCTGTTATGTTTTATGTTATTTTCAGTTAATAACAAACTTAAATGGTTAACAGAATTCTAATGTGAATAAAGCCTTTGTTCAGTGCTCGTGCGTGCCTGCCCTGCCTACCTACTCACTTCGGTAATACCGTTATCACTCCTATAGAATGGGTAGTTGTACTCATGTAGTTGTACCTATCTTTCGATAAAAAAGTAGGTAGGTGTGTACATCTTAATCTTTGCTGGATAATGGCACATTGTTTCCTGATTGTGTTTTGGTTCAAATAAGATAACTGAATGACGTCGATAGATCTGAAAGGTAGGTAAGTAGTGTTAATAAAATGCATGTATACAATACAAACATCATGGCCATAAACGTCTGTGGGCATAGAATAGATAATGGTTTAAAGCCAAGGTACCTTTACAGCATAGCTAGTTATGCACCACAGATGAACCAGATACCTCGTCACGCGGGTTTTGGTTCGATCAAAAGTCACCACAGTTTGAGGAAAGCACGGGGTGCGCGGAGCGTGACAAATAATTCCCATTGGCTATCATCAAGGTTACGCCCACCACTGTACCGAGTTAGTACGTTCCGTAGTGATGGGGTAGGCAGTAGGCTGTGGCAGTAGGGCAACATTATTAATCGGTACTTACCTACGTAGCGAACACGGGTCGACTGCCGCTCTGCCATAGTAATCACACTCACTCGAATCTCAACTCACTAACATAACAACACCATTAAAGTACTAATTCTTCCTCAGTGTCGTGCACGCGAAATTCCTTCGCGGAAATCCGCGAATTTCCTGAATCAGTGTGTATTGTCACCGTACGTACATCTAATTCAAGATGGGATTGAAAACTGAGAATCATATTTCCTACACGCTGCATAATAAAATTATCTACTATTAGTTTCTATTGACGCAACATTGTTGTAAAATTCCTAGTATTTAACTGCAACGGTAACGACCGGAAGCATCAAGCAAGCGCGTGCGACTAAAAAAATCATAAACTCGCATCCCTTCGGGAGCCCCGCGGATCACAGACTAGAAATGCCGAAAGGCGATGCATCTTTTGATGACCGCGCCGCGGCTTTCTGTCAAAGAACATTTTATACCCTTTCGGCAAAACGTTATCACCAGGGTTGGATTTAGGTACGTTGAAAACGATTGCACAAAAATTATAAAAGGATATTATTTACAAAAAAATATAATACTTACGCTTCATTATTTTTAACCTATTTCCAAAACAACGGAAAGGTTCTCAAGAAGAATGTTTTTTTTTTATTTTATTTTTGTTACCTCAACTCAGAACTTCGTTATTTATGAACCGATTTGGAATTTTATTTTTTTAATTTGAAAGAGATACTCCCGATTTGATTTTCATCAAAATCCAGTTCTATTAATGGGATTCATTTGGAATTGAGGAAATTTGTCAAATATGATAGGCACACATATAGTGATTTTGGTATTTTCATCAACAAGTCCAGCATTGTAACAGAAAGTAGTCCACAGAAAGTAGGTATAATTTGGTGAAGTGGAACTGATGAAAAATCAGAAAAATAATCAAAGGATGAATAAGGCTACAGACGGCCACGGGAATTGATGAAATGCAATGATGCGTATTTCACTAAAATGCGTAATGAGGATTAACAAATATTTATTTTACATCGGTTCATAAACGACGGAGTCCCGAGTAACAAAAAAAAAAACTACTACTAGAGAACCTCCTTCTTTTTTTGGAAATAGGTTAAAATAATAAAGCATACTATATTTTTTTGTAAATACTATCCTTTTAAAATTTTTGTGCTATCATTTTCAACGTACCTAAATCCAGCCCTGCTTCTGATTTTTTTCTCTAGTCTCACCATAGTCTCACGCACATGCTAGATGCTGCCGGTCGATTCAATCGTGATTTCGTTGCTTGTCGAGTTTAGTCCAAGCAGAAGGTCCCGAGTGCACAGTTTAGTTAATTAGAATTCATCAGTGTTCGAATCCCTTTACGGTATGGTGAAAATCGAAAATGCAAGTCTGCGTTTTGTTTAATGAGTCACAACACTACTTTATACGTGCGTTCGCCAGAAAGGGACAACTGCATGGGATATCCGCAATGAGGAAAAGGGATAAGTGACGACGTGTCCATTATACGCCGAGCTCTGCTGTCTTGTAAAACTGAATTATTTTACTTACCGATGAAAAGTTATTCCGTCTTTTTTGTAGTTTGAGTGCGCGGATGACTTTCCACACAATTTCACTGCACAGATAGTCATTTTTGCTTACTGTTGGTTATCAGGAAAATAAAACAACCGTCTTATTTTGTAAGCCGCACGCACGCACGCACAGCTCTGGCACTTGGTCGGAACTGAGGTTCAATGTTTGGGGCGGCGTCTTATATAAGTCTTATAAAACTTATGTGTTGCGCGCTAGGCTCGTCCTAGACTAGGTATCTAGTTCTATTCATCTGTGACACAGACGTACCTAACTTCCCCGCGCGGAATAAAGATCCTACTTTGTTTTGATTATGTTCTATTCATCTGTGGATTATGTATACAGGGTTATAAGGAAGGGGTATGTTAAGCCGAAAGGGGCTCATAGTACTCATCATTATGAACAACTTTTTATATGGGACCAACCCTGAAATCGATCAAAACATATCAGCTATTCCATAGAAAAATGTCAAAGACACTCGACAAAATGTATGGAACAGCTGATATTTTTTTCTCGATTTCAGGGTTGGTCCCATATAAAAAGTTGTTCATAATGATGAGTACTATGAGCCCCTTTCGGCTTAACATACCCATAACATATAAAAGTTGTTCATAATGATTAGTACTATAAGCCCTTTTCGGCTTAGCATACCCTTTCCTTGTAACCCTGTATAGGTAAGTATAAAATCAAAGTAAATACATCGCGTAAATTATTAGTAAGGTATCAATGATTAGTAATTTTATTAGTTACTATGAAGTGAAATTTATTATCAACAAACGTACAGAACGTTTCTGTACAGTATTGTACAGAAATTATAATATATATATATATTTGCTTAAACAGTCTTGGTGTAGGTAAGTACGTGGAGTGCATTGGTACCCAATCTAGGAATACCTGTGATATGGCGTACTTACCAATTACCTTCCGCCGAACAGAGTAGGTGGGTACTCCTAAAAATTATAACACGTTATTTTAAAAAGCCATGCAAAATGTGAAGATATGAAAACTGACGTGCTTTTGACACATTTTGTTTTAATAAAACGGGAATACTCGCGTTAAATTGAGTCGGCAAGGCAAGACGAGGTCGCGCGCGTGTCACGCATTCCTTGATAAAGGTCACCGAATATGATCGCAACTATAGTCGGAATAACCGACTCAATTTAACGCGAGTATTCCCGTTTTATTAAAACAAAATGTGAATATGGTTAGTATGTGCAAATGAGTAAGTACCTGTATTGGTTAAATGTATGCCCTCAGTTTATGTTTCGATTAGGAAGGGGGTAGGCATAAACTACTAGGACTTTTTCCGTAGACTCGTAGCTTTGTTTAAGGTGTAAAACAATTGTTCCTTACGATTAACAAATCCATCCTAACAAATTTTTGTGAACGTGACACGGCACGTGCGAACAGACTCTAGTATTTCAAATTACTGAAGGCGATCCGGTTGGGGGAGGGCACAAATTGAATGTTCGTTTAAAATAAAACGAACCCTTGCCGCGTTCCGATTTCACTGTTTTACGCAAATTAATAAGAAACAGTCGACAACTAACGGTGTTCGGCGAAAAAGCATGTTCACCCTACATGTGTGTAATTATGTGAGTAGGTACATAACTACATAGAATTCTATACGGTCATAATTGATAAAGGCGCCTTTATCAACTACCTATGCCCGTTTTACATACCTAACTTAACTCTGGTAGACCTACCGGAGTTAAACAGATACATAGGAATGTATATAATTATGTACCTATGTAGAACTTGAAAGATTGCGGTGACATTGAATTCGATCAGCTCATTGTCATTGAACGAGTTTCAACGAAAAAAGTACTGAGTTCTATCTATAATTACTGCAAGAAAATTTACAAGAACTCAATTCCTTGAGAGGGTCGGAATCGGAAGTCGTTTCGACTCGCATGGGCAACCAGCGGCACAGATGCGTAAATGCCTTGTGGGGTTTGGTACCTACGCGCGGACCGCCACGAGAGAGAAATATATTTTCCTTCTGTTTTCTACTACTGTTTTCTGTTTTCTGCCTTAGCTGTCCGTGGTTTTCCTGTTCGTGGTTAGTGAGTGGCTTCCTGAAAACCACAGGCTGCATCTCCGGAGGCTAGGTACCTAAGAGCTATTTTATTATACCTATAATATATCAATATATATAAGTATATGTCTACGAAAAAGTAATTCGAGAGGAAGGAATACCGAATCACTAAACTGGGAAAACCTATAGGTTTTCAGAGATCCCAGATTCCTTCCTACACGTTACGCCTATCAAGCGTAACCTTAGATTACTGAGTAGGTAGGTACAAACCTATACCTACTCATTTGTTAAGCGCATTAGTCGAACTTACACTATACCAGGCACACTAAGTACCATTCCTATCTCAAATCAATGCGAAAGCGAAGCTATTTATGACAAAAGGTAAGATCTGGTGTTCTTGCTAAAATTAACTTTATTGCGCTGTAGCGATAGTTTTTATTTACTTCATTATTTGTCATCTTGGCATCGGCCTTCTATAGTTGGACTATTATATGTTCTGTGACCGCATATTATTACGGTAGCTAGCAATACATTAAACGCAACATTATTATTAATCTTGGCTCCTTAGAACCTAGTTAGGAAGGTGAAATTATTTTATTTTTTTCTATTTCCTGTAGCTCCATTACTTACCTTCCTACTTACCTATGTAGGTACATTAGAGATCTTAACTTGAAACGTGGAGATAATTTGGTTGATAAAAACTCATGGAAAATACCTATATTTACCTACTAATTTTTCGCTAGATCTCCGAACGTATTTTCAAGTGGTTATTACTTTAATAGTAAGGGGATTGTGGGTGGGATTGCGGGTTTATTTTCTGGTTCTGTTTCTGGTGGTTATTTTTTGGTTTAGCAATTACCTATGTGAATTTTTGCATTCCACCTGCACGTGGAAGAGTAGGTATATTTACCTACCGCTTTTTCCAGAATTAGCCCCTTAAGGCCTCCCCTGATTATCGCTATCTCGTTCGCACTTTAACAACTTTTTTTTTGTATAAAAATTACTGAGTGGAAAAAAAAACGATTATTTATCTTTAGAATACCGTTGCCAATTAAATTAAATTATAAAAAGAGTGCGAACGAGATAGCTGAATTACGGGAGCTAGCCCTTAAGTTGGTACGGTAACAAATGTAGGTAGGTGTCGTCAGTCCAATATTTTTGTATCTTGTTTTTTGCATACCTTTAACGTTCAAGAACAGTATCGGTATTAGATTTGGGTCGTTAACCTATCATCGTAACGCTCTCGCACCACTGAATATATAATAATAAGATTCTTACTTAGGGTAAGTACATACTATTTTTATGTATTCACCTACATACCTACATGTGACTTTTAATTTCAATACGGTATTGACAAGATCTAATTACCAACCGATTTTACTGCCACTGACCCTTAAGTCACAAATAAAAAACAGCTCTGAGCCTCTGACCATATAAAAGTTAAACAAAGTTTATGGAACTGCTGATTTTTTTCGCGAGTTCAAACTTGATATCATAGTTAAGTAAATTTATAGATATATTGATGACTTTTTCTTTTATTATATTGATGTCTTCTATCAAATCTCTATCACCCAGATGCCGCTGCTCATATCTGATTTATTCTAAGCTTACACCCTGTATAGCCAGGCTCGAACACCCCAACAGGTGTTCGTTATTGCTTGTGCAGAAGACGTCGAGACGAAACGTCTTTTTTTAAATTTTGTTTGTATCATACTAGGTATGTCCATCCTGTCGCGATTCTATAAATTATCCCTATGTACCTTGGTATACGGCCGAAAGCTTATTTTATGATAAGATCATTTTGACGCCTGCAGGCTTATCCCGTAACTCTGAAAGCGATAGATAAATAGATAGATAACTCTTTATTGTTCACACCAGAAATTACATGCATACTACAAAAATCTACTTAAAACTAGTGCAACAATTGGCGGCCTTATCGTTTAAAGCGACCTCTTCCAACGATAGTGATAGTGCGCGAGCGGTACCGCGCGTAGCGCGACTAAGTTAGTACGAGCGGGATGGCATGTTCTCGCAATCGGAATCACGAACGTTTCAAAGTTAGAGGATAAGCCCGCTGGTTGTAAGAAATATATCGCTTTTCGTGGCAGTCTTATCTTTATGTCATGATATTTTAAAGATGCTCGTCCTAATAATACCTGGACATGCACATTACACATAGGTATTGCACATTACACATTACTTCCTCGTCAACAAGATCTGTGGATGTACCTGATCGTGATAGTGATAGTGCGCTAGCGTGATCGCGCATAGTGTGAGTATGTTGGTGTGAGCGGGATGGCATGCTATCACAATCAGAATCACGAACGTTCATAATAAGGGCACTGTTTGTAGGAACAATAAGACGGAGGACAAAGTTACTTCACATTTGTTAATCTCGTACATAGCGTTACAAATAACAGCTTCCTCTTATCAAACTATAAAATACATCTACGGTCTGCGCGCGAGTTGAATGCCGAGCTTTCAAAGGCCTTTGCAGGAAGCGCTTATATAGCGACGGAACTTCTAAATGCTTATGAAATTTTCCAAAGACTTAGACAGCAATCAGTAGAGCCCGAAGATAATAAAGCCCGTTGATAGTGCACGCAGAGAAATACAACTCGCAGCGCAGGATGAGGTTTGGTGCTTTCAAATGGGTGGCCCAAAATTCATTCATGCAATTTGCGCCTAGAATTGGACGGTTCAAATTCGAATAGAGTCGGCTAGTAATTGACGATCCAATGCCGCTTAATATTTCCCTGAGGGCTGTCAACCGGTTCATTATACCTATGGTATGTGGTAGAACCATAAAACGTAGTTAAAACGACTAAAAGTACTACTTGCGAAGAACCATGGCAGTGGCTAATGAAGCTACCGGCTCTGCCGACCTGGCTTATCTTTCTATGCTACCAAACAGTATGTTAGTAATTGACTAATACCAATTTGTTTGGTACTCAATATACCTACCTAAAATGTAGTTTTGAAAGTACACATATTAGTTAACAATTTATATAGATAAACATACTAAAGCGTTGCTCTCCTTCTCTAATGGACTGCAATGAACGAGACAGCACAGTCGGATATATGTATTTTTTTAGTACGTTTAGATCTGTCAACTAAAGCCATTAGAGTTTTATTGTAATTTAATTTTTATAGGCCAGTTGTAATAATAGCGACCTGCCCCTGCTTCGCACAGGTGTAATTTAGAAAAATTATATATACGTATAAAACCTTTCGTGAAAAATCAAAATCCGTTGCGTGGTTTAGGAGGAGTTATTAGCGGATATACAGACAGACAGACGCGGAAAGCGACTTTATTTTATACTATGTAGAGATAATAGTATTGCAATTTGCATCCACCGCTTGCCCGCAACTTTCAAAATGTCGTCAGTCCGTGGTCCACCTACTGAGAGGCCTACCTACGCTGCGTCTTCCAGTTCGTGGTCGCCACTCAAGAAACTTTCTTTCCCATCGGTTCTTCGAGCGATGTGACCTGCCCGTTGCCATTTCAGCTTGCAAACTCTGAAAGCTACGTCAGTGACTTTGGTTCTTCAGCAAATATCCTCGTTCCGGATTTTATTGCGCAATCGGTTGCTGTAGTCAATAAGCTGGTTTTCCTCCAGGTTGCTTAACTCAATTTAGAACTATGCCACGTATTGTCGCAATTCCACTAACCCACTTGGTTTACGTTCGTTCTCAGTTTATTTGCGGTGCTGACATCATACGTTTCGACGTCCTATTTCCAATCGTTCACAATATAATACAGTCTTAGCCGAAAATTGTTTCTTCATTTTATGCAAGTTGCACTGAGTGAGCTCTGTGATATAAATATTTCAATGTCGAGCTGTTATTAACATTGTTGGTTTTAAATCCTAACTAATATTATAAATCAATGAATATAGCCGCAGTCGAGCAATATAGCCGGAGTCGTCTCGAGGAAAAAACTTCGCTTGCGCGATTTAGAACTCCCTACATTACAGTCAGTCAGTCCATCCACAAAATGCACAAAAATGAATCAACGCCATCTAGCGAACTATATGAAGTAACTTTGTCTCTCTGTCTAAATGTTTGTCGCGTTATCAAGGCTAAACGGCTGCACTAATCTTGAAAAAATTTGATAAGAACGGTTGATTTGTGTATATCACAAAGACGGACATAGGATACTTTTTCTAAGTCCACGCGAACGAAGTCGCGGGTAACGACTAGTATAAATATAATTTATTGTTTTCGCCCTCTGTTTTAACCGCGATGTTACTTCTCCCGCATTTTATTAGATAAATGTCCTATGTCCATCCTCTAGGTGCACACTACTTCACAAATTTAATCAGTTCAGCTATTTCTTCGCAAAAAGGTAACAAACAGACAAGAATGCAGATGCCCATGCTCATGCCAGAATCATCACTACTGAAAACTTCATGAAAATCAGTTTGCAAAATGCCAAAAATTTGTCATGATTAGTCACCAATATGTCACATTATTAGTCGCATCATAGTTTCTAAGTTATAGCTATGGTTTGATGAGGATTCTTGTGAATTATCACTTTTATCAAACTTCTAAAAAGCAACGACATCAAATTTTTCTTATAGTTGGAACGACTAATTATTGATACCTATTTCAAACTTAAAAACGTAACGTAACTAATTTTTGGTAATGTCAAAACTGATTTTCATGAATTTTTCAGAAGTGATGATACTGGCATGAAGGACATGAATAAAGACAGAGGCATTGTCTCGTTTGGGTATAGTGTTGCGGATTAATAATACACTATCGATAGTCGATCGATAGCCCCCCAGTATTGTGAATATCGATAGACTAGTACTCATAGCACAAAATGCGACAACACTATTGATGACTTGCAATAGTATTGTACCTAAAATCGATAGCCACAATAATTCTAAACTATCGATAATAAAATTATCTTGCCAGACGAGTTCACTATTAATAAAGAAATCTCCTGAAACGATAAAAGTATCGATAGTATCAGTAGGTCGACCCCTAGTGATACTATCGATGTTAGTCTTATGATAGTTCAATAGAATCGATACTATTGCAAGTGAGCACTAGTATTGCCGCATTTTGTGCCATTCGTAGTAAGGTAAGGTCTATCGATATCCTAACCGATTTTCGAGCGCAGTTTCGTTCGAGATTGTTTCGGCAAATATCTTGAAAAATTTAGTCATACGTTATCTCAACTGCAGTCAATTTTTTGATGTTTTAAGCGTAGCGAAGTTTGCGCTGGGAGATATCGACATACATGTATAGTCAGTTTTGCTAAATGTTCCCCTTTTACGCTGCTGCTCAAGATGTTTGATGTTGATGTACATTTATTCTTACTTCTGACTAAAACGACTTTAATTTATGTATATCTCCTCAGATATAGAGAATTAACAAGATAAAACAAAAACAACAACCTTCTTTAAACCCCTTTAATCCAGATATTATAAAAGGATCTATTATACACGGAAATGCGTCATTCCATTATAATCCCAGTTAGACATAATTATCCCATTCCATGAAAAGAGCTCTATAAGGGTTCGTTAATATTATGTTTATGATCGAGTATTTTGTCCCGGTCCGTTGAAAAAAGGGCATTTATGGCTGTCAAAAGCCTTTCCTTTCAGTGAGATGATTAACGTACTAAATATAAGCATAGATAAAGCCTTTGAGTAGATTTAATTCTTACAAAGAATACGGCAGTTCGTTTACTTAGGTATCCCAGTAACTATATAACGACAATTGTTGATGGAAAATGCGTCGGACAAAGAAAACTTTTTGCTTTGTCATCCTAACTAATATTATAAACTGTCCCGGTGGCTCAGTTGGTAGTGAACCTACCTTCTGTGTTTGGGGGCGTGGGTTCTATTCCCATCTAGGACAAACTTTCATGTGATGAATATTTGTGTTTGTTCTATGTCTGGGTGTTAATATCTATATAAGTATGTATTCAAAAATTTCTATGTACGTATATCAGTCTCTGGCAGCCATATTACAAGCTTTGCTTAGTTTGGGTCAGATGACCGTGTGTGCAATAATGTCCCAGATATTTAAAAATTTCTATGTACGTATATCAGTCTCTGGCAGCCATATTACAAGCTTTGCTTAGTTTGGGTCAGATGACCGCGTGTGTAAAAATGTCCCAGATATTTATTATTATTATTATTATTAAACGCGAATGTAACTCTGTCTCTCTGTCTGAGTGCTTGTTCGCGTTATCACGGCTAAACGGCTAGACAGCCTAACTCGACCTGACTTTTACACAGATATAGCTTATGGGTAGGAGACGGTCATAAGCTATTTTTTTGTAGGTCCTCGCGAATCATGTCGCGGGTAACAGCTAATAAATAAAAAACAAAGTAATTTAGTAAACCTCAACTGGCTTGTGGGATTGCAGGCAATGAAAATATTCGTCGTTACATCGATAACCGTCAATTATCCAACTACTTATATTTTACTTATAGTAGGTAGTGGCAAAAATAACTAAGTAAGTAAAAATTACTTAATGATTTTCTATTTTTTCATTTACTTGTGCTGTAAGACCTTGCTTCTTGCCAAATTTCATGATTCTATTATAGCTGAACGGGAAGTACCCACATTGCAGGCTTAAGTTTTGTTTACTTGCCAGTGTCAAAAATTGGGTCATAAAAGGCCGTATTTTTATTGCTTTGACTTAGAAGCTTCATATTGTTTTTACGGCATCAAGGGACTGTAGACCTAAGTATTTGAAATTAATTTCCCCACGCGTTCCTGATTAAAATCTTAACAGATAGACGGACAACGAAGTTATCCTATAAGATTTCCTTTTTACCTTTTACGGTAAGAACATAACTGCTTATTAATCAACATCGTCTGATTAATAGCCTCCGAAAAATGCAATTTTCAGTGACCTTAATCAAAAGTGTTTTTCCACGACTGTGTGTATATTTGGAACGTCGATGACGGAAGAACACGAAGGATGTGTGCCCAAAGTGTACACAGTTTATAGCTAGTCATAACCCACCACCGAGTGAACCTTTTGATTGTGTTGGGGGCGTGCTCGTGTTAACTGCCTTTGTAATAGAAAGTAATCAAATAGATACCTACCTACGAGTAATAGCTGGTTCTATGCAGTGAACGGGTAGGATGGAATGCCGTTAAGAGATATTGCTTATTTTGAATTGTACCGTTGTTGTTGTTGTTACCTACTCCATCATTTTAATTAAGTTTCCGTACGTAATAGGTACTTGATTCATAAAAAGCACCATGTAGAAGGACGTGGACACCGCGTCAGGCCAGCAGGCTTACCACGTGCCCCGGGATAAAGTTTTGTGGGCTTACTCCAAAAATCTCCTTAGACAATCTCCTGCGAAGCGGATTTCACCCGTTTTGTCTTCACGTCAACGTGACAAATCTAGAATGTGGATACGTTCGTCTCATTCTTGCGGGAAAAAAGGGCCAAAAATTTATCGCGGCGCGCGTGCTTGCCTGTTGAGGGCATAGGTATAGCAAATGAAAGGAAAAGGCTAATTGCATGTCCCAAGGCCAACAAGAGCTTGAATAAGAAATATAATCGTAAGTTATTGTAAAACAAAAGTTCCACATAAATGCACCATTTTTTGGATGCCACAAAAGATTGATGATTCCCAGCAATTCTATCGAGGATCGACTTTTTTCATCTTTGGCAACTCTATCGCTTACTATCAGGCGCGTTTGTGACCAAAAAATGTTGATTATTTTTACCCACAAAACAGTAAAATTAAAAACGATGCCAAAATTTAGAAATCGAGGCACTAGCTTTTATTATCTTGTATTATAACTGGCGCCTCGATTTCAAAACTGTGCGTTCAAGAGGCTTCAAAAATGATCAATATTTTGCGGGCAGTCGAACTCCGAAAGGCGGTACCCCAAAACCAGTTATGTTTATGTTGTTAAAACCAGTGCCAAGTGCTGTTATATGTTTGAAAAGACTCCAAAATACCTACTTAAAAACCAAAATTCTGTTTTATTGTCTTTCATGTTCATTTAATGTTCACAAAGACGAATGAATACAAAAATGAAACAAACTAAGTACCGCACTTTTGCAATCGGAATGTAGGGTTACCTTAAGCAATTTAAATCGTACCTATACCTTCTTACTCCGTAATGGTTTTGATGTTGGGAACTAACAAACTTTTCATAGACTGTTTATAACTGTTGTGCGATTGTAGCGCTGCTTGTAAGGCACAATTTCTAAGGGTATCAACACAGAATTCTCCTTATAATTGGGTATAAAGTAAATAAAATTATTTTTTACTATTTTTATATTTATTATGTCTAACTTTGCAAACGGACGGCAAGGGGCGGCGGCGCGGCTACTGCCTTTCCTGGCTGGAACCGACTTCAAAAATAACTGACTATAAATTGTAAATAAGTAAGTATCAATAAGTTCTTTGATTGCCTTTTTTTTTTTTTCTAAAAATTTATTAATTTTTTAATTTTTAGTGGGAAGGAAGCATATTTTGTTTATAAATAATACTAGCTGCGCCCCGCGGTATCAAACGCGTGGAAAATTTCATAAACTTTTCCCAAGATAAAAAGTAGCCTGTCACTCTCCGACCATTACGCTATATCTATGCAAAAATTCAGGTCGACCGTTCAGCATACAATATCGCTAGAATATTTTTTTTTAAAGCAACCTCCTCATCGCTTATGTATTCCTGTATTCGCCTATGCAAACAGTGAGGTCGATCCATCCTATTAATATCCATCCTTTTTCTAATGTATACCTACTACCTAACTCACTGGTTTAAGAACTATATATTAATTAATAATCATAATATAACCACAAGTATTTTATTAATTTCATACCCACTCCTCTAGTGGTGGTATATTCAGATTCATTTAATGTAACGCAACTAGGCCTATATAGGCTATACATAGTTTTAGAATGTAATAAAGATCTATAAATAATAATCTTAAAATGATTGCATTCTGTTTTGTATGTTTAAGTATGTATAAATAAATAAATAGATCAGCCGTGATAACGCGACAAACACCCAGACAGACACATTCTCATTTATAATATTAGTTAGGATAACTATGAAAGCACCGAACATTGCTGTTACGTAAAGATAAATCAGATTTAACTTACCGAACAGAGCAGACTTAACTTTGTAGTTGAAAAAATGACCTCCCATACATATGAATCACTGTTAGATCACATCACTAGTTTGTAATCACAAAAACAATAATTAAAAAAAAAAGTTGACATAACTACAAATTCACATTTGTTGACATAGAAGCTTGTTTTTTTTTACAGCTGCAAGAGACCGTAGACTTAGACCGGAGACTAAGACTTAGTATTTGATATTATTATATTCTACTAAAAAACAAAATTGAAGTTATTCCAAGATTGAATTCAATATTGTTTCTAAATTAGGCTTCATTTTAGAATAAGATTTTCATAATCTAAACAAATAGTTTCTATTTCTTTGTTCGACGTTTCAGTTGGAGTGATATTGGGTTTGACTTTGTTCTCAAGGTTTAACCGAAGTAAACCTGCTCCCTTATTTTGCACGTTCGTGATTGATTGTGATAGCGCGTCATCCCGCTCGTACCAAATTACTCTCACCATGCGCACTCCCGCTCGCGCACGATCGCTATCACAATCAGGAATTTCCATAACAAGGGAGCTGCTCGCTTTTGAGATCCATTTTTATAACGTGGTATTCCAATAAACCAGTCAAAAGCTTCAATAATTAGTACGCGGTACAGTCCCCACGCGAGTTGAACGCAGTCGGGGGTCTTTCGAAAGCCTAGGAAAGCTCGGCATTCAACTCTGACTGTATCTTCTATAAGCGTTTTTGAATCAGATTTAATCGTAAGGGTTTTTATATCAGATCTAATCTTTTCGTTTTATTTGAAATAATATTATTCATTTTCTTTTTACTATAAATGTTTAATGACTTTGGGACGTATAATATAGTATATGTAGTACAGTAGTAAAGTAAATAAACTTTACTATGAAAACTGACGTGGTTTTGATACATTTTGTTTTAATAAAACGGGAATACTCAAGGCAAGTGCAAGGCAAGGCGAGGTCGCGCGCGTGTCTCGCTGAGCATTCCTTGATAAAGGTCACCGAATGTGATCGAAACTATAGTCGGAATAACCGACTCAATTTAACGTGAGTAGAGAAAAATATGTAAATGAGCTTATTTATTTTCCATAATTCCTGATTAAAATGCCTCCAAGCAAAAAATGGGGCAAATAGAAGTTCCACTAGAAACCAATTCAAATTAAACCTTTGAATCTAGTCAAATTGTCTCTGAACCGTGACTCGGAACAGTGAATATCAGCATCCTTGCAGATTAGAATGCGGAAACTATCCAATACACACGAAGCCCCGGCCGTAATCTGTACCGCGATCTCGTAAGCCAGTCCTTATCTCCGGGTCAGTTGCCTCGCTTATCTCTTTATCGCTGAAGCGAGTATAAATACAGGGACCTTGATGCCCGAATGTGTAGTCTTTACACGTATATACACGGGTACACATACACATTCATAGAACATTTTTTCTGGATTGGGGAAGTGTGTAGAGAACGAATAAAGTTAAACTATGAAATATTATTATTAAAAGAAAAATTAAATCCTGGCTGCAAAATGGAGTCTATGGCATTTCGGATAAAAACGACACATCGCAATACAAAGTCATTCAATCATAAAAATCTGTTGTACATACTTACATATTTGCATACACAAACCGAAAAACAAACCTCTTTGGCAGTCGGTAAACTGCATGGATATAATGAACACTTACCTATGATACCTACATCTGTGCGTACATATATTATGTCTAGACTTTTTAACTGTGACTACTAGTAGTTCGCCCCGAATTGACACCTCGCGACCTTTATTATTTCAATTTGAATTTGCTCATATTCAAACTTAAAAATTGTATTGAAATTAATTACTTGCTAACAAAGTTACATAAAGATTGGATCAACTGTTCTAAAGTTATCGTCGAACAAATATGCAATGCAAACATACACAGAACCAGACTCGTAGACCTTCGCTTTGCTCGGTCAATAATCAGTACTAAGTATGTTTCCAAATTGTCGATCAATATACAAAATTTAAAAACCTTGATTATGTGTACGAGGTCACGTTTTGAAAGTGGGTTAAATATTTGCCTAGACATAGATTTCGACCTCTTAAGTGAAAAATATTGAATTTTGAATGACCAATTGAGCAATGTTTTGTTTCATCACACAATATTCCTTCATTAGCTGTCATCGGTGTGTCCATTTAATTCAATTTTCAATTAAGTTATGCTATCCATACTTTTTTAGTCACTTTTGCCGTGGGATGAGCCTGAGCTTGGATAGAGCTTGAGGTGATTTACGAAAAAAAAAAAAATTTTTTGTGTTGGTTGAGCTGTTGGGTAATACGTGCTTGGGATGAGTCGAGAAATGGGATGAGACCGCTGGGACGAACACGGAGCAAACCTTAAATTCAAAAGGCCATTCTAAATAACTAGATAAATTGTGCCGCGGTATATACTTTAGGGCGCTATCGGTCTTGGGGCTTTATTTTTGAATCGCACGAAAATATCATGAAATTGATACATATTGCAATGAAATCTGCTTCAAAATAATGTAAAAAAATGCAAACGCACAAACGATATACGCATAAAAACAAAAAAATAAATAAATAAAAAAACATTTTAGCGTGCTTAGTTAGTATTTAAATAATTTTAATATGTAAGTAGTTAGCAATAAACTTTAAACAAGATATTGGTCGAAAAACTAAAACCTTGCTACGTCCTTACCTTACGGGATCTTTACTTTCATCATTTGAATTGTGCAAATTAAGCCCTCTCATTCTCCTTTAATTTTCAAAAATGTTTGAAAGAGATAAGCAACTCTGGCCGGGAGCATATCAGATTGCCGCAATAATTATCGTAATTATCGATAGATTGTGATGTATATTATAATTATGTGATGTAATGTATAATCTAAGCGGGAAGAAAAATATAATAACTTAAATGATTGATCGTAACTGGATTATCTCTTCACTAGTACGCAAGTAACAAGGCTAATATGTTTGTCGCGTTATATCTGCTGAACGGATCGACCTGAATTTTTGCACAGATATAGTTGAAGGGTCGGAGACAGACACTTTTTACTTTTTTCTCAGGTAAAAGCATGTGTTTTTTTGTAGGTCCACGCGAACGATGTCGCGCGTAACAGCTAGAGCCTTATAAAGGAAAGGAGACAACTGAACATCAGAAATATATGCTATGGCATAAAAAAATGAAAAACACTAGTTTTATGAGTTGAATCATAGGAGGAACGAACGAACGCCAATTGTATACGAAGCTCAATAGTTTAACTGCTTGGTAATAGTTTGCAGTTGGGGTTCTTGGTTTTTAAATCAATTGTCCTTGTTGGAATTGTAGTCTAATGAGAAAACAATTATATGTATCCGCACCCTTATTTTGAACGTTCGTGATTCTGATTGTGATCGAATGCCATCCCGATCGTAGTAGCATAAACTCGCAAATTGCACGCTCCCGCTCGCGTATCAGGAACATCAATAATTTATAATAATTTATATTATATTTATTAATATATTTAATAATTTTTTAACCGGTTCTATTTTCACAGCTAATATTTTGCCCTAACGAAATTATAGGCTTTGAAATAAAATAAAAACTACTAATTTTTTCGGGTGTTAATACTACAATCAATTCTGTACCAAGTTGATTGATTGAATAAGTACAAAATATATAGTTGCAGAGTATTATTTACTTAGATTCAAATTTAAAAAAAACTAAAATTATTTATTATCCATAATTAATCAACATATGCATTTCTTGGGGACCTCAAAATCGGCTAAGCCTGTATCTTGAGGCCCGGTGGAGATTTACCTACAGGATATTTAGCGCGCGCATACAATTTAAAAACATTTTAGATATCTATAGTTCTATAGTGGCATGATGATCAATCACAAATGATCGATCAAAAAGCCGATGTTTCGATTAGATTATTCAGGTAATGACGATGATAATGAACTCATACACTTCCTACTAATTTCGCAACATTACTTAATTACATTTAGTGATAAAACATTACGGTCAAAAAACCGATACAATTCCGTGAACGTTCATTACGACCTTTCCCTCTACTGAGATGTAAAAACACAGCAAAAAGTCGATGCTAGTAAACGACGCGCTGGAAAAAGACATAATGTTGTACTCGTACAACATCCAAGAACGGAAGAAACAGCTTTTTCGCTTGTCATAGGATAATCAATATCGACATTGCTGAGATGACGGCCAAATAACCATCAAACTATAAAAGTGAAGAGGTACTAAATGGATGATGACGAAGCGATAGTGTATTAATTTTATATAACACTTTTATACAACTGGCTTTAAAATTTTGTTGCACTGGTTATTACTCAAAATAATCTAATGGTAAGTTTTATAATTGATCTGTGGTTTTATACTTTCCTTCACACTATTATTTTGAGAAACTGAAACTGTGAAATAAACTATGTACCTCTATGAAATTGCAACAAACGATATCGACGTGTGCCGTCTCGTACACGTGTACACATCACAAGCTAAAAACATTTTTACCCACATTTTCCTCCCATGTATCCTAAAATAACATTGTCAACTTTCCTCTATAAATTACGTCTATAAACTCTACTCATATCTTGATTTTTAGAAAATCGTTTCATCGTTCAGTTTGTTGTGTCCCCACATAATTTATACCTACCTAAATACACAGTTCGATAAAATTCGATGAAACTAAACAGGCCTAGATGTCTTCGTGTATAATTTTTGATCGATGAAAAATTATCACGCTTCTATCCGGACTGCCTTATTTCGAGTATGTACGAGTAACTTATCTAGTATTGAACTTCGCGTTCACGAATGTCAGACTTCACGAAACCTCACATGGCTTCACGAAACCCAGCTTTGTGAAGCCCAGTCTGGCTTTCATTAAGCCCAGTCTGGCTTTCATGACACTCAGCCTGGGTTTCATGAAAGCGAAGGGCCATTATCAGAAAAGTTACGCAAAAGGGGTGTAGGGATTTGAAAAGCGAAGACAATTACCGCAGAGAAGTAACTAAATAGGGCTTCAAGATAGCAAGGGCCATGACCAGAAAAGAAAGTTACGGAAAATGGGAGTAGGTTTTTTGAAAGCGAAGACCATTACCAGAGAAGTAACAAAATAGGATCTCATGAAAGCAAAGGCAACCAGAAAAAAGAAACCAGGAAAGTTACGCAATAAAAGCGTAGGTTTGTTGAAAGCGACAGCCATTACCATAGAAGTAAGAAAATAGGATTTCATGAAATCAAAGGCAACCAGAAAACCAGAAACCAGGAAAGTTACCCAAAAAAGGCGTAAGTTTGTTGAAAGACAAAAGAGAGAAGTAACAAAATAGGGCTTCATGTAAGCAAAGGCAATACCATTACCAGAAAACTGTAGGTTTCTTGAAAGCGAAGACCAGAGAAGTAACAAAATAAGAGTGCGGTTTGATACTCCCGGTGATTCGGGTGTTGATTTGCGTGAAATTATGCAAATATCGCTTTTAATTAGAAACGGGAGAAGAGGGCGTATGCGGGAATAATCCCTCGTACTACGTAATTTATTTGCGGCTTTCGGTGAGACAATCTCAGGTTTAATTTAGAACTCAAATTCACCCAAAACGTGTACGAATGACGAAATATAAATCTGTAGAATCGGTGAGAATGTTATGTAAGTTGGCGTTTTTTTAAAACGTTAAGTGTGCCTGCCTTATTATCCGTATACTGCAACAAACAGCAGTTACAAAGAAGGAATAAAATAGGGGTAAACCATTTCGCGGAGACCAGAAGGGCGTGCTATTCCTACGCGGAGCGTGAAGCACGCTTGGTTAGAATTTGGTAAGGTCATACAATTCACAAGTTACACAACTTCGAAAAACGCGCGTTCCATGGAATAATACGAATACCGCGACCTTCTTGAATCGGGAATGAAGTTTTCAAAATGGTGCAGTCTTAAGTATTTTCTTAGTTAAAATTATTTATTACAAAAGCTTTCGAGTATCTTTTGTTAACGTCATTGTTTTCACTCACCCTCCCTTTCGCGCTACCGCTAGGATCTCTGCGGATGTTCTTGATCGGATGCGGTGCGGATCTTTCGCGGGTTGAGGTTTGACAGGTCGTACTGGCTCATCGTCATCTTCGACAGCTTGTTCAGCTCACTGCATAGCATGAAACTTCCTCTCTATTTCGCCAAATTCATTTATCCTATCATCCAATCTAGGTGATGGTAGACGGAATAATATATAGACTACTCAAACTCAACCTACCATCTCATCTAGCAATATGTGGCCTGCCCACATTTTAACTTTTTAATAATACGGTATCCAATATCAAAACAACTGACTCATACCAGAAAAAAAAAACCAGAACGTGCCAGAACAAAAAATACTTCTGTCACACGCTCCCACAGCCCCGTATATAGGATTCAATATTACAGTGCTTTCGCTATTATACAGAGAGATTTCAAGAATGCTAGAAGTTGTAGTTTTTTTTTTTTTTTTTTTTAGTTTTAATTTATTAGCGTATTTTTTAATTTTTAGTACAAGGCAAGATTTAAAAAAAAAAAATTAAACAGATGTTTCAATATACAATTGTTCACGGATCTGTGGGAGGACGATTGCTATTTGATACAATCAGTCCTCCCACAGATCCAACTAACTAACTATCTAAAAAATACAAAAAGATGCTACTCGAATTTTTAATGTACCGAAGCAATGAAGTTGTAGTTAGATATAACTCTTTATTAAAAACTAAACAAAGTTTAGAAAAACCTATACAGTAAGTAGTAATATGGACTAGGCGACTAATTGGCGGTCTTAAAGCATTATCTTACAGGCAACCATGTTGTGCGGCGAGATACAGTTCTTCTGAAAACAATGCAGTTCATCTTCGGCTTTTTGTTTTTAAAAACATCACTATTGATTTTTGGTGTTGATACAGTAATTTTGCGCAGAACTTTTTGTCATTTCCAGAAATACCATTAGGTACCTTCACACCTCCGCTCTAACCGAAAGGTCAGCCTCTTGTCCTTCCATCCGTCCACAACATAAAAAAGATAAGCGATTGTGTTATTAACGCTTAATAATTTATAACCAATATTCTAAACAGTTCGAATAAAGCAGGAAGGTCCAAAGTTTTTTTCGTGTTTTTATTCGAGGTTTATAAAGTCAAGCACTGCGACGACTGTGTACTTGGGACCCTATTCGGAGAAATGACTTTTTATCTCGGTCACTCTCACTCTCATTAAATTCTAAATTAGAGAGACAGTAACCGAGATAAAATGTCATTTCTCCGAATAGGGTCCCAGCAAGATGACAATGAGTAGGAAAAATATGTTTCATATAAAATCAGTTCTTTAGTTAAAAGTGTAGGGCAAGTTTGCGCTCGATTGGAACAGGACTTTTCCAGATGGCTATTGGCAGATGGCATAGCAAGAAAAATCCAGTCGTACAGTATATATAATACAGTACGTATACGTACTGTACAGGATTTTTCTTGCTATGCTCTGTACAGTAAATACGTACTGTACAGTAGGTACGTACGTACGTATATAACCTCATAACCCCCTGTGGTTATAAGGTTGAACTGAACGTCATCCTCAGATACAGCCTTGGATGAGGATGTTGATCAGGTCATTACTCAAATGTGTCAATTATTTTTAAGCTACCAATAGTACCTATAGATTGTGTCACAGATCATTAAAACCAAGGCCAAAAACATTCCATTGGTAAAACACACAAAAACGATTGAATTGTTACTCCTATACGTAGAATCGCCCTCTTGAGAAGTTAGTACACATATAATAATAACCTTACCTACCTGTTTATTATAAGCACAGAATCGCAACAAGATTTTATGGGGTTATTCTCCTATGCCACAGTCCTGCTTGGAGTAGCAGGACTGTGGCAGAGCATTCAAATTAATGTATGAAGCAGATTCATTATCAGTATTATTATTCATTCTAACTCTGACCTGTTTTGACCATCATCATTATTCATTTACGCACTTGAAGCTTCTGTGCCAGCGTCTTAAAATTACGCTGCGACACTTCAATCAATTTGTGATGACCATATTGCAGACGCTAGACTCACAATAGTCAATACATCCCAAGCGCTACATAGGTAGATAGCTACAGTTAGCGGCAAACAACTTGAGTACAGTGACGTCATTTATGCAGCAGTTGATTTTGAGGTCTCTTTGCGGAAGGAAGGTTGCGCGGGGAAATTTTTCGCGCCAACTTTTCCCCCACTACGCCGCTTTTTGCTCAAGATGTTTGCCGGTCGGTGTACAGTATAGTCATCACCCTCAAATCTAAAAAGAATAGAGAGCTAGCTGTTAACGAGTTTTCAGTACATTCTGTGTTAATTTTTGTCTTTAGAATTACAAATTTCCGCTCCACGAGACCAAAACATATTTGTCGTCATTTGCATAGATTACAAGGCACTTAGTGCTTGTTATTCTATGCCTTTGCTGGTTTTCTTGTTATGCGCGTGACGAGAGCATTAGAATTTTAAATGTATTTTCGTTTCGATGTAGGTCTAGGTATTAGGTAGTACAATTAAAAAAAAGTTGAGTTGATTAATTTTATGACTTACGAATATATCGGTTTCCAAGCAATGTGTTTAGTTTTATGTTTATTTAAAAATTTAATGTTATTGACAAAATGATATTAGTAATCGATACGTGGATTGTTTTGAATAATGTATTTTTTATAACAGAATATGAGAATAAAATTAGCATACAAAATAAAGAAAAATCTTAAAAAAACATATTTGTTTTGATTTTTGGAAGTTAGACAATAACTCTTATTTGACGTTCCTGTTGGCGGCCATATTACAATAATGCTAACTATCCAACCCAAATCGTGTAATTACAGAGGTTGGAGCATAATAATACATCACCCATGTAGGTTTTTTTTTTTGGTTATTTGCAGATATTGCTAATTAAATCAGATAGCTCGCCAAATAAGTGCAATGAGAATATTATGTATGATATGGAATGCTTGTAATGCATCTATTTGACTTTAAAAGAAAAATTAAACCCTTTTTTACAAGGAATGCGTTTCATTAATAATAATGCGCTTAATTACTTTATGAAAATTAAATTAAGTGAACAATGTCTTTCCAATGAGATGGTAGAAATGACAAAAATACATTTTTTTTAAATCTATCACAATTAATGTTAATACTCAATTTTATTTTGTATTCAATTTTTAATTTTATTAATCATTACAATTTTATAAATTATATAACATTCCACTACTATAAGTGACATCCTAAGCTGTAAATGACTTGCCTAATATAACTAATCATTTTTATACGGTGAATAAATAATCTGAAATCTGAAAACATTACTTACCGATTATTCGTCTGTTACAAAGGAATAACATATGACGGGTCATGAAAAAATAAATTGTCAATATATTCGGAGCGCCGCTATAATCATAAATAAAGAATTATAAACTAATTATCCTTATTCTTACTAATATTATAATTCAGAAGAATATAGCCGCAGTTGTATCAGGACCAATAAAGCTTCGAGGTATAAAATTGAATACGTTCGTCGCTAGGGAAAAACTTCGCTTGCGCGATTCAGAACTCCCTACATTACAACTCTCAGTCCATACAAAACGTCAAAAAATGCACAAAAATTTATGAAAGCCATCTAACGAATTATAACAAGTAACTGTCTTTCCTTCTGGATGTTTGTCGCGTTACCAAGGCTAAACGGCTGAACGGATCTTGATAAAATTTGATAAGGAGTAAATTACGGTACATCACAAAGACGTACATAGAATACTTTTGTTATGTCCACGAAACACCGCCTTTGCACACTAAAGTTATAAAAATTACCGGCGCCGGGAACTCAACAGTACGATGGTTTAAGGTGCAACGTTTCGCTCAGCGCGCAAAATTCAAATTTTCTTGCGTTTTATGTCAATTACAGCTTAATTACTCATCGTAGGTTCATGAAAACTAATTTTGCGATAATAAATAGATTGTTTCAAGAAATAACACCAACCAAAAATTCAAGTTGAAAGCTAGTATAAGTACATTTCCCACTAAACCAAAAACCAAGATGAAAATCAGCTTATTGCAATTCGTAGCTAAACCAATGTTATCTAGGTGATAATTTTACCCGTAATTTCATAAAACAACTTATTTATTGGCGCAAAATTGGTTTCGATAAACCCACGATGAGTAATTAAGCTGTAATTGACAAAAAACGCAAGAAAAATTGAATTTCGCGCGATGAGTGAAACGATGCACCTTAAGGAGTAAATTACTGTACATCACAAAGACGTACATAGAATACTTTTGTTATGTTCACGAAACACCGCCTTTGCACACTAAAGTTATAAAAATTACCGGCGCCGGGAACTCAACAGTACGATGGTTTAATGTAGACTACTCCTGTCAACCGGGTCAAGAAAGGCGGGAACGCATTTCTTCTGACAGATGACAGGTGACGTTGACATAGCGAAATGCGAGAACACGCGGGTAACAACTAGTAAATTGGAGTTTTGGCGGGAACGTGAAGAAGTCATGTCGCGTCATTATATTATTTTCCAAAACTTGTGTTATTTTGAGTTTTAATGTGTAAAAACGGTGGATTTTTATTCATTAAGTGTTCGTGACCGTGCACGAGTGTTGGTGAATAGTATATTGTCGTGAAACGTGACTTTTCGTGTTATTTCCAAAACTCCACAGAAACCACAGTCTCCACCACTTTACTGGGGTATGACTTGGACATGACCGTGACTTACTTTACTTGACTTAGACTATGACTGAGACTTGTTTTATTTGTGAAATACTTTACTTCACTTCAAATAATACAAAATTTGACACTGGCTAAATACACAACGTGTGAAGCCAAAATTGAAGAGAAAAAAAAACTAGTAAATTATAATTAGGTATAGATCAAAATCAAGGTAAGAAGAGTGAGATCGGGGCTAGTTATTGTAATCTATTTCTGTGGTTTATTTGATTTGGCGCCAAATTAAAGCATACATAGTAACATATCAACTTGTAGGTGTATAGTTTTATCGATGAGGTGATCTCATTCATTAAATTCTTGTATTGATTTGCTCTTAGCACGTGAGTTTAAAGATTATTCACAAGAGCGTTTGGGTTGGAATAGGTTATCTTCGTTACTTAATAAGGTACCTACTGAATAATACATAAGGTAAAATACTAGTTTTTGCTCGGGTATAAGTTCTGTAGTCTATAGTTTTGTTCACATATATTATAGTACTAGCCTTGCCCACGGCTTCGCTCGCCTAGGCTACAGTAAAATGAAACACTCTATTTCACTTCTTTAGTGGTTGTTTTCGAAAAATCCTGAGATTTGCTGTTCTTTATTTTTTATGCTAATTACTCGTACATCAACCGTGTTTCATTGGCTAAGCATGAAAAAATACTTTATTTCCATACAAACTCTGAGGGACCAATTTTACCCCTTTAGAAGAGTATTTTCGCAAAATCCGTTCTTATTGTTAACCTAGACCATTTGAGGAGTATTGGGACCAAATTTCACGTCTCTATTAAGTAGCGGTTTCGTCAGTGCGTTGATTCCTAGAATCTAGCGAACAGGAAGTAACTTTGGCTTTCTGTCTGGTTGTTTGTCGCGTTGTCACACTTGACTAAATGGCTAAACGGATCTTGATAAAATTTGATAAGGAATTACTGTACATCATAAAGACGGACATAGGATACTTATTTATGTCCACGCGAACGAATTCGCTGGTAACAGCTAGTAGATTAATACGCAATCACAATCTCGGGCATGTTTTCAGAACGGCTTAACTAATAGATTATCATGGTTGAAAAATAGATTGGTATACCTTTCAATAATTGATATAAATGAAATAAATACTTGTACTATTATTTAGTCTGTGATACGCGACGTCGTGATGTCTACGTGGAAACGTATCCCCGGAAGACAGATACTGCAATGGCGTGACGACATCCAAAAATTTGCGGTAACACCTGGACGAGATTGGTACAAAACAGATTGGTAGATTACTGAAAGAGGGAGGAGAATTATGCTCTGCAGAGAGCTGAATAACCGATGACGATGATGATACGACGTCGAAGCGTCAATTGCCAAAAAATGCCTAAAATGTTGCGGTCCGAAAGTATTGAATGCTATCTAATGAAATTGGGGACTGATTTTATGTTTGATCAATAGCTTCTTTTCCACCCTGAATTCCTAAGAGCATTGATTGGTTTCTATAGGGGATTTAGACGAGCCCTCCACTGGTTTTTATTCACGACCAATCCTCGCCCGATTCTAAATACAGTTTTAAATTCTGAACACGGGTTTTGTTTTTATTACATGACGATGGCGAATTCAAACACTAAGCCTGCTCAATTACAATACGCTAGTGTTAATGACACTTGTGAAACAAAATGAAGAAAAAATGCTAATAAGTACAAACATGAACATTGTGATGCACACGCAGAAGGCCGCATTTTTATTACTTTAATGAGCAACACGGCGGCGACGGTATAGAACACTAGCGCTGACTTATACACATACTTCCGACTTCGTTTACAGGGTTATAAGGAAAGGGATAGTATTTTAAGCCGAATCATTAATAGGAAAAATTCATGGCAAAAACCACAAAATAGTAAAAAATATAATGAAAAAATATTTCCTACTAGATAAATACAAAGAATGTTTGGGGGTGCATGCCCGGACAATCCCCAATGTAATAAGTAAGTAACATAGTGACAGCAAATTTTTGTCAATATAAAGAAACTTAAAAAGATTGCCTAGTACACAATCTTTAATTATAAGATTAAACTAAGCATGATTGTAGATTTTTTTGTAATACTTATAGTAATAAAATATGAATAACTTTTACTAGGTATGGGACCAACCCTGAAAACTAGAAAAACTATGTCAGCAATCAACAAACATAAAAGACCAAACCGCTTATGATAGAGACGTGAACTTTTAACCCAATACTAACAATTACAATTACTAGTACAATTAATGTACTAGGTAAATAATAAGAACGGCTTTTTGAAATTTCGCCTCTAAAGGGGTAATATTGACCCACAAAGTTTGTAGAAAGGCATATCTCAGGATTTCTCCAAAATCAACTCCTAAATCTTTCTAAGCCCTAAAGAGGTCAAATGTGGTTATATGTATATGCGAGCAAAGCCGTACAGGCAAGCTAGTTTATTTATATGGAGTCGCCCTAAGAGAGGTTGAGGACGGTCCCGTACAAAATATACCTGCATACTTCGACCTATATTATATGTAGTTATTGATCGAAGCCTGCATATTGCGAGCTAAATCACCGCCCGCCTTCACTATTGCCCCGCTGCCCGTTGAGGTAGAAAACGTGGTCTTTCTAATGTCACTATCTTACCATGATCATATATCAAATCCAATATGTAGTTTGAATTCATATTGGTGGTCAAAATAGACGTCGATGACACATTGCGTATATGAAAACATACTTATTAGATACATACTATGTAATTATGTCTCATAAGTCATAACCCGTTTCCAAATGGACAATGTTTGAAAGCAGCGAATATTAGTCTCATTATCTTTAAAACTTTCATGGTCACGTTCGCATTTGTAAAGAAACAAAACCAAGCGTGACGAACCAGCGTTCGCAAAGTAAAAAGATAAGAACTGAAGAAACAGCTGTTCATTTTTAAAAATGCCTGTATTTAAAAAAAAAAAACCTACCCATAATTTTCTGTGCTAATATAAGTCTTACGATTTTTTTCTTGTATAATTCTGTGATTTTAAATAAGACTGCAAATTGTAGCCTATGACGTATTGAGGAAGCCAACGACACGTCAAAAGGTCACACGTTAAATTCGGTAAAGCCGTTTGACTACAGGAGGATATAGGAAAACACAATCATACTTAGATACTTTTATACATCCCAAAACATTACCCTCCTTCTTGGGCAGTTGGGTAGTAAAAATATTCATCTACAGCCACTGCGGGTTTCTTAGCTTTGTCATCTGAAAAATATGGCGTGCGATTCTTATGAACTCTACACTGATCTAGGTTCGTATGCAGTGTGCAGAGAATCAGAACGCAATAATATTTACGGCAACCTATTTGATTCTAAACATTTGTGTTTTGATTTGATCCTCTCGGTATCATAAAATATTCATTTTTACATATTTTTTGTTTACCTGAGACCTGGGGCCTTATTTTGTCGGGTGACGATGGTCTGCGTTTGCTAGCTAGTTGGCACGAGTGGAACGGCACGCAACGACCATAGTCACCAGTAACATGATAAGGCCACTTGTTGAAAATTTGAATTGACTAAGTAATTCACCGTAAAATAAAAACATAAAACCTGTAATGTTCTAAACGTTTTGTCTAAACACATAATTTATAAACCTAAAAACGTGGTGTAGCCAAATTACGATCAGGAATCGAACTAAATCTAAGTGTTCATCTAATACAAATTAACTGGCCAACAGAACGGAGCCCGGCACGCAAACCGAGATGGAAGGTTCATCTTCGAGGAGAAGGCGGAAATTATCTATCGGGTTAGTGATGATCGATTTTCCGATCGATTTCCTAGGAAGGTCACTCGAAATTGATGTCAAAAATTCCGGTTTCAAATTTCACATCTCTATCAGTTTCTATCAGCAGTTTGGTCTGTTCGTTGATTTCTAGAAAGTGGCTTGTTCTTTTATGTATATATATTTATTTTAGAGGGTATGTACGAGTATGGTAGTTGTCGCACCGGGGAAATCTATTCAAGTGTGGATGAAAAGTGTAGAAATGTGCTGTGAAAGCGAAGTGAATGCAAAAATGATGGCCGATGATAGTAAAGCGAAGATGGCAATTGTGGGATAAGGACAAGAACATGACGAGAGTGCACGTCTAGCAGTAAAGCTGCTAGAAGTTATTCTAACAAGAAGTATTCTATGAATAAAAATCCCTGAACACATCCTGAAAAGTGTAGCCCATGACAACCCGTATATAAAAACGAATCTAACGACTCCTCCCAATCCAAAATCAGCCTATCAATTTGGACAGGAGGTCGCATAGGTATATACAAACAAACATGCTTGTAAACATCCGTAAAAAAAAATTATCCATGGCAGTCGTGTAACAAATATCTTAGCGACTCATAACAGCCTTTGCCTAATTATATTTGAAGAACACCATTCGCAAACAACGTTTTTTCGGTAATGTTTTTGTTTTTCACCGCGCCACGTGAACGAGAATGTCTGAAGTCACAGAATAGATAAAGCAAGTACGTATGTTGGGATTAGGATTTTCATGAAATGTTAGAGAATCAAAAAAAAAAAAAATATTTTGCTACATTTTGGTACAACCATGTATTTTCAAGCCGGTAACTTGAAACTGTTAAAGGATCGTAAAAGTTTGACAATATCCAGTGTCCAAAATAGAGGCAGTGAAAATTTACCGTGTCAAGCGAATTCCTGACTGATACCAAAAATAGTCGGTTGCTTAGAACTTTTAAACTTAATATTTTAGAGTTAACTACTCCATTATACACATACGGTTGTATAGTGTGGTGGACTCGCACCAACCTAGCAACTGTAATTACTAAACTACAGCAAACTCAAAGGCTTGCATGCTCGTTAATCAGCGGATGTATGAAGAAGACGCCCTCAGCTACTCTCGAAGTAATCCTGGGTCTGACTCCTTTGCATCTGCATATACAACAGGAAGCAATGGCTTCAGCACTAAGGATTAAATCTACAAATCAGTGGAAAAGTACGGGTGCTATCACGAACCACTGTAGAATAATAGATCGAGCAACGAGGATAATTCCCGAAGCTATCCATGGTACTGATAAGATAGCTAATACATATCTGGACAGCAAAGAGTACGAGCTGGTCACAGAGGAAAATGTCCTAGATGGTGTATTGCCCACTTGGAACATATACACAGACGTTGCGCGGAACAAGGAAGGAGCAGGCTGCGGGTTTTACTCGCCGGAGTGTGGACTCAAGGAGTCCGTGGCCCTGAACAAAACCACGACAGCGCTGCAGGCTGAGGCCATGGGTCTTCTACTGGCAGCTAGAGCTGTGGGACCAATAAATGAGCTTCTCACAGCCGCCGTAGAGCGGGACGGCACACAAATCCTCATAATCACCATCGACAGTGCTGCAACTATTTATGCACTTCGGAGACCTGTAACAAGGTCAAGAGTCATTGCTGAGTGTCACACAGCACTACAAACACTCTCTAACAAGTTCAGAACCATTGTGAGATGGACGAAGAGTCACGGATCATGTCCGGGCAACAACGTGGCAGACACCCTTGCCAAGGAGGGTGTAAGGAAACAAACAGACGGCGACGTAGTGGGTCTCTGCAAACTATCAGCGATGGAAGTACGTGAGCTACTGCGCCGCCACACCGACAAAGAACAACAAAATCTGTGGGATAAGAAAGCCGACTGTCAACACTCCAAGGCCGCATTTCCAACCCTCGACAGAAAAATCACTAACAATCTATTGAAATTGCAACGACAGGACCTTCGCCTACTGGTAGGCCTCATAACCGGTCATTGCAATTTGAATAGTCACTTGTACAAAATAGGAGCTACGGACAGTCCGCTGTGTCGTGGTTGCATGCAGCAGAACGAAACAGTGGAACATGTGCTGTGGCACTGTACAGCCACAGAAGAAGCTAGAAACGCCACTAGGTTGCTTGAGGCAACATCACCCATGTCATCCCGACAACTTGACTTGGTCTCATCATCATCGTTAACACTATCTAAAAAACTGGAGCAGCTATGCCAGCGGCCCAGAGCCTCGCTCCGTTATTTCAAGGAGCTGGGTTGGCTCGGGTAGACGCTGGCAGGGGGGAATGCACAATACACCCCATGCGGGACGTCAGTGCAGGACTCATCGCCCCCATCTCGAATAAGAATAAGAATAAGAATACTCCATTACATTGAAATTTTTCTATTGTTACGAGATATTAGGATGTTGATGATATTTGAACGCGCAAATTGTTTTTCGCGCTTGTTGTGCCCGACGCATCAGCAACATGTCGTAATATTTATTTAATGTACTTATACGAGCCTTCGTAGTTGTTAATAGTTCATAGTATTTATTCATAACAATTAGTAACATCTCAAAAAGTAAATAGTTTAAAAAAAATAGCATTCAATTGTTCAGTCAAATTAATTACAAGTCACATGAAACATACATAAAAATTGTATCAGACGTATACAAATTAAATTCAATAATAATAATACAATAATCAATACAATAATAACATGGTCAAGTTAGAAAAACAGCAACATGTACGATTAGTACATAAATAAAAAAAAAATAATATTGGCCAAAAATCAATTAAGTAGATGTTTTATCTCTCGTTTGGATAATTCCGAAAAAGCTTTTTAGATAATATTTAACGTGAGACTCATAGTGACATGTTTACTAAGTTGCTGACGTCAAATCCGATTGATTGACGTATTTTTTTAGGGTTCCGTAGCAAACTAAGGAACTCTTATAGTTTCGCCCTGCCCGCCTGGTCCTTTCGTCGTTTTGTACGTGCTGTAATTTTGTACACGTGTAGATAAGTACATCCGCTGACCGGGAATATATTGAAATATGTTTTTTTTAGGTATATGGTGTTTTTAGGTGTTTAGGTGTGATTTTCTAAGGTGGCCATTTTCAATTTCATTTCAGGTGGGACTCCCAAAAAACCCAATGAATTTCACCCTGAGGCCAAAACAAACTAGCAGAAAAACTAAATGTTTGTATAAAATTATTACAGCTTACTGGAGTCCAATAGTTTACGAGATATATCCGACCAAGTTAGTGTTTTATGGAGTCAAACGAAATGTTCCGGAAAAACCGTAATTCTGCGACAACAATATGCTCCTCGCGCTATTCAACCCTATTTATTACGTCCTTGGCCTTGCCTTGGATCTATGTCTATCTATCGCACCGGTCCTTTGAATCGCGTTTAAAAACCTCAAAAAATCTGTCGAGGAGCATGACGAGCGGCAGGACGAGTAACGTGGCCAGTTGCCGCAGCATAAAAATCAACTTTGCATGCTAAGAACTCAGCCTGCAATCATGGTTATTTGTTTTAAACATAACTATATACGGAACCCTCCCACGAGCATGTCACAACACGCACTAGTAATTTTTTTCAAATTTTATAAATCTATCTTGTCACGGTGACAATTATAACAATAGGAGCCGTCCTATTGTTAGAATTGTCACCGTGACAAGATATTAGATTAGATCACAGAAGAGGAAAACTCTCTTCTGTGGATTAGATCGTTAGATTGTGACTAATGAATATAACTAGTAGTTTTCGCCGAACTTAGACCTCGCGATCCTTCTAAGTTACTTCACAAGTCCAGGGCCCCTATTCGGAGAAATGACATTTTATCTCGGTCACTCTCACTTCCATTAAATTCTAAATTAGAGAGACAGTGACCGAGATAATCTCGAGCGCACAGGAATAGGGTCCCTGGACCGCTTTTACTCATAATTATTCGAGTTGTATTGAAATGAACTACTAACGTAGAAAATTTGTTCTCACAGGCTGAGATCTTCGGTTCGCCCGGTCAACTAGGTATTTTTTTTTTCTGGGCCCGTACCGTGAGGTGTTTATTGCGATGATTGTTAGTGTTAGGTTCAACCGCCGACGCTGCGCGACTACGAACTGTATCGCCGCGCTATAAGGTGTATGGTCGCGCAGCGTCGTCGTCGGCTGAACCTAACAATCATCGCAATAAGCAGCTCACGGTACGGCCCCTGGTCACGTAAGTATGTATATGTATAATAAGTATGTACCTCTGCTTGTGTGTTCCTATGTTATCTCCTATAGACCTTGACCTATTTTTTTTTGCATACAAGGATATAATTAAGATTATTATGCCATGCCTTGACTCATAATTTAATTATTCATAAATACGAGTTAAATAAATTCAGAAGGGAACTTTGATTAGATGTAAAGCAGGTCTATTGAATATATTTCAAAATAGAATTCCGGTATTGTCTAGTTTAATGTAAATTAAATTTTAATATGAATGAATTTTGAGACACGATACAGCAATTCAAATATTTATTATATTATGCAGTAGAGCTGCCACACAGATTTGGACAAACAATTCTTCTTATAGTTACCATAGCAGTTATAGTTCTAGAATCTACGATACAAAGGAAGTGTTGTCTAAAATCACATGCTAATCTTCTCGGCGCAAACGATTTTAATTATTTTACGGATTGTACGTCAAGCAATGGACGCTGATTCAAGTCCTTGGAATTAGTACTTTATTATGTGTAAAGAGTAAGAAGTCAAGTTGCGAAGAAAGTTTACAATATATGTATATTATTGTAAGTTTAGCCTTTTAGTCGAATATTTGTGAAGTTGTGAACTACGGCTCGAACCAGCATGATTGAAACGTTTCATTAAGAAAAAAAACTCAGATATCCATTTTAGAAAATAAATCTTTTTATTATTCAGAATTTCACTTACTAAATTACTTACTATATTTTCCGAAAAATTTGGTGAAGTCTCATTCGTTATTGGATGTTTCATCATTGCCATTTTCTTATCTTGCTAAAGAAAAGTCTTTGTTTTTCCTCGGCTGTATGACAGTCCTACGCAACTATAAATATTCAAATACGATCATTAAATATCTTCTTTAATATTTTTATTATGAACATGTTTATTACCGTAATAACCGTAGAGTATGTGAAAGGTATATTAAAACCATTTATGTATGTGGCATTCGCGATATTAAACTCAATAAATCTACGAAACATGTGACCCGGTCTGGGTAAAGTTCATGAATAAATAATATTTAAGTATATCTACATAACACACATACGTAATTAATAAGTTCATATATAATTTTACGGTTGTTAAATAATATAAATGGGGTTGTTTACACACAATGTGTATCCACATATTTTGTTATAATTGTGCTATTCATCGTAAACTCGAAAAATAATTATATATGCTAAGTTAAATAAATAAATAATACATAAATACTGGTGGACGTTTTTCACACACAGCGCCATCTAGCCCCAAACTAAGCAAGCTTGTACTATGGGAACCAGTCCTAAACTACAAAAAATCGTAGAACATACATGGGGTATTTTCGAGAAGCCTTTGGTATGAGGATCCTAATTTTTTCGAATTGACGTCACCGTTTGGACAACTATTTATATTGCAGGCTACGTCAACCCATCTCACATCCTTTGTCTAAAACACTCACTTGCTAAAAACGACTTATATTTAAAAGGTTTCAGTCAACACTAGCTTTTGAATCGTACGATTACACTTTAGTGTCGTTCAGAGAATTAGTAGATACATATTCAGGGAATTGGACGTTATGAACGTGAATCGTTCCAACTTCTTCAAATCTAAGATTTAGCTTTACAAGTTTGAAAGTTTATGATTGAGCGGCTGTCAGAAACTAACCAGTGGAAGGCGCTAGAAACTCAAAACTGGCTTCAATTAAATAAGACCTTAGGTTACTGAGGGCTTGTTCAGAGAGACGCGGGGCGACGCGTCGCGCGGTGCGTCGCACGTTTTCTTCGTTTACGGAGAGGCGACGCCTGAAGCAGACGGGGTCCGTGGCGTCGTCCGCGGCGTCGCACGTTCAAAGATAAACGTGACAATGTTTACTCTCGTATATGAAACCGTGGGGCGTCGCCACGCTTCGCGCAGCGCGTGGGCATTGACGGCGTCTGCCGCGGCGATCGCTTTTGGCAGTTGTCTTCGATGGTAATAGCTGCGACGCGGCCGCAGCGTGCTCTGCCGCGCGTACCGCTAGACATCAAAGTATCAAACAAAATTCGCATGAAGACGCTTCTACATACACTCTCATACATTAATGTTTGACTTGCCCGCGCGAAGCGATACTGCACGCGCCGCGCAACGCCCCGCGTGTCCCTTGTACGAGCTTAAGTTTTTACAAATAATTTGATTTGATGATGATTGATGATTTGAAGATTGACTAAAAAAAATTAGATTATTTGGGGAAATAAGAACAAAATAGGCTTAGTAAATAACGAATGTCTCAGGGGACAAGCTCAAAGTCCTTAGGTAATGCTGCCTGTCATCAAGCACTCTCGTCTCGTTACTAAGAAGATTTACCCAAAGTAGATTAATTCATTTGTCTACGAAATAAACGAAATTAGCTAACGGTCACTGGTCGAGTTATTTATGGAGTGTTGGACTTATTTACGATCTATCTGTATTTATTGCCTCTCCGAACAGATTTTCGGAGAAAGAGACTGCGTTAAATACCCCTACACAACGACGTAAAGGCCCATGCAGAATTAACGACTTTAGATAGTAAATGTGTATAGCAAAATTAAATTGTTGTTTTTGTGCCATTCTCGTGATATAATGTAGGTTTTATTAGTTTTATGATGTTCCTATAAGTTTTGATATCGATACCTATGAGGTCATATCTTTATTAACATTTTTATGTTTTTGAAAATTTCTACATGAAGTCAAGGGCAAGACTACTTTTGATTTATTACCTTCAAGGTTTCTAGAAGAAATCAACACACCATTAATCATTATCTTAATATATAAACAGCAAGCAAATATTTTTTTGAAATCTCGCGTAAGTAATGCTAGACTAGAAGACACTTGCCCTTCCTAAGGGGTGCTCTAAATTGTTTTAATCATCCTCCTTTCCCTTCAAGTTATAAATAAGGCCTGTATCCACTAAAACGAAGATGAGCTCAGGAAGAAGCCAAAGCCGCATTAATATGTACAAAGAGCCCTGTAACTGATATTTTGTTCGTTATCGCGCATGACTTAGTTGAGCATGTTGAGATTGATGAACAACTTATTATAATGCTTATGCGGTGTTTGAACTCCCCGTAACTTTAAATGGGATTTTCGGTTATGTCACATTTTAATCCCTGAATAAACAAATCAAGATAAATGCTTAAGTACCACACTATCGCAGTGATCGCTTCATAATAAAACTCAATATCAATAAAAGGTATTTTGCAATAAAAAACGATGGGGTTATAAATATTACTTACTAGCGACCCGCCCCGGCTTCGCACGGGAGTAATTCCGAAAAAATAAAAACAGGTGTAAAATGTGAATCTACTTCCTTTTTTATTATATTTATAAACCTTCCGGAAAAATATATATAATTGATGGTGGAAACCGCATCAAAATCCGGAAAATCGTCAAAATCGTGGTCTAGGACGAGTTAGCGGATGTACAGACAGACAGATGCGGAAAGCGACTTTATTTTAAAATGTAGAGAAGAGATAGAGAAGTAAATTTTACCGCTGATAATAATGAAAAATAACTTGTTTCAAATCCAGGAATTTGTCGCGTTGTAATATATATATTATATTGATCATTTTTTTTTTTTACATTGGAAAAAACTGATATTTAATTAACAAAAATTATACACATATTTACAATAAAAAATAACCTACCTACTACTACTAACCTACTTAAAATTAAAACAAATTATAAACAAAAATAATTAAATACAAAAAACCTAATCTACGAGCCCCTTGATCAAATTGATCTTGAGCGTGAGAGAACTGTGTTCGGGGTTCTCTTTGATTCCACGATGTCCATGTTTTCACACTAATTTCTATTTATGTATATCACATAGTTTCTCATTTCTGCTGTGGATAGGACACCTTTTCTGAGTCAAAGGTGTTGGGCTAATGATCTAACCGTCTGGAGTCCGAAGACAAATTCCTCTCACGTAGGCGTCGCGAAGTTAAGGTTTGTTCGCTACTTAGGACTCGCCCTAATTTTGTTTTGTCTTGGAACTTTCACGCACGTATGAAAGTTTCGACCCAAATTAACACGGACTTAAGTTTATAACAAACAAAAAGGTATTTTTTTTGTACTTAATTCAATATTTTGTTTGGTCAAAGAGAATCTGCACGATAAGAATAACAATATCATACAAAAACTGTACTTCCGAAAAATCTGCTTTAAACTAGATGGCGCTTACGTATTTAGTCAGTTAGGTTAATATAGAAACGTACTAAATAAGTAAATATTAGTATATTTCCGCTTTTTAAGATTTAGTTCAAATAAGATTGCCATATACGACGTAAAAAATATGTTTACAAAAATATTGGTTTCAACGCCATCTCTTGAGCACCTAGCGAGTTTTGCAAATAAATTATAAAATTAATAATTTTACTCATATTTTTAATGTTAAAATATTCATAACAAGTAGCGTTTTTTCTCCGTGAAAATGAGTTACTTAGCTTGGGTTTCTATTTCAAGTCAAGCGGAAACTGTGATGAATTGTCGCCGATTAGAGCACTAGCGACATTTTACGACCTTATCGGTACCACAATCGAGTTAGGCACCTTTCTTAGGACATTAGAACTTTAAGTGTAATTTCTCTATGGTTTGGTGTAGAGCAAAGTAGTCGGCCCCATTTGTTAAGGCATAGAGCTTAAAGTTAATAGATCTCGGCATCGCCAAGCCTTCATTTGACATTCATTTCCTAACAAAGTATCTAAGTAGGTATGTATTAAAAGGCAAAACAAAACCACATGTTAAAATATGGGTCGTAAAGTTGTAATTAAGTATAATATTAACAATGTTATCCTGAGCTTCAATACGTAAACAATGCGGTTAGAATATGTTACTTAATATCGAAGGTTTTTTTCCGCAATGTGGCTTGAAGTATATTATAAATCAGGTATATGTTTGGGTGTCTACACATGGCCCGACCTGACATCGTGTGAAGCAGGGACAGCTAGATTTGAATTTCATGGGAGCAAAAGAAACAAACTATTAAGGTTATAGCTTCTCCCTTTCGCTTCCCCAGAAACTTATATATAGCCATCTTTCAAGCGATGTCGGGTCGGGCCATGTGTAGACACCCTAAGAAAATGATTATATTATATAAAGTTTTTTAACTATAAACTTAAACATAGGCAGTGTAATGTAGGTGTTATTAGATTATTTACCAGCTATCGTAGTGATTATTCAGAAATATGATTTGAATCAAAGTTTTCAATACAGACAAAGTTACATCAAATCAAATCATAAGGATTTATTTTTTTCTACGTCCTACAGTTACAGTTATTTACAGCCATGTTTTTCTGCCTATTTTTTCATCTTAGATCTCTATAAGAAACTTGTCAATTGTCTTTCATTTTCCTTCACAACAAAGGCTTGCCATGTAGTTAGGGTACATTGTTTCTCAAAGGCTTACGTTGGACCTGACAAGTCCCGTTTTAGAATTGTCGAGTATTTGGCCCAGTCTACATTTTAACACTACGTGATATTATGATCTGTTGTACTGATTGTTTTTATTACGGAAATAATCCATAAATAGCCTTGCGAAGGCGAAAATCCTCCCACTAGCTCAGTGGGAGTTTTGCCTTCTGTGCAGTAGGTTCTGGGTTCGATTCCCATCCAGGACAAACATTTTTGTGCTGAAAATGGATGGTTGTTCTTTGTCTGGGTGTTTCTATGTAAGTATTTAAAAAAAAAAAAAACTATTACTTATCTTGTTTCCATAGTACAAGCCCGCTTTTAGTTTGGGGCTAGATGGCAGATGTGTGAAAAACGTCCACCAATTTTATTTCATTATTTATTAAAAAAAAGAGAAATATGTCATAATTTTAAAATTTGTTTTCGACCACTCTTAATATTGGTGTCACGAAAAACTACCGGCTTATTTTCCAAAAGCCCTTCGAGGTAAGAAGTTACATCATCTTTTAAAAATGTTTATTTACCGTGCTAATCTACAGACTTGCCTGACATCATTTATGCATTATGTATTAATGTGCACGCTACGCTAACTTTAAAATACCTGTATACATTTGATTCTAAGCACAGTTTTCTCTATGGTCCAGTCGCTGGAACAATTCAATCTATGTATCATGTAAGGTAAGCGTCCACAATGTGACCAAAATATAATGCGTATCGATACTGTGAGTGTGTATTATCGAGACTTGCAATCGAGTTCTAGTACCAGTGTAGATCGGTTTGTCTGCTCCTAAATTTCGTAACTTTTTATCATCCACCCGCATCTTCAGTCTACCCGTGAACATGGCGCATGCAACTGTGCCGAAATATCGGGAACTCAACAAAAATAATAACCGTGGTAAATATCCCGTGAGTACTAATAGTAATGTTGTAAACCACCACGAAAGTCTAAAACAGTATTTATCATGTGAATACATAGTAATTAAACACAGATTGTGCCGTCATAGAGTTAACAAGCAACCTAATAGCATATTTATCAACGTTAGCTTCTGTATCGACATTGTCCTCTGTATATAATTGATGGATTATATAATTCCTGCTAACTTGTAGTTTCTGCTCAGTAATCAAAAAACGCCACACTAAATTCAACCATATTTCACACATGTGTTTATGTACTGACTGGTTGATGTTATAATTCAGTCTGTTGATTTAAACGTACAAAATTCGTCTTTCCAGCTACTCCAACGTTAGCAATAACAATGATAAATTAATGGTTAAATATAGCGTAAACAGAATGTGGTTGGTCACTAAATTAACATACGCCTTCATTGTAATTGATATAAATTACATACTTCATACGACGCTGGCCGAGCAGTAGCATGTGCGCGTCACACCCTAACGGCACCCGATTCGATTCTCGGCAGTGTTTGTGATGTCTAAATTATGTATGTGTAAACTTAAAAACGGTGACGGAAAACATCGTGAGGAAATCGGTATGTCCAAGAACCAAAAGTTTAAAGTCATATTATATGCCACTCACCAACTCACACTGGGCCAGCATGGTGGATTACCGAACCCACCCTCTCTCTCTCTCTCTCTCTCTCTCTGAGAGAAGGCCTGTGTCCCAGCAGTCGGAAAAAGATAGACTGATTATGATGATGACATATTTCTAGTGAGCTCTTAATCTGGATCACATGATCTCTTACTACGTAAAACATATCCGCACTCCGCACCAACCTACGTGTCGTAAATATGAACTGTTGTGATCTGAAAAAATAACTAGACTAAGGTATCGAACATATATATCTTTTGTGTCGCGATTATTCCTTCCGCCCCTCGTGTTTGCATATAGCCCTAACGTCAGAGGTATTAGGTCGAATTTTCCAGAAATTAAGGTTGAGCAAAAATATAAAGAATCTTTCACCATGGCGGTTGAATTTCGCGACAGTTGTAGGTACTTGTCCAAAATACGTGACATGGCTTTCATATCACACGTCGAGACGTCATTTGTTTGCTGTCAACAAGTCGACCCAAACAGGTGTTCCGTTCATTAATAACAACCTGTTAATTTGGTAATGAACAACCTGATAAAAGAGGTGCGTGGGAAAAGCCAACAATTACAAAAGTAAACTGTAATTCAGTGGTTCCTACAAGCACTTACGCAGACTTTACCAAAAGGGACGCATAGGACCCCATTAGCGCAGGTTTGAGCCAAATGGCATACAGCTTGCCATGGCACGGCATGGCTTGGCTTGTAGAAAGAAGCGTGGAAATGACGATAGTACGTCATAGATGGAGATTTTTTCATGCAGATTGTAATTTGGTCACTTTAATTAAAAACCGTAACCTAAGATCTAACACTACCTATCTACTCGTACCTAGTGGTTATTTTGCTAGGTGCGAGATCGTCCGATGCAGTGAAATACTTTCCATAATCAGGTCAGAGGTGGCTCCCACATAACTAACTACATAAAACTTTTAATCTAGATAGGGTAGGGTATTTTTTTAATTTATTATCTTTATAGCTAGACGAATTGGAATATAATGTCGTATTTGATGTGTTTTGTATAAAAGATTCTAAATCTAAGCCGATATTCGAAATATTCGATATCTAATATTCGAGCTGCGGCGTGCTCGCACGACCCAGGGTATTTTTTTTCCTCACGGCTTATTTGCTCACAAACCCGATACTGATACATTATGTTAATGAAAAAAAAAAAAAAAAAAAAAAAAAATATTGATGCACAGAGGTAAAGGAACGGGCTCTACAAGAGCGCAAGATGTCACTGATATTACCCTATTTTTGGAGACGTAATATTATCATGCTGATGATTCAATGTTATATTAACAGCATGTTTGAAAAAAAACAACATGGAAAATAAAGTAAGTGTCTTTTATTAAAATTAAGTAAATGTCTTTTATTAAATTAGTCGTCGCTATTTACCCTAAAACCAAGAGCATCGAAAGTCATCAGTTGCTCAAAATAGTTAGATATTTAAGCTTCATTCCAAAAAGATCTAATGTAACAAAGAGTTTCAGAACAAAGATAGCTAAATACAACCCTAACTCTTAGTTATCTAGGGCTAGACTAGAGCATCTTTCGACTAATAACTGGTGACACGAAGGAGGAATGCTATTCAATAGTGGGTGGGCCGTTTATGACTGGCAAGGAATGGGTACTAAATGAAGTGACAAGGAATGGGGGAATTATTTAATTAATCACTTAACAGTCACATGGATTCCAGATGAAATTCTAAAATTAGTACTTAGTTGGAACAGGCATGAAAAAAGGTGGCGTGGAAGTACCGAAATTGAGAACTTGAGAAGAATCAAAATGATACGTAAAGTGCTTTGCATAAACGAAGTCTCCCAGAGGCGGCGCTATCATCGCGCGTCCTTCACCTTCAGTGTCATTTCTCGAGTAGGGCCTGCATTCTGAACGAAAGTTACCGCGTAAGTGAAGTGATACGCTAAGTGAACTTAATAAAAATAGTAATTTTACTTGCTGATTAATACAGAAATATCAAAATATGAAGTAACAACAATAGGTTGTAGTTAATTTACGTTTTCAATTCCACATTTTAACTTTTTCCTGTAGATTAGGGAGATAAACGCCCATTCATTTAGATTAGCACCTCACCTACGCGTTCACTGAGCTGCCAGAATCGACCGGCAGCACTTTAAACTATTTTAGGCATCGTATACAATTTTTTAACGATATCAAATTAATAAAAATCTCACTAGCGTCCAAAAACCTGACAACTAAAACTCTAAACTTAGCTGAACTTAACAATCAAACGTAGGATCTTTGTGAAGTAGTAGAGTCGAAAAAAGCCTTCTATGGATCATTTCGAAAGTAAACATTGATTCGTCTACGTATAGATCATAGGAACAGTAGGTTAGAAATCCCTGTGAAGGAGAACATCGCGAGGAAACCATTTTAACACTAGGCTTGCTACGTTCAAATTGATAATCTTGTTTATTGTCGGGACTTAACTATACAAAAAAAAAAAAAACATTTATTTATCTCGACATTTCGACCTTGTTGCAATAGGTGTGGTCACGAGCTGACTGAAGAATGCGGGGGGCATCTCGGTGCGAAATGAGGATGTTGAGATCTACATTAATTATTTTAAACATTAAATTATCTGTATCAAATCGCGAAAGCTTAAGGTTACCTTACGCTGTGTTCTACAGCCTCTGTTGGCAGCCAGTTCCCATTCCAACCTAGTGTATATTTACCATATTTGACCACGCCGTCTCTAAATATACCTAAATACGTTTTGGTGTAAAAAAAAAAACCAGACAAGCTTTTCTAAAATCTGTTATTGGCACTGTACGCAGATCAAAATGAGTTCAAACATCATCAATCTACTGTTAGTTACTGAGGAGTTCCGTTTTCCACCTTCCGCATCCATCATCAGATCAGCTCGCTGTCATAACGTTGTAATGTCATCGGAACTTGACAGGCATGCACAATTTCAACTCAATTGACAAGGGAAACTGGTCTAAAATTGAGTTGCAAGATTTGACCTTAACATATTCATATTCATATTCATTTAATGCGTAAGTATCATTTACATATCAATTATAACGTAGTCGGTGGTAAAAAATAATGTCCAATAAAAACAATTATTAATTAATAATAAAAATTAAATTATAAATTATCAAAATTATAATACATTCATTGTATACTTGACTGGACTGGACCTGGACTAATCTACATTACAGTCGAGGAAATCCTTTACACTATAAAACGTCTGATCGACCAGCCAGCGCTTCAAACGAGACTTGAAGCAAGCGAGATTGGGAGCGGCGGTGATGCAGCTTGGTAATATACAACTTGTTAAAAATTAATGTTTTCACAACGTCAATATTGCTATTTGCAATAACGTCAATATGTTTACTTATGTGTAAAAGTAGTTAAAATGTGTTTGTTCCAGAGGTGAGAGGAGCAAAAACAAAAACTGCCATTCAACAACCACCGATCAATGTTTACTTATGTTTAATATGTCAATATGTCTACTTTTAACTGAGACTAAGTTTAAACGATATATCGTATTTAATGATCGTGAAATTCCGATTTGCTTATTTGAATGAACAAACGTGATCGGAGCGAAACGAGTTCACGTGTGCGGTCGACCAAAACATGGTGTGACTTTGTATTATATTGTATATTGTGGGACATTTCCATTGTCTTCAATTTTAGAGTTATTTGGCATTAAATTTTTTTTTTTTATGGCACTTACGCTGAATACATAATTTTCGAAACCTGGTTAGTTAGTGCAAGTATGGTTTTTAACCAGTTTTCGGCAAGATATGAATGCGGAATAGTAAGGTCACATGTATTATACGTTATGTGTTATACGTGTATGTGTGTACGTGTTGTAAGCCTTTCTTTGTTATAGCTTTAATGTATCATAGTCAGAATTGCAATTAGGGAATAGGAAGCAATTTCGCGTTATATTTACTGAAGAGCAGAGCTCTATCACGTAGTCACTATTGTTTAAACTGCGCTCAAGCGGCAAATTGCCGGCAGCCCGGCTATCCGTTAACGATCTATATATGGCAATATTCTCAGCTTTTATTAACCGTTAAACACACCTCTGGGTTAGGTCGCAAGGCTGCCTATCCACCAGAGAGGTTCTACGCTGTGTAGCTACGGATGTGTTTGACATCCACCAATTAAAAACCTTTATTATCATAGCACCGGTGGAAATGGGTTCAACGAAGCTGTTTTTATATAGAAGGATGCGTGCCAAGGATGGGAGCTAGGGATGCGCGAGTGGTGTAGCTATGTGCAGAGCAGATTACATGACGTACTACGTAGTTACTAGTTAGTGCGCGTTTGTCACTGACCGCATTTTCACAGCTAACTGCCGCAGCGCATCTTCATGGCGGACCGGGTGCCGCTATACCTCTTAGCATTAGTGGAAACGGTCACATCTCTGGTGGGAAGGCAGCCTAATGCCGTTATTTTTTGCTTGTTTGTTTTGGCTTAAGCATACATGACAAATTAAGGTGCATCGTTTCGCTCAGCGCGCGAAATTCAAATTTTGTTGCGTTTTTTGTCAATTACAGCTTAATTACTCATCGTAGGTCCATGAAAACTAATTTTGCGATAATAAATAGATTGATCTAGACATTACACCAACCAAAAATTCAATTTGAAAGCTAGTGTATGTACATTTTTCGCTAAACCTAAAACCAAGATGATAATCAGCTTATTGAGATTTGTAGCTAAACCAATGTTATCTAGATGATCATTTTACCCGTAATTTCTTAGAACAACTTATTTATTGGCGCAAAATTGGTTTCAATAAATCCACGATGAGTAATTAAGCTGTAATTGACAAAAAACGCAATGAAATTTGAATTTCGCGCGATGAGTGAAACGTTGCACCTTAAGTTTAGCATGGAGGTAATCTCCGTCCTCGCCTTCTTCTGACCCTCATCGATTCGAAATTTTGCTCATGGTATTGTAATGGTTATGTGATTTTATGTCGAATTGTCGACGTAGTAATTTCGTTGACGATTCGCTCACATCTATACTCGCATTTTTGCTTTAAATTCGACCCAGCGACATTTTTAGTATGACATACATAAAAATGTATCTTACGTATATACTTATAGTTGATTGAGATTGAAAATGAAAAACCAATGGTCGGACTAAGTGACATGCGTTGGGAGAGGACTCAGTGGACTGATCAAGTGAGTGAGTGGAGTGGGATCAGTAGGTAGACAGATAATGAATATTGCTGTTGCTAACATACTTAAGGGCACAGATGAAAAAGGTCCGAACCAAAGATACACTAAGTAAAACACATGTACATTAAATGTTATAAATATAGTAATAGACTAATTTATTAATTTGTAATTTAGTTACAATAAAATCGTATTTAGTCTGAATATTTAGTTACAAGTATTAAAAGCCAAAACCGAGATTCTTATGACGTCATAGAGCTTAAATTTATTGGAATTTCCAAAAAAAAAGAAACTTGTATACATATCAAGTTAGGACCCGACATCTGTGTCTGAATGCCTCGGTGTCAATCATTTCAAGCCCCTCACTCAAAGAATCCACAGGCGTCGAGAGATCTGAAAAATATACAAAGTTAATGAAAAATCTGTCGTATTATTTTAACTAAGTATGTACTTAACTAAGCTTACTGACTTAGGTAAACTAAGTCAGTAAACTGGCACAAACTGCCTCTCCGAATTTCAAAGTAAATACAGAACAACAGTATTTACTGTAAAGTAGTTACAGCCACTGTAAATACACAGGCAAAGGCAAACAGTCTGCTGAAATACGAAGCTACTCGCGGTTGCGTGGATGGAAATTTAATGAGCCTAAAATAAAATGCAAGTTCGTTTGTCATTATTAACTTAGCTCTCAGGCAATTGCTCAGGTTCTTAATTTACTTTTTCTTAATTCTTAACTTTCTACGTCCATATTTCAAACTTTGTTATTATGGTAAATACAAAAATGGTTGGTATTATGGTTGTTATTGTGTCAGGGCCTAAGGCAAGACGCAGATAAAATTAAATAAGGAGGTGCTATGCTAGAAGAGGCCTATGTCCAAGCAGTGGATCGATAAGGGATAAGATGATTTAGTCAAATGTATATTCATGTATTGGAATTTGATGTGATGGAACCGGGTATGTCCGAAAACTGCGACCAAGACCAGAACATACAGAGTACGGGCAGAAGCGTCCTGCCAAGAGTGGAGATTATGGCAGTCTTCTCTATTCTAAGGGGGGGACCGTTATCCAGCAGTCTTCTAGCTGACGACGACGATGATGTGACGATGTCAGAAGCACGGATCGCCACGGTGAAAACGAGAAACACTCCTACGCTAAATAGTTATTGTCTATGCCCAGATTGCTAAGCAGAGTTCCGTTTATAATTAGTCGTATTGCCCGGCGTCGTTTCCCGCTAAACCAAACTTAGTGCTATTGCTGTCTTTTACTAATAGAAACACAAGAAATAGATAGCATGCATTTTAGTTGACTGTCAAACGAGTGCGAAGAAATACGTACACTAGCGACACTTTAAACTTGTTTTAAATCGGGTTTGTTTTAACCCGCTACGGTTTCGTCTAAGTTTGTATGGAGAACTAAGATCTGACAAATTTAACAGCACTATAATTCATGCTATCTCTATCTTGTGTTTCTAAGTATTTAGTAAATGACAGCGATAGTTTAATTGCGTTTAGTGAGTGCACGGTGGAATTGCGGCCAGTCAGACTCAGATCAAACGTGCTTAAAGCTGACAAGATGTATAATATAATTTTATTTATATGTACTTAGGTACTTTACATTGTATAACGCATTTAAATGATCATTGTATTCAATAAATAGCCTCTACTTAATTTGCATACTATTGCATATTATACAAAAGGTTATTATTTTTGACTTTTAGATGAATATTTACCATTAAATAACTTTGACTTTGACTTTACATAGATTAGGCCATCGGGTTTACACGGTTACCCCACTCCAAAAATGTCCAAACGACTGTTTGGAATCCTTCCCTCGGGTCTGTTTGTGGAGTAATTAAAACACAATCAAGCGTTTTAACTCCATTGCTGTTAAATTAATTTGGATAGTTACGAAATAACCTTTTTTAGGATTAAAAGGCAGTTCAAAGGCAATCATTTTAATGTTTTTTATCTCGAAGAACAGGCGATAACCATAATGTTGTTTTATTAATGATTTTGTACTTTAAATGTCGGCAAGTCCTTCTCACTGAGTGGTGAAAGCAGAAAAATATATTGCTAAGTAAATGTAACATGTTTACTTCGAGCTGTACCACCATACACAAAAGAAAAGAAAAACTTAAACTTCTCAGGGTTACGAGCGCAGTGCATTGCCGCGCATGGTTTTGAATTGTTGAAGTTTTAAATGCCACTAAGCAATATTTTTTTTATTTATTCACTAAAACGGCACAATACGCCAATTATACACAAAAATCTTATTTTTGAAATTTATTTTTAAATCTTATCTTATTTATTTATACACAAAAATCTTAAGATTTAAAAATAAATTTCAAAAATAAGATTTTTGTGTCAAACAAAACAAACAAAATCTTATTTTTGTGTATCATTCTTTATATCTTTCTTATTTTGTGTATTAGTCAATCATACACAAAAATCACTATAATATAATGTCGTACAAAATTACTGTAAATTATTACAGTTAGTAAATGAATATGTCAATAAATGATCACTAACAATTAGTCACATCTAAAAAAAAAAAAAAAAAAAAAAAAAAAACAAGCGTGATGCTTACCATCAGGCGAGAGACTTTCTTGTTTCGTCACTCGTTTGCTTGAAAAAATCCTGAATCTCTTATTCGCAAGTTGGCTATAAATATTCGTAATTTTAGTGTGTATATAACACTCTTTCTGTAAACTAAGTTACGAGAAAAGGTGTGGCGCGTCTTCAAAGTCTGAAGTAGTTGGAACTATGTCATCATCATCAACTGACCGAAGACGTCCACGTCTGAACAAAGGCCTTCCCTTTAGAGCGCCATATTGAACGACAAAACTGAACTAACCAATCAAAACCAAGTCACCAACTACTAAAAAAGTATATAAAATAAATAAAATTATAAGTAAGATTATAAATGAACGTAATAAATCTATGTTAATATTAATTATGTATAGTATAGTGCACGACATACAATTATTAACTATTTGCTCCTGCTGCCGTAATGAAATTAATATCTACCACAGATTAGACATAGCCAGTATCAAATATTAAACAAAACGACCACCAATAAATACGATACGAATAGACAAATTGGTGACGTCATTGGGGCAACGTTCTCATAATATTATTCGGCGTTTTCCGCATATACTCATTTATGTTTTCCCACATAAGTACTCTTGGTCTTTGATCGCTGCCTGGATTTCTTTTCTTGTTGACTTCGATTTTGTAATGATTCAAGCTCACATAGATTGTATGAAAAGAGGGCTTACTTTAATTATGCAAAATAACATTATACGATCACACATTCCTTCTGAGTGGGCATCGCAAAACGCGACCGACCAAGGCCCATTTCTTGACCGCTTGCAGTAGATCTCACAGGTGTCTTAGTCATAATTTCATTGCAAATATTATCAAATGTTATTTATTATTTAATGTTATTTAAGTTATTGATATTGAATATAAATAAAGTTTTAAAATCATGAACGAAGAAAAAAAAAATATATATCACACACTCATATAGTATGGTAATGTCAATTTTTAAGCCATTGTAGGCATAATAGACAGCGAGAAAGGATTTTTTAAGCCGTTTTATTTATTTATTATTAAATGCCTGTCACACTTACAGCAACGCCAAGGCGTATTTCAAGCCAGCAACATTCCAGTCAAGCTAAATTATTATATCAAAATAGTTCCAATCTAAAACAAACGAATTAAACCTGTAGGTAAACAACACGACTAAGTTTACTACAATCTACGTTATATCAAAGAACAATACTCTATTATGTACACAGATTGTAGAGTTCTGCTATTTTATAAAATACTAGCATGCTCGCACCGCTTCGCTCGCATAGGATTCACTATTTTCAAAACCTAATTTCACTTCTTCTAGGGTCGATTTTTGAAAAATACTGAGACATGCCTTTCTTTATGTTTTATGCTTATTACACAAACCGACCAGACAAACTTTGGGGGACAACCCCTTTAGATTTGGAATTACAGAAAATCCGTTTTTATTGTCCATCTAGACCATATGAAGAGTGTTGGGTAAACATTTTACGACTCTTACATGAGCGGTTTGGTCTGTGCGTTGATTCCTAGTCAATGGGTTTTGTTCTTTTATGTATATATTATATTATAAGTATAGATTACATAGATAATATAGAAACCTGTTGCTGCGCGTGCTGTGTATTGAAAAACGATAACACAACGGACACAAATCCCTAGGGGCAGGGATCGATCGGAAATTCGGAGCTCGACTTCTTGAAGAGGTAATATAATTTGCATGAGAGATAAAGCTAGGTATTTACCTTATCTGATATCATCAGCTCGTTTCCGCTCATTGTTAGGCATTATATGACTCGTTCTCCACAGTGGAGTTCCTTTGCCAACTCGTCCCGAAAGGATAAGCTTGTGGGACGAGTTGGCGAATTTAAAAGGTACAACTTGATTTCCCTCGTTCCAAACAAGTCTTGGCCGGGTCTTTTCTCATAAATGAAGGTAAAATCCTACAATGTCTTTGTCCTATCTTTGGCTCGGTACGGCCTGCATTTCCTGCAAAGCCTAACAGAAATAATTCCAACAGGTTAGGCCATCAATTCTAGAGCTTATCAAATACATCTATTATATATTCTGACTGTTGCCTATTTTTCATCATACATTTTTAGTTACTGCCTATGCATATAATACCGTCTGAAGAACATCCTACTACTAAGTCCGATAGACAGACAGGCAGTGTTACATTCGCGTTTATAATATTAGTTAGGATTACTAATAATGTGGTTTATATTGTGTAGCCTAAAAATATATTTTTTTACTGATTGAGTTACGAAAAATACCTAGCCTCGGTTGATAATGCATCACAATACTTTTTTAGAGTTAAGAATTATACCACAATCAAACCATTGTTAGCATGCGAGTGACTCACCGAGGTTTATTTTTTAAGCCAGCTGCCGATTTCGGAGCGGAATCGGGCTAAAGTCGTGCTATATTATATTTTCTCTACATTGTTTTGTAACACGCTGCTGTGCTACATTTCGGAGAGCACAGCGCAGTCAGAAAGTGGTGAATTTGTCCTGAAACCTGTAGCAATTGTGATCATTGGTAGTACATGATTATAATAGAGCAAAGACGGCTTTAATTTGTACAAAAAGTATACTATTAAATTATCCGATAATTCAGTATATTTATTTATTTAAGACCATCAGCACAATAATACAAATTGAAGAACATATATACATTTTATAAAACAGCCAATTATAGATCTATTATGTTTTAAGTAATTATAAGCAATATCGTTTTAAATCACTACTCATTAATTACTAAACAAGGTTGACATACAAAGTGCTGAATTTTTACACATGCACGAGTGTTGGTGAATGGTATAATGTCGTGAAACGTGAATTTCGTGTTGTTTCCAAAACTCCATAGAAGGCTCTAGTAAAGTTTTCACCACTTTACTGGGGCATGACTTGGACTTGACCGTGACTTGCTTTGCTCGCCTTTGACCGTGAATATGACTTGTTTGATAATATCTAACAAAACTTGAGAATATATATGTATACTTGACACTGGCAAATGCATAAGACGTGCGACGCCAAAATCCTCTTTAGGAGGAAAGAAAAAAAAAATGGTACAAAATAAATGCCGTTAATTCCATTTACGCGGGTGACGTCTCTTGTGACGTCATAGAACATGTGATTTACTATTTATTTGCTTTACGCTTTAACACCGGTAATAGTACACTTTAGTGTGACTTTTCAATTAACGAATACGGCTCGTTTACTAAATATTGCGAATTATTTGAAATTTACGAAAAGCATTAAAATTACTTTTGTTGCAAAAATAGAAATTGGTAAGTATGATTTATTATTTAGTTTTAAATTGAGTTAACCTTCGGTTTTCTAGTTTTTCGGATTACCGGATCCGGATATTGTTTTCTAGTTACTTTATTTACGTTAAATACTGTATTTTATTCTAAACTTGCTGATGCCTGCGAAGCTTGGCCTTCGGCCTCGCTAAACTCGTCATACAAACCTTGTCCTCACAATTACGAACACAACAAAAAAGAAATCATCAAAATCGGTCCAGCCTTTCTCAAGTTATAGTGTGACCAGGAAAAACGACAACATACTAGCTGCGCCCCGCCGTGTCACTCGCTATTCTACAGAACCCAAATAACCTATAAATGTTAATCCAGGGAGTAAGCAACCTACGTAGCAAATTTCATTAAAACCCGTTAAGCCGTTACAGAGTTGATCGGGAACAAACACACATACTTACACAATCTCTCGCATTTATAGTATTAGTTTAAAGTATAAAATGTTTTTTATTAATATAATATTTTAGAATATACGTTTTTTATTATAAGTACCTAATAGATTTATGAAAAAATAAAATAAAACCAATGTTTATGAAAAGCTAACAAACAGACAGATTACATTCGCATACTTATAAAATATGCTGTGATATTATTATCACACAGAAAAACCCCTTTTCATTTCTACGTACATAGAATAAATAACTACGCCTTAAACTCTAGGTACTCCTACCACATCGCAAAAGCCTCGCAGATATTCAGTTTAAGCTGAACTGTTGAGGTAATTTCTATCCCTAGCTAAACTCAGTTACTCTTCTGAACCTGAACCTCTGAGGTGTGTGCACGTAATGAGAAACGGTTGGTCCCAAATGAGAACATCAAGCAACTATGATGTTCTTAATATAATTAATGTGATTTAAAATTACTTATAACTTAGGGCTGCATTGATGACCAAGCTTGAAGGCCTACGAAGCCATCATAGCGTGGCCAAAGGCTTGTATAGTGCTTTAGTCAAACAATGGGAGTAAAGAATGTATTGAAAGTAATATTTTTTTAATTAATCATTGGGTTTTTTTTCACCACGCCGTTCTTTTGACTGCCCCGGTGGCTCAGTTGGTAGTGAACCTACCTTCTGTGTTTAGGGGCATGGATTCGATTCCCATCTAGGACAAACATTCATGTGATGAATATTTGTGTTTGTTCTATGTCTGGGTGTTAATATCTATATAAGTATGTATTTAAAAATATCTATGTACGTATATCAGTCTCTGGCAGCCATATTACAAGCTTTGCTTAGTTTGGGGTCAGATGACCGTGTGTGCAAAAAATGTCCCAGATATTTATTTATTTGTTTCTTCAAGCGCTTTTTTTTTTAAATAGGCATTGATGCATGTACCGCTTGAACCTTTACAGCCAAATACTGAATAAAACATTTTGCACTATTTTTGAAACAGAAATTATATATTCTGTGACAAAACTCGATAATAACATTATAATTCGTTGACAATAATGGATTTTCAAAGGAAACTGCTACTGGCTAAAACTCACCAGCAATGAAATTCCCATAGATAAGAATGTATACTAGGAAATTCCATACAACTTTGCTGTCACCTATCCGAGTAGCGCAAAGAGATCGACTTTGCGTAAAGAAGGTTGTCAAAATAATCACCACATTACAAGCATTATTAAGTAAAATAAAATGAATGTGATAGAATGACGTAAACATTGTAAAAATTACTCACCTACGGGGTAATATCGAGCAAGCTTTACAATTTTTCGTAAGACTACTTTCGCCGACTATTATGCTTTAATAATAGAATTTTTGGCAGCAGTTTTAGTCTATCGTCATAATATATTATGATATAGGCTAGTGAAATCATATCTGGCAAGTACTCAAGAGATAGCATCTTCTTAGCCAACAGGGATTTTCATCTAGAGTGACCACTATATATGTTTACTCAAAAAAGCTCGTAATGTGGTCATTATTTTGACAACCTTCTATGAGCAAAGTCTGCCTTGCCGCGCTAATCGAATAGGCGCCAGCAAAGTTCTCGAGTCAGTCGATCAAAGCCATTATTGCCGAGTTTTGTTTCTAAAGTAGACAGGTGCACAAACTTGCCTGCGCAATGGAAAATCGACAAATTTAATATTCTAATTTAAATGAAATTAAAATTTGAATTGATATTTAAAATCCTACTAAGCTGGTTACGCTGGTACGCGCTGTGATGGCCTGGACCCGTGCTACGCTGCGCTTTCGGCTTTCATCGTCGCTGCCAGCAATACAGTCATTACAGACCACGACAGTAATGTACTAACATTTTGGCATTTCATACATTTTTATAATATCTATTATATTGGACCAAAATAGATATACAATATGTATATGTTTTGCGCTGTTTATCAATACTACGTTTTTTAAATATGAAATTGAAATATTAATAGTTTTTTTAGTTCCGAACACGACATTGATTATCGACTTTATGCGTCGTCGTGCAACCCGACCACGCAAAACGTCATCATCTTTCTGCCCTAGTCCATAACGAGCGCCGACCTAAAATAAGGTGCAACGTTTCGCTCAGCGCGCGAAATTCAAATTTTATTGCGTTTTTTGTCAATTACAGCTTAATTACTCATCATAGGTTCATGAAAACTAATTTTGCGATAATAAATAGATTGTTTCAAGAAATTACACCAACCGAAAATTCAAGTTGAAAGCTAGTATAAGTACATTTCTGACTAATCCAAAAACCGAGATGAAAATCAGCTTATTGAGATTCGTAGCTAAGCCAATGTTACCTAGGTGATCATTTTAACCGTAATTTCTTAGCACGACTTATTTATTGTCGCAAAATTGGTGTCAATAAATCCACGATGAGTAATTAAGCGTAATTGAGAAAAACGCAAGAAAATTTGAATTTCGCGCGATGAGCGAAACGTTGCACCTTAAGTAATTTAAATAAAACAATTTATTTTCTTCTAATCTGGAATTACTTCTATAATATTTATACAATATTGCTACTCTGGCCGCGGGAAAATTATAATTTAGCTACAATGCCTTTAAAAGTTCCGGCTTTGCCTTTCAAATCCCCCTAAGCTTAGGAGGTTTCAATTTAAACTTTGTGGTTTTCGAGATGGCCTTTAAAACTTAGATCGTGAAGCATATTGATGTCATTGCAACCACGGATTAGTGCGAAATCCGACGCGCTTAAAGCAAGTGGACACTTTGATATCTATGTCAATCAATACGGCATATCAGTTACTTAACTTCCCTAACTTATCTGATACCGCTGATAAGTAAAACACCATTAAACAATAACACCCAATATCATTAATATGGACCCGATTATGTCCGAAAACCGCGAGCAAAACCACCACAGGACGGACAGCAGCGCTCTTTTAGTTAACTGTGAGCGTTCTATGATCCTTAAGCGCCTGCTAAACGTGGGGATCATGGCATCCCCTCGTTCGTTCGTAAAATCGACCCCTAAAGTTTGTATGGAAATAAAACCTATTTTCATGCTAAGCCAATGAAACTCGGTTTGTATACTGAGCATAAAAAGGACGTATCTACCCATAAGGACGTGAAATGTTTCATTTACTGCAGCCTAAGCGAACGAAGCCGTGCGGGCAAGCTAGTAAATAATAAAATTAATAATTTTACAAAATGCACAACTAAGTAATGCAAAAATATTCATAACTAGTAGGGTTTTTTCTCCGTACCATTATGAATGATAACTATTTGAAGTCAAGCAGAAACTGTGACGATTATGTCGAAATTCGAAGCACTAAGCGACATCTTACATCCTTATTGGCCGCCCATTATACTGCCGGATATTTAATTATTGTTTAATTTTAATTTTAATTGTATTTTCGGTGTTTTATAAAGTTATATTGTATTGTATTGTATTGTATTGTACAATCGGGTTACGCATTTTTCTATGGCCATTAGCACTCTTCTTTATATAATTTATCTATGTTAGTAGTGAGTCTCAAGTGGTTTTTTTTTGTGACCATTGGATGCGACCACCGTAAGAAGGCGTACCTCGTAGTCGTCAATCTCAAATCTCCGATCTTGGTTCTAGCTTAGCACGAGGTCCCCGTTTCGCACAGTAGTGTCGAAAATACGAATATCATTGTGATATCCGTCAATAGACGGGTCCTGGAAAAAAAAACTTGAACCTCTTTTACTACCTATGATAGGTACTCGTATTATTATCTATTCTTCGGTATTTAGTATTCTGAATACGGTTGTTACCAAAACATCTCGCATAGCAAATAAATCCCATTTCCGTCGATCTCGTCGGCACGTCTCGGTCCGTTTAATTTCCCGTCCGTGCAATCACCGGGCCGCACCCCTTACTGGAAACGGGACCGGGATCGTTATTGCCGGGGTTGCCTGGATTCGCTTAATGACGCGGGCTGCTCCTAATGTATATCTGCGTGCATTTAGCCAAGTTACTATTGCGATAGGAACTGAAGGATAACCCATGCAGCTAGCTATGGTACCTTCTCAAGTTTTCATTTTTTCGTTTTTTGAATAAACAATTTGTAGTTTGTCAACCTACATTAGATTTTTTTATGACACAAATTATTACTCTCTCTTGACATTTTTGGTTCCGTAAGTATTTCATTTCTTTTCAATCATTCTAGATCGCTTTATACTATACTAGCAACGCTCCGCGGTTTCACTCGCTATTCTACTTAAACCGAATATTTTTTTCGGGATAAGCCTATGTGTTGTTCCAGGATATAGCCATACCAAATTTTATCAAAATCCGTTCAGCCGTTACAGAGTTAAACGAGAACAAACACACATACTCACGCACAAACTTCCGCATTTATAATATTAATGTGACAGTGTGATGCCCTGAGTTAAACCTTAGTTCATAGTACTACTTACTGCATCTTTTTTTTCCTATACCTACTTTATGTGGTGTATATGTATAACAAAGAGTAATTTATTATTAGTAAATTTGTCACTACTGGCGTGGAACACGCGGAACATCACTAAAAGCGCTCTCTGATTGGCGAAACGAAAAGAGTATCTATTATCATACAGTTTCTTACATATTTTTTAAAGAGAAAAACCCACTTACTGCACCTATTTGGAGTATCGGTCCTATGTCGGTAAACAATAAGTACCAAAGTTTTCGGTCATTCTATTACGTTACTTGGTAAGAAATACCTACTACTGACTTCAGAGTGCCTAGTGCGAGTCTTTCCAAATACGATTACTTACTCGATGCGCAAACGTTAACTATAATTTTTATGAAATAAAAGCAGCGCACTCATCTAGATGGCACTGCTCTTACTTCATACAACGTAAACGCGATAGAATAGGTAAACTCAATTACAAAAACTCGCACTCGGCACTCAGGTTGGATCATTATACTACGGCGTCGTCGAGACTAAACAAAACAATACTAAAATAAAAACAAAAGACAACAATGAGAAAGCAAAATGGTCCTGACAAGAACTGAAACTCTCAACCAACTCACGTAACTGTAAGACCACCGCTGTACAACTTTCATAAGTTAATATCAAAGTTCGTAATAATGACCCTCCGGTAACTATAGAGTGGCGTAGAATGTCCAATGAGGTTTTATTCCGCGAACAGTCGGTAAAACTTCAACCTGAAAAACCAAGTTTTCGTTTTGTCCGTGAAAATCGGCACTCCGTTATGGTAACTCGATAACTAACTACTATTTGCGGAATGCCCCAAAAAATGGCTTTCTCGCTGTATAAGTGACTACTAGATCATCTACAAACAAAGAAAACTCTACCTATTTATAACTTTAGTGTAGAATCGTGTATCATTATCGTTGATTTTGATTACTGTGCGCTTCTAACGACAGAAAAGAGAAAAGATTTCCTATGACTATGTTTGCCGCCGTTCTAAAAGTTAGTTCAATACTTTTAGGATGTCCTTACCTGACAAAAAAGGTAAACAAACAAAACTAAAATACATAGACATTTATTTGTGACTGTAGAGAAGTTTTTGAGAGAAGAGAGAATTATTTTGTGTAGTTTTCGTATTTATGCAAAATATTGTGTAATTATGATGAATTTCGTTAATATCCGTGTGTAAATATTTGCATTCATGTTTTTATGTAACCAGGGACTATAGTGCGTGCCTAGGTTGTGTTATTTATATGAGAAAACGGCGATTTTGTGAGAAAGATAAGTTTGTTTACTTTTTTCTGTCAGGTAACGATGAACAGACTTTAACTGCTAAGCTCTGGCTCTATTACATATTCTGTGGCACTTCTGTCTCCAAATAAAAAATAACGTTCAAAAAAACTAATATTGTAAATCCGAAAGCAATTCTATGACAGCTCTCTGTCTGGATGTTTGTCGCTATATCATGGCTAAACGGCTGAACGGATCGACCTACTGCTGCCGTTAAACTACATCCATGCAAAAAATCAGTCGGATCTGTTGCTCTAGTGCTGCGTGAAAGAGCAACAAACCAACAGAACACACTTTTGCATAAATACTTAATATTTGTAGGGGGTAATAGACCGTGTAACACTTTCTTCATCTAAGGCCATTTACTTTCTGTATTCACCCCAGAACTTCAAGGTTGATGTTGTATCCAAATCCCCGCTTTTACCTAATTGAAGGGAACGGTAAAGAACAATTTAACTTGTACCTGAAACGGATTCCGGAATTCTAATTTGCAAATGCTTTCAGTACCCGATATTATTGTCGGACCCGGCCTAAAGCCACGATTCGTAATCAACTCTTCGGCACTCATTAATTACGACATAACACAATTAAAGGAGGAAGGGATGCTTTTAGCCGGATTAAAAAAAAAACAGTAGACTTGATATTTTCCCCCTTTTTTTTGGAAGTTGGTTAAAAATTGAAGGGAAAATACATTTCTATGTTACTTAGTCAGATTAACGTTACTTAACATCTAGATCGAAGAATTTTGATTTGTTTCTGGAACTCAATGTCCTTTGATGAAGTACAGGAAAATGCTTCCTCTAGCAGTTTGAACGTTTTGGTTTAGAAATACACTAATATTACAATATCACACTAATATTACAAATGCGAAAGTTTTTGTGTAAATGTAAGTAGGTAAGTATGTGTGTGTTTGTTCCCGTTCAACTCTGTAACGGCTGAACGGATTTGAATAAAATTTGGTATGGAGGTAGCTTATACCCTGGATTAACACATAATAGGCTACTTTTTATCTCCGAAAAATATTCGGTTTCTATAGAATAGCGCATGTAACCGCGGGGCGCAGCTAGTGTTAATATATGTTTATACATGTTACGCAGTCTTCGAATTTCATCAAAGACATTTTGTTAAAATTTTCTCAAGCTTTGTTCAATCAAGTTCCAATTGCAATTTGCAATCTTCTTCCATTTTTACAATTTGAGCGAAATTATCAAAGGCAGCTAGGTTCTATTGCTAACACTTCAATCAGAAGCGGATAACCTTTAGAAGTGATGTCTTTGTGCCGACTGCAAAAGTAAGACGGTTTTCCTGCCAATTAGTAGGTCGTATTTTTTATTCGGCACACGTTACCGACAAAGGAAGCGCTCGTCAATGAACTTGTGTCTTGAATTCCTAAAATAACTACTCATACGTGCCAACACACGTAAAATACAATCCTTACTAATATTCTAAATTTGAAAGTAACTTTCTGTCTGGCTGTTTGTCTCGATATCACGGCTGAACGGCTGAACGGATTGACCTGATTTTTTGCATAGCTATAGCCTATGGGTCGGAGACGGATATAGGAAACTTTAACTTTAACTTTAAAAATTTTTTTTTAATACACGCGAACGAAGTCGCGAGTAACAGCTAGTACACTATATTTTTAATATCTATAACTAGTTGCGATCCGGATTCAAACGCGTGGAAATTTCTCCAAGACCAGGGCCCCTATTCGGAGACATGACATTTTATCTCGGTCACTGTCTCTCTAATTTAGAATTTAATGGGAGTGAGAGTGACCGAGATAAAATGTCATATCTCCGAATAGGGTCCCAGTAAACGTTCCCAGGATAACTTATGTCACTTTCCTACCTATAAACTACATCCATGCGGATCATCCAACGGATCAAGCATAGACCAAAATAGACTACTTTTTTTTTGTTGGTCCACGGTCAACGAAGTCGCGGGTAACAGCTAGTTTAGTATATTTTCAAGTACTTATTTCATTATCATCATCAGAAGCCTGAAGACGTCCACTGCTGAAGTCGACTCAAGAAAAAAGAATACAAAAGACGAAAACTTTGACTTCCATATCTTTCTATGGTAGAGACTGTGACTATGGTCAATTATTACTTTAAGTATTTTCCTTTGCTTTAGTTATTTCTACATTTAAAATAATACTTTTATTATCCCTTTTTAGTAGTCAAAATGTTATGAAGGAAAAACTTTTTCAGCATGCTGCCACCTAGCGGATTTCGTTCAAACTATGCCGTAACTGCGTAGCGTAAGAAGTGTTTGCGGAACGTAATTCAAATTTTATGCTTGTGGTGGACGTTTAATGGCTACGTAGTACAGATGAAATTCAAGAGATGTCGCTACTCGTTTTTCAAAATACTGCTTTTAAAGATTTAGGACTAGAATCCACCAAAACTATGTGAAGCGGAGCTGGGGTAAATTGTCTCATTTTGTCAAAATATGTAAGACTAAATGTACTTAGACAGTGTTTAAAATTTCCTTGGAAATTGTCATTTCCATCTAGCTTCAACCCACAGCTTTGATAGATACCGGCCCTGAGCTGACATTTCTGAAACTGAAAAGCTACTTCTGAAAGACGTGAAAGGTAGAAAATTCACGGGTATTTTTTCAAGCATTTTATAACTTGGCCACGTGTCTAGAAATTCAGTTGATATATTACGACTTTCTAGATTTCTGATTGTTTTTTTCTTTATCTCCAGGTAACTGGCATCAAGCTGGCATCGTCGGGCTCCGGTAGCCCGGCGCCGCCGCCGGTGCAGTGGCGGATGCGGAGAAAACCAGGTGTCTATACCTTATTTACTTATAATAGCTGATACTTGTGATTTTATTCGGGTTTTCTAAGATTGTCCGTATATTTAAGAAAAAAAAAAGAGGAATTATAGGTCCCGTCACGGTTTAATATGTAGTGGCGGTGATCCATTGTGTCCCTAATAGTTATCTGTAGTATTTGTAAATTGTTGCCATGGTTTCTACTACATCGCATCGTAGCGAGCGTACGTTTATATACGTAGTTATGAGATATGCCTGTGTGTGCGTGGTTTTCAAGAACGACGAGACGCGCGACCACCGCGCGCTGGCGAGAGAGGCTTGTGACAAAGTCACAATGGTGCTACGTATACTTATTAGCACCTTAGAATCGATACCATTGGAAATTATTATTCGCATAGCTTGTAGATAGCATATAGATAGATGCATATAGCATGTAGATTTTTTGTAATATTGGAAGTAATAAACAGTTTAATATTTTTTTACCGATGTTTTTGAGTTACCGGGTTTTCGAGTGGCGACCACGAACTGGAAGACGCAGTGTAGGCGGGCCTCCCTGATAAGATAAGGTGGACCGACGATATTGTAAAAGTCGCGGGCAACGGGTGGATGCAAGTGGCAAGTTGTCGGTCGGTGTGACGGCCTAAGGGGTATGTTCAGCAGTGGTCGTCTTTGATGATGATGAAATGGCAATAACTTTACGCGATCTCAAATAGGACTATCGCCTAACGCCCGGGTGAAGCTTAGAACCCGATAAATTCACCTAACAAATAAATACTTATTCCTTTCAAACTTCATCAACACATGTTAAGCCCACTTAAAAATGTTATTCTAAACATTTACAAATCCAAATAGCACAACTAATTCAAAATGGAGTTCACCTCTATTACAAATGGACCTGATTGAATGGTTTCCAATCTTGCAAAGCTTTCAATGATAGATGAGTTCAAACAACATTTCAAGGAAGCTCCTGCTCTAAAATGTATGATCAAAATAGTGTTTGAGAGAGTTGATCTTCTAAAACCAGGCGTGGGCAACCTTTGGAAAGTCGTGGGCAAAGTTTTCAAACGTTTATAAAGTCGCGGCCTGTAGGGAAATAAGATGTGTCTGTGTATAATAGATATACAAAACAACAATTTGTTATCAATAATAAATTACGTTTTCACCTCAGTCTGTTGCTGCCTTTGTCATTTGCATTTGCAGCATTAGAATTAATCTGTTGTCAAAGTTAACAAATGTTACAGTATTCGGGGGTCAGAATACACTTGCTGCGTTTCAGTATTCGGGGGTGAGTCTCGTATCTTTGAAACCCTCGCTACGCTCAGGTTTGAATACAAGTACTCGCACCAAAAAACAACTTTGCAGCCTTGCATAACAATGGATGAGACTGGCACGAGACAGAAAACAATAGCAAAATGGAAAGGAGGCCTATCTCCATCGATCAGATGGACGATACAGACTGATTTTGGCGATGAGTTGTGTTCCTGGAAGTTCGTACTCGTAGCATGTCGAAGAAAAAAAGACAGACTGAAATGATTTGCAACTGGATTTAGTGTAACCCAAACTAGCGTCAACCGCCAACCCGCACTGGACCAGCGTGGTGGATAAGGCCTAATCACCCTTTGAGGATAGGACGATATCCCAGCAGTGGGATAGAGCGACTAGCGTAATAATACCCGTATGGTAGTAATACGTGGGTAATGGTTAATGGTAATGCCACTAATTGATAAATCCGCGGTGATCTCAGCTCTGACGAATGAAACGAAGAATGCTATTTATGTTTACTTACGAAAGCCACATGATGTTTTAAAACCTACGTTCATCTGTATTTTGTTAACGTTGTAGATAGAAAGATAAAATGGCTGTAAAACTCAATGCCTGTAAAGATATATAATAAATTGCCGAACAAACTAAAAGATTTAGAAAACAACGATTGTTTTATTAATAATCTAAAGTGCATCCTGGAATCCAAATGCTATTATACACTATTGAAGAGTTTTTTAAGGATAATTTTGACAATATACAAATGGACCGCTCCGCACCAATTGTCATACCCTAATAGGGTCATATGTGTCACTAAACCCAAATCATGTTATTTAAGACCTACATATATGTCGCAATAAATCATTGAGTATTGAGTATTGAGTATAATTCGTTACACAACATAAATGATAAACAAAAGACAAAAATCAACTAAAACTAGTCTAGTGTAACAATTGTGTGTACACATGTTGTAAGTTACGGTGATGGACGACTTGTGTCATACGAAGTATAATCAAAAACATGTCTTAAATAATGAAAACATTTTAAACCAATTTGTGAAACGGAAAGTTGCATTATCATACAGTTCTGAGCCATGTTTAAAGTTTCAAGTTTCTAGACATATCTTATCAAGATTTGTACTGAATAGACAATAAAAAAACAGACAGACAAAAAAACGAGTTAAGGAAAACGCGATACATAACAACGTACTTTTTTGAACCGATTATAAAAATTAAAATTTTAAAACCTTTCGTCTGCGCTTTAAAAACTACTTGCGGCATGAAATAGTTTTTGAACTCGTGAGTTTTGAGCATTTACACGTAATAATATTCTCCCGTGGCTTCCACATAGTAAAAAAAGAAAACGTTTTTAATCGTTTACGTTGTAAAACTGATTCATTTTACGATTCCCGTGAACCGGTGATGTCATAAAACGATCCCGTAAAATATACGGCCGAGTTCCTCTTGATACAGAAACCGTAAAATCTTATTTATTGCCGGGATTATTGTGCGTTTTCTGTCCGGGTAATTACAGATGCACCTGGCCCTAATATGTGTCGCAAATAATTCATGATTGTTTATGTCCGTGGCTAAATGGCTAGAATCTTAGGAAGCATTATTTAATCACTAGTGCCTACCGATTCTGCAGTTTCCCACAATTCTTCGGATTAAAAAGACCTGAACCGGAAATTTTTACGAAAAATACTTTAAAATCTACTTATGCCTATCATGTTCTGTTTAATTGCAGAAAGCGTCGTGAAAAATCGATTTGTTATCCGCTCCCTTGAACATTTTAGACATTATAGAAACAATTCAAAATCTTAATGAGAGTAAAAGATAACTACGCAACGAATAACTTACATGTAACCAAAAACGAAAAATAAAATTATTTAATCAATGATTCGAGTCGGTAGCAAACCAAAAACAACGAAATTAAACCAAAAAGCTTATAACCTTGTGGGTAACTCTACCTTTGCATCATTATGCGTCGCTTGTCGCTTCGACTTGGACATAAGTTGGTTGATTATTTGCCACTGATAATATACCGATATTGCCACTTAGTATCTTACTTTTTATAATGACATTTGGAGACCTAGTAATAATTATTTTTCATACGAGAGCATGGGATAACTATCTAGTTTAAAAACTATTTTGCAAGAAACATGACTTGTTAAGACACACCTGTTAATAATACAAAGTGACCCGGGTATGTTCTGAATCACCGCAGGACGGGCAGCAGCATCTTCTTAGTAAACGGTGACATTCTGCGATCTCCAAGCCGCCTGCCAAGCGTGCCAAACCCCAAAATACAGGCTTAATCCACTAGTAAACGTCTAAGAGCTGATAAGAGGAAGACAAACCTAATAAGCTCAATTTTAATGGGTTCACTAGTATCATATCTATCCAAGAGGCACCTTACCCTGCAGATCCTAATGGTCCTTGTTACCAGCTGGAATAAATAGAGCTCATTAAGACGAATCTAATGAGCTCTATTCGATAGGTTTACTAGTTTCTATTCAAGAGTTTAATTAGCCACCTTCCAGCTCCACCATCAGACCAGCTCACTATATTTATGCATTATTATCGGAACTACAACAATCGCAAAGTTTCAAATAAATGCGATTACTATAAGTGGTTGAAATTTGGATTAGCGAAGTCTCAGTTCAACGAGAACTTCAGTAGCTTTCAACGCGTGGTTTAAATTTGATAAAATTTAATGTGGATCATCTGTAATAACAAGTTATAGATTGAAAAACTAAAAGCCGACTACGTCCTTACGTTAGCTTGTTTTATCGGGTGCAAGCAAGCAAAGTCGCGAGCAACAGCTAACAATATATGTATAGAAATATATAATCAATAAATGCTAATCAATAAATGCTAGAGCATTTATTGATTATATATTTCTATACATATATTGTGTGCTTGTATGATAGATCATACAAGCACACAATAATCATCAGCATTGAAAGAGAGGAGATAATTTTTTATTATTCTTTATTACATGATATAACACTTTCCGCGTCTGTCTGTATATTTCCACTCCTCCTAAACCACGCAACGGAATTTGATGCGTGTAATTTTTCACGGAAGGTATATCATTTTTCTAAGTTAAACCCGTGCGAAGCCGGGGAGCGTCGCTAGTTAACAAAAAAACACGATTGAATGAAACACAGAATAATAATTTTAAGTTTCCAAGCATTTTACGCAGACACTGACTATGATCGCTAAAGGTCTTGCTAAAGATCCTCGGCGGGTGGAAAACAGATTGCTTTCCGAGAATCACTCTTAATTTGTGGTAGCCTTAAACGGATTTCGTTTTATTTGTCATAGGGTATCTCGTCATCTACTAATTGGATTGAATTTGGGATTCGAATGGCAATTTGACTAGTAATATTTGGTACTTTAAATTCTTCGGTTATTGTGAGCACGCATTTTCTAATTTTATGCATATCAACTTCTAAAGTGCGAAAACTTTGCAAAAATGAGACATGAATATTATCAGCTGTATTTATTAGACGGACCAAAGTCGAATCTTTGATAGAGAGACATAAATCTATTTCTTAGTAGTTCTACTTCTTTATGCGACACGATAGTGGTAATTCTATCGGCAAGTGATTTGATATTCAGCATAGGAGTCACCTTCATCATCACCGCCTCATTTTGATTTCCCTAGTCTATAACCTCTTACTTTTGTTCTACATGATATACTTTTAGATATACGTATGACGTAGAAGCTGAAATTTGTCAACGCTCTTATCTTCGTAAGTTCGCTTCGCAGGAAAGAGTCTAATGTTTGTCATATTTTTCCCTGTCAGCTTTAAAGTAACAGCGTCGTAGATTCGGGATAGTCTTGGAATTAACGGTTGGTCTCCACTAAAGACAAGCGTGGCTATCGATCTGAAAAGTGCACAAATTAACAGATGTTTACTGCTCGGCTAACTAACCACGGTTATAAGGAAAGGGTATGCTAAGCCGAAAGGGGCTCATAGTACTCATGTTTTTTTTTTTTTTTTTTTTTTTCTCTCTTGTACCCCTGAAATTATCAGGGACCTTTGTTAGGTATATTTTATTTTAAACTTATTCTTTTATTTATTAAATTTTGAAGATTTTACATATTACATATATTTGTCCAAATTTCTTTACTTGTCATTTTATTTGACATATTCTCTAAGTACTCATGATTAGGAACAACTTGTTGTACGGGGCCAACCCTGAACTCGAGATAAAAAACCATTAGTTCCATACATTTTGTCGAGTATCATTGACATATTTTTCATATATTTTTCACGTAGTAAAAGTTGTTCATAATTATGAGTACTATGAGACCCATTCGGCACGACCCTTTCCTTATAAACCTGTATAGGAAGTTGTTTTATTGTTTCGCTAAGGGTGTCTTCGCGTACTTCCTTTCTGTTTATATGCAGCGGCAGCCCTGTATGACGCGCCCGCTGAACACGGCTTTGTTTCGACCTTGAAAAATGCATCACTTTATGAATCGCGATTCTTCAAAATGTTTAAGTTTTTGTTTGTGTTGTTTTTTATACATTATTGCAATTTTCCGAATCGTCTCAAATTTAGTATTCTTCGCTGACGGATTTTCCCCAAATGTGAGGTAAAAATCTTCCCAAAATAAAAGAAAAACATAACTAAGTCAGCTTGTAAATTGAGTCTCGGCAAATTCCAGCTTTGGGAATTTCATTTAGCAAAGGCGTCCCCTCTAATTGTCTCACAGGAAATATAGACAGTGTAAATCCTGTGTAGGACGAGTTCATTTACGAAGTTTTACATCTCGGACGAAGACCCAGTAAAAAGTACCTAACCATGTAAAATCTCTGCATGTTCTCGTAGAATATGCTATCGTAACTTCTATGCTGTTCTAGAGATGCCATAGAATAAACTGTCCCTGCATGAGTTGCTAGGGAGTACAACACTCGGCTTGAGTCGACGTATATCAGTTACATTACAGGAGAGCAACATTACAAACGGGTACATTTCTGTGCCTCACGAGAGCTTGAAGAAAATGTGAGGCGACGGTTATTTTTAGAGAGATTCATAAAGGTTTATTTTAAGCCCTTTCACTGCCTACTCATTTTCTTTCAAGGTCTCATTCGAGAGTGTCGACATTTTATATTACTGTAGTCTTTTTACGTACCCACGAGTAGGTCCATATAGTAAAGTATTCTTTTTTTGAATTTTAAATTCAGAAAAAAATTATTTAGTTGTAAAATTGACCCCTAAATATATGTTTTGTGTCTATATTTCTCCTCTTGCACTCTAACGCTCTTTTCGTCACTCGACGTCCACTATTGTTTCGGCCTCATAGGGTATCGTTGCGACATTTCTTGCGGTTACGTAGTTCTACAAGAATCCCTTTTAAAGTTCGTCATGTCCGTCCGTCTCTCTGTCTGTGTGTTATTGTATAATGTAAGGGTAGCTACCATACATGTAAAGAGGGGATGAAATTAATCATGTGGGGTGTCATTGAAAAGGTCTTTTAAAGTTAACAATTTTGAACGAATAAAAAAAATACTTACCATAATTTTATATTAATTAATTAATTAAATTTGTAAAGTGTGGATATAAAAAAAAAAGTTCTCCTGTCCCCCATATCTGGGTTATCACTGCATAGGTCTTTTAAAATGAAGGTTTCCTACACCATTTTTACATCAGATGTACCTCTTGCTAAATTACCGATAAAAATGTTTGAATGTCCCCCCCCCCCGTCATTTCTAAATTATGCATCTCAGAAACTTGTTATCTTCCATGTTGATAGATCTTAGTAAAAACTTTTTAAAATTATTTCGGGTAACATGTGATAGTTACTTTTTGAGATAAGCAAGAAACTCATAAATACTTCAAACGTCTTACGCGCCTACGGAACCCTACTAAGCATGGCCCAAAATGCTCTCTGGTCGATAAATGTTCGTCTCGGTTTTCCCCTGGCTCGCTTTTTTTCTATGATGGTTTGTCGTGTTGCGAGTCCTACCACTAGAAAAACTTGGTAACCCAAGTTACAAAGTATTTTTAGTGGTAGGAATCCTTTGCAGTGCCCGACTGGGGAATCACTATACCTTTGCTTGTTATTCAATCGCCAAGCAGTAGTCTCAATATTGCTGTGCTCCGAATAGAAGGAAAAATTACTGAGCATAAAGATTCGCCTGATACACCTATACCTACCAAGGTATCCCTACTGGTAGGGATGCATTGCACATGGTATAATCATATTGTACTATTGAAGTTCAGTATTCTGCGATGCATTGAACTGTAATGGGTAATCGAGACGCTTGCCATCACGCGATCAATTTGCTATTTTCGTCAATAAGTAGAATAAAAATTAAATTAAAAAAAAGTAGACAACTTTCTTCTTTTCATCTTATTTTTCGCTAGATTGAGCAAAATAGGCATGAGATAAAGGTAAGTGGTATTTTTAAGGCTAGAGGAATATATTTCTTTTAGATCGACGTGCTCCATCCTCGGCCACAACATCGCTTATGATCAGGCGAGTTGGCGTCCAAACTTAGATCCATTTCCAATTTAAGCAAGTATTATTTTATTGTTATATGTAATTAAATTACCCGTCTGCAAAATGTCTACGACTAGCCTATGGCACTTCAAGCAAAAAGAGGAATCTAACGACACCTCACTCTTCAAAATCCGTCGAGTCGTCAAAGCTACAGCCAGGTAATATAGGAACAAACAAACATACATACTGACATACTCACATAGTAGGATACAAACATACATCACCAAAAACATGACCCTCCCTCTAGGCAGTCGGCTAAAGTGGTTACATACCTAATCGTAGCATTTATTCCGCCGATTTTCCATCATTCACTCGCCGTCCCTTACCAAACAAAGTGCCGAAAGTTTTCTATGAATGGCTCTCACGCGGCGGCCACATGGTTTGCAGAAGGGCGTTGTTTGTTTCGGTAGTATTCCGGGTACGGCGCGTCTGACGCAGGTGGGAGACACATCCAACCAAAACATTCTCTAGACCAGTGTTGTTCTTCATACGGCAATTGCTGTTATATACAACTTTTAGGCACGCCGCGCTTCAAAAATACGGCATACGGCAGCACTTCCAAAGCCGTATAATATTTGTATGAAAACTTACGGCAATCCACGGAAGAGTTATCATAACCTACCAATACTAATTTTTCGTGCAACGGAACGTACCAAATTCCAGTTCCCGGAATTCCCCATCGAACAACGGACTCTACGAATACGACAAAATTGAGATGTTCAACGATAGAACAGCACAGAAGATTAGCGAGTCTCTCCTTTGATGTTACTTGGTTGAGTATTGTCTTCGTGCACCAAGAGGCTTCGGAATTTAGATGGGTAAAAATAGATTTTAGTTTAATTTGAACTGAGTTACAACTATTATTGTAAGACTATACTATACTTATTTTGGAGTTTGTGTGGTTTGTGTCTACATCATTTCACTGAGTTTATAATGTTATGAGGAGTGATAACGGTGATACTGAGGAAGATATTTATGCGACGACAAAGTAAAAGGAAATAAGACAAAAGTGAAAATAAAAGATTGAACAATTTCCAATAGTAAATCAGACGGAACCGTTATCAACAATTCAAAATATCAAAGCTGAATATCATATCTTTCTTATAATTAATATTTTATGAACATACGGCATTTTTTTAACTTATACGGCAATTTTCTGGCTTAAATACGGCAACCCCAAAAGCGAAATGGAACAACACTGCTCTAGACGAGGAGCTTTTTTAGAGCCGGTACTGAGCTACGCTTAGTCGCTTAGTAGTGACTGGGTATCCATTTAATATGTTTCGATTTTTGAACTTTCAGAAAGTTTTATACTTTGCTTTGCTTTATGTTTTTTTTACCTACCTTGCCTTGGGAGCCTTGAGATTGAACAAGACTTCAGATATTTTTGTGATCATACCATCCAAAGAGTTATTGGTCATCACTAAGATTAACTAGATTCCCAGTAGAGTTAACAATCTTTTACATTTTTTTTGTAGATTTCTTAAAATATTTGTTGATGACTTAAAATATGTCATCGTCAACATAATCATCATCGTCAGCCAGAACGTCAACTGCTGAACAAAGACCTATCCCTAAAAGGGTGCATAATCCCCACGCTTGTCAGGCAGCGTGGAGATCGCAGGACGCTTGTTGTTTACTGAGAGGACGCTGCTTCCCGTGCATATAACAAGCTGTGAAATGTTTTGTTCATTTTGATTGTTTTTTTTTTCACAGAAATTATCCGTGATAAAAGTTTCCGCAATTCTCTAAGTAAATAAATTAATGTAATTAAACAAGATAATGTTTTGTTTGAGTTTGGAAATGGGCTCCGCTTATTTCCAGAGTAGCAAATTGCGAATGAACTGAGAACAAAAGGTAATAAGATTTTACAACAAAGACTTAATTTCGAGAATTGTTGTATTCACATTACCAACAGTGATACGTACTGTATGCAAAATGGCTAATTTATAGTCGTCGCATGTTTTATTGTCTGTATGTTTTATATTCGTCCCTCAAAGAGAAACATTTATTTTGTAACATTTTGTATGCAGTACTCTAGTTCGCATATTTAGGTTTGGACAAAAATTAACGCCAAACACGACGGTACATTAAACTTGGGGTTAGAGAAAGGTTGGATAAAAATAGCATCGAGAAAGACACAACATGCCTTGAACCCTTTTAGTATTACTTTCTCTATAAAACGAAAGGGTCGGGATTTATTTCAAATCGGCTTTTGCTTCGCGGGGGTACTATCCTCGAGTTTCTTCTCGTTGCACAAATGCTCAAGTGGATTGTGTGACATGGTCTATCTTGCTAAAAGAGTGGTGGTTAATATATATTATTAAGTATATTATATAAATCTATCAAGCAAAATTTTGTTGGCTTCAAACGCGAAGTAACGATTCAAGTAGGTCGTGAAATTCATACTTACAGCTGGATGCGTCCGTTTTCCTAATTTGGTAAGCTTATATAATATGATCAAATTCGAACAACGCTCGCTTCCTATATTCTGCATTTATATGCAATCATCGACATCGAAATGCGCGACCTTCTTGAATTGGCAGTGTTGTATGAATGGCAAACGATCATGTGTAACTTACTAATAAGTCAAGAGCGAACCGTGACATGATTGGTAGAAGGGTCTCAAACTGCTCTAATGACGCGGGGAACATTATTTGTACATCTCAAGCATTTTGCAGTTCCCTCAATTGCTCATAAAGATTATGGGGTGAGTTAATATTTTATACCTGAAGGGATGAGACGTCATAGAATAAAGAAGGAAACGTTTCAATCCCACTGCGCGTACAATAATCTAACAACGTGGAAAGACGAGCGGTCTAATTTCTACATACATTGAAAAGTTTTGTAATTATAGGGATTGCGACGCTGTAATCCACGTTGACAGGATATATCTCACAAACAATAATCCAGAGAAAAGACTAATGTATTTTCATATCAACGATATCATGAGACAGAGTGAGAGGCAGTGAAAAAAGAAATGTCATCCCCATTACACACGCTTACGAAAAAAAAACTAATTAGGCTTATTATTCTTTTAAAATTGATATCCATGTCTACAATATTATGGTATCTTATACTTATTCTGGTCCATAAATTAAAAAGTTATGACGCTGTGCCGGACAGGAGCGGACAGACGGATAAAATTAACTCATAAGGGTATCTTGTTGCATTACTAACGAGTTTTCGCTAAAAGTACAGTACCGCACCTAAAAAAAAAATGTCCGGATCAAAGGCTCTGTAAAACTATACTCCGCGATTCGAGCGATGGGATACATGAAAGAAAATCCATTTAAGCCGTGGTATTGTTGGGCACCCTTTGAATATAAAATACGAGACGCTTTTCCTAAGTGACGGGTGAAGCTGCTGCGTGAAAGATAATTTATAAGCGTGTACATACGATCTAGAATATTCTATAATTTATGGACCGCTTTGCTATTCTAAACCTCTGAAGGCGTAACTTGCCTGTGTTTTGCATTATGACTTAGATGTGAATATTCTTCTTCTTGGTTAACTTATTTTAAAACTCGAGCTTTTGAGCAAGTCTTTTGTTTATGAATCAAATTTTTATCTTTCGGAGCTTTTGTTGTCAGATTTATAGACCTTTAAATTATGAAAAGTTATTTAGCCAGCAGTGTGTGATGTACCACACAAACTGATATTCAAATAATTATTTTGATTCAGATAAATTTCCGAACTGTACTGAACTATTTTATTTTTATAAAATGCGGGTACACACATTAAATTGAGTCGGTTATACTTGACCTTGAGATCTTCGAGACCTTGTCTTCATGGAGCTCATGAGCTAGTGTTCCCGATATTACGCCTGGGGACTGCAGTGCTACAGTGTGCGCCGACGCGGCACAGTACTCTACCCACGCGAATAGCAGTCCTTGATAAAGATCACCGAATGATATTGAAACTATAGTCGGAATTACCGACTCAATTTAACCAATGTTCCCAGAGTTTTCCATCTATGGGCAAAGTATGCACCAGCTCTAAGATCCCACGACGCGAGGACCAGCCTCTTCGACAAATGTTTATTAAAAATACAATGCTCTTTTATTCGTTTCTGTTACTTATTATATTCCTTAAAACTCACTATCATCTAGCCTTGTTCACTCTTTTCCTGTTTTTTATGGACAAGCGATAAAAAAAATCGTACAACAAAACCGTGACCGAGTAACCTTGATACTGCTCTGTCACACTGGTGTGACGGTTAGGGATGGACAAGCTGGAATAACAGCTTTACAGCGTGTACAGCAAGGGAAGCTGACCAAGCTTGAAGGCCGAGAACGTAGGCTTAGCTCGAGGCCGTCATAGCGTGGCCAGCAGTGCAGTCATTGCGGACCAAGGCTTGTATATTGCGTAACGAAAAGATAATTCGAATTGAAGGACAAACTTAACTTTGTAGTTTTATCTCCTACTAGCTGCGCCCCGCGGTTTCACCCGCAATTCTACAGAAACCGAATATTTTTCCAGGATAAAAAAAATTGCCTATGTGTTAATCCAGGTTATAAGCTAGCCCCATACCAAATTTCATTTAAACCCGATCAGCCGTTAATTCTTTTGCTCTTCTTTTAAGCCGTTTGATTTGTTATTCTATACACAGTTTCAAAATATTTTTATATGATATAACATCGATCAACGATTTTTCAGATTTTTTTTCCTTTACTTGTGCTGTAAGACATCGCTTCTTGCCAAATTTCATGGTTCTTTATCAACGTGAAGTAATCTGCAGGTTTTTTATTTACTGGCAAGTGTCAAAATAAGCGGCTAAAATGGCAGTATTTCTTGATTGCATTGACTTAGTTTGATTGACGCTTGATTTTTAGAGTAACGTAGTACTAAAAGGAACCCTTATAAGTTCATCATGTCCGTCTGTCTGAATCCTTTGCAGCACTATAACTTCCAAAGTTATAAACTTACATGCATGAAATTTTGTACAACGTCTAAGTATAAAACAGTTTAAAAAAATAAATAATTAGGATAGCTCCATACATGTATCGTAATCGTTGAATTGCGAATAGGTCTTTTAAAGGTATCAATTCGCAAATAATAAAAACATCATAATTTTCATTTTACCATATACAAGTAAATTGGGGATAAAAACATTTTTTCGCCTGTCCCCACATGTGGGGTATCATTGAATAGGTTTTTTAAATAAAGTTAAGGTTTGCTACACCATTTTTTTATGAGATGTACCGCTTGCGAAATATGGCCCGACAACGTTGATTACAATGTGTGTACAAATACAAATTTCATGCATTATATTTTTATTTCATTATATTATATTATATGATCACTCCGTCCGTCTGTCTGTCTGTCCGTCAATTTTGAAAAACACGTGTAAATCGTATCATTTACTAGATTGGTTTACTATATCAGTGATCTCCGACACATGTTAACTGTTTCAGTATACCTTTAATAATAAATTGTCGTTTGATATATTTGTTTTTTGCTAGGAAAAAAAACCACAGTCGAAGTCTCGTGAACTGCTTCGTCACGTTTTGTTTCTACCAACTTTTTAATCTAAAAACACGTGTCTATTGACCGGTGTCATTTAATGAACAGGTTTTCAGCACCGCTTGAATGAACAAGTCTCCGAAACATGTTAACTGTTGCATAATTAATACTAAATTGCCGTTTAAGATTTCATTAACATTCGTTATGAAGGCATTTTAACCTCGTCAGAGCTTTTTCATTGGATACTCATGCAAGATTATTTTAAATATATCATCAAAATAATTCAGTGCAATAACCATTGGTTACACATCACTTTCATAATATTTGTACCAAATTCTAATTTAAAAATTTAACTTCAAACAAAAATAGTAGAAAAACAAAATAAACAATTAAAAAAATTAAATGGCATTTATACATTGGTCAATTATGCTTATGTTTATATGGGTGGTTTTGAATAATTTTCTGAATAAATCCATTCGTGATTATGTTATTTTGTACGTTTGTTTACTACAAACGTTGACTACTCTTTTTTAATTAAAAAATAATCTGCTCTGTCTTCTTGGTTGAAGCTAAGGTTGGTTGATAAGAAAAAGCTTAATTTTAATTGAGCTTTATTAGGCTCTATTTCTTAAGGATAGCAAAGTTTTTTTCTAAAAAAATAGATTCGTACCATTGTGTACAAAAGTGCTTTATCCTTAAGTAATGGCTGCATAAACCTTGAAGCCTTTTTGAAAGTTATTTCTAGAAATAAATACTATTCCTTGTGGGTGTACGATTCACGACATAATACGTTTTAATTAAGTCCTTCTCCTGCTCTAAGTAGTGCAAGTGAACAGGGTTAGCTGAATAAATTTATGGCAACACCGCTGTTACTGGGATACCAGCGAAGTCGTGCCTCAAGTATATTTTCAGCTTAGACAAACAACTTTCTAATCTAATTTCTATCGGTTTTTGGGCTTGTTCCGTCTTCGCCCCAAGAGATCCCATGACGTCATTTTATTAAACGAAGCCTTTTCTATTCTTGACTCGTCCCAAAGCAATTTTTTAATTTATCTATTCTCCAGTCATCCCATTTTTATACAAAATGCTATTATTAACCCATGCCGGCACTTTTAATAAAAACACAGTTTGTAGGGTAGTTTGAAAAAAAAAAAACATTTTAGCCGGCTTCGAATATGGAGGAGGTTATTAATTCGGTTGGTTAATTATTTCCCTATTTAGCACCTCTAAGAGTGGAAAATATAAAAAGATAAACTAATTTTAATAAGGGTGTACTTATTAATTTAATAATTATTTAATTTACTTATTTAATTTACTAACGGTATGAAAGAAAACGAAAAAGGTCGGGCATGATCTGATCTATTAAAAAAAAAACATCTCTTAAATATACATTATTAAACATAGAAAGTTTTTATTTATTTTGTATTGTAGACTAAAATGCTTGGCATCATTATTCAAAATAAGTATTTATTACTCATAATTATAATCGTATTATTGCATAGGATCGATTGAGAAAAAGTTTTAGAATCATAAAAACAAGTTACTTGTGAATTCCTTTTTTATACGTGCCCCGGTGGCTCAGTTGGTAGTGAACCTACCTTCTGTGTTTGGGGGCATGCGTTCGATTCCCATCTAGGACAAACATTCATGTGATGAATATTTGTGTTTGTTCTATTTCTGGGTGTTAATATCTATATAAGTATGTATTTAAAAATATATATGTACGTATATCATTCTCTGCCAGCCATATTACAAGCTTTGCTTAGTTTGGGGTCAGATGACCGTGTGTGCAAAAAATATCCCAGATATTTATATTTATACATTTGTCGATTCGAATGCATTGATTGTCGCCAAGAATAATTGGTACTTAGTAAGCAGTAAGTAATCTTCCAGCAATCTAATTGGTTTAGGAATACTCGTGTCTCAATCCAAACATGTCACCGACAAAGAATTGGTCTCGTATTTAAGAATGGAACCACTTCTAGCAAGTGGCGTTGATTTAACTTCAAACAGCTTTGAACTCCCTCTGTGAAACATTGCATTTTGTAACAACTATCTAAACTTCGTGAACTACATTACAGTTTTTAATTTCTGGCAGGTTTTTATGTTTGCAGTTCAATCGCGTCAGATCTCCAAATTTATGTTAGTTCTTCTAGTTTAAGCTGTGCGCTTTACATTCATAATTTTTCTAAAGCAATAGTTGTGCACTTCAACTTAATTGGTAATTATTTTATTGCCCTATACTTGGAAACTTTGAAGTTTTTCATCTAGTGGCATGACTCATCCCCATTAACCCTCCGCCTTATAATGTAATAATCCAACACGCAAAATGAAGGCCTTCAGACGTTCTGCAAAGTCAACATTTGAAACCTACGAGTTATTTACAAGTACGCTTTGTATTTTATCACCATCAGTTTATTTTTTTGTCAGGTCATGTACATAGACGAGTATTATCAGTTTCCCATCTTTACCCTGAAATGAAGGGAGAACTCGCGGATAGGAACGTGTCTAAAGGATGATGTGTAGCCTCAGATCGTCTCAGCGATATTGGCGTTCGAAATCGATCAATATTTGTTTGCATCAGCGGGGTCGCCAACCCACTACGACTAACCAGCTCGTACATGTGACTGGACTCATGTGGATGACACCGTTCCATATGCGAGCGCGACGCTAAAAATAAATTCGTGCATGAATGAACGAATCCCGCCAATTCGGAACAATTCTGAAGCCACCGTGGAAAATTTCACATCCGGTGTTTTGAGTATCAAACTCTGTAACGCCTTGTTTTAATTTGTAACAATAGCAATTTAATTTAAATTGACGATTTTTAGGTAGTTCAACGGGAACATAATTCTTGGAAACGAATGAGAAAAACGAATCGAGTCACTTAGTCGTTAAAGCGAAGATAAGTACAAAAAATGTTCATGCCTCAAAGCCCTTAAGTAACCAACAAATTGCAAAAAGCAAACTGACATCCATCTAAAAAGCGCTCCTTTTCGGGGTCCATCAAAACCGGTTCCTAAATTATGTAACTCGAGAAAATATCCTTGTAGATCATTTATTTAGTTTCAACGAAGACTTGCGACTTGGCTGGGATAAATGATACTAATTTATTTAAAACGATAACATTTCAAAGACGTCTTCTCGAGAGTCTGGCTTCTCGTGAAAGACGAGTAGTCCACAGTCGTTATTTATCTCGGACCCTTATTAAATATCCTGGATGGAATGTCGGGAATTTGTCGGGAAATCCAACAGGCGGCGAAAAAATTCCGTATTAACAAAGCATATGTTTTTAAAAGAGATTTTCGGAATGCCTTTTTGGGCCTGACTCGGTTGACAGGAATTATCAATGATCTTTGTTTATGTGTATGTTAGGTATGCATGGAAACCGTTGCAATTTTATATGTATAGAAAAAATAAGAAGAATAATTTTAGTCAAGCAAAATGCTTATGCAATATGCTTATCGCTGCGTGGAGCATTATTTTGCCATGAGTTTAAATAGTCCTAAAGCAAGACTGCATCTGTCTACCCACGAAGGGTGATTAGGCTATATCCACCACGCTGGCCTAGTGCGGGTTGGCGGATTCACATACGCCATCAAATTTATTCTCCGGAAATATGTAGGTTTCCTCATGATGTTTCCTTTCACCGAAAATCAGCAAGACTAAATAGAAGGAAATATGGCAGATGTGCTGATAATGATGATGATTAGACACAACTCTCATGACTAAAAGTAACAAGAACAACATTAACGGCAACATAATATCCAGAAAATCGTTTAACTGGCAACATCGCTGATATCGTACACGTGCCTACAATATTACTTGATATTGTTCCAGTCTAACTTCGCGTTATTGTTATGGTTATGATCACATAACCAGAATTATGTTAACGTTTTATATATGTGATATACAGTGCGTTTCATAACATATAGTCCTCAATGTATGTAGGAATTACAAACAGTAAGACGCACTGAGCTAGGTTTTCGAGACTTCAATTAATAACTTTACTCAGCCAACATGCTGTTTGTTTCTTGTCTACGTTCCTTAGAGATAACAACATGAAAAAGAAAATGTTCCCGCACAACTCATGTTGGCTGACCTACATCTGTACGAAAGACTGATTCCCTGAGCTGCCTTGCCAAAAGCCAGCTAATATAAATGGGCCACGAGGGAAACATTGTGGGAAAACTTTTTGTACTGCAAATCTATCTAGACTGGAGAGAATAGACCAGATCACAGCCAGATTCTACAATAGTAAGAAAACTAAAAGGTGATCATATCAGATACATGTACGTACTCACGTAGAAATATAAGAATTTAAAATATGTTCACTACTGGCGTATAAATAAACACGCTTAATTAAATTTTTGCTTATTAATAAGCTTCGGCGTTTTGTTTTAATAAAACGGGAATATTGAGTCGGTGATTCCGACTAACCAAACTAACGAACTATAGCCGGAATAACCGACTCAATTTAACGTGAGTATTCCCGTTTTATTAAAACAAGATGTTTCAAAAGCACGTCAGTTATCATAGTAAAAGCTTGGGCGTATTAAAAGCCTCACTTTCGTCTGTATTTATTCCCATACCTCAAACATATTAAAGAGATAATAAACTGGTCTGTATGTTGGAAATGAATTCGGTCATACTAACAAAAAAAAAAGACGTTATATATTATGTATACAATTCAATAACGAAGCGAAAAGGGCAGTTGGCAAAAGCTATTACAGTAATAAAATAACTTTGTAAGGGAAAGTTAACTTATGAGGGGAAAAACTTACAATTCTCCGAACGAATAAATCGTATCGATCTTATTAAATAGGTAAAATAAGCTGACTGTGCAAGCATATATAGAGGGTTACTTAAACTTACTTAGTTGTAACAAATTAATTTGTATTTCGTAAAGTCAAATGCTTTACACAGATTTCTAAATACTGTATTCAGCCCACAAAACTGACTTTAATTGACTTTAAATTTACACATTTCCTAAACTGTTGTTTTCACAATTTTGTTTTTCGTAAAGTCAAATAGAAATGCTTTACACAGATTTCGAAATACTGTATTCAGCCCACAAAACTGGTATTAACTTTAAATTTATACATTTCCTAAACTGTTGTTTTCACGATATATTTATCTAATGTCCCTCATCACGCTAAATATTTCATATCGGTTCGCTGATCAAAAGAATACTAACAATAATTGTTTCGAGACCGCTAACAAGCCTCTGCACTTTAAGCGACCGTGTGCCAAAATTTTCTGTGGCTGGTACGAAATGTGGCGACAATGTAATGAATTTTATTATTTATTTATTATTATTATTATTTATTTCATTAAATCTTTTAATTTAATTAATTCTTTTGATTTGAATTAAATCTATCTATGAGAACAAACGAGATAGTTATGATGGACCATTATAATTCACTAATTTGCTTAATACTCAAAAAGAGAAGGTAAGTTTTAAGAGATATTCAAAACTAATAAGATATAAGATGAAAAACTGAAACCCCTCTACATCCTCAAGTCATAGCATGGCGCATATTTGCTCGATAATATTTTTTTAACAATGTGTTTGTTAAAAAAAAAACAAATAAATTATGTATACATTTTGGAAATATATTCATTAAGCCCTTTCATTTTCACCCTCACACATATTATGTAAAGATGTGCTACATTAAGAAAGTGTACACATTAACACAGGCATTTGTATGCTTACAGAGTGTCCCTGGTTGCTTAAATCTGTTTTGTAATGTATGTTTACTGAATAAAAAACTTATTATTATTATTTGATACCCCACAAGGCATCATTATAATTTTTAAATTTTAGGGATTCAAGGGACCCTTATAAGTTTGTCATGTCCGTCTGTCTGAATCCTTTACAGCCTATAACTTCCAAAGTTATAAGCCTACATGAAATTTTGCACAACGAAAATATATTTATATTTATAATTTTTTGTACATTTCTTTACATGTATGGTAATAATCCGCGGTACCCCATCAAGTGGGGTGTCGTTGGATAGGTCTTTTAGAGTTACCATTTTTGAAAGATTAAAAATGTATAAAGTTATATTAAAGGGGTGGTATATAAAACCACACTTCTGGGGTATCATTAAATACATCTTTTAAAATGAAGGTAAGATCTCCTACGCCAATTTTTCATCAGATGTCCCAGCTTGCGAAAGATGAGCCGACAAAGCAGCTTGCAAAGTGTCTGCACACTACCATTTATACATCTCAGAAACTTATCATCTTAACTTAGATCTTCCAAAAAAATTCTTTTAAAATTATTTCAGGCAACATGTAATAATAACTTTTTGAGATAAGCGGAAAAAACTGTTAAATACTTTACGTCTATTACTTTACTTGACGTCCTACGCGTCTTCGGTACCCTAGTGCCTACTAAGCATGGCCCGACATGCTCTTGACAAGTTATTAAATTCATGACCTTATATGTTCTATTGGGCGTTATATTCAATTTAATTTAATGTGACGTCACATACCCTTTAAATTATGGTAAGTAGTTTAGAAGTTATCAGGAAACAGATGAACATACATACATACCCACATACATACATACCCTAATATATACATACATACCGGTCTAAACCATTCCTTTTTGCTTCGCGTAGTCGGGTAAAAAAAAATGCCTAGACGTTCTTCTTTTTGTTTGTGCAAATACAGTTATTGAAAATAAGGTTTCTATTGATATTTAAATAATAGTGACTAATTCATGTTCTAATAGTGACAATGGTTTATGAGTGACGACAGAGTTACACATAACAATCAGTCCTGTATTTCTTATGTCTGCCTTGAACGCGAGGGTATCGGCTTCGCAAATTCAGATCATTTATTATTCAATAGATGTAGTATCGTTGGCGTTGATCGCAGACTTATCGGGACCGAAAACGTGACTGGCAAAAGGGAAACTTCGTTCAATTTATTGGTGGTAAAAAAAAGAGTGTGAACACTGATCACACTCAAAACGTGAACCACGGGTAAATATATGTATAAAAGTAGTAGTGTAGTACCCTTGGATAACCCAATAGGTGAAGCAGCAGGCCTAGCACCGGCGCCGGGAAAAAAAAATGTCCACCATATTTATCCCGCGAGAACGAGACGGATGTATCCATATTTTAGCTTAGTCACGTTGACACGAAGACAAAACGGGTGGACATAACTTTATCCCGGCGCCCGTGCTAGGCCTGCAGGGGTAAATTATCAAACAACAATTAATTGATACGCTTTATTTAAGTAACCATCGTAAGGACTTACTCGAATAATAAGATACCTAAGGCACCACCTATTCTTTTGTTTTAGGAATTAAATCGTTATATAATTAACAACGTAGCTTCTCTAATGCACACCATATTGTGATTTATTTATTCATTCATTGCATTTGGATATCCATGATATTCGTATCATTTTTAATTAGTATTTTTGGTAATGTTGTACGTATGTAAAATTGACACATTGTTCTCCAAGAAATTTAAAGTCTCTAAGACAGTCAGTTTTATAGGAAGAAGGACAATAATATTGCACTTACCAAATTAGTATGTAATTAGAGGTGTTTTCTAAGCTAACTAATATAGTACCTAATGAAATACAGGTACAAAAAGTTACCCGTGGAACATCTAGGTGAACCACGGGAAAAAACAGAATTATTAGCAAAAAAAACATTTTCAACTCAATCAAATGAAACTGATAACATAAATCAATTGTCATTCTTCGGGGTATTCTGCTTATTCTACAGATCTTTATTCATTTAGATGACAGTATATATGTATAGGTATAATTTATTCAGGAAACGGCAAATTGTACTAGAGCATTTTTATTTCGCAAAATGTATTTTGTATTTCGACAAGATAACGAATCTTGTCGAAATACAAATAGATTTTGCGAGAGTTGAAATTGAATTTCCTAAAGCGACAAAGACTTTCTTTTGCAAGACCTTTGCCTATTGTAAATACATGTCATACATGCTGTGTAACTTTCGATGTTTGTTTATTGTTCAGTTGATAACGTCAAAAAGGCACCTACAAGCCGAAGATTCCTTATTGTTGAGCTGAAGACTAAAACCCTATCTTGAAACAGCGAACAACGCATTAACCTACCGGATTTACTTTAGAAAACACACCTGATCTTGCAGGACTATAAATATCACATAACGAGTGTACTTGTTTGGCGAATTCATTTAATTTCTTTGTACTTTGCTTATTTAGAAGTACAAACTATATTTACAACTAAATAGTATATTATGCACCAAGGGGATAAAGCAGTGTCTTATGTCACGGGCGACATATTAAATCCCGAGCGAAACGAAGGATTCTAGAGTTAAATCCCGATAGCGGGGATTTAATACTAGAATCCTGAGTGCAGTGGTGTTTCAAGGTCGCCCATAACGAAGATAGCTTTATCCCCGAGGAATATACTCTACCTAAAATAATAAATGTGTGTAATTAGTACTACTTACTAATTTTATTTCAATTACAATTTAAATTTTGAGTTTTTTTTTTGTAAAATTTGAAATTTGACTTTTGAGAATACAAATTTCAAAATTCAAATTAGAAATCTTAAAATTAAAAAATAAATTGTATCTATGCCTATTAGAAGTGGGAGGCGTTCACACGAGAGCGTTCGTATACAAACGTAAGCTTGCGACATGTAGTTAGGTGGTGCTAGCATTCATAATAATATTGCTAAGAATGACCCAAAAACAACCATTAAAAAAAAACGCAGCGGGCAATAATGAAATTCAGTACAATATTATTGACATACGCAGAGGGTAATAATGAAATCCAGTACAATAAAATTGCCCGGGTCAAGAGCTGGGTGTAAATGGGTTACTTTAGATGAGGTTTGCATGATACATAAGGCCATTTTCAAGCAGGTTGTGTATAATATAATATTATTATGATGATAATATTTTAGTCATGCTTCGTCAATTACTTAATACTCTTAAATATTTAAATATCAATAGAAACCTTATTTTCAATAACTGTATTTGTATAACGTTCAAGTTATTAAGTTTTTATCTTCAGATCTTTTATCTTTAATTTCAGGTAATATCTTTACCAATGGGCAGCCATGCGGATATTATATGCGTGAGTATCATATTGATTGGTGAATATTATATCACTCACTACCTGCAGGAAAACAATAGTATTTTTGTTTTTTGCTAGATTAGTGCGGAATATAATTTACCTAAATCTTTAATAAATACATCACATAAAATCAACTACATCATACATAAACTAATTAATTACTATTTTATCACCAACGGCCAGCGTATAATTTATGTTTATTTGATTTCGATACGCTAAATTATCTTTATCAGTTACATCATGGATCGAAGACTATCCAATCTTGATTTAGTTACTGTTATAATTATTTATAAAGCTATTCGTCAGTCTCTTATTTTAGCAGCTGTTACCAAAATTACTGTCATTGTGGTCCTTCGAATTGTCGACAGTTTCATTCATTAAAGTGCGCCTCGCATCGTGTCTGCTTTTGATAACAGTCTCCCAGCGCAGCACAGCTCTCTACCTTTATGTGTAGGAGCGTCTGACTCGATCTCTCCTTTAACTGCCTGAGATTTCCTGCTTTGTCTGTGTCCAATATGCGGTCCAATTGCTAGCCGTGCCCGACCTACGACATTTCTGTCACTGAGTGCCCATTACGATCATACGAAACCTGTTGTTTTGCTTTTTCGTATACATCTACATAATTGTCTTTGCTCACAGACTCGCCATAAAGTTTTTCCACAGAGTTTGCAGGAGTAAACCCTGTTGAGTTGGCTCTCAAAACGAGTCGTTGCAGCAGGAAAACAGCAGCGACACGAGACAGCATAACGTTGTTGTTGGTGGTCTGTATTACGTGCAGTTGCAGAATGATGTTGTGTTTTGTAGTGTTTATCAGTTTTGGATTGAGCGTGTGAGAGTGCTCGCGGCTAGAGCGTGTGGACGAGCCGGCGCATGTGTGTGCGCCGCAACGTTACGCCTGTGTGGGTGTTCCTGTGGCGGCGTGAGGCGCGGCGACAGCCGGTGGAGCGGTCGGCGCCAGTTCATTTCTGAGCGCCACGGGGCTGCCGCGCTCTCGCCCGACGCGTAGAGCCCGATCTCGCGATCCCACTAACTTTGTCCACTGGAAACTTTTCAAAGCGATTCAGGACGGATCAGATGACCGCGCTTCGATTTCGTTTCGAATTTCGAGTCGCACCGTAGAGTTAATCGGGCGAGCGACCACTGATGCGCGTTTGGACAAATCGGTCGGTCTATTTTTGAATATTCTCTAAACGCTTCGACGACGTGAAGTTTTCGAAACGCAGTCCACTGGTGCCGGGTTAACGGCCGCAGTGTATGCAGCACGCCTGCATCACGTCTCTTGTGTTTTTGTTGACGGATTTTAGTCATTAACCTCCACAGTTGTGCCCAAGAAACGTTATCTGTAAGTATGACCCTGATTGATTTACAATACTGGCTAAACTAACTTTAGGTCTCGTTGGATAATTGCGTGTAATCATTTATGCCTTTGACGCCAAATGTACGAGTGTATCACCTTCATTTAGTTAGGTATGTAAATCGAATGCTAACAAACTAATGTGAATTGAAATAGGCTGTTTGTATTTGTAAAAAAAAACAAAAAAAAAAACGTTTGCTCGTATCGCGTTGTAGAGTAAACTTGTGAGTGTGACAACGTGTATGCACACAAACGTACATTATCGTGCATACACATACGTTTGTATATCTATAAGCTATGTAGTGTGTTCTGTAGATACCTGCGTCCGTTTACTTATTGAAGTATTTCGTTGAACTTTACAATTGCTTTGATTGATGTCCATGATAATTATAATTATTTCTAATTCATGTATTAAATACTCATTCATTCAAAGCGTCGGGGTTATTTTGTGTGAGTAATGTTTAAAAAAACTTTCTTCTTGTCAATGTCATAAGATCGGAGTTTCATTTGTGATAATGACAATGTATTCAAGTTGTAAACACCAGTAAATAGCATAATATTTTAATTAGTTAAACAAACTATTGTTTTTGTTGTTCGTTGCTCTTCCGCGTTGAAAACATAATATTTGTTTGTAGTTTAACATAGGTATGTGTGTCGTATCATACATAATATAATTCCCATGTACAGCTACGATAGGTATGATACCTTTGATTATATACCTGTCATGTAATAATAAATAGCGTAAATTCTTTACACTGTGTTTTTATTTTTTTAATATATAAATATTTAAAACACATGTGTATGTGTAAAAACATATATATTTTTGTCATGAATAAAAATTTCTGTATTTCTGTATTTTAATCAAAGGTATGCACTATGCATACTAATTAAAACCCTATAAACGAATCTTATTTGTAATTATCCTAGTAAATTAGTATACTTACAAAAAATATAATAGGTATACAATATACATTTATGTAGCCTCGTGTTTTTTCGAAATTATAATGGAATAGTTTAATCAATAACAATTTTATGCGGGTGTTTGGCTTGACTTTAAATTTGAGATTTACATTTTTGAAGTAACATCTTTTATGGCGAGATGTATACATATATTATTAATAAAAACATTTTATATTTAATTTTAAATAAAACGACGTACCGAATATTTCCTTGGAAATAAAAGCTCACGTTTAACAAGCAACACAGTTTTGACGTTTAATCGCCACACCTAAATAAAGCACAGAACATACCAAGGATCTTGTATCACACTGGATAGAGTGATTCGTTTGGCAGCGTGTCCACTTTCTGTTCGCGCGTTTAGTGAGTAGGGAAGTGAAAACTAGTGCAGAATCTATCGATAAAAATGTACACAGTGTACAAAACTAAGAATTTGTAAATTAAGAACACAATGTTTGCAAAAATATGTACTTTATTGAACATCGAAACTCGTAATTGCCATGTAAATAGTACGAATATATATATTATATATAGTAACTATGAAAGTTAATAAGTATCTACACCGTCTACTAGTTTCTTTTATTCTTCCTAGTTTTTTAATTGACAGCCCAGTCATAAAACTAGATTTTTCAAAATGTTTTCAACAAAGTCGAGAGTATTTAGGTGGCTCCCAGTTTTCGCGCCTCACAGCCTTTATCCACTGATTTCTGATTTCCGGACATTTTGGAAACCTATAACAAAATGTTTTATTTTAATTAATTGTTTAACCATGACACAACATTAGAACAAATTATCATATATTTCAAGCCGCGAAAGCTTCAAAAAGATTAAAATTAATTATCGATAGAATACGTATCAAGCCGATTAAACGTGGAAAGGAATTAACAGTTCATGTTTCACTTAATGTAGTATATGTAGGATATTACAAGAATATTATTAGATAAAAATCGACCAAATATCGACAAAGTTTGAAACGTGCAGTGGTACTTCACTAGCAGGAACACGTAAAACAATGCATTTATTTATCTTAAATTAATGCTTAAATTCATTACTAAATAACACTGCGTGATAGATGTATGACTTCAAACATGTATATTCTTTAAGTGAAACGAATATTTAGCTTTGATTCTGGTTATTTTAGGTAAAAAACGCTAAAAAGACACGCATGAAATGATAATTCTGGATCTTTTACTCCCCCTTTCGTTGTTCTCGATGCACAATACACAGCACAACACGCCATAATGCCACTATGTATAACAATATTAAGTATTCACAGCGATATTTTGATCCAATTTGCTTTTTTAGTAAGACGGGTTGCAATGTTGTGACCGACTAGTCGGTCAAAGTGGACACAGAGTGCGAGGTTGCCAATCTTACAATAGCTCTCTCGCTTACTCTATGCGACGACCCGTGAAATAAAAAGAGAAACATGACAATGTGAACGTCGGAGCGGCAACGTCTCATGGGTCTGTCCAGTATGATGCTTCGTCTAAGGAACATACAATAATACTACGCCTAAATGCCTGTTTTGTTCTGTCCTCTTGTCATGGCAACATAGCAAAACTACTCACCTATATCATATTAAGGTAATATTGATCATCATTGTCTAGGGACGTTAAACATCTATAATTGATAAGCATATTGGATGCCCTTATATTATTTTATAACTTGCTTCGCGTCCTGCTGTCATTATTATCATATATTTTTTCTTTACGGGTTGCTCAATATTGTTTTCATTATGCAGTTTTATATTTTATTTCTTTTGTTTCTAACGAAATAACCTGTACTGTTATAATATATTTCCGAAACAATACAACACTATGACATTTATACTGGATTGCTAAGGCAGAAGATCACAGGTCGTGGAAGTATTTGTGATAGGTCTTTATTCAGAATTTGACGAAAATGCTAAAGAACAAGAAGATAACACATAATGATTGATGTAATGGTGTTGTACCGACATTGTTAAATTTTAATCTTGTGTCCTGTTCAAGTTTCAGGTCAGTTTGTTGTCAAACGCTTAGCCTGTCTAACGTAAACAATTACCTAAAATTATTAAAAGAAAAACAATATACCCAACTGCAAAATGTTAATAGCGTATGTCACTCAGGACGTAGAGAAAAATCCAACGACACCTCACTAGTCAAAATCAGTCAAACCGTATAGGCTACAGGACGTTATATAAGAACACACAAACATACATACATACTTACAAACACCCCAAAAACATTACCATCCTTTTTGGGCAGTCGGGTAAAAATTAAATAAGGATTATATTGATTCCACAGGTCATCCACTTGAATACATCTAATAGAAAACTAAGAGCAGAAAATCGCAAACGCATGATACTCAGCTAACATTATTACGAAGTAACCCTTTTGAACCGTGAAACATTTACTTCACTATCAAACTACGTTACACAAGCAATGTATAATAACAAATACTTACGTTTATCATAAACACGAGTAGGTAGATAATATGATAAGTTAATGACGCTATATATATGTATGTACATAGTATAAATATCATGTCGGTTCTAAACCCAAACAATTCCGTTCTAACGTTGTTTCGCGGTTTATCAATCGTGTATAGCATTACACAACAACACGCTCACATATGTACAAGTAACGCTATGCGTGTATGTATGTGTGCAAGTAATCATTGGTTGGACCCTGCCTCCCTTGGAGGTCAACTGTGTCACAGATATTGTTTAGCATTCGTATGAATGAGTTTCTTGATTAAACAGTTTCAAGCAGACGTTTTCAGGTGTCACATGTTATTTGTAAACGTACAATGATGATAATAAAGTCGAACATTGACCCGAGACTGTGATTGACATAGACTAGAATTGTTATTTAAAATTATTCCGTCACCTTTAAAATGATCTTTTACTATCTATGATGTATCATTTGTAATTTGTATAATTGTATATGCTGATTCATCTTCCTTGGAATCCAAAATATGGTCTGAGCTCGGAATGGTGTCAAGCATTAAAGTAATCTAGGGCAGAGGTCTCTTCAATTACTTACCGTCGTTGTAAAGTTCAGTCGTAACTTGTCGCGTAAATTCTAAAGATACGACGTGACATCAGAGTATATTCCTTGGAATGTATTAACGACATAATCTTCATAATTCATGACAAGACTATGTGCTTTGTAGAATCATACTCGATATGCTTGTCTCAAATATGACAAATTATATCTTGGCCACAGATGTGCCCAGTATTCCTCTATACCATAGGCCCCATAGGCTGTTATTCTACGTGTTCCTTTTTCATTTCTATATTTCGTTAAGAAGATAGTCCTTCCGCGAGGTTTTGGTGCTTTCGATATTTGAAAATGTATAGCTATAGCTCTGTTTCTCGTGCGTGCGATAGAGACAGTAACTTTTTGATGAAATTCGCGTTTCGGGGGCTTGGATAAACTATAATCTATGCTGCTGTTTTGCTTTTTCGAAAAATATTTATGATATTGTAACACCAACTACTTTTCATCGTCGTATTTTCGTTGCCTATAACAACGAAGATATTGCGAAATTAAAAAAAAAAACATGCATAGTTTTTCACAGTGTAGATAACATATTAAAAAATATAGAAATCGTATAACGTTTAGGGGTAGGTATAATTTTTACGCTTTTCATTTTCATTTATACGCTTTTTGTATGGACGAGACGGCGAATACTCTATTTTTAATAATGATAATATTAAACTCTTTAAACTTAGTGATTTTGTTATATTATCTGGTATTTGTCATTTGTCCACAAGTAAGCTCAAATGATTGATCCGGGATTACACTGAGCCCTTTCATGTACATAATCCTAAATTGCGAGCGCCATAGTCCGTCCACACATCAAATCCAATTAACGATAAGACCCGTACAATTTGCATAAGGTATGGTCGTATTTGTGGTTATATATAGGTACAGTGACGATTAATGGAAAGTTACTTTTGATGAGGAAACTGTTTGTCGACGTTTTGCTAAAAGATGGGAGATAACATCAATCAAGCAATAAAGGTTGATGAAAACAAAGACCTCTACAAGAAAACTAGAATACTTTTAACGACTGCGTTTCGTTTCTAAAACCTTTCAGTAGATAAGAATGGTTACAAAGATATATATCTAAGCTTATTTATTTATTTACAGCACTTTATTTAAAAATTACTCTAAAGTAATTATGAAGTAAATTCCAAAATAAATGGCTCTACAAGCCCGCAAGAAGCCTGCTACTAAAAGGAATCCAACTACTATATTTAAATAGCAATTACAACGTGACGTAGCCTCGTCTTCAAATTATTCAGGACAGTGGCAGCACGATAATTGTCAATTTGGCGTAAGCCCGACATAATTGTCTAAACGATTAGGTTTTATTGTCAGTAAAATCACTGTAAATATTGATACAAATACTGTACATTTCCGGGCGATGTTGCGTTGATGATCTTAGTATTAGTCCTAAGCGATTTTTGATGGCGCTTGTGGCGTTACGTTACTTTTCTCGAGCGATATTCCTCCGAGGTGCTAATATGAATTCGATGATTGCAAACGAGGTCTTAACTGAACGTTGGCAATTTTCTTTAGCTCATTCAATATTGAGCTTTTGTCAGAGTTTATTGTCGCTTAATTGGAAGTAAACCTTCCAAACTATTCATTCCGTTTCATACGTTTCACAGAATAGTTCTTTCAAAACCATTCGGGATATGTAATTCATAGAAATGTTAATGATTTTAATATGGCACGTAAGTTTTCCCCAGTATATGCACACCCCCGAGGCCCCGACGCTATGGAAATTGTTCATTTCAAATTAGTGACGTCAGCGGCACGCGAGCTATGTTTATGTATTTACTGCAGACAGGTACGTGAGGCGCGAATGCAGACGTCCGGTGGGGCGAAGCGGATAGTACAAGCGGTCGGTTTACGCAGCGAACTGAGGCAACAGAGTGACTTTGGCACGGCTACCGCTACGTCCCGACGACAATAAATTAACACGGGGTGCGAGTGTCGCTTATTTACGTAGTAATAGTCGAAGTCAAAGTTTTTTTATTTGACACAAGAGCGGTACATAAAGAGAGCGGTTTCGAAGCCTCTGGTTCCCGAAAGCAGGGGCCTCCCCCATGAGAGCATATGGCAATACAAATAACTAAGCAAATTCTAAGCTTAACTATTCCTATCTAATAGTTATTTAGTGCAATAGACTTAAATTAGTAACAGAAGATAACTATTGTTATATATGATAACTAACGTTGCAAATTAAAATTATTGATGTATTATATAAATATGTGCGAATATGATAATATATAAGTATATATGGTTAATAAATATTTTTAGTAAAAAAAAAAGAAAAAAGTTATATAATATATAAGTAGATTATAATTATATATATAAATATATTTATAAACTTGTAAGAAATTTATATTCAATATCAATAATTTAAATAACATTAAATAGTAAATAAATTAAAATAAACTCTAAGTAAAAATAATCATAAATATATATACAACTTAAAACTAACCGTAATCTAATAAACCGCTACCAGCAGGCATCGTGCCCAAAATGCTGGCCGAATTGCCGCGTTGAATAGCGATGGCGATTCTTTGGGCAAGGTAGAGGCCAGCATTTTGGTCACGAGATGCTTCGACGAGACGCGATGATAATTCTTTATACATTTTCTTTGCACTCGGTCCCCACGGTCCTAGGGTTTCGACCCCAAAAGGCTCAAATATGTACCCGCTATTTATAAACTATCTTGTAATTAAATAGTAAGTATTATTTGGTATAGTGAGCTTTTGTTGTGTACACGTTTTTTATTTAATAACATAGTGTCGCGCACAGTGAATGATAATAAGTCACGCAAATGCATGTTACAACTCGAAACAATTATTCGTAGTTTTCCACTGCAGAAAATTGTTTGCTTATTCGTAAAACCATTTTCTACTCCGAGTGATAAGAGTGGAATAATTGCTTGGAGACAGTATAATAGTAATGTATGAAATATTTTACATTTTTAGGGTTCCGTACCTCAAAAAGTTAAAAGGAACCCTTATAGCTTCGTTGTCCGTCTGTCTGTCAAGACCCTTGTTTTCAGGAGCGCGTTCAATATCAAGTTGAAATTTAATAACAAATATAAAAAATCAAGCTTCTAAGCCAACTCAATAAAAAAATACGACCATTATGCCGTACATTTTGACACTCGTAAATTAAAACCTACCCGTACCGCACGACTCCCGTTGACCTCGAATCATGAAATTTGATGACAAGAAGATCTTACGCAGCAAAAGTAAAGGAAAACATCAGAAAATCATTAATTTATAGTCATGTCACGTAAAAATTTTTTTTTCGTTTACACGCTTGTATTCGTGGTTGGACAATCTACTGTGACGTATATCATGTATGGGGGGAGATCATTTTTCAACTACGAACTTGGATGAAGCTAATTCCATGACTACGAAGTTAAGTTTGTCCTTCAATGCCACTTATCTTTTTGTTAGAACAATGTTCGATGCTTCCATAGTTTTACAATTATACGTAAAAAAAAGTATTGCCTTTTCAGTTTAACCCATTGTGAGGTTTTTCAAGCAATAAATCACGTTTCGCGATTCCCAAAATCTATATTATCTGGAAAAATAGGAAAGCTATCGCGCCACGTATTGAATGATCCGATGTTTGACTTGATACGAGTATAGGGATCCAATATTTCAACGTCGGAAAGCAAACTTCCGAGTGCAGGGCCCGTACCGTGTGGTGGTTATTGCGGTGATTCTTAGGCTCAGCCGATAACGCTGCGCGACCACGAGCCGTATCGCAGCGCGATAAGGTGTATGGTCGCGCAGCGTCGTCGCCTGAGCCTAACAATCACCGCAATAACCACCGCACGGTACGGGCCCATAACGCGCACGTGCCTCTCCTGAGTTCTGTTGATATTTTCAGTTAAGCCCGTCGAAATCAGTGCATTCACGATACGACTGAGCCGAAAACTTTGTCTAAAACAAGTAATATCAAAATTTCCGGCTGCAAAATCTAGCGTATGACCAATGACACCTCAATCGTCAAAATCGATCAAGCCTTTTAGGCCACAGGAGGTAATAAAGTAACACGAAGCATACATACTTACATACACCCCAAAAACTTTAACCTCCTAACTGGGCAGTCGGGTAATAATTTGTGGTTGTTGCAGCGAAACAATAATTTTCTTTGTTCCATAGTATTAATGTTAACTTTTTTTTTGTAACGGAATATATAATACTTTGATAATAATAATATTTTAAATAATGTTCTTTTATAGGGAATAGTGGCGATCTAAAATATCAAATTCAATATTATTATTTTTATTTTATTTCAATCATGCGTTATATATATATATATTATTTTGCGTTTTATATAATACATTTTATTGGTGATAGTTTTCTATCACAAATATGTCAGTACTTTGCTTGATTACATTCTATGTGGAATAAACCTCGTCGAGGTGTCGGCCATCCGTTATAACTTCCCGCGAATCTGTGCCTTCAGCAATGTTAGGCCGTCTCTGTCTGCCATCTATATCATCCATGGCGCCGCATAATTGCTACAAACTTATAATTATTATCTGGCTCCGTGTACCGCCCCGCCTCACGACTGACTACTTACCTACGCAGTCGGGCTTAGTATAGCTGAAGATCCGGTTATTATCGCCACCGCTAATGTACAGGGGCATCGAATTGTTAGTAAGGGTGTTTGGCGTCACAGTCGCAGTGTTTAGTAATAATGTGGATATTGTTTATCCAAAGTAAAGTTTTTGACTTGTATAAATGCTCAGTGGTCCCACGGGATTGAGTTTGTATATTTTCTGTACAGAACAGTAAAACAGGTGTATTAAATTTTTTGAAATATTCAATTGAACCGTGTCGTATTAGTCATAGTCATATTAATTTATTTCCATTGGAACACATAGGAGCACTTGGACATGTCAAATAGAAAAATTAATTATACTCGTAACGTAACGTGAGTTTACAAAAATAACATAAGAAGCGGCTGTAAGAGGGCCTTGTCAAGCCTTAAAAATATTTTTCCGTGAGTTTTTTAAGATTTCAATTCTTCACGTTCAGAGCTAGACAAATTCTTTGTTGATAGTTTTTAATACAAACACGTTACAAGAAACTTTAAACACTAAGCCTTGCACTAGAAATCCTTTTTAATTTGAGATCGCACCCGTTTCCAGACTTAGGTCTGTATGCTCCCTTCTCCTTTATGCTGCTGCTCACGCTAGATAGAGCACGTGTGTGTTGTTCTGGGAGATAAGTCTCGCTAAACTTGTCACGCGGAAACTACAACGCTTTCGGGGTTCGTGTTATATCACAAGTTACAGAATTCGCACACTGGCTCTTAATTAATAGTAATATTTATTACATTAGTTGTACATACGTAATACGGAAGTTGATGATTAGTGATTTTTCGTAAAGAGACAACTGAAGTATCTAGATAATATTCTAGAAGTTCTAGTAGAGTAATTATTAACGAATTATACCCACGTGTCTGATCAGAAGACAAACATGACGAGGAAGTGAAATCAAAGCTGTAAAAACCTAGATATTTAGTATATACGCTGGAGTACTTTGTCTTTATATTTTTTGCGATAGTTAAAAAGCGTGCTAGTTTACCAGAACAGAAATAAAATCCGGCAAACTGTCGCAATACGAAATTTATTTGATTTCTAAACAAAAAATATACTCGTTTACAAAGGAAGAAAGGAAATTTTAAGAGCTTAACGACACAAGTTTCTAGGAGATTCCGAGATGAAATGTCCGCGTTCCGCCTTAATTCTAATTATGACAAAAGCGTTTTAATGGTAATGTGAAGTGAGGTTCACGGGGACTGAGGTTAAGAGCTAGCAAAGCACTAGTAAGACACGCCATTAATTCCTCACGGGTGAGTAACCTTCGTTGTTGAAGACGTCTCGTCTGGCATAGTAATCATTATTGTTGCTTTCAAGCTTCAAGCTAAGATCTGTTTTGTGTCATTGACCCAATTGCTTCACGATAAATCTTCAATCAGTTTTAACTTGCGAGTGCTTTGGGACATAGTTTCAAATATTTTTTACATCCTCTTCCTATATTTTATGGTATGGTCAATAAAAATAAACATGTCACATTCATTAAACATGGTCAAGTATTAGTCAATTTGTTATTCGATGAGATGATCAGTGGCAAGATCACCCACACAAATATACATTACTTTATTAAACTGGATATGGAGTAGCTTACCGTGGAATAACGCTTTACCGTGCACGTATTGTATGTTCGACCTCGCACTATCGTGGCGAGACTCCATCGCCATTATTCGTATCTTTATAATACATTAAAGTGTTTATACAGAATGATTTTATTAACTAGGACAGTATGAGGAAATTGGAAACCATAGGAGATACAAGGAATTTATCTTAGGAACCATTAGGTCTATTTCGTAAAGACCATTTTGGCATAATAATTTTTTTGGTCAAGCTTGAGTTCCCCATATAAATGAGTTATGTCGATCGTTTTTTTAATGCGGTTTAACTCAGTTTCACGTAAGGATCATTTCATTGTATCAAATGAGAAAAATCGGAAAAAATAACTACGCTAAAATCATTTTCATGCAAAATGAGTGAATGGTTCCTAAGACAGTTTTCCCGTATCTCGTAATGGGAAAAATCATAAAAAAAGGTCTTCATATAAGTAGTGGTATTTGTATACTTTTCAAATAAAGTGCGCTCAATGTTTTAAAATCGCTTTATCGAATTTATCGCGTCATGCGATTGGCGTGTAGATCATTAGGGCTGCAAATGGAGAAAAAATACCCCGCGTTTTTACTCAGATGGAAAGAAAATCCCTTACAAATTGTGGAAACCCACGTTATTCCTCCTGTTATCTTCGTAGAAGGAATTTGTTCTGTGACAGGTCTATTTACCTGCGGTCTTAAATCTCCAGGGGATCAGAAGGACAACGGTCCTATCAACGGCGAGGTTAAATCCGACACCTATTCCGTGAGCCATCGACAACCAAATTATTTTCAGCTTATACAAATACATTATACAAATGTCGAAAAAAAAAAAACAATTACCTTGCTTACCGTAAGAAATTTTCTACTTTTAGGAAAGTAAATCTATTGGTAAATACACTTATCAATTTTATCAGTCTTTCTCGGGAATTCAGTGAAAGAACATCGCTTTCAGAACATTATTCAGAAGAACCACTTTTTTTGAAGTCTGCTTATAGCTGTAAAATGGCCACATTCGTGCGCCCATAAAGAGTTACAAAAGATCAGACCCCCATTGTTACTCAATCATAAATGGGCCATAAAACGGCCTTATAACCCGAACGTTTGCAACATCCACTATTCCCGGCACGGACCACACGTGCGCCCACATCTCATTAATGCAATCGATATGCCCTCACTAAAACATTACTGGCATCATACTACGCTAAACAACTACGTTATAGCTCTGAGAACCGGTTAAGTTCTGATGTGTATCACCAATGAACAGAATTCATAAACCTGCTCTTTAAAGGTTCGGCGACAAAGCCAAAACACGTGCGTATTTGCAGCTAGCTAAGCTAGTTTTAATAAATTCTGCTTGGCCTTTAAGGAAGCTGTAGATCTAGTCATTTGACTTAGTTATAAGACGACGGCTGCATTTAAAGAACAACAAATGCATTAGCTTGATGAATTCGCTGTATTTCTCGTCGCAATTTTACTTTTTAATGTTTTTACGATTTTAACGCCATTTATATTTTGAGCTGTGGCGACGAAACGGGAATACTAATGCTCGGCTTCTCTTGTCGCCGGCGTTCATATTGGGAAAGCCATTAATAACTGGGCACCACTGATCCTCTGAAAACTATACAATATCACAGGGCATGGAAATAGGTACTACGTATATCTACGAGAAAGGTTATCCTAACAGTTTTTGCGCCGCTTTCTCTAGGCAACCGCGCGGGGGCATGACCTCGGGCGTGACGTCACGCCTCAGATGAATGAACATTCCCCTGAGCAACCCCTACCCTCGACACTTTCATAGACACCCTCTCAAGACTGTTCAGATTATCCATGACCAAAGATCTTTAATAACTAAGCTTCTTTCTATGTCATGTTGATTGTCAGTATTTGCCGGTTATTTCTAACCGAACGATAATATTCACGAAGTTATCCATTTCTAATACTTTAACAAAAAATATGTTAAAAGGGTCTACATGCATATTACAACTTAAGAAGCGAAAAACGAATAACATTTTAGCTTTCGAATTCTCAGGCGAGAGATATTATTTAGCAATATTTACCAAATGTCATTACTTGGGTAACATTGTCGCTGTGTTTGAGCTCGAACTCAATTTGCGTGCCTGTAATAACGGACCCTCGAGCTGGTCAACCTTTAGGGAACCGCCACATAATTGCATTGAACGGGCCTCAGCTAGGGTTATCATTATGTCAGGCATTTTGCCGCATTTGAGAGGCGTTTTAAAGCTTAGGTGAATGCAGATTCATATGAGATTAATCTGAAAGTTACTGAAACGTTTGTTAACTTTGACGACAGATTAAGTCTATTGCTGCCTTTGTCATTTGCTTAGTGCCAGACAAAGGCAGTATTAGAATTAATCAGTTGTCAAAGTTAACAATCGTTTCAGAATTCGGGGGGGGTAATCTTTGAATTCTAAAGTTTCCCGGGATTCGCCTTAGACAGGCATTTTTATCTAAAAATCGGGCACTTAAGGCACCCTAGGCATCTCTCCATTTTGAAATGGTAGCCCTAGCCTCAACGAACTATCGAAAAAGTATCGCTGACGTCACTGGCTAGGACGCGTTTAATTCGAACTCCTATTTTATGACGTGGTTCGAATCGTCGGGTCCCTTTTGGGTAAGCTATAGTTATCTTTCAAGGTTTGCGAAAGTAATCAATTTCTATTAGATTCTACTGCTGTATGTTTCGCCCATCTTTTGAGCCGTTTTTTTCCAATGTTTTTGTTTGACTTATTAGCCTTTTCTATATCTATTACACATACATTTTTATAAAAAGGTACGCTGTGATATATACCGTTGCAGTGCAATTTGTTGTCCTATGCAAGTGCTCGGCAGTCTTGGTCAAGATCCATGTTTGGTCAATCCTGAGTCACCAACTACCTGTGTAGCGACTAGTGAACAAGGCCTGGTTAACTGTTGCGATGTTGCCACACCGAGGCCAGTTTAAGGATAACCCAATCGATATTCTCAAAGAGGAAACGGGGGATATTATAGTTTGATAGATGAACACTCAATAACCTCCCGGCTGACTCATCTGTCATCGGGGCAGACACATAGAAGTATGCTCTCTCGCTTGCTCTCTTGCGCGTTTTGTTCCGGCTTCGTGTTTACAAGAAAAGCAAACATCACTAATTGTAAAACATGCAGGCCTATTGGTAAATAAGTCAGTCTTATAGAAGTAATTCTGCTTCCGAAGTATTCGCTTTACATATTTTAAAAGTGTGTACTCTATTACTAATCGCAATTATTTTAGTGTCCCAAAATTTAAATTCTTTAGATATTTAATTTGATTAATTTGAAAAATTCTGGAGACGCGTTTACTTTTTAGTTGATTGTTAAAATCATGTTGTTATATCAAGCGTTTTTTCTAGAAATGTATTTCTCATAAAACTCTCATTCTAACCATTAAATTCGTAACTTATTTTGTATCTTAACGTTTAAACGCGTAATTTTACCATTCCATTTTGCACTTAAGAGGTGAAATTTCTCAAAATTCGTTCTTATTGTTGACCTATACCATTTGAAGAGTATTGGGTTTAAATTTCACGTCTCTATCGTAAGAGGTTTGGTCTGTGCGTTGATTCCTAGAAAAGGACTTATTCTTTTATAAATATATTTATATCATTTTAAAGGAAACGCCACTAAATTATCATGCAATTGCATAAATTGCAAGGTTTTGGTTACAACGTCAGCCCTCAGAGTAACTTCGTCTTAGGAGCCGGGTCCTGATGCACCTATCTCTTGTGCACTATTTCAACATTTTTTAAATATCGAAATTACAAATAGGAAATTAAAAAAAAAATGTGCTTTTATCTTTAGAATACCATTGCCAATGTGTTTTTTTGGCGAATGACAAAAAAAAAACGTCGAAAAAAATGTTTTTCCTACTCTTTCACCAAATTAAAAAAATTTAGAAAAACTGCGAACGAGATAGCGAAAGCCAGGGGAGCCTGGCCTTATCAAAGCATAAAACTAAAAAGGCACGAGCCTTACAGTGCTTTATGACGTAGTATGACGCGTATTTCCTTAAAGCGGATGTATTGAAAACATACAAGATACGTTCTTTGATCCTAGAATGCTCCTTGCTCCGAGACTTTACTGAGAACGCTTGTTCCTATGCAGCAGCGGAATTTCTATTTAATATTTTTAAAGTGATAAGATAAAACTATAGTGTATAGTCTACAAACTGAAGTAAACGCAGCTGAAGGTCGACAATTAAAATAAATTTCGAACAAGGTTAATGTAATAACAATTCTAATTGACATTTGGATTGTAAAACCATTTGGTCTAGCATGTTTTTTTAAATTTACACAAGGTGTTACTGATGGTGGAACAATATTGAAAGGTATGTATGTTCATTATGAACAACTTTTACTATGGGACCAACACTAAATCGCGAAAAAAAAACAACTGTTCCGAACTGTCAAAAACACTCGACAAAATGTACGGAACAGCTGATTTTTTGGCGACTTCAGGCTTGGTCCCATAGTAAAAGTTGTTCATAATGATAAGTACCTTTCGATATTGTTGCGCCTTTCAGTAACACTCCGTATAGTAAAAGTATACGTTAGCGTATAACAAATACAAAAAAAAAACTAATGGGTAACCTATCGATGTTTCGAAAATTTTGAAGTTCGATTTTTAATTGGGCGAACATGGTTCCCTGAGTTTTTGTTTTTCCGAAGGATTATCACACTAATATAATAAATGTGAAAGTTTGTGTATAACTAGGTGTTTGAAATGGCACGCATTAGTTTCAAAGCAACATTTTGATAGCTTGGGGTGATTTCGGACCTGAATAAAAATAAGGGCTCTTCGTTAAATTTATTGGCTTTTTTTTTTAATTATCGTCATCAATCTGCAGTTTTTTTTAAATTGTCCTCTTCTAAATACAGCAGGCGCAAAAAGTACTTGGATAGTTAAGGAAAAACGAGAAGTCAGTTTTTATTAAAAGTGTGCCGACTATTTATCTATTCTGTTAATATAATTCTTATGTGTTTTAAAATCTTGGCCCCGCAAAGGCTTTTAAGGACGCACAGGACATCGGGTTATTTTCATACAAACGTATTAGTCCGGCAAAAACTCGAATAAAATGTGTCAAAACCACGACAGTTTTTAAATAACAAAACTCCTCGTCTGTTTTCAGCATTGCATATTACCAAGTTTTACCAACATCTTCACAATAATATTATAAATGCAAAAGTTTGTGTGTAAGTGTGTAAGTAGGTACGTGTGTTTGTTCTCGTTCATCTATATAACGGCTGAAGCTGAGGTAGCTTACACCCTGGAATAACACATAGGTAGCCTTAAAAGCCTTTGCAGGGCCAAGATTTTAAAACACATAAGAATATATTAACAGAATAGATAAATAGTGGGCAACGCGGGTGAAACCGCGGTGCGCAGCTAGTTATATATATATTTTGAAATATGGAAATTCATTTTTTAGGAAACCATTGTTTCCCCGATTTTTATTTCCTTTTTTTTGTGTACGACAATGTCTATTGTCCGAACTTACGAAATACTTATGTATAATTTGGAAAAATATGATTTGTTGTATTAATAATTTTGGCTGAACTACTGTAATATATGTGTTTTAGATGTATGGGTTCCTATTTGTGTTTATTGAAAAGCATTGTGTATTTCACTGTCACTTGCACCTGCACTGTCTTCCGTAAAAGATTTAGAAAATCTTCTTAGTGGGTTGTAAATCTACAATAAATATAGCAATAATTTTGTTGCGGGCGGAGTGGCCCTTGGGCCACCCTTAAGCCGCCAATATTCCGCTAGCGGAAATTAATTCTTCAATCGGTTTCTGCTTTACTATTGCCTTATGTTGAATGAAAATCTGTAACAGACAAGTGAATTATTGAAAGAAAAATAAGCAAAATTTAGCCTATAATAAAACGGATGTGGAGATGTATCTATAGACCTCACACTTTTCAAAATCGGTGAAGCAGTAGCCTTCAGGTGACAAAAGAACACACAAACATACACTTACTTTCAAAGAATTCCGATATCCGAATAACATTACCATTCTTCTTGGGTAGTTCACATCTCCACGTTTCAGATCAGTCACATGCCAGCAACGAGCTGCTGTCATAAAGTAAATGGAAGATGCGATAAGCTTGTCCTTGTTTAGCTATATAGGTGTCTATGTAAGTGTGGATGAATTTATGTATGTACATACCTGAGTGCGTATGTGAGCGCACCTTGACCTTCCGCACCCGGTCTTCGACCGCGCTAAATGAGTAATGATTCGTTTCATTTGCTCAGAAGACTATTTTATCCTATCCTCGGATCGAATTTAACACGCCGTGACAGGTTTGCGATGACGCGTCCGATTTCGAAGCAAAAAAAAAAACTAATGGGTAACCTATCGATGTTTCGAAAATTTTGAAGTTCGTTTTTCAATTGGGCGAACATGGTTCCGAGTTCTTGTTTTTCCGAAGGATTATCACACTAATATTATAAATGCGAAATTTTGTGAGTATGTGTGTTATAAGTAAGTGAGTGAAATGGCACGCATTGGTTTCAAAGCAACATTTTGATAGCTTGGGGTGACTGGCATCAGGCGTTATGGCACTCAAACGCCAGGAGATATACGAGACTAGGAAGGACCCAGTCCCATCTCAATCACTACATTTATAAAGTCGTCTTCCCAGTCACAGTATAACTAATGTTTAATTTATACGAGTAATTATTGCGTAAGTATATATTTGATTAATCAATACGAGTGTATCGTTGATCTGAATTCCAGAAGTTAAAGGTACCTTCCAAAAATTCTTAAAATATGTCCGTACTAAGCATATTGAATACGCGATTTGACATTTCGATGAATCATTTATTTTATTTGACACCCGATGTCACTATGTATATGTAATGCTTTACATTTACATCGAATGTAGCTTGTCGAAACGATTAACACTCTATTATATATTGGCTCTATTGGCTTAGTTGTTATTTTATCACTAATATTTGTTATGGAGAGTTTTGGCGGGAACGTGAAGAAATCATGTAGCGTCATTATATTATTTTCCATTACTTGTGTTATTTCGAGTGTTAATGTGTAAAAACTGTGAATTTTTACCCGTTAAGTGTTCGTGAACATGTACGAGTGTTGGTGAATGGTATAATGTCGTAAAACGTGAATTTTCGTGTTGTTTCCAAAACTCCATAGAAGGCTCTAGTAAAGTTTTCACCACTTTACTGGGGCATGACTAGGACTTGACCGTGACTTGCTTTGCTCGACTTTGACAGTGACTATGACTTGTTTGATTATATCTAACTAAACTTGAGAATAAATATGTATACTTGACACTGGCAATGCATAAGACGTGCGACGCCAAAATCCTCTTAGGAAGAAAAACAAAAAAAAAAAAACATTTGTAATTCGGATGATTAACTGATGTTTTACTATGAAAACTGACGTGGTTTTGATACATTTTGTTTTAATAAAACGGGAATACTCACGTTAAATTGAGTCGGTTATTCCGACTATAGTTTCGATCACATTCGGTGACCTTTATCAAAGAATGCTCAGCGACAAGACAAGACAAGACAAGGTCGCGCGCGTGTCTCGCTGAGCATTCCTTGATAAAGGTCACCGAATGTGATCGAAACTATACTCGGAATAACCGACTCAATTTAACGTGAGTATTCCCGTTTTATTAAAACAAAACTGATGTTTTCATCGATTTTCTTCAACCTCGAGAAGTCTCACTTTTAAAAAATAAACTACTCTGAAACTGGTTTACGTTGCGTACGTCCTTCTGCCCTGTTCAGATATTTAATTCATTGCGCAATCGGATGGGTGCCTGCATTGTCCGAAGTCAAAAATCGCAGATGAATATCATGTTAGACCGGTTGTCGACATGTCCTCATTTTTAATCCATCAGACAGTCGATGATCTAGATTAGATCTTAGCAAAATATCTAAAAGATAAAGGACAAACTTGTTTTATCGATTAAATTACAAATCAATGGGGTTCCTAGTTTCATACTTGGCTCTAAACACCAAATTAGTACTCTAACCCCCGAATACCGAAACGTTCGTTAACTTTGACAACAGATTAATTCTAATACTGCCTTTGTCTGGCACTAAGCAAATGACAAAGGCAGCAATAGCAATAATCGTCAAAGTTAACAAACGTTTCAGTATTCGGGGGTAAGTGTTTGTTGATAACCGACTAGATAATACTCGTACCTACCGATCATGGATTTTGTCAGACGCTATTTTATTACCCGCGGATATTGTCTTATAATTAACTGACGTACAATGCATATCATGTGGTGTAGACACATTCCGTTTTTTTTTAAATATTATTTTGCTCAATTTTTTTGTTTCCCTCGATGAGGGGCTAAAACTACAGCTTTTCTTTTTTTTTCTTTTCAGTTGCATTTCCGTGGGCCCTAGTTGTGTCTCACACGGACTGTGATGGCTACGGATGACCCTATTTTAGTGGTTTGTTGTGATCAGTGAATCTAGTGTCTCCAGTTATTGTTCGTTTTGCTAAAGTGGCAGTGATGTGACAGTCTATGGATGCGTCAGGGTGGTCTCGGCATGTTCACGAAGCACGGCAAGACCGCTGAGCGGTGCAACCATCCGTCGCATAGGAGGTGTACGAAGAAAAAACCAGCCCCACACACGCCCTGGAAATACTTGATGAATTGCCCACTCGTTAGGAAATGTTTTGGTACAGTATCTTTTATTTTCTTTCAAAACTTTAATTTCTAGCCTAATCATGATTTCACACATTATTAAAACAAATGATAAACCAATTGATATTGTGTGGTTGGCTATCATAAATACTAGTAGTTCGCGCCGAACTGAGACATCGCGACCCCTATATCTTCACAACTCCTGGACCGATTCAGCTCATATTCGAACTTAAAAATTGTATTGAAATGAACTACTTGCCTACAAAATTTCATGAAGATCGGATCAACGGTTCGCAAGTTATCATCGGACAAATATACACACAAACATACATACAAATGCCGATTTGTCCCAGTAAACTTCGCTTCGCTCGGTCTATAACAATCAGTATATTTTTTTATATTTGTACATAATAGTTACCATATAATAAATATTCACACACTTGTAGCTTTGTTTTTGTAAATTAAGATGATCCGGTCAAACCTGATCTTATAATACGTGCCTTCAATGTAAATGAATGGGAGCGCAAGTTTTTTTTTTTATTGTGTTAATTTTCTGCTAGGTTTATTAAACAGATTTAAGCAGTGACGCATTATCGTAATCTACATGGAAGATCTCAAGATCTGTGTATAATTAAGTATTTGACAGGTGTTTTATAAAATATGCGATTATTTATAACTTGATTTTTTTAGACTTTCGTGGTTGTTTACAACATTAATATTAGTACTCACTGGATATCTAACACGACTTTAAATTTTGTTGTTGTTCCCGATATTTCGGCACAGTTGCATGCGCCATGTTCACGGGTAGACTGAAGATGCGGATGGATGATAGAAAGTTACGAAATTTAGGAGCAGACAAACCGATCTACCCCTTACTCAGTCTTTTGTTCGTAGCAAAAGACTGAATATCGGGAACTCAACAAAATTAAAAAACGCGGTAAATATCCCGTGAATACTAATAGTAATGTAACTGCGAACTTCGAACTGTTTCTGAGCTGTAACTAAAATAAAATAAAAAAATCCTTCTTTCACGTGATAACTTATTTAGATGTAAAGAACCCTAATAGAGTGACGCCCGACTAGCACTTGTGTGGTTTTGTAATATTGTCTTACACAGCTTACGCTGGAGCAAAATTAACACCGAATATTTTTGAATTAATAAAAAAAAAATATGTTACATAGGTTAAATGTGGTCCTTGACCACTGGCCTATTGGAGAAACTCAGAGTCGCACAGCGGGCAATGGAGAGAGCTATGCTCGGAATTTCTTTGCGCGATAAAATTTGGAACGAGGAAATTCGTCGAAGAGCCAAAGCCGACATAGCTTTCAGAGTTTGCACAGGCCACATCATTCCAGGAAACGATAATTGGTGGGGAAGAAATGTTCTTAAGTGGCGACCACGAACCGGAAGACGCAGCGTAGGTAGGCCTCCCACTAGGTGGACCAACGACATTGTGAAAGTGGCGGGCAGCCGATGGATGCAAGTGGCCCGTTGTCGGTCGGTGTGGCGCTCTAAGGAGGAGGCCTTTGTTCAGCAGTGGACGTCTTCTGGCTGATGATTATAAAATATTGGAGACTATACCTATTAAAATATAATAATATTTTTAAAGATCAAAAGGTTGCAGAATCAGATATTGTTTTACATAATCTTCTTATAAAAAGTTGATCAATGTACAAAGTTGGGCTAAATTCAAGTCAAGTTAGCCAACTCCCGAGGCAGATGGATTGGGCCATAAGGAGTTCGAAAGTTGGATTGATACGAATCTTCAAGTGTGCTTAGCCTTAGCCAAATCGCGAGAAAGATTTGTACGCATACCTGGATTTTTATGAAAGTTTGTTCCAAAAGTGCTTTTGTTAGAATCTCTGTTCGTTGGGTATAAGACTTTTTCGACTGAACTTTGCTTACGTTCAAGTTATATTCTAACCTGATTCTGGTTTAACTGTTAGTTTGAATTCTAAGAACTTGTAAGTACATTTTAAATATTTTTTTCTATTACTACGACAATTCTTTTACTGAATAACGTATTCATTATTATTGTTTAACAGCTTTGAGATCGGTGATTTATAATTGTTTGAATGAAATTTGCAAAGCAAATTATCATCTGGCCTTGGCGCTGGCACACTCTGGTGTGTTGTTAAAAAAGTGTCAATTGATTCTCATTATCGTTAATCTATCAACTCCCGTTTTATTAAAACAAAATCTATCAAAACCACGTCAGTTTTCATAGTAAAACTCTTGTGATATTTGATGATTATTGATTTTATTATCTGATCATTCTCTTGAAACAAATGCGTCAATAATTTTGAATGTCATTGTTAATTTATGAATTCTGAATAATCACTAGTAAAGCATTCATACATATTAAAGTTTTTGTATCCACATCGCAGGTTTTATTCAATTCAACACTCGGCCCATGAATGAAGCCGACCTTGCTAGTTGTGGCTGCATTCTTTACTTGAGAGATGGGTGTATAATATTATCTACGTTACTTGGACCATACTATTAAAACATCCTTCTATAGTTAAGGCAATAACTAGTGAAAAATAATCATTATCCGCTGTCTAGTAGAATGAATGAACATGAATGAACATGGCTTTATGTTGTGATGCAATCCAATCAGAAACCTTTCCATTTTCTACGCAGTTGTTGCACGACTTGAGAACTTGGCCAAGGGTCACGACAGTTCTTCAATTGTGTAAAGGTGCACGTAGTATGACAATTAATAATTCCATTCTTAAACTGATTAGCCCTGTTGTATTCGTTGATGTTCTAAATCACTAATCAAACTGCGCCATCGTTCCTGAATTGCCTTCACAATTCCAATAATGTTACTGTAAATGGTCACCACGTCTATTGTTATGATAGATTGTTCCAGCAAGGACGGCCGCCAGTTCAGTGCCAAGGAAAATAAACAACTTTAAATTATAAAGGGCGTCAGTGAGAACGATTGTCTCGAAGACCCTGTCTCTTAAACGTGGCGATGATTTTTCTTTTGTTTTTTCTTCGAGCGGAAAGTCTTTTTATTCGACTGCCCAAGAGCAGGGTAATGTTTTCGGATGTATGAAACAATCTTTGTTTGTTAGTATGTGACTTCCTGTAGCCGAAATGGCTTGACCGATTTTGAAAATGCGGTGTGCCGTCAAGGTGTCGCTTTCCTGATTCAGCTATCTCTTTCGCTCTTTGAAGAAAAAAGAAAAAGCATTTTTTTCGTAATTTTTTCGTTTACGCCAAATTTTAATGCTGTTGAATATGTTAGAAGAGAGATTATTCGCAAATATTTTTAATACTACCTACGTTTTTTTAAAAAATTGTTACGATAGAAAATAAATAAATACTTAAGGTATGTATGATTCAAATACATTGTGCGCAAATAACAAGATTGCCAATTCCTATAGCGTATTTGATTGTGAGTGCAAGCCAATATGTAAGCAGTAAGACTAATTTCCAAAAGCATCTCTACTAGCCGCTAGCTGTAAAATATTTTGGTTGGTTTGTGAAATTATCAAATACCAGGTCGACCGTTCAATTGAGTCGCGAATCACTTGTTGCTTTCCGGTAAAGTTGGTCGCAAGCTGTCTAACATGATTCCACCACCATTTTAGAGCTTACAGCCTACTAGATTTTGCATATCTTTCAGGTTTGCCTTTTCACACATATTTAATGTTCATGACCACTGTGTGTGTGCTTCTACTGTGTACATGTCTGCGCTGATTGCCTGTTGCCAATTAACTCTATAAAAGAGTTGAGGCCTTGAAGAAGTTAGTTCAGGTCTCTTCACATTTTTGCACACACTTGGTTAGTTTGTTAATGCTACATTAATATTGCAGAGCTCTTTACCGTCTTTAAACAAAGTGGCGACGATTGTATGCATTGTCCAATTTAAGAGATTATCAGAACATGGCAGATGATTCTAAAAATGTTTTGTCCTCTATGACTAGTACGCTACATACATGTAGTCACCCGGATTTCGACTACTTAGGTACATAATGCCAACGCTCGGAAAACGTTTTAACGAGCTTTTAATGGTTTCGCTTGTAAAATTTATTAACATTGGCGCCAGGAACGCTGTCTTTTGGGATTTACTATTGTGTAATTTGCAATATGTGTAGTTTATAGAGAATATTGCTGATAGCCTATCATTTTATATATGCCGTATAGTGGTTAAGATTTTAGCTTGTCGTTTTCAATTAGTTTTTTCCATGTTTTCCGCCATTTTTAGAGTTCCGTAGTGCTACAAGGAACCCTTATAAGTTCATCATATCCGTCTTTCTGTCTGAATCCTACTCAGCCTTATAACTTCCAAGGTAAAAAATAAAAAATTGTATAGTAAGGGTAGCTATATATGTGTGTGGGGTGTCGTTGAATAGATCTTTTAAAATTAACAATTTTGAAAGAATAACAAATAAACATGATTTTATATTGAAGAGGTGGCAGCACATGTGAAGCGGGGATAAAAAAAATGCGTCTGCCCCCCTCTTGTGGGGTATCATTGAACATGTCTTTTAAAATGAAGGTAATGTTTCCACACCATCTTATCCATTTACGTAAACCTCACGGCTAACTGTTTGTCCATTAGATGAGTTCCCATTCCAACATGGCAAATACTAAAAGGAAATTGGTTTTCTGTCGTGACTCCGCTCGGTCCAGATTACATGTTTGTGTTACTTATTATTGACGGTTTAGCTGTTGCTTAATCTGTGGCTTTAGGGCTTACGTTTCCTTCTCGAGTCTTATAATTCTAGGGCGTTGGTGGTTTTCACGACACCAGCGTTTTACGGTCTTCCGTGACGTTCGGTTTGAATGTTATGTTCTATTTTAATATTTATTTACAACATTTTGTATTTCAATCTGTACTAGTTAGTTAGTTGGATCTGTGGGAGGACTGATTGTATCGAATAGCAATCGTCCTCCCAAGGATCCGTGAACCAGTGCATATAGAAACTTTTGTTCTTTATTTTTGAATCTTGTTTTGTATAACAATAAAACAAATATGTGAATAATACAATATACAAAAAAAATATTTAAAAAACTGTAATAGTATCTCATGGATCGCCCATGAGCTTATTCCTTTTTTTAACCACATTTATACAACAAAAACCATATCATTGAGTTCATGATATATTATCTATATTTTGATTCAGGACAGAAACTCCGCCGCGACCTAGAATCCCTAAACAGCAAACAATAAATATGAGTCATATTCCCAATATTAAATTAGCTGGCTACGCACCAGGTAACCACGATTTTTCCTCAGGAATACATTACACTTGCTTAGTATTCCGTCAATGTACTCCAGATTGCGTTACCTTGTCACCTCGAGGGGCACATTGCATATTGCAATGCTGAGAAAGTATAAAATAATACAGTCTATTGAATTCTCTGTTATTAAGCGAGGAGAAAGCTTTTATTTACTCCTTGAAACACTCAACTCTGAAATACTCAACTTGAAATACTCAACTCTGAAATACTCAACCTACCACTCGACCTAAAACACGCAGTTCACAACCTAGAACTGATATTGCAGAAAATATTTATTACACGGTGACGAGCGTAGCGTGCTCTATAATATTAAAATTGTCAAAGTCAGAATTTTGAGCTGGCACTGGAACTCTTATGGGAAAAGTGGCGCGCGACCTGTCTTGAATCTCGGCTGATGTATGAAAAAAATCTTATATCTACTTTATCAAGAATCTAACTTCTTACCGGTCCTACATCATCTGCGATTAGATTGAATAAGTGTGCATTCATTCCACACCCGTGTTTCCGGCCGTGGCTCGAGCCACGCTTTTCGCGCGTGAGCCCCTGTGAAACAGACGCAATATCTTCTTGAAAAGCAAAAACATTCAGTCGACGAAAGGAAACCAAACGATTTCATCACCTGTAATTAGTTTGTTTACTAATTGTAATAAAATGTACTTAAAAACTGTTAATAACTAAGTTTGCATGTTTATCTTATCTATGTTGTCGGGTCATAGTAAACATGTTATGATAGGATCCACGTGATAATATCTGAAGTATGTTTTCCCCATAGGTCAGTATCCAGATGTACTTTGAGCGAGATTGCTGCTCCTAGCAAGGCCATTCACAGATATATGAATTGAAAGATGCGAGTATCGATATCGATAATTTTTCTTACCTTTTCGACTATTATGCCTGGCGTTGACTATGAAAAAAATTTGAACAGGAAGACGCGACGTAGGTAGGCTTCCCACTAGGTGGACCGACGACTTTGTGAAAGTCGCGGGCAAGTGGAAGTGGGCGTGGATGCAAGTGGCACGTTGTCAGTCGTTGTGGCGCTCTAAGAAGGTGACCTATGTTCAGCAGTAACAGTATTCACGTTTTCTGGCTGATGATGACGATGATAAGAAAAAATGTGATGTATTAAAAGCATAAAGCTAAACTCTGCATTAGGTTTTAAACGTCCTATCTATTGCTGAGATATCGGCCTATCCTCGAAAAGTGATTACGCCTCATCCACCACACTGGCCCAGTGCGGGTTGGCGGATTGGATTCACATAAGCTATCGAATTCCTTCTCCGGAAATATGCAGGTTTCCTCACGTCGAAAAGCCCGTGGCAGTTTACATCGATATCGATGTTCTTATTATCTGATATATCCCTAATAATTTAATCACCTGTGTATGAGTCACGATAGAAAACCCGAACGAGTTTCGTAGCCGCTGCCACCGCCGCATCGCCTGTGTTGAACAGTAGTGATTGATCGCCGAGGTTATGAAATTCTTGGCGCCGATGTTTTAAAAACTAGATTGGCTAGAACTACTATCCGGCCGCTACGACTGAAAATTAATTCTGTATGTAGGTATATTGGCGTTTTAATCGGATAAAATATGAATTAAGGGCCGACTTAACTGATTCTCGTAATCGCGTTCGTTAAATTAAAAAAAAAACAAAAGAAATTTAAAAAAAAAAACATTCGAAGGGATACATTTATTTCGAGTTATTTTCAAAAATTGACATAAAACATTGGCAATGATATTTTAAAGATATTAAATTACTTTTTGGTTTCAATGCGATGGTTTGATACTTAAAACTAAGCAAACTGAAGAGGTAACAAATAAGTGAACGTCACAACGTAAAGTAAATATTTGTCCTTCAAAACCCCCGACCACTTCGTGTCAGAGAGATGGATATAGATGAGAGTAAGGAAAGGACGCTGGACGCTGATAATACGGCAATGTTTCCGTATTATACGGCTTTTAGGCATGCTGCGCTTCAAGTGTACGGCATACGGCAGCACTTCCAAAGTCGTATAATATTTGTATAAAATATACGGCAACCCCAAAATCGACTTGGAACAACACTGATTATTTGAGCAATTTAATTCAGTATTCCAGTATCGATGAATTTTGTTCAAGGAAATGTGGAAAAACGAAATTGTTTTTGGGGAGTAGGTGTATTTTTATTAATATTTAAGTGCTTTTTAATATTCAATCTGAAACACTTAAGCATTTAACTATTTAATCTCTGATCTTCGACACACATTTTTTAATGATAGTTTCGTTAATTTGTCGATATGAATGAGAAATTTATTGCTTGATTCTTTAATATAATTCGGTTAGGTAAGAAACATAAATCTTTCAGACATTTTTTTTAAAAGAAGGTACAGTTCGGCTAATGTATTAAAACAAACTAGGTGATTTATTTTTTCTGAAGTTCTAATAGAAAGCTAATTATCGATATAATCGAGCAATGAATCTAACGATAGTGATCGATTTTATTAACATTATTTTTCAGCTTAGTTTAGATAGATAGATAGATAGAAACTCTTTATTGTGTACACCAAAAATAAAAAGAACACATGTACAGAACTATCTTATACTTAAGCTAGTGCCACAAGTGGCGGCCTTATCGCTAAAGTTTACCACCCCAAACTAGATATGACTGGAACCACCACCACAAATAGACCAGTCAATAGTAGGATTGATGCCAGCTGGTCTTCTAGCTAAACATCGCTAATCACTTGCATAATATGAATAGTTATACCTTAATCGACTTGGCACTTTTGGTTGGCTGGCCGTAAATGGCCAAATATTTTTTGAGCAGAATAGTTATCTGGTGCCAGCTAACATTGTCACGGTCAAATACCCGGTATACTCTACATTTATTGTACCTACCAGATTCAGTAGTTGTCAAGAATGCTGAACGATTCGTGCTGTGCTTTTATATAAAGCAAAGTTACAACCAATATAATCTGGCTTAAAATATTCATCTTAACCAATCTCAAGAGTTCTAATTTAATTTCAATCAATATTTAATTTATGTAGATCCCAATATTGTCTATGAGTTATTTGACTACTCCTATCAGGTGTAAATTGTTTTTAATATTTATTAATTTAATATATTTAATTATCTATCAAATTGCTGTTCTTGTGATAGTTTCATTTTATGATTATTGCCTGTCGGAATTGATTTTGAATAGTTTTTATGACAGAATCCATTTGGCAACATTAATTTCCACATTTCACATGTAAAAATATAGATGTATTAACGTTTTATTGACGTTATATGTATTTAATTAGCGTCGCTAGAAATTTATTATAATGTAATTAGGTTTAATGTTCCGATTTCAAATATATATTCAGATATAGGAGAAAGCGCTACTTTGTCCTTATACTCATATGTTTCTTGTTCATACATACCGCATAATTATTATGACAAACCGTGATGCAAAGGAATGTACGTAGATCAAAAATGCAAAATCGTCAATATTCTCACCTTTCTCTTCGGCATACAATCGCGTAGGCCGAAACAGTCTTGTTAAACAGCCTATAGTCATTAATTACAATCGGCCTTATAGTCATGCAGACAGACGGAATGGTACTTAGGCCCACGCGCCGCTCCAGATGGCTTATATAACCTAAATTATAAGAAAAGTAAAATAAACCTAAGCGAAGAATTTCGTCCAATATAGACCGATGACAACCAATTTACATGCAGAACGTCCGTTCTGAAGAGCAATTATTAAATTACCTTTGAATCGGTATTAGGTTACAATATTCCAATTTCTTAGTCGTCTCTTCAAAATTAAATTAGCATTTACTTGAAAATTCTTATCTAAATAGGCGTCTAATATACTTTTCACAATGAGAATGAATAAACAAAAAAAATGGTGAAGTCGACGAACTCTAAATTGCTCGAAATGTATTTCATTCCTAGTTTGTCTGATAAAATATTTGAAGACTTAATGAAAAAAGAGGACCTCCAAATCCTTTTACAACAATTGGGAGGAAAACAAATGTTTCTAAACCCTAACAATGCCGTTTTTTGTCGAACATTGTCCTGGGGCTTTTTATCTCTGGTTGCTTCGATATAAATCAAGAAAGATAACAATTAACGTCGAGCTGCAGCAATTAGCGTCAAGTAAAAATCTTTCCATAATCGCTAAGATTTATCTGCATTATTTTGAAAAAATAACACTTAATTTCCACGTCGCAGACGAATTTCAGGATCGTCTATCAAACAATTGGATAAGAACAAAAAAGGCTTCGTTCGCAACTGGTTGCGTTCAAGGACGAAAAAGTCTTCGATCGCAACTGGTAACGACGTTCCGGTTTCGTACACGGCCAATCGGGATTAGACAGTACTAATTTATAGGCAATTAACGAAACAAAAACTTTTGTTCATCTTTCTGCTTCAATTTTACTTTGACATGATATTTTTTTCATTCCACAAACACACATGCACACACACACAGTTCGATGGCAACTAGAGGTAAGGGCAGCACAGATTTAACAGCCTATACAGGGTGGCCCATCGGCAAGTAACCGCCAGGAAAGGGCTTATAGTACTCATCATTATGAACAACTTTTACTATGGGACCAACCCAGAAATCAAGAAAAAAACATCTGCTGTTCCATACATTTTGACGAGTGTCATTGACATTTTTCTATTATATTTGGAAAATGCGTAAATCTGCCACTGCTTCATAAAGCAGCTAAACGAGTAAAACATAACTCTGTACACATGAAACTCTCCAGTAGTCCCTGTGTCGGGGATGACATGAAACACAATAATAATCTCTTCTTTATTAGGGCTATTTATTAGTAACCCAAAACCAAAGCAGTCATTTAAATAAATCATCCAAAAATCTGCTCGGCCGAGGATTGTAATAATTAACAACTGATCATACCGTTCGTTAATACCCTTAAAATATTTACGACGTATACTACTTACAAGAACGCCATTATTGTTTCCCAGAAAACGCGGGCGCAGTAATAAGTTAGCGGAAGTTGGTAATATTGAATTTGATGTAAGTTTAAACTTTTTTAAAACTACTTCGCTGCCATTGATTGTAACTAGAGCAAGCTAGAAGTCACGATTTGGTGTCTCATCGATAGAAATTATTTATATCTCTATCCATACTGAAGTATACAAGCGAAGTGAGAATATTTTCTCATGAAACGTTGAGACCTTCGGTTTTCAGCGCAAAGGGGTGCGACGCGAGGAAGTGGAGCAAACAGTTCGACAATGATTTACTACAACTCTCATTCATGACCGTGCCGTCGCGAGCGTGCCACGTCGATTTATCAATGACATTTTATATTTCGTTGCCATTCGTTTTGTACCACCGACCACACTCTGTCTTGTTTTGTTTTGGTTATCTGTTTAAGCTTTGGCCTCAGTTTATCTTTTCAAATGGGTGGAACATTATTCCGCTCTTTATTTGATGTTTTATCAGGGTACATTGTTAAGTGCATTGTAATAAACGTAAATGAGTTTTGAATTTAGCAGAGCACATTGAGGCTTGTTTTCTTTGTTCATTTGTTTTCCTATTAATTATAACTTTTTGCTACGAAGTAATGATAAAAAGTTTGTTAAAAATACAGAACAGTCCACACAAAAGCTTTGTATTAAATACTGGCTTTGGTTACGTTTACTTACTGATGTAACTTTTACGAGGGCCTATTTTTGTAACAGGTAGAATACTACCTTTCCACTGAACAAAGCTGCAGAGAACCTTGTGTACGTTGACGGTATCTTTGCATAAATTTTACATAAATCTAGCTTACTAAAGCTTGCGGATGGGATGAAGCTGAGTATTTGAATGCTCGTTCAACGTAGCGAGTATAACCATAAACTCATATGTTTAATATTTTTTTCGTTTATTCTCTCGCTTTTAAGAAGATTACAACGTACATATCTGATGCTACTGTTTCGTGTTACTATAAAGATTATATATATGAGGTGAGATTCTGCAGTACGTATGTAAAACATTGGATGCGTGGATACAATACAATATAACTTTATTACAAACCGAAAATACAACTAAACAATAATTAAATATCCGGCAGTATCATGGGCGGCCTTATCTCCGAAAGCGATTTCTTCGGCCTCGGCAACCAATGTTAAAAAACCAAAGAATATTAACCATTACTACGTACATGCCTGAATTATAACGTCATATTGATTATGAAATATGTTGTTCCAAATTTAGGTGCATTTGAATAAATTATACTTTAAATTCAATACGATTATACACTCGCTTGCACGCACGGCTTCGCTCGTTTAGGCTACAGTAAATGAAATATCTCATTTCACCTCTCTAGGGGTGGATTTTTAAAAAATCCTGTGACATGCCTTTCTTTATTTTTTATGCTTAGTACATAAACCGTGTTTCAGTGCTAATCATGAAAAATATTTTATTTCAATATTTTTTTAACGCTTAGAAGTCTGCGTTTGACCACCAACTCGCGAAACGTAACGTTACTCTATAGAAACGTTGGGAGTCCATTTAGGTAGAATTTCGCAAAATCCGTTCTTATTGTTTACCTAGACCATATTTTGAGGAGTATTTGGTTCAAATTTCAGATCTCTATCATAAGCGATTTGCAGCGTTGATTCGTAGAAGGGCTTGTTCTTTTTTATATATAGAGATAGATAATAATAGCATAGAGGAAATGTAGTGTATTTCCTATATCGTATATTTTTCTATATGGTAACACATTTTATAAAGACTTGATGAGTCTTGAAATAAATGAATATCTATGATACTGTTGTGTATCGGTTACACAGTATTATAGAAATTGATTTAGTACCTACTAAGTTATATAGCTTAGTATAACAATAAAACATGTTTGTAATATTTAATTTGACAGATTTATGAAGATAGATAATAAATAAAATGAATCACGAATAGTCTATAAATGATTTAGTTATAGTCCTATCACATCATTTAGCGCTATCGCTAGATATCTTTTATGTTACATGTGTCTTTTGTGATTTAAATATCGAGTAGGCTAGGTACTAGGTAGTATAGTAATATTTTTTTTTATTACCAGACGTGATTCAGTAGAGAAAGGATTCGTACGTTTATAAAAACGGACAGTTTTTTTTACCCGGCTGTCAAAGAAGCAGGATAATATTTTTTCATGTGACAATTTACTTATTAAATAGTTTGCAGAGGTATTGTATCTTTTCAGGGTTCTTGTAAGGATTTTTGTTCACTTTAGTAAGTCACGATCCGCTGAATGTTTCGTCCAAAGAGCCGGTACAGTAAATCAATCGGGGTGCTTTTAGTGTAACCAAGACGTAACTTGTGGCAATAGTGAAGTGAAATTATGGAGAGTCGATATCGATAGTCGACGTAAAGTGAGTCGTCGATATGTAAGTTGACGACAGACGGCGCCGATGGAGGGTAGAGCGAGGTAGCGCCCGTATGGGGCAAACGGCGAGCATGTGCCGCCTCAACGGATCATGTCTTCACCACAAGAAAAGTACGTATTTTTTCGTACATTATTATTTTAGTACTTGCAGTTTTTTAAATTAAGTTGCATTTATTTGTATAGATAGAAATGCATGCTCTAGTAAACGTATGCCTGATTTTTTATAAATATTTGAAATCCTCATCGATTTTTAAATGTTGATGTTTTTTTTTGATTTATGATATAAAATCTGTCATATTCCAGACTGTCATATTCTGTCATATCTGGTATTCTTGGTATACCAAGTATACCAATGATGTTACAGTGTTATTATGTGAATAGTTCTTCAGTGCCAATGTATGTGTTGGTGTATGAAGACTAAAGAATTACTTATCGACAAAGTATACGAAGAATTATGTACGATAGAGCTTATTTCATAGTAAATAAAAATAGAGGTCGACACTCCACCTGAACGTTTATCTTCAGATTCTTGACTATTTTCGTACATGAGGCTATCATTTATTTATTAGTACTAACTTCTTTTGCCTACAGAACTTATTGAGTGCCAAAATGTCTATTAATAGTTAGTAAACATGATAACACCACGTGAGTACCTAAACCACGTTAGATTATAATTGAGTGCTAATTTATTGAGCCGCCTATCAATTTGTTATTTTCCGTTGTCATGTGAAAAGTATTTGCTATAGAAACACGGTCAAAAGCGACAAAATGGTTACTGATTGTGACTGGTCTTGTGATACATGAGAATTGAGTATTCACTCATTAATGCCTCATATATAATTGACATATCGATAATTTTTCCACGTAGTGGTGGGACATCACTACATCCATTTTCGGTTTATTTTTTCGTGAAAGCATTCGCGTTTCGGTTTCTTTTTGTGACCTACTGAAACACTTTTTTCATTGACTCATTTTCAGTATATGACTGTGAGATAAAAAACGTAAACTGCTTTCTAAACTGACTTACAAACTTTTACTAGACATATAAGATTTGGTTATTAATACTTAATTATAATATATGATAGATGTTTCAACAGCAACAACATCGGGGACGGACGAACAAGTATAGGTAATAAGTATATGCTTAAAGAGAAAGCTTACGCGCATATTACTTTAAGTAATCAAAAATGATTGATGAGGGAAATACTAATGAATCTCATCATCATCATCAGCCTGAAGACGTCCACTGCTAAACATAGTCCTCCCCCTCGATCCCTTAATAAATCTAAGTGAACAAAAAGTTCCTATCATTGCTGAAGGATCAGAAAACGCAATAAAGAAGTAATTATCGATTTAATTTAAGAAGCATTGAAGTAAGTATAAAAAAATATATCAGGTAAATGTCAGTTAAAATATTTACATCATAAACGTATCGTTTATGTTTGCTAAGTTTTAAATCCTTTCGCTTGTAGTTTGATTTGGTTCTTAAAAGTTGCAGTAAGAATCACTCGGACACCTAGTCGTGGTTTCACAATCACATCACATGAGAAATCGTTTCCGATTTGACCATTATTATAAAACTAGCGCTCGCCCCGGCTTTTCACGGGTACCAAACATCACATGATCACACGCTGACCGTTTTTGGACTGTTTTGGAGTCTATAGGGAACATACATACATACGTCGCCTTTTATATACTAGTAGTTCGCGCCGAACTGAGACCTCGCTACTCCTATATCCTCACAACCCCCTGGACCGATTCAGCTCATATTCGAACTTAAAAATTGTATTGAAATGAACTAACTGCCTACAAAATTTCATGAAGATCGGATCAACGGTTCGCAAGTTATCATCGTACAAATATACACACAAACATACATACAAATGCCGATTTGTCCCAGTACACTCTGAGACCTTCGCTTCGCTCGGTCAATTAAGATAATGTGAAATATTATATTCATAACTCTGAAAAATGAAAAATAGACTGATAAAATACAGAAACGAGAGTGATATCTCATGTCTTGGCTCAGATAGCTGTTCATCCATCATAACATAAAAACTACGTTTATTCCAAAAAAGTTGGCATTGAATATTTTTAGTCGTCGGTATCAGTAGCCAAGTTTTCGTTCCAGATAATGTCTCTTTTATTACGCTTCCTGCAAATGATTTAACGTCATTTCCGTTATCTAGGAAGCTGTTATGAATGAATAATTATTTACTTTAGCATTGAATTTAGATTATAATATTTTTTTGCAAGATTTATTGCTTTGCTGTTTTTGCAAAACTGGGATTCTGCTGACGTCGGTAGAAAGAAAGAAAGAAAATAATTTTATTTTGCTACAACAGTAATATTAATTGTATTGAAAGGTAGGCAGGTGAGGCATATCATATACCTACAGCTAATCAATGTTATGTGTCATAAAAATGGCCTCAACTCAGCAAAATGCTGTTTAGCAAACAGCGCTGATCTTCCGTTGAAGTCGTGAAGTTGCTAGAATAGCATTCTTATATGCCATGCACAAAATGATAATCTTCTAAATGATCCTCTTGACCTCCATGATTAAAATGAATTGAAGTCTATTTGGTCTTTAAACGATGCCGCTCTTATTACTTTCGGTAGTACTTCAGTTGTGTCTTCAGGAATGCTTTGGATTTGGACAGAGCTAAAATATAAAGGACTTTAGAATTTGCCTTCTTGATATTTCTATCGAACTAATCGGCCTTCCTGAACCTATTAAATTTACTAATGCCACTACATTTGAAAACTTTATTATCTCATGTCTAGGATACGAAACTTTTCAAAATAAATGTTTTTCTGGAAAAGAAAATTACTTTTGTGCAATAAAGGTTCGAGCACATTAGGCCGGGCCGCAGCGGGTCGGGTTGCATTGCGAAATTCCGCTTAGATCGTTTTCATACATTTTATATGAACCATCGCACACTATGCCGGGGGCGCAGCGGATCGGATAATGCGCGGCGGATTTCGATGAGTGCAATGCGGCTCGCCAGCAGTATACGTAAGAAAGCGGAATTTAGCGCACGAACGGACATGGTTTTTCTTTTCTTCGTGATTTTAGTTTGACTTCATCTTCAATAATAGTCAAATAAATAAAGCTCTTCGTCAGAATATCCATGACGTGCAGTCACAACGTCCGGCAGTATTACATTATCAGCCAGAAGACGTCCACTGCTGAACATAGGGCTCCCCGTACAGGCAGCTTACTGTACTCAAAATCCGTCAATGCGCTGCGACCCGGCCCGTCACTAATGTGCTAAGCAAGCATTTTGCGATGCGATGCGAGCCGTTCCGCCCCGATGCGGCCCGGCCTAATGTGCTCGAACCTTAAATGTTTCTTAGAAGACAAATCCTTCGTACATTTCTGACACCACAAAGCTTACCGTTGATATCTGAAGACAGATGGTCGGATTTATTACTCTTCCTATTGTCGCTATTCTTTTGTCAAATCTTTACAATAATAGCTGCTTTTTCGAATGTATCTTTTTTCGGTTACAATGAGGTCATATTAGAAAAAAAACCGATAATCTGGTCTCTTCTTTATCTTATAGTATACATGTGGTTCCCTGTATTGATAAAACATTGTACCATCCTTATTCGATTCATATTCAGAGTAAATTTTAATAGTTATGATAGCTCTTCCATCTTTATGTTCAAACATTGTTAGTTTTATCGACTCAGTAACATCTGCGTTTATCTAGTTAACTGTATAGTAAAACGTGATCGATAAAACGTATTTATTACCTATCATTATGTCGATGATACTGCTTCCCGTATTTGGCAATTTGTGAGACACGATGCGGCTAGAGTGCGGTTTTGATCGCGCCGAATATGAATTGCCTTCAAGGCGCTCGCACGTTATAAATTACTAGCTCACCCGCACGGCTTCGCGCCCATAGGAAATTTTAAATACCCCATTTCACCCCCTTAGGATTTTTTTTTAAACCCTGAGACACGTGTTCCTTAAATTTCTTTTAATCTGTATACAAACCGAGTTTCATAGGAAAAGTTTGAACAAAGTTTTTATTTTCATGCACACTTTGCGGTAGCTCCCATTTGTTTAGGGGGTCTATTTTATCCCTTTAATCCGTTCATATTGTTCTATTTGAGGAATATTGGGCCCAAATTTCACTTCACTATCATAAGCGGTATGATCTGTGCGTTGATTCGTGGTAAAAGGCTGGTTCTTTTATTGACCGAGCGAAGCGAAGGTCTCAGTGTTTACTGGGACAAATCGGCATTTGTATGTATATTTGTCCGATGATAACTTGCGAACCGTTGGTCTGATCTTCACGAAATTTTGTAGGCAAGTAGTTCATTTTAATACAATTTTTATGTTAAGTAATATGAGCTGAATCGGTCCAGGGGTTGTGAAGTTATAGGGGTCGCGAGGTCTCAGTTCGGCGCGAACTACTAGTACATATTAGCATTAAAAGCGTGATTGGACTTTAAACGCCTTAATTTAAAAATATTTATGTGGCATAGCACAGCATCTTTTGAAAATCTCGTAAGGATTACATTTGAAATTGTTATGAAATATCTAGTTTTACGTAGAGTATTGCAGAAAAAAAAAAACCATTGTTTTACCATTTTTGTGGAAAATTGTGCTCACGATCTGAGGAACCTGTCGAAGCTAATCAGGTGTTGCTGAAGTTACCAGGAAAGTTAATGTTGAAACTTGATAATTATTTCGTTCGTCGCTTCGTCTTAATTATTCCAACTGTCATTTATGTAATATAATTTTATTCATGCTGTTATTAACATTTTTATGAGAAAATGAAGAGATCGCGTACATGTTTACTTTTTAACTTTGTTCATATTTCGGCAGTTGATTTTTATTTCAGCTGTAACCATTGCGGCTATTGTGCTTTTATCTGTTAATTTCACGCCTTTACAGGCTTTTGTCGCATCGCTTTTAGTCGTTTGCTTTCTACGGTCGTTCTACATTCTGTGTTCTTGGTATTCGTTTTTTATTTAAACGAAACTGACACCGCGGAAATTTTCCGCCTTTCCGTTCTAATAGCCGGATAATGTTGACGTCAATTTTGTACTATCTCTTTAAATGTGTTTTGATTTTTGAGTATTATTTCTTGTAAAAATATTCTAATAAAAAGCAGCGTTTTTAATTTAACGCCCATTCGGTTTTATTAGTATTTAACTTAACTTTTTTTTTCACAATAGTGAATACCTATACCTATGTTGAGAAATACGATGATGCATAGTTAATCCTCAATTAAATGTAATGATATAAGATTTTTCTAAATAAACTTTAATATTGACATGACTGTGTCACCTTAAATACTTACTTGTATCTGAAACGTACTTTAAGAATCTCAAACTTCAGTTTCCAAATAGTTAGCACACCTACGCAGTTAGTTCAGAACTATCAAACTAAAGTTGCACTGAAGTTTTAATGATAAAACTAAAGCTTAAATCAGAAATCGCAGCAATTCTGTACGTAATTAGTATTGTTTGGACGTTATCAAAGGAGGTATCTCGTTAGTGGTAATGGAATGGGAAAGCAATAATAGAGATCGCTGACTAAAGACCGGTTAACCGGTAAAGTTTAAAGCTCCAGTTGTCTCACATACGTTGTAATTCCGAAACGAATGTTAACTTCAACTTCAAAAGTACTTTTTTTGGCAGGAAAATTATGCGATTTTAATTTATCGTTAAATAGTTTATTCAGTCCTAGATAACTCAACATTCGTCCGCTCACAGACAGACATTTATTAGACTTCAGCTTTAGCATTCCGATGCTCCAGCAAAACTCATACGCAAGGAACAAAATACTCGAGAGAAGAAGTCCGAATGTCACAGAAAAGAGAGAGGAACTGGTGACGTCACGTGATGACGTCACTACTAGCGCAACGCTACTTTGATCGCACTGCACTAACAGTAGCGGGTTATTCGAAAATAGCCCTTATTGTTCTATTTTGTTTCTTACTTATTGATTTCTCTTACACTCTTCCTAAGTTAAAAGTTAATAATTGAGATATGAACCTAGGCTGACTTGATAATGTAATGTAGGTACCTATAAAATAAAATAAAACATTCAAGTCCAAGAAAAAATATTTTTATGGAAAAATAAGGAAAAAGTACATTAAGTATAAATAAAATAAGGTAAATTGGTAATCGAGCATTTCATGTTATGTTTGGCTTTATTAGACGTTAACTAGGGTTAAGTAATTTTAGGCTTGCTAATGTAAATGCGCCGACTGCTAATGGTCTTGAGAATTTTGATTAGACCTTCAAATCCTTCGATGGTCTCTGGGTCCAACTGTGTGCATAATGCTGTTTTATTTTATTTGTATGTATTTTGTCTGTTAATAAATAAAACAGTAAGCTGAAGCGTTCAATTCAAACCAATTAATATGTTTAAAAACTTTTTTCGGATTATAATGACAGTAAAGAAAAAGAAAGTACAAAATAACTTTCTTATCAATTCACCGGTTTTTAATTAAATTCTAAAATACCGGTTTAATTATTTAACCTGTTTCAGTCCTAATCGAAAAGTGGGATGATAGCTCCCACCTGGAGTTAAGGGGCCGCAAAGCAATTTAAACTTGAAATACAAATTGCTAGCTTGAGTGTCTATCTAGTATTGAAGTTGTACACACGAATTTCTCAGATTTGTTTACGTTTAGCCATTTGAGCATACGCGGGGTCGTTGACATGGATAGGGCATTGCCGATAAAGGAAGAAAAACACTGCGAATTGGTGAAAAACTCTGTTTACTCAAGAATTCTTAGAATTCGTATATTTTGCCTTATACTTATGGCTCCTCCACCGTTCAGAAGTTTATATTAAAACAGTTTATTCGCCTTTAATTTGTTTATAAAGAGCAAAGTAAATATATTCGTTATATACTCGATTTTATAAAACGTATTTTTAAGAGTCCTTTGGTACGTTATCTCTCACAGACCAAAAATGATCATTTCATTTTAAATACGCCTTGTTTACATCTTTTCAGTGTGTAATATTTTTTTTTTTAATATTCCTACCGCTAAAGGCGGTCGTTACCGAAAATAATAGGTAAGTAACACAATCATTTAAGTAAATATCTACCAATATGAAACCTTTTTGAAATAAGCAAATCAAAAAAATGGAGTTTGTATGATCTGTTTTATTTTTTAGAAACAAATATAATACATAAATAATAATAATAGATTACAAATATATGATTGTTAAGTTCTCAGAAAAATAAGAAATCAAAGGTAGAATCAATGATAGTAATAATAATTGTAATAAGTTATTAGTATTCCAGACTGATACCACTGTAGAAAATCAACTTATGAACTGTACTGTGACATCTATGGGCACTATACTAGGTAGTTTATAACACAACTAAACTTGTTACTAGACCCCTCCAAGAAGTTTAATTGTCCTCGGCACTGCACGATAGTATGATCATAACATAAGCAATGTAACACGATAACTGAATGCGTCCCATGGAGTCCGGACACCATGAAATAAACATTACAGAGAATGACACAGCTTCGTAGAACAGTTTGCTAACCAGGGTTCGTTAAAAAGCCGATATCCGTGGATACCAATATTATAATTCAGAGGAATATAGGCGCAGTCGTAACAAGATTAATAAAAGCTTCGAGCTATAAAAATGAATATGTTCGTCTCGAGCAACAAACTTCGTTTGCGCGATTCAGAGCTCCCAACATTAGAACATTAAACTGTCTGTCTTTAACAAAACTTTAAAAATTCACCAAAATGGATGAACGCCATCTAACGAACTATAGAAAGTAACCTTTGTCTCTCTGTCTCGATGTTTGTCACGTCATAACGGGTAAACGGTTGTACGGATCTTGATAAAATTTGAGGAGTTACTGTATATCACAAAGATGGACATAGGATACTTTTATGCCACGTGAACCAAGTCGCGAATTTTTGATATGTATACGATACCTAAGTATCGGATATTTAACACGTAATCTAAAAGGTCGCAAATATCATTCTGTAGGTAAAAAAATATTATTATTTGGTTATTGTTATTGTGGCCAAAATGTCAGTTAAAACTTAGCTTCTTCAATATTATACTTTTTTTTTAAATTAATTCAACTAAAATTAGGTTTTGTAATAAATAATCAATCTTCCTGGTCAGATTATAACATTAAAATTATTCTTTATCTATTTTATCTGGTAGATCCCCGAAAATTCCATTACACTGCATTTCAAGTAAAAATATTTATTAAAAATAGCAGTTTTTGTCGTGAAATATGCACAAATGTTTAGTCTAGATGATAAAAATCAATTGATATACATACAATTGAAAATCAATTGATATTTAGCAAGATAAATTATCATAATACATATCAACTGATATATAATGTGTACCTATCAGTTAACAAATGGAATCATCACAAGAACATGAAGACAAAACTTGAGTGGAATGCTATAGGCTCCTAAAGTAAAGGTTAGTAAGTTCTCCACCAGACTCTATATTACTCTTTTGAACTAAACCGAATCAGTAATCTTAAAAGAGAGATTGCCAAAAGAATTATCCACACCACATAATTTAAGTTAAAAGTAAAATTGAAAACATCCTTTTTCAGGTGAGTAAATTTGTACACGTACCTTGTTAATAATGCAATTCTCTCGTCGTCAGCAGAGCAGTCTATAAACACTGGAGCTTCAAAGTACTATCATAAAGCGATGTAGCATCGCTGAATACCGTTACGTATATTTCTATTTCCATGGCAACCTCATTTTCCACTGCACTCAAACAGATGAAATTACTGCAGTGTGACCTTAACTTCATGTTACGATGACTGCTGAGATCGCAATAACCTTTAAAGATTTCTGCATCAAACAAAGGGAATATGGACCAATGAACAGATGAAGATTTGTGCAAGAAATGCAAAATTTACGACGTACGCCATCTTCGTTGTACAGAGAAATAGAACGAAACATTGTTTACAGTATTTTTGAGTTTTCTTTGTTTACCACTTATTATACAACGCTACATCATCTTTTTATACCTTCGTTAATTTATTTTATTTATTGGCACAAAGATATAGTGAAAATAATATACTGTTCAGAATGTACCTTCCGCAATTGTTAGCAAATTCTTTGCATGGTCATTTAAACAAACTTCTACTGACCTTATTTATAAGGAGAATTCTGTGGCTTCTACTATATAATCACGTAACAATTTAAGGATTCAAACCAACTGCTCAATAATTAAATTACATGAACACATAAAAACCCAAAACCAACTTCCATCTTCTGAAGCTCCAGCAAAAGTCATACGTCACCGATTCCAATCTCCCAGAGCATCGCTTTTCAAAAAGCTCTCCGTCAACCGGCCAGCATTGCCCAGCCTGCAGGCCTTCTTGGTGTTGCCAACACAATTATTACGAACATGACCATAAAACCAACCTCGCGTTCTTAAAAACCTTTTCATTTTGTTCCGACCGGTTAACCTTTTACTTCCGCAATCCGCATAGACTTTCGTACATATACCACTTTAAAAGCGTCAAAATAACTGTACAACTTATTTAGTATTTAGGTATTATATTTTACGAGGCAATAATACGCAGTCTGCAGAAGCGGACTGGAATGACCTTGAGAACTCCCGTGCATTGGTGCGGGATACGAATTTTATGGTCAAGTTAATTTCCTCTATTGAACGGGTTCTTTATGGTGAATAAAAACAAGCTTCATTTTACGATGCTATATATTTGGCGGGGTTATCTTGGTGCTCTGTTTTGAATCAATATTATCGCTGTATGCGTTCGCGTGCCGTATCATCTAGAAAGTTATACGCACTTGAACAATATGATATTTGTTTTGTTTTTGTTATCGGTGAAACAGAAGTTTTTTGTTGTTTTACGCGAATTATGGAACAACTCCTGTGTGGTTTGCATACTTTATGCTACGATTACTATTGTAATCGTAGCCATAAAGTAGCGTCGTATGGTTCTGGTACGCTCTGTTGACTAAAGTATATTGTACATATGACAAAATTAACAAAGCTAATATAACCACTGATCCATGCAGGAAAAAAATCTTTAAAATACAATTTACTGCGCCGGGATGAGGTAAATTAATCTACAATTGGGTGGCTCACAATTAATTCATCCGGTTTGCGGTCAATAACAGACGATCCAATTGAGGAGTTTATGCAATTTTATGGCCAAATAGTATAAGTACGAGCTGCAAACCAGTTGTAATGGTATGTGGCTATTAGGTATAAATTCAGTTATAGTTATACTAAATAGTTTTCATTACAAACATTTTTTTCTTGTACTTAAGGTATAATTATAAATTATATAAATTTTTATTGAATGCTAATCGTATTGTATTTTACCTTTGTCAAAGTAGGTATATGTTAATTTTGTAATTTAGAGACTAATGTAGCTCGTACTTTTAAAGACCGTCCTATAATTAAAGATTCAATTTTCTCGCAACTCGTACATTTTCACGAGGGCGTTCCTCACTCATAATCAATTACGTAGTATTTCGTGTTTTGTATTTTGATTGTAAACATGTGTAGCATTTAATTACGGGCAAAAAAATGCTCGTTTATTTGAAATACAAATTAAATTTAAGGCGAGCACCAGAGGCGGCCCTGGAAGGGTGGCGTGGCGTGTTGCGAAACCGCTGCGCAACGTTCAAATTATGGGATTCATTATAATTTAATAAATATAGGATTTCAGTTGAAAACCAAAACGTAGTAGGTGCTCTGCAGTACTTAAAGAGAAATATTTTTATTTACAAATTATGTGCAAATTTAGATATTTTTTAAATAAAGAAATCGTTTTAGACTATGTTGTCCTGTTTTCAGGATTTTATATGATCGACTAAAATGAGTTCTATAGTGTAACCCATTAGTACGTTCCTTAGACAATATCTTTAGGTGTATCGTATATTTTTTGTAAGATCGTTATTTGATAGTAAATACCTGAAATATTTGATCTAGCAAACCATTTTTCTCCACTTCGGCTCGGTGACTCGCTTTAAAAGGGTCGTCCTACCGCGGGTTTTGGCGCTGTATTTGAACTTTGTATTGCTGTCGGTCTGTTCGCCATGCGTGCAATAGAGAAAGTTAGTGAATTAACGTAATTATTTGATGAAATTAGCGTTTCGTGGGGATAACTGTTATCACACCCTAACCCCCGAATACTGAAACGTTTGTTAACTTTGACGACAGCTTTTGTCATTTGCTTAGTGCCAGACAAAGGCAGGATTAGAATTAATCTGTTGTCAAAGTTACTGAACGTTTCAGTATTCGGGGGTTAATCTTATAAAAATCTTTTGTTTTTATCGTCAATGGCTTGGATAAATAATAATCTACGCTGATAGGTTTTATTTATTCTTTAACAAAACATGTTTATGGAATTCTAATAAAAACTACTTGTATGCATCATAATTTTAACGAAAAAAAATATCGTGATTTTGTGCATATAAGGACGAAGTTTTGGGAAAAAAAAAGTATAGCATAGTTTTTCATGGTTTAGATAACATACAAAAAAAACACGATCGAAATCGGATAACTTTAAGGGGATGTGAAACAGTTGGAAGTGTTCGTGTATTGAATTAGATTAGTTTTAGACAATAACAGATGATGTAATAGCAAAACTAACCTAGGTTTTATAGTTATTTTTTTTTTATAGATTATATATATTTTATAAATATAAAAAGCAGGCGAAGATTAAGTCGAAGGTGTGACGAAGAAATTGGATAATGTCCCCGATGCCTACAATAACACCTAGTAAGCTTGTTAGCTGTTGTTGCTTGTGCCGAGGCGGTGGCAAGAGGTAACCTAGTTACGGTTGACTTCAGTCTGGTATAACTTCAATATACATTATTTTGGGCATTGACACAGAATAGATGTATAGATAATAGTGATAAGCATTGCCATTCAAAGTGTTAATGCCGCCGGCATTCTGGGTACGCTGCCAACTGGTAGTGGGCTTGAGCATTTGGATTATCCATAGACCATTAATCGTCTCTGGATAATCCAACTGCTATTTTTATGGAGTAGGCTAAGTATTTTAGGTAGTTTTAGTGATAGAAAGCTATAACGTGTTGTTTTCACTAACTATATTACAAAATTTATTATGAAAAAAGGGACGAGCGACAGACAGCCAAATGCGTGCGCCCTTAGTCAATGCCATGTTTTGCGATATTACCTGCGTTTATATCGTCAAATACTTACGCCTAGCCTGCTGCATAAATATCAGCAATATACCTTATCTATTCCATAGTTTTCTAACTTTATTATTATTTTGAAACAATTACAATGACCCAATGTCTCAGCTACAATCTGTGGCTACAAACGATTCAAATAATTATGTATCCTAAATCATTAAATATTACAGTACAGTACAGTATCAGCCAGAAGACGTCCACTGCAGAACATAGGCCTCCCCCTTAGATCGTCACACCGACCCACAACGTGCCATTTGGCAAACGTTTGGAACTTTAATAAGTCTCGCGAGTAGAAGTCATCACAATTTTATTGATAGTTACCGATATTTACCGTGATTGGATTTTAAAATAGAATTATGGTAAAGTTCTCAGTCCTTTAGTGTATAACCCTAAAATCTTAGGAAATTGTAAATTTATACTAAATATCTTATTATCAATGTGACAAAAATGTGTCCGTGAAGAATTAGTTACTTAGTTAAAAGTATATTCCTTTATCTTTAACCGCTAAAGTATCAAAATAACATCCAATCTTCGAAGAACCTATAGAACCGAAAACTGTAATATAACATAAGAGAAGACGGAATAAACTAAAATAACTAGTAGTTCGCGGCGAACTGAGACCTCGCGATATCTTCACAACCCCTGGACCGTATCAGTTCATATTCGAACTTAAAAATTGTATTGAAATGAACTACTTACCTACAAAATTTCATGATGATCGGATCAACGGTTCGCAAGTTATCATCGGACAAATATACACACAAACATACATACAAATGCCGATCTGTCTCAGTAAACTCTGAGACCTTCGCTTCGCTCGGTCAATCAATAGGAATTACAGACAACACTCAAATGCATATTCCATAAAATTCTTTAGTTTATGGGAAAACTTTTTGAGATCACTCCACTGCAAGTATGTTATATGTTTACGATCTTTTGATATTGTTCAATGCGCATTTGCGAAGATATTCGTTGTTTAATAGTCTTTTAAAATATGGTTTTACTCCGCTAGACGGCATTAACAATATCGGAACAGTACGAATTGTGAATAAAATGTTTATAACTTGTGTTGCAATTTTACGTTTCAAAGGGTTAACATTGCACGACTAGAGAATTGCATTTTGAAAAATAGTTTAGCTAAATACATATAAAAAAGACGAAAAAAAAAGAAATAAACTAGCTGCGCCCCGCGGTTTCACCCGCTATTCTGCAGAAACCGAAATTTTTTCTGGGATAAAAAGCCTTTTGTCAATCTAGAGTGTAAGCTACCTCCATACCAAATTACAATTAACTTACATACTTACCTACTTACATACAAACTTTCGCATTTATAATATTATTTATTATTATTATATTTTTGGGTACATGAAATGTGGGTCGATTTTACAGTAATACAGGCCCTTAAGTCAAATCATACCTAACTTTTATGTTCAAGCTTCATGTCTTATGCCATTTATTTGTGAAAAGTAAACCAACCAAAAAAACAAACTTCATAACGTTACACAAATTCAAAAAAAATTAAAGAGCTCCATAAGTTTTTTTTGACAATTATTACATCGTATTTTTGCTCGAAGTTAGTATCGAGGAAATTCCAATGATCTTTGCATAGACCCCAGGCGCCATTAATATTGGGCTATTTATTAATGCCATTTTTACACAAATAATTTATTTAATATGCTCGATAAATTTCAATCGACACCGCACACATCCTTTTTTACATAAATCATTTACATGCAAATAGTTTGTCTATGATAAAATGTGGCAAATACTGTTGTGGAATATGTAAATTTTGTTGATATTGCTTTCCTTCGGAGCTTTTAGGATTTTATGATATCAGGACACACAGCATTATCATTATATACGTGATCTACAGCTTCATCGTCCAGGGCCCTTATTCGGAGAAATGACATTTTATATCGGTCACTCTCACTCCCATTAAATTCTAAATTAGAGAGACAGTGACCAAGATAAAATGTCATTTCTCCGAATAGGGGCCCAGGTCCAATACATTCTGATAGCTTGCATCTATCTGCGCTTGCACACAATCTGGTTCCACACAATCAATACACCCTCTAAAGGTTGCCATCCTGACTAATATTATAATTCAGAGGAATATAGCCGCAGTCGGAAAAAACTAGAAATCCCTACATTACAACTGTCAGTCCATACAAAACGTCAAAAAATGCACAATAATGGATCAACGCCATCTAGCGAACTATAGGAAGTAACTTTTGTCTCTCTATCGGATGTTTGTCACGGATTAACGGCTGGACGGATCTTGATAAAATTTGATATAGACTTACTGTATAACACAAAGACGGACATAGGATACTTTTTAAAATATTAATAGGCAGTGCAAACGAATATTGGATACTTTTATAATAATATTATGCTTTAGTCTAGTTGCTATACAAAGAAAGAAAGAAAGAAAGAACAAACGACTAAAGGGCTGGTGCTCACCTCGGCCAGAGAATTAGCATTGCTATTCAACGAGGTAACGTCACCAGCCTTCTGGGTACCCTGCGCGCGGAGAGTGACCTGCGGGTCTAAAACGGCCACTTTATCCGAATCATAATATGATCCTATTGTGATTCATTTCGTAATTCGTAAAATGGCCACATACCGTTAATTCATAATATGAACTGCGTATGATTCATATTCCGCAATTCATCCGTTTGACAGTTTCCTATGGATATTCGTAAAACGGCCAACTAAAGAGGAATTGCTCAGGAGCACATTAGCAGAATTGTTAGAAGTTACTCGAGACCAACTTCTTACAATTCATTTTACGTATTTAAATGAAAAATAAACTTAATAATGAGATTTAGGCGTCCACAAAATCATTTTTAAATACATAGGTACCTACCTAAATTGTTTAGAAAAACATTATTTTGCGTTTGAAATTTTGACTTTGTTACGTTAGTGCAGGGGAGGAATGAAAATCTATATATAGTCTTTATAGTAAGTAAAATAATTATGTTTTACATCCGAATTCAAGTTATCAAAAAAAAAAGTTATTAATGTGATTGCAACTGATAAACAAATATGCAACTGAGTTCATCATCACTATTTCCTAGAACTTTTCTTATATTCCCTAAGGCAGTTTGCACTTACTTTCAACACAGAAGCAGAAAATTAAACAGGTTTTGAAGTAAAATTATGTGATTTATTTTTTAATAATTCTTATTTTATACTTGAAGCTAAAAACACCTAAAAAAAGATTACTGAAATAATTTAATTATTAATTAGTTTTATTTTCAAGTATTCAGGCTTAAATGCAACTGTGAGATGAGAGCCAATGATGATAGAGCCAGCCATGATTCATCTGTTTGTATCCAGCATTTGCTCAACTTCTACGAGCATCTCCACCGGCTGAAAGTGAAACAGTTATATTAGATTGGGATTTTAGCATGTATTGGGTTAATAATAAGTTATTTATTTGATTTGAGTATCAATACAACAATACATTGATACAAGTCTTAACAGCTAATAATTCTCAGCTTAGTGTAAATAAAATTTAAAAAATAATAACCATGTAATTACCTCTATTATTGTTATTTATATTATCCAACACAATAAAACATCTCCGCATTGCGTTGGCAAGTTGACCAAGAGTGCGTTCAACTAGGAGAAGAACTCGATCGCATGCAGCATAAAGCACATTGCTTCTCCACCCGTGTGACTAAATCTTCCAGTCTTTGTCTATTGGCGCTAGTACATCCAAGCGTCCAAAAGAATTCATCAGACAATCTGAAACAATATAATATCACTTTAATAAATTGCACACTAACGTGCAGTGTTTCCAAACGATATGTTTGATTCATTGAAGCAATATTTAACTCGTGTCAGAAGTACATAATATGTAGGAAATAAACAAAAGTAACAAAATATGTTCATTCTATAGTCACAAACATTAGTTGCCGGAGCCAGTAAAAGGGGGCCTATTGTTCTCGCTCGGTACATAAAGGTAGATAACATTGGTTCAGCAAATCGACTCTAAATGTATTTAATTTATAGCAATAGAACAACACGAACGAGATTCAAAAGTTATAAAATACTTACTTGTAATTCCAAGTTTAGAGTCGCACGATGTATGTATGTACACAAACTAGCGATTGTTACAACATAAATGCACCATCATTCTCAAAAACGAATAATGCACCACTATTTTTGTAATATAATATAATTTCGTAATTTTATCAATAATGTTGTGTTGAAAATATGAATTGCAATGTTTTTTTTTTCATATGCTGATTTTTGTTGCCAGTCGACACAACCAATGTGTAATAATTTTTCAAATATGTTATTTGAGATACTTATACTGTTACAGTTTTTAAAATCGCAACCTTATAATGAAGAAAACATTTTCAGTAAACAAATTTTTAATATTTTGCCCTCAAAATACTAAAAATAATGAAAGTAAACTTTACCGGAAAATTGCGGTTTTATTTTTTTCGTCTGGCAATGGTAGCACATAAGATGAATCTGCTAATGAAATGAATTGAGTATGATTCATTAGATTAATTGACCATTTTACGTAAAATAGCAGAATTGCTAATGATCTGCAAGGAATTCATAGCATGAATCGCTTTTTGATGAATTGGTCAAAGTGGCCGTTTTAGACCCCCAGAGCTCTGTTTTTTATCTATAATTAATTTATAATAATTTTGGTTGTAATTTTAGCTCTTTTATTTAAGTTTAGATTGTATTTAGAATAGTCTTAGTATAAAGTGTTTCAGTATTTGATTGACATTAATAATGTTGCTATACTGTTGTATAATACAATGTAGTAAGTAATTAAAAAGATTATGGCTAGTACGTAAAACGGGCTCCGGCACACTAAAAATGGATTCGCCAAAATGCGAGTAAACTCTTTCATCCGATTCCGTTCCTTCCTTTTTTAAATTGTATAAAATATATATATATAAGCTGCTCAGGAGTTTTGGCGGGAACGTGAAGAATTAATGTCGCGTCATTTTATTATTTTTCAAAACTTGAGTTATTTCGAGTGTTAATGTGTAAAAATGGTGAATTTCTACCCGTTAAGTGTTCGTGTACATGCACGAGTGTTGGTGAATGGTATAATGTCGTGAAACGTGAATTTTCGTGTTGTTTCCAAAACTCCATAGAAGGCTCTAGTAAAGTTTTCACCACTTTACTAGGGCATGACTTGGACTTGACCGTGACTTGCTATGCTCAACTTTTACCGTGACTATGACTTGTTTGATAATATCTAACAAAACTTGAGAATATATATGTATACTTGACACTGGCAAATGCATAAGACGTGCGACGCCAAAATCCTCTTAGGAGGAAAAAATAAAATAAAAATAAGCTGCTCAGTTTTATTATATTTATATTTTCTCTGATTTAATTATCCAACGCTAATTGGCGTGTCGCTAATTCATAACAATTATGCATCTTGCTGAACGGTTATTTAGTTAAATATTTATGTTCCCATTAATTTTATTTTTATTTCACTATAATAGCGCTTAATGGTTAAATTAAGATTTTAGCCTAATTAATGACTATCGAAATTCGGTATTCAAATGTTAATGTTAAACTTTTTTTTTTTAAACTGATTTCTTTCAGGAATATTCTAATATTGATTAGACATTTTTGCTAATCAAACTAATATTATTTATTATAAATGCGAAAGTTTATGCGTAAGAGTGTAAGTATGTAAGTGTGTTTGTTCCCGTTCAACCGTTACACAGTTGAACGAATTTGTACGAATTTTGTTATGGAGGTAGCTTATACCCTGTAATAACACAAAGACTTTATATCTTGGATTTGTTTACGGATCCAGTAGGATAACGGGTGAAACCGCGGGGCGCTGCTGGTAGACTAATAATTCGTTAAGATTTTGACAAGCTGTTGCATATTCAATAACCGAAATAAATCAAAAGCGTAATTTGTGCCAATGTTTCCCATTAGTTTAAACATTAATTAATGCAACATCGCAGTTTGTTATCAGTTACTTTATTTATTTTATTCGTGTATGGTTTGTATTGAATAGGTAAAGAGCCGCTTTCCCTTTTCACACTTTATGTCATTACATTCAGTTCAAAATCAAAATAGATGGCGTGGCAATCTTTAAACTATGTCCGTCAAACTTGATTTGGTAATTATGGCTAAAACCCAAGTCTTCAATCGGTGGCCATTCGTTGCCGTGCTTAAATTATTTTTTTCGGATTGTTCTTGTACGTAAACCACAATACGTTTAATTAACAGACTCGACAACTTTACTATCCTTCGTAAGTAGGTGTACAATAAGTGCTTGTTCACGCTGAACTAGCGAGAGCGGGCGCGAGACTGAAACTGCGAGCTAACCGCGCGCTCCGCAGCTAGTTCAACTGTAAACGCCTGATATTGCCGTGAGAGCCAGTCGCGAGCTTGCCCGCTACTTCCACCGCACCTGCGTTTTGTATGTGAACACTTCCATAATACGATAATACGTTTGATTTCGCGTCCGCGTCCGCCACCGCGCTTTGCTGGTAGTTAATGTGGGTAGGTACTTAGTCGTAATTGTTCGAGGCATGTTCTTCTCATGTCATCGGCTGTTACCATCGCGTGTTGTAATTAAAGCAAGGATAAATGTTTGTTGACACTAGGAACGTGTGAATGTATGAAGCGAAGGTCTCAAGTGGCTCGCTTAGGATATTAAAAAAGCTAAAATTTGGTCGCGGCTACTATATTATTTATCGATGGCATCAGTTAAGGTGCATCGTTTCACCCAGCGCGCCAAATTAATTGTTTCTTGTGTTTTTTGTGATTTAAGTAAAAGTGAAAAAGCCTTTATTCTGTTACTCACATGTATAATTAATCTCTTATGCCTATCCCAGACCTGCAGACAGAGTACCGAATGCTCGCGCGATATCATATAAATATTTCGATTTATAAAAAATATCGATCTGACTGATGAAATACTGATATGACTGTGTTGTGGCAGCGATGTTGATGCCCGAAAGCGCAGCGTAGCGCAGGTCCAGGCCATCACAGCGCGGTCATCATTGCAGCCCTTGATGGACAAGCTGGAATAAGGCTCGAGATCGAAGGTCGAGGCCTGTACAGCGCGGACAGCAAGGGCTGCAATGATGACCAAGCTTGAAGGACGAGAGCGTAGCTAAGCTAGGCTCATTGCGGACCAAGACTAGTTTTTACCAAGACTACCAAGACGCACTGTTTGAGTAAAGCACTATGTTTTACTCAAACAATGCGAGTTATTTAAATAAAACCAGCTTAATAGGAATTTCAATTTCATTTCAATTCAAACTCAAAATCATAATCAAAATCGCGATCGCGATCGAAATCAAAATCAAAATCAAATTCAATTATTAAATTTGTTGATTTTCCATTGCGCAAAATCGTCGTAGGCAAGTTTTTGCACCTGACTATTTTTGAAACAAAACTCGTCAATAATGGATTTTCAAAGGAATTTGCTGGCCGCTAAAACACGACAGTAATGATATTCCATACAACTTTGCTGGCGCCTGTTTGAATAGAGCGTAAAGGCCGTCTTTGCTCAAAGAAGGTTGTCAAAATAATGACCACATTACGAGCTTTTTTGAGTAAATACATTTTCGTTTTGATATCCTTTAATAACACGGAAGAGATCGAGAAAAATAACATGAATTCTCCTTCGATCTCCTCCGTCAAATTACAAGATTTCAAAACGAAAGTTTCTTCAAAACATTTGTAATAATATACTTATTGTGATACAGCATATACTTTTACAACATAAACTTTTTGGAAATTAATTTTAAAAAATTAAGTAATGATATTCCATACAACTTTGCTGGCGCCTATTTGAATAGAGCGTTAAAGCCGACTTTGCTCAAAGAAGGTTGTCAAAATAATGACCACATTACGAGCTTTTTTGAGTAAATACATTTTCGTTTTGATATCCTTTAATAACACGGAAGAGATCGAGAAAAATAACATTATTTCTCCTTCGATCTCCTCCGTCAAATTACAAGATTTCAAAACGAAAGTTTCTTCAAAACATTTGTAATAATATACTTATTGTGATACAGCATATACTTTTACAACATAAACTTTTTGGAAATTCATACTCAGTGATTTTATTATTTTCTTTAATGTGCGAGACAGCTGTAGATGCGACTAAGGGCCTTAATTAATTAGAGTATTTTTTGGGTGAAGAATAATTGTATGAGTATTGACCTCAAGACGTTTTGCGTGGGAGTGAAATATTTTCTCACAAAATAGACGATCTAATGTTAGTAAAAGAACCTAAGCGGGCTGAATTCACTCTTCAGCACATTATCTTAGATATAAAATCAGGTTGATATCTCCTAAAAAAATACGCATCCAAAGTTTACCGAATTATAGAAATGGTAAACAAAACTTCCACAATGTAATGAGACAGAAATGTTTCCCTTTTGAGAATAATACTTGATCTTGAACTAAAATACAGCTTTGAGCAACCCCCAAGGAATAAAGAATAGGTTTGCTTTGAGCGTTTGTCGACGTCTACGGAATCGAATCTATTTTATTGGGAACAACTTTAGTGCTTTGTGTTCTATGCATACAATTATCCGTAGTTTGTTTCTGTGATTCAGTTATTTTGTATCATGATCATCCCTTTTGATTTTTGTTTTAATAAAACGGGAATATTCACGTTAAATTGAGTCGATTATTCCGACTATAGTTTCGATCACATTCGGTGACCTTTATCAAGGAATGCTCGGCGAGACACGCGCGCGCGCTACGTCAGTTTTCATAGTAAAATCCCTTTTGATGTTCAGTATTTTAGAAAAATCTTTTTAAATTCTTTTTTTAATGTAATGTCACGTAAAGAAACAAATCCCATAGAGCAAGTAATAACTACGGCTTTGCAAATACCTAATCACAAGTTTGTAATCCTGACCCCCGAATACTGAAACGTTTGTTAACTTTGACGACAGGTTAAGTCTATTGCTGCCTTTGTCATTTGCTTAGTGCCAGATGAAGGCAGTATTAGAATTAATCTGTTGCCAAAGTTAACAAACGTTTCAGTATTCGGGGGTGAAACTGATGAATATAAAAGGTTTAGTTTCTTAGAAAATAACAATTCCAATGGGAAATCGCAAGTGTAGGTACGTGATCGATATCAAAACATAGCTTAACAGTAACAAAGGTTATCCACAACGTAAGAAGTTTCATGGCAACGTTAGCTATATCTAAACAAAGCATTTACTACTTGTAGTAAGAATTGTTGAACAAACACTCAACAGGTTAGCGATAGGAGGTCGTGCGACTAATCACTACACGATATGAACGGCTACAAAGTATTTTCGTACTGAAATGTCTACATGGTACGTTTCGTTTACTTTCATACGGTTTCAGCATCCGATAAAAATCGGCATAACTTTTAGTCATATTTTTTAACTAGAATGCGTTCTAGATTTCTAGATTTTTTAAAGCTATCATACCTTGATGTTGTATTCTTTGGTAAATCTCTTTGTTTAGCATACAATTTCTTTGGTGTCAAAATTAATTTGACACAAACATAATCAAACAGAATACGCAATCGTACAAATGTTTACTTTATATTATTATATTCTTATTATTAAATTCAATGGATTATCTCTCGGTAGAGAGTAACTAAATATTCTTTAATGGCTATCAACTTGTGTTGCGAATGGTGGAAAACGCCGGTTCCTGGTAAAATTTCGTTCTTGATTGTATCATATCGCCACAGAATTCTCCTTATAAATATTGCATATCGCCATTTTGGTAAATTTTATTTTCGCCACAGAAATCTCCCTATTTTTGATTTTCAGGTTTTTTTTTTATCGCACACCTATATACGTTCAATCACAAATCATGGCCACGGAATCTACCTACGTACTCAATTAGTTATTTTTCTAAAGAACTACTTTAACAGAAGCTTCCAACATTATAGGAGGAGTAAAAAAATTGATATTGGGATAGTCTGAAATCCGTCATCATCGTCATTACATGGTGAAGACCCACTATAATTTTCATAAACACATCTTTATCTTCTGTTCCTCAAGGTTCATTCTTCTCCATATTTGACACCCTGTCTCTATTGTTGCAGGTCTACAGTTGCGGAGTATAGAGGAGCCGCCGGCTGGCGCGGGCGGCGCCCTGCCCGCGCCAACCTGCTATGACGCCGAGTGCGCCAGGACCGAAGCGTGGCTCGATGAGAACCAGGAATTCGTTCATGATTACTTTCTAAGGTAAGAGTAATGTAGCGCTCGTGGCGAACCTCAGCTATATAAGCTGGTCGCAAAAGGATGTTAACAACAGACGATACGTTCAATCTCCGGATGGACGACCTCGAGTGAAATATTCAAACGTTGGTAACTGAGTTCTACCGCATTTCGTTGGGCGAGTTGGGGCTGCGAGTTTGCGATATTTGATCCTGAACAGCCATGTCGAAGGCCTTCCAGCGTATTGAAAACTACACGAGGCAAACCACGTACCACTTCTATCGACAAGCATCCTACACTTCGAGTGCAAACCAACCACATCCTCAAGACCTTATCAAAATGAAAATTTTGAAAGTGTTTTTCTTCGCCTTCAAGAATCTTGTGATTCTTTGCCCAAACTATAGAGTTTTTATGCAAATTATAATAACATAATAATAATAACACACTGCAAGTACAAGTTTTCGCCTCCCACAATTCGAATTAGGATTTTTGTTTTGCACCTTGTAGAAAATGAGACCAGCGGTTGTTGAATAATTTATTCATGCTTATTTCGAGGGTTGGTTTCTGATTTTGTTTTACTACGAAAACTAACAAGAATTCCGTAATTTTTTTTTTTTTTTTTAAATAATTTTAGTTATCTTAACAGCCTGCTCTTATATTAGTACTGGACCCTTACCGTGAGGTGCTTATTGCGATGATTGTTAGGTTCTGCCGCCGCTGTGCGACAGCGAATCGTATCGCCGCGCGATAAGATCTATAATAAATCCTAAGCTGTAACTCATTATCAGGTTCTATTAGACGTATCGTTATCATACTCATAACGTGTTGTTACTATAATTTCGTATAGAGTTTCCTAATACTCGTGCCAATTACCTACAATAATCTAATATGAGGCTTCGATGAGTACAGATAAAGTATCGTAAGTATACACGGCTTGAATTACGGTATAGTTTAAATGTCGATTCTGGATCTTGGGCTTTTAGAACGTGTGTAATGTCAGAGCACGTTTCCGAATATTTAATTCTTGAAATAACAAGAGCATAGGAGTTTTCATATCTCTCTATTTGTAAGACTAAACGGCTTAACTGATTTGAATGAAATTTGACAAGGAATTAGAGTGCTTCGAGATGATACTTTTCATCCCGGAAATTGAAATGCAAAGTTAATTACATCACTTACCCCCGAATACTGAAACGTTTGTCAACTTTAACGACAGATTAAGTCTATTGCTGTCTTTGTCACTTGTTTGACCTTACCGGTCACGATTTTAATTTGACAATATTTTATATCGTTGAAGTATTTTGGATACTATTTATCTTTCTCTTTGAATAATTTGAAATCTAAAACAAACTAATTAATACAGTAATTTATTAGCTTTGAAATGACACGCTTTGAGAGGGTTTCGAATTTTCAAGCACAATTTTATTAAAGGGTTTCGTATAATCCCTTTGTTAATAATTACTTAAATAAGTTCCCGGCGCGTTCTTGGAAGTTTATTAAATGAATATCTAAGACGCAAAATTAAACTGGTGTATTATCTCTAAAGTATAAAGTTGATCTAATGTAATTTAATCAAGAACGTAGATGCTTTACATAATCCATGGCATTAAATTAACTCGCTACATGTTTTAATATTATACTTAAATTTAATGGCGGCGCCACGGCGCTAATACTTATGAATAAGCTTCGTTGTAAAACAGGTTTTTGGAATTCGTTATTTTATTTATTCTGGCTATTGTGTATTATTGATGAGGCGAAGGTTAAGATTTTCGAGTGCTTGACAACAAACCTCCAGCAAACAATGCCATCTACAGCTTTATTTGGCGAAGTTCTGTATACTTAATGTGTTTCCCGAATTGATTTATCGCATAACTGCCTTCTAAGGCTAGGAACTTTCGCAATGGCTTCGCGATTCCGTTGATTTCGTTTAAAAATGTCTAACATCCTTCGCACGAGTTCCTAACAACTGTTTTTTGAATACAATCCTTACAAGAAATAAAGCTACGCACGCCGCCGTGAGTGTCGTTTTTTCACGTGAATAATTGCAGAGGCAAGAAGATGACAGATGGATGAAGAAGAATGAACAGCGGGGCGTGTCGAGACATTTGTATCTGCCAACCAGGTCGACGACATCGCGAGCAACACACATTGTCACAGTAAACAAATTTATGTACCTGTACAATACACGAACTAGGTGTAGTGTAGCAAATTAAAGCTGTAGGTCGTGAGGTTGAGCTTTCGATGAAATACATCGGAATAAATCAAATGGGCTGCTGTCAAGCTATTTATAGCCTAGCTTATTAGTAATTGGAAAAGTGAGGAAATTATCATTTTATTCGCTGGCAGTACATAGACCATGGTTCTGATTATCGTGTAAGATGTAACTTTTGATTTACACATTGTCCTAATCATCAACCTCCATTAAAATCATCAAAATCGGACCAGCCATTTTAGAATCTTTAGGGAACATACACACATACATCATCTCTTTATATATTAAGATTCGAAAATTTATGTGTATGTCAGTGAATTGGTTTTTGTTCCCGCTCCTGAGCATGAGTGCCTATTGCGAGTTTTTTTAATTTTTAATTTAATTTTTATTTTTAATTGCTACCCAGTTATACTTAAAGTTAACGCGATCGAATATGGAAAAGGAATTGGAAAAAACACAGTAGGCACTCGACATACTGTCGGCTGTACCGGTTTTAATAGTTTGGTTTATCTTATACCTCGAATTGGAAAATATACGGTGGGGTAAAGGATAAAACATCCTATCTATATCAACCTTTTAAACATCCCACTGCTGGGATATCAGCCTACCCTCGAAGGGTGATTAGGCCATATCCACCACGCTGGCCCAGTGCGTGTTGGCGGATTCACATACGCCATTGAATTACTTCTCCGGAAATATGCAGGTTTCCTCATGATGTTTTCCTTCACCGTAAAGCCAGTGGTATATCCGTACGTAAGTTCCAAAGAACTCATTGGTACGGGCCCGCCCGGGTTCGAACCCGCTACCTCACGAATGTAAGGCAAGCGTTCTCCCATTGAGCTACCACGACTATAAAACATCCTACTTAGAAATTATTGTAACGCGTATTTTAACAAATCACATTCTATTTACAAATCATGATTAGGGATCAAAGCGCTTCAAACAGGCACGTATGAGCTCAGTCACACGGTCTGCCATCAACATGGCGTGCATTTTATAGGCACTAACGTCCATGTACGTCTTCATTGTTACTAGTTAATTGAAGTGTACCTACAGCAATGGGTTACCTACCGCATTGAATTCATACTAGCTGTTACCCATCGTTTTACTCGTTCCATCCTATGAGTTTTTAATACTGACGTGGAGAGAAAAGATACACCCTTATCCCACCTCTTAATTCAATAATGCTGTTCTTAATCAGACTTTCATTATTTAGTATCGTGGCTCTTACCGGTGGAGTTCATGATCTGCCAGAGCGTTCTAGACTCTTTGTACAACGTCTGGTCTTCGTATTCTCTCCTTGGTCTAAGTCGTCCTTTTTATTTCTAACTATCCTTTTCTGTCCTATTTGAATTTGTGATGTCTTGCTCCGCAGATTTTAATAATTAAAATATACCGAAGGCCGCGGTCTTTAGCATAATTCCCCGCTCGAAAGGAAACTGCTTATCTCTGACCAAAGCGCGGTTGGCAGAGGAAAGGTTAACTCGTCGACCGAATACGAATGCCTTGATTTCCGTTCTGCCCCGACTGCTCTGTGGTATCGTGATACCGATTGACGTGAGCGCGGATAGGTGACATAAAAAGGTTTACACCCTCGTATAATTCGGCTGTCCGTAAAGACATTTTTAGACTTCGCTATAATATAGAGCAACATAGCTCATAGGTAGGAACGTAATGCGCTGTATCTACTGCCATACGTAAGTTAGAAATCTTCAGAAGAAGCTAGAAGTAGAAGCTTTCAGAGTTTGCAAGCTGAAGTAGCTTTGAGCAGGCCACGTAACTCGAAGAACCTATAACCCATGGGGAAGAAAGATTCTTGAGTGGTGACCACGAACCGAAAGACGCAGCGTAGGCAGGCCTCCCACTAGGTGGAACGACCACATTGTAAAAAGTCGCGGGCGACCGGTGGATGCTAGTGACACGTTGTCGGTCGGTGTGGCGCTCTAAGGGGGAGGCGTATGTCCAGCAGTGGACGTCTGCTGGCTTCTGGCTGATGATGATGATGAAGTTGGAAAGTAGCCAACCGACATTACGATTGGGGCATATTAATAATGATAACAGTACAGAAGATCAGAGATGACAAATAAATAGAGACTAGTAGACTACTTTGCAATAAATTTCATTTTAGCACGCATAGCAAAGAGTAACTTCTTGATAACTACCTACAGATCGACCCGATCGCTCTGTCACTTACACACTCGTTAGGTTACTCTACTTCGCTCGCGCTATGCGTCAACACATTTTGTTGTACTATTTATTCTCCATCCGCGATATACACGCTCATCTTATCGCGCTAGTGCATAGAACATAGCAACCCAAGGGGTAGGGGAGAGTCGCTTCTTTACGTAGCAGTAGTTCATTATTCTTTCGGTGTAATATAACACGGATCTACAAAGCGGCATAGTCTGAAGAGACCTCTGAAGAGGATAATAGGTGCAATAAAATAACATGGATCACAACGCGCTTACGCGTCGGTTATTTTTATTATAAATCAGTAGCGGATTGTCGAAAATGTGAATCACGGTCGAGATAATCTTAGCAAAAAAAAAAGACTTCTACAAAATACTCTAAAAAAATACTCTAATGCACTAGTGACATGTTCTTGGCGCCACTTGTGAACACTTATCATTGAGAAGTTCCGGTGGCCATCTGTGGTCTTCTTCATCTGTTCCACTTCACCAAACTTTCACTAATTTCTGAATACAAATGCTTGACTTGTTGATGAAATACCAAAATCGCTATATGTATGTATATAATATTTGAAAAGTTCCCTCAATTCCTCATGGATCTCATTTTCAGAATACCATTATATATGACAAGAGTTATGAACGAACAAACAAAAATAAAACAATAGAACTGAGATCCTCGTCCTTTTTTTGAAATTCGGTTAATAAAAGATAAGTTAAGATAACTCTTTATTGTTCACACAACATTACAAACATTTAAAAAAAAAAGAGGCTTAAAAACTACTAAGTACAAAAGTTACTTATTTGTACCTATTTTAAGAAATATAGGTATATAAATGTAGTATAAAGATGAGTAGGTACAAGTCTGAACACTAACTCCTAACTAGGTTGCCCTGTATTTAGGATATCAGCCCCTTCCTGTCTACATAATCATTAGATAAATACTTACGATATTTTCAAAAATAATAAAAGAGAACTTATCACATGTAATGCGGTTTTACGTGTGTGTAATTTGATAAATCTTATTTACATAACATACACACATATCGGTGGGTACAGCACAATTTTTTCAAAGATAACCAATTGATCCCTTATTCCTATTGTACTATACACTATATTGGAGCAGAAGAACACTAAGTAGAGATTTATTGTAAACTAGTTGTTACCCGCGACTTCGTTCGCGTCGACATAAAAAGTATCCCATGTCCGACTTTGTGATAACATAACAGTAACTCTTTACCAAATTTTATCAAGGTCCGTTTAGCCGTTAATACGTGATAACGCGACAAACATTCAGACAGAGAGACAAAATTACTTCCAATAGCTCGCTAGATGACTTTGATCCTTTTTTGTGAATTTTTTGGCGTTTTGTATGGACTGACAGTAAAGTTGTAATGTAGGGATTTCATTTTTATAAATCGAAGCTTTATTGGTTCTGATACAACTTTGGGGTTTTGGCGGGAACGTGAAGAAATCATGTCGCGTCATTTTATTATTTTCCAAAACTTGTGTTATTTCGAGTGTCAATGTGATAAAACAGTGAATTTTTACCCGTTAAGTGTTCGTGAACATGCACGAGTGTTGGTGAATGGTATAATGTCGTGAAACGTGTATTTTCGTGTTGTTTCCAAAACTCCATAGAAGGCTCTAGTAAAGTTTTCACCACTTTACTGGGGCATGACTTGGACTTGATCGTGACTTGCTTTGCTCGCCTTTGACTGTGACTATGACTTATTTGACAATATTCACCAAAACTTGAAAAAATAACATAATGACACTGGCAAATGCATAAGACGTGCGACGCCATAATCCTCTTAGGAGGAAAGAGAAAAAAAAAACTGCGGCTATATTCCTCTGAATTATAATATTAGTTAGGATAAGGATACAATTTTACTATGACAAAGTTCTAGAAAGGTCCACGCCTTAATTGTTTGTGTGTGAATTTTCCTACGCAGCGTTATGCTTTGCCTGATGAATGAGTTGCGCAATATTCTTGATGAGTCTTAATTATCACAAATTTCCGTTGTGTATATTAGCTAAGATACTTTTTGTTTATGATTTGCTTTGTATAGAGAAGACTAAAAAGTATAGTTATTCCTGACTGCCCCGAATTTCATTTAGGCGACGAATCCAACTACATCGAAATTAGAAAATAAGTATTTCTTTTTATCAAATCAGATAGGTACCATATTTGTAATGTAAATGTATACTTATAGCATTAATGAAATAGGTGGCAGCTATCGCGTTCTGCATCAACCTTTAAACATCCCACTGCTGGGATGTCGGCCTACTCTCGAAGGTGATTAGGCCGCGCTGGCCCAACGAGTTGGCGGATTTACATGCGCCACCGAATTTCTTCTACGGAAATATGCAGATTTTCCCACGGTGTTTTCCTTCACCGAAATGCCAGGGTATATCGGTACGTAAGTTCCAAAGAACTCAATGGTACGGGCCCGCCCGGGTACGAACCGCGACCCCTCGAATATGAGGCGAGAGTGCTAAGCTACCTCGACGTTACTTTTCTTGATTTTCTCAGTTTCCACAAACTTCTTAATTCTGACAATAGCCTCGAGTATCGTGAACTTTTTCTAATGTCATCTTTTTTAGGGTTCCTTTAAAATTATTGAGAAAAACCGTGTTGGTGTCTGCCCGTGCCCGTCAGTCTATCTCATGTTTATTCGGGCTCATGTAAAATCAGGAATACTTTACTGGAATAAGTTTTGGATTAAAACATAGACTTTTAAATTAGTAATCACGGGATATTTACCATGATTTGTTTGACCACTATTTTCTTTTTGAGTTCCCGATATTTTGGCGCTACTTTCACGGGTAGACTAACCGCGTACTGTGTTTGAAATTTGGACAGATGTATTAGGGAACCATCGACTAACGAGACTTACTAAAGTATATGGTGATTTTGTTTATCGTTTCATACTTCAAATTTTTTGTTTAGATTCGAATACTGAATGTTTATGCCAAATAATATAAAAATCAGCCGGTAAATGGTGACGTAGCAAACTTCCCCCTTTTTTTGGGGAAATGCCCCACCCATCAAAAAACACCAAAGATTAAAAATTAAAAAAAAAAGTAGAACTAAGAAACTAAGTTTCGTCAAGATTGGTTGAAACACACGACCTGTACGCGAGTACGGACAGATACGCGACATACGGACAGATGTTGTGACCTTTCGTTCGCTTCACTCACTCGGTCAATAAATAGGCTGCAGATTTTTTCTTTTAAAACAACAATGAAATTATAAGTAAAAGGATCTATAGGAACGTATAATAACAGGATATATTGCTGTGATAAAGGGGGCTCTCTGTCTCTGTAAACTGCTGACAAGCGCCTGTGGTTCTCGCAGGCAGTTTTATTTAAATTAACTATTATAGATTTTTCTGACTATTGCGTGATAGGAATTGCAATTTCCTAATAAATAGCTTCTTGTGAGCTTTCACCATTCTATTCAGTTGAAACTATTTCCGGTAAAAGTAATTGGTTAGGATGATCGAATGGTAACTGAAGCGAGCTCAAAGTTTCCGAGTGACTGCAGAATGAAGCAGTGGTGTGGAATTTGTCAAATGAATTGAAACCTCCGTTTCTGAAGTGTAAACAATTGTTCAACTGAAAATGAAGTGCAAATGTCATTTGCCATTCATTTTTCCTTGTTGTTTGTTATTGTTTTGGTGTGGTTTTCTTTAATAATTGACGAGACAATTTAAAAAAAACACGTTTAACAAAGTACATGTCTCGGTGGATATATCGCTTTGTATTCGCATATTTCAGATGAATTTGGTGTTTTACCGCACACAATTTAAATGTTTTAATATTGTAATACGCATTATAATATTTATCAGTGGGATGGTAGAGACTAGGAGAGGCGATATATTTGAACAAGAAGAGCATTCTTGAAACAAGTAACATACTGCACTCTTCTACTTCTTCTACTTCTTCTACTTCTTCTACTTCTTCTACTTCTTCTACTGTCTATCTACTTCCTTGACAAATAATTATCATCAATAACGGTTCAATCGTATATTCACGTGAAGTAATCAAAGAGGGTAGTTCCCACTAGTTCGTTCACGATTAGTTCATCCGTTAAACTAGTGGGAGTCAGAGGGACTGAGCGATAGAACTACTTTCGAACTTATAATGTCAGTCACGATGGAGATGAATGGTTGTTCTAGTAGATTTTTTGAGATTATAGATACACGTGAGTCAGTTCAAACCCTTTTTAATTTAATTGCTGGCGAGAAATCTTCACTAGATACCCGACTGCTTTGGGGTGCAGCCGGGTAATGTGGGATTATACCCACTAAAACCCCTCCGGTGGCTTGCCTTGGTGCTTGACCGAGGGCTCCGGGATCTCCAAGGGAACGCACCGGATCCTTCAGCACCACGCTTCAACTCCTCCCGGGACAGCTAGTAGCTATCGTGAGACGCCTAAGCCTTCAACAGCGTCCGCCACTGGACACTGACGTCCTCCCCGGGCTCGCTTAGGTAGATGGCTAGAACCCCACCTCTTACCACGTTCTATATGACTCTTACGCGAATAGGCAAAGAAATGACGCTAGCTGCCGCTTTCTGCAGTTATGAGTGCGATAAGTGCTGTGAAGTGACGTGCAGCGGCGTATCGCGCAGCGCCGCTCAAACGCGGTCCGACCTTAACAATACATTTAACAATGATAAATCATATGAAAACCGGGAGCTAATTTTTGTACGAGGTACCTACCGTACCAAATTCCCAGCGCGGTTTACCTAAACGACTTTTATTTAGCTCTATTAACTGTCATGCCCTTGTTTTAAGCCTCGAGCTTTATTACAAAACTTTAATTTGGGTAATCCACGAGAGACATTTTACGCGCTGAAAATTTAGTTGTTTTGCCGTATACAACTAAGCCTTTCTCTCGGTGGATACATAGCTTTATATTTGCCTTTATCAGATGTATTTAGTCTTTTATCGCTCACAATTTCATTGTTTTTGTAATTTTAATACGCATTATAACATTTATCAGTGGGATGGTAGAGAATATGAGAGGCGATATGTTTGACCAAGAAGAGCATTCTTGAAACAAATAATATGATTAAAAGAAAAACAAAATAATAACTATATATTGTAGCCTTTGTTTCTCCGGACGTAAAGAGGAATCCAACGACATCTTGCTCATCAAAATCGGTCAAGCCGCTTGGGCTACAGGAGGTACTATAGGAATACACAAATACACCCCAAAAACATTACCCTCCTACTTGGGCAGTCGGGTAATAAAAAAGAAGGCAAATGTCATGTCGTAATGGGTGGAACTTGTGGAAAGACTGGCATAGAAGTTACTCCACATGCAACAGCTACGCTCTCATAGGCTGTCTCGTTTGCGCATTTTCATATATTTTTTTTTATAAAGAACAAATTCCTCGGCTATAAGTAAATAGACAACCATTTATCTTTTAGACAATCATTTATCTTTAGCCAGCATAATACCACTGTCAAAGTTTTTTAATAATTCCTCCTGTAAATCGTTGACAGTTAAAAGTACATTATAAAATAATTAAATTTAATTTAAATTAAGTTAAAAGTATTAAATTATATAAAAAATTATAAAAGTAATTGCGTTGAGGTTTCTGAGAACTGCCCAAAGACGCCTCCACTTAAAAAAAATATTACAAACTATTACAAGTCATGGAACAAAATTTGTTAGGAATGATGTAAAGAACATGCCGAGGAGAGGTTTTGCGTTAGGTACCAATATTCCCGTTGGCAAAATTGTGAAGCACTATCGCAAAAGCCAGAATTTAATTTAATTTACCAATATTCCTGTAAATAGTCTGTACTACATTTTGCAGTGATTGTGAAAAACTTTGCATATTTTATATTAAAACGTATATAACACATCCTGTATCAAATTATTGCGATACCATTTTCTCCATCAGCCTTTAAACATACCTCTGCTGGGATATCGGCCTACCCTCGATGGGTGATTAGGCCATATCCACCACGCTGGCCCAGTGTAGGTTCGCGGATTCACATACGCCATCGAATTTCTTCGAAAATATTATCCGAATTTCCTCAAGAAGTTTTCCTTCGCCGAAATGCCGTATCCGTACGTAAGTCCAAAGACTCATTGGTACGGGCCCGTCCGGGTTCGATACCGCGACCCCGCGAGTATGGCCATCTTATTAACTTATGTTATGGATTTTTAAATGATTTTTACCCGACTGCCCAAAAAGGAAGGGAGGTATTTTAGAGGTGTATCTAAGTAAGTAAATTTGGAGGTAAGTAAGTATGTTTGTGTGTTCCTTTAAGACGTCCTGTAGCCTAAACGGCTTGACCGAATTTGACAAGCGAGCTGTCGTTGGATTCCTTTTTACGTCTGTTGTTATAGGCTACATTTTACAGTCGGGTATTTTGCTTAACTTTTAACGATATTACGTGTTTAAAAAAATAGAAAGCGGCATTTTGATATTTTTATTTAAATTAATATAATAGTGTCTGGTTTTGCCGGCTATGCGGAAATAAAATGGATAGTAGTTTCTAGTTTCAGTCGAAAACATACCTATTGGCTGTAGTTTTAGGGTCTGTATTTGCAATTTTTTTATTAAACTATAAATAAAAAAGTTGCAAATATTCCAGATCTTTTTGTGCGGTAGATTTTGGATCACAGAAATTTTAAATGAAACTCAGAATTTACGAAGAAACGGATAACTGCCGATTTAGAAACTTGATTATTTGGAATTCTACTAGAACCACATTTTTTTTGCATCCGTGTATTTGCATGCCTAACTTTATTAATTATTGTGATAAACTTGTATTTTTTTTTCAATACTAAGTAGCTGTAGACGCCAATCGTCTTGTTTTTTGTAGCGACGACAGCTTAGTGATTGACGCGTTTGGATCGCATGCCTCATTTCGTGGGTACTAATCCCAAAAATGAGCTCCTTGAGTTATCGCTGAAGGTAAATTTTGTGAAGTAGTCGTAGCATAGCGGTAGGGTACTTTACACACAGGGTTTTAGGGTAGGCTACACTAGTGGCTAGCTACCACCCGCATGATAAAAATCTATCGTCAATCACCTAATGGTATATTCCGGCAGCCTGACTTGAGACAGTTCTCATTCCAGGCTAAGTGCATTGAGCTTTGGATCAAATGCCAAGACGGTAAAAAAAAATAAAAAATTGGTAACTATGCAAAATAATAATATATTATTTGTATATTTTTATGTAAAAATTATTTTACTATTCTTAGGACGCCTTTTAACTGTATCTATATGTAACTTGTAACTTATCTTTTGTTTGACATTTAAATTTTTGCCTACCTCTATCTTGTTTTAGAATGTCAAATTTATACCAAAACCATAGAGAAATTACACTAAGAGTGCTAATGTCCATAGAAAGATGCGTAACTCGATTGTAGTACTGATAAGTCATTAGGTAGATAGCTTAAAACATTGTTTTTGGAAACATACTTTTTATCGTCGAATATTGCAAACTAATTTGAACAAAACCTAAATAACGGACACGGCTTTTAATTTTTTAATCGCTTGGTCATTAGCTGACTAAATGCGTTAGCGCCATCTAGTTTTAAGCAGAATTTTCTGGGTTACACCTTTTTGTATGTGATTGTTATTCTTCTCGTGTAGATTTACTTTGCCAAAACTAATTAATTCAAGTCTGGATAACTGGCCCACGCAAACTAGCTAGAATCAAAAATTATAAAAAACCAAATCCAGTTTGGCAAGCAAAATATTTTGAAAATAAGTTTTGACATTTTGAAATTTTTATGTCTAAGCTTAGAATATAATTTACTAATGAAATCGACTGTACCTTCCAATCTTGTTATATTCGTCACATGATTTTTATTTAAATTTATTTCAGTTGTTTGTATTTAATATGTATTCAGAGAAACCTTGGCTGCGTTTCATCCATGGCCAAGTATCCATTAAGCTACCAACTATTTCTAGACTTAAAAACACGTCAATTGGCATTTAATGAACAAACAAACATGCCTTTTTTTATTAAAGTACAAAATAATGTTGTCTAATCACGACCTCGCAACCGTCTGCTAAAGGTGAAAAACATTTTTTTGCTTTGGCACCACGTCCACTCAGCAGTGGACGACTTCTGGCTGATGATGGTAATAAAAAAAAGACGGGAAGGATTTTGACTATGATAAGCACTAAACGTTGTTTAAATTTGGAATTATATATAAAGACCCCCAAAAATATTTTGCACACAAAGCTCTTTCACCAAATAAGTATTCTAAACACTTCAAATTGTCAAAGAAGACCAAATGTAGTAAATGGTCACCAAATCACCAAATGCTACATAAATTAAACACTATAATTGCTCTCAAATGTAGGCATAACTAAAGAAGCACTAAAAATAACTGTACATAATATAACGGCCCCGAACACTAGGTTAGTTATGTTTGAACTGCGATAAATAAAGCGCGGCCGAGCGGTTTTTGGTGGAATTTTGGTGGTCATTTACTATTTTTGGACCAACGATGATTAGGTTGCATTCATTGGCTTTAATAGGATAGCAATTTAACATTTTCGGTGATCATTTACTATTTTTGTCAATATAAAGTATTGTTTGACATTATATTTTACTATAATTATCTGGTGATTAGTTAAACATGAGCCTTTAAGTTTTGGTGCTATCTTTAAGAGTCTAGTTTACTTTTTAAAGAAGTTTGTTATTTTCAACAGTCAGGCAAAAGGAAGAAATAAAATTGCCATAGCTTGATAATAACTCAGTTGTAAACTAACGCTATAAATTAACAAACAAACAAGCAAAAACCACAGCACTCCTGCAAAGTTTCGTTTACTTACTAAAAAAAACAATTGTACATTACTGTCGCGGTCTATAATAACTGTGTTGCTGGCAGCGATGATGATGGCCGAAAGCGCAGTGTAACGCAGGTCCAGGCCATCACAACGCGGTCAGCATTGTAGCCCTCGATGGACAAGCTGGAATAAGGGCCGAGACCAAAGGTCGAGACGTTTACAGCGCGGACAGCAAGGGCTGCAATGATGACCGAGCTTGAAGGCCGAGAGAATAGCTAAGCTTAGCTCGAGGCCGTCGTAGCGTGGCCAGCAGTGTAGTCATTGCGGACCAAGGCTTGAATAGTGCTTTACTCAAACAATGCGTGCAATTTAAATAAAACCAGCAATAGGCATTTCAATTTCATTTCAATTCAAACTCAAAATCAAAATCGCGATCGAAATCGAAATCATAATCATAATCAAAAGTAAATTTGTCGATTTTCCAATGCGCAAAATTGTTGTACGCAAGTTTTTGCACCTGACTGCTTGTGAAACAAAACTCGACAATAATGGGTTTTCAAAGGAAATTGCTGCCCTCTAAAACACGCCAGTAATTAAATTGCATACAACTTTGCTGGCACCTATTTGAGTAGCGCGGCAAGGACGACTTTGCTCAAAGAAGGTTTGTCAAAGTAATGACCACATTACGACCTTTTTTGAGTAAAAGAATATGACAAAAAGACAAGAATACTATGAAGGATGTGTTATTATAGTCATGATTGATGAAGTTATCAATAATAAGTATATTTATATCAATATAATAAGTATATTTATATCTTTAAGCAATCCGAATAAGCTAAGGCAAAACTTTGACTGTTAAAAAACCAACACGATGAGGTCCAATCCGCATTGATCTAGATCTTGCAGGTGACATGACAGCGATAACGAAAGGCTGCGTGCACGAGTAATAACTTGGGTAATAATCACAAACACTCATTTGTTTTTATGAATGAATTGTTACGTTGACGAGCTGCGCAGCGGTGTATGCTGGATTAGATTGAAAGGTCGATAGGTTGAGCATGAGCATTGTGACGTCATCGTGCTGGAATGAACACAATTTTCTATTGTCTGGTAGCGTGAGGCTTGTTCACAAAATATAATGCCGGCTGTATTCTCGCTGAGACCTATAGTCCGCCTATAATTTCCACCATATATTTCAGTGTGACGCACGCCTTTCCAATTATCCTAATTAAATAATTTCGGAGTAGTATACAAGTGAGTAAAATTGGGGTTTGGAAGTCTGAAAAGAGCAATTGATAAATCGGAAACTAAGACTTTTTCAGTATTATCTCCATTACGCGTTACGCCCACTTTCGCTCGCACAATAAATCAGTTTTAGTGCTCCATAGCAAATTAGAAGCTCTTTATATAGGTAGTTTCGATGCGTCCATCCGTCTTTGTGTCAAAGTCCTTTTATTTAGAGACTATATCGACAACAAATTGGTACACGTATAGATATTAGAGATCTATTGACATGGAGAGAGCTACGCTCGGCGTTTCTTTGCGCGATCAAACTTGCTTCAGCTCCGGTCTAGCCATTAACACAGTCATCTCTGCTCCGTTCTAGCCAGCACGCATCTCCGCATAGCTTTGGTGGATACACCCTAGCCGTTAAGCATTTCCTCTCTTCTTAGCTTCGCACATCTTCACTTCGGTGGAGTGTGGGCCTAATACATCCTAACTAATATTATAATTCAAAGGAATATAGCCGCAATGGTATCAGGACCAATAAAGCTTGAAAATGAATACGTTCGTCTCGAGGAAAACACTTCGCTTGATTCAGAACCTCCTAAATTAAACTGTCAGTCCATACAAAACGTAAAAAAGTGCTCAAAAATGGATCATCTAGCGAACTAAAGGAAGTAACTTTGTCTCTACAGACAGACAAAGTTGGCTGGATGTTTGTTTCGTTATCACGGCTAAACGGATGAACGGATGTTGGTAAAATTTGATAAGGAGTTACTGTATATCATAAAGACGGACATAGGATACTTTATTTATGTCCACGCGAACGAAGTCTCGGGATAACAATTAGAAATACTTATAAACAGGCATAATACAGCCGTCGTAGCTCTGTGGGAGCACGCTCGTCATACATTCGTGGTGTCGTGGCCCGTACCAATGAGTTCTTTGGAACGGATATACTGCTGGCTTTTCGGTGAAGGAAAACATCGTGAGGAAACCTGCATATTTCCGGAGAACAAATTCGATGGCGTGTGTGAATCCGCCAACCCGCACTGGGCCAGCGCAGCATAGCTGGTGGATATGGCCCAATCATTCTTCATCTTCGTGGGTACGCTGATATCTCAGCAGTGGGATGTTTAAATACTGAAGCAGAACAGACTGCTCCAAAAAGATGAGCATTGTTTTGAAATTAATCTGATAATCGTGATAATATTCTAGCAGAAATGGCAATCATGGCACATCAGGTGTGCGAAATACTATTTGAAACACTTGCATAAACACTTTTCCGAGCTCTGTGCGACACAAACATCTTCAGCGATAGACGAAATAGTTCGTGTCACAAAATAATAAGATGGTAAAATGTATCTACCAGTTTACTACCGTACTGTTTTTACAATGGCGAGGTCAGTGACTTGCTTGCAACAAGAGATAACTGTACATTTGTCTGGTAATGACTGTGACGCATGCTAAACCCACATTAGCATTGACCCTCGTTTGTTTGAAAGTAGGAGCGTACGGATAGTAAAGATCACACCTGTTCATTAGTATATAGTCTACTAGTTGTTACCCGCGATTTAGTTCGCGTGGGCATAATAAAAAAAAAGTATCCTATGTCCGTCTCTGTGATATAGTCACTCCTTATCAAATTTTATCAAGATCCGTTTAGCCGTGATAACGCGACAAACATCCAAACAAAACACTAAGTTACTTCCTATTGTTCGCTTGATGGCTTTGATCCATTTTTGTGCATTTTTTGACGTTTTGTATGGACTGACAGTCGAAATGTAGAGAGTTTGAATCGCGCAAGCGAAGTTTTTTCCTCGAGACGAATTTATTCATTTTCATACCTCGAAGCTTTATTAGTCCTGATACGACTGCGGCAGCGGCTATATTCCTCTGAATTATAATATTAGTTAGGTTTTCGAATAATAGATGGGAGAAATTGTATTTGTTCCTAGAATGCGCTGGCTTTTATTGCAGATTGGCAGCAAAACGTGCAATTACTGCGAATTTTGAACGTAGAGTAATGAGTGAATATTGTTTATTGTCATGCAGTTGCATTCATAACGATAACACTAATATAAAATACTAGCTTACACGACTTCACTCGCATAGGCAAATTGATGTCGATTTCGAGATTGATTCTCGTATCGATTACCACCGTCCACTCGATATATCTCGCATGTGAATATTTCGAAATATGGCGTTGAGAGTAAGAAATCTCGAAGTTCGACATTTCTTCGAGACGAGATTGAATCTCAGCTTTTGAGAATAGGGGTCCAGGTCGTATTTTTTAACCAATCTTTACGAAATGTGTGTAATCGGCGATTTTTGATTGGAAGGGTATTTCTCCAAATAGGGAGGAAGTTTGCTGCGGCACCATATACCGGTAGTTCTGCGAAAAGTAGACCTCGCGAGCATACACTTTTTTGCATGTTGCTTTGTATTTTGAATGTTGCGCGGCGGTTTCGCAACACGCTGCGCCGCCCGTAGCGGGCCGTTTTCAGTGACTTAAGTAGGTTTCATGTGATTTACTCCCACAGCTAAGGTTTCTGTCTATTGCCCTTTCTTACTACAATTCGGTACATTGAATTTATCCTTCATTGATTTACAGTAAGTTTCTTGTGCCACAGACACAGCTAAGCTCTCTTTATACCTTCTCTACCTACAATTCGATACATTTCATTTATTTTCGATTGACAATATGATTCGCTAAGGACATTTTGTTATTTTCAACTGTCGTGTATCGCTGTCGTGTGTTGCAAATATATTACTTGATATGTATATTTCTCACTAGTTCGTTGCACTGAAATGAAACTACCATTAGTTTATTGAATTTGTTAAAGCTTCTGTAAACAGAGAATTTATTGTTCTTTGTTTACTTTAAACATTTTCTATTCTCGTACATAATGCAACATCACTCACTAATAGGTACGTAGTTGTGTTGGTAATCTTTATACATAAAAGACTGCTGGAACGATTTTGATAAAACTTTCAGGGAATCTTCCGGTTAGCCCAGGGGGTGATCCCGTGCGAAACCGGGGCGGGTTGCCAGTTTAATATTAATTACCTGGAGCAGAGGTAGGCACTAAGTCGAAAAGCAAAACTGGTTTGCGTTTAACCGCTTAGCAATGAGAGCTCATTGTACTCATCATTATGGACAACTATTACTATGGGACCAACACTGAAATCTCGAAAAAAAAAACTATAGTAAAAATTGTTCATCATGATGAGCACAATCAACTCTTTTCAGCTCCGTACCACCTTATCGTGTAATCCTTTATTTACTGATATACTAGTTTCGTGCACATATTACAACATTAAATATTTTTTTATAATATCTTCAACTCAACCATACGTTTCGGTTTTTTGTTACTAAAGCTTCGACCGAAGTAAAATGAATGGACGGGCCCAAATTAGAGAATTTTGAAGACTTTAAAGCGAGCGCCGGAACTCACCTTGCTTCAGTCGCTCTCAGTCTGTGAAAAGTGCGAGACGTACGTTCGAATGTCAAATGGTTCGAGATCAACTAATTTAAACTTTAAATTAAAAGGCTGTCTCTGATTTTGTTTATTAGTCATTGTAGTATCTATGGGTGATCACCGGCTGGTAATTGTAGAGAAAAACTCTCTTGTGACTTTAGTGGTATATTAACGAAAATTACACACAGATTTAATAGGTTTTTGCCCTATTTTAGTGGAATTATAGGCGCGGTGCGCGATAGCTCGGTTTCCAGCGGATTTTACAAACACAATGGCCGTGCCAAGTGCGCGACCTACCCTCTGTTACATTTTAATAACTAAGGACAATAAAATCTGCCTAAAAACTAAGAGCGCGTCGCTAACAGTCATCATGTTTTTGTTGTGAAAAATCTTGAAAAATTAATTGCTAGTATTAACAATCGTTTAAGGTATTGCTTACTACAATACCTTAAACGATTTTTAAAATTCGTTTAACCCTAACCTACTCTAACCTACCTAAAAGCAGGCACCGTGAAGCTTATCTAGAGAATTACCATAACAATTGTTTCTGTGTGGAATAAATTACTCGTTTTTACTAACCATTAACATAATGGAAAACCAAGAAACAAAGATCTGGTCGGGTTGCTTTAGTAAAAATAGATTGAACTATGTCATTTGTGATGTTAAACGTAAATCTATTATGTGTTATGTATAATTAGGTTATTTAGTGTACTCAGCCTACTTTATCAAGGGCCCATTGGGCTCAAAAGTCGGTGATCGGTCGGAAACACGTTTATGATCCTGAACAATTTTTCTTATGGGCATGACCACGAAATCGCGAAAAAAGAAACCTCTGTTCCAAAGAAAAATATCATCCACACTCAACGAAATGTGTGGAACAGCCGTCTGTTTTTTTGCCTCTTTACTAACCCTTTTTTCTATACAATACAATACAATATAACCTTATACTGCACAAAGACAAACTTACATATTTTTTTTAAAGCGGTAGTATAATGGGCGGTCTTTTCGCCTAAAGCGATTTCTTCCAGAAAACCTTTGGTTGGCAGAATATTTATTTATTTGTTCTATTATATTATTTGTTTTGTATTTTTTCTCGTTGCTAATGAATTCTATTGTCGACAGGAAGGCGACGCGGCAAGTGGTGGACGCGTGGCTGGTCTCACATGCCACTCCGCCGAGCGCAGAGCTCGCGTCACCCTCCCGAGCTGGCTCCGGCTCCGGGGCTACCACACCTGTCAGGTATTATGAACTTTATTTACATCAAATTTCGAAGGATTGCTGAAGTTATGGCGTGAAAATAATTATGTCCTGTATAACATACACACATAATCACAGACGTACACACACGGCATAATCAAAGAGTAATTTCCGCAAATTTCAAAAGTTGCATTTCCGAGATTTTTCCGGAAATTGCATTTTCCCTACAGACCTCATGTCTCGTATTTGTATAGGTTGGATTCACAATCACGCGAAAATTCACGAATGATTGCACGAGTGAAGTAAGTACGTGAATAATGAGATTATGAAGTGTCCGTGTGAACATTATACATCTTACTGAAAATGCAGTAGTCGCCTGAACACTGGCGCAAAGAACGATAGATAAATAAACTTTTCTCAGTACAGATGCTTAGTCTGTAATTTTACGGAGTCTTGACCCTACTAAAATTTGAATGTATTTTACTCATGCGGTATAGTAATGTTTAAATCTAAAACCGAAGAGGATCCGCCCGAATCCAAAGAAGAAGACATTATTACTGCACTATGATGGAGTGAGGTATGCGTACTACAAAATGGTATACCAACATTTACCATACAAATGTAATGCAATAATATAGTAAGTAAATGTATGACCTTTTGCGGGCCACAAATGTGCGACGTAATACAAATGTCTTACTGCACACAAATGTGTCTTTGGTGTGTGGTGCGCCTAAGAGTCTCTAATTTTTGTTACCCATAAGGCTTGTTTTTCCACTAAGCACACGTCGTACGTGTGTTTGTCCAATCATATCGAATTAATTAACAAGAAGGGTTCTTTGTATTACCCATTCCGAATAGTCTATTAGTGACACGTGCTGGCTGCTGGGACAGCATCCGATCTGTTTGTTTAGGCTACGAAACAAGCTTACCATGCAAACTGGCTTTGTGTACTCCTGAAACTTTGGGATATTTAAGGGACATTGATTGTAAATATTGTATTTGTGGGATACGATTTCGTAGACTGTTTAAAGTTAGTTTTCAATGTTAGATTGAAATAAAATTGTCCGTAAAATGTTACTTGAGCTATAGAGAAATTATAATAAGAGTGCTAATGTCCATAGAAAGTTGTCACCCGATTGTAGTACTGATAAGGTCATAAGATGTCGCTAGTCCTTTACACTGCGACATGATCGTCACACTTTCTGCTTCACTTGAAATTAAAACCCAAGCTAACTCATTCGTATCGGTACGAAGAAAAAACGCTACTTATTATGTTTTTTTTGCATTAGTATTATCAGTAAAATTATTGATTTTATATTTTTTTGCAATGTTCTCAAGAGATGGCGTTACAAACTTTATTTTCGGAAACATATTTTTTTTAAATTGCGGACATGTACTTTGTTTCTATATTACCATATTTTCACCTGCTTTTATATCGATTTAGACATTAGCTGAGTAAAGACGTAAGCGCCATCTAGTTTTAAGCAGATTTTTCGGAAGTACACTTTTTTGCATGAGATTGTCAGTCTTCTCGTGAAGATTTTCTTTGCCTGAGCTAATGTTTACATATCTACTTGTGTGGTAATAATAGTAAAATCATAAACCTTAGTTGATTACAACTGTCATCTCGATTTGTTATGTTGTATTGACAGACAGTTGTAATGTATAGAGTTCTGAATCGCGCAAGCGAAATTTTTTCCTCGAGAAGAACGTATTCATTTTTTATTCCCCAAGCTTTATTGGTCCTGAAATGACTGCGTGAATTATAATATAAGTTACGATAGCTGTTGCTCGCGGCTTTGCTTGCATGCACCCGATAAAACTAAAGCTCACGTAAGGACGTTGTCGGGTTTTAGGTTCTCAACCTATATCTTGTTACTACCTTACCTAAACACCCGAGCAAGTTTTACTTGTTTTAGTGCGAAGAGTGAGAACTGGCTCTAATTAAACAATTTCCTAAGAGACTGCCTTTATTCCGGGGTAACTTTGTAATTACCCACTATCCTGTAAAGTAGGCTGTAAATAGAAAACTTTACAGCGGCCTGTTTTATCACCCATTTAGTAAAAAAAACGATCGTCGGAGCCAGATTGGTTCGTAACTAAGTACTATCAATGTTAAGTAACGATACGCTCAGCTTTCGGGTGACCGCGAGTGGCATTTACAACTGAGCGCTATCGTGGATGGCCGCCAATAATTTGTGGTTACAGAACTTATTATTATCTATACCAATATTATAAAGAGGAAAGATTTGATTGTTTGTTTGTTTGCATTGAATAGGCTCCGAAACTACTGAACCGATTTGAAAAAAATATTTCGCAGTTGGGAAGCTACACCATCCCCGGGTGACATAGGCTATATTATATTTTCAAAATAATTAGGGATCCTTACTAAAACTCTATTAATGTAACCCAAGATGTAAAAAAAATACCTAAAATATACTACGGCTTTGCAGAACATCTATACCATATACCATATTTTTAATTTTTTGTTAAATACCCGTGCGAAGCCGGGGCGGGCTGCTAGTATAATATAAAGTAGGATTACTGTAAAAGTGTGATTTGCTGTGATATTTTGATTTCTGGTTTAACTACAATTAAGCAAATTAATTTAGAGGCCTATGTTCAGCAGTGGACGTCTTACGGCTGATGATGATGATGATGATGTTGAAAATTAATACCTAGTGATTACGTAATAAGTTGTTTTTAATTCAGTTTTAAAAAAAGTGGCTAATGGGTATTTCTGTTTTTTTTTGGCCAAAAATCCCCTTCATCTCTCATGCTCTGATGGTAACGGGATTGTCTAAGTGAATTACTGGAGTAAGCCATATTAGAGCTATATAGCCACTCGGACCATACGAACTATAGAGAGATAAATATATATCACCCTATATATTATCGACCTATTTGGCTCAATGTTAGAATGTCTGTCTTATGAACACAGAGGAGGTTCGTTTCCCGGCCGGGCTTATGATTCAATGATGAATTTAAATATCTGCTCTGGGTCTGGGTGTTAGTAGGTGTGTTCCGTGGCATCCCTGACACATGGTAACTTAGTGGGGAGCTATGTGTGTGAAACTAAATAAAAATTAATCGCCGTTCGTTAGTCTCGCTAAAACCCAAAAACGGCTGGAAAGATTTTGTTGTTTTCTAAAAGTTTGTATGAAGACTTTAGCGAGGCTTCATCGTGTAAGAAGTCGTGGGCATCAGCTAGTTTATTATGAAAATCAATTGCCGTGCGTCTCGCAAAAAGTAGAAAACGGCTTGACCGATTTGAATGTTTTGTTTTGTTAGCCTCATTACTGGGGTGGTTTAAGAAAAATAAATTTCCACGCGGGTGAAACCGAGGGGCGTAGCTAGTAACGAATTAATAAAAAAAAGTGTATTTCTTATCTCTTATCTAATACATCCCAGCTAACATCCAGCGATGGTTCTCAGGAAGATCTCAGCGCACGAGTTCGAGCGCGGCGGTCTACTGAAACCGCTCGTGACTACGGTCGACGGCACACCCACGTTTCTCGGCGACCAGCCGCACGCGACGCCGTCGCGGCCGCAGCGGCGGTCGCGCCACGAACTGCGGCAGTTGGACGAGAAAGAACTCATATTTGAACTGGTAAGTGGCGGTTTGTTTTTCTATTGGTAGATTTAGTAGTCCAAAGAATGCCTTACCGACTTACCTTCATGCTGCTCTGTCACATCTTCCTTCACCTTCACATTAGTATTATAGTAGATAGGAATTCTCTTTCCTAACCTCAACACTGTTGCGTAATCTTTTCTCACGTTCACACTCATGACTGACCACGACCGACTAACCTTCACACTGCTCTCACTGGTGTGACGGTTAAGAACTAATCTTCGTACCTACTTTTATGTTTCTACGGTATAAAGTACCAGGCGACCAGAAATACTGAGAAGGTAAGGTTTATTGGGAGTAATCACAGTCTATGGCACATCTAGTTTGGCGATCAGCCGAGCGGTGATCGCAAGACGAAACAAAAGGGGCTTATTATAGAGTTCCTTAGTTATTTTGGTGTCATTTGATGACCTCGACAAAACGCCTGTGTTTTGCGACTTTTCTGAACATTGGACGAGTAGTCGATGTTTTACCTTTACGATCCTCATCGACAGATTTTTCCAAACAATATTTTTGTTGTTTTAGCCGGGCCCAGTTTGAAATAATACGTAAAGCCTAAAAAAATATTTTATTATAAACTTCTTATTACAACAGCTGCCATCACGGCCGGCAGCGACCTGTAAATATTTTAATTAGTCCGAGTCACCAGGTTCGTTGTTTAGGCACTGAAGCATTCATTGTTACGGTATATACTTGTAAATATGTGGGTATAATAGTTGTCGAGTTGACACCACTTAGTATGAGGTAACTCAGAGGCGCACTTAGTACGATCGAAGCGCACTGCGTATCAGACAAAATACACCTATTAAAATTCACTCTCATTAATTGATTACTAGGCGCGAGTAGACGTAACTTTGAGATAGCCAATGAGAACGCTTGATCTCACTCCCCGCAACTCGCACTTTCCTCATACTTTGGTGCGCTTTTGTCGGAACATTGATCTCGTAATGCAGTTTCTAAAGCTAATCTGTGGGTGATACCAGCGAATTTGTAGTCGGACAATTGTCGCTCATCAAAACACTGAGAGAGCTCAAAAGCTTTTTGGACCCATGATATTTACCTCGAGATATGATTAAAACGCCCATAAACTGGCCCCGCAAAATCTGTCTTTTAAGACATATTTCATTATAGCTATCGCTTTTACTCTATTAATTTTCGCATCTTCTTTCGCACTTTGGGCGAAACTTTGTTGCTAGGTTACAATGAACTGTATAAAGAATGCAGCGGAGCCGAATTCAAAGCGCCATTTTGAAGGTTAAAACGTAAAGTATCACCTTACCTTCGACTACTTCATCAATAAGTTCAGAATTAAATAAAAGATATAGCAACTGGAGAACGATTTTCTAGTGCTGTCACTGTCATGTTGGGAAAATTGGGATTGAGTTTTAGAAAAACTAATATTACTCCGTTGGTCGTACAAAAAGGTCTCGTATTTTCTGAATGTTCAATGTCTTTAACCATTCATCTTGAAGTAGGCGACAGTAATTTTATCGTCAATTTACGTTTTTGGCGAAATTACGCGCTACATTTACGAATTTTGGTAAATGAGTCGAATTTATTGATGATTATGTATAATATAAGTTCATACATTAAATGTATTTTTTGGAGTTAAATACAGTCGTTACATAGTAGTTTAGTAACCCAAATTACATTAAGTATTTCTTTATTACATAATTTATTTGTTAAGAAAACTGTTATGAAACATTCGAAATGACATTGTAAAGATATTAACAAGTTTTTTTTTTTTTTAATTTCTGTTGATTAAGTTTGAACATAATAGCGAGAACCAAGGTTAGCGTCCTCTTAAGATATATTTTATATTAAAAAACGCTGCAAAAGTGCAAACGAGATAATGAGATTCAGGAAAGCGGGCCCTATTTCAAATGTGGTTTAAAATTTTAAAATTTGGTGTGTACAATAAGGATTTTCATCATCATCAATATCAACAGCCTGAAGACGTCCACTGCTGAACAAAGGCGTCCCTTTTAGACCGCCACACTGAATTTAAATTTACAACTTGCATCCACCGGTTGCCAGCGACTATCAAAATTTATTCACTCCACCTAGTGGGAGGCCTACCTACGCTGCGTCTTCGAGTTCTTGGTCGCCACTCAAAAACCTTTTCTCCACATCGGCTATCGGCTTCGAGCGATGTGGCCTGCCCATTGCCACTTCAGCTTGCAAACTCTGAAAGTTATGTCGGAACAGGATATTCTTAGGCGAATATCCTCTTTCCGGATTTTATTGCGCAAAGAAACTCCGAGCGTAGCTCTCTCCATTGCCCTGTGCCTTGCGCTGTGTTACTCTGAGTTACACAGCGAAAGCGGCGATCGCGGCGGAATAGCGAGAGTATAAAGAGTTTATCTATCTTAAATAGATCTACAAAGTATTTTCCCAAGTGAAAGAACATAAAAATTGTAAACTGTTTCTAATAGTTAGCGTTGCTAAAAGCGACGCTTAGCTCAAGGTCTAGCTATTTAATTACGTTATCACACTAATATTATAAATGCGAAAGTTTGTGTGTAAGTAGGTAAGTATGTAAGTGTGTAAGTATGTAAGTGCGTTTGTTCCCGTTCAACTCGGTAACGGCTGAACGGATTTGGATGAAATTTGGTGTGGAGGTAGCTTAATCCCTGGAAACCGTTCCTGTGGAATAGCGGGTTAAACCGCGGGGCGCACCTTGTTTTATAATAAGCCAAAAAATATTTTTACTTCGTTACTTTTTAAAAGGACTCCGTTGTAAATTGATTTATGTTCTTATTTCCTTTCTCGCCGCAGTAATTTATTTAAGAATGAAAATATTTTTCCGCGACTTTAACGTTTCATTAAATGAGAAAAGTCTTGTAAATGAGATCGCTCTCGAGATATTATTCTTCGAAATGAAACATCTGTTAAACGGTCACATCAGAGGATTTATTATCTGTAACGTTTTTAATTGCAGTCGCTTTTGTGGCATTGTAATCAATTTTGAAGGATTTTAAGTACTACAGAATTGATACCACTGTATGAAAGCCATAGAAACATAATGCGGGCTATTAACCGACTTCCGAAAAAGGAGGAGGTTCTCAAGTCGACTGTTTTTTTTTATGTTTGTTACCTCAGAAGTATGTCATTTATGAACCAATTTGGAAAATTCTTTTTTAATTTGAAAGGATACTAAGATACTTCCAGAGAGTTCCCGTTTTTATCAAAATCCAGTTCTGATAATGATATCCATGAGGAATCGAGGGAACTTCTCGAATATTAAGGGCATACGTATAGAGATTTTGGTATTTTCATCAACAAGTTGAGCATTTGCATTCAGAAAGTATCATTTGGTGAAGTGGAACTGACGAAGAAGACCACAGATAGCCACAAATACACAATGATAAGTATTTCACGGGTGGCGCCAAGAACATTCGATAGTTCTTTTCTTCAGAGTATTTTGTAGAAGTCGTTTTTTTTTGTGTTCAATTTATAAATGAAACATAAGTACTGACAACACCAAAATGTTGTGCTTCTAATTTTAATTATCAATAAAAAGATGATAGCAGTTTTTGAGCTGTCAGAGTTGGTTTAGTTGGGAATTTCACTCTCCGTTTCCATTCTTTATGTTCTGTCCATTATCTTAATAGCTTTTTGACAGCGCTATGACATTAATTTTGTACTAGCGTCTAGCAAATTATGTCTGATACAAAAAAATATATTTCTATTTAATATTACCTCATTACACGGATACTTTAACAGTTGATGTATCCTTATTATGACATAATACGCTAGTACAAGGTTATAACATCGTGCTGTCAAAAACAATTTACATAATAGACTATAGATAAGTTTTGATAATACTTTGCTTACAATATCTTATTTTATTTCTCTTAAGTGCCTAAAAAGCTGTTTAACCAAAACGTTTACTTCATTCTAGTAAATTTTTACACAACCTCAGTTGGTCTGGCAGACATCAAGGTTTCTATCTTGTAAAAGATAATTATGACAGAAACACTAATTAAATAAATTAACAGACGTTACTAGGTCACAATTATTATAATTAACTTAATATGCAGCTACGAGGCGCCAGAAACGATCACTCATAAATTGACAGTGATTTTGTGGGCAGACGATAAAATTTCCATCTCGAGTAAAGACGAAATAATCATTTCGCCTTTGCCTTTAACTTTTAACCAAACTGCTAAACCAAGAGCAATGAAATCGAACAAGAGATAAAATGCTTCATACGTTTTTTGTAAAATGGGGCGCAGTCTTATACTTACGCTCTTATGCAAAAACACCCGATATTTACCAATCGGTGTCCTGAAACTTTTTGTCTCGCTTTCACGTTCACACTTCTCGTCCAAAAGAAGTTAACAGATCATTTTATAGTATAGGTTACCTAATCGAGCTCTTATGCCAAGCGGATATTCTGTGACAGTGTTAATATTGCCAAAAAGTTTCAAGCGTAAATTTTATACCTCAAGCCTTTAAAATTTCACCAGAGCTTAACTCAACATTTAACCTTGAGCTATTTTCGATATCGTGACAACCTCGGGAAAGCTCTTGGCGACAGAGCCTTATTTTTGTTCAAAGTGAGAACACGAACACTGATGGATGAAATAGGAGGTACTTTCGTCTATTTACTAAGATTACTCAGGTTTTACTATCGTGTTAACCCTGAGACGTCTGCTACTGTGCTGTATTTATCCTAAATGCTGAGTATAAATATAGTATACCACGTACTTTCATAAAATGCAGTTAGATAATTTAAAGTTTTTTTTTTGCTTTTAACCTTTCTTGATATGGATCGCATACACAAGTAACAACGGAATACCTTAAACTCACTAACATAAGGTGTATTACACAACTCCCAGTAGATAAGTGGTGGCGAACAGCCCCCGAACCTCGTGAGATAACCAGAGTCGAGGACAAATAAATAAAGCCTGTCCTTTATATTGTTACAAATGGTCGCGATTCGTCGGTTGCGGTCTCCCGAACCCTCCCGTACACATCGGCCGTACCCGGGCGATATAGTGCACGATTGAGGGCTGAAATACATAGGCCAGTCCGAGTTTACTTCGTACCAATTAAACTCGGAGTGGAAAAGAGAAGAGAAAGTGATAAAGAAAATCAGTTCAGTAGTAAATGAAAGCGATGACTACGAGGCCAAGAGGGTTTACCAAAGACAAATCACAAACCAGTACCAGTATGTACAAAGGCTCGTAGAGGGAAAAAAATGATAAGAATAACCCATATTATCGAAAGAAAAAAAAACACTCGACTGCTATATGCAGCCTATGACATTCAGAACATAAAGACAAATCTAAATCCAAAGTCCGTTATGAGAAAGAAGATACAAAATGTTACTCTACATACTGTGCTATGTTCTTACACCCGGAAAATTTATGTTTCTTTTTGCCTGTCATGCCGACAGATTGAGTCACGTATTTAGCGTTTTCACCGTGGTCATAGCAAAGTTTTAGTTTGACAAAAAAAAGAGCAGGGCTTTGCGGCCTTTTGGCCACAAAAAGCGTTTTCGCATAGGGTCACACCAGACCGCTAACAACCAACGCGTCAATTTTTATAACAAAACAATCCCGAAGTTCATCAAAATGTACTTGTTTATCCATAAATTGTGTATCTGTACACAGCCAGTACCTCAAATTTGGATTTAATAGGCGAATTTCAGTAATACGATACGATGCAACACGCTCCTGCGTATCCTGCCCTTATAAGAGCAAACCTGAACAAAACCTGAGCCCGAGCTAATTCAAAGGCAATTAAGGTTATGTAAACGATAACTTTCGTCGCACACCCGTTCTTATTGTTTTGGTTCGAGTGTCGCGATAATGTGTTACTGTACTTTTGTGTAATTTACGCCTTAGAGTTAGCAATTTAGCTTAGAAGTTTCTTCGACTGCTTACTTACATCTTAATGGTACTTCTTGTGTTGAGCTTACAGACAGATAATAAGAATATGTACCATTAAAGTATCATCATCTATGTGGTCTTGATTATTTCCATCTACTAGTATTGCTCTAAATAGAGTTACTATTGGCAAAACTTTGTCAGCATCCAAAATCGTTTAAACTTCATTGGACTGCTGGTTAAATAGTTTTCAACTTGTATCGAATTGTGTGGTTTGAGTTTCAGCGAAAAGGATCATTTATTTCAATTGGATGGTAGAATGGTAGATTTCCAGTTTCTAGAATTTAATATTTGCCGTTATTATGTTTTTATTTTTAGTTTTCCATTAGCAGCACATTGACGCTATAACTATAGCGTCATTAGCGTTGTAGCTTATCGCGAATTCTAGAATGAAGACTAAGCTAAGTACTAGAATGAATACTAACTTTTGCTTTTTAGGTATTGCTTTTTACAAATAAAAATTCTCAGATCACGTCTGACGCATTTACGAAAAGAGCCTATTTGAGGCAGATGTTCTTTATTATGGCTTACTTTGGTATTCTTTGATGTTTCTTGACAAGATGGACGATGTACGTATTTTCGTTTTATGCTATTAGGGCAATAATGTCATCATTTTTCTGTCCTTATCCCACTGGGTGGTGTCGGCACACCACGCTTCCTATCTTCACTTCACTCTGTCAGCTGTCATCTCGAAATTTCCTCCCCTCTCATGAATATCATCTTTCACACTGTTCTTCCACACTTTTTTCGCTCGCCCTTTTACAGTGCTTCCGCTTACGATCGTGTCTATTGATCTCTTGGCAACAAGACAGTCTCTCCTCTCAAGACATGTCCGTACCAGGATAGCCTACACTCTTTTTTTTCTATCACTGGCTTTACTTTTAGACTGTAATAGAATAAGACAATACTGACCGATAATTAATTTGTAATCATATGTAAGTAATCTACCCATAACGTTTCTAAAGTATAAGCTCTCAATCAACTTTATTTCCACCTAAACTGCAGAATCTTCTTTTTTTTTGAACCCTAATTGTGGTAACAATTGTGTTAAACAGTTGTTTTGAATTGAAACTCAAAACTGTAAAAGTTTACCACAATGCGCCAAACCTACGCAGCTTTTGGAACAAATGTTCCAAAAATACCAAAGGCAATTTTCATTAAATCTAAAAATATAGCTGTTGCTACTGAACAGTTTCGGGAAAATTTCGGATAGTCCTTCCGCGAGGTTTCGGCGCATTCGATATTTGAAATTGTATATAATTGTCGCTCTGTTTCTCGTACGTGCGATAGAGAGAGTTAGTGATTTTTCCTAACTTTTTCATAAAATTAGCGTTTCGGGGGGTAGTCTGCTATCGACCCCTAAATCTTAACAAAATCTTTTGTTATTGATGTCAATGGGTCTGGATAGACTATAATCTATGCCGTCTTCTGTATCTGCTTAGTTCCTTAAAAAAAAAAAAAAACCGAATCAAGTTAGTGATTATTCCCGTTTTATTAAAACAAACAAATATATATATAATTATAACTAATTCTAAACTGTCTATTATCTGTAGCATAACAACGTCAATGTTTTAAAGCAATTTTTACGTGTATTTAAAAATTTATTTTTTGGCTATGTAAAAGGAAATACTAGTACAGATACAAGTGTGCTATGTTGGTATTAGTATTAAGATAAGGGAGTCGAGAGTGTAACGATTAATACACACGCGTTTTATACGACGTTTTTCAATAGATTTGTGGGGGGAAAACAAACTTGATCCTTAACTTTGAAAATTTCGTTGGCCGCTAGGTATTTCTCTGTAGATTTTGGTAGTTCCGGCGAGGTCCAGTCTACGTATTGCTCTTTTTCACTACTTGAAGTCGACCATTTTGTTAATAGTCAACAGGGCGAAAACGCATATTCCCCGCGCCGCGCCATGGATGCGCGCTCATGTGGAAATATTAAAATAACCGGTATTAGCAAATATTTTTAGCCGCATAAAAACTCTTTGCTCCTTGTAGTACCACGGAAACCCTTAAAAACTGTAATGCCTGGTTGAATTAAAAATGCGTCGTCTAAATACGTGTAACTTGTAGTGAGGTACAAACTTAATTGGGTTAATATAATTATAACACTAGTGCGCTACTATCAAATAAAAAAACATGTGTAATAACTTAGATTATGAGCCTAAAAGCGAACAAGTAATCCACTTTACGAACAAGTGTGTTAAAAACATAATTTTCGAGCTTTTTTCGTTCTCCTTTGTCAAAATAATAAATAAAACCTGAAATTCTATAAAACTTTGACAACGGTATTGTAAATAAAATTAAAAAATAAACGTTTATTCACAAGTGTTATATTAAAATAAATAAATTTTAATAAACATTTTTTTATCATTATTTACTGATTTTTATATTCACAAATTGTGTGAAAGAGCATGCAGTATCTCCGGGAGCGCAACCTTAATAGCTAATATTCGAAGTATATTTTTCTAAAATCGTTATTATCTTTGTACTTACATAATAAAGCGAAGCGGAAAAACGAAAATTTCATTCCGTTCACAGTAACCGCCTGTAATACTCCGAAACTGTTATTACAGGTACGTAGAGAATTTTAATAAAAATATAAACCACAGTAAATGGTCGGAGCTTTGATTTTCAGTGGAATATTCCCTAAATTTATATGAATATAAACCAGTTTTTTCAGCTATTTTGTTTATGCACTAACATTTCCAAGATTTCGTGTTTTCTATCCTTGTGGTCGATTAAGTTCCCATACAAAATTTACCAACTTTTATGTTTTTTTTTAGTGAGCAATGTAATGCCATATCACCAAATCAAAATCAATCATATCATTGGTATAGAAATTTTAATAAAACTTACTAAAAAGATGGAACAAAAGAAAAAAACATAACGCACCGCGCTAACAGATAACACGGTGCTACAGCACCTCATTGCTGCAGATGAATGAAGTATAGTTTACTGAAGTTTAGCTTGCCCGCGCGGTTTCCCTCGCATAGGCTACAGTAATTTCAACGCCCTTCACGTCTTTAGAGTTTGATTTTCAAACAATCATAAAATGAAAATTTATTTATTTATACTTAAGTATACAAATCGACTTTCGTTGACGTAATATAAAAAACATTGTTGCGGATGCGCATAACCCGATCTTATTGCTCATCTAGAATTCTAGACCAATTCAGGAATATTGGGGCCAAAACCCACATCTCTATCATTAGCGGTTTCGTCTGCGCGTTGATTCCTAGAAAAGAGCTTGTTATTAAAAGGCTTAATAAAAAACGAAACCTCGGACAAAGTATTTAAAAAAAAACTACGCAACCTTCTGATACAAAGATGTTATTATAAAATTCAAGAGTTCCTTGACGATAAACTTTAAATTGTATATTTATTAATTAATACATTGTATATTTCTTAGTAGACTTATTTAGTTTAGAGTAATTATAATAGTAAATAGGTAAGTATTTAAAAGCATAATAGTCTATTTTATAATTTACACTGTCTGGCAATTCTTTGCCTTTGTTCTGCAATGCCCTAACAAGCGGGCTTATCCTCTAACTTTGAAACGTTCGTGATTGCGAGAGCATGCCATCTCGCTCGTACCAACTTAGTCGCACTATGCGCGGTCCCGGTCGCGCAACTCTCGCTATCGCTTTCAGAGTTAAGGGATAAGCCCACAGCAAGTACCCTGCCAGGGTACTTATATACTTTATAATTAGTCTTAAGTTTAAGTCACAAATTATTGTATGTGTGTTTACGCATAAATAAATAAAATAAATAAATAAAAATAATTTATTTTACTTAAATAAAAATAGATTATTACAAGTAATCAAGTAAAGCGTAATAAACATTCATAAAACAACAGCTGTAAAGTTTTAGTACACACTATAGGTACTGTTCGCTGTACTAAATATTAAGGTTTACATTCTAATATTATTGTAACAATATTTTAGAATCCAATTCCACTAAAAAAATATTGACCGAGCGAAGCGAAGGTCTCAGAGGTTACTGGGACAAATCGGCTTTTGTATGTATGTTTGTATGTTTGTGTGTATATTTGTCCGATGATAACTTGCGAACCGTTGATCCGATCTTCATGAAATTTTGTAGGCAAGTAGTTCATTTCAATACATTTTTTAAGTTCGGATATGAGCTGAATCGGTCTAGGGGTTGTGAAGATATAGGGATTGCGAGGTCTCAGTTCGCCGCGAATAACCACTTTTAACTAATGAAGATATTTAACAATTATAATGTATCTTCGGTGGTGGCCTCTATAAATTCGACAGTTAAGTAAGAAGACTTGTGTTTACTGCGTTTATTTATTGTTTGAATACAGTTTATTGTTTAAGGTTTTGCTAAAGTTTTAAGAGGATAGTCCTTCCGCGAGGTTTTGGCGCATTCGATATTTGAAATTTTATAACTATATGCTCTGGGTGGATATCAGACTACGCTTTTTGTATGGACGAGACGGCGGTATACTCTATTCTTAAGGAGCTAAACCGTCAATAATGTGGTTTTCTATCCTTGCACCTCATAAGTTACCAAACATGTGGTACTTTCTTAGTCAGACCCTGCAAAAGAGCTATCTGCCTCGCCTCGGTCACTTGCTACAATACTGATACTCTTCAGGTGCAGGTGTTATTTGCAAACTAAGAAAAAGCGTGTTTTTTAACGTTGTACCGAAGTGTTTAAGTTTGTATAGAAAACGCGCGCGGTACAACACATTGAAAACGCCTCTTAGCGCCACGCGCTTGTCTCTGCGTCCCGCGCCCCGTCGCGTGCTTGGTTCAGTTTCAGAACCACCTAACAAATAAAAAAAACACAAACGTAAAATTTTCTCAAAATTAATTCTCAGTTGTTGCTAGGCGTTCGCAGATTACCTGTATCCGTGTCGTGTTAATCGTGAATCATTACGGTCATGTTACCACGCGACTTTATTGTACATTATTTCTCGTAAGCCCTATTGATTGATTAAGTTATTAGACGACGTAAACCGCGTCCTAAATGCTCGAAGTCTTCTCGGTTTACTGGGGCGTCGGGTTCGACCCAAATCTTCGATAATGAATTATAGCGGCGACCTGGCGAGTTTATCTAAATCTTCTTTGACATGTGGTAATGATGACTGAAATGTTGGGAATATTTTAATGTGCAGCTCTGCAGTTATCGTACGTATTTCTTTATCATCATTAGCCTAGCCTGTGTTTGTTGACTTCTGGACGTAGCCGTCTTCTTCAGCACGCTATTGAGCTTTTCATCGGCTTTCTGGTTCTGTACAGTTTTCCGCTGCTTTACGCCACCTGTGGTACGCTTTAGTACGCTTTACGCCACTACAGTGGTTACACTAAATTTGCCTAAACGCGGTCTCCGCTCTTGTAAATAGTACCATTTTCAAAGTCATTAATCTTAGTTCTGATGAATTTCGTGGTATTGATTGGACTATCTTTCCCTGAAAATATACAGGGTATGCTAAGCCGAAAAGGGCTCTTAGTACTCATCATTATGAACAACTTTTAGTATGGGACCACCCTTGAAATCGAGAAAAAATTATCAGCTGTTCCATAGAAAAATGTCCATATGAATCCGAATAATTATGCGCACGTTCATATTCCACGCACAGCCACAGAATAAATGATTTGGCTGTAATTAATAATTTATTTCACGCGAAAACTCTTCATTAAAGCCATTTCGCTAAAATAAACGCATATATAATTTCGTAACTGGTATAATTATAAATTCTAACTCGTTTCCAATTAAACGAGGAAGGTTTTCATTTTATACCTGATATTATTTTGACATGCTATACGGTAAACGGTTAGTAGTTAAATTACATATTTATACGATAACTAAGTGATATATGATAATGACGACTTCAATGTTCATTGCATGACACATCAGCGAAATTAGCATTAATTTGTAAACATTACTGTCTAATATAACGCGGCATATAATACGAGTAGGTATACCTACTTTTATGTTGCTACGAGTATACGTCGTGTCAGCAAGCAGGAGTAAGATATTGCAGGAAATTATTTAGAAATGTTATTCGTGAACTGTCGTCTGCCCTTCGAAACATTTCTAGTAGATACCAACGGTGAACAAGCTTACTACTACCATTTTAAAATATTTCTTAAGACATACGGGACCGCCGCGCATTTGGGTTTCTTAACAGCTTTTTATGAGTAGCGAGCGGAGATGCAACTTATTTGACACCGCGAATATTGTCTTATATAGATACAGGAAAAATTATGAGATAAACACCTAATCTTTATGATGAACACCAAGAAGAGTAGTTACATAGTTTTCGCCTTGGACGCAATTTAGACGCACTGACGATTATCACCAGCCTGCCGGGAACAGAACTCGATCCCTCCTGCTTATAAACGCGTTACCAACTAAACCAGGAGGGTTATGACGCACTGACGATTATCACCAGATGCAGATGTTTTAATTCGCCATTAAAACCTCTATCCTGTCGGGAACAGAACTCGATCCCTTCTGCTTATAAACGCGTTATCAACTAAACCAGGAGTGTTCCCTCCCTTATGACGCACTGACGATTATCACCAGATGCAGATGTTTTAATTCGCCATTAAAACCTCTATCCTGTCGGGAACAGAACTCGATCCCTTCTGCTTATAAACGCGTTACCAACTAAACCAGGAGGGTTGCCAATTAACAGAACGCACACGAAGTTTTGTTGCTGTCCAGATTTGTGTAATATTCAGGGATAGGTATGGACACGATTTCCAGTTTTTTGACATGACGCGACTGCATCTCGAATACGCTATGGATATGCAAATTGAATTTGTAGCATATACATTCTCGATATATTTCCAAATTATATTCTGGTACGTTTGCACTTTTCAAGCATTCGTTGTCGTGCGAAAGAAATTTAAATTTGAATGGCCATGAATTCAGAGTGTCATCAAAGAGTGGACGTCTGGGCGTTTGCGTCACTCTGTAAATTATAGAATAATACAGTCCTTTGAACTTTGTTTCTATACTATAACGAGTTCAAGTGTTCAAAACTTTGGCAATGCTGATGTCATGATTTGTAATGAAAATACTCTTCTAAACTTGTTTAATTCTTTTAAAAAACTTTTGTGTTTTATTTTAGCCAACATTGTTTGCAGACACTTTTAGCAATCAATTTATATTATGTCCAACAAGTCCAACAACCTCTTTACAAATTCCGGATTACGAAATGTTTTTCAGGAAAGGGATAAGATAAGACTTTGTTTGAAAAAAGAAAGAAGGCGATGTAGACTTAAGCATCTAAAAGTCTAAACTTTTAGATTTTATTCAAAGATAAATTTGTTGGGTCTATGTTGGGGAACTTTGTTGGGTCTAGTACAAAAGTACTCAGGAAAATGTGTCTTGAGTTATGATGATAAAGATATTTGATATGATACGTTAGGTTAGCATGTGTTATGTATGTAATGTTGCCTGGAAGAGATCGCTTTAAGCGATAAGGCCGCACACATCACATTAGTTTTATGTTGTTTTTTGGTCTTTTGTTTGTTACTGCTGGTGTGAACAATAAATAGTTATGTATCTATATATGATAATAAATGATATATATGATTAGTTCAGCAGTGGACGTCTTCTGGCTGATGATAATGATGATAAAGAGATCCTGAATATTACAAAAATATATATGCCATGATTGAATGTGTAATACATTTTTCTTTTTTATAGAATCCAGTTATAACTTTTCCAAATTGTTCCAGGTGAAAGACATCTGTAACGAGCTCGAGGTGCGGGTGCTCTGCCACAAGATCCTGCAGAATGTCTCCATACTCCTCGACGCGGATAGGGGCTCTCTATTCCTGGTGCAGGGAGAGAGAGCCGCGTCACCATCCCCTCAGAACGGCAGGTCAGTTTCTCTTTTAAACTCATCTTTGTAACACTACCAATAAAACTTCTAAATACTTTACCGATTTACATTTTGTAAGGTATCGCTTGAATGTTTGTATTGTCCCAAGGAAAAGCGCAGTCGTCTTTTTTTTCATTATTGTTTATGACCCAAGTGAAAAAAAAAGAAAGAAGTGAAAGAGTTTAGCATTATGGTAATATATGTAGTAGTGGTATCACACCTTTGCCAGCTATTCAACCGCCAAGCAGTAGTGTGCGAACATTACTGTGTTCCGAATTGAGGGGCAGTGCTTCCAGCGTAATTACTGGGCATAAAGAGATTTAACATCTCACATCTCAGGGTAACGAGCGCAGGGCATTGTCGCGCATGGTTTTGAACTGTTGATGTTCAAAATTCTGAGTGGCACCGAATTGTCATCGGCAAGCGTGACGGTGACGGTAACATCAGTAACATCAGGTGAGCGAATTGCTCGTCTCGTCACCAAGTCAAAAAAAAAAAGTATGCTACAAATGGTAGGCTACAAAAGGATCACATAAGTAGTGTCCGTTCACAGAAAGTAGCGTATGAAAACAAGAAATATTTACGTTCTAAGAAAGGGGTGATAAGTATTGAAAGTCAAACGAATCATTAAAATTAAACAATGCTTTTCCATTTAGAATCACGTATTTCTTTCCAATTAAGAATCTAAAGAGGTTAATCAATTCTCTATTCGTTCACAATCCAGCGCCGTCCGTTTCCAAATCAATTCCCTTCAATGTCGATGGTTGTTAAAATTATTTGCGAAGCTTTTATCCCATCCATCTGTGATGTTTGACTCAGAATTATGGAAGCAATTCGATATTAAACTTTTGAACTTACTAAGCCTTATTGATCGACAGGCCGAATTACGTTATTGTCAGACTTTGTCTTCTGCAAACGTTTGGTATAAATCAAGATGGATAGCGTGTCCGACAAAACCACACGTTTTTAGATGATAACAAGAATACAAAAACTATTAAATCCGTATTATATTGAAGTAAATATAAATATATATTGGTTGACGTTTTTCACAACAGCGCCATTTAGCCCTAAACTAAGCAAAGCTTGTACTATGGGAACCAGATAACTTATAGAATACATAAACATATTTTTTTTGTTGTAAATACATACATAGAAACACCCAGACAAAGTACAAACATCCATGTTCATCACATAAATGATTGTCCTGGTGGGAATCGAACCCACAACCTATAGATCAGAAGGCGAAAATCCACCCACTGAGTCACAAGGCTAGTCGCTAGTAGAGACGATTGTTCATATCTTATGGACAGAAACTGTGAGGACGATTTTGCCTATATCATGTATATTAAAAGCAAGTTTCTGGTTTCAGGAAACCTACTGAAGGTAGTTAGAACTTTGTTAGGAACTCTAGAACTAAGTTAACAGTGGTAGTGTTAGATGTTAGTGAATGGAAGTTGAACATTTACTCGCTGAACTCGTTCTGGTTTAAACTAAATTATAGATTCATGCGCTGACAAGTTTACTAAACATGCAGAATTGCAGATGTATGCTAAGTTATTTGAGATCTAGTGTTGCATGTATTCTGTAAACTGCCTGGAACTGGTTTGTTTAGACTTTAGACTAGACACAGGAAGTTAAAAGCATCAAAATCTAGAAGAATTTTAATGTTCTCGTCAATATTTTAATTACGTTTTATTAGTTCAAATTAATCTCAAATCTATCTGCAGGGTTATAAGGAAAATGTATGCTAAGCTGAAAAGGGCTCATAGTACCCACCCTTCTGAACAATTTTTACTATGAAACGAACCCTGAAATCGAGAGAAAAAAATCAGCTGTTCCATAGAAACATGTCAATGACGCTAGACAAAATGTATGGAACAGCTGATTTTTTTTCTCGATTTCAGGGTTTTGTGCCGTACCGCACATAAAAGAAGCATTTAGCCATAATATACCGCTATGTTTACGATCGTCATCTAAAATAGACTCTAGACATATAGAGACGATATTGCAAAATGTAAAATTTGAGTCTCCCGGAAAGGCTTTTTGTTTAATTATTGTATATTAACATGAGAGGTGGTTAATATGAGAGTATATTAAAATAATCCTGTTATTAATTACTTTCGGGTCAAACGCTAAATTGACTGGGCTAATATACAGTATTTGGCATAGGCGTGGTCGAAAAATCTGTCAGAAGATTGATTAGATTCTCTCTAATTAATCAAACAGATAATAACCAAACCGCTAGGGCCCCAAGGCATACCCCTTCAGGGGTGCCAGGGCAAGTCTGATGTCCCTATACTATACTATACCATATCATACTATACCATACCATACCATACCATACCATACCATACCATACCATACCATACCATACCATACCACATACCATACCATACCATACCATACCATACCATACCATACCATACCATACCATACCATACTATACTATACTATAGTTTTCAGGGCCCAACGCCATTTGAGTTCTCCAAAGTCCGGTAAAGCTGTTGAGCCCGGTAGACGCCAAGAGCATAGTATAACAGCATAGCATAAAAAATGGTTCTAGTCGCAGATTGCATGAATGAATTTTGATCGTAAGACCGCCCAGTCGTAGTCCAATTAATTACCGCTTCCAAAGCCTGGCTTGGCGAGCTGTTTTTTTATGCGCGCACGCGCTATCAACACTTATTTTTTATATTCTGCTCGTATATTCAAAGCCTTTGACGCCTTTTTTTTTGTTGGTAACTCTGACGAACCTTACAAACGCAAACTTAGGCTTAGCAGTTGCAAAGTTAGTTGGGAGTTCAATCTGGCTTGCGCGAAGTAGTTGCAGTTTGGAATGCAGAGGCTACTCCGCTTGTTTGCACTTCTTACACAAGTTGATTGGGAATCGTGCTCATTGTGCCAGTTGGGAAGTCTGTCTACCTACATAGGCAGATGTATGTAATTATGGGTCTTTTATATTCTGCAAATTATCGGCAATAATAAAAATAAAAACAGATTTGTATTTGGGCATGAAAAAGCCATAAGATTTTGATGTGAAGCTTTCAGATTTGCTTCCTGAAGATGAATTAGAGCACTTTAATCATAGCGCGCTTAGACAGATGTCCCGCAACTTTTGTTTCATAGCGTGTTGAGACTGAAGCAAAGCAACTTTTGTTTCATGGCGTGTTTAGACTGAACCAACGCAACTTTTGTTTCATAGCGTACCTACTTAGACTAAAGCAACGCAACTTTTGTTTCATGGCGTGTTTAGACCGAAGCAATGCAACTTTTGTTTCATAGCGTACCTACTTAGACTAAAGCAACGCAACTTTTGTTTCATGGCGTGTTTAGACTGAAGCAATGCAACTTTTGTTTCATAGCGTACCTACTTAGACTAAAGCAACGCAACTTTTGGGGGTTTATTCAAATATATTTCCGCTGCTTTTATGAGAAAGATCCTTGGAATTTGTGTACGTAAACATTAATAACATGTTTTACAAACAAGAGTGTTCAACATAGTCTGTTACACTGAAGCCAGGTTTGCGTGGCATGATGGCAATTTCCTGCCAGGAGATGAAAGTAAAATGATGTAGTCTTTTTTTTATTCTTTCAGGTTAAATAAAAATAAAAATACCTTGTTCCTGTTAGCAGTTTCACTGAAAATCTTGGCAAAAATTGAAATTATCCAAACTAATTAAGAAGTCATTTACGATTTTAACGGCTGGATAGTAAAATAATAAAAGCCGATTACAAAACGGCCGAGCGAATCGCTGCAGTAGTGCGAATTACTGCGCCGTTTTACAAGACTGCTCAATGATAATAAATGATCCACGGCAATAAAGAAAGAACCCGTGGAAATACATAGTTTTTCCAATAAAATGCCGGGAATCCAAATGAGAATTTGCACTTGAATGCAGTCGACCCGTTTGTAATCACAATTTATTGCTGAAGGAATGAGTTTCTGCTGCTGCCGAGATGGATGCTTTGTGTAATTTAAACGATCTGTGGACGGTTCAAACAGAACTGCATTATTCTTTGGTTCCTTTAGATTTACGGCCAAAGCTTTCAAAATAAAGAAATGCTGTATTTCTTATTCACCCTCTCTCACAACAACACACACCCACATCCCCCTTTTTGGGTAACCAACTTATCTATTACAGCTGTTAAACTTTCCACAATTTAATGTCCTTGTTTAAACTGATTTGCACCCTGCAATTTATAATATTTATAACAATGTATAAAATTCATTTATAGGTAATCTTTGTGAAACCACGTAGTCGCGCAAATTCTCACCTTGAAATCGCATTTCACTGTTTTTTCTTTATTTTTATTTAATGCCGTAGGTGGCAACCAAGCAAATGGGCCACAATACAAAAAAATTTGGGCGCCAAAATACAGGCCTTGCCTAGTTTGGGGCTAACCGGTACCGCACAGACTAACTAACACATACTTAGAATACACCAAATGTGTGGTCTAAAGCAACATATTAGTATAAGTTCCAATTAGGTTAAGTTTTAAATGTACCCTGTTTTTTAAATCGACTATTAAAATGTTAATATGTAAAAATGTAAGTAAAACAGTTTAAGAAATCAATATTAGACAATATTGATTATTTGTTTACTGTTATTTTTTGCAAACATTATTACGACGAAATCAAAAGCACCGCCGTAACGTTATCACTGTCAAAATTTAAATCCAGGCTTTTTGCCTCGAAGTTTCGTTGAGATTCTGCTTTGAACAGCTGAACTACTTTCTGACCTATATATAACGCTATTCTTCTTGCTTGTTTATAAAATTCATATTTCAAACATTTCCAGTCGCGTAATTTAATTTACATTTAAAGAGGTGCAAACCTCAAAGGCTTGCGCGGTCTGCCGTCAAAGTACTGCGCTGGCCTTTATACCGAGTAATTGCGTCTTGAGCGTCTAGACAACCTCCATACCAAGGGTCAAAATTTAACTTCAAATATTCATTTACGCAGTCGGCTCTAGCCAACGACCCCTGTTGTTGAACCCGAGACTACCGGCGTCACAGCATGTTAAAGTCGTGAACTTTATTGCCGTTTTATATCCAGAATCCAACCAATTACGAGTGAATGCGAATAGTCTGTGGCCATACGTGGTTTTAAGGACTTTTGTTTCGTAATCACGCTAATTTGATAAGGGTGTTAAAAGTTATTTTAAGGAGGCCATGACCTTCTATAAATAGGTTGTATGAATAATCTATGCTACTTTACCCTTTACTAATAAAATATTACAAGAGTCGGTTTAACATATTTCCACAAGTTTGCAATAACTTGTTAAATTTTCAGCAACCATCCAAGTATAAAGTTAGCTATGTTTACAAATGTCTTTGTTGGTCTTTACATTTTAAGCCACTTGAAAACCGGGAATAGTTCTTGCTCTGTCAGGATGTAAATACGTGACAAAAAATTTACTTCACGTAATAATGGGACGTTGCATTGCTATTGAGACTAAAGCACAATTAATTAAACATTAGAATTAGAAATGATATTCTCATGCTTAAGAACAGAGTTGGTTTTGATGTTGGTTAACATGTTTGCCGGTCACTGTGACCGGCAAATATTTTGAGCAATGACGCCATCTGCGCAGCAGTTGATTTTAAGGTCTCTTTAGCGGAGCGAAAGTTGCACGGGGAGATTTCGAAGTAGGTAAGTTGGCGCATGTATGCCAATCACGCTGCTTTTTACTCAAGATGTTTGCCAGTCACTGTACTTGGAACGATAACCATGCAATAAGTTTAAGACGAATGTCGATATCAAAATGATGTTATTGAAGCCACGTTTAAAATCAGAATGATTAGTAACCGAAAAAGATACGATAAATAGGAAAAAGAAAAACATATTAGAAAAATAATAGGATAGCTTAAAATTTCTGGCAACGATTCCTTAGTAACACTCTCCTTCGATGTAACAGCGCTGTTCTTTTATAGAAGTATTATACGAAACTAATCATTTGCATGAGCTTTCGTTTTATTACCTCAGATAAGAATAGGGTTTTGTGCTAGGTAAATTTAGTTTCACTTGAGCCAATTCACGGTTCCCAACTAGAACTGTTGTTCTAAGGATTCTACAAATTCTAATTAGATTCTACAAAAAATTCTACAAATTCTTTTTGTTGTAAGATGTTCGAAACTATGCAAAGGAAATGGTTCCCTGCATGAAGAGAAATTACATACCTACCAATATCGCTACCGGTATACTGTTATGACGTTGGTCCAGGCGATGATGGAATAGAAAAACGAAGATACTTTCAAGACGTCCTTTAATCGACTGCCGTTCTCATCGCCCCAATCACACCCCCTTCCATTCGTGCCTCCCTCGCTTCGTTATCTCAAAAATAGTTGCCAGTACATTAATAACATTTTTAACTATTTAAAAATGAAACAAAGCATCAAAAGAATTAACTTAACAGAAACTTACTTAGTCGTTAAACATTATATCAAAGTATATAAAGTTTAAATTAAGCTCATCATGAGGAACTTTCATATCTTGATTAATTAACTAAATTAACGGATCAATCTATACACAGCTGACACTAAATTAGGTATTTGTATTGATATGGACGTTGGGAGCCGGAGGAAGGTGTAACAATATGAACGTTTAGAATTAAACTTTCTATAAATTTAGTTAATTTGAGTTCACTCAACAACAATTCTTGAGCTGGAATGACTTACTCACACCATTTCAAGTTGTTTCGCATTTGAATACAAGCTTCGGAGTAATTTACGTCTTCAACACTCGTATATTGAAGAGGTCCATTCATAAGGAACGCTCTAAAGAGCCTTTTACAAACCCGCTTTGTTTGTTTCGTTAAGGCCTCTACTCACATTTGCGTATGTCTTACATCTCTCGCTGCACGTTAAAAGCAAAAACTATCCTTGAAAGGGTCGCATGCATTTCATCCTTATTATTACACCAAAACTCAGTTAACTCATAGTCATTCTTGAAAAAAAACGTTCGTAAAATATATAACTCAATTTCAACCTCTCCATATGTAGGTGTAATTTTTTTAGGAGTTTGAGAACTTTCAACACATTGAGTGTTTTCCGTTGAGAGTTTTGTTTTAGAATTCATTTTCAAACATTTGTGGACGTGCCTTTCGTGGCAAACCGTGGATTTTTCGCTTCAACAAATTAAAACGAATTTCAAAATTTAGTGATGTTTAACACACTGCTTTTATTTGAATTATATTCCCACGAACAAATTGTAAGCTTAGGTACAAGTAACATAAATACACGTAACACGAAAGTCGTACGCATAAAAATGGCAAAAAAAAAATGAGAAAAATCCTAAGCATTTACTGCTATAAATGAAGAACATTTAAATAAGTACTCACGGGATATTTGCTTGAACCACGATTTTTATTATGTGCCGAAATATCGGGAACACGTAAACAACAATAATCGCTGTTATCCCGCGAGTACTAATTTAAATGTAGTAAACAACCGCGAAACTCTAAAAAGTGTTTATTAATAACGAAGCAATAAACAGGTATGTACCTGTTTATTTACATAGACAACAGGACCATCAAAAAGCCGAATACTTTTGTTTCGAAAAATTTGTAGGTCTACTCACTCGGCAGTGTAATTGAATGTTTTTTTTTATAAATAGAGTCCATTAACGAAAGAGAAAAAAATACAAGTAAAATATATTTCGATCACCGCAATATCCTTATAAAAGATAATGAAACAAATTCTTTCCAATGTCAGTAACGGATATTAATTTTAGAACGTATAACTCGATTGTGATGTTCCTACAAAGCTTTTTGCTTCACGAAAAATCGTAATGAAATGAAATTCGATTTCGATTGAATTGATTTATCATTTCAATAGACTTATCGCGAACGGTTCTACAATTTGATCCAATATTCATATTGCAAGGTCGAAAGTTAATTTGCCAATTGATTATGAATACACTCGCATTAGGAAGGAAGAACGTACCTATTTAAGAATTGGTTTGTTTATTCTTGTCGTTCTAGTTTAACAATAACTTTATCTCATGCCACGTATACTATTTTATTCGTTCACATCCGATGTCTTAATACGCCTAAGTAACAAAATGTGTTTTTGAGCGTTAACCGTTTTTTCTGGAAATGTTTTCAGGCAAAGCTTTTTCCGTGTAAATATAAACAATAAACACGAAAGTAGACAATATTGCTTAGACTTTTGCGAATGATAGCACAGAGGGTCGATTTACGCCGACGACCGAAAGCTTTCCTCTTTGGTCACCAGACCGTGTCGTCGAGGGAAAGAGTCGGAAGTACAGCGCGAAACAGTGTCTGAGTTTTGGATGTTCTGTAATGAATTATGTATCTTGACGACAAAAAGCCAAAGTTGTCAAAATTGCGATTTATTATATCGGAATATTTACCGTACAAGTTTTTTCAGGTCTACAGTACAATAAACTAGCTGTTACCCGCAACTTAGTTCGCATGGACCTACAAAAAAAAAATAGCCTATGTCCGTCTCCGATCTTTAAGCTATATATGCAAAAAAATCAGCTCGATCCGATCACTCGTTTAGCCGCGATGATGCGACAAACACTCAGAGAGAGAGACATATTTACTTTGGCATTTATATATTAGTGAGAATAGCGTAGCATTTCGATGAAGCACATTGGCAAGCTTTACGTTAGGTTCGTTGAGATGTAATCTCCAAAAGGTAAGTCCACAATAGTATGTCACAAGCAAAGGCACTGCTAATATCATTGTTGAATGTCTTAGGGCTTGCGCACGTTGAGCTAGCGGGCGCGATTTCATGTTCACAATGGCCGCGAGGCGTTTGCGCAAATGTGACGTCTGAATTACCTGAAACCACGAGATATTTTGCCGCAAGCGACAGTGTCGAGCTTGCCCGTTACTTTCACCGCACCTGCGTTTTTACGTGAGCACTTGCATAGTGTACTATAATGTTTTATATTTCGCGCCCACGCCCGCCGCCGCGCCCGCTTGTTAGCATAGGTAAGCCCTTAGTTCATATACCGCGATCATACAATACCGGGAACTACTTTTATTTGCGCTATTGTCTAAAAACGTAAACCGTTTGTTTGCGTCATTGTCTTTTTTCTTTTTTGTGGATTTCTTGCCGCTTTTTAGTATATGCATTTTGAAGAGTTCAGTGATTTTGATGGTATTTTTTATTTGAGTGTGAGAATTACCTTGACCGAACTGAAGCTTATTTTTTCTTTTCAAAAACTTTTGTTTACTGGTTCGCCTACAATTTCAATCATTTTATGTATTAAGACAATATCGGCGTTAAAAGTTCTCAGTCGCCACAAAAAAAAAAGTCGCCTCTGTTCTCTTTTCCATTATCCTAATAAATTTTCGGTCCTCGAAACGGTGTCTGCGTTAGATCGACGTTTGTCACAAGTTATGAGCAGCCACAGTAGCGATGTTCAATTCAATTCAATTCATATATTCTCAAATATGGGTACACACAGTACACTTATGAATGTCAATTTAGGTATAAAATGTATATTATTAATATTACAATAATAATTAATGTTCGCACGCTATAACGTGGCTTCAGTACTGGCCTTGGTAAATTAACCAAACGCTGTGTTGGCTCTCAAGCCACAGGCTTCGTTAATGTCTCACACAAAGCGGATGCAAACGCAACCATCTTGCGGTTAACTTGCAAGATACGTGAAATCCTGGAGGCGCCTGGCGTCTAATGCGCATACATACACACCGCTGCATACATTTATCATCACGCATTCGCTTAGTAAAAACTATTCACTCTAAGCAATGTTTTTTTACTAAAGATAGGGGTTTACCTTCAAATTGGCGCTCTGAATTCGGCTCCGCTGCAGTTAACAGCTGCCAAAGAGTGCGAAAGAAGATGCGAAAACTTAGAGAGTAAAAAAATAGCTATAATGAGATTGTCCGAAAGGACAGATTCGTGGGATCATTTTAAGTACGCTAAAATCGTATCTCTATAGTATAATATCATTGACTCGAAGTAAATGTCGGATCGAAAATGAGTTTATTCGCATTCTATTTTTATCAGCTCCACAACTACATGCTTAGACAATTATAGGTAACAACTACAAATTGATGAGAACTTGCGCTAATACAAATTTCGCACAAGTAACTGGAGTCTTTAAAGCTGTTCACAGCAGAAGCGGATGCAAGGTCATTTCAAAGGATAAATTCACATTCCCAGCGGATCTTCCGGGCTATAATGTGAAATAGAGCTATATGCTCTATTTTACGTAGTTCATGTGACATTTTCGTAAAAATATTAGCCTGGTATAAGACCAGTAAAGCCAAAGACAGGGTGAAGTAGTGTGATTTGAATGTTGCCAAATGCCTAATGCGTAGCATGATGGATACTTTTGCTTGTATGCTACTACTAGGTATTTTGTGCTTCAGTCCTAATAATAATCGTGTGGCAATAATATTTCTTTGAATAAGTAAGCTTTTAATATAGATACAGTCCATGTATCAAAGTAATATTATAAATGCGAAAGTTTGTGCGTAAGTGTGTAAGTAAGCAACTGTGTTTGTTACCGTTCAACTCTGTAACGACTGAGCGAATTTGGAAGCAATTTGGTGTGTATTCAGCTTATACCCTGATTAATACAATGGGTTTTTATCCGGCAAAAATATTCGGATTCTGTAGTATAGCGGGTGAATCCGCGGGCCGTTGCTAGTTGAAAATGAAAACGTAAACTTTACCTCTTCATCATCAGCCAGAACGTCCACTGCTAAACAAAAGCCTCAGAAAAAAGGGGGCTGCCATGATTCCCACGCTCTTCAGGCGGCTTGGAGATAATGGTCACCGTTCAGTAAGAGAACTCTGCTGCCCGTCCCGGATGGGTAATCTTCGCCTACATTTTAATTATTCCTTTTTAACATGGCAACTCAAAACTTGTTAGCTATACGTAATAGTACTACTCAGTAGTTTCTGTAGCGGCAGTATAATAAAAATACACGTACCTACTAGTTTTATTTTCCGCGGTTTGCGTTAAATTTACACCCGTATTTTTATAGCGAGTCACCTCTGTCTTCTACAACTTACCTATTCTTATGCTCAAGTAATATAAACAGTAGCGTTTGGCTATTGATGGTATGGCTTACCATCACTATGGATGGTATGGCTTACCATCACTATGGATGGTATGGCTTACCATCACTATTGATGGTATGGCTTACCATCACTATTGATGGTATGGCTTACCATCACTATTGATGGTATGGCTTACCATCACTATTGATGGTATGGCTTACCATCACTATTGATGGTATGGCTTACCATCACTATTGATGGTATGGCTTACCATCACTATTGATGGTATGGCTTACCATCACTATTGATGGTATGGCTTACCATCACTATTGATGGTATGGCTTACCATCACTATTGATGGTATGGCTTACCATCACTATTGATGGTATGGCTTACCATCACTATTGATGGTATGGCTTACCATCACTACTGATGGTATGGCTTACCATCAATAGTGATGGTAAGCCGAAGGTAAACTCAGATTCATAAAAATACAGAAAATAAATATATTCGATTTTTCTGTACCCTTGTATACTCATACTCATTTATAGCAAACTAAAACTAATATTTAGGCTTTATATATTTTACTTGCGAAAGCCTTGTTAGTATCATACTTTACTTGTCGAAAATGTACTATACTAGTTGTTACCCGCGACTTCGTTCGTGTGGACATTAAAAAAGTATCCTATGTCCGTTTTTGTGATATAGAGTAAGTCCTTATCAAGATTCGTTCACCCGTTTAGCCGTGATAACGCGATAAACATACAGACAGAGAGACAAAGTTACTTCCTATAGTTCGCTAGATGGCGTTAATCCATTTTTGTGCAATTTTTGTCGTTTTGTATGGACCGACAGTTGTAATTAGGGAGTTCTGAATCGCGAAAGCAAAGTTTATTCCTGGAGACGAAAGTATTCATTTTTATATCTCGAAGCTTTATTGGTCCTGATACGACTGCGGCTTTATTCCTCTGAATTATAATTTTAGTGAGGATTTCTCAATCGTTTCAAAGATACAAGATTTTGAAAGAAACATGTAAAAGGTTTCATTTATAGACCATAGAAATCTTTCACAGTCCTAAATACGTCTACAAATTTGTAGCTAAACATTTTGACTTGCTAATCGCCGCATTGGGTACCAAGGTTTAAGACTGCCAAAGCCTTGTTTGTGGAGCCAGAGCCAGATTATTAATTGCTAGCTTTTAGAGCGGCCTCTTCTTACATTTTTTAGTACCTATTGTATACTCCGCCTAGTGTTACCACTCGGAAACATTTATGGTCGCAGTTGGGCTTTGTTTGCAGTAATTCAAAACTAATTTTCCAATACAGCGAGCAACTTTATAGTTGTGCGCAATGCAGTAGAGCGTACACGTTTAAAACAAAGCTTATTTGTATTTACTCTCACAGTTACCAACTTCATTCATTCACATACACATTAATACTGAATCACGAAGTCTTCTTTATTCAGAATATGTATTTAAATCAATTTTTAAAAAAAATGTTAGATGTGCCTTTTCTTATTAGCACGGCAGAATAATCCATGCAAGAAAACAAGAAAACTGTGCCAGTTTTTAATTTTTTTATTCGATTAATTTATCATGACGCGTTATTAATCAGCTTAAAGCTATTTTTTGTAATGCACAGTTGCACACGCACACAAGATTCTTTTAAAGTTCTAAATGTACACATCAGTACAGTGTCGAGGGATGTGTACTCAATAAGATATCGGTACTTGCATACATGTACCGTCACAACGCCGCGCCGTATGTGAACGAGTAGATTTAAAACATTTGTGCATTGTGCCTATATATTTTTGTGTCTCTGGCCGGAATAAGTCCCTGTCACGTCCCTGACACTGCACTAATGTGTGCGGCTAAATCATTAGACTGTCTTTGTGCCGTGAAAAACTAAAACTTTGTGTAATATTAATACCGCTTGTTGTATAAAGCTTTAATTAAAGACCGTGGTTTTCATCAACGTTACAACGGTCTGTGGCAAGGGCAAATTGAATTTATTATTTTCGTACAAACAGATGCTGTAATTATATTATATAAAGTTTTTCTATATATAATGCATACATTATAACAGAGTGTTATTATATAAACACCTCATTATATTAAATTCGTCATCTTATCTTAAGACAATTTATGAGAGTCTGGGAAAAGAAAACTAAAAAAATGACTACCCTGGGACCTTATTCCTGTGCGCTCGAGATTATCTCGGTGACTGTCTCTCTAATTTAAAATTTAATGGGAGTAAGTGAGAGAGAGATAAAAATGTCATTTCTCCGAATAGTGGCCCTGAATGGCAATGGCCATCCTTTGAGGATCCAGTCCTCATTCCACCAGGAATAAGCAGCACCGATATATTTTATTTAGTTATAAGTTGCATTGCATAAATATAAATCTGTATATATACATACATATATTGTTTTCAGTTTAGGTAAGATTCGTTTTGTTAAAATACTTTTTGTAAAGTTAATGATATAAAGAAATAGTTTTTATAAATTCTGAATAACGAGTCAGTTACTTCAACTCTGTAAAGAATCAGCTCACTCAAAAAGTAAAGACGTTGCGATAACGTATATTTTTATTCTTTTAGATGGGATTAATGAATAGAAAATATTTCTACCGGAATTCGGTAGACATCAAAAGAAGATAAGAGGATAATTGTCTAGAATTATCTCTGTCTGTAATCAAATTTGATGATATTCAGAAATTGCCTGTAATTCCCAGTAAATTGTACCTATCTATTTTGTTATTATTGTTTTCTGTAGGTCATCGATCGACCTTATCAATAGAGCACATCTGAAAGAGAATTTCAAATATATATTCTCAAAAACTTTCCATTTCGTACATTACTTCGAGAGACCAATTTCGTACTAAACCTAGTAGTAGTGAGAGTTAATTTTCTAGCCGTAATCCCAATTTGCCATTCATTATGCCATAAATCAAGGCAAAACCTGATCGTTGATATAAGCTTGGCGGCTACTAGCTTGGGTTCCGATTTATGAATAGACATTTCCATTGAACGTGCGAAATTAATACCCATCTTTAGTAAATGGCGGTTCCGGGTACATATTATGTGTTTCGAGTGTAAGCATTTGATCGGCTTTACCTAAATCATGGCTTTGTGTCGTACGTCACGCTGGAAATTGGATTTTAAGAATTTTGATTATAGGTTTAAAAATTGTATTGCTTCGGACAAAAAAAAAACGAGATTCAGGAAAAAAAATCGTATTATTAAAGCAGCAAATAACAACATAACAGTAAAATAACTCTGTAAAAATAGAAAAAGTGCAAAAGTTTTTGATTATTGGTTTACTCAATTACCCAACCTTAAATACAAATTCTATTAACACAACTATAGCCTCTATCCAACCCAATTCCGATAAAACGTATCCCGAAGCATTTCGTCAGGGTTACCACTCAGTGAACAGTGAACAAAGTGGATACACAGTTCCGTCCCTTGAGGCTGATGCCCCGACATCAGATATCTACTAGTCGTCTAGGGATTAGCGAGAACTCTGTAAATTTCGCGTTGATCTTGTAATTAATCATCTGTGTATTGAATGAATGATGTTGGCACTGACATATATTATAAAATTTAAAAACTAAACCGGTATATGGAGCGTTCAAATTTGTATTTCATGAATCAAAATGATCAATTCATGAAATTAAAGATTCATGTTATAATTATTATTACATATGATTAAAGATAACTCAAATCTTCAACGGTTCTATCTAAGGTAATAAATATGTTTTTTAAAAGTTCACTGACTTATACAAGCAAAGACCAAGCGTTGAGCAGAAATTATTGACGTAAAACTTCTTAATCAAGTTTTCAGAGTTTAAAAATGTATGAACTAAGTCTGCAAGTAATTTTAGCATGTTAATATTAAATTCTACCATTTTAATATTCATGTTGTGAGTTGTGAGTTTGCTGGTCTTTCCTCGACTGTTACTTCGCGCTTTACTTGACTACAACTCCAACACCGACTGGCAGACAAAGTAAAGCCTAAACTATGTATGGGTATAGAAGCATATAATATTGCTCATGATTTTTTGTGTAACGTAGATGAGCACTAGGAAAGGATTTTTCAAAATGTACCCCAAAAAGGTTAAAAAGAAGTAGAATAGTGTGTATAGAAGTTTATAATTTTCACTTTGTGAGGCCGAAGATCGGATCCGAGCCCGAGCAACCGCTGTAATTTTTGGATTGGATTGGATTTGGTTGGAGTCACGTGTTATATGAATACTTATGCATCTGCTCTCTAGTGACCACGCGATGGGGGAAACAGCAGGAAAGTGGACCCCGATTCTGGAATTCACGCTATTTCGGACGAGACTTTATGAAAAGAATTTAGAAAGAAAAGCATATAAATCCTATAAATCTCAACAAACGGAAAATGCAGAAACGCTTCCCCAGTTTCTTAAAAGAAATACATCTTTTTACCAATAATATATGTATGGCTCTTTAAGATACTCAAGCCATATTGTTTTACTATCTAACTATCGCCTCCATAGTGTTCTATAATATAGCATGTCTATATACGTGAAGATCAATCTCACAGCATATCTCATATTTATACGTTCGGCATTTATTCAGCTCTTGGCACTTGGCCAGGTCATATAAAGTATCTTTCATTGTAGTCTGTCTCTTAGTTTTTAGAAAGGGCGCACAGAAATACGGATGTACTGAACGATATGTCTTAGACTTCATGGTTGGTTAGAGTATTATTAGGATGCGATTGTCAGACATATATTTCTGTGTCTGAGATTTTATTACTTGTAGCTTGTGTATTTCCTTTTATTAATTTTTTTGAATGTCGTGTGATATTGCGATTTTATTTCGAAAAGACATCTGCAACGTATTAAAGTTGGTATAATTTTCGTGTGTAAAGTGCACCATAATTGTATTCTCTTGTAATCGTTATTGTTAGCATCTACAACTCATATTAATATTAGTTGTAAATCACGAATTTTAGTGACGGTATACTTTCAGAAGCATTCTTATCAATTTATCGCTCGCATATGACGTAGACACTTTATTTATTGCGGTTCTGACCTCCAGAAACTGTTAAATGTAACAGTTTGCGAATTGTTCTGACACAATATAAATGACTATTTCGTGTTTGGCCAAGGGCAAGGGTTAGGGATATTAAACAATAAGATGGAATTCAAAGCCGCAATTCCATTTGTACGATTAAAATATCACGCGTCTACTGGCCCGAACTATAACTAATCTTGCTTAATCCTTTGACAAATATAAGGAAAAACACTCGAGTGCAGAATAATCAAAACGAATGTATAGCGTCCAAAGAATATAAACCAGAATGTTTCATTCATCACCATAAGGCATTTCGAAAGCTTTAAAAACAAACCCAAGACATACTCTAGACGAAATAAAAAAAATATCTACTGATGTTCGCAGAAAATCTTGTCGCTATCCCAAAACGGACGAATCGTAAATGATGAATGACACTCCTAACTTTCTTGCTGTTCCGGAATGCTTTCATTGCTATCATTCTTTCAAAGTTCCCATGGACGGGGTTAAGGTCGCAGAGGTCATTGCCAAACCAGAATGGGATGCGAATAAGCCATCAATAATGTAGGAACTGCTCCAACATATAATAAGGTCGAATTGTTCCCCATAAATAGATATCCGATATGAGTGTTCTCGCAGATCCGCTTATTAAGTTTTGTATTATCGAGCATCGATGCGTTTACGATTAATTCAATCGATTGAACACGATGCATAATGAAATGGCGATAATTGTGACGTCACATATTGCCTTGCAATAAGAGATACATTGTACAACGTTCTCTTTGTAGGTGGCAGAGGCAGTGAAATGAAATGCGTTAGAAAATAAAAATAATGAACTATCATTATATCTCATAGGTATATTATTTATATATTATGTGCGTGTATGTTTGCAATCAACATGTGCTACATCTTCGACAACATCATCGCTTTCCATCAGGTGACATTCTGGTCAACGAATGCCTAGTCCGATGTAAAAAAAAAAAAAAAACAAACGAGTATTAATCTATAAAGAATATCTAGTCTATCACTAGACACTGCAAAAACATGATATCACTATTCTCTATCAGACATTCTGTAATAGATCATTTAAATATACACAGTCAGTAAAGATGGAAATGTGGTAAGTCAATACTAATGATTTATTTTTAGAACGACTTGATCTTCCGTGCAAATGTTTAGTTATGCGTTTAGAAAAAGTATACATGTAATAAGTCATTGGATTCTATTGAACGGAAGTGGAGTGTAGTATGTGTTACCTCACTTAAGCCTCACGGCGCGCTGGTGTAGTCTTATTGACTTTGTATGAGCTCTCAAGATCCCGAGTAGAACGTATTAGAATCTGATGTTTTTCCGTAAAAAGTAGTAACTTCATCATCATCATCCACAGCTTTCCTTATCCCACTGCTGGGTATAGGCCTCTATCTTGCTATGCCATCTGCCTCGGTCCTGTGCCTTATCTTATTCTTATTCTTTTAGTAACTTAATATTTAAGTATTTCGTTTTTCAGAATAATATTTAATTTATTGTCGTGGTTTGCTTGTTTCTGCTTGTTATATATTATCTGCACCAGCCTTTCTTTTAAATACCATACTGCACTGGGATATCAGCCTACCCTTCGTGGGTAATTGGGCCATATCCAACACGCTGGCCCAGTGTGAGGGTGGCGGATTCACATAAGCCCAATGATATTTTACTTGAGATACGATTTTAGTGCCTATAAAATGGCCCCACATAATCTGACAGATTTCATTATAGTTATCTCTTTTACTTTCCTACTTTTCGCTTCTTCTTTTGCACTCTTTTGCGAAACTTGGTTACTAGGTTACAATAAGCTGTAAACAGACTGCAACGGAGTCGAATTCAAAGCGCCATTTTCGACTGAATTCTCACTATTATATAGCTAAGTAAAATATCATTCCATATGCCATTGAATTAATACTGAATACTGAATTTCTTCTCCGGAAATAAGCTTTTTATACATATAAATATAATGATTAAATCGTTTCCGTTAGTTTTAGTAAGTAAATTTTTTGTGAGAATACAATTAATGAACTAAGTAAACTATAAGATATAAGATAGATAAAGAAGAATCTAGCTATGTATGATTGTATATGCCTATTTGTGGTAACTTTTAATTAGCTTTAAGTTAAAATATTACACCTGTTGCTTAAGCGCTAGCTGTTAGTTATCCTAAAAGCATAAAATAAAATATAAACAATTGTGATCGGTTTTCACGATTCTCCTGGCTTTCTTAGTTGGTAGTTTGGTTTGCTTTATGAGCAGGACGTACCGGGTTCGTGTCTGTTTGTGTTGACATCCACAACACGGGGAAACCTGGTGGGAGCTTATACATTTAAAAAAATAATAAAAATAAGGCCGTTTTTATTGACCGAGCTAAGCGAAGGTCTCAGAGTTTACTGGGACAAAACGGCATTCGTATGTATGTAATAAATAATCGGCATACAAACATATGTTTGTATGTTTGTGTGTATATTTGTCCGATGATAACTTGCGAACCGTTGATCCGATCTTCATGAAATTTTGTAGGCAAGTAGTTCATTTTAATACAATTTTTAAGTTCAAATATGAGCTGAATCGGTCGAGCGGTTGTGAAGATATAGAGGTCGCGAGGTCTCAGTTCGCCGCGAACTACTAGTATTTATAAAATTTAGAAATAGAATTAATATCCACCTCAATCAGAATTATTTTCCGATCGAGGCTTTTTTCCAGTTATGTGTAGCAAAATATGGCCAAGCCAATGTGGAAACCCTCGCTTGAATAATAACTAGTAAGAATCAGAAAAGGTTCTTTCGATTGTGGATGTTCTTAGACCGTTCCATTCATCGCTCTTATTTCTACTATCAATCTTTTCGTTTTTTTTCTTTTTCGTGATTTATTTTTGGCTACATTGTAATGTAAATTGACTTTACTCTAGAGAGAGACAAATTAATTTGCCATTTTGGAACGAAAAAGGTGACCTGCGTTTTTTCAGCAATTGAAATCCATCCCATTTCATTAATTGAACGATTCAACAATATAATCAAATACTTATTTTGTAAAATGACCATTTTAACTGATCACATTCTATGAATATTTTTTTTTGTTGAAATGTGAAATTGGAAACAATCTGTATCCGTAAGCTAAAAAGATAAAATATCCCTTACAATACAAGACATTTGTTCTAGTCTACCAACACGCGTCGATAGCTCGAGTGTGGAGGTTTTATTAAAAGGATTCTTCTTCCTACTCTGCAGTACACCAGATTGGAAAATTCCTCCGGCTGCTGGGATTTCGATTACGGCTGTCGTGCATCTGTCTCGTTTGCTTGTCTCGCGTGGATACTGATGAAAACGTCGTTTAGCATTTCCACTGTTTTATTTATTCTACGTTGCTGAATAAAAGTTTTTTAACTGACTTCGTGTGCTATAATAAATGAACCGAACCTACGAAGAAACGGGTTCAACGGAGAATAGAATCGTGTCTCCTAGTGCCATTAGTTCAGTTGCAGGTATTTCTTCTTTGAGCTATGTGGTGCTATACGATACTGCTGTCGCTCAGCCGTTGCGAACCTTGGAAAAAATCACAATCATGAATTTCAGTAAAAGTGTTTTTCAAATATAAAAAGTTTAAAATAAGTTTTGTTATTGCTTGCAGATGTTTGGTGTCAAAGCTGTTCGACGTTTGTTCAAAGTCGACGCCGGAGCAGATGGAACAGCTCGAGGAGATCAGAATACCCTGGGGGAGTGGCATCGTCGGGTACGTCGCCGAAAGCGGAGAGCCAGTCAATATCCCTGATGCGTACAAGGTAAGGGTTCTGTTCGATGTCAAAGCCGACGACCAACGAAGCTGATAGATTAAGGCGAGGACTGATCGTGATTTGAAATGAGTATTGTCCCTCTCAAAGATCTAAGGTTTAAAGTTGAAAATCGCATATCATACTTGATGAGAAAACGGTAAATTGTAGCTTTTCATTGCTTTTTTAACAATTATCGGAAATATACAAATCAAATAAAAAAACTACCTGGTTTGCCGTATAAAACACTAGCCTGGATATTTAATTTGTAAAAGAAAAATTGTAGTTACCGCTGAAAATTCAGATCATTTGATTTCAGAAGGGCTTTTCAGGGGTCATTTTGCGATTTTTTATTTTGTAACAGACAGATTATCGAAAATGTATTCGGTTAAACGTAATTTCAGTTTTATTTTCTATCCGCGGTATTTTTTGCACCTGGTTAAGTAAACTCGTCACTTAGAACAAAGCGCTGAAAAATGCTACTTTTTGTTGTTTTGCGATTGGACCTCGCCTTAAGTGAACTCAAATCCAGGTTATCCTAGGGTTTATCGATAAAAACAATTTTAAGAAATAAAGGACTTAGTAAATTAATCGAAAGTGGATTTTAAGTTATTTTTATAACTCTGATAATGGATTTTAATTGCAAGTACAATTTCGGCTAAAGTTATATTTCAGAAATCCTTTAGAAAAAAAAACCAGACGAACAAAAATTCCAAACTGGGGAAATCTTGGGTTTTTATATATATTCGATTAATATAAAGGAATCAAGAAATGAAAACGACCGCATATAATTACATAAATAATTCTAGCTTTGCGATGTTGAATCGACATAATGATCTCTAACCCATGGGCTTGTAACAAGATAAAATCAAATTTTAAAAGCCTGAATGTTTAAGATGTTATAATATCAAATTACAGATGGGCTCATAAATTTTGCCTTTCTAAAATCCTAACTAATATTATAATTCAGACGAATATAGCCGCAGTCGTATCATTATACAAAACTATAGGAAGTAACTTTGTCTCTCGGTCTGGATGTTTATCGTGATATCACGGCTAAACGGCTGAACGGATCTTGATAAAATTGGATAAGGAGTTACTCTATATCACAGAGACGGACATAGCATATTTTTTTTATGTCTACGCGAACGAAGTCGCCTTTGACAACTAGTTTTCTATATCGGACAAAAAAACTTAACGATACTATCTTTATTTCGATCGATTCGAAAATGGAATATTTAGCGGGAATTTATTTTGCGACGCCGAAAATTTGAAAATTAACCTCATTGTTTGTTCCGGAAACATAAACTTATATAACTTATCGATTATTGATCTTATCACCATGACACTTACACCAGTTCTGTATATATAACTACTCAAAATAGAAAGTTAACTGCATAATTAACCTAGTTCCCCTTTATAAAACTTTTAGGCCGATGTTCGCCAAAAAATAACAAGGCGACTAAATATTTCTAAACCTGTTTTGTTATGGTTTAATTATTAATTCAATCATAAATCAAACGCAAATTGGCGATTAAATAATCATCTTGTCAACAATGAAACGGTAATCGTGGCCTATAGCGATATTTCTTTACTTACTAAAATTGTACCTGATGTCATTTTAGTAGGGAGCTGAATCACTTACTTAAACTTTTTTTTTAAATAAAAATCGGAAATTCTTCCTTGCGAGTATAAAATACATCGTGTTCATTTAGTGCCGCAGAATATTGAACGTGGAGCACAAAAAATGAAACGGTAATACTCTTTTGCAGCTGGTCATTAAACAATGACAGTGCCAGGCTTACACAGTTCCCATTTTCCTTTCACACTGTAGTTATTGAAGCAGTACATAAGTTGTTGGACAGTGAAAACGACGCAATTTATTTAAGTGGTAACGTAATTGATCGAGCGAAGCGAAGGTCTCAGAGTTTACTGGGACAAATTGGCATTTGTATGTATGTTTGTGTGTATATTTGTCCGACGATAACTTGCGAACCGTTGATCTGATCTTCATGAAATTTTGTAGGCAAGTAGTTCATTTCAATACAATTTTTAAGTTCGAATATGAGCTGAATCGGTCCAGGCGTTGTAAAGATATAGGGGTCGCGAGGTCTCAGTTCGGCGAGAACTACTAGTATATATATAACTAGTGGCCAGCCCTAATGTGAAAGTAAAAGGCCACCCGGAGCCCTCTGTCATGGCTTACCTTGTAGTAGTTAACAAAAGGATCACATATCGTGTAAACTAAAGATAGGAAGTGAGTTTGTGAGTACGCGAAAATGGCTCGGGGCTTTAATACAATGTCGCCCATCGGCAAGTGACCGCCCGAAAATGGCTTATAGAACTCAACATTATGAACAATTTTCACTATGGGACCAACCCTGAAAACGAGAAATAAAAATCTGCTGTTCCATAGAAAAATGTCAATGACACTCGACAAAATTTATGGATTAAGATATTTTTTTCTTGATTTAAGGGTTGGTCCCATGGTAAAAATATGTTCATAAAGATGAGTACTATAAGCCCTTTTCGGGCGGTCACTTGCCGATGGGCCACCCTGTATATTTCTAGAGCATTATAATAGCAACTGTTCTCCACTGCAATAACACAAACAGTTTCCGTTGAACGCAAAAGTCGGGGGTGAAAGAGTACGTTTGCAAACTTTTTCACCGGTCGGGTTACCGCTTAATGTTTTATGCCGAGTTGATGGAGCCATCGTAATACGCTCTACGCTGAAATTGCACGGCAATCTTCCAGGGCCCTTAATAATGAGCATTTTTCACACTAATAGTGACACGTCCGCGCTGACGACCTTTTACTGGTTAATGTTCATGAAAATGTTAATTTTAATATTGCCGTACTCGTAATCGATTTCAATTACGCGGTCGATTTGCTTTGAAATGACTGAAATTAAGTCCTCTTAGAGGCTGATATAAATGATCCTCGTATTCAATTTAATTTTCGTGCGAAGAAAAAGACTTGCGCGAATTTGTCTGCTTTGGTTCTTCCAAATTCTGGTTAGTCCTTTTATTCATAAATATTCTGTTTTATTAAGTTTGTGTCGAAATACGTTTTGACTAATTTTGAGAAACTCTTGGTTTATCACGCGTAGTTATTCGCTTATCGAAAATAGTAATACTGATCTTTGTAAAATTAGTTTTTCATATTTTGGTGAGTTAATACAATACAATACAATACAATATAACTTTATTAAACACCGATAATACAATTAAAATTAAAATTAAACAATAATTATATATACGGCAGTATAATGGGCGGCCTTATCGCCTAAATCGATTTTTTCCAGGCAACCTTAGCATGGACAGAATTTTTAATTTTTAATTTCAAATGGTAACCACGTTGTAGCGCATATTTTAAGGTGCAACGTTTCGCTCAGCGCGGCAAATTCTAATTTCCTTGCATTTTTGTCAATTACAGCTTAATTACTCATCGTGGATTTATTGTAACCGATTTTGCGCCAATAAATTATTTGTTTTAAGAAATTACGGGTAAAATAATCACCTAGATAACATTGGTTTAGCTACAAATCTCAATAAGCTGATTTTCATCTTGGTTTTTGGTTTAGTAACAAATGTACTTATACTAGCTTTTAACTTGAATTTTTGTATGGTGTCATTTCTTGAAACAGTATTTATTATCGTAAAATTAGTTTTCATGAACCTACGATGAGTAATTAAGCTGTAATTGATAAAAAACGCAAGAAAATTTGAATTTCGCGCTCTGAGCGAAACGTTGCACCTTAAAACTATACTTTTTTATTCTAGGGTCATTTTACTTTCTTCTATTTGGAGTTCCGTTACAAACTAAGAAATTATTATAGTTTCATCGCGCTCGCATCTATTGGTTACCTGATACGTACAGTCGTACACGCATTATCTCAAACGATAACATGTTTTCATACCAAAAGCTCGTAAACACATGTCAGTCTTCGAAAGCTTCACTTTTTGAAGTACAAATACAAAAACACCAGACAGGCTTAACAATTTAAATCAAAATTTCCACAAATCTTAAAGCTAAGATATATTAGACTATTCGTCTAGATTTCAAAGACGTTGCGTTAATAGGTTTATTTGAAGGCAAGATTCCTTGATGTTGAGTTTACGTTTGAACCTCTTTCATCTGTCAGTCTTGCCGTTTTAAGTATAAATCTTTTTAAAATCCGGTTTGGCCTAAATCTTAGGGTATGTTAGCCAAGTCTCTCTGTCTGGATGTTTGTCGCGTTACCACGGCTAAACGGCTAAACGGATCTTGATAAAATTTGATAAGGAGTTACTGTATATCACAAAGACGGACATAGCATACATTTTTTATGTCCACGCGAACGAAATCGCCGGTAACAGCTACTTTATACATATTTGTGTTCAATAGCCATTCATATCGTCAGTGAAATGATACATACTATTTCTTGAAGTGTAAACTACATAATTATGAGATAATATTTTTGGTTGGTTCAAATATCGATACAATTTAGTATGCTGTTGGTCTAGTTAGTTCGTTTGTTAATTGAGTAAACCCTTACTAACATTATAAATGCAAAAGTAACTCTGTCTCGCTGTCTGTTTGCTGGCTGAACGGATCGACTTAGATTTTTGCATAAATATAGGAGTATGTAGGACGTAGATGTAGGAGAAGGACGAAGGCTACTTTTTTTTGTAAGTTCATGCGAATGAAGTCGCGGGTAACAGCTAGTTTGTTTATAAAGACGTGTATAATTATATCCTAGGATATGTTTGTCCGAACACTCAGTGTACTATAATCTTTATATGTATGACTATCTGTGCCCCGCAGTTTCACCCGCTATTCTATAGAAACCGACATAGGTATCCTATGTGTTAATCCGGGGCGCAGCTAGATATATTATAAAGAGGTAAACTTTGTAATTTTGTTTGTAGGAGCTAATATCTGAAACTTTTGAACCGATTCAAAAAATCCTGCTTTGTTGATATCTTCACAGCGCGGCGCATTAAGTGGCGAGTAAAAGTTAATAATATTCTAAGATTTTAATTATGCAAAAAATGCATTTCGATTTAATATGTTAGAAGTTTTACTACTGCAAAATCAAGAAGTAAGTAGGTGACGATAATATAATTTGTAAATCCTATCATGAGAATTTTGAAAGGTTTAAATTATGCATTATTTATCAGATATTTTTATATTCTTTGTCAATCACGAGCTAAATTAGTCTGTATCAATTTATGGTGATATTATTTTGAAATTTTACTTTTTTTTTGCGTCTTTTAATACAACAATGATGGCTACCAAATTTGTCATAAATTATGAATAAAAGATTATATCCATAACTTTAAATTTTCATTATAATTCTCATTTCGTTGTATTTGAACTTTCAAAATATGTACTACATATTGTGATTCTCAGAACTTCCCGTAGAATAAAAGTAACGATCATAAATAGCATCACTTTATAGCATAGAAAGAAACAACGTCGCGAAGTGAGAAGATAAATCTAGAACTAGTATAGAGAATTCATGAAGTGAATTAGGAGGGATAGCATTTTTAAGTGAACCATTTATTCAGCTGTGGTTGGGAATAATTTATGTTCTCTCCTCGAATCTCGGCAGTCTCAGGGAGCTAGTAAAAGATTTGTCACGTCAACGTATTCCTCATGTATTCGGCATTGTCACTTCGTAAAAACGACAATTGCGACGTGACGACTGCGTCCCCTAGTTCTCAACGAGCCTTGAATTGTTCAGATAAATCTCTGGGTGATACGGGATTGAGATATAACTCGGTGAAGGGTTTTACACGATACTGCACTGCCAACAGTGGGATTTTAGCGAAAAGTCTTATCTTTTTATGTATGTAATTTTTGGGATTTGAGTACGACGTTTGATTTTCAGACAGCATAATGCAGTTATGCTGAGAGACCATTGACTCTATCGACATCGGAATACGTTGAATAATTATTAGAATCAACTCCATAAATAAAATCACAATGAGATCCACGGTTTTATAGCTATATCTAATAATGAATATCTGTAATTATTATTAACTAGCTGATGCCCGCGACGCTCGGCCTTCGGCCTCGCTAAACTCTTCATACAAGCCCTGTCTTTAAATTATGAACACAACAAAAAAAGAAATCATCAAAATCGGTCCAGCCTTTCTCAAGTTATAGCGTGCCCAGAAAAATTGGGATTCATTTTTATATACATAGATAGAATAAATTTGGATGAATTTCTCGGAATTTCTTGTAAGTTGTTACAAGAAATTCAATTCGATTCATCTCTATTTAATGCCTTCTAATTAATTTGGTTGATAATTAATATTTTTGACATAATCTCCTGAAGAATTCAATTTTCTTAGGAATCTAAAAAAACGATACTTTTCAGATTCGACTGGAACTAAGATTTATAAACGCATAACGAGAAATTGAGAAATTGAAACCACGGGCGTAGACAAACTATCGTGCGGCATACAGAATAGTTTTTTTTTTTACAATGAACGCCGTGGCGCACTTTGGAACCGCGTTTATGTTTAGAGCATGTTGTGAATTCACGCGTTATTGGCAAGGTAACTCAAGTGAGTTAGGGCATAAAGGTCCTGCTGTCACAAGTGAGAATTCTGAAAATCTTTTTCGATTTACGAACGAGAATTTGTCCTGCGTCGTAGAATAAATAAAAAATTGACACGAATGAATAAAATTTACGCTCCAACGCCGAGTAATGTAGTGTGTAGAGCGGAGCGAAAAAGATTGAGGTTGAATCGTAAATGTACTAAAGCCAAATAGCGGCAGATACAAAAGCAAAAAAGCTTTTGTGACGTTTTTACAAGCTTTTATGTAACTAGCAATGCTTGTATTTATGTTAAGGTCAAATCTTGAAACTCAATTTTAGACCATTTCCCTTTGTTCAATTGAGTTGAAATTTTGTATGCCTGTCAAGTTCCGATGGCAAGACAATTCTATGATAGCGAGCTGATCTGACGATGGACACGGAAGGTGGAAAACGGAACCAGTAACTAACAGTGGATTGATGGAGTTTGGATTCATTTTGATTAGCTTGTGCTAATTATGGTTAAAATCACAATGGTGTGACATACGAGTGAGTGTGATTCAGTGGTTACAAAGATTTTTTAAAGATTTCCAATAAAAAATATAGTACTATAATAGCAGCTGCGGTGCCAAATTCTACGGTGATTTTTTTGTGTTGAATTGAATTGGTTCTGCTTGACATAAAAAAATAACCACAGCACAATACGATCTACGTAAATTTGAATCTAACTCCCTCGCTCTGAATAGGTATTTAACTACAACCCCTCTTCGTCAGCCTCATTCCACCACTGGAAAAGACACAGCGTAGATTACCAATTCAACACCGTTCTCAGACTGTTCCTTGTAATAAATCTTCGACTATCTGGATCCAAATACAAATTCGAAGACAAAGGAATTTGATATAGGAAATGCGGGATAAGCGATAAATGGTAAAGGAATGCTGGAACTTCTCTTCGCTCTTTTTTTTTGTAATAAAACAAACAGCATTTTTCTTTGATGGAAAATATACAGGGTTTTTTTTTTTTTTTTTTTTTTCTTTTATTATTTATACAGGGTTTTAATTCAATGACACCCTTATAACTAAACAATAATATTAATTTATATCAATTGGTTTCTCTCTTTGAGAGCTGCATGATATACGTCGTACAACCCTTTAGCATCCTGTGAATCAGGTTCTGCCAGCACGCTATTGCAACCTCCCACTTGCCAGAGAACGTGCTCACAATTAAATAGTTGACGACGCAATCCCTCGTTCCAGGCACACTCCATTAAAATGTGGTAAACATCCTCTATTGAGCCACATCGGTCACAAGAAGGTGACTCGACTTCAGGGTTAAAAAGAAAAGGTATGCTAAGCCGAAAGGAGCTCATAGTACTCATGATTGTTAACAACGTTTACTATGGAACCAATCCTGAAATCGAGAAAAAGAAATATCTGCTGTTCCATACATTTTGTCTATATTTTTTCACGATTTCAAGGTTGGTCCCATAGTAAAAGTTGTTCATAATGGTGAGTACTATGAGCCCTTTTCTTATAACCCTGTATTTTCTGTTAGTTTTTGCCACAAGAATTTTGAATGAAATCTAGCATGAAGCTTCAATGCATTATGGTTATAAAATGGAGATTTCGAAAAATAATGCGCTTCTCTGGTACACACTTTCGCAGTCCTATTTATGGTTAACAAATTACATTGTATATTTATGTTACAACCACGTTGCCAACTTTAGTTTTACTGTTTTTTTTTTGTATTGAAATGAGTAAATGTAGCGTATATTGATAAATTGCCAACACAATAAAAGTGTTAGGAATACTTAAGTTTATAGTATTACGAAATAAACTACTTGATTGTTTTGTGATAGTTAGTTGTTACGAATTATTACTCGTAAATTTGATGTATTTCAATACAATACCGTTGAACATTTCATCTGTTTTTTTTTCATAACTGTTCACAAATGGTACTAGTACGCAGACTTTTTTTACTATCATCTATGCAAATATTCTGTTGAGGCAAATATTAATAACTCCATATACATATTTAATCTTAAAATACAATTATAATTCATTATTTGTAGTTGTTTTTGGATATTTATTTCAAATTGAAATATTTTGTCGATTGATTTTATTCGTGATGACATTTTGCTTGGGTGTTTGTAATCATACATTTAATCATATTATTTTTAATCATGTAGGGAACAGTTCAAAAATAATTATTGACCGAGCGAAGCGAAGGTCTCAGAGTTTACTGGGACAAATCGGCTTTGGTATGTATGTTTGTATATTTGTGTGTATATTTGTCCGATGATAACTGGCGAACCGTTTATCCGATCTTCATGAAATTTTGTAGACAAGTAGTCAATTTTTAAGTTCGAATATGAGCTGAATCGGTCCAGGAGTTGTGAAGATATAGGGGTCGCGAGGTCTCAGTTCGCCGCGAACTACTAGTTTATTTAATAGACACCAACATGATGTACGTCATTATAACAAAGAAGGAGGCACGCAATGGAAACAGGCTTAACATCACCACAATTATAGGTGCAGACTACATGAAACCAAGAAGCGAGTTTTACTTAAATAGTAACAGTGAGCGACTTAAAAATAAATCTTTATAATATAAAGTATACATAGTAAAGTGTGAATAAAGAAAGTCACAGAAAAATTACTCTTTGCTAAAGCTAATTTTTTTTCTGCAAATTGATAATTTAAACTTACCTGCGCCGCCAGAAAACAGGTCAATGTCTTTATCCTGGGAGAAAAAATTAAACTCGTTGACAAGTCTGTTAATAGGAGCATTTAATAAAAATAATTTTGCAGGTTTTTACATAAAGCATTTTGTATCTATATTTTTTAGGGTTCAGTCCCTCAAAATGTAAATAAGAAATCATTATACTACACTTGGTTGTCTGCCTTACAAGTTTGTCAGGAACTCGTAGGAAGTATGAAGTTGAAATTTATATTTAAAAAAACGTAGGTCTACGGTGCGTTGAAGCTGTAAAAACAACACAAGTTTCCATGTAAATACAATTTAAAAAAATGACCATTTATTTATTTGTTTCCTGAGAGTTACAATCTAGAGCTTTTCAAGGTCAGAGTGAATAGGTATCTTTTAAGTCTACGTGTTTCATCTTCGGCCACATCATCGCTTACCAACAGGCGAGTTGGTGGTCAAAGGCAGATATATACAAGCGATTAAAAAAAAAAAACGTATGTTTTGACATTCGCAAGAAAATAATAATAAATAGAGTACTTCCCGTTATCCAAGAATTATGAAATTTAACAAGGAACAAGTTCTTACAGCACAAGTAAAAGAAAAAAAAACATAATCATGAGTTTGTAGTTAAATACGACTAGGAAAAGCTTTTTTTTTGCTATTAAATTTTTTGGCGGAGTGACTGATATTTTTTTTTCAAATATAAAGTTAAGTTTGTCTTTCAATCCGACCTTTCTTTTCGTAAGAAAAATGTTCGGTGCTTCCAAAGCTATATAACTGTATGTTAAAAAAGTTGTACGGAAACCTCGGTTTTTTTATTTCCTCCTGAAAGTATGATTCCTAAGAAAATCTTTGTCAACATCAGCTTGAAGTTTGTGTTTTTTAGTTTTAAACAATGATATTTTGCTAGAGATACGCCTTTAGCGCACTTAAACTGACCCTCGCAAATTTGTCCTTTCGGACAGATTTTATTTTATTTATCTCTTTTTCTCTCTAAGTTTTCGCAACTTCTTTCATTCTTTTTTGGCGGTTGTAAACAGACTGCAGCGTAGCCGAATTTAGAGCGCCATTTTGAAGGTAAAAAGCTATCTTTAGTAAAAATATCTTTGACTTTACGACTCAATTCAGCTTTACACATCTTTTATCTATATGTTTTGCTTCTACACGAGCCCATGTGTAATGTGTATGCCCCACTTCGTTATTCAGTAAATCTAATCTACATATTTGATATTTATCTTATACGTAGCGGATGTTGAAATCATTCAAATTTCATTTTCAGTCATGCATAGCACGTTATGAGGTACAAGTATGAATACAAGCCTATGTACCCGTTGTCAATGAATATTTCAACGCGTTGAGTCAAATAAAAAGCCTTACGATTCTGCTTTATAACCTTGTCTCAGTAAATATTTATTTGTGGTCGAAAAATTGTTGGTGATGCATTGATGACTTTCTTAGTAAATTCTTCAGTTGCAGTCTTATATCCTTTCAGGTAAACTTAGAATTCGTTGCCTTAGCTTGCTTTAATTTCAGATCATAATTAGCTATAACCATAATATTCAACAAAATGTTACCCAAAACACCTACCATATATTATAATAACAAGGAGATAAAGTCCCAAAACTAATGTATAGTGTTCATCAGCTTGCTGCGATAACTCGTACGCATTTGCATGCGAATTGTTTTCATAAACACTGTGTGCGTGTATACGCACCACTTCTCCTCAAGGTTTGCTCTTCAAGGCCTTGGACGGTGGCCAGGTTGAGCAGTCAAGTCGGATAATGGAACTCCGACCTCGTGCTTGCCTATGGCAATCGTAATGGAAAAATTAAAACTTATTCTGAACGGCTCTTTTATGAGATAAAAGCCTGTCACACTATGATAAGTGTTATGGCATGATGTTAGGTCTGGTAAAAGCTAATAAGGTCAACCTTTTGAACACTTACGTTTTATCTGCTTAAGCTTAGTGTCAACCCTTACTGTCGGAGTTTAGGTCTCTCAAATTATCTGAGTCTCATTATCATTATGCCACTGTCCCACCTGTGGGGCGGCACATCACGTATACTTCTTCCATTCGTCTCCATTATTCGTCACATCTAATTTTACTAGACGTTGTAAAATAATACAAGAAAATAACTGTGAAATTCTAATTCTGCGTTCAATTTAACGACGATAGTCGTGTGTTGTATGACATGACACGGTACGCTCATTGAACGCTCGCCTGATGTTCTGATAGCGGCGGGGCGCTTATTACGCTCCGTTGACAATGACATACGTGTTATTTACCAAGTTGCCTGGAAAATTAACATTGGCCGGCTAAACGCTCTGCTCTTTTCTATTCCACGCCCTATTTCATTGCGCGATTGGTTTATAAACGGCTCTAATGAACTCAAATATAATTCTATTCGCATGTAATATAGATTTAAAATCCCATTTGTTTGTTTCATTTACATAATGCGATTCAAAACCAGTTACACTTTAAACATATTCAGAATTCAATATCATACCTGTATCGGCGTCATGAAGAATTTATGCGCCTCGTAAAATTTCGATGCTAATCGTGAATGCTTAAGTTATTGAGGTAGGCATACGAATTATAATAACAATATTGAAGCGAGAAGGTCACAGGAAGTTGTCTCTTAGTTCACGGGCATCGAGGTATTTCTTTTCCCCCGACTTTAATACCCAAGGAAAATTACAGATAGGAATGCATACAGCCGACGTAAAGTATTCCTGCAGTTTGTTGGAGAAATGCTTATTCATTGTAAGCTTTATTCGCTAGGAATATTTGCTTCATGCAATTTTGCCGACAGAAACTGTAAATTATGAGGATTCCACACGGTCGCATGTTGAAGAGCGTGTTCTTGTGGTTTGTTTTGAATTTTCCTTTTTCGCCAATGAGTTTTTATGTAACTACCCTTACTGGCTTGAAATATATTCACATAATTTATATCTCTCAGAATTTATAAATAAAAAATAAATCAAGTTATCCTAACTAATATTATAAATTTGAAAGTAACGCTGTCTCTTTCTATCTGTCTCTCTGTCCGGGTGTTTGTCGCGGTATCGCGGTTAGAAACTTGTACGGATCGAGCTGAATTTTTGCATAGATTTATGCTTAAGGGTGCTTAGGATCGGAGATGGACATTCGCAATAAAAAAATAAATGTTCACGCGGTGAAGTCGCAGGTAACAGCTAGTGATTAATTTAATATATGGTACTTAGATGTACTAAGCGTTGCCAACTGTGATCATGCATTGTTGGTTATTCTCAAATCTTCTTATCCAATATAATTATATCCTTATATCTTTTTGCCTTTTTTATGACTTGGTATGCCGTGTATTGATTAATCTGACTTCTGACTACTGTGTAAAGGAGTTTTAGCCAAGGGTACTTATTCAAACATTGTAGAAACTAGTTCGAAACTGGCGAAGTCGGTTGTAAGATTTTACACCTTTTCAAGAGTGTTGTTGTTAACAATTACTATTACTATTTTCTTACAACTCGTATAATTTTAAAAGGAAACTCAGAACTGGGTCATGTCGATCAGATTTCTACGAAGTCTTGAAAAATACGAAGTAAGGTACGCTACGAAGATATTTCCCTTTCACCCTGACAAGAAGATATAAAATTACTCCTTCGGGAAACTTGTACGAATCGAATCGTGTGCTGTGGCTTGCAACTTGTGACTTTGAGATTCTTTAGTTATCACATAGAAAATCTACACGAGAAGAATATCAATCTCGTGCAAAAAAGTGTACTTACCCCCGAAAAATCTGCTTAAAACTAGATGGCGCTTACGTATTTAGTCAGCTAGTGTCTAAAACGTAAAAAATATGTTTCCGAAAATAATGTTTTCAACGCCACCTCTTGGGAGCCTAGCGAGTTTTGCAACTAAAATATTAAATTAATTATTTTACTGATATTGTTAATGGAAAAATTATAACAAGACGCATTTTTTCTCCGTCACAGTACGAATGAGTTATCTTGGGTTTCTATTTTAAGTCGAGCAGAAATTGTGACGATCTTGTCGCAGATTAAAGTACTAGCGACATCTTACGTCCTTATTAGTACTACAGTCGAGTTACGCACTTTCTAAGGACATTAGCACTCTTAATATAATTATCAATTGTTTTAGTTTGAAGATTCCTTTTTGCGTTGTGAGCTCTAGACTGGAGTATATATTGGTGGTGGACGTTTTTCACACACAGCGCCATCTAACCCCAAACTAAGCAAGCTTGTACTATGGGAACCAGTTAACTGATAGAATACATATATACTTTTTTTTTTTGTAGATACATCCGTAGAATACATAGAAATACCCAGATAAAGAACAAACATCCATGTTCATCACAAAAATGTTTGTCCTGGTGGGAATCGAACCCACAACCTACAGCTCACAAGGCGGAAATCCTTCCACTGAACCAGAAGGCTACTGAAAACTAGACTAAACTGTCTGAGATTCTTGAACTGTCTATTTAGATTATGCATGCTAAATATAAATGTTTGTGCATCGCGTTTCTTACAATGAACGGGCTTAAACTACAAGCTCGTCGGAACTGAATGACACGCTGGCAGTTTTGTCTTTCTGCCAAAATTTCTATAACAATGACCATTTACTGCACATAACTTTGAATGTTATCATTTTAATCAATTTGAATTTGTTTGTATTTCCAATAATAAACTGGTCTAATCCAATTGTGAACTGTTTCTCAAAATAAACACTAGATAAACGTAAGGAATCGTGTTTCGACGATTAAGGATCGCAGTCGGTATGAAATTGAACACTGAATAAATTCATATTGAGAGCAACTGAGTCAGCTTTGAACTCAGCTTTGTTTGGATTTGATGTCTTAATATAGAATATCTACCAATGTAGATATTCAATAGCAATAGCAGTGACAATAGCAATGTTTCGTGCGATAGCAGTGACAATTAACTGCTATTTCGCGGAAATTCTTACTTGGATTGCCACTGTATTCTACAGCGACCGAACTTAACCGACCATGAGCATGATTATCACTGATCAAACGTCACAAGTATTTGGTGATTGGACCGTACATCGCTTTCGTTTGTCGAGAATGAGAATCCGAAGCAGATGAAAGTCGCACATAGCACGTAATGATAAGTGGGTTTCGATTTTGCCTTTTGGCGTGTTGCCATACTCACATATTATGCAGTTCTGGGATATGTTTGCACAGTATATCGGCCACCACATGTCTATTATTGGGTCGTGAATAACAATGCAACGGATTTCTGAAAATTGCACGCCTTAAAAGATTTATGTCGTTCGTGTCATGTTCATTCGATTTATTACAACTTATGAAATGACTGCATGAAACAATTCCCGTCTACCGTATGTAAAACTTGCGTCATAATTTGATTTGTTTTTACTATATGTAAACCTTGTTTTTGTGGAAACTACGGGGATTATGAGGAAAGGGTATGCTAAGCCGAAAGGGACTCATAGTTCCCATGATTGTGAACAACTTTTACTATGGGACCAACCCCGAAATCGAGAAAAAATATCAGCTGTTCCATACATTTTGTCGAGAGTCATTGACATTTTTATATGGTACAGCTGATATTTTTTCTCGATTTCAGAATTAGTCCCATAGTAAAAGTTGTTCACAATCATGAGTACTATAAGCCCCTTAGCATACCCTTTCGTTATAACCCTGTAATTGGTTATTTTTTTTAGTTGGGCATTTCTATTCCTGGTCAGTTTTCTAGTTGGCCTTTTTTATATTTTGATATTTTGTAATTTTTCTAGTTGGACGTTTATATACTTTCACGTTTTTCCAATTGGGGTTTTTTTATGTTACTCGGTGACGAGACGAGCAAGTCGCTCACCTGATGTTAAGCGTCACGCTTGCCCATAACAGTTCAGTGCCACCCAGAATTTCGAACTTCAAATGAACTTGCTCTCCACATTCCATCGAAAACATCAAAATATCAAAATTAGACGCTTCATAAATTGAAGATTAATAATTTCAGAAGAGTCTTAAATTGAAGAAGAAGTAGGCACGCAGGCATAAATGCCATCCTAATTTTAACCGCGGGGCTTACCTAAAAAAATATTTCGACGGATTTACAACAAAATGCTTTCTAGAAATACAGAAATTGGATACTGATAAGCAATAACATGTCAACCCACAAAACAAAAAATGAGTTAATGATACAGAACGCTTCTTTGGCTGACAAAGAAGCGTTCTGTATCATTAACTCATTTTTTGTTTTGTGGGTTGACATGTTATTGCTTATCAGTATCCAATTGAGATTGTATCAAAGTTCCACAATCTATTTTCCGATCTGTAGTGTTGTTCAAGTAGCAATAATATGTCGGGCCGAGGATGCCGCGGTCTGTGGTCGCCGCCTCTGATTACTCTCCCGGCCTACTTCCTATTATGTGACTATTCGAAGTGGGACCCCTCAGGGTTGTTAATAATAGTGCAATTAGAGGCTGGGGTTGCGACTAATGAACGCTGAAACTCAGCGCTTATAGAAGGGGCTTAGGTTATGGGTTTTAAATTAGCTGATCTGTAGGGTTGAGTTAAAGAATGATACGAGTACGAGTACGATACGATAGTGAGTTGACATTCTATCTCAATGTACATTGACGAGTACGAGTTGAGATTTATATTAACAGCTGCAACGAGCCGAGGTTTATTTAGCGAATATTTTATTTGACAATTTCACTCCGCCTATTTATGTGTTTTAGGTAATTACAAAGGCACCCATTGAATTAGTTTACGGCAATTAAATAGTTTCATTTTTGCCCCTATAAACACACATATAATATTATAATAATACATCCTAGGAGTTTAAATAACAAACTTTTTTATGTTTTACTAGCTGCGCCCCGCAGTTTCGCCCGCTATTCTACGGTAACCGATTTTTTTTTCGGGATAATATGTGGCCTATGTGTTAATTCAGGTTAAGAGCTAGCTCCATGCCAAATTTCATTCAAATCCGTTCAGCCGTTACAGAGTTGAAAAGCAACACTTACATACTAACACGCAGTAGTTTGAAAGCATTACTGTGTTCCGGATTGAAGGGCAATGTTTCCAGCGTAATTACTGGGCATACAGAGATTTAACGTCTAACATCTCAGGGTGACGAGCGCAGTGCATTGCCGCGCATAGTTTTGAACTGTTGAATTTTAAAATTCTGGGTGGCACTGAACTGTTATGGGCAAGCGTGACGCTTAACATCAGGTGAGCTCATCGAGTAAACCGAGCGTCACCAAGCAACATAAAAAATAAAAATAAAATATCAAAGTTTCTCATTTATAATATTAGTGTGATTTGCAGGGTTATAATCTAACGGTTGTTTTCTCTTGTTTCAGGATGAGAGGTTTAACCACGACATCGACCAACAAACTGGGTACAAGACGCGGTCGCTTCTATGTATGCCGATCAAGGACATCAACGGAGAAGTTATTGGCGTGGCTCAGGTACGTACTGTATTTTATAGAGGCCTTATAGATTTGATTAAGCCTCAGGCTCAGGCGCGCAGAACTTTTGAAGTATTTATCAGTTTTTTTCCGCTTAGCTCAAAAAGTCATTATCACATGTTGCCCGTAATATTTTTTTAATTAGATAGCAAGTTTCTGAGATGCATAGTTTAGAAATGAGGGGGCACATTGCAAGGCAATTTTGTCGGCCCATATTTTGCAAGCGATACATCTGATAAAAAAAAAATAGTGTAGGAAATCTTAACTTCATTTTAAAGGATCCATTCAATGATACCCCGTGTCATATTTTTATCCCTATTTACCATGTATGACCACGCAATTACAATAAAATTATGTTTTTTTTTATTCTTTCAAAATTGTTGACCTCTTTCAACATGATGAGGTAGGTAAACTGGAGATTTGTGCTTAGACTATCGTTGTGCAAAATTTCATGCATGTACGTTAATAACTTTGGAAATTATAAGGCTGTAAAGGTTTCAGACAGACAGACAGACATGACGAACTTATAAGGTTTGCTACGGAACCCTAAAAATCACGTTTGAATACTTATTATTTCTTTACGATCTGACATTATTTAAAAATTGGAAGCCCATTAAAAAAAAACGATTTCAATAAATTATGCACGGCCATGCCAAACTTAAATGCCAGAATTTTAATAAAAAACAAAAATTCAAAATCAAAAATTTCAAGGTGATTTTGAAAAACGAGCAGCCTTGAATGTCTAGATAAGTAATGGTATTGATTTTTGGTTTATTTCCTCAAGTTGACACTGAATTTAGAGCATACTTTAAACATTAATAAATCACTGTAGCAAATAATTAATGTTTACCTCGTCACAAACCAAATTAGAGTTTCTTTTATTGTTTACGACCCCTCAAAAACATCTGTTACGAGGCAACATAACCTTCAAAATTATTATGAAATTAAAAAAAGTTCCCCAAATCCCGATCGTATTTAATTAAATAACAATAACTCTGAAAATAGGATTCGAAATTGCTTCGTTGAGATATCTTGGATTTATCTCGAGGCTTCTGGCTGAAAATTCTTTGTGGGGAAAAGCTTTGGCAAAAATTCAATACTCGACATTATATGAGGAAGTAATGCTGAAAATAAAAAAAGGAAGTTTAAATAATAATAGCGTCGATTCTGTTGTACTATTTTCTAAAATAAATTTGACTGCTCTATTTTAGTTTCCATCTGTTGAAATTAAAAAAAGATAATTATATTTCTGTGACTGAATTTAGCTTAGAAATTACAACAGAATCGATGACCAACTAGTGGAACAAATTAATTTAATTAATTAATTATTATAGCATGACAAATTATTGGCTGTTTCAAAACTTATTTTCATGTTTTTTTCCGAGGTGATGAAGGATATCATGCACGAGTACTTAATTTGCACTTGACCACAGAACATTATAATAACTGACATAACTGATGTGGTTAAAGCTTGAACTGCACTATAGCAGCGGTGCAGTGCCGAAGACGCGTTGCTAGGGCTGCCCACATTTTTTATTTATTAAATTCTTTGAAAAAATTTTGTACACGTAAAAAAGTATTTTCTGGAAAAAGCAAAAAAAAAACCATACGAAAAAATCGTTCGACGTAACGAACGAACGAATTGTCCGTAATGTCAAATTAACAACGTCATTGACGCAACAGGTTCCGAATGCATTATATCACGATAAGTTCACATACACGCTTTCGCATCAATTAATGTTAGGAGCTTTCTAAAATGAAGGATTTGTTTGTTGTATTTCGGTGTTGAAAGTATAGTATTTTTGCATACTATATATTTCTTCAGCAGTATATAGTACTACAAATATTCATTTATATGTGAGTACAATAATATGTATTATAGCATGGTTGGCTACCCTAGTTGCGACACTTGGCAATTATGAAGAGTTATACCTCGCGCTCCGCTGCCGGTATGGTACGGAGATTGATTTCGAAGGATCAACTTTTTTAATAACAGGCAGTTGTTTGCTGTCCAAAATCAACGGAAAACGAATTTTGCCTGAATTTGAAAGTTCTGTGATTGGCTTTCCGCCGCTTGCAAATTAAATTTTTCGAGCAAAATGCTAAACTAATACGCACATGCATTAATGTTACTAGGTTCTGTTAGTTGTTTAGAATTGATTTCCAAGCAATATGCAGTTATTTCTAGTTCTGTTTCCGGTTTTAAGTATAATAAAAAAGATACGATGATAATTTTGTTAGACCATTTATGAATTAATTAAACATCATTAATGTAATCTAGATTCATTATTAAGCTCTACAATTATGTTTATTTATTTTTCTTTTTAAATAAATAATTCATTATTATAATAAATTGCAAATATACTGGCCTAAATTATATGCGTAACAGAGTTTGCCTTAGGCTATATGACTCTACAGTGTTCTTAAATTAATTAATTTAAATTTATATTTTTTTCACGCCCACGCTCCATGATTTATGTCGACAGCCTGTATTCCTCTTATCTTAAGTTTTAATAAAAATATAGCTGCCAGAGACTAACTCTGCTTTTACAGATTCACGAAGATTTTATTTTTTATTAATTTACGCCAAAATACGTAAATTAATTAACTATCTGCAAAAAAATATCATTTGAAAGCAGAGCAAAGCTAGTGTTAGTGGACTCTCGCATTTTTAGGGGTCCATACCTCAAAAGGAAAAAAGGAACCGTTATAGGATCACTCGGTTGTCTGTTTATCTATCCGTCTGTCAAAACCATTTTTCTCAGAAACTTGTGGAGGTAGCAAAATTAAAATTCTGAAGTCTGTGTTAAGTCGTGGTAGCTCAGTGGGAGCACGCTCGCCTCATATTCGTGAGGTAGCGGGTTCGAACCCGGGCGGGCCCTTATTACCGATGAGTTCTTTGGAACGTACGATACCACTAGCGTTTCGGTGAAGGAAAACATCGCGAGGATACCTTCATATATCCGGAGAAGAAATTCGATGGTGTATGTGAATCCACCGACCCGCACTGTGCCTGCGTGGTGGATACGGCCCAGTCACCCCTCAAGGGTCGGCTGGTATCCTAGCACTGGGATGTTTAAAGGATGATACACACTGAGGCCGACGGTCCCCTGAAGCTGTAAAAAAAAAAACAAGTTCCCACGTCAACGCAATCAAAAAATACGGCCATATATTCCGTTATTATATTTTGTCGTTTTTGCTGCACTCGCAAGCAAATCAAAACCTAGGATAGGAACTTCCCGATGTTACCCTGATGCCGGGGCACTAGGATACGGTATCGGTATCTCCTACCTGTAGTAAGAGCCTATAAAAATAGCTAACGCTACCGAAGCGAGCCCGAGGAGGACGACAGCTTCGAGTGCCGGATGCTGTTGTGTAGGATTAGGCGTCTCACGACATCAGCTGTCCCGGTCTAGCTTCCAGAGCCGGTCTAGCAAAAAAATAAATAAATTAAAAAGGTACTTCCTGTTGACGTAGAATTATGAAATTTGGCAAGTAGCAAGTTCTTGCAGCAAGTAAAATATTAAATCTTAAAATCATTAATGTGTGGTTACTACAAATTAAAAAAAAAATGCGATTACAAGCTTAAATTTGTAGTTGGAGAAATGGCCGTGATGTCTGTCGATGTATGGGGAGATACATCTCCCATATATAAAGTTAAGCTTGTGCGGAAGCCTTGGTGCGCGACTCAGACTCGCACTTGTCCGGTTTTTTTTTAACAAAAGTAAGACATCTTCCTAACCCCAATTTTCCTTTCAGGTCATAAACAAACAGAGCGACGGCCACTTCACCTCATACGACGAGAAAGTTTTCTCTGCCTACCTTCAGTTCTGCGGCATTGGCCTCAGAAACGCCCAATTGTACGAGCGGTCGCAATTGGAAGTGAAACGGAACCAGGTGCTACTGGACCTAGCGAGAATGGTGTTCGAGGAGCAGAGCACGATAGAACACATGGTGCTGAGGATATTGACTCACACGCAAAGCTTGATTCGATGTCAACGAGTACAGGTCAGTCAGTAGTTATGATTATTTTTTACCAGACTATGAAAAAGGAGGGTTATGATTTTGACCGGTATGTGTGTTCATCTGTTCTTATCTCTATAAAGTATTAAAATAGTAGTTCTGCGAACAGTAGACCTCGCGAGCACAAACTTTTTTGCATATCGTAATTCTACAATTTATAGATTTTTTTTAGTCGTCAGCGATTTTTGATTTGTGTGGTATTTCCCACAAAATAGGGGAAGTTTACTGCGGCGCCATTATTGATAATATTTGGCATAAAGGTTCGGTACTCAATTCTAATAAGAATATCGAATATGAGCAAAATCGGTAAAGAGGTAGGTAGGTAGTGCCTCGCTGTTTTTTTTTTTTTCCTTCTGACATGATTTTAGCATCGCACGTCTTATGCATTTGCCAGTGTCAAGTATACATATATATTCTCAAGTTTTGTTAGATATTATCAAATAAGTCATAGTCACGGTCAAAGTCGAGCAAAGCAAGTCACGGTCAAGTCCAAGTCATGCCCCAGTAAAGTGGTGAAAACTTTACTAGAGCCTTCTATGGAGTTTTGGAAACAACACGAAAATTCACGTTTTACGACATTATACCATTCACCAACACTCGTGCATGTACACGAACACTTAACGGGTAGAAATTCACCGTTTTTACACATTAACACTCGAAATAATACAAGTTTTGGAAAATAATAGAATGACGCGACATGAATTCCTCACGTTCCCGCCAAAACCTCGCTCTTTATTATTGCATGCTGTCTTCACCTATTAGTATTGTGACATTTAGTTCTATTTTATTTGTGTACATTTTTGACATTGTATTGGTGTGCACAGTGTAGGTGAAACTAAATAAATAAATAAATAAATAAGGGGTCGTCAAGATATAAGGTAGAGAGGTTTCAGTTAAAGGCTGATGCAGTATTCAAATTAAGAGATTTGAATTCCAAATAGTTTAATTACATCACTTAAAACGAACTTCCTTTGTAGATTTTTGTTTGCGATAGCTACCCTACCCTCAAAGTTATCACGTATTAATTATCTCTTTGTAAGATATCGAATTTAATGACTCTTTAGAAATATCCGAACAATTTTGTCGTCTCTTTGTACAGTATTTTCAATCGCTTTTGCCCTTGAGAATGAGTCAAATGGAAAGCTACCTATTCATAGATTCATAAAATGGTTAAGTTTTTTTTATTTATATTATCGATTTTATAAGTTTTCTTTTATATAATAAGACCTAAAATAGTGTAATTTTAATTTAATCGCTTTTGCGCTCGCTCTATGATTTTTATTTTATTTGTAAAGGTGCTTTAGTGTAAGTAAAGCTTTCAATCTTTTATTTATTCTCGCTCTTTGTTTTCAGCCTTCACTCGATTATACATCGAACCGACCGTGTAGTCGCATGTTCTTTGAAATTTGGGACTTACTGTACCCATATAAGGGTATTATATTAATGTAGGTTGAATGTCCTAATCAAACATTGTTCGTTAAATAATATAGGAATTATTAGTTCGAGAATGTAAAGAACTTGACCAAATCAAAGGGATGAAATGAAATGGTTTTCGAATCGATTCATATTTGTATCCGATGGAATATTACTAGTGTTCATTGTTCATTCGTATTCGTTGTCAATGGAGCGTTTAGAGTTATTACGTAATTCGAGACTTATTCCAACTGAAGACGATATAGATACGGCGATGTGTATTATCATTCAGCTTTGATGGCTTCGGATCTCGATGTTGGTAGCGCAAATGGTATCTGTATCAACGTAATATTTAGACGTATTACGAACGAACGATCGATGGCGTTTCAGGAAATGAGCCTTCAATTATGTTCATACTGTCTGACATTAGTCGTCTTCTAACTCCATTTGCACAGATACACAAAATGCGCCTTCACCTCCGCCAACGAAAAAGTTAACGAACACAGTTTAGTCAAAATTTAATATACATACGAGCTAGTAGTTCTTACCAGACTACGCAAGTGCCTGTAAATAGTCCCTGTAGTTTGATGCCAATATTGGTATTTGACGAGGTATAAGACAACGGATAAAGGGACTTTGAAACTCATTGGCAAAACATTATTATATTTACTCTTTATGTCCAGTAATTTCGCTGGAAATATTGCCCTTCAAACCGAAAAACATGTTTACTTGGCAGTTGAAAAACTGGCTTCATATCAGGAGTGTCATAGGCTACATTTGGCAGTCAGGTTTTGTTTTTACTTTTTGCAACTTTTCAGTCAGCGCGATAAAATCAAAGTTTCTTACTTTTTTGTTAATTACAGCTTAATTACTCATCGTGTATTTATTGAAACCAATTTCGCGGTATTTTTTAGGTTGTATCTAGAAATTACATTTCAAATGATCACCTAATTCTATAACATTGGATTATAGATAACATATTGTTTTTTTTTGTTTTAATAAAACGGGAATACTCACGTTAAATTGACTCGGTTATTCCGACTATAGAAAAACAAAAAACATATTGGTTTGCTACACATGTAAATGAGATGTTTTTATCTTGGTTTTTGTTTAGTGACAAATGTACTTTCACTTTGATTTTTTGGTTGGTGTAATTTCTTGATACAAATTATTAATTAGCGCAAAATTAATTAATTAGCTGGTAAGTAATTGAGCTGTAATTGATAAAAAACGCAATTTGGCGCGCTGGCTGAAATGTTGCCTATGGCGGTTATTGTTTGGGAAACTTTTCGCGTGATGCATGTATGATGTTTCTACTATTTATGTATGCGCTACTCAAGTAGGTATGAATGATTTAATGGAAACATGTTTTTTTTTGGGAAAGTCTTTTTACAAAAAATAAAACTCTGTTGATAAATACATTCTAATAAACACCACATTCGTAACGACGAAGCACTTTAATTCATTAATTCCGACTAAGTAACCTACACAGAAAGTGCGTCATCGCGAGTAATACTTAACTGGTTAATACGATTGACTCCATTAGATTATCTTGAATCCCTGTGAACATTTTATCGAATAAAAACTAACACATATATCGCATCTGTCTTAATACAGATAGATTGAATACAAAATTGAGACAAAATTTGAGGAAAAAAAATAGGTCAGATAACAAAATGTCGCCATGCTCTTACCGATTCTATTTCGGCGCAGCCAAGCAAGCTCTAAGATTCAGGTAACGGATTCATGAAAAAATCTGTTTGACAATTTTCTTGTCGAAATCGCAAACTGCAGTGTTGAGGTTGTGAACGGTTCTCGCAATTAGAAATACAAAGTTACCGATGTAGGTGATCCAGTCATCTTGAAGTAACAGTACTTCGCAGACTTTAAACCTCTTCAAAGTACATTTGTGTGACATCACAGAATAAATGTTATATTAGCTATTGCGTATGTATATATTTTTTTGTAATTGGGTATATTTCTTACCTATCATCACTACACGCCCACTTCCTTTATCAAACTTGTATTTTCGTATTGTAGAACGATGTATTGTATCGCTGTTTTGTAGAACAGACCTGCGGATTTGATACTCGCGGACCATCTAACAAACGAGAGAGAAAGAGGGAGAAATATATTTTGCTCTTATTTTCTCTTGGTGGTCCGCTATCCTTGGTTATAAGGTGTGCTAACGCTATCACATCGCGACATGTGTGCCATGATAGAAGCATGAAAACGGCCAGCGATTTTCTAGTTTGCATGTTTGGTATAAAAAGTATCACCATGTCTTTGTCAAGTCACTACTTCTTACTTTTTGTCATGATCGGGGGGCTTATCCTCTAACTTTGAAACGTTCATGATTCTGATTGCGAGAGCATGCCATCTCGCTCGTACCAACTTAGTTGCACTATGCGCGGTCCCGCTCGCGCAACTCTCGCTATCGCTTTCAGAGTTACGGGATAAACCCACTGTTCAGTTTTTTAATTATGTCGTGGTAACGAAAGAGCAGACAGAAAAACAGACAGTCTGACACTTGTTATTTCAACATTTACTCGTGTAATATGATCGTCTGAAAGTCTGATTAACAACCTCATGGTGCCTATTACTTAGGTTATTAGCTGTTAGGTCATCGTCTCTGTGACGCCAGCACTCGTATTTAATCGGAGGCATCTAATGATGATGATAAAGAGCCGTAGGCAGTGGCGCCACGCGTACTTATCTCGGACTAGCATCGCGAGAGCATGGGAATGTTAATCGAGAGTAAAGTGCCTGAGGCATGGGACAAACTACAGCCGACACCAGTTTGCTCTTTGCCAGTATTTTGTCACATATTCTGGAAGACACGCATACCAAAGAACTCCTAATGAAAATGCTAAGGGACTAATTACAGAATAAGATAGCGCTTAAACATTTTTGCGTGCATTTTTATATGCATATATGGATTTGGAGTGCGCTAGTCAAAATAATAAATTTAAAACAACCCGCACTGGACCAGGGTGCTGGATATGGCCTAATCACCCTTGAGGGTGGGCCGATATCCCAGCAGTGGGATTTTTAAATGCTGATGCAGACTACGTACCAGGAAACCAATCAAATTTCTGTGTTAAGCTGCCCTAGAAAGCTAGCTGTCCTAGCCTCCTATTAGAGTAGTAAATTCTCGTCAATTACATCGCCTATGATGGGCCGGCTCTTCAGACTGGCCAATCATAGGCGCAGATTTTATGAATGCATTTTGTGTCAGCCAATCGTCAGAACGATTAATTACCTCATCCTGCGCGCGGCGCGGTGTTTTGTATTTTTAGGAGAATATGTCTGCATGCAAAATCAATTGGTTTTATTATCTCTGCCTTTACACATTATGTGTTGCGACATTTAAAGTTTTTTAGCTGACTAGTTTTTACTGATTGTACCAAAGATTTCGAAATGCTAGTGACTAAAAGACCTAAAAAATTAGCACAGTATCACTTATACTACGTACGTCAGATTACGTCTTCGTCAGACTATCTGATATTTTGAACAATTTGTACATGTACAAATAGAAAATACGAGTTTTTACGAGTACATTACTCGTATATTAAGCACTCACTCTGCAAAACAGTAGATAGTATACACTTTAGAGTATACTTATGAACTTTCCGAAGTCTCGACTTGTACCTACGTGTTTTAAATTAGCTATACGCTGCGCACAAGCCATAATTTCAGAAGAGAAGGTTTTTTAAAAATCCTGTCTTTGAATTTTTATTAAATTTTGTTATGGATTCCCATCGCGAAAACGCAATGGTCATTACGGTAAAGATTAATTTTTAATGAGACTAATCTCCAAGAGTACATCTATTTTTAAAGTTACGCACAGTATTCGGTAAACACGATTTTTGCAGACCTAAATCAAACATACATTTTTATAGAGAAAGAAGATTGTTTATAGAGCTCTAAAAGTTACAGTGACATAAGAATATAATTTTGTAATATTTGTTGTATTACACAAAACCCAATTATGTCATCCGTAAAATAAAACAATGGCTATCCACAAAAAAGCTCTTGGCACTAACAGCGATCGTCGGATGACATTCGTTTCGATGTTTAGAACATTTTCCGACCATGTATCGGCTTATTGGATCTATGCCAGCATGTCCGAACATTCCGAATTAGGGTGACGTACGGAAACGACGCTATCGTAAAAAAATGTGGACAATGTAGTCAAAGCTAAAATATATTTGACGCATACATGAATAATATTTCCGTTATATGAGAGCTTTTGTTGTCACAAAATGGGAACGGTTCCGATACAGTGTCGTTTTGAAAGTGAAGCTGAACCAAATGATGGCTTATACATTTATGCAGGAGATTCAACGTCGATTCTTTTGTACTATTTTATAATCCAAATTATGGTTGACAGCTCTAAAACTATTTCCACGCTTTTTACACATATCGAAATGAGAAGAGACATTTAAAGACACTTTAAGTTGAAGCCGTAGGTATCGACGACATTTAAGATTTAATAGACATAATCTAACTAAAGCGATGACAAGTATTGAAAGAAGAAGTTATGAAAAAAATAATGTTATATCTAACGAAAGAAGTCCTAAGAAAAAATCTTTCAGAACAATGGGTAGTACCGACGTATATACTTACTAGTATAATTATTTTTATACAAAAATTTGTAAATCAAATCAATTTCAATCGCCTTGCTCGATTTCTCCAGGATCCCATTATCACATCCTGACACAATGGGACCACCTGGGAAGTAAGCCTAATAAAGTAATCCAAATCAGTTCAGCAGTCTTCGAGTAATCGAGAAACATAAATAAAATATTTTTTTCAAAAAAACAAAAAAAGAATCCTCAAAATCAATTCATAATTGGCGGTGTAATCACGTTACAAACAAAAAAAAAACATACAATCAAATTGAGAACTTCCTCTTTTTTAGAAGTCAGTTAAAAGTAGAAACCCGCCTTAGCTAAGGAAAAACGTATAATGCGGCCGCTAGATCACGATTCCAAATTTTCTCTACATCTCACTAAAATAATCGTAACGAAAAAAACATTAATCGAAACAGGATCCGAATCTAATATCGAAAATATGATCTGATATATGCCCCTATTAATTCATGCCATATCATTCATCAAACAAAGGGATATAACGAAGCCCCAATATGTATAAGATCACTTGATAGATTGACCTCATCACCATCAGTCAGGTACCGAATTTGCTGCGAAATAATAAAAAGCTGGAGTGGCCTTTTCTTTCTTTCGTTTGTATTAATTTTGCAAGGATATTTACATAATTATGATTATACTATGATACATGAATTAGAAAAGAAATGATTAATCGGTTTACGAAAAGCAGTTTTAACCTTTGCGTAGGTCCTTGACATTTCAGCTCGTATTTGGTAAATTAGGTTGCATACGACGCGCATGCAATAAAATAACCAGTATCAAAATAACAGCATGCTAGTAACTAATGAGAATGGGAAACGACAGCCTTGGACCCGAAATTCTCACCCTTGGGAAATACTTAGAAAAGGTTTTACGCAGTTCGAGAGGCGACCACATTTTCGAAGCCAATATTAACGGCAAATAGTTGCCCAATTTCGTTTTTGTTATTTCAATGTCGAAAGGTCTAGTTGAAGAAATATTTTCTTGTTTATCACTAGTGCAGATATGAATGTCCTTTATAACAAATTATTAAAATATAAAAACAAAAATTGCGGTGGATAGAAGTCGGGATTCGACCATTTAGTTTTTGACGTGAATTCTATGACAAAAAGAAACTCCAACATCAATCTCGGACAGAATATTAGTAATGCGATGTGCGCGCCTCCCCAACACTTGTCATGGTCTTCGACCGTCTTCAGTAGCCGAGATGCGCGATACGACGATAAAAGGACTGTTTTCGTAACTCACATAACCTCCGTGCTATAACGTCTAACGTTTCCAAAGTACATAATATTGTCGTAATTTCATTTCTGTCATGAGCCCCTTTGCCAGATCCATTAGACGTTTATCGAATTCATGTCAAAATATCCGACTGCAAAATGTAAGCTATAACGCGCTGGAGATAGAGACGAATCCAACGACACGTCTCTCGTCAAAATCCGTTAAAGCCAAAACCGACGCTAACCGCCGCTAACCGTCAAGCGGCGGCGGCGGATAGGAGGTAAAAATGCACATAAACATTACATTACATACCTTTTTACACCCCTAAAAAAACCCTTCTTCTTGAGCGGTCGGGTAATAACTAAACGCTTATTTATATTTTCACCCGCTTATTCCAGACCTAGCTTTTGTAAGGTCTGGAATTACAAAATATATCGTTTCATCTATCAGGGTTATAAGGAAAGGGTGTGCTAAGCCGAAAGGGGTTAGTATGGGACCAATCCTGAAATCGAGAAGAAAAAAAAGCAGCTGCATACATTTTGTAAAGTGTCATTGAAATTTTTCTATGGAAAGCTGGTTTTTTTGTATCGGTTTCAGGGTTGGTCCCGTAGTAGAAGTTGTTCATAATGATGAGTACTATGAGCCCTTTTCGGCTTAGCATACCCTTTCCTTATAGCCCTGTACGCGAATAAGAGCGACAGATCTTAGAAGAGATTTTCTTATCGAAATATAATGAGAACGTTTATTTTATGAAAAATAAATTATTATGATTGTTGTTGGTACGTTGCTTGTGCTCCGTAGGCGACTATTTGATGATCGTGTGGGGTGTGCGCAATGGCGTATGTCCTTTCACAAATGTCGCCGAATCCCCCTAGGCAATTCTTTATTGGATCGTTTCCAAGGAAAACTCAATTGTAGCGGTAGAAATAACTCTGGATTGTACCTACCTTAATAGAAAATTCGTTTGTTCAAGCTATAATGGGGATTTTGAAGGGTGAAGCTTTTTGTGACGCTCAGCGTTATTCTCGTACCTCGAGGTGACGTCACTTAAAAACAGTTAAACAGAAGCTTGAACAGACTTGAGTTAGTTTTTATCTTTGCTATGGATAAATAAGTAATAAATATTGATGGATGTTTTTTTTTTGGACGTCATCTAGCCCCAAACTAAGCAAACTTGTACTATGGGAACCAGATAACTGATAGAATACATAAATACTTTTTTTTTTGTTGTAAATCGATTGATGAATCGACTCTGCGAATCATGTCAGATTTGACATTCAAATGAAATTTACAAAGTCTTCTAAGAGGTTTTGGCGGGAACGTGAAGAAGTCATGTCGCGCTATTATATTATTTTCCAAAACTTGTGTTATTTCGAGTGTTAATGTGTAAAAATGGTGGATTTTTATTCATTAAGTGTTCGTGTCCGTGCATGAGTGTGGGTGAATAGTATAATGTCGTGAAACGTGACTTTTCGTTTTGTTTCCAAAACTCCATAGAAACCTTTAGTAAAGTCTCCACCACTTTACTGGGGTATGACTTGGACTTGACCGTGACTTACTTTACTTGACTGAGACCATGACTGAGACTTGTTTTAATTAAATATTTTACTACACTTCAAATATTACAAAACTTGACACTGGCTAAATACACAACGTGTGAAGCCAAAATTTAAGAGGAAAAAAAAAGTCTTCTAAGCATTCCCCTCCTGATCTGAAGGTCTAAGTAACAAAATGTCCAACAGCGCGAAACGTCTAATGAGCAGTAAGCCTTATTTCAGTCATCAAACCTTTCACGAATATTGCCATGTTCCAACCGAATTGACTGACCAGCTAAATGGACCACCAAAATGACGCGAATGCTTCGCAAATTGAACGACCCAGCCCAGGTGTATTCCAGAACACCTAACGTCAGCAAAATTACTTTCAAGCGATAAAATCTACAATAAAATTAGCATTAAAATAGACTTCCAAAATCAGTTAAAATTCAGTAAACAGGCCAAAGCGAATAATGTTTCGCTCCGTACCAATTACACCGCTGTTTGTAAGACAATATTGAAGTTTAATTTCACTTTGGTTACTTCGTTGTTGACTAAGCTTCGTTGTTGACAGGAGTAAATTAAATTTTTTCGTAATCCGCTTTAAGATCTTTGTTTGTTTTGTTAGTAAGTAAGCGATACTGAATGCCATTTTCAATTAATTTTATCAGAGGCAGTTTTCGATGAGCTCTAAAATAGCTCTTGCTTAGTAAAATGACTTAATTAAACTAAATAGTTCAGTCGATTTAATGGGAATTTTCCACAGCTACTCCTTTTTATTGAGCAAAAGTTCCATCAGCTTTATGTAATAAAAGTTCTCAGTAAGCTATTCGCAGAAGAGAAGCATCACGCGGAAAACGAAACAAATGACAGTAGAGTCATATCAGAACTTTAAGACTTGTGTATTAGACTGTCGATGTTTCGTCAATCTCTATTTAGAGGTCTTGCTATACCCGAGTCGCAGTAAGAAAGTTTCTGATATTCTGATAGCTGCACTTATATTGTAAAAAAAAGCTAAATGAATTCATTTCCCCACATTCAAAAACTAGCGATGCTGATCAGAATTCACAGCTTTAATACAGATATTTACAATGTAATCTCAGATGTCAAAACGTTTAGTATTCGACTCTTCAATAAAATCGTAAAAAATGGTAAAAGGTAGTTTTATTCGGTTGGAACCGGTATGAACTGAAATTGGTAATAAATTGATTCATAATATATTGTAATCATTTTAATAAACACTTCGTATAATTTATGCATTTGGTATATCGCATGCTTTTAAGAAAAAAATATTTAATATATTTTTTTTTTAATAAATTAAGTTTTATTTTTTTGGCACATTAGTAATTTAAATCCAATTCGTGAAGGTAACAAATTCTTAGTGTATCTGTAAGAACTTAACTAAATTTTGTTTTAATAACACGGGAATGCTCAAGTTATCGGAATAATCGACTCAATTTAACGTGAGTATTCCCGTTTTATTAAAACAAAATGTGTCAAAACCACGTCAGTTTTCATAGTAAATAATAACATTTAACTAAATATAATAATTATGCATAACCTGTCTAACCTGATAAGCCAAACCATATCAAATTGAAAACAGAAGTGATTCATAGGTCATTAGGAATGCGGTTCTGATTGAGTAACGTTTCGCATTCAATTTTTCAATTCAATTCGTTTATTATGACACGTCATTAATTAACACGTATAATACAAAGCCGAAAAAAGCTCATAGTACTTATCATTATGAACAACTTTTACTATTAGTGGACCAACAAAGAAAAAAAACAGCTGTTCCATAGAAAAATGTCAATGACACCCGACACAATGTATGGAACAGCTGATATTTTTTTCTCGATTTCCTGGTTGGTCCCATAGTAAGAGTTGTTCATAATCATGAGTACTATGAGCCCCTTTCGGCTTAGCATACCCTTTCCTTATAACCCTGTGTAATAACGGTACCTAAATTTACTATACCCAGTTTAATCAAAAAAATAACTTTCTAGGATTGATACAATCAACCTTCGAAAAAGACGCTGTACCTTCGCTTTTCTCATTTTCAAAGCTAGAAGCTTTACAATCAAGGAGGTCGGTAGCTGAGATATGAAGCTCGAAGTGCTTATACAAGTGCAAGCAATCAGACTAATGACAAACACCAGCGATGAGCGCCATCTGAGATTAGTTTTGCCTGTGGCACCCTCCTTGTACTATTATATATTCTGTACCTTTTTAACCTCCTGTTAATTGCAGGTACTCCTAGTCCACGAGGCGTCAAAGGGCAGTTTCTCGCGAGTGTTCGACCTGGAGGCAGGTGACGACACAGATCTCAGCTCGCAGCGCGCCTCGCCGTACGAGAGCCGGTTCCCCATCAACATCGGCATCACGGGATATGTCGCCACCACGGGTGAGGTTAGTATAGGTATTACGGTTGTTACAAGAAGAAGCATAGAAAATTGGGTAGACCGACCAAATTTTATTTTATATCATTTAAATATTGGTGGATGGTTTTCACACATAGCGCCACCTAGCCCAAAACTAAGCAAGCTTGTACTATGGGAACCAGATAACCGACCATTTTTTTTCTGTTAATACATACATAAAATACAAAGAAGCACCCAGACAAAGAACAAACATCCATATTCATCACACTAATGTTTGTCCTGGGAGGGAATCGATCCCACAACCTACATCTGAGAACCTGTAGCTGAACCAACCCTGAAACCGCGAAAAAAATCAGCTGTTTCATTCATTTTGTCGAGTGTCATTGACATTTTTCTATGGAACATCTGTGGTTTGGTCCCATAGTAAAAGTTGTTCATAATAATTTCATTCATTCCATTCATTTTCACTCCTTTCAATATTGTCGCACCTTTCAGAAACAAGCAAGCCAGTACGGCTTCGCTCGCATAGACTTCAGTAATATCAAAACCCCATTCCACCCCTTCTGGGGCGAAAAATCTGAATCCTTTAGACTTATAACTTCCAAGACATTTGACGACCATGAATTTAAAAAAAACCCTTATTATGTGGGGTGTCAGATGTATCAGTTGCGAACTAGTAGTTTCCGCTTGTACACATTATTATATTATAAATTTTTGGATGGTCTACGTTTTCGCTCACGATTTTCACAGAACAGTGTGAATGCAAATGGACACATTAATCAATATCTAATAGAAATTAGAAAATTGAGATAAGATAATTAAACCACGGTTATCGTTTTTGTTGAGTTCCCGATATTTCGGCACAGTTGCATGCGCCATGTTCACGTGTTGTACTAATAGTAATGTTGTAAACAACCACGAAAGTCTAAAACAGTGTTTAAGAGAATTAAAGTAAATAAACTTAGTTTGCTCACGCTAAAGGAAATAGCTTTAGCAAAGCTAAGTAAATTTTGGTAAGTAAATAGTCAAAGCCTTTCGCCAAAGCTTTCGCGTAACTAAAGCACAGTTTTACGAAAATCATCGCCTATGGCCCTAGTCAGCCCCAACCTTGTCAAGTTAATCAAACAAAACTTGCAAGATTAATAATGCTTTGTAACTGAAACTTAATTACTGGAGATATGCAGCAGTTTCGAAGTTTTAAAGTGCTTTTCAACAGTTTGAAAATTCGATTCATTAACATTCTATCACTCTTTTGTAAGTACGAAATGTTAATATTTAAATATTGCAATATTGTTAATATTTTTTTTGGCATAATAGATGTTGTCGTAAATCTTTTTTTTTATTGAAGTTGATGGATTCTATTCTACTGGAAACTTATTTTCTTTACGAGAATTTGTTTTGGGGCACAAAGGAGAAAGTGTACAACTGAAGATCGATGGGTATAGTGACACAAACTAATGGCATAGAAAACTTATACGTGAAGAATGTCCATCCTATACAAAAAAATATGCCGGAAAAACAGCATAAAACTAGATGGCGCTTATGTATTTAGTCAACTAATGTTTTAAGGCTGTAAAATCGGATGAAAATATGGTTAATTTAGAAAGTGTTATTATATTTTGTTGTTGTTACATATGTTTCCAAAAATAATGTTTTCAACGCCATCTCTTGAGAACCTGGCGTATTTTGTAAGCAAAATATAATATTAATAATAATATCAGTAATTCAAAAAAAAACATAACAAGTAGCGTTTTTTTCTCAGTACCATTACGAATTAGTTAGTTTGGGTTTCTATTTCAAGTCAAGCAGAAATTGTGACGATCATGTAGCAGTTTAAAGCACTAGCGACATCTTAAGTCCTTATCAGTCTGGTTATAAGTCTGTTACGCATCTTTCTCTGGACGTTAGCAGTCTTCTTTATATAATTTCTCTACGCTAATGGCAATTAAGTTGAAAAAAATAAACTAGATTGAAATTGCACGGAAAGTTTATTTATTTAGGTTCCAAGTACATTCCATTCAACTTCAATTGTAACATTTCTGTAAACAAGAACAGATTTAGATTGTGCAGAAAGTTTATTTGTTTTGGGTTCTAAATATATTCCATTCAATATACATTTTAAAATTTCTGTAAACATGCAAAGATTTTGTTTGTGTATGGCGATAATATCGTAATTCTCTGTTTGTACTTTTTAAGGCTAAACGGCTGAACCGATTTTAATGAATGTTGGCAAGACACAACGACGTGTCATAGAGTTTTTCTAAAATTCCCTTTGAAAAAAATCTAATGTCAAAATTGTCTGAAAAGGCGGACTAAACTGCGAGGCGTGGCGGCCTATAAAGGAAACTGACCTTGTGACGAAAAGCAAGCATAATTTGGAGAGTTTAGTGATCATACATCATTTATAATAAACAAACAGGACCCTTTCTTATAAGGGCCCTCGGGAACGCCACACGATCCTCACTTATCTCTGCTTCTTTGCTAATCCCCCGTTGCTTTTGCTTGCCTTGACTAATATTTTAATGTTGTAAATAACAAAATAAATTATGTTCAATCTTATCAATTTCTTCATTGTATTCAAAGCTCCTGTTGCTGCAAAGCTGTTTTGTTTTGTTTAATTTTTGCCATTTACTCATTTCTGACTTCTACCTATATAAATTTAATCCACAGTTTTAAAGTTTCTAACAGTTTCTCAGGGTGCAAATATTTTCACTGATCTAGATATCGCCGTTAAATGATATCAAAATCTCATGGACCAGATACTACGCTTTAGATCATGCACTTATTTAGATTTTAACAGGATTTTTTGTGTAGTTTGATTGTACCCAAATTCCTGTAAACCATAAAATAGCCCTAAGGCTTACTTGTTTCAGGTCGACCTTAAAAATGGCGAAATCCCTAAAATTTCAAATAACTGCAGGCCTAGCACGGGCATCGGGATAAAGTTATGTCCACCCGTTTTGTCTTCGCGACAACGCGACAAAGCTAGAATATGGGATACATCCGTCTCGTTCTCGCGGGATAAATATGGTGCACAAAATTTTATCCCGGCGCCCGTGCTCCTGGATGCTCACACCGCACCATCTCTACCAAAACACTGGCCGAGATACTCAAACAATAGAGAAATTAGATACCTTTTGTATGCTCAAACGAAAGTAAAATACGATGAAGGACGTACAGGTGAAGTAATATATTTAGCTCATTATAATTGAATATTTCAGACGGTGAACATAGCGGATGCGTACTTGGATGCAAGGTTCGACCCGTCCGTCGACGAAGGCACGGGGTTTAAGCACAATACGATACTCTGTATGGCTATCAAGAACTCGGAGGGCAGGATTATTGGAGTTATTCAGGTAAGACTTCGACATATTATAAAGTAGTAGATCTCTCAAGCACAAACTTTTTTGCACAATCTCAATTTCTATCGGGACGCCAGTCCTGAACCGAGATATATTTGCGCATATTCGAAATTCTAGTTTAGAATTGAGTATCTAATGTTTACCAAAATCGGCCGGTAAGTTAATGGCGCCACAATAAACTTTTTGGGGGAAATATCAATCCAATCTAAAAGCAGACGACAATAAAAATATAATTGTAGAACCTGTATACCAAGTTCCCTCAAGATTGGTTGAAAAATACGACTTGTACGCGAGGACCGACATACGGAACAGATGAAAGCAATTATTTCCAGTTGATGCAGAGACTTCGACAGGTTAGATGATTATGCTTATTTGAAGATGGTAAACACAGTAGTTTTAAATAAAAGACTGATAAAGATAGATTTTAGTCTTGCGTGTGACAACAAGTTTGACGACTTCGACGAAATGTTTCTCATCGTTCGGATTTGAGCACACCCCCTGTGGCGTGGAGTCTGATAGCACCAACTCAACTATCATCCTCTGAAAAGCGCATTTTAATGTAACTTCAATCACCGGTTTATATAATCACAAAATTGGAATAGAACATAGCTGTATGATGTAATGACGTACAGTTGCCATCGTGTTCCATTCCACTTCTAGGTAACATTCCACATTCGCTAAAAGTTTTTTTCGAAATTCCCACGCTCAAGAGACTAGCTGCCATTAGATAGAAATATAAATAAAAGTATTTTATTACTAAATGCCAGTTTGACAACCTGCTTGAAAATACACAAATTAAATGTACAAATGAATGTTAACAAGGTGTGTTTTGTCCTCTATAGATACATAAATTAGTTAGTGTCGACTGGATCTTTTAACAACTGTTATTTCAACTGTTGTGTTTATTACTCGTAGAAGGATGCGGGATATTTAATTATCAAATAACCTTACGAGATACATCTCGCATTTTTTAATTATTCAATCGCGTTTCCAAAAACGGCTTTGTTAAATTTGGTACAATTTGTAAAGGTGTTTTCGAGGGTGAAAATCTATTTCGGGTCTCATCATTAGGAGAAAATATTTGTACGAAGCAAAAATCGTCCTATGTTACTAAAATGCTATAAATAAACAAAACATATTATATTTTTATCTGGATTATTGTACAAAATATTTTTTCCCTCCCAACCTAGACATAATGTACATATATTTGTGATAAAACTCGAACAAGAATCCACTTCCAATTAACAATGTGTTGCCAGTTGGCACTCAACAATACATCCGCTGAAACGTTACCAGAACCAATTAGTTGAGAAAATAAACTTGAAAGCCTAGAATACAAAGGAAAAGGTGTACTGTACAAGTACAGTAGGTATGGTAGTAAAGTGCTTCCGAAAATTAATTAAGTTATGCGACAAACACGACGCAAACTTGGCATTTGGCCGCAGATGTCGATTTATGAAAAATTCAAATAGTAACGCAGGCCGCAGTATTGTCATACTGCATATTAATAGTACTTTGCCATAGCGTAGAATTGCAGTTGTTGCTTTGTCTACTAGATCCAGATGCGTGTAGGTTACACAGATTTTTGACTCCTTCAAACCGTATTCTAATGATGAAGAATGATCCCAAATCACAACCTTATCTAAAAGACTCCTTTACCTTCCTGTCTGATATATTCACCAACCCCCCTAGGTTCAGTAATATTCTTCTTCTCAGTACCCCTAGTCGCACTACTCACGTGTAAGCGACTCTTATCGAGTTGTGGCAGTTCTATGGAATAAGCTCCCCCTTAAAATTCGGCAAGCACCATGGAAGGTTATTTTGAAAAGTCTGGTGCGTAAACACTATTCAAAGACTTCATAATCCATCACTCGTTTATGTTAGGCGTGTGTTTATAAATTTACTTATTTATTGTATATATTATGTAATACTTATATATAATTATAATATATATTTATATCATTATTCATTGTACTATATCCCCTGTACGTAGTAATAAGTAATATATTTATTTATATAGGTAGCTTAAGTATATTTGTCAATTTTTAATTTGCTGTCGATATTTATTTTTCCTTTTTATTTATATCATGTTCATATATCATTGTTCATTGTTTTTTTTAATGCTCGCCTACATCTCCCATCTCTTCAACCACGGGGATGAATGGTAGAAAATGCTTTAGCATTAGGTCCTCCTGTTCTAACTAATACGTTGTATGTGTGTGCAATAAAGTATTAAATAAATAAATATTCTAATATCACTTAAAGTCACTACTTGGCTTCCTGCTGTAATCAGTACAGAATTTTGTCGTGCTGTACGCCGTACCACAAGCCTCGCTCATTTATGACTTATGACATTTTGATTAAAAAGAGATTTGAATTGTAGTGATTTGTCTGCATGAGCTTAGTACTCTAGACTGTGCAGTGCGGGCGAATGCGTCAGAAACAAAACAACAGGAGAACTACATTAGGCAGTTGCGAATTTTTAATGGCATGCCGCGGTATGGCAAGTCTCGGCACGGCTCACGCATTCCGGTCTGAATGCTTCACTAATTAACAAATTCGAATTCAGCACGGAATGCTCAGAATATAAATTATACCGGCTAGATTTTGGCGTAGCATTAGTAAGAACTTGCGATCTCAAAACCTTATTGAGTTATTTTGCTCGCAAATCTGTGAAATTTGACTTGAGGAATCAAGCTGTCAATCCTGAGAGAATTGACAGCTTGATTCCTCAAGCTTGATCCTTTCAAATCGCGTAAGTTATGTTAGTTTAATTTAAGACAAACCAGTCTTGTATTAAACTAACATAAGTTTCAGGTGTATTTTAAAATAAATTTATATCTCAAATACGAGATGATACTCTTGAAAAGAGTTGTTTAAACTTATCTGTGAAACCTTCAAGTACGTATTTACAGATATTAGTTGCATATGCCAAGACAAGCCCTCTGCTTGTTTGCTGCTAAGGTTTAAAAACTCCGTTACGAGTATTCAATTCTTCTTTATTTCCAAATAGGTACTAAGAATACTTTTATGGATATTCATCACTAGGTATAACTAGGTTAAAATACACAAAACGTCACAAAAGCGCAACAAAATTATCAGCGCTACAAACTTTTGTAGGCTCAAAATAAATGTCAATAGTAATAGTAATACCTAAGATTATAATAGTATTAAATAAGTAAGTCTATTCCATTATTAAAATTAACAAATAATAATAATATTATAAAGAAAAAAACATGTCATTCTTTTCGATTATTATAAAGTCATGTCATGTCAACATCTATACTTCGCCATGCCTTTTCATCTTTTATAAATTGAGTTACGTCGTAGTACGCTTTTTCCAACAAAGTAATAAGAATACAATTAGGCTAAACTGGGTAACATCTAAAAAATAATTAATGATCTACCTATATCTTCTTTTGCATAGTTGCAGATATATATCATAGGAGCATAGGCGAAGACCTCGTCTCTTGTGTGCTATAGGAGTAATAATGATAAATAACAAACAAAAAATATAATATATTTAACAACGAATTATCTGTTTTTTTTTTTTGCGTATAGACTGTAACAAATGAAAGCAAGGGGGACGTACGGTCCGTCGATTTAAAATTTCAAACTTGTCCTGTTAAAAAACGAGAAAATGTTTATGTAGACAGCTTGAATATGCTCTGTAATTAGGAACTTTTAAATATTTGCGCAGTGCGACAAAACAGTCCATTTGGTATTTCAGTTCCGTTCTCGTTTTATTTTAAATACGAGTCGTTTTCTAGTCATCTATGCATATATATATGAAAGAACAAGCCATTTTCTATAAACCAACGCACAGACCAAACCGATTATTATAGAGACGTGAAATTTGAACACAATACCTACTCCTCAAATGGTGTAGGTAAACTCTAAAAGCGTAAAATGAATCCCTAAAGTTTGTATGGAAATAAAATATTATTTTATGATAAGCCAATGAAACTCGGTTTGTATACTGAGCATATAACATAAATAAAGATATGTCACAGGTTTTTTTTTAAAACAAACCCCTACAGAGATAAAATGGGGTGTTTAATTTACTGCCTATGCAAGCGAAGCCGTGCGGGCAAGCTAGTAAACACATTAGACCATATATGCATAGTCATATATGACATAGAGTCAATATGTGACAAAATGCGAAAGTAATAACTCTCTACCTCGCTGTCCTCCGTTTTGATTTCTATTTGTAACCGTTTCAAATCTAAACGGTCGAATTAATCGTGGCGGTATTTAGCAGGGAAATACTGTGCTTCATGAGGACGGATATTAAATTCCTTGTATGCGGCGATTATGCGGTAAAATTGCGTATAAGCTCGGGTGGCCGAAAAACGCGGATGAAACCGGAGGGACAGTAGCTGCTACGAAGAAGTATTAAAAAGTTATTTATTTACAGTTAGTCAACAAATTCGACGGGTTGCTGTTCACCAAAAACGACGAGAACTTCGTTGAGGCGTTTGCTATATTCTGCGGAATGGGTATCCACAACACTCACATGTACGAGAAGGCTATCACAGCCATGGCGAAACAGAGCGTCACTTTAGATGTGAGTACTAAACATCAGCCAGAACAAATCCACTGCGTAACAAAGGCATCCCGTTTCAGGGGGAGCATAATTCCCGCTTGGCACTCGGCAGGTGCCTAGGAATCACTGCGAAATTATACTGCAACGAATAGAGACTCGCTAAATAGCAATAGAGTTGAGCAACATACAGCGATACAGAACTAATCTTCTTAAATACCAACAGGCGCTCAAAAAGAGCTTTAAGAATAGATAGTAGGTACTTATCTTATCTTGTCCATACAAAAAGCATAGTCTGATACCCACACTTGAATGTTATCCGATTTCGATGATTTTTTAAGTTATCTACACCGTGAAAAACTATGCTTGTGTTTGTTTTTTTTTTAATATCGACAAATTTTTTTCGTCGAAAATACGACGAAGAAAAGTAAGTAGTTGTTATTAGAATACCATAAACCTTTTTGAAAAAACAACCCATAGCTGCATTGTTTATGGTTTATTCAAGCCATGACACCAGAAACAAAAGATTCTGTTAAGATATAGGGGGTGATAACAGACTACCCCCGAAACGCTAATATCATCAAAAAGTTAGGAAAATTCATTAACCCTCTATCGCACGCACGAGAAACAGAGCGACAGCTATACAATTTCAAATATCAAATGCGCCAAAACCTTGCGGCATTAGGCAACCTTCCGAAGATAAGTTAAGAGTATAGTCCTTCCGCGCGGCCAAAACCAAAATCCGCGGGAATTTTTTATAAAATAAGTGCTTCTACTAAGGTAGATTACTATTAATCAGCATGAATTATTTTGTTTTAATAAAACGGGAATACTCACGTTAAATTGAGTCGGTTATTCCGACTATAGTTTCGATCACATTCGGTGACCTTTATCAAGGAATGCTCAGCGAGACACGCGCGCGACCTCGTCTTGCCTTGCACTATATACTGTACTATAGTCGGAATAACCGACTCAATTTAACGTGAGTATTCCCGTTTTATTAAAACAAAATGTATCAAAACCACGTCAGTTTTCATAGCATGAATAATGTTTTTCAGGTATTAAGTTACCACGCGTCAGCTTCGATAGACGACGCTCAGCGGCTACGGGTAAGTCAGCTCGATAATTTACACAGGATTCATTAATTCTAGATTGCCTGTAGTAATATAGATTTATGAGAAACAATTTGATAATAACTTCAAATGGTTTGGTAATACCTCAATTATATGTTTAACTGCGCCCCGCGGTTTCAACCGCTATTCTACAGGAACGGTTAAATTTTTCGGGATAAAAAGTAGCCTATGTGTTAATCCAACAAACACACTTACATACTTACCTACTTACATACTTACTTACACACAAACTTTCGCATTTATAATATTAGTGTGATTCATGGCGCCGATGAAGGCACTTTTGTCGGAAATTGCACATTGAGAGAGGTAATCGTTGCATTTCATAGTGTCGAACTGTAACTTCACTCATGCAGGACTAACATGCGCACCGCGACAAAATCTTTTTGTTATGCAAGAACAGGACACGACTACGATTATGTATACGTTTGTCTCATTTTTCACGACGTAAAGAGTAGAGAAGATTATGTCGCGGTGCGCATGCTAGCCCTGCTCAACAAAGCGCCATTGACGAACACCATACAAGCACTAAATCGACTGGCGCAGAACATTGACATATACACTGTTCACAGAGCCAGTTCATAGGGGCTACACTATAGATAAACAGGGTTATAAGGAAAGGGTATACTAAGTCGAAAGGGGCTCATAGTACTCATGATTTTGAACAACTTTTAGTATGGGACCAACCCTGAAATCGATAAAAAAATATCAGCTGTTCCATACATTTTGTCGAGTGTCAATGACATTTTTCTATGGAACAGCTGCTTTTTTTTTCTCGATTTCAGGGTTGGTCCCATAGTAAAAGTTGTTCATAATGATGAGTCCTTTTCAGCTTAGCATACTCTTTCCTTATAACCCTGTATAGATAGATAGATAAACTCTTTATAGTTCACACCAGATTGTACGTAGCTAGAACCGAAAACAAAAATTTTAACTAGTGTAACAAATGGCGGCCTTATCGCTGAAAGCGATCTCTTCCAGGCAACCTTGGAATGGAGACTCACTCACTATATAATGTATGTTATTGTAAAGCTTCTGACTAATTTTATATTTATAATTTAATATATCAGGACTTAACCACGCTAAAACTAGTTTATTTATATACCTCGACGTTTCGGCCAATAATAATATAAATAATTTTATGTTGATGACATAATATGTATATTGAATTAATAACTTAACTACTCTATTGTATTAGGGAACCTCCTGTAATGATAGGATATTGTTATAATAAACAAAATAAAAAAATAAAAACTTCAACAGAACAATAAAATAGTTCGATAGGTTAATTCAATAGTTAACTTGTATCCATAGAGTTCTGGGTCAATGTGGATAAAAGTTTGATTTTATTGTACGGAAGCGATACTGTAGCGGAAAAACACTATTTTGTTTTTGTAGTGGTAGGGCTCTCTTGCAGAGTCCGCCTGGGGAAGTACCACACCTTTGCCAGTTATTCAACCGCCGAGCAGTAGTGAGCAAGCATTACTGTGTTCCGGATGGAAGGGCAATGTTTCTAGCGTTATTACTGGGCATACAGAGATTTAACATCTAACATCTCAGGGTGACGAGCGCAGTGCATTGCCGCGCATAGTTTTGAACTGTTGAAGTTCAAAAATTCTGGGTGGCACTGAACTGTTATGGGCAAGCGGGACGCTTAACATCAGGTGAGCGGCTTGCTCGTCTCGTCACCGAGTAACAAAAAAACTAGAGATTCGAAATACAGTTTGAAGAAAAAGGGATAATTCTGTGAATATGAAGAATAACGCGAAATACCGCCTGATTCAATCAACTATCTCAGCAAATCAGACCTATTTTTTAATAAATCCCTGCTAAAAGCAACTTACAAATAAAGAAATTTCAAGGATTCTGCGTCTGACTCTTTATAATAATGGCATCAGGTTGGAATAACCCTCAAAATTAAATCTTAATAACAAGATGTTGAATTTTTTAACGAATGTTAAATCCTCGAAATTTGTGGACCGATCCGGTTTTTTTTGAAAAATCTATAAAATTATTATTCTCAACGGCAGTATTATCATTAAAATGTCATAACATAGATCAACTATCATTTCAGTCTAGACATAGTTAGGCTAAGTGCTTAACCACGGTAACTCGCGGGCGCGGTAACCGGCGCGGGCGCGAAATACCAAACATAAATGGCACACTATTCAAGGGTTCACGTACAAAACGCAGGTGCGGTGGAAGTAGCGGGTAAGGTCGTGACTGGCGCTCGCGGGAATTTCATACGTGTGCGGTTGTCTGTGTATGAAAACGTCGAAATAGCGCACACACGTTACCCGCGCAAACGACTAGCGGCCAATATGAGAACACGAACTCGCGCCCGCACCCGCAAGCTCAGCTTGAACGAGCACTAATCATAATGGAGACTATTTTGAAATTAATGCAGTTTTGGCTTTAGTGACCCCGATTTTTACAAGTTGTATTTTTTTACGAGTATTATACTCGAAATTAGTAAATCGATCCGGTTTTTTTTCTATCTATAAAATTTAATGTATTATTTTCATTGCCGCTGTTTAAGCAACACCTTGAGGTACAACGTTTCGCTCAGCGCGCGAAATTCAAATTTTATTGCGTTTTTTTGTCAATTACAGCTTAATGCTGTAATTGAAGAAAAAAACGTAATTGAAGCTACATGAAAACTAATTTTGCGATAATAAATAGATTGTTTCAAGAAATTACGCCAACCGAAAATTCAAGTTGAAAGCTAGTATAAGTACATTTCCCCCTAAACCAAAAACCAAGATGAGAATCAGCTTATTGAAATTTGTAGCTAAACCAATGTTATCTAGGTGATCATTTTACCCGTAATTTCATAAAACAACTTATTTATTGGCGCAAAATTGGTTTCTATAAATCCACGATGAGTAATTAAGCTTTAATTGACAAAAACGCAAGAAAATTTGAATTTCGCGCGATGAGTGAAACGATGCACCTTAAACAAACTGCTTTACAAGCCAAAACGGAAAAAAAAGACTATTACATCTGTCACATAGACCATAGACCAACTATGGTCTATGGACTACTGCTAGACCGCCTGAACAAAAATTACATCGAAGTGCAACTAAACTATGACGTCGACGAAAAGGGAAAAAGATTCGGATTACCAGTATTCAGTATCAAAGAGTATAATCACCGAAACAACGAGGGCCCAAGGTAGCGTCCCGAACAGCCGCTATTGTCATTAAAATGTCTTAAGATAGATTTACTGCCATTTCTGTCTAGACATAATTATCTCTGAAGGAGGAAACGCAAGGATTCTTTATTATAGCGGATGGGCCACAAATAATTGTTTGCTTACGTCATTTGCCTTACGGCACGTCGCGTCGGCCATCTTTTGTATCCCAGCCAAACTAGTATTTTAGCTGTCAAAAATGTGTATTCAATTCAATTCAATCATTGAATTGAATACACATTTTTGAATTTTTACAAAATGTGTATTCAATCATTGAATTGAATACACATTTTTGACAGCTAAAATACTAGTTTGGCTGGTATACAAAAAATGTGTATTCTAAGTGCCGCAAATAACGTGACTTGTACAAAACAGGTCCTCTTTTTTCTTTCGTCACCCAAGGAAACCTATGAAAGTGCCATAGGACTTTGTGTCAATCCATAGGTTCCCCCCTTCTTCAGAGATAATTACATAGAATAATCGTAATGAGACTTTTTTGAAACGCTTTTTTAGCCTTAGTGAGTCAAACTTTTGCAAGTTATTAAAAAAAAAAACTTTTATAACATTTGATCACAGAGTTCTTCCTATTATATGGGGCATTTATTTACAAACCTCTAATGCAACCTCTGGCTTACGAGAAAAGTCAGGATGTCAAAAGAAGAAGAAAGTAAAACCAAAACCAAGTATCTCAAACAAGATAAACTGTTTTGGTAAGGCAGTGTACCTTACCGACAAAAGTTTAACGTGATTCGATGGTCACTTACATGATCAGGGCAGTTATTCAGTATTTAATATCATAGAAAAATAATACGACAAGAATGACCATCTCATACAATAAAGTTTACCCCCAAAAAAACAGCCTTAAACTAGATTGCGCTTACGTATTTAGGCTGCTAATATTCAAACTGCTATAAAAGCCGATGAATATAAGGTTTAGTTCAAATAAGATTGCAATATACGACGTAAAAAATGTTTTCAAAGAGATCTCTTTAGAGCCTGCATATCTGCACCAGCCTTTAAACATCCCATTTTAACATAACATAACATTTTATGTCGTCGTTTGTGTATGTCGGCCTACACTCGAAGGGTGATTAGGCCAAATCCCACACGCTGGCCCAGTGCGGGTTGCAGTCTTGAGAACCTAGCGAGTTTTATTTAATTGTACAATATTTATTTATTTATATATATTAATGAAACACTGTACGAAACGCAAATACGATATTGCTTTTAAAACAATAGAAATAAGAGATTCCTATACAAAAAAAAAGCCAAAATGATCCTAATAGAAAATATAAAACAATAATTCTAGTTAACTTAAAAAAAACGCAAATTACATTAATTAATTAAAGTTACTATTAAATTTATATATAATTAATAATTTTACTGATATTGTGAATGCAAAAATATTAATAACAAGTCGCATTTTTTCTCCGAATCATTATCCGAAATCCGAAAGCAGAAATTGGGACGATCATGTCGCAGATTAAAGCACTATAGTAATATCATACCTTATATTATGGACTTATCAGTACTACAATCGATTACGCATCTTTCATATATGGACATTACTACTCCTCTTTATATAATTTATCTATGCTAATATACAGAATAACGGCCACTTTATGGCATAAACAATACCATTCCATGCGAATTACGGGGAGTTAACTAAACGCAGTGTTGCAATTTTTAAACGAAGGTAGATAATAACGGCTAAGTTCATTTCGCTTCATTTCTGATCGCGACAGTTCCGACTGTCGAAAGAGCATTATATATATATATATACAAACGATACGGGTTTATTATCAAATCTGGTGCAACCATTGTTGTGACTGGTGATTTTATGACCTAGTGGGGTGGGATGGGACCCGTATCAAAAGTTCCTCTAGACTTTGATAAAGTCCTCTCTGTTCCAGACCTTGCGGGTACCGTCCTCGGTAAACTTCAGCCTCCACGAGCTAACATTCGACGACATCGATATGTCTGACGATGAAACCCTCACCGCGTGTCTCCGGATGTTCCTGGATCTCGACTTTGTGGAGCGGTTTCATATAGATTACGGCGTGCTGTGTCGGTGGCTACTCAGCGTTAAGAAGAACTACCGCAATGTGACGTACCATAACTGGAGGCACGCTTTCAACGTTGCGCAGATGATGTTCGCTATTTTGACTGTGAGTACGGTTCTAGTCTGCACGTCTGTAGTTTTTTTAGAAGACCATCCACGTATATAAATATAGCGGACATACGCAACCAATGTTAATGAATAGCGAAATAACTGAAAGCTAGACATACCATAAAACATTGATCGAAACATACCTCGTTTGTTTCCTTTTTGGATTTCTAAAAATGACCAGAATATAGTTAAGAATGTATCTCTTCTACCCTCCCTGTATAGGTCACACTGACATTTTAATCGTGAAAGCTTTGTGTTATCCTTTTGTCTGTTTGTTATCTCTTCACAAATAAGCTGTAGTGGTAGGACTATTTTGCAGAGTCCGCATGAGGAATTACCAGTTATTCATCCGCCAAGCATTAGTGTGCAAACATTACTGTGTTCCGGATTGAAGAGTAAAGCTTGCAGCGAAATTACTAGGCACATAGAGATTTAACATCTATCAGAGGAGCGCAGTGTTTTGCCACCCAGCATTTTGAACAGTTGAAGTTCACAATTTTGGATGTCACTGAACTGTTATGGGCATCATATAGGACGCTTAACATCAGGCGAGCGAGATGCTCGTCTCGTTTTTCAGTCCAAAAAAATATATTTTAAAAAAACTGTTGAGCCGATCTTGATGAAAGAACTCTTTCTGTATACAACGCTTTTGCTTCTTTAAACATTGACGACCTTTATGACTTCTTAACACTTCAAATTGAGCTTTGGTTACGTTCAGAATAAACAAAATGTAATCATTTTGTTGCTAACGTCGATTGAGAATGTTTTTGTTGTCTCGATCAGGGACCCTATTCCTGTGCGCTCGAGATTATCTCGGTCACTCTCACTCCCATTCAATTTTAAATTAGAGAGACAGTGACCGAGATAATCTCGAGCGCACAGGAATAGGGTCCCTGAATCTAGAGCATAGAAGCCTCTACTTTCACCAACTTTCTATTACTTCTTTACTTTTATGCCTTACATTAAATGATGTGCGTAATGGTTTCAGGAGACGCAATGGTGGAAGATATTCGGCGAGCTGGAATGCCTGGCGCTCATCATCGGCTGCCTCTGCCACGATCTCGACCACCGAGGGACCAACAACTCCTTCCAGATCAAGTTAGTTTTCATATCGCTGCTACCTTGCCCGCACGGCTTCGTTCGCCTAAGCTACAGTAAAAGAAAACAACCCGTATCACCGCTTTAAGGGATGATTTTTGAAACTTTTTGAGATATGCCCCGTCTTTTTTTTAAATTGCTTATTACACAAACAGAGTTTCATTGGTTTAGCATAAAAAAAATGTTTTTATTTCCATACAATCTTTGGGAGTCCATTTTACCCCATTGGAAGTGGAGTTTCGAAAAATCCGTTCTTATTGTTCACTAATACCTGCCCGGGAGTATCGGGTTCAAATTTCACATCTTTTTAGGGTTCCGTAGTACTACAAGGAACCCTTATAAGTTCGTCATGTCCGTCTGTCTGTCTGAATCCTTTACAGCCTTATAACTTCCAAAGTTATAAACTTACATGCATGAAATTTTGCACAACGATAGTCTAAGCACAAACCTCTAGTTTCAAAAAACATTTTTTTTTGTGTAATAAGGGTAGCACCAATACCTGTAAAGGGATAAAAAAAAAATTCGCTGTACCTCATCATGTAGGATGTCATTGATTAGGTATTTTAAAGAAGTCAACGACTTTGAAAAAAAAACATAACTTTATTGTAATGGGGCTGTAAAGCAAGATATACAATTTCAAAAAATAAAAAAAACTTTTTTTTTTAAATAAAGGTAGCTCCATGAAACTTGAAAAGGGAGGGTTAAAAAAAAATGTTTTCGTAAGTGGTTTGGTGTTTGCGCTAATTCCTAGAATAGAGCTTAAATCTAGGCGTCTGCCACGAAAGTTCACCAAGGTCTCGTTTGCCTGGTGTGCGGTCGCCAATCTTGGCAGGCGCTTTAGGGATCGCAGAATGCTCACCGTTTACTAAGATGGCGCTGCTGCCCATCTTCCGGTGGTTCTGGTCGTAGTTTTAGGACCACCCGGGTTCCCAGAAAATCGAGTTCGAGTGATTGCACGCTTGCGAGAGGCATACGTGCAGCATTAACATATATGGTTAACATGTTGGGAATTCAACATTTGAAGCATTCAATATATTGGGAAGTCAGCCTAATGATGCTAAAGGCCTTGTACAAATCTAAGTAATCATTTCTTTTACATTGACATTTCTTTAACTTATTCCATTATGTTTTCATTTTAATTAATTAGTTTCATAATTGTATTTTATAATTGACATAATTATTTTATTTTTCTTAACTTTAATTTAATATGTTTTTATATCATTAGTTGTAATTCGTGTTGTACGGTACTAACTGAAAAAAATAATAAGTAAGTGCAAGCATTTATTATATTTTTTCTTTATTTCCAGGGCCTCGTCTCCCCTCGCCCAGCTGTACTCTACATCAACGATGGAGCACCATCATTTCGACCAGTGCCTCATGATCCTCAACTCGCCCGGGAACCAGATCCTCGTTAACTTGTCCTCGGATGACTACGAGAAGGTCGTCAAGGTGCTCGAGGACGCTATCCTGTCCACGGACTTGGCTGTTTATTTCAGGTTCGTTAGTTAAATATTATTTTCCACGTATAGACTGCTCAAATGTTTTTGATAGACTTTGTAATTAGGTTTTATCCCACAGTATTGTGGATTACAACTATAAATCACCTGCTGATTATAGTTTTTGCAATAGTGTTCGTATGTCAGTTATTATTTTATGTAAGAACCAGATTCGCATGTTTTTGCAGAAATAAATTTAGTGACAGAAAGTAAAAGGATCTTTCTATCCCAAAAAAACGACATGATTGTTACAGGATTGGGGATGGGGACAGCTAGTTTTCTTACAGTGAGAGATCAAACCCTTCAGCTTACTCACAGTTGATAAATAACTAACTAAAATACTCAAGAGTGACAAGAAATATGACGACCGGTTTCGACAGAGAATCGGCTCAAGAGAGAAACTAAACACGTATGTAAAGACGTCCACCGCTGAACAAAGGCTTCCCCCTTAGAAAAGGGGCTGCTTGGGGATCGCAGAACGCTTACCGTTTACTGTTTACTTAGAGCCCGCTGCTGCCAGTCTTTCGGTGGTATTGCTCGCAATTTTAGGAGTCCAGGACCACAAGATAACAACAGGATAACCGACCATTCATTACAATACAATCATACCATTTGAAATTCCAGCAAACGCAACGGTTTCATCGAGCTAGTGAGCGCCGACCGCGCGGTGACGCCGCTGTGGGGCGAGTGCGAGGAGCGGCGCGGCTTGCTGCGAGCCATGCTGATGACGGCCTGCGACCTCGCGGCCATCACCAAGCCCTGGCCCGTGGAGCGGCGGGTCGCGGCGCTCGTGGCCGGCGAGTTCTTCAGGCAGGGGGACCTGGAGCGGCAGAACTTGAATTTGACACCTATTGTAAGCATATTTTTAGCTTCAGCTTGATGGTCATATTATTACGATTTGGAAGCTATAACCAACCTATTGCCAACCCCAACCGGCGACCCGGGTCGCAGCTGGAAAATAGGGAAATTTTTGAAGTAATGGGATCACGAGCTTTATTTTTACACTGATCCTAGGTTTTACTATATCAAATTCAAGCAGTTCTATTCTGTAACCATTGCATGAATTTACGGGTCTCAGCCAGGGTATCGGCTCGGGCGAGTTCTTAAGGTAGGACAATCAGGAGTCATCAACATCATCATGAATACATTGAATATAGCGTCTTATATCGCTGACGTGGTCAGCAATATGAGGGATTTTGTTTAGCATCCTTAGTGAAGTTGACCGCAAACCGGGTCTATTTTGATTCCAATGTCATTTATTATATTAAACTCAAATTTGGTACGAAATGACGCATGACGTCTACCCGAGAAGGTATTCAGATCTATGGATTTTTACATCGTATGTACTTCTTATTTCAGGATATCATGAACAGAGATAAGGAGGATGAGCTGCCTGCTATGCAAGTCAAGTTCATCGACACTATCTGCATGCCTATTTACGAGGTAAAAAATAATCTACCTAAAACGTTAAAAAAAATAAGATTACAAGATAACATTGTAACGAAACACAGAATTAACTGTATTTTTGTAAATTTTCGTATTGTAGTTTAACTTTACCTTACACACGTTTCAGGCTTTCGCTGTGCTATCGAGCCCTCTGCAGCCGATGCTCGACCGCGTCAAAAGCAACCGAGCGCACTGGATCGAACTCTCCAACAATGACAACTACGACAAAGAACAACTAACACACAACGACAGAAACGACAAATCCAGCATCAGCTCGCAAAACGTCGACGACACCGAAAATACCTACGAAGGCGACAGCAGCGGTACAGTGAGTCTCTCTTCCGAAACGAACTCCAAATACGAAAACCTTGAGAATCCTGTTGTGGGCCTTCTGTCCAACAATGTCCTCGCTCTTCGCGATCAGAAGTTCAGTCCTATCAATGATGTTAATAACTGAATTGGTGACGAGGCCAATACACGCGAAATATTCACAGGACGTTAACATTAGCGTTGCACAATTGATGACATGTGTGACGACGTGTTGTGCTGATATCTATAGTAAAGATATCGATAAGATTTATGTATGATGCTCGAGATGTGATATCGAGCGAATTTGATAAAAGCAAAACATTACGAGCACTTACATTGAATTGATATTCATTTATCGAACGTACAGCACGGCACTATTAATATCGAGTGTATTGTACAATTATGTTGCATTTTAGTATCTAATTATTTGATTCACCATTGTCAATAATCATGTCTATTTTGATACACATTCATATCACGTTCCTATTGGTCTGAAATGTGAAACATTTTAAAATAATATAAAGTATATGGCTCTGAGTGCGCTGTAACTGAGTGTGTGATATTCGTTTAGAATATAGACGATATAGTCGAATTTCAAAAGTTAACGCATGGCGTATATTATATCGATAGTTTCACTGACCATTGTCGCTGCACTATTTTTGTAAAATTAATAACATAGCTTTATTTTAGGTACATATAAGAGTTTTACAACTAGGTATGTATTTCGTTTTAAATTTTACCTCATTCGTCTATTCCTACCTTTTACGTGAATTATTTCGTGTGTTGATAGTTTTGGTATCATTTAAGATAGCTTCCTTTTGAGAAAGTTACGCGGTACACAGACCCTGACCTTTTGAGTTAAATATGATATGCTGAAGGCCAACACAAAGGATCAGTTTTGCCTTTAGTTTCATCTGATCTGATATAAAACCTTACCTTTTTGGGATATTATGGCCTCAAGATCCGTGTACGGCGGAAAATATGAAAAACTGAAGGCTGAACTATAAAGGATCAGTTCTTCCTTCAGTTTCATCTGATCTGATATAAAACCTTACCGTTTTGGGATATTATGGCCTCAAAATCCATGTACGGCGGCAAATCGAAATTATCTGATCGTGTATGTACCTGCATGCCGTCAGGCCAAACTTTTGTCTGTTAAGTTTAACCTCACCGTGTGTGGTAGCTTTAATGTGTAAGCTGATCCCAACTCTGTGTACTTACCGCACAATAATTAGGTACAGTAATATGTAATCAATGAAAATTGATGAAAATCTGCTTTAAAATACTCTAGATTTCTGTTTAGCAGGGCCTAACTGTCGTGAAATATTTTTATTGTATGATCAAAATACCAAAAATTATATGCGTATTACTTATTTCATATGTTTGTTGGATTCATTAGGTTATTTAATTGGCGTGTGTAAGGATTAGTACACATCATATTGTATTGGGCGTGAAAAATTGTAAATATATGAGTACTAACATTATATTTTAAATGTAACTCGGTAAGTACTTACTATAAAAACATCGGGTTCAATTACTATAATTTCAGAGTGTAGGAACTGCGTCCTCGCTATAGTTTAAACTTTTTTTTAAGACAGTTACGGCACCAGAATCTATCCATTCCAAGTGATGTTATCATTTTCGGTCTATAGTTTTTGTGCTGTCCCGTAGAATAAAATGTCAATTATATTCTCTTGACTAAACTTGAAAAAACTTGGTGTTATAAATAAAATACGGCATTGTGAAAAACGCGTCGAATGTTTATGTCATTCAAGTTTTAAAAATTCAAGTGGTTATATTTCTTCGCTATGTAAATTGAATTTTTGGGTATATGACGGTAATGTTCCGTCTCCAAAGTGTTCCGCTGTCGAAATAACGTCCCGTCTGTGAAATAGCCAGATCGCAAAGAGCCTCTTGCGCGAAACTACATATTTGAGAAAGGGTTTGAAGATTTTGGCATCTCTGGGCGCCATCTTGTTTTTTCTTCAAAATAGCGGCCATTCAAAAAACCTATATGAACCGATAGCTGACACTTATACGGACAAGGTTTGTAGACCAAATCTACTTCAGCTTCACGTTCCTAAGATATACACTATCAAAGTTACACAATATTTTACAGTAAAACAAAATTTTAGAGCCAATTCAGTTCTTAGTTAACATACCGGCGTAGCCACCATAATAACCGAGGACAGTAGGTATGCCAGGCTTCAAACTAAAATATGCAAGGCCCTTTCCCGCTCGCAAAATATCACGTTCTATGAAATTTGGATTTATGGCTTACGGTTATGTCGTCTTACAGAAGGACATGATGTATGGACTCAATTTAGCTACGTTACTTAGATATCGCCACATTTAATGTAGGACAATTTATTCAATAACTTTTTTTTTATTACGGGACTTTCTGATAACTGGCCTTTTTGATAACGCGAGAAATTTTGCCTAAGACATATTACAGTTTTACACAACAAATAATTCCTCCCGGTGTACCCGAGCAGTTGACCCAATTTTAGTAGCGCGGGAAACTTCGAGAGACCAATGGCAACGTATTGTATAATGCGTGCTAAAATCTTGCACTGTTATTGGTCGATCGCGCCGCCTTCGCGCATCTTGGTCCGACAGTGTTCGAATCGTGCAGGCGGGACAGAGCTAAGAATGCATAACAGCAATACTTTGCCATTTGCGTTGCAAATAAAGGTCAATATAGAATTTACTCGTTCAGATACTGTCGGATTCTGGTCTGCACTTTTCAGCGTAAACAAAACTGCCGATCGGAATTTGTTTGTTGTGTAATACCAGTAATACCGACCCGTCATGTACCGAATTTTGTTAGGTACATTTCCAAGTATGATAACCAACTTGTTGCATTTATCACTATCAATTTCTTAAACAAAATGCCCCGTTTCTACGAGGCATTTCAACACCTCTGTCACCCACACCATGCTATGTGGAATGGAGTTTAGAGATAAGATTGGGGTTTACAAACTGATTTAAATAAATGCAAGGAGTTTGTGTTTGATTTTAGAATAATATATATATATTCTCAATAACGTTTTGATATCATACGATCGAATTATATTTTATTTATAATATATTTAAACTACATATGAAACTGCTAAACTACGCATGAAACTGATGATCTACAATTGAAACTGCTAATCTACGTAGATTGTATCTCTCTGTAAATCTGATATCTCAGCGTGACGACCGGAAGACAGTGGCCATGCAGTGTTTTGAACTGCTACAGTTCTAAATCGTGGATGGCTCTGAAATGTTATCCATGGGCAACGTTTACCATCAAGCGAGCGCCTTGCGAGTCTCCTCAACCAATTTAATTAAAAAATATACTTAAATTAATAATAATTTATGATTATATCGATATCAAAACGTTATAAATTTGATCCTCTTTTTAGTAACACAAAATTGACCAATTTAAAACTTTCTCCAGTAAAACTAACGGAATATTTGAATAATTGGAATAATTCTCTCTATGATCACTAGACATATTTACACGATGAAAAAAATCTCAAATTAATTGTGGTAAGAATATGATGTACAAGTAATTATTTTTTAAGATTGCTGTAAGTATTATTAGAGAGTAATTAGTTAATAATTGTAATTCATAAAATGAGGAGTTGTATGGCGTGTGAATAATATGGAGGTTGTTTTTGTTCCAAACAAAAATGTTATTTATTTATGATTAAAATAAACAAATTTTGAAATAGAGGCCTCTTGTTTTATTTATGTATTATTTATGTTATATTTTATCAGCAGATCATTATTTGTCGGCTTACACTGCCGATTCAAGAAACACGTTGTTTGAAGTTGGTAAGATTACATCTTGCCAACTTCGAAGAACGCGCACTAGGAGCGTACGAGCTTTTTCAGTACAATGTCATGACATAGTCTTATCGATAGAAGTAGAAGTTTAAGAAGGTTATTTTTCAGCAACTCGATAACTTTCTTTAGTCTTTGTTACATGAGCCCGAGCCTCATCCAGTTGTTTCCAACAAAGACTAAAGTGTGTACTTAGTTGGCGTAAGAAAATATTTTACCGGAGCTTAATATTATGTTACACAACTTTTGTGAACAATCATTCACTAAAGTAAGAAATAGGGAAGGGCCCAGTACACTACCTTATTTGTGGCACTTCGTTATTAACTTAAACATGACGACTCAAGACAGACCCACTTAAGTCCTCTAGGTTCTTCGCGTCAAGTAGTCGTGCACAAGTTTTAGGGAAAAGCCTCGTACAGTATATGGCAACATTTTCAGAAGAATATGAGTAGAGACAGTGTCCAAAGCTTTGGCCAAATCCAAAAATATTGCAATTACTGTTTGTTTTTTATTCTAAATGTTCCCAGTAAATGCGTCAGTTCAGTACAGCTTTAGTTATTGTTCTGAGTCATCTTTCCTTAAACCAAACGGATAAGGAGATATCATAGAGCAACACTGGACTCCGGCTGCGGGCCGGATTATAAACGGATTATAAACCGGCCGATATAATATAGCCTGTGGTATATAAGCCGATTATAAGTAGGATATAAGACAATTTGTTATTAACTTTTCCAGAATCTTTGAATGTTTTATAAGAATAGTTTTTATAAATTTAAAAATAAAAAAAAACAAAACCCAACGTATAAATTACACTGGAATAATTTAATTCACCAATTGAGCTGAGCTTCGTGTATTATTGGCGATCTTACTACACGGTGTAAAACATAGTGATGTTAGTAAAAAATCTAGGAAAGCCGGACTATTGCAACTAAAGAGTTCCACTAGTTCGGTAAACCGGACTGAGGGTGTCTATACATGGCTTGACCTGATATCGTGTGAAAGGGACAGCTAGATTTGAATTTCACGGGAGCAAAAGAAACAAACTATTAAGGTTATAGCTTCTCCCTTTCGCTCCCCCAGATACTTATATATAGCCATCTCTTTCAAACGATGTCAGATCAGGCCATGTAGCGAGGCCTTAACAACTGAACTGCTACCAAAGCGATTTTACTCTTTTACGAGTCATTTATTTGTATTGTTTAAAGAATTAGAATAGAAACATATACCTGTTACCATATAATGTGACCAATGACACAACGTAAATTGAGATGAATCTCACCACACATCGCATTTTATATTTTTAAATAATGGTAAGTTAGCCATCGCAGAGGCTATAGAACATTAACGTCTATAATGTACTTACTAGTAAAATAGAAATTGGTGCTGCAGAAGGTCACATACAAACAAACTTACCACATAGGTACACTCTGGTACACCCCAAAGATATATTTGTGAAGTCAAGTCAAAATGCAGAATGTTGAATGAACACAAGAAGTGCCACGTACACAGCTGCATTGACCGCTTACACAAAAACATACCAGTCACCTGATAACTGCCTTCGACACCCTGCAGTTTTTCCCGCCAATAATTACATCAATAACACTGCGCATGTCACCTTCGTTTTATTTCATCTCTCTCTTTTACGATAGTTAAAAGAGAGAGGTTCGATAACCTGCATATATTTGACGCATGCGTAAGTCGGATCATGCGGAAAATGTATGCCTGAGCTTTGCCAGCGGACAGGCATTCCGTGTAGAGGAAATGCGGTGACCATAAAAATCTGTGAAGAAATGTATTTAAATTAAATTATAGTATTAGAGATTTAAAAAAAATAGTTTTGTTTCAACAAGGACACATTGGCATCTGCAACATCAATTTTGTGTACAAAGATATAGAGTAGATAGTAAAATTATAGTGAAATCAATAGAAAAAACGGTGATGATATCTAGTGTTGTGATAATTTAGTAATTATTGTGTCGATATTCTATTTATTCCTATTAAAATTGTAAGTATCTAACTACATATTTATGTGATAAAAACCAATATTACCTACTCAGCCTACTTCTATATGCTAGGTATCGACATCACGTGTTCTGAATTTTCTCTATTTAATAGAATCAGAACAGAGCTTGGCCTTGTTGAATAGTTTATGTATTGAAGAACTTATTACCTAAATATTTAAACGACAACGTCTTTCTGTTTGTCGACTGTAGGTACAGTACAATATGAACTGACGTATTAAAACGCCTGATCGATACTTAGCCGCAACGAGTTACGATAAACACCGCTCAATATTTTTTATTTGTATTAATGCTTATCTAATCAATCAACCTCAGTGCTGAAAAAATTGAATAGTTTAATGAAATTGCCATACCTATTATTTATTATCGTGCTGTTGTTCAAATTATCACTAGTAGTTCGCCTCGAACTGATGCCTCGCGATTTTCTGTTTTACATGATTTTATTTCACTTACCTACATAATGTACACTGTTAAGTAGATATCTAAATGATATGTTGTTCTTCCAAATCAAAACTTGTCATTGTTTTTTTCGACCACTTTCAACAGTTTCGACCGAGTTGACATTCAACAAAGCATATAACAGCTAGGTAATGCATAGTTCCTATGACAGTGAATGATGATGATGCTGATTTTTTTGGTACCTAATTGGTCGTAATGTTGTGAAACGTGACTCTTCGTGTTGTTAAAAACTCTACAGAAACCTCTATTAGTCTCCACCACTTTACTGGGTTATGACTTAGACTTGACCGTGACGTACTTTGCTTGACTTAGACTATGACTGAGAATTATTTTGATTGTGAAATATATGACTTCACTAGAAATATTACAATACTTGACACAGGCTAAATACACAACGTATGGCGCCAAAACAGAAAATAATAAAATCTCGCACCCATGTACCACATCTTATGAAGTCAGGCCTAACATCTCGATGTTAGGCCTGATGCCTGATGTTAGGCTAAACAGGTTAAAACTGTTTAGTTAATGACTGGATGACAGCTGCTTTCTGTCTGCGGATCTCGCCACCGCGTTTTAAGTGTATAGTACGCCATCTAGTTTGTTTTATAAGAAACGAATTTTGATCCCTGTTGCGTTTGACCCCTATATCTTTGCAACCCCTTGACCGATTATGCTCATACTCCAACTTGAAAATTGTATTGTCATGAACTACTTGCCTGCAAAATTTCATGAAGATCAGATTAACGGTACGCAAGTTATCGTCGGACAAAATATACACACAAACATACAAGCATACATACAAATGCCGATTTGTTCCCGTAAACTCTGAGACCTCGCTTCGCTCGGTCAAAAATACTGGCTGTTACCCGCGACTTTTTCCGCGTGGACGTAAAATAATTTTGTGTCTATCTTTGTGAGTAACGCCTTATTAAATTTTATCAAGATTCGTTCAGCTGTTTACCAGTGATAACGCGGCAAACATCCAGGTAGAGACACAAAGTAAATCTCTATGGCTCGCTAGATGGCGTTCAACCATTTTTGTGCATTTTTTGACGTTTTGTATGCACTGACAGTTCTAATGTAGGAAGTTCTGAATCGCGCAAACGTTATTTTTTTCTCGAAACGAACATAATCATTTTTATACCCCGAAGCTTTGATTATAACTCCTGTGGCGACTGCGGCTATATTTCTCTGAATTATAATATTGGTATTATTCGTTTGGTAACGAAACAAACCACCAAACGAGGTTTGGTTTGGTTTGATATAAGAACTATAAAATATACGTATCAAATCTTCTTCAAAACTACAAAGCAGGTTACGACCAGTGTCAAATTATTAAAAAAAATTAAGCGCCGTTATGGCGTCTTCTCTTTTTGGAGAAAAAGAAAAATTTTCACTAATGAAAACATTTTATTTCTCACCTAGGACTACTGAAAAGTCACGACTCATGTATACAACTGCATATACTTAGAATGTAACAACAAAAAATAAATGTAGCGGTTGTATCCAAAACGAAAAGCAAAATCATTGTTTCCAATTGGTATTCTTATAAAAATGTTGCTAAATAAATACAAGAAAATAAACACTAGTATTTCTTTGGTTCTGCACTGCTCGATAGAAGTAACTTCAAGTGAAACATTCAGATAAAACCAGAACCAAATTAAGTGAGTATATAATAGTGTAGTTCCTTTTTTTACAACAGTCGCACTCGTACACGATGAGAAGTGATATCTATAACGTTCTAAAAAACATAATTGAGTGATATGCAGCATTTAGTTACTATTTGACCGAGCGAAGCGAAGGTCTCAGAGTTTACTGGGACAAATCGGCATTTGTATGTATGCTTGTATGTTTGTGTGTATATTTGTCCGATGGTAACTTGCGAACCGTTGATCCTATCTTCATGAAATTTTGTAGGCAAGTAGTTCATTTCAATACAATTTTTAACTTCGAATATGAGCTGAATCAGTTCAGGGGTTGTGAAGATATAGGGGTCGCGAGGTCTCAGTTCGGCGCGAACTACTAGTTGCTTGATATAGTCGAACAAGTACAGCACTACCTACTTAGGAAGTACCTATTCAATTTTAATTTAACCCCAGATAGTACATGTTTTAAAGACAATAGGCTTGCTCCTTATACTGTATGCAAAATAAGTTCGTTTCACCTTTATACACAGTACTTTTGAAATAACACAAAATCTATCGCAGACAGCCCCCTATAATTATCATACTCAACAACTTTTCTTCGATAACATGTAACAAGACACATTCTAAAAAAAAAAAAACGTTTGTTTGGTGTAAAATCCAGTTACTACGGTTTACCCGTTTTCAATGGCGCCTTGTATGTGAAGTCTTGTAGGTTTATGTTTAGTAATTGTTGACGAAAACCTAACTAATATTATAATTCAGAGGAATATAGCCGCAGTCGTATCAAGACCAATAAGTCTTCGAGATATATAAAAAAAAAGTTCGTCTCGAGGAAAAAACTTCGCTTGCGCGATTCACGTCGAAGAATGCACAACAATGGATGAACACCATATACCGAGCTATAGAGAGTAACTTTGTCTTTTGTCGCGTTATCACTGCTAAACGACTAAACGGATCTTGATACAATTTAATAAAGAGCTACTGTATATCACAAAGACGGACATAGGATACGTTAATGTTTTAATGTCCACGTGAACGAAGTCGCGTGTGACAACTAGTATTTTATAAGTTGACAAGAGCAAGGACCCCGGAGTCTGTGATGGTAAAATAAATAAATAAAAATTACATCTTGTATATTAAACCTGTAGAATAGGTGAATTTATATAACTTGTCCATCAATGTTTCAGCTCAAAGTCGTTTCATACCCCAGAAAATACCGCGCAAACATGTGCAGGAAAATAACACTACTTTCTAAATTTATTTCCCTCTCTATTTTAGTTTTTTAGATATTTCTATATTTTCTTTAAAAAACTATATTTTTATTACTGATTTTGTGGACGTTGCAAGTTTCAGCTTCATCTTTGGCCAGCAAATTCAGTAGATATTTAATTATAAATTTTTTATCTATGTTATTATTTAACTTCACTACTTACAATTACTTCAGGAATTTTATTTTCCTGGATGAATAAATAATTTAATAATACTTATATACTTTACTAAAACTAGTAGTTCGCGGCGAACTGAGACCTCGCGACCTCTATATCTTCACAACCCCTGGACCGATTCAGCTCATATTCGAACTTAAAATTTTTATTGAAATGAACTACTTGCCTACAAAATTTCATGAAGATTGGATCAACGGTTCGCAAGTTATCATCGAACAAATATACACACAAACATACATACAAATGCCGATTTGTCCCATTAAACTCTGAGACCTTCGCTTCGCTCGGTCAAAAAACAAACAAACATTAATTTATATTTAACCCGCATTAAGAGTTATTAAGAAAGATTCATAAATTACGGAACCCTAAAACGGGCAGACCAGTAACAATAGAAGTACCTACGCAGCTCCAAGTTTCATGTGTCAGTCTGGCTAAATCGCATTTGAATATTCCACGAGATATACTTAACATTATTACCTACAGTCAGCATCCAATATTATAAATTCACGATAACATCTAGGTACTTAAGTACCTACCGTTTTGGCTATTATAAATCATTAGTAAAAAGTCCTTGAACAGTCACAAAAGCAGCGATTTTTGTTTGAATATTTACGTGTTTATGTTATTGTCATTATAATAACTAGTTAGTTGAAATAGTGTTATCACTCGGGTTTATGTGTTTGCATGACTCGGTCGTGTGTTTCATCTTTAGGTACAAGTACTTACATTTTCGAACTAAGCTATCTACTTGACGTAGTTGTTATAATTATTGTTATTGTTCTCGTTCAAGGTCCAAAGCAGTGCACTAATCCGGCCGTGGAAAATGTCAAAACGTAAGTCAAAGTTTTAAAACTAATTTTTGATCCAGTATGCTCACTTTCAATTTGCAACTTGAAAATTCTCAACTGTTACTTTATAATAAACTAAATAGGCAAACCTAATGCTAGCAGAAATTTCCTAATAATCAGAGTAAATAAATAAGTACAATTAGTAAGGTTTACCTTCGATCAGGGAAAAAAAAACTGAGTATACATTTCAGGGACCCTATTCCTGTGCGCTCGAGATTATCTCGGTCACTGTCTCTCTAATTTAGAATTTAATGGGAGTGAGAGTGACCGAGATAAAATGTCATTTCTCCGAATAGGGTCCCTGATCGAAGTTGAAGTTGTCGTGACCTCTTCTACTCAGATCAGTAGTTATTTGATAAATTATCAAGTTTTACATGAAAAATTATCAAGTTCTATTATACTCTAATATTTGGTTTATCTAGGAAACTAGAACATTTTGATAAGTATTTAGCAATACGTCGTAACAATATTTGTCAATGCTCTTCATACAGATAAAGAGTTTTGTATATAAATAGAACTTGCAAAGCAATTTTAGAGCACAATTTAATCAACCATTAACTGTGTATTGCAGACACCTAATAGACTACTGATTTATTTTACCTTTTTTTTAATGTTTATTTTGTAGGTAAGTATAAACGAAAATGACTTTTATTGTACTAAGTATATTATAATCTAAACTTAAATGTACAAACTAAAACTATAAACAAAATTAAAATAAGTACTTAAATAAATTAAATCTAAAATATCTACAAATAAAAAACCGCATTTAGGTCGCTGTCTGCGGGTAAGGTGCCCAAAGTCTAAACGAAAATTATTGGTATCGCGTAATAACATTGGTTTCGGAACATCTAAAAAAACCATCGAGAGCGGTATACTCTATTCTAGAATAGCGTATACTTTATTCTAGAATAGAGTATACTTTATTCTAGAATAGAGTATACTTTATTCAAGAATATAGTATACTTTATTCTAGAATAGAGTATTCTAAAAAGAAGAAGTAGTAGTAGAAATATAGAGTATAGTATACCGCCGTCTTGTCCATACAAAAAGCAAAGTATGAAACCTACCCCTAAATGATAACAGATTTCGATGATTTTTTTAAATTTTATCTACAGCGTGGAAAATTATGTTTTTTTTGGTTATTTTTGGTTCAGCCAGAATGTTCATTGATAAATAAGGGGCCTTATCCCATAACTCTGGTGGCGATGGTCTTTATTTTGTTATCCTGCTCGCTCGCATGGTGCGAGTTAGATGGCGCGAGTGGGACGGCACGCGATGACCATTGCCACCAGAGTTACGGGATAAGGCCCAAGGGCTTTTCCTTAAGAGGCGGCGTTTTTTGGCGAAGGAGAAAGAAAAAAACTCGGAAAAGGTTGTTTTTTGTCAAAGTCAAAGTAAGAAGTATTATATATATGGAGGAACCTGCTCTAATGTTGTAGGTAGGTATTTAAACATATGAAGAAATGGAATTTTATCTGCTCAACTAAATAGTTCAGTTGTTTATTAGGAATAAAACGATACCGAATTATAAGTATTTGGGGCTCGATTTTTGAATCGCTTTTATGATTTCGCTCGAAAATATCGTGAGAAATTAAAAAAAATCAGTTGATAGAAAGCAAATTTTAAAGGTTCATACCACTCTTTGCGTTAGCGACGAGTGCTTTGATTATTTCCTAAAAATGCGACTTTTGTTTAGGATTTCTTTCGAAGAAGTCAGCCATTTCGAATGATACAAGTGATACGAGCGAAATTATCATACGAGCGATTCAAGAATGGAGCACCAGAGCCTCCAGACTCCAGACCACGCAATTGTATTGTTTGAAAAAATGCTTCATAGAAAAAAATCTGCACAACTAATAGTCAGTTCAGTTGACGGAGTTGCTCGGAGTGGAGGAATTGAATCGATTGGTTGTCTTCTGCACGAACCACGAGCCATGGTCATTGGTCATTATTTATTGACGACGCTAAGGCCTGCTGTCCACGTCGAGTCCATTAATGAAATCGATATACTTAGGTAATGTAAAGTTGACTAGTTTTGTTTGCGAAGAACTATGTGTTGTGTTCTGTTTGTGGGCACAAAAATTAAAATGTCCAGCTTACACGTATGCTTACAAATAGACTGCGTTTGTTATGTCAAGTTTACCCAATTTCTTGTTCCTATACCTACCTAAAACGCGGTCCTGTCTGTCGTTTAACTAACAACAAAAACTTTAAATAACTAGTAGTTCGCGGCGAACTGAGACCTCGCGGTGCGTATATCTTCACAGTCTCTAAACCGATTAAGCTCATATTTGAAATTAAAAAATTGTATTGAAATGAACTACTTGCCTACAAAATTTCATGAAGATCGGATCAACGGTTCGCAAGTTATCGTCGGACAAATATACAAACAACAAACATACATACAAAAGCCGATTTGTCCCAGTAAACTCTGAGACCTTCGCTTCGCTCGGTCAATAAGTCTTAACATTGAGTAAGTATGTACATACAGTACTTACATTGAGTAAGTATGTACTGAGTAGTAGAAAATACAAATTTTCTACTACTCAGTACATACTTACTCAATGTTAAGACTTATTGACCTTACTCAGTGGTCATAGCAGTCGTTTTTATTTTCGTATCTATCACGGTATCTAATTTAACTCCTGGAGTAATTATGTTAGCAACGGATTCCAACGTTAATTGCAATGTTAATTTATTGCAACTCTACATTTTAGAGTGACTAAATTCTTGTCCCTTGTGGTAAATGTATGGTAGTCATCATCATCATCGTCATCAGCCATAAGACGTCCACTGCTGAACATAGGCCTTCCCCTTAGAGCGCCACACCGACCGACAACGGGCCACTTGCATCCACTGGTTGCCCGCGACTTTCACAAAATTTATGGTAGTGGCAGGACTCTTTTGCAGAGTGGAAGTATCACCCTCCCACTTAGACCGCCACACTGAACGAAAATTTGCAACTTGCATCCACCGGCTACCCGCGACCTTCAAAATGTCGTCAGTCCGCCTAGTGGAAGTACCTACGCTGCGTCTTCCAGCTCGTAGTTGCCACTCAAGAACCTTTCTTACCCACCGGTTAAAAAATATCTGGATTGCACAAAACTATTTTGGGCAAGCGTAATGCTTAACCATGTCGCAAGCAAATTGCTCGTCTCGTTACATAGGAGCATAAAAAATATAATAAATAATAAATTCTGATGATTTTAATGAGCCTCCTGTTAAGACTGTAATCTCGCTATCGCGACAATATGATAAATAGAATAATAGATACCTAAGTGCAATATCGTCCCTCGCGGGCAGGATTCTGTTCTTTTATAAGAATCAAAATAAAATTTCAAGCTCCTAAATAGTTTTGATTTTCAAAAATGTAACCAAAATCAAAACGCCAGCCTGAGTATTGCCTATCCAATTCAACCCCGCGATAATTATAGTCGTGAGCCTTAGTTCCCCATGAGTCATTGTATTGCCTGGGCGCTGTTTATCGGCTCCAATTTACTTAATTTGTAGGTGCGGAAACTGGGTATCTGATATCGACTGAAAGCCATGACAGGTAAGTACTTAAAGTAGGTTTCCCAGTAGAGTATTGTACTCAGGTACATTCACCTTATTATCATATATATTTTAGTATTCTAGATGATAATAAATATGGAATATAATAACCTTTATGACGAAATGCCTTCCTACGAGTTAATTGTTTCAATCATTATTCACAATCTTCCTTATCCCTTTGGTGGGCAAACATAAAGAATATTTTTTCTTGAAATCTGCTTCCATCTTGTACTATTTCTGTCAAGATTGTTGAATTGGTTCAAGATTATGAACAATAGGTATTATAGAATCATGGTCCAAAAAACAAAGCCTGGCATAGCTCTGCACCAGCTTTCATCGCTATTTTGTTTTTTTTTTTATTGTCATCTTTGTCTTTCGTGTCTGAATTACGTATTCCGCACTCACTTATGGCACGCTCATGAGGTGTGCAGGTGTAAATAACTAACGTGCCTTACGTGGCGGAATATTTTTATACGACCTATCCCGCAGATGGACAATCAAATGGACGTTTCGTTTGTCTTGCCTTTTTTTTTGCGAGTGGGAAATCTACTCAAGATACCCGACTGCTTTGGGGTGCAGCCAGGTTATGTGGGATTATACCCACTAAAACCCCCCCGGTGGCATGCCTTGGTGCTTGACCGAGGGCTCCGGGATCTCCAAGGGAACGCACCGGAGCCCTCAGTACCACAATTCAAATCATCCCGGATCAGCTAGCGGCTCTCGTGAGACGTTTAAGCCTACAATAGCGTCCGCCACTCGACGCTGTTGTCCTCTCCGGGCTCGCTTTGGTAGATGGTGGTTAGAGCCCCACCTCTAACCAACCCCGAGCACAGAGGTCCCCTTTTAATAGGCTCTTACTACAGGCAGGGGATACTGATGCCGTATTTTAGTGCCCCGACGTCAGGGCAATCGTTTGTCTTGCCTAGACAGTCAGGTGCTGTCTGACGACTAATTATGTCGGTTTTGGCATTGAATGGTTTACTCGACAAAATGTCCAAAGTTATCATTTTATATAAAAACGCTTCCCTCTATTTTTATGTTTGTTACCTCAGAACTCCGTCATTTATGACGAGGAGGAATTGAGGAAACTCCTCAAATATTATAGGCATAGACGTAGTAAATTTGGTATTTTCATCAACCAGTCAAGCATTTGCATTCAGAAAATATCATTTGTTGAAGTGGAACTGATGAAGGAGACCACAGGTGGAATCGAAACCGTCAATGATACGTATATTACACGGGTGTTTTTTCTTTTTATGTTACTCCGTGACGAGAAGAGCAAGTCGCTCACCTGATGTTAAGCGTCACGCTTGCCCAAAACAGTTCTGTGCCACCCATAATTTTAAACTTCAATAGTTCAAAACTATGCGCGGCAATGCACTGCGCTCGTCACCCTGAGATGCTAGATGTTAAATCTCTGTATGCCCAGCAATTACGCTAGAAACATTACCCTTCAATCCGTAACACAGTAATGCTTGCACACTACTGCTTGGCGGTTAAATAACTGGCAAAGGTCTGGTACTTCCACAGGCGGACTCTGCAAGAGAGCCCTACCACTACAAAAATAAAGAAACTAAAAAAAATGAAAAAGTTGCTAAAGGTGCTAAGATAATCTAGATTATATGATAGTTAAGCGACTATGACGAAGCACATTAAAATAAATAGTTCTCATGAAGTCGGTTTTTTTTGTTAAGATTATTCCATAGCTAATTATTTTCGGAATCAAAGGTCCATCCATCACCTAAAAGCCGTCTATAAAATGTATAGAATTCCCCGCTTCATGCATAAGGTAGAGGGTTGGTATGTGGTTCAAACTTCGATTTAGTTTGTCCTTGGAAGTCGGCAGCATACCTACATATTGCCGTAGAAATATTTTATGCCCGAGCTTTGCAGGTTTTGTCTGATTCATTGCCTTATGTTACCTGAGAATTTCCACTTTTCCAGGTTTTGCTACATATAAATGTTTTTCTATGTGCGTCCTCATGGTACACAGTATTTCCAATATGATCAAGATTGTTTCAGCAGGCAGAGTTAATTAATTTAATATAATATTAGTGTGATGTTTTTGTTAAATCACTAGCAAAGTTTAGAATGAAATGCGCATTGTCATCCATCCCCCAAAATTTTAATTAATAAATAAATAAATTAATTAATTTTGGGCAAAAACTCAGCTTTGCCATCCAGCGTGGCAATGCTGCCAGCATTCTGTCCACTCTCCCCTTCACCAAGGGGCTTGTAGAGTTATTTTGTATTTATTTATTTTTGTTTATAATTTGTTTTAATTTTAAGTAGGTAGGTTATATTTTATTGTAAATATGTGTATAATTTATGAATAAATTATTTATTATCATAAATTAACTGATATTATTCATGCAAAAATATACATAATAAGTCGCGTTTTTTCTCCGTACCATTACGAATGAGTTAGCTTGGGTTTCTATTTCAAGTCAAGCCGACATTGTGACGATCTTGTCGCAGAATAAAATACTAGCGCCATCTTACGTCCTTATTAGTACTACAGTCGAGTTACGCATCTTTCTAAGGACATTAGCACTCTTACTGAAATTTCTCTATGGTGTAGGTGAATAATAAGAACGGATTTTGCGATATTTCACATCTAAAGGCGTAAAATGAACCCCAAAATTTGTAAGGCAATAAAATATTTTTTCATGCTAAGCCATTGAAACTTGGCTTGTGTACTAAGCATAAAATTTAAAGAAAGAAAATATAAATCTCAGAATTTTTCGAAAATCAACCCCTGAAGAGGTGATATGGGGTTCTAAAATTACTGTCGCCTATTAAAATCGCAAGACTGTTTAGTCTTACAATTTTTTTCGCAAAACGCTGTTATAAACACAACAGCGTTTTGCTGAACAATGTCTCCTACCTTTGTCGGGGCAGTAACAAGGTAATTGCCAATGAACAATAAAAAAAATTTAAAGCTCGTTTGTCTACTATTAATTCCACAGTATAGCTGCGTAGCATCATACTAGATGAAATAGGTACGTCATCAAAAAATCACAACAGTTACAAACCATTTGCAAACAATAAAAAAAGTTTCATCAAGTTTCAAATGCATAACCCAAATATGATGGGTGTAAAAAACGAATCTATGTATACAGTTATCTATCGAAACATATCTTCTTTGAGGCAGGACCGGACTGCTGAGGTCAATAACCGCCTGCATCTCGTGCTTTTTTTTTGCTAAACAGAATTAGAAAAACTTGATGTGGCAGATGGTAACGTTTTGCGGTCTACGAACTGTTGTAAAACCATTTATGGCACGAGGCTAGGCTGAGGCCATAATAAAACGATCCAGAAATAAAGATTTTAGAGTTTTAGTGATGAGATTGTTGCTAAAGCAAATGTTATCTAATTGAATGCAGCACGGTTCTATTTTTCTGAAATAATACTCCTAATCAGTATTTCAGTCTCGTGTTTCGTTGAAAAAGCAGCTGATTTGCTAAGATTCTGTAAAGAATTGGAAGGGACTATATGAATATTGAGGTGACATTTTGGTCGGCATTATAAAAGTAGTACTTAGATACATAAAAGACTAAGCTTTTTACATCTTGATAGCATATTGCTTTTATTCTGTTGATTTCTATCTAGAAATTGGAGAAAGTGAAAAACCCCGTAAGGCTTGGAGTTCAAAGCCCCGAAACCAATCATCATTAATTTCGCTACTTCGTCACGATCACGTAGATTGAATAAAACGGTCATCGTCTCTGGTTTTTTTAAATAAAAGTACGATACCTAAGTTCCAACTCTAAGTAGGTATATTCGGATGAGTTATATTTGGATGATATATATATGATTTCTTTATGAATGATTCACCAAACAGAGAAGAGAGTTTTGTGGTTATTTCCACACTGAGTAATATAGTAGTTTTTTTTTTTTTTTTTGGTTTTATCATTACCCTATTACGAAAAAGGAAGGTTATGAGTTTGACAGCCTATGTATGTTCCCTCTTATCTCCTAAACCGCTTATAAGATTTAGACAAGATAGGTGTCTATCCAAATCAAAGTTCCACGCGAACGAAGTCGTGGGTAACAGTTAGTTATTTATATAAATATCACAGCAGAACGAATAAGCGCACATGTTTCATCCGACTAAGCGGATCAAAACGGAGGGTTATGATTTTGACCGTTATTTATGTTCATCTGTTCCCCATAACTTCTAAACTACTTATCATGACTTGACAAATGAGGGATCTTCGTCGTCCGCTCCTTATAGGCTAAGTGATGTCACATATGTCGCCCTCTAGAGGACATAAAGTCACGGACTAAATATGTTTTAATAATGCCGTGACGGGTATCAAATGAAAGGGCTTAATCAGCAAATTCCAAATATGTATATATTGTTAGCTGTTGCTCGCGGCTTTGCTTAAAACTAAAGCTAACGTAAGAACGTAGACGGTTTTTTTTAAATGACAGTGCTGATGGTTGTGCTACCGGCCACTACAGCTTTAACCGGACTTTGGCGAACGTATATGGCGTTGAACCCTAAAACTATACTGCTAGGCGTAGCTGGGTCTTTGTTTTTCGACCTATTATCTTGTTGAGATTTTAAAATTGACCCGCGCTTCCTTCACTCGAGGCAGTTGCGTACGGGAAAACATAGATTATTTTGTAAGTACACCATATTTTACATACCTAGGACAAAGCTTAAAACTAGTGTAAGAGCCGGCGGCCTTATCGCAGAAAGCGATCCCTTCCAGGCAAACTAAGGATGGAGAGGATTTTATAGAAGAGGAAAAGTCGTTTTTTCTAACTGGTGTGATTTAGATCACTACGTTATATCACCCATTAATCAGTTATTAAAACTTTCCAACTTCTATCTGAGGGCGTGTACTTTATTCAATATCGTGTAGAAGTTATAGATAACACAAGCCCGGTTGTGACACAGAAACCTCGTCAGAGACATTCTGAAACAATTGGACTGGAAGTTCAACGACCGCCAATCTCTGCATGCAACCGCATAATAAGCTCGAACACGCCAAAATGTATATAGATAGCCATTCTACATAATAAAATAGGTGCTACTACATTATATGTTTTTTTTGTAGTCTTATATACAGCAGCCTGAATGCAAGTCCGGTTGTGGTGGCACAGAAACCTCATCCGACGGCCATCCATTCGAAATGGCTGAAAGTGCAACGGCCGGCAATTTGCAAAGGCAATAATTGAAGGCGGATAACACTGACGGGACTACAAAAGCGAGGAAATTTGGAGAAATATCAACACTTACAGAACAGTTAAAAGACCAAGTAAAATCAACCCTATTGGTGTTCAGAAGAAGTTGTGTATCGCAAGGAAACTTTTTTTGCGAGTTTACAATGCCTCTGCAATAATTACACCAAGAGTACAACGACCCGAGTCAGTGAAGGCAATCACAGATGGACAAATAGGATAAAATTTAAAGAAAGCGCGGAAGCGTTTCAAGGCTTGCGATTACTGAGAACTCCGCATTACGATTTTAATAATTGGGCATTATTGTTGAGTTTGAAGATGTTCTAGAAAATATTTTTTTTTTACTATAAGCATACCTTTGATACACAATAAGAAATGAATTAAACACCCACGATTTAGAAAAACATTAATTAATACTACCATGCAATTAATTACGTGAAGTATTACCGTTTTATTCAGTATTATTACAGAGGAACAAAAACCGTAGCCATCGAATAACACAGTGTAATGGAAGAGTGAACAATGGACAATTTATATTTTTTGCTCAATTACCGAAATGTCGGTCACAAGCGTCACATAACTGCGCATGACACAATACAACTCAAGTTCAATGCTTTGGGAACGAGACAGCATAGATTAGATGAAAACCAAAAGGGTCGTTGTATTGAAGAGAATGAAGTAATATAAGTCGAACCCCCGAATACTGAAACGTTTGTTAACTTTGACGACAGATTAAGTCTATTGCTGCCTTTGTCATTTGCTTAGTACCAGACAAAGGCATTATTAGAATTAATCTGTTGTTAAAGTTAACAAACGTTTCAGTATTCGGGGGTAAATATTTAAGAAAGATCAAAATAGTGATGATGAAAGATTTCTATCTGCAGACAATTCCCATGAAATAATCGTAGATCGTAGATACTTAATACCTACCATTTAAATGCAACAAACATGACGACAGTTAAATTAAATCTCTCATTATTCTAATCGCATTTCAATTTTAAATTGTAAGCTTTAGGTAGGTACATGAATGGTACTCAGATTCTGCATCACTTGTACAGAAGTATATTACAGGGTATGCTAACCCGAAAGGGGTTCATAGTGCGCATGATGGTGAACAACTTTTACTATTGGACCAAATCAGAAATCCAGAAAAAAAAACAGCTGTTTTATACATTTTGTCGAGTGTCATTGACATTTTTCTATGGAACAGCTGATTCTTTTTTTAGGGTAGGCCCCATAGTACAAGTTGTTCATAATGGTGAGTACTAGGAGCCCTTTTCGGCTTAACATACCCTTTTCTTATAACCATGTATACATGGTTATAAGGAAACCCCTTATATATAAGGGGATGTTTTTAAAATCCCATTCAAAAGTACGCATCTCAAAATATTACGGGAAATCACAAAACTCCACTATTGTCAGATATTTGTTTTTCATTTTTAATGATGTTTAAATGCAGTCTAATCTTGTTAAATGGGCTTATTCATTTTAAATGTGATTCACACGCGACTGTCGTGAATATTTATGTGAAACATAAATGCAAATTAAATTCAAATTCCATTTATCTTGCGACTGTGCAACCTTCTGCATACGTTTCTCATTCATTATATTGCAGCACGTAGGCGCATAGTCAAGATTTGAGGAGTGCAAAAGAAAAAACTAAGAAACATCGAAATGCTTTTAGATTTCTCGAAGTAATTGTTTCTCATTTTTCTAGAAGACATCTGAGAGTATTTTTCTATCCGTCTTGTGTTCTTGTGTCACCGGATTTACTGTTATGCTGGTTGAAATTATTATTTTCCTCTCCTACTTCAAGTTTTGTGCTAGTAAGGAGATAGCGGTAAACATAATCAACATCTCTATTATTTTTACTTTAGCTCGTGAGATGGAGAATCGGAGATAATATTGACCATATGCCTTTGTTAATGAATGCGCGTATAAATCTAATAAAGCTAGTTAATTTTAAATTATAGGTAGTTGCTATTTTCGACAAACTCCTGACGAAAGGCTCATCCCATCTGCGAGTTGTTCTTTGATGGTGGCACTGTAGGCGCGACTGGCTCCATCTACTGGTCCCGTTACTCGACACAGTAACCGCGAAGCTCGAGATTAATGGCGGATCTGCGCCGCCGGCGCTGTGCTGTCTCTGGGCCCGATTGATAGTACCTCTGGAATCATCTGGAATCAGTTTGTTTAATAACCGGTCCGTGCCTGATCTGGATCTTAAAAGATAACACTGAGTTATTCAATTTAACTATGGAATGACACTTTGTAATTCAAAGTCGTTTTTAGGGTTCCATTGTTAAATGAGAAATTATTTACTTATTTCTGTAGCCAAAACTTGCTTAACTAAATATAGGATAGTTTGTGAAATGTAAAATTGTACGATGTAAAAAAAAATTGCAGCTTGTTTCGCTTCATGTGGGGTGTCACTGAACAGGTTTTTTAATGTTAAAAGAATTAAGAAATCATAATTTCATATTAAAAGGGTGATGTAAATTGTACACATGTAAAGAGGGGATATGTTTTTTCCGCCGTTTCACCTATGTGTCATTTATCTCTCTCCGTCGCTTCCCCTTTGTGTCATTCAAGTGTCATTGAATAGGTCGTTTAAAAATAAAAATAAAGTTTTATATATCATTTTTTTAACAAATGTACCGCTTGCGAAATATGGGCTTGCTATGTGTCCCCTTCTGATATTTCTAAATTATGTATATCAGAAACTTATCATCTTCCAAATTGGTCTGGATTGGATCTTGGATCTTGGTAAAAACTTTGTTTAAAATTTCGGGCAACATGTGATTATAATCTTTTGCGGGGTAAGCGGGAAATACTGTTAAATACTTGAAAGGTCCTACTTTAAGATTATTGAGCTCACAGAACAACGTTCAAAAACTTTGTTTAATTACATCATAAAAAGTATATAATTATTATGTTGGGAAGACACACCTCCGTATGGCTAAGTTCAAAGAGTTTCGCATTACGAGTATTCATTAACTGTGGGTCTATGGAACCCTACTAAGCATGGCCTGACATGCTATTGGAAAGAAAATAAAGAAATCTCCAGAGCATTACAACCTGACCAAAATGGAGCAATCCTCACTTTACAGGAGTTTTCTTTCAAAGCATTGCAGCAAATTGGCTTCTTTTCGGCAAAAAGAAAATATACTCATTTTTATCTACTTCGTCGAATGATGCAATAAACATCATTATCAGGTAGGTGCATAACCATTATGATATCCAAAATGCCAGTTTATTGTTTGCGAATTATGATAATGGCCGAAAAGCAAGTAAACCTTTCCGAGTTATGTTTCCCGGTCTCGTGCCAAACTAATCTCGTCCATCGAGTATTCAGTGCACCCTTGTCCAATGAATAATTTTCGAACTCTACACTCACATTCCCTGGCTTGCAGAAATACTGCCGTCCTTCTAGAAGAAATAATTATTTGAACTATTTTAAACGTTTATATCTACAAACTACAGAATTCTACCTATTATTAGGTCTCTGTTGGAAATACAATATTTTTACTATTATTTATTTTGTGATATTGTAGAAATTACCTTAACTCATTAATAATAGTACTCGTATAATAAGTACTGTAAAATACTTCTTACAAAAGCAGTGAGGCTTAATTATATTGATGGCATAGTATTTGCGAGTAACTTCTTTTATTTCTGCTGACCAGCTGCTAGTGGGTTTCACTTTGATATCTAATATGTACAATTGATTTTTTTCATCGAGAGAACATATTTATACGGTGTTTTATTACCATTGCATTTAGTGGAATTAGTTTTTATTATTATGTGTCATTTATTTTTAGAAAGGTATGGCATCTACTTTGAATACCTTTATTTAATAAATTTTAATGGTATGGCCTAAAACTACGACCAAAACCACGAGTACGGGCACTAACGCCCTCTTAGTAAATGGTGAATATTCTGCGATCTCCAACCCGCCAGCCAAGCGTGGGGATTATGGCCACCAGCGGGCTATCCTCTAACTTTGAAACGTTCGTGATTCTGATTGCGAGAGCATGCCATCTCGCTCGTACCAACTTAGTCGCACTATGCGCAGTCCCGCTCGCGCAACTCTCGCTATCGCTTTCAGAGTTACGGGATAAGCCCACAGCCTCCTAATATACAGGATTATAAGGAAAGGTTATGCTAAGCCGAAAGGGGCTCATAGTGATTGTGAACAACTTTTACTATGGGACCCTGAAATCGGCAGAAAAATATCAGCTCATACAAACAATTTATCTAGTGTCATTGACATTTTTATATGGGACAGCTGTTTTTTTTTTCGATTTCAGGCTTGGTCCTATAGTAAAAGTTTTTCGTAATGATGAGCACTATGAGCCCTTTTCGGCTTAGCACACCCTTTCCTTTTAACCCTGTATAGTTGGGAGGCTTCGTCCAGCAATGGACGTCCAAAAGCTGGTAGAAAGGAATAGAACTTGAGCTTTTTGATCCAATAAGGACGAACATTAGTCCCTTTAAAAAGTTTTGAACAAAAAAAAATAGACTAAAATAGTTATATTTTTTGTCTAGATGATATTAATGACACGTGGAATATGTTGGAGGAATATAATACGTTTTTTGTGTCGCCAATAAAACTGCAAACACTGTTTATAGTGTCCGAAACGTTTGACATCTATTTATAACGTTGGAATCAGTTCAATGTTGAATAAACTAAATGACTTTGAAAATTCGGGATCGCGGAACTAGGATGTTGTGATGTCTTGTTTCTTTATTTTATTTATTTTTATTTATTTATTTAAGACCAACAACACAATAATACAAAATAAAAAACATAGATACATTATATAACCAATTATACAGCCAATTATAGATCTATTCTATTTTAAGTAGTATAAACAATATATTTATGAATGTTTTAAATTATCGCCATTATAAGAACGCAGGAAATGTATAATTCACGGCTGGGAAATTTGTCAGGAAGATGTCGTTTTCACGTTTGAAAAAAAATATTGTGAAGTTTTTAAGTTTGTATAACATAAATTATCTCACTAAACCCGCACTTAGAAGTTGGGTAAAAACTTATAATTTGTTAAGTAATTAATGTCCTAATATATTAGCACTCTTAGAAATATCACAACACCATTGCATAAGCATCATTGTTAAAGTATTAGTTTTTTTTTATTTAGCCAAAGATATACATACTGATATTACCATTTAGAATAAAATCGTACCATATAAGTACTGCTGCCTGTTACTTACTATATTATGTATAATACTTGTAATACCATCGAAAAGTGGGCCAAGTTTGTCTCACTATGTTCTCTCGGCGTAGCTTTAGCTCGACCGGTTAGCCGGGCGTTGAACCCGCAACCTACTCTCTACCTTATTCACCCTGGGTTTCGCGATCTCAGATCCGAGATGCGCTATTCGAGTGTAGGCTTCTATGCTAGAAAAAAACATGCATAATATGAACGCCACATAACTACTATACTATTCTATTATACTTAGCCATACAAACCCGTATAATGCACTCAATTCAATTTCAATACTTCTTTATTTAACATAATAATTTACAAATCTAATGTACAATCACAAGTGTTTGTTATTCCTAGTGGTACAAAAACAGAAGAGAATAGAATGCTTAGCAAGCGCGCAGGCTTATATAAAACTTAAGAAATGCACTACTTATTTTCAAGGATAGGCGTAATTAATGTTTATTGTTTACTAGCAGCGCCCTGCGGTATCACCCTCTGTACCATAGGAATAGTGTATTTTTCCGGCAAAAAAAGTCTGTATTAATCCAGGTTATAGGCTACCTCCATACCTAATTTCATCCAAAATCCGTTATTGACCGATGACGGACTTTTTATGTTATGAGTTGACTGGGAACAAACATACTCAGGCACAAATTAACTTTCGCATTAATAACATTTGTGCGATGCCAAATCCTTGACCTAACTTTAGCAATAAGGTGCAGCGGGTGAAGCCGCAGGACGCTACTAGTATTCTCATATTTCAACTACCTATTATGGGCTAGTCTCTGTAGTAGCTAGTAGTTCCGTGAATCAAAAAGATATACTAATTTTTTTAATACTTTAGTATTAAACTACTACTAATTTTTTTAATACTTTAGTATTAAAAAAATTAGTATCTTATCTAGTATACCTATTTCTTTTTTTTTTTTTTTTTTACTCGAGATTTTCCCCCATTTTTAAATGGGGGAAAATCTCGAGTAAAACCGCGGCGATCAGCTAGCACGTGTTATACAAGGAAATCTTGTGTTATTAAAAGAACTGTTTTCCGGACAATATTAAAGGTTTTTTTTTCTCGCGCAATCGTCGTATCTTTTATTTTGTTGTTATTGAAACGTTGCAATTGCAACATTGTAAGGTTTTTAAACGTGAGTAAATTGTACCAACTAAATTGCAGTAGTTTATAGTTCTGGTCAAGAATAGAATTTATACAAAGGCCGAGTAGTTTATCTATGCGCCCACGAACCTATATCTCATAAGCACATTATGGAGTTCAGACACTCAGTAGACAGCTAGACAGTAATAAATTATGTGAGATAAAGGTCGGGTTTTGTTTATTTTGATATGTTCCGTTTTGATATTTTGTGAGGGTTTTATCCAAGCTTTTAAGTTCATGCATACAGGAGCAAGATCCTTTACAAGTTTAAAAATAAATAGATTCTCGATGGCTGTGGAAGGGCATGATAAGTTCGAAATTATTTTTCTGATTCTTCTTAGTTTAAAACCACAGATCACACTAGATACCGCATTACGAGATTCGTTGTTCCTACAAAAAGAAACCAAAGTTTGAGGGAGGCGCCGGTCGCGGGGAGCGCGACCAAGCGTTCTCATTGGCTATGATTACTCGCGCCTAACAGTCACTCAATCAGAGTAATTTCTTATAAGTGTATTTAGACATATGCGTGGTGCGCTTCGAGCGTCCTGAATACAGAATCTAGGGTGTGATCTGTGCTTAAAACACATGATTATTTTTTAGATTTATTAATACAGTAGTATGGCAGCGCTTTGTGGTTCTAGCCATTATTTATCAGTTTCCCCGTATTTACAGATCATTCTCTTTAGATCCAGTACTCAGATCCATATGGGATCTACAGAGACTTTATTTCTCTTTACATCCCATTTTCCAATCATGGTTCTATCGAGAACTTTTCTCAGTAGATTCCTCGATGGATTTATTCAGAATTTTTCTTCTCGTTAGATTCCATTTTGAAATTATAGATCTATTGAGAAATTTTCTTTCTTATTAGATCCATCCATCCATTAGTCAGATGCATGATGGATCTATACATATCTTTTAAAATAATCACAACGAAAATTTAATGTTTTCAGTTGGAAAAGATACATGATTTACTTTTGACGTTAAAATATCATATAATAAATTATTCAATTTTTTAAATAATAATTATAATTGGAACGATGAAACAACCTGGACTAGATTAGCGGGTGACCGAGGCAGATAACATAACAAGAGAGACACCTATACAAAGCAGTGGGAAAGGGAAGGCTGTGGATGATGATTATTATTCTCACTATGAGTAACATATATACTAGATGCAACACGCATTTGACCAATGGGAATGAAATTTCTCGATAACAAAAAAAGAGAAAAAAAGTCTCGATAGATCCATGATTCCAAAATGGGATCTAAATATAAAAAAAGTCTCTGTAGATTCCATATGGATCTGAGCACTGGATCTTAAGAGTATTATCCGTATTTACAGTGATAAAAATAAATGTACCCTAGCAAGATCGTCGTGACAAAGTGACCGACGGACGAAAGGGCGGAGAGGTAAAACTATACATTTACAACCAAGCGTAAAGTAGATGTTACAATTAATAACATAATTAATAATGTATTTTGTTTCAAGATTTCGACGCTCGGAAGTCGTGGGGAGAGACCATTGCTCAACACTGGGAATACACAGGCTAGTGTTTTAATAATCTTGAACTTTATCTAATTTTATTATAAAACGCTTAGCATTAAAGCACCTTCTTTTCAAATCTTAGCCTTTTTACCATGTTCGATTAAAGAATGAAATCATTTTTTGATCATACAACGATGGCATGATTTTTACACGGGCTTGTCAATTAGTGCTAGAACTCTTTCGCAGGGGAAGTACCGCATCTTACCCAGCTATTTAGTCGTCAAGAAGAAGTGTGCAAAAATACTGCATACTGCATAAATACTACAAAAAAACTGTGTTCCGGATTGAAGGGCAATGAAAGTCCATTGAAGTTACTGAGCATAATGAGATTTAACATCCCATTGCGCTTGTCATCTATAAGGGTGACAAGCGCAGTGCGTTGCTGCGCGGTTTTGAACTGTTGAAGTTTAAAATGTTAGGTGTCACTGAAGCAAGCGAGACGCTTAACATCAGGCCAACGACTTGCGCGATTCGTCACGCGCTAAAATAAGTAAGTTTTTCTAGAAAAAAATAATTTTCCAGACAAGCTTTTATAAAATCCGTTATTGGTACTGTACGCTAATCAAAATGACTCCAAACTCCATCAATCAACTTTTGTTACTGAGAATTCCGTTTTCCACCTTCCGTATCCATCATCAAATCAGCTCGCTTTCATAATATTATAATTATTGTCATTGGAACATGACAGGCATGCAAATTTTTAACTCAGTTGAACGAGGGGAAACTGTTCTAAGATCGAATCGCAAGGTTTGATCTTAACCTATACAGGGTTATAAGAAAAGGGTATGCTAAGCCGAAAAGGGCTCATAGCACTCATCATTATGAACAACTCAAAAAAAAAAAAACAGCTGTTTGCAAATTTGTATGGAACAGCTGATATTTTTTTCGCGATTTCAGCGTTGGTCCTATAGTAAAAGTTGTTCATAATGATGAGTGCTATGAGCCCTCTTCGGCTTATCATACCCTTTCCCTATAACCCTGTATAAGTACAAACATGGTAAATAAAAAATGAGCGTGTAAAAAGAATAAAATGGAGCAATCATTATTTCTTCCTCGGTAAAGATCTGGACGCAGTATGAGTTGACATAAACGTAGATTAGGCGCTATAACACAGTAAATAATGTACTATTACTGCTATAAGTAGCCTACTATAGTATCCTTGCAGCAGAGCACAAACACATTTAACTTAGAGCATCCACGCTTCAGTTTAATGCTTCCACATTAATTACACGCTTAGGATACGCCTGCACTAGGTTGGCGCCACGCGACACGACAAAATTAATGATGATGATGATTAATGATGTCGATTCTGTTTCACCATTCACTACACTAAACCAATCCGACGGGACTAAAATTATTGACGTCTCTTATGATTTCAATAATTTTAGAGCTTAGTTTAGAAAACGTTTCGATAGAATCGACGTAAATAGTTCTTTGATCTTTTGTGGCGATAAACCTGTTTTGTTTAGTGTAGAGCAGCGATTTTGGCGACGACTACAGTTTCCCTTTTGGAAAGCGAAATATATATTTATTTATTTTTTAGTATCGGTTTAATTTTATTTTTTTAATGATTTTTTGTTATGGCCAGTATTTTCGTGGTCCATCTTAGTGAGGTTTTACCTTTACTCATAGGTTCAATATTACTCGTTTTGTTTGTTTTGCTAAACAGAGTCGAGTGAAATTACTATCCTCGACTATCTGCGGTCCTGGGCTATATTTTACTTTGACGTTGACTTTTACGCATTTGCAGGTGTTGGTATACCCATCGAGCATTTAGTACAAGTTTTATTTTTAGATGTCTTTGGGGTGCTACTATTTATTTTTCGGTATGTTATTAAATTGCAAATACACAATTTACACCTGCAAATTGTGGAATGAGCTTCCACCAGCGGTTTTTCCGAGTAACTACAACATGGGGTTCTTCAAAAGGGCTGTTAATCGAGTCTTTAAAGGTCGGCAACGTATCTGTGATGCCCCTGGTGTTTCAGGTATCCATAGGCGACGGTGATCGCTTACCATCAGGCGGCCCGTCTGCTTGTTTGCCACCTATGGCATAAAAAATAAAAAAAAATAAAAAAAAAAATTTTTTTTTTTTTAAACCAGCAAATTTTCAGTCTGAACCAAAACGTTACTTATTTAATCTGCAATCTATCTTACTAAATATTTACATTAAAATCACAATCAAAATCAACAACTTAAAATCTAGATATAGTCAAAATTAACTGATATATTCTATTTTGGTTTTCCATTTCAGATTTCATTGTAGTTTATTATGTACCTATAATATAGTATATTATGTAACTCAGAGTCGCACAGCGGGCAATGGAGAGAGCTATGCTCGGAGTTTGCTAAGTTGCCGACATAGCTTTCAGAGTTTGCAAGCTGAAGTGGCAATGGGCAGGCCATATCACTCGAGGAACCGATAACCGGTGGGGAAGAAAGGTTCTTGAGTGGCGACCACGAACCGGAAGACGCAGCGTAGGTAGGCCTCCCACTAGGTGGACCGACGACATTGTGAAAGTCGCGGGCAACCGGTGGATGCAAGTGGCCCGTTGTCGGTCGGTGTGGCGCTCTAAGGGGGAGGCCTATGTTCAGCAGTGGACGTCTTATGTCTGATGATGATGATGATATTATGTACAGCGCTATTTAAAACAATACGCCAAAAACGAGATTATAGAACCTGATGATTGTAGGCAGACCAACGAGAGAAAATTTGAGGAAAACGTATTTCTCTCTCGTTTGTAAGTACACGGCATGTTAGAAAAACAATGCAAAAAAAAAGCTTAACAAAAATATATATGTAAAAACATGTAAAAATAACCCTTCATTTTTCCTATGATAGGTAATGATTAAATTTCTTAATTGAATAAACTTCTCCAGCAAAGAAATCTTTATGACTTTTGTTTCGTAACTAAATAGGTGCCTAAAACTTTTGAAAATAAGGTTTCATATTTAGCCAATTGATTACACATATTTTTTTCCACAAATTGCACTAGTTTACGCGAATAACATACTGAAATTTTGAATGCAAAATTTATGTCAAAATAAAGTACGATCTAGGACCACTTTACAATCACATAACTATCAGTGCAATCAAATGGTCGTCCCGAGATTCTCCGCCATGAGCGGTACATTATGGTATTCAAAATGACAAAGCACTGTAATATCAGGCAACTGTCATTCTAGAATAAATGGTATTTTTGCGTTTAGCTGCAGATAAGAAATGGACCGAGAGACAAGACTGAAAGAAAAATGGAATCTAAAAAACAATACTGCGAAATTAACTATATCTAATAACCGTTCTAAGTCGTCTGATGTTTGGTATAAATACCTCTTAGGGCGGACTGCATATCACCTGCCAGATTCTCAGACAACAAAGGGGAATATTCGCATGCGGAGGAGGCGTTTATTTTTTATTATTATTATTATTTATAGGCTTGCGTTTCACTGCCATCACGTCTGATGGTAAACGAGGATGCAGCCTACGATGGAGCACGCTTGCCTAGAAGAAACCGATTCACTCGCGACGTGAAGACACCCAGATTATAATTAGATTATTGATTAGATTAAGATTATATAATTATTGGTCGAGCCAACCAATCTTGCACTTTCAAAAGACTCATTCTCAAAATGGGTACTACTCAAAATGGCCGGTACCGGCACGCCTCACCTGATAGAGTAAAGGATTTGTACTCTGGCGCAGGAGTTCTTCCCGTTTGTTTGTCAAGTAGCAATAATTTTCAGCCACGTCATAAGCCTAAAACGGCCTAAAAACTCTTACGTTAGGGATGGTCACCATAACCATAACCTAGTGCAGGCGTATCCTAAGCGTGTAATTAATGTGGAAGCATTAAACTGAAGCGTGGATGCTCTAAGTTAAATGTGTTTGTGCTCTGCTACAAGGATACTATAGTAGTAGTGTAGTAGGCTACTTATAGCAGTAATAGTACATTATATACTAATAATAATAATAAAATAATAAATATCTGGGACATGATTGCACACGCGGTCATCTGACCCCAAACTAAGCAAAGCTGCTGTACATCTGTACCTTAAATGGTCTATGTTTTAAATCGCAGACGTACTTAGATACGCCGTCATCTATGGTTAATTAACATATTGCAGTATCGTCCGAGTCACGACGAGAAGTTGAGAGTGGATTCGAATAAATGAATCTACTATGAATGCGCCTTAGTCTATATGCGATGTGATATGCGAGTAGTAAAATTATTCAAAATGAGTACTTGGATCGTTATATTACACACGTTTTGTTAATTGCAATACTTAATTAACTAATCACACTAATATTATAAATGCGAAAGTTTGTGTGTAAGTTTGTACGCTTGTTTGTTCCCATTTAACTCAGTAACGGCTGAACGGATTTGAATTAAATTTGTTATGGACTTTTATTTATGGCTACTTTTTATCCCGGAATATATTCGGTTTCTATAGAATAGCGGATGAAACCGCGGGGCACAAATAGTCACGCTAACCACATTAATATTATAAATGCGAAACTTTGTGTGTAAGTGTGTATGTAAGTATGTTAGTATGTAAGTGTGTTTGTTCCCGTCCAACTCTGTAACGGCTGAACGGATATGAATGAAATTTGGTATGGAAGTAGCTTACAACCTGGATTAACACATAGACTTTCAAAATTATTTCGGGCAAATGTGATAATAACTTTTTGATATGAGCCCAACACACTGTTAAATACTTAAACCGTCCTACGCGTCTGCGGAACCCTACTAAGCATGGCCCAACATGTTCTTGACAAGTTATTGGTTTCGTGAATTCGTCGATTCACTCGCATGGTTAGTAACAAAACTGCATAACACTTAAAAATCGCATTTATTACAACCTTTTTTAGACCAGTCCCTTGTTCAATTGAGTTGAAATTGTCAATTGAGTTGTCAAGTTCCGATGATAATACAATATTATGGCAGCGAGATGATCTGATGATTGATATGAAAGTTGAAAAACAGAATTCCTCGGTAACTAACATAGATTGATAGAGTTTAGACTCATTTTGATCAGGTTACAGTACCAATAACGGATTTTATAAAAGCTTGTCTGAAAAAATATTTTTTGATCGCGTTGTTGACATGTTAGACATTGACTTCGACTTCTCGCTTGTCAGAATCCAAGTATCAGCAAATTAACCTAATTGATCAAAATTTGGACTAGATTCCTCTTTAAGATGACAAAATGCAAGGAAGTGCGATAAAATGCATGACTGTATCTGTGAATTGAAAATTGAATCTCGTTGGAAAACATCTAACGCAGTACTTACGCATAATGCGACGTGCGGCTAGAAATGGCGACTGCTTTCGCATTCATCGGCGCATAGAGCCGCATGCGCAAGTTCAAGGCTGGTCGATTCCCGCTTCCCATTGCATGTGCATACGCATGGATGTACTCAAGTTTGATTATGAGGAAGTTGCCTCTTTTATACATCGACGATAGTATAGACCTTAATTCCATGAGAATACAAAGGATTGTACAGTTAAAAAATACCATCTAATATTGACGATCCGAGGAGATCCCGTATAAGGGCAAACCAAATTTTTTTTTTGCATTGATAGTAAGATTGTGTAGCAGTTTGTTTTTTTAAGAAACCTGATTTGAAGCTTGTCTCAGCTTCGTCTCTAGGTTTTGTTGTTACGAGTAAAACGTACAAATGGTGTATGTATGTGATAAATATGCTTTGTTTTGTTTAGTATCTAATTTCGTCCACCTTCCCTTAGGAGTAATGAGATGAAGTAGAAAGACTAAGTATTTTAGCTGAAGTAGTCTTTCAAAGTTTTGCCCCATTGCACTCGAGTCCTGACTACGTCTTTGCGCATTCGCATTAATTCAGCTCACAATCGCGACTACCACCATTGTCTATCACTCCGCACAGAGGTCGGAGAACTCATAAAGGATTAATGACAAGCATTGTTACGAGTGGTTTTCATATTTCATTTTTGTGCTGCCACCTGCTGGCGGGCCAGCACCAGCTTGCAGTTTATTGCATGCTGATAGGCGTGCTCGCTGGGCCCGTGACGTACGGATAATTGGAGATTATGTGCGTATGCGCTGTATAGTGTGCTAAGCTTAGGAATTATATGGGCGTGTTTATATCTGATTACACGATAAAGTAGCAAGATCTGTTTTTTGTAGTTGCATTTTGTAGTTAAATTATTTTCTTTGAACACATCTGTTTTATATGGTTTATCAAATTTCTTTTCATCATAGACTGTCCACCGCTGGGAAAAGGCCTTCCAATTTTAATTTGTCATTTTATACTTCAATTTTGAAAAATAAATCTTAAATAACTCTTACGTACTAATAAACGTGTATCTTATCAGCTCTTAGACTTTCGCTGCTGGACGAAGCCTTCCCCTATTGGGGGGGAATAATTGAGTGTACACACTTCACACTTCGAACCCATATGCTGACTGACTGTGAAGTTACAACCTATTCCAACCTATTCTATTAAGATCTGCAACCTATTCCCATCGTTAAAGATCTTTTTTCGGAGCTGATATTTCTTTTTAAAACAGGAACCATACAACACGACTTATAAATATCCTAAAAGACAATAAATGTTAGATAAGGACAGAGTATTGGAATCGCACGCAGTTCTGGATTCTTATTTAATGTGCAATTCAAACAAATGTGTTCTTTGAATGTGCCCGTTCACTTTGACCTTATTCCACCACAGGCCAGCGTTGCACCAAACTGTTTACATAGGGCATTTACAGAATATTTGCTCGATTTGACCCCGGACAAATGCATACAGTGCATTGCATACCTATAGGGCTGGCCCTGGAAAGTAACGTAGCTCTATGTTAATTATATTTGGTTACAAGTATATTGATTGACAGTCGATGACACGGTGAGCTGAATAATGTTTCGCTCAATAGATTCTGTAGACAAAATCAATCTAAGCGAGAGTAAGAGAGTAATTTGGACTCTGAAAAGTAGTTACAGCGGCATATGAAAACCAAATTCTTAAATCGCTTTAAGGATTACCATTTTTTTTTGTTAGAAGTCGGCTACTATGCTCCTGCTGTTAAAAACTTTCGGTATTTTCTTTGTAGGCTGTATTTTTTGTAGTTATTTGTAGCAACCCTATTAATGCTATTTCATAAATGTTTCTCTATTTTTAGCCAATAACACTATTATTGGCTCTGTGCCTCCCACAAATTGTATGGCGACAAAACCCGACCAATCATATCTACCTGGCAAATCTTAAGTTTCCTTGTGAAAATTCTTTACAGTGATGATTATTTTAGCTGCGTGTACGTCCGCTGAGTATAGCTAATAGAATTTTGCAATTAAAAGTATTACTTCAGTGCCAACACGCTTTATGCCGTTCGACGCCCTGACCACATTGTCTACTATAGTTACTACATTACCTCAATGGTTACTACAGCAGAGCGTTCTTTGTGCATGTGTGAGTGACTGCATTGACATGAAATCCTTATGTCAATATGTGAACGGATTTCGTAAGGATTGTGTATTCAGCCACATTAGCATTGTCAAAGGAATACCAGTATACCTTGCAGGTTAGTATCTAATTGAAGCGATACAAACATTCTGTTTGTAATACTCCACCCAATTATGTAGCATTTAAGGAAAATATTAGTTATCAAGAATTAAATATTAGTCTATTTTGTTCAATAAATATATTATTTCATTAATTAAATAATCAGAAATACTTGTTTCATCGTCTTTTAGAGGCACAAAATATCGGAAAAAAAAAGCAATATCTCATAATTATGAGATCTCAAAACGACGCTATTATTAGGTAGGTACCTAATCGTATCATTTGCAAATCGCCAGCAATAAATTTCAGGAATTTCAAGAAATGTGACAACGAACGTCATAAACTCATTAACAGCCTTTGTTGTTTCGAATTACTTTCTCAGTAAAGGTTAAAGTTAGCATTATTGTAATTTTAATTCAACTGCTTTTAAGGTTCAATTGTTCATTTGTGAATTTCACAGCTCGGTCATTGACATACTTGAGCTCGGAAGCTTTGCTTTGAAAATGTTCTGCCTCTTCCTAGTTGATTCTTATTTGTTACCCGACTGCCCAAGAAGGAAGTTAATATTTTTGGGGTGTACTTATGTAAGTATATGATTATGAAAGTATGTATGTTTGTGTGTTTCTATATTACCTCCTGTAGCCTAAACGGTTAGACCGATTTGATTTTGACGATGTTTTTTTGTAATTTTTTGTGACTCATTACGTACGGTGTGACATAGGATACCTACCTACATTCTGAAGTCGGGTATTTTGTTTTAAATTTAATAATATTACTAGTTTCAGTTTGCATTATTTATCGAAACATGCAGGAGAAGCCTTGTTTAAGATGTTCTTGTAGGTATTTTTCAGAACTTTCTTATATCTGTAACTAGGTATAATTTACCTATCTATTGAAGTAAAGGGGATTCTACGAACTGAAAACCAGTGATAAATTAATTAAATGGATATAATATACATTTAGTTTACCACTTAAATTAGTTATTATACCTGCTGGAAATGTCTTAATTTTATTTTTTATCTGCGATCCTTAATCTGTTGGCTAGCAACCGGCCTGTTCCTACGCTTGTAAAAGCTGAATTGCGAACCGTTGCGGTCCGTCAAAAGAGAGAGGTGGCTAGTCAAATGGTGACTGGGGGAGGCACTAAGTCAGCCCATGGAGGCGCATTGTCGCATCGGCCGGCCGAAGCATCGGCCGCGCGAAAACCTGCGCGCGCGCATTCGATACTCGATAAACTAGTGACGAACTCATCGATAAGCTCCAGTGTCGATACTTACGCCGTACGTTACTATTTTTGTGCACAGTTTTTCGTTGTATATCGGAGATAGTGCACGCTGGTTTGTTTAAGATATTGGCGATATCGTGTGTATTATTTTGTGCCGTTTTTATAATCTTGTTGTTTAATAATTACAAAACGTTAACGAATTTTGTACATTTTAAACACTGCATTGATAAAGTAATTCCAGTGATAGAGTCGAAATTCTTCGAGTCTTTGTTAATTGTTTTGTTGATAGTAAACACAATCTTGATAGTAAACAATCCACGCGACACATTCCATAAATTCATTAAAATTCCTTCAAAAGCGAGCAGTTTTAGCTGGCTATATAGTGTTTGTACTCGGGTAATGTCTACTTGGGGTTGGTTTGTGTACATATCTTCTCTTCTTTACATAAATAATAATCTTTCTGTACGTGTGTTGTCACAGAACTTCTCCTAAGCCGCTTGACCGGTTTTGATGTTTTTTTTTGTATTTGATTTAGTTTAGATTCACAATTGGACCTGGTAGGTGGCTCTCCAAAAGCTGGCTTTTTTTGTCGGGCAGGGCAGTCTGTCGGGTCCGCCAGTCTTTTAAAAATATCTTTTTGTATGGCTTCAAAAAGCGTAATCATATAAATATATATGTTACGGCTAAAGCCCGAAGTGCGGCTACACCTACCGGATTGATAACGGCTAAACCTAGTTTTACCCGAAAACAATAGGCTAATACTAGATTTAACCAAGAAAAAGTGGCAATACTTAGTTCTAACTGGTTAAAACTAGGTATAGTCGCACTTCGGGCTTTAGCCGTAACATATAAATTGCAATTCAACATAAATGACGGTGCATCATTTGAGATCGGCTGGACCGATTTGGATGATTTCTTTTTTTGTGTTCGTTAGTTCGTTTGGGTTTTTTGTTTCATGTTTTCAAATGCACTTGTGAAAATTGCACTTTAAATTAATTGGTGCCGATTTCCTGATTTTTGTAGCTGATCTTCGTTACTACTACTTTCGTTATCTAATGAATAGGAAAACAGTTAAGTTTTTTAGCGTGTGTCCCTTTACTATTAAGTTTGAAAGTCCATAACACTTGTGTTGCTAAGATAATCGAAATAATCGTTCCTTTTCTATATTCAGTATTCTATATTCTTTATTCTTTTACTTTCATTTTATAATGACTTTAACTTGTTTAAATATTATTAGCGAATTGTCAGCTTATTATAATTTTTTTTTTTTTTTTTTTTATGTTACTTGGTGACGAGACGAGCAAGTCGCTCACCTGATGTTAAGCGTCACGCTTGCCCATAACAGTTCAGTGCCACCCAGAATTTTGAACTTCAACAGTTCAAAACAATGCGCGGCAATGCATTGCGCTCGTCACCCTGAGATGTTAGATGTTTAATCTCTGTATGCCCAGTAATTACGCTGGTAACATTGCCCTTCAATCCGGAACACAGTAATGCTTGCACACTACTGCTTGGCGGTTGAATAACTGGCAAAGGTGTGGTACTTCCCCAGGCGGACTCTGCAAGAGAGCCCTACCACTACAAAGAACCCTATAATTAAGTCGGCTTGTAAATTAATTTTATCTTAGCCATTTTGAATATCATTCGATACCGATTCGTTCCTCTAATCGTAGTGCATTTTGCCTGTAAGTTCTTCGCTCGAGGCTTTCATTGCTGCAATAGCCCAGCTAAAGGGCTCCATTATTTTAATGGTCTATTGCACAGAAAGTAATAGCAGATCGTGCCAGAGGCGATCACGACTTAGCTCTTTGCCAAGCTAGATATTTGATAACCTTTGTCTCTATGACACACATGACAGAGCTACAACGATTATGTTGTCACCTTGTAAGTAAATGTTATTGGAAGATGATCTGCTTTTGGGCAGCCCTGTTTTAAGATTTTTTGTCACAGATCGCGATATCTAGTGCTCGTGGTAGTAGATGTACTCGTAAGTAAGTCTTTGCAACGGGTCCGTTGCTACACAATAATGCAGCTATAGTTACCTAATCCATCGCAATTTTAACCAGCGCCCCAGTTGAATGACCCTAATTTTTTTTACAATTTAGTGATTAAGATAATTTTTATCGGTAAATAAATATTTTATAATCCTGTTTGGCGTCACTTAATATTTTATTCATATTCCTAGTACTGGTTTATTCTTTATGCAAAGCTATATAGTTAAAGTATTAGTTACAAGCGTTATTATAATCAAGCACGCTATCAACAATTAAATGTAATTCAAAACAGAAAACAAGACAAGAAAAGAATTACAATAATTATGTTCATATTTTTCAAAAACAAATCAAAAAGATAAAGCATCTATGAAAGAAAATTGCTACGTCGTGTTCAAGAGACTATCCGCCGGTGGAATCTATAGTATTCGTACTACTCTCGTATGGGTACTATGTATTAATTGTGATACCATTAAATTCGTATTGATACAATAATTATTATAGCCAATGTTTTAGTTTACTTGCCATCTCTTTTTACTATCATTACACACTTATTACGTGTGTTATTGAACCAACGATACCGAATTGTAATGGACACAGACATTAGGGACATGTAGCTAATTTAATTAGACTATCTAGCATTGTTCTGAACATCAGACTAGACCAAATGGTAGACCTAGCGGATGTAAATTATAATAAATTTTTATTTTGAGAAATTTAAGAACAAATAATGTAGGTAAACACATAATCACTTATTGCTGATCGGTTTCGGCTGGCTTCGCAAATGTAGTACTTTTCAACTCAATCGGATGAATAATACGCGTACTTATAGAAGATGACTAGACAACCATTATTTTTTATGTACAAGATGCCCATCATGTCAGAATATAAATCCATAATTCACATTAAAAATCAATTTTGACATCTGCATTAAATAAAAAACAATTTTATCTGATAAAGCAATAGTTACAAAGCCTTGAATATGAGCTAAAGAAACTGCAGTTGAGATTACCATCGCGGTTGAAAAGATTAATGATAGCACGTCACCTTGGCAAGACTCGAAGGTCGAACAAATCGAAGGGACGGGCACAAAAAGAGCCCTTTTCTCGTTTAGCACTTGACAAGTGATGGTTGGCCTTAAGCTTTTGAATGTTTTATTACGTCTGAAAATGGTAAGACTCTTTTGTTTACATACGCTGTACTCCTGTATTGAAATGCTACTTTTCTGAAATCATTGACCCATTGGTTCAAGCTTCGTACGCAGATGTGTTCGTGACATCTCGTAGCAACAGTTTCAAGTCTTGCTAAAAGTATTGAATTTAATATTGTTTGTATTGTTTGATGTTTCAATATGTGACTTTTCTAAAATTCCTTAACTTAATTTGTTAAGATGAGCGTGGCTATTTTCATTCATAAAATCTAAAGTAGCAAAAGCTGTCTTCAATAACCTTACTGAATTTGATCAGCTATTTCAAATAATAGCCTATGTACATAATATTAACCTGTACTGTAACTAATACATTTTAAAAAACAGATAATATTAGCTGGAAGAAGCTAAAAACGTGCGAACATCATTTAAGTTGTGGTGATGCAGATTCATTCCTCGAAGCAGTAAAGACATCCTTGTAGACACATAGGCTGTCAGTTGAATGATGACGTCTACTCAATAAACTTAGTTACTGTCCCATTCGCATACAATGTTATGTCTATTACTCGTACAATACCAAGTTCAGCGTTTGAATAGGGTTTAAGATGCAGTCAGAATATTTATTAGATATTTATTTTGTGGAACTTGTGCGATTTGCGTTTACTTTATTTTCTTCATATTGGCTTCTTGTTGTGCGTGGAATTTATCTCTTGATTCATTGAATATTGTTGTTCCCTATTAAATTTGTCAATTCTCTATCTAAGTTTTTCAATTTATTTTGTTAACTTTGTTGTATGTTAGTGTACTTGAACCGATCTATGGGCTAGGCTTACACCTATCTTCGATCACAACATCACGTTATCGAGATGCAACTAGTAGTCAATTGGCTTATCTATAAATAAGAAAAAGTAGCTTAGTTGATTAGTTTTAATCATTGTTTTGTTCTTATGTTTTGTCTCAAAGGACTCTGCTGGCCGTCACTATAGAGCTAAGTTTAGGTATTTTCTGCCATGTCAAAAAGGTATTCCGCACTAGTAATGCTCTTTCGTTTGCGGATATTTCACAACTGACGCTTCTTTCTTGTTCTATAAAGCCATATGACAGTCTTAATTTCTTTTTTTTTAAAGATGATCCATTCGGTACTCAAACAGTAGCGTGTATTGGTCGATGGTCATGTCGACGTGACTCAGCTAACGTAGGCGTCTCATTTTGCATGCGCGGCCACTGCCACTAGGAAATGCATTCGAGTACAAACAGGGACATGCTTGCGTAATGTCACTTTTTGTTTTTCAGTTCATTCTTTTGTTTTTGCTATTTGTATATTATATGTATATTTTATTATCTTTGATGTATATGGTAAAAAGGCTGTTAACAGAAGAACATTTTTTTACTAGTATAATTTTTATATCTCAGAGTGTAGAAAACCTAATAAATTTTATTTTATCGCGATCACACGCGTGATGTTTGTTTTAATTTTGCATAATGATATCTAACAAGCTTTAAGTGCCACGGATAGAAACACAACGGGTTCCGAAATTTCACAAAGTTTGATGAACTGCACCGGTTATGTTGACTTCAAAAATGACCATAAAAACCGGAGAGCCACAATAAAGAGCCCGCGTCCGGCATGTCATGAATATCACTTTCGATTAACGGTATATTTATACTACGATGCGACTATGAACTAATTAAAACGGTCCGCTTCTGGCTGCGTAGCGTTTTTAACTGTACCCGCGATTTTGCGAGACGAAAAAGCGGTGGATGAAAGCTTTATCAAAACACGCTGCTTTGAGGTTCGTCGACCCAACCCTTTATTGTGGTTCTAATACATCTGCTAACGAAGTTGCAATTGTATTGGCTGTTACAATTCAGAATGCAATGCGGCTCAATAAATTCGCGATTACATTTATTGGCTAATGCTTCGAGCAGGCTCGATGACATCAGGATAGTAGAGTGTGTCTAGAGGGTGATGACACGAGCCCCGGTCCTAACGGACACTTAAATTTGAACAGCTGGTTATTTACAGAAAACCTCAATTTATAGTCCATCTGACAGTTAACAATGACGCTTAATTACAATCAAGGGTAGAACAAATTTTGTTATATGACGACGGTGGGTAATTTTATTGTTTCGTGAACCAGATCGAAAACTCGGAACCACCGTTAGGTGTGAATGCTCCGATAGCGGAAACACTCGTCAGTTTTATTGGTCCCTACATTTCCGCAGCTAATACTGTGATTCCGACTGTCAGTAATATCAGATTACTACTTGGCCTACTTGCTAATGACATGGAGTTATTTTCACTGGAACATGCACGTAATGGTGATATTTTTTTTTTTACAAACCACTACTGTATTGTACTTTCAATATCTTTATATTGATTGTGTGATGTTAGAATAGGCGAATGCATATATATTATATATAGGTAAAATGCAATAGTGCAGGTATTTTGTAGTTTATATATTAATACAGAAAATTTTCGATAAGTTTTTAGTTATTGCCTTAAAACCTATATTAGGTTTATCTAGACAATTAGTTCTCGATAATATAATTAATTTTACTACCATCAGTTGATATATTTAAGACAATCAGATTTTAGTCCTGAAGTTTCAACAAGAAACCAGCCGTAATACAACGTTTCTCTATTATTAGGTTAATCTAAACGTTATAAACTTATTGTTTCCAAAAGTTACGATGTAGTTGCGAAATTTACAATACTACGAAACAATGACAAAATTCTTAAGCAAAACATTGTCAAAGATAGCTTTTGTTGGTCCTAGTTCGGTTTCTGCTTTTTGAATTATTGCCCAGAGGTCGTACAAATTCAACAGGCCCATTAATAACGCTCATTTTGTACCTACAACTTGGTCGCTACCACCAATAAGCACAGTCTATAACTAAAATAATCTAGTACTTTCTCACTGTAAGAAATGTATTCTCCTCTCAATTGGTAGTTGATGTTCTGGCACATTTTGAATTCGAAGACGTACAAAAGCGCAATGTTTCATTATACTTATCTAGTTCCTTTCGAGTTATTGGGTCAAAGCGGAGTTTCGCATTCGGTAAGAGGATTAGTACTGCTTTGGATGTATGGATTACTGTGCGGGAATTGAGTCCACTGGCCGGAAAGACCTCGCCTTTGTTCTGAATCTATTTAGATGTCTGAATGAACAAGTAATATATGAAATAAATGAACAATAAAACTAAGTATTCCATAAAAGTACTTAAACTTACTTGGATGACCTAAAATAATAATAGTTGTGTAATTTCTTATATAAAAGAAAATTAACGGAAAATCGCGTATTTCAATAATCATAAATAAATAACTAAAAACGTTTATGCTTGTAACAGTTTCCACAACTTTTAGCTTTAAAGGTCATAACTCATTCCTAATGTGCATTTCTAATGATGGATCTTGTTTAAGTCCATAAACCAGCCCCAAAGATAGAGCAGTAAATGTTTATCGTCTGTAATGATACTTTCCCTTCGCACATCATTGGATTTAAACCTTCACACACCGTAATGATCTCTCGGAAATAATCTTTCCAATTATGTCATCTGAGGCAATCACAGGACTAAATTAAACACTTTAGGTTAAGAAAAATTATTATCATGAATGGGCATTTGGAAGAAAGACCTCCACAGATTTCGAAGTCAACAGTAATAAAACTGTCAATATGACTATAGTTAGCTGATGGAAAGCGATGAAATTGAAATGCCAATTTCGACTCTCACTGAATTTTACTATGAAAACTGACGTTGTTTTAATAAAACGGGAATACTTGTCTTACGTTAAATTTAAGAAAGTTGTAAAAGATACACTGACAAGGCTGATATCATAAAGCAGGTGATTATCTAAAAGGCACTAAGGTGTGGAACCTGCCAATAAAACAGGTACATCTGAAATGTAAATGTATATAAATTATATCTAATATTAAGGTGACGTGTCCAAGCGAATGTAAATTTCTTTAGAATGAAGATTTTTGACTTTGACTATGAATAAATTGAGTCTACAATTCCGACTACAGTTTCGATCACAATCGCGACCTCGCCTTGCCTTGCAGCAAGGCAAGACGGGGTCGCACGCGTGTCAAGCTTGTAGCATTCCTTGATAAAGTTCCCCGAATTTGATCGAAACTATAGTTGGAATAACCGACTCAATTTAATGTGAGTATTCCCGTTTTATTAAAACAAAATGTCTCACTATTTCATTACTTAACTTTACAAAAAATTAGTATTGGTGGACTTTATCACACAGCGCCATCTAGCCTCAAAATAAGCAAGCTTGTGCTATGGGAACCAGATAACTGATAGAATACATAAATACTTTTTTTTCTGTAAATATATACATGTAATACATAGAAACACCCAGACAAAGAACAAACATCAATATTAATCACACTAATATTTGTCCTGGGTAGGAATCGAACCCACAAGGCTAATGTTATGTAAGTATAATGTAAGAATAGTCTTTATAACAATGAAATAATATTAACAATAATATGTACTTGTATTAATATTTTAATACCTGTGTCTGTATGTCAGTCATTGAATCTGTGACATAATTTAATACCAGCATGATAAAATCTTACACTTAAACGGCTATTACTTGTTCTTTATCCGTCTCAATTAATAACTTTAATAAAATACTTTTTTTACCTACTTGTATACATCAGTAGTCATTGTTTAATGTCAAGTCAGTAAAAATCTGTGTATATGCAATAAACAATGATATTTTTTCTGGACTGTCTCTTTACGAAAAACTGGCCTATCAGCAACGACTATTAAACTACTGCTGACATCGTTACCACATATCTCATAAATCCATTACTACCAGCCTCATATTCACACTCATTAAGTTCAATAGACAGTTGACACGTCTTATAAAATAGATAAGACCTCGGAATCAGTCGCTAGAAAGATTACGTTTTAGTTATCTGCCAGTGTTAATGAACCCCTCAAGGCCAAAGCCTCCACCAGATAAGTCTATAAAACCTTTTAGTTTTATGAATATCGATTTATTTCGAAACAAAATAATACCTACGATATCGAATATCTTTACAGCGAATGAACTGGCACTTATATTTTTTTTACGTTTTAAATAGAAATCCGTCGGGAATCATGCCCTAGACGCTGAAAATGAAATTATTAACGTGGAGTTAAAATAAAAAAAAATCAACATGGGAAGTGGAAAGTTCAGTTTTACCGTGAAAAAGGACAAAGTGAACGTTGCAGCAGCGGTCAAGACTGAGTTTAGTGTTAAGGAAAAATGTCACAAAATACAGAAGAAATTAAAGAAGACTGAAAAAAAGAAGACTGACGACACACAGGAGAAGACTATTTGGTGGAATCAATGCAACAGCTGTAAGTTGTATGGACAAAATTTTCTTTGTCCATGATTTTTATTTATGTGCTAGTGTATACTTATCGCAAAGAAACGACGAAACCAGGGATTTCATGATATTCCTAGTAATATTTTTAACTCCCTGAAGATAACGAAGAAGCGAAGATCTCAGTGTCTACAGGAGCAAGTTGGCATTTGGTCCCAATTAATAACAGATAGAAATTGAAAGTAAAATATATCGATAAAGGATTTTTTCGTAACGAACGTTTTACGAACCATCGACAAAGTGTGTTTTGTACTTTTCTTTTAAACCTCTAGATTGTATCACTCAGGAAACAAGGAAGCCGGCAGATGATGATAACTAAACTGGCTGGTAGCCATTTTGTTTTGTTATTTTTCTAGATAATTTCAGTAAGTGGTCTTAATAGATTAAGCTTTTCGTTTTCTTCCGAAAGTTCGGGGCATTACGAAGAATTTCACGAAATCTCTAGTTTCGACATCTCCTGTGACATTTACAAAGACAACCGCAAGCATTAGTAACACTATACGTGCCACTAAAGATTAAGAACCAACTAGGCTACTGACACTACCTGCCCACTGACCTCTACTGTCATAGTTAAGAATTAGGTCACCTGAACTAACGCTCTAATAACGTATACTTAAAAACGTATTTATAAAAACAAAATACTAGCTAGTGGATTGGGAAATGTATTATTACTTACATAGCTTTGCTATACCTACTGAAAACATTATTGATTGTCTCAACGATAGACGACAAACTTAGACGTGATAACTAACCATCGGTAGGGTGACCTTAACGAAGTACATTCAATGCTTAAAAAACGATAAGAAAAAGTTGTATTATAAGACCGAGAGGCCCTTCAAGGGCCGTCATGCTTGTTACGCCCTTTGAATGCACAATGAGGGGAAATTAGATCACCAAGGTTCTAACTTTTGAAATCAACCAGTACCTTTGATGTGGTATCGAGGTCAGCACAACCTTAAACGTCGCCTTCATACTCTATGGAGCCCTTCTAACGATCAAAATGACGGTTACAACATTGACTTTTGCGATTTGTTTAACCCTGTCCCTAATTTTGTTGAGAGGTCTGCCCTTGGGGCCCTTCGTAGCATAATCGGCATAACCATGTTGTGTAAGTTACGGCACTCTTTTTATGTTTCCCAGGCATTTGACCACAAACTCACCTGGTGTTAAGTGATGGTGTAGTCTAGGATGGCAAATTACACACCTACTTTGGACTAGGAACTGGCTTTCAAGTGAGGCTTCCAGAATAAATCGTCAGGTGCTTGGTGACAGATTATCTATATAAGGGTGTCAGAAAACCGCCGAGTAATAGAAATTGCTATACCAAAATGCTGGGGTTTCCTCGTAATTTTTATCGCCGGTAGCTCAAGCTCATTGTCGAGATTTGAACCCACCTGCATCGTGTGATCCAAACATGCTAACCACTGAGATATTATCGCTAGAAATCTACGTACTCTAAATTTTAAAAGTAATAACATTAAGAACATGAAATAGTAGCAACGTGATTGATTTTCTGTCAAACATAGAAGCCGTATTTGTTGACATAAGTGTGAGCCAAAAACGTTAGCCCCTATATCGCTGCATTAGCACAATATGCTGACATAGTTTTGAAAACAAACTCAAACACGCGTTACAACATAGATACACCATATATGGATGTGGCGCATTGTAAAAGTATGTCAATGGAAAGCGCGAGAGATTCCCGAGAAATCTATGCGCTAATGTCTGTCTGCGCATGCTCTGAGTTTCCACTTTCTAAACTGGCCGAGCTGCGCGAGCGGTTTATGGTTCAGGAACTTGCCTAGTTGCAGTGTTGCATGAAAGTGGCCTTATAGACATTTCCTTGAGTGGAGATTCGAAGATGATAAGTTTGTGCACGCAGGAAGAACTGAATGTTCTTCACTACACTTAACATCCTTATAGTTTGATTGACATTTCACATTGTCCTCTTTGATAGAATCTCATGAATCATGAGTACCTGATATTTGTTATCAAACAATATGTATGCTATGTAAATCTTTGAATTAAGGAAATGCAGAGCAACAAATATCTCAGTATGATTTTTCCATTGAGTTTAAAAACACATCTCGCGGTACATGTCACGATTAAGCCCGAAGGAATTTTCACACTGAGACGGTCTTGATCCCTAAATTATTTTTACAGTTACTTTCCCAAATAGACTACAATAAAAATATATGTACAACCCGTTCGCACAAATCGCAATTTAAAACGTCAGCCGTCAGACAAGTAGGCACGAGTGACTTTGGTTTTATACAAGGAATTGTGTACATTCTACATACCTACGGCAATTCTTTAATCTTCATTAGCTGCTACGATTGACAGGGGAGCCCTTCAAAACTGATCATTATCGAAATGCCCTGTAACAAGAATGGGTATGTAGATAAACCCTTTTTTGTGGGCTGGTACTCGTACTTGTATATCATGCCTTATTTGCCAATGACGATTTATTACATCGATTGTTATTTTTTTATACAATAAAGCATTTAATGCTGTGTTATTTGCTGTAGACGCGCCCATAATTATGTCTTTATCGCTTCTTTTAAATTTTTTTTTCATTCTCGGCAATTTTCTTGTTAAATTGTTTTTCTTGAATGTTGATTACAAGTAAAAAACGTGTTAAAAGTATAATTTAACTAGAAAATATAAAAAAAAACAAATCAAACCAAAGTGCTAATGAACAGACCAGCGATTAATCTTAAATTTTTTTTTTTTCTAGTGAGTGAAATCGACCAGTACCTATGGATGGTCGGAGGTTCCGCGGGGGCCCTGGCCCTCACCGGTGTAGCTGCGGCATCGGCGTTCTACCTGAGCACGAGACCGAAGCCCGAGAAGCCCCTTGTCACTCTACACGAGCAGAGTCTTTTAGAACCGGTGAGCATAACATAGAAACCGGATAGAATATACACTGCATACGTTGATATGGAGAGCATAAAGGCAAAACTGTGAAAAGAGAGCTGAAAACCACTAAGATAGACTATATACTTCTAGCAGTGAGCAAGCATAGGCTGATGATGGTGCTAAGTACCTATAATGGGGTATATATTTATATTTTTTTACATCTGTAAAGCAAATTATACGAAAGTCATATGCGTAAATCCTTAGACAATTTTTATACTTTTGTGTTTTTACGTGTAACGTGTGTTTATTTACTTTAAATAAAGAGGTATGCATTCCAGTAACACGCTAAAATTTAATAGAACAAAACAGATTTTACATGCAGCTTTTATCATTTCGATGAAATCTAGTTCATTACAAATAAACAAAGATGAATTTGAAATGGTTACGAGGATAATATAGCTAAGTACTTACCTAATAACATAAATGATAACAAACTTTTTGTTTTGATAGATTTTGAGACGAAGTCAATGAACGATACGCACAAAAATGGTGTTGTAAATTCACTTACTTATCAAACACCTGAGATAATCACTTGTTGTGTTATATAAAAAGTTAACCTTTATATATATATCTAGAAATAAATTAAGTTAATAGATTTTGTGTTGTAACTGGAAATAGAATGGAAACAATTTTACATTTTCATTTTTCCTGCACTTGTTGGATATAAGTGTCGAATAACCGTTCTAATACTACCCAATATGGTTTTGCTAAATTTTATTATGATAAGTTGAGCAGCTATCAGATCTGTTTTTTCGCATTTCACAAAATTAGGTTGATTACCAAAATTTTATTATGAAAGGTTAAAAATCAGAATCTACCAAAATATATCGTACAGAATGATATACCGACAACAAGCTGTACAGCTATAAACGTCGAAAGGGAATTCCTTTTTAATGCGGTATCAAAGTTCGAGATGTCCTAATCCCCAAACTACCGACGAACCAGAGTTGGCAGAGCGCATCTTCGAGCGGTATTTTTAACTCATTATACCACGGGCTGCCCTGCCCGTAGCTCTCCTGTCAGTACACGAACTCTCTCTAACGAAAGTGACGAGAAACTTGAAAACTCCGTCAAAACTGTCCACTTCAAGTTCGGACACCTGAACTATACCGTCTGTCAATTATTGAAACGAGTGATAAATAAACCAATGATGTTCCCCAATGGCGATAGTTGCGCAACATCTTGGTAGAATTTAACGGTGATTTTAGTGACTTGTGGTTTGATTGAAATCATTGACAATGGCGTGCTGTGATTGCTGTATCGGAGTCCCTCCGATCCGACCTCCGATAATACTCAGCGACCAATCTGAAGCTTTGAGAGTGAGTGTTAAAATATTTATGAAATCAAACTTTCGTTTACAATAAAATCCACAGAAAAATAAAATGAAGGAATCGTTTTACCATTGACATAGAAAATGAATACAAAAGCGGTCAAGATCAAGAACATTCTTAAGAAGAATTAACTGGAAGCTTCTTCTTAATATCTCTCCATTGTAACTGAATGGGTTGTTAAATTATTTTTGACAATAATTTTATAATCAAATTCACAAAATGGATTTATTGTTTCGGCAAACATTTGTGAATCTAGGAAATCTTGACTGAGGTGTTTACAGACTCTGATTTTAAATAAACAACTCGAAGTCAAGAGGATAGTGGCCTTTATTCGAAGTAGTTTCCCTTGCATATTATCTATTGCGTAAATAACAATCACTGCAAAGGCCACCACATTGTTTCTGGTTACTCATGCATCGTCATTTGGCAGAGATCGCCGCAGTATTTGTAATCGGATCATTTAAAGTCCCACTGTTGAGATACCTATGCTGTATTGAAATAGACTAACATACATTATTCTAGACGATTCTTATACTTTTTTATTTTACAGAAAGCATTAGCCCAAAACACCAAGTTGTAGAAAACTATTTTGTTGACGGCATTTCTAAAATAAAATAAATCTACAAAAATATTGGACCGTTTATTTTCTCTATTACTTATATAATCTTTTCTAGGTATTTAATCTCTTCAAATAGATTTCAAGCACTCAAAGTCGTGATGGCTACAATAACATCTAACATTTTATTAAATCTTATTAGTTATTTCCCCTAAAACTGTTTACTCACTTCAAGCTTTAATGACACAAACTGCTATAAAATATGAACAGAAATAAACAACAGGCAATTTGCTGAGACAAGAATATAATAGATGAATGTCTCGGTGATGTAAATTTTAACACAAGACTCTAAATACAGTGGTAAAAACCACGACACAGCTAAAAGAAACCCTAGTAATAAAGTTAAATTAATTACCTAAAGTTTAAAAAACAGTTACAATAGAATAACAATATTAAAATAAGTATAGCTCGTGACATTTTTCTAAATTTTTGGCAAAGCAACCAGACGGAACGCGTTAACGAATTGGGTATATTGAGAGTATTGTCAGAATGTCTAGCACCCAATTACACGTGAATATGCGATGAAAAAATTATTATGGCATTGAAATGAAGGCGTAATAGTCATACCACGTGAAAGAAAATACACAATGAAGTTTTTCTTGCATAAAAGTACCTATTTAGCTTCTAAATAGATTCAATTTATCAATGTTAGCAACGAAAGAACGCTAGTCTAGCTAATGTTTTGAGCTTAGTAACAATAATTAGACCTTTCTAAAAGAAGACAAATATTTTTTCTGTATGAAAATGTTAATGGTCGGAGGTCCCTAGTTTTTTTTTCTTTATTAGTGACGTATCTTATCATACTATAATCAACATTATTTCATTTGTAGCTATAATTAGTAGACTAATCTAGGTATTACATTCTTCTGTCAGTGTATCAACATTTTTGCATGCCACATTTGCTTTCTCTTATATGGTATATTTTTTTATTACGTATACACCCATCTCTGCGTTTGAGCACCATTCTATATCTATTCTACCTAGTTTAGTTTGTCGCAAAAAAAATGCTATGTACAAAAACATTTTTGAAATCTTAATATATTAAAGTAATCCAACACGATATGATCGATTACTTCATTGATTAGGTATGCTGCTGATGCATGTGATATTCTGTGTTTGTTCAATCATCTAATCGAATCTATTTTCACGGCTTTCAATGAGTTATGATTGACAGCACAATCTGTTTAGATGTAGGTACAACCATCTTATGCTTGCTATTTTTGAATCTATTCTTTTGCGTCAACTCGAACAAATTCTTTTTGTATGATGTAATATATTATAGTAAATCATTCTAATTCTGGTCTTCCATGGCATTCATTGAGTACAGTATGAAATCCTTTGAATGTAAAGTTACTTGCTGCTTTTATAAGCTTTCTAAGTCGATCATGATCCACAGTAAACAACATTCTTCCAAGCGTAACATGTTATGCAGATCATGACAGAAATTGCGATGGTAATGGACTGATGATGATTATGTTATAAGATGTTGTGTTTGTTCTTCATTTTCATGAGTTTTATTTTACCTAGACAAATAGAGTATAAATTATCGGAGATATTTTAAATAACACATCAAATATGAATGCAAGTCCATTAATCAGTACGCAATCGAAATTATGGGTACCGCTAGCAATATATTGTCTAGTATTTTATGTCATCCATTGATTGGTGTTTACAATCACTATTTTGTCAACAGAGCAGTCACCTGATAAGGCATTGTCGCGTGACATATTTGAATCCTCGCCAGCAACCCCGTCTCTTATAATCGTCGACGAGTGATATACGTCAACTTATATTACTCACCACGTTATTTGCACTTTGGCAAAATATAGGTATAGTAGTCTATAATACCTACTTACATAACGTAATAAAGCATTTAGATGCTTTATATTTCTGACAGGACAGCGCAGCAAGTCTTCTAAAGGAATTATAAATTCTAATTAAGCATCTTCCGAATATGAGAAACTTTTTTTGTTATGTATAATATAAGAACCACATATATGGCTTTTTTTTATTATTCTAGTCTAATTAAAAAATGTAATGTTTTTTGCAATCGCTTATTGTTAAAATAATGTCCTTATAATTTTATGTTCATAAATACGTCCATAAATATTTTTATTGACAGGAAATTGCATGTTTAACACTCGCAAAAAATGTATGTGTGTGTGTGAGTGTTCTGAAATCAGAAATCAGACATATTTATTGGCCATAAATAACATTGAATATTATAGGCAAGTCACTTTTACAAATTAAACTATGTTTAGAGTTAAATTAGGCAAACTAAACAATTTAATAATATTGTAACAGGTATGTACTTACACAAAAAGGATTCCGTGAATTTCATTGACATTTAATCACTTAATTTGTAGAACGAATTATTTCAAAGAAATGCTTAACAATCTGTTTCAATTTGCTATGATTTAGGTTCGGTTAAAGAATTAGGTAATTTATAGTACATTAATATTTTGACGTGACGGCCCTGTTACCTAGTCCATGACTTGTACAGCTCTTCCTTTTTTCGTAGATTGCACTGATTCATATCCTTATTTTTTGGTAAATTAGCCTTATGTATATCTAGCAAACTAAGTATTATATATGAAGAGAGATATTACTGTCATTATTTTGTTATTTTTTTTTTTTTTTTTTCGAAAGTACGTTACTTTAAACCGTTGATAATTCTAATCGCTCTCTTTTGAAATCTCTACACTTTTGTAATATTTGAAGCATTACCCCAGATTGTAACTGCATATCTTATAACAGAATGTATGTGCGCATAATATGTGGATATAAGAGTATTTTCATTTAGTAAAGGGTTAAGTTTTAGTAAAGCATAATTTCCGCTGGCCATTTTCTTACATATTTTGTCGATGTGAGCAGTGTGGTTATTTGTGTTGTCTATTGTATAGCCTAAAAATTAATTTTCTTTACTGGTGGAGTCACCAAAAAACTCTAGCCGTGATTAATACTTCATCACAATATTTTTATTAGAGTTAAGAATTATACCAATCAAACCATTCTTTAAGCAAATCCATGGCGTTAGTTATTTTTACTTGTAAATTTTGTATACTTTTGTCTCTAATCCCAACATGCGTATCATCTGCAAAAAGACTTATATTCAACCATTCTGGCATAGCGCTTGCAAGATGATGATGATGATTATTAACCATCGATACTTTAAAAGTGAGTCAGCTACCTAAATTTTGCATAAATCAAACAATAAAAGTATTTCGATATTTCATCACTTAATATTAAACTTTAGTTCCCGCCACAGAAACTATCCCGTGTGTGTTAAGTTACATGAGTTTGACAACCATACAAGAAACTGAAAAATGTATCCCACATTGCGCATTTCCTGCACGTGTCAACTTTGAAATTTCACGCACATCAATTTGTAGTCATTGTAAAGTTTGTTTTCAAGAATAGTTTACGCGGAAATAGTTGCCAGCCAAACGAAGCGACAATGTCAACTATTTCAGCGACACAGCGGTTTCGCTGCCAAGAGGTTCCGCTTCTCTCCAGTACCATCCTCTTCAGGGCTTTCCTAATTTATTTATAGAGAATTCAACTGACGCGTCTTACTGACCGTCCTTACCAGCCACATGTCCAACATTAATTTTGCAATTTCATCAGAGCTAATGAAACTACTGAGTTCGTTATTACCAGAATTAACATGATAACCATAAAGATGATTCATGCTTACAACAATGAAAGGATCATAAAGTCTTCTTCAATGAGCGCGTAACGCGTAATGTTAATTTTAAACGGAACGATCAAAGTCAAATTAGTAGAAGTCGTGTGGCTAAAACTGATTTTGACAGTGGTGAAAACGAAAATAGCGTGGGCAACTGTCCGATCGCGAAGTTTTTGTTATAAATACGCGGTCATACAACCGGCATTTTTCATTGGCGCGACCCGCGTGACTTGACCGACCGATGTGTGACCAACTTCCTCTTGACCTTGCATTCTAAAACCAAGATCGGAGTACTCGATTATGTGTCGCACACTATATTTTCTTCTGCTTTATCACTTTTTATTTTCAGTGACAAGACCAATAAAGGGTTAAATATTTCAACAATAAAATATTAATAAAGTAGAATCACTAACGTAAAATAAAATTTACCACTTTAATTTAGCGGTTTATATTTTGATAACTATAGGTAATAATGAATCGTATATTATATAATAATAACATATGTTCTGCTTTAAACCTGTTTGTTTTATAGCAGTTAATACTAACCGCTTGATTATTGCAAATACCTGCACAGTACGAAATACATTATTCAATTAATTTAAAACATCTAATTTACTGTCAGACTATACAAAATCCGTGAATCACTTAGGTTATAATGACATAACATTTCATGGCTGGTCTCATCTCCTTCGTAGTTTCCAGCGGTGACTTTGACCCGTACATTGTGCCATTTTTATCCGTTGTGCAAACCGCAATAATAATATACCGTAATGTAAGAGTACGAGTATCATGATCATGCTTCAAGCCAAGATTCGGAGTTAGTGGGCCAACTATGTCATTAGGTTAACGGGAGAACGTATTTGCATGAGATGTTAGTAGCTGTGCGCAACCTGGCTCGAACGATACGACTCGCTTTGGGAATACAGGCCAATGCATTACTTAGGTATTTTGTGACCGAGTGTAGGTAATGCTTTGTGCAAACAGAGGATGTTTCACTGCAGTTGTTTTGGTTATCGATCGAGGTGATAAATGGTTATGTGCCTACATTCAGATTTGTGATGATTGAGTGAATGTTTATGCACTCACTGTTTACGTTTATCATTCGTAATAAGTTAGAATAATTTTGATGAAGGCTCGATTTTAGTTATTTATGAATTCTTTATTTTAGTATGTTATTAAAATGTTAACGTCTATCTAAGAATACACCCTTATGGTTGTAAAACAAATAAATGGAAAATATATTGTTCAGTTTACTGTTTCAGCTCTACTAATGATAAGTTGACAGAAGTTCCATAATAAGCTTACAGCTGATTAAGTTCCCGAGTGTTACAAGGTTTCAGTGCATTGACCGCATACTTTTCGCAAAGCGAACCCTACAATAATGTAACAGATACTATCGCTCTTTATTTACCAAACCTTATCATACATTTCTGTAAAATGTATTCGGTTAAAATTTTAAAAGTAACCTAACACTATGCTTTCTTTTTTCTAAAAATTAATTTGTTCTATTTCAGGGACCTGAAATGGTTCGCGTGTCAAAGTTCTACAAAGAAGCAAAAAACGGTCGGTTTCTACGTTTCTTACACGAAGACACACGCACACTATTCGAAACATTCAGACGAGGCGTCAAAGAATCAAGTAAGTTGCTCGAACCTTCTAAACACTTCATGCATTTCGCTAGTCGTTCCTTTGCAAGCCATTCTCGATGATTTATTATACAAAGCTCTTACGACTTCACATAGTCTTGCTACCTCTATTATTTACATACATTTATTACACGCAGCCGTAGTAACAAATGCTTCATACACAATTGCGAACCGAGGAGTGCCTCAAGGCACAATTCCAGGCGCACCTCATTTCCCTCCACATTTCCGCTCGTTAACGATAAATACGATAATGCCCGTGTATTACAAAATATTGTTAACATTATACAGAAACTGGTTCGCAGGATACAGTTAAGTGTAATTTGTGCCACTAGAGTAGTCAGGACACTGGGTTTTTGCTCTTGTTTTCTCAGAGACAAGACTTCGTATACTTGGACAGGAACAAAATAAACTAAAAACTTCAGTTACATTGCTTGTGGAATATTCCGCAGTTTAAACACTGACTATTTTGTTTGCTTAAACTTGACAGCTTTGGAAGATTGAAGATAATAATGATAAATGGGTATGATAGGTAGCGATTTCAATGCTAAATGACAGTGTCTTGAATCCACAGATAATGGGAACTGTCTCGGGTGGCGTGAGGGACCAAACAAACCCTACATGTGGCAGACATATAATGAGACCCTCCTTAGAGCTAAGAACTTTGGATCGGGCCTTATATGTCAAGGCCTCACTCCTGGTCAAAGCACATTTGTCGGTAAGTTTGTCGGTAAGTTTATGTTAATCAATTTAAAAAAAAAATGTGCACATGACTACATTCGTTTTTTTTTTACAGGCATATATGCACAGAATTGTCCAGAATGGATATTGACAGAACAAGCTGCATACTGCTATTCAATGGTCATTGTACCATTGTACGATACGTTAGGAGCGAACGCATGTGCCTTCATTGTTAATCAAAGTATGTATTTATGATTATTCACTATCCCACGTCCATTTTGTCAACAATTTTGAACAATCTTTAGCCACAAATTGTGTAGTGCATTTTGCATTATATCTTTTTATTTCAGTTAGTATCTATACAAATTCATTGAATACTGTTTTAAATGCAATGATTGTGTGGCAACCTTTTTTCTTTTTTCACTTTATTTCATTTAAAGAGACGATAAAAAAAAGTGTGCTATTTCTAAATGCTATTTCTATTTCAGCTGAAATGACAGTAGTTATATGTGAAGATGACAAAAAAGCAAATCTTCTTCTTGATCAGTCTCCAAGATGCTTAAGGAAGCTAATCACCATCAAAGAAGTATCACCTTCAACGCATCAAAGGGCAAAAAGTCGATGCGTCGAGATATTGAAATTCACTGATGTGGAGATCATGGGTGCTCACAAAGACCATCCAGTTGTCGTAAGTTTCGTTTCCGGCATTCTGAATTTTAGCATTGGGGAATTTACATCGGGTCGCCACTAGCCAATAGATGCGACAATTTCTGAATCGCGGTGATGAATTTATCCATGATTTAAATACCGTTTCGGAGATTTAACTGTTCTGATTTAGTATTTAATAGGTTTTATTTGTAAAAACATAAAATTGAATGAATGATAGGGGTATCTCAATCATCCCGACCGGTAAAGAAGTATGAAAAGAAGTTCCATAGATATTTTTTTTTGTGAAAATGGTCATCAAAAAAGCATTTCAAGTTTAAAGTATTTAAGTCTAAGGGATAAACTTTGTGAAGAAGTTCATTTTTACTTTGTATTTGTGAACACAAAATCCGAGTCTCAGTTCTGAGCCGTAAAGTCGCTTACGAAGTCGCGGGCATCAGCTAGTCTTAATTATAATTCTAGACTGGTTCTCCTACCACTGATATTTTTGTATAGCATTGATGATCAATTTTTTTTATTTACCTTACACTTTTAACATCAAATTTTGTGTCTGTTTTGCCTAAAATCTTATGTAATCTAATAATCTCAAGAAGTGTAAAGGGATAAAGAGTAAAAGAAAAATAGAAATGACAATCTGAACTTTTTAAATAGATTTTACGAGAGGCTTAACAAGTATTGTTTGTCTTTTTTATAGCCACCAAGACCAGAAAGTCTTTGCACAATTTGCTATACCTCAGGGACTACTGGCATGCCAAAAGGTGTGATGTTGACACACGAGAATGTCGTCGCATCGATGTGCAGCGTCATCATGCAGTTGGGAGAACACAGGCCTATGAAGCATGACGTTATGATTTCTTTTCTGCCGCTGGCACATATGCTTGAGCGGTGTTGCGAGGTTTGTAATTTTTATGTTATTCATTATTTTTTCTTCACGTTCAAACTCATCGTTTGACAATTAAAATGTAAAACTTTGGGTTCGGTTTGGGTTTTTTATTGGAAAAATATGTACGTTTGGCGACCAACTCGCCTTTGATGGTAAACTTTGATGGTTGTGGACGACAAGACATGTGTGTGTGTGGTTTGCAGATATTTGCATACGAGCGAGTTGACACTACACTGGAATGTAATCTTTAAACACGACTTTGCTTATATGACGCGTAACTGGATTAAGATTGCAGCCTCACGAAAAACCGGGAGCTATTGTTGAAAGTATCATAATTGAGCAAGTCTTGCGGTTTTTCGATCTGTCATCAATCGTCTAAGCAAGCGTGCTAAATTTTAGATACATTTATATCATTACATTTTACGAGTAGGTAGTGGTCAACCACTAAACTTTTAGTCGTAAAACCACGCAAGGATGCGCGGTTGATTGTGTTTACGTTGAAACTGACACGTCCAGTCGTTATTATTTTATTAGGTAATTTCTGGCTTTAATGCATTATTATTACAGCTGAGCGTCCATCAGCGTCTGTGAAACGTTATTGAAGATAAATTATTTTGTTGTTGATTTAATTAAATTAGTCATATCCAGAAGCCACAAGTCATGTGAAAATGTATGCGAAGTAATAATAGTAATAGTAGTTTAGTAGTAATGTAGTTCAGTGATTGGCTAGATCGGACAACATGCAGTAGGGTAGTATTTAGTGCCCGTATCTCAATAATAAGCTTGATCTTCGGCAAAGAAAAATATCGTAATGATTATATGTCTATTCTAGTATAGAATTGGCTAATTCCATCATCAAATTGAAAACTTATCCACAATTGCCCGACGATGTATTTTGGCTTCGTGCTTATGCGCTACTAAAAATGATAATACTGTATGCTCTTTCCAGAACGCTCTCTACATGGTTGGCGGTGCTGTAGGTTTCTACAGCGGCGATATCAGGCGCTTAGCCGATGACCTCAGTGCGCTGAAACCAACAATGATGCCAGCCGTGCCGAGACTGCTGAACAGACTTTACGACAAGGCGCAAGCAGAGATCTCGAGCTCGAAGATCAAGAAGCTGCTATTCAATATGGCACTGTCGGCGAAGGAGTCAGAGTTGAAGAGGTCAGTTTTGTTCATGTGTTTAAAACTCTTAAGATCAGGCCCTAATGTACAGAAACAGTATTAATGGAAGCACGAGTAATTTTCTTCTTCGTATCTAATCGAATCGTTCTTCGTATTTTTCTATTCTTATTCTTCGATTGTTTTTATAGATTGATAGAAAAGATTCTTGCTCATTGTGTTATTCAAATACAAACATGCTTGGAGTTCCTTCAAAATCACATTGTTTACGTTAAATAGGCTTTCGTTTAATATTGTTTCGCTAAAGTGCTCCAAGTGCTTTGATCCAAGGTGGAAGTGCCACTCCGAAAATATTTACCCCCTTTTCATTTGATACTCTGATTATATCAAGTCCAGAAACAATGGCACAGGCAGGTACATTTGGCTCTCCTACTTTTTCAGAGGCATCGTCCGCAGCGACTCGATCTGGGATAAACTGGTGTTCCGCAAAGTGCGCGAGGGCATGGGCGGGCGCTTGCGCATCATGGTCGTCGGCTCCGCGCCACTCGCTGGTAACGTGCTCACCTTTGCGAGATGCGCTCTTGGATGCCTGGTGAGACTATTATCCATCATATCAGTATATCAATAAAATAAAATATCAGTAAAAAATAAAAACCTTTTGATAAAGCCTTTTGATTGGATTCAGTAGTCCTTTAATTTGATTAAGGACGCAATTTTTTAAAAATATGAAAATATTTTAAAATTATAACTAGAAGGTATTATTTTTAAAATGACTTTAAAACAAAATTATTGATATTAACATTTTTATATACAAATTATAATGTTAACATCGAATTAAGAGGCTCAGTATTGTCAGATTGTCTCAGATTGTCTGTTTCACTGGACTACTGCATTGTTTTATAGCTACCACATTGAACAAGATAACAAAATATAAAAATTAATTGGTACATAGTTCATTATTTGCACCTGGTTAGGTATAGGAAACTGAAAAACAAGATAAACTAAACATATGGTTTGCTTCATATCACTCTTTGGCATTTATATACAATTATAAAATACCCTTTAAAACGACCAACGATGCTGGAAATATTAACGCATTGATTACACGTGGACTCAAACTTTATTTGGAAGCAGAAAAGCTGATTTGGCAAATCAACTAAAACAGTAAATCAAAGACAACTAGTGTACTTACAATGATCTAAATCAAATTAAAACCAGATCACTCCACCAGCTATTTTGACGTCAAATGCAAGATAATTACATCAACCGCTTAAATATCACAGAAATTTCAAGATGTAAACACGCCAATTAGTTACGCTTACAAACTCATCATGCAGAACCCTTAAAAGTTATTGCTTCTATCAATTCAACGCATGCCTATTAATTATATCCAGCCGATGGAAAACTGCCAAACGCTCCGTCGATATTTTAGGACCATCGCTAGTAAAATGTAGAGTAGGGACATTTTATATCATAATCATATTTCACGCGAGGTCATGTGATTATTTTTATTTAGTTCTACGTCTGTAGCTATGTGGTTTTCCGATTTCATTGTTATTGTGCTCGTTAAATCGTATTTTACTCTCTTTCGCTATTTTCTTTTATCACTACGTGCTTCAACATATTTGTTTCTTTTTCCTCAATTATGTATGCACCATACAGCATGTACGATTTTTTGCTTTTGTCCTTATTGTTGGCAATATCATTGATTCTATTGTTATCTCACGCAATATCATTAATTTAAAAATGAAAACTCATTTAAAAAACAAACGCGCACAATTTTCAAATTTATCAGCGAGAATGTTATCAAAAATATTTTCGACAGTTACTCAACTAATAACTTTATATTCAATGTCATTGCCCCTACCAACGCTATCTTAATCCAATAGTTTATCTCATCGTATTTCACGTATCGTTTGCCAAATCTGTCGCGACTGAATAGTTTAGCATAAATAAATATTCTATTGTTGTGATGATTACTCGGGCTCGGGTCAGAACCAGTTGAATTATGCAGAGCTGTGATTAGATAGAAACCGGTTCAAGACTCAATTTAGGTCAGAAAACGAATTAAACTGTTTCACTGAAATGTACTATTGGAATTCCATAACTTATAAGCACATCATGTCCTACAATTGGCCATAAATCATTTTACATAATTTAGCCTTTTACATCATCACCATTATCAACTATTTCCACCACCGGCTTCCTCATCGGTACGGTTTAAGTCGGTATTTATATGCATTGTTTTTTTCATATCTTCTATCTGTTACATAAATGTGTGTTGCTATATATTTTTTATAAATCGTCATTTTGTTCCCCTTCTTTTTTATAAGGTTAAATATTGTAGCTTAAACGCATATTTTAGTGTCGTGTAGCACCTACACTAAGAATTACTTCATTTGTCGTTACTTCTTTTGTGAATTTGACTCCGTAGCGGCATCATACATAAAATTAATTGGTTCAGTCACCTATGAACATGATACAAAACAAATAAAAAATAATCTGTAAGTTGTTTAACTTATGACTAACCCATTGTTGTAGTACATCTCATGTTACCAAGTTAACGGTGACATCTCTTAATTTTGTATCATCATCATCACACCCACAGCAGTGTGAACGACCTTATGAGAATTATTATTATTCTTTTCTCGTTCAATATGTATGTGAATCAGTTAGTTTATTGAATAAGTATTAAAATTAAATTTTCTTATATTTTTTTTTTAATATCTTTAAAATTATAACTGTATTGCCTTGGTTAACTGTATTGCCTTGGTTGAGAATTTCTTCGTTCAATAAATGTAGGCAGTAACTACGGAACTTTTGAAATAAAGTCCGCAATTTATTTTATTGATCTTTCGTTTAATATATATCTCGATTTCCTGAAAAATGGACAATGGATGGAAATCTATTAAATCAAAATGATGTCCCATTTTTAGTTAAAATTAGGGAACAACTAGACGAGAAAATGCAAGTTGTTCCTAGTCACAAAAGCATTTTTTTAAAACCTTTTTAGGGTTCCGTAGTACTAAAAGGAACTCTCATAAGTTCGTTATGTCCGTCTGTCTGTCTGAATCATTTACAGCGTTATAACTTCCAAAGTTATAAACCTACATGCATGAAATTTTGCACAACGATAATCAAAGTGAAATAAAAAACTTTGTTTTGTAAAAAAAGGCTATCATACACCATTTACTTTATCAGACATACAGTTTGGGATGGGCCGACAAAGTTGCTTGCAATGTGCCCCCTCCTGCCTTTTCTAAAGTATACATCTCAGAAACTTGTTATCTTCCATGTTGATAGACCGCAGTATAAACTTTATTTTTGAATTATTTCGAGCAACATCTGATTATGAATTTTGGAAATAAGCTGAAAAAAATTATAAATACTTCAAACGTCCTACGGAACCCTACTAAGCATGGCCCGACATGCTCTTAGCAAATGATTTATTATTTGATTAATACGTGGTTTGATGATTTCTTCGTTAGGTGGCAAGTGAGCTTGATTGGGACTGCCACAGGGCAACTTATCAGATAAGATAGTTGTGGAAGACCCAAAGATTAAATATCTTTGCTTTTAACCAACAGTGGGTTGATAAAATGGCTGTTGATAAAGTAAAAGATGTATTTTTTGTGCTTTTTTACAGATCGTGGAAGGATACGGGCAGACAGAGTGCACCGCGCCGGTCACTCTTACAGTTCAGGGCGACCATGTCCCTGAACACGTTGGGCCTCCCGTCGCTTGTTGCAAAGTGAAGGTGAGCTTTTGATTAGAGTAGAATAGTAATAAAAACTCCGAAATAAAAAATATAAATATTTGGTGACGATAACAGTTTTCCCCCGAAACGCTAATTTCATCAAAAATGTCGCTAAATTCACTATCTCTCTCTATTGCACTCATGGGAAACAGAGCGACAGCAATACAGTTTTCAAATACCTAATTTGCCAAAACGTCGCGGACCAATGACCCTCTTAATCGGTCTTGTGTTATCCTCTTCTAGGTATACGCTTCCATGACAACAAGAAATTACATTGATTGAAGCGATTTTTAGTATTCTGACAATGCGGATGTTTTTGCGTGATACCAATAAGTCACACGGATAACTTCAAGAACACTTCAAATCTAATTAAAGCCTCTGGCTGATGTTTAGCTATTCCATGTTTGAAGACACAACTGTCATGTTTTGTTCAGTGACTTATTATAGAATATAAGTATCATACCGGCCTTATATCGATCACGGATGATCACCAGACCATCATATGTTGAATAGCAATCGATAGCAATGAATCATATCGAAAAAGTGACTAACAAATAAATCGTTTTGCCAGCCCGATTGAAGATTAAAATATCAACGGCTGTCAATACAAGTGCATCATATATTTTGATAAGTGATTGCAGTTAAAAGGTTCAAAAGCTGTATTTTCCATTGCCTCTATCCGTCGTCAGATGGAGGCGATGGAAATTTCAATTTGGGTTGGAAGAAATCTTACCAAGAGTTCCGATTATGTCATCTGTTATTTCAATAAGCTGTGGTATTTTTAAATCATCTTCTGCAGTTTCACACAGCTGTCTTATTTCATAGTTGACCTTCTCTATAATAGTTATGAGGACAGTTGGTCATGTGGGCAGGTTGAGTATGTCCTCTATGAAATCCGTTATTATTTTTACATATGTCACGTGCGTTTTCGACGTAGCTTTAAACATTATTTATGACGTCCGCTAATGTCCGCATTCGAAATGATGTTGAATGTGTTTATACACTAGTGTTGTATTTCATACATGTGATCTTTGTGACGATGAGAAAACTGAAAACTGAAGCCTGGAATTCTAAGAAGTATTGGAAATACTAACGGTGACGACGGCTACTAGATTTTCGTCTACGAAATATTAGTCTTGTGTTATCAAACTATACTAACAATACTAACTGGATTAGAAATATATGACTTTCATATTATCATCACCCATAAGCAAAAATCCAACGGAGAAGTTTTGCTGTCATTAATGTGTTTAAATAAGTTAACCAAAGCATCCAAAGGAGGCCAATACTCAAAAATGTGATGATCACTTTTCATAAGCTAGAGCTGCTTCCCTAGTTACTTCTTTAAATATTTTTCGTTAGTATAATTCTGCACTGCAAATCGAGTGAAGGATTTCAAACTGTATTCCCTAATTCACTCACTACAATATATGTTTTCAATTCCTTGTGAACAAGATCTCTGAGAATACTTCTTGTTTTGTACCCCAGCTACTACTCCTTGTATTTCAATATCTTGTCTATATTACCAGTTAGTGGACGTGCCCGAGATGGAGTACTACGCGTCGCAAGGACAGGGTGAGGTGTGCGTGATGGGAGCAAACGTATTCAAAGGATACTTCAAGGAGCCGGAGAAGACGCGGGAGGTGATCGACCAGGACGGCTGGCACCACACCGGCGACGTCGGCAAGTGGCAACCTGTAAGTACCTATATGTGTGTGTGTGTGTGTGACTTGAATCCATAGAATGTGTACTTGCAGTATTTCGTAGATAATATACTAAATCGGCAGGTCAACCAGACCAGACCATTAGTGGTGGACGTAAGTGGTGTGAAGGTAATGAATGGGGAGTGGTGTGTAGCCCGTTAACATGAAATTGGACATCAACGCTGAAACCATCATCATAATATAAATGGTATTAACTAAAATATGCTATATGATGTAATTTCTGTATTTCCCGTGTCAGTGTATTTAGCCAAGAGTGGTAAAGCAGAAGCTAAAAAACAAAGATTTATGTCTTTAAGTCGTGAATGTGTCTAGCTCAGTGGGAGCACGCTCACCTCATATTATTATTAGTGGGGTTGTGGGTTCAAACCCCAGCGGGCCCGTAGCAATGAGTTCTTTGGAACTTACGTACGGATATATCACTGGCTTTTCGGTGAAAGAAAACACGGTGAGGAAACCTGCATATTTCCGGAGAAGAAATTCGATGAACTATTAATCTGGAGTATGTAAATCCGCCAACCCCCACTGAGTAAGCGCGATGGATATGGCCCAATCACCCTTCGAGGATAGGCCGATATCCCAGCAGTGGGATGATAGGTAGAATGAGGAAGAGATTCGGGACGCAGCTACTTATTGGTGTGTAGGTTTTTATTAATCAATAATGAATTTAGTGATCCTAAAGAATATTAATTATGTCAGAGTTTTTTTTTAAAGATAAATATTTTATTTTCAGAATGGCACGCTGAAAATCATAGACAGAAGAAAACACATCTTCAAGTTGTCACAAGGCGAATACATAGTTCCTGAGAAAATTGAAAACTGTTACATTAGGAGTCAGTACGTCGAGCAAGTCTTCGTACATGGCGAATCTTTGAAGGTAATTTTTCGATCGATGACGACAAAAAAAAAATAGTAGAACCTGCATACCAAGTTTCTTCAAGATTGGTTGATAAATAGGTACTATCTGTAAAATCTTCTGGCCTGGAATTTGTTTTGGCTCCACACGTCGTGCATTCAGCAAGTGTCAAGTATAGTTTCACAATTAAAACAAGTATCAGTCATAGTCTAAATCAAGACACGGTCAAGTAACCCCCGGTAAAGTAGTGGAGACTTTACTAGAGGTTTCCATGGAGCTTTGGAAACAACACTCGAGCACGTTCACGAACACTAAATGGATAAAACTCCAGCATTATTACACATCAACACTCGAAATAACACAAGTTTTGGAAAATAATACAATGATGCGACATGACATGTTCACGTTCCCGCCAAAACCTCTAAATGGTATCCGATTTAGATTTGTTTTTTGCATGTTATCTACACCGTTAAAAACTATTCTAATACAGGATTTTAAGGAAAAAAATGGTATGCTAAGCCGAAAGGGTATCATAGTACTCATAATTGTTAACAACTTTTACTATGGGGCAGATCTGTGTGATCTGTGCTATGGGATCAAACCCGAAATCGAGAAAGTACAGTATCACAGCTGTCCCGTAACTTTTCTATGGAACAGCTGATTTTTCCCCCAAAGGGGGGGGGGGGGGAGTTTGCATTATTTTAATATATTTCTAGTACATGGAGCAGATATGATCACTCTTTATAGGCATATACAACATTCGCCATAATATTGATAATATTGATTAGACAGGGAAATAAAAAAAATAGACTATAATATAATCGGAACGCTAGTTAGAACATAACTTTTTTTTTTCCAGTCATGCATAGTAGCAGTCGTGGTACCAGACGTGGACGTGATCAAGTGCTGGGCTCTGGAGCACGGCATCAAGGGGACGTTCACCAACCTCTGCGAGGACCCTAGAGTGAAGACGATGATTCTAGAAGACATGCTCAACTGGGGCAAGAATGCAGGGTTAAAAACTTTCGAACAGGTAAATAAGGACTTTGGAAGCGGGAGGATTTTTTTTGTACCGCCTGGGGGTACTTACCGCTCGGTAGCACCCTCTTGTCTAGAGACCGAACGGAAAAAAAAAGTCCCGTTGTTCACAGTAATGATGAACGCTATTTAAATGTCCCATTCGTTCACGTTAACGGTGTTAAAAGGGGTGGGTTGCCATAATCACAATCACAGGTCGCAGAACACTCGCCGTTTACTAAGAGGACGTTGCTACCCAGCCTCCGATGGTTCTGGTCGCATTTTTAGGACTTACCAAGATCCATCCGTTGTTATATTCAACTAAAGCTCTTTTTTTTTAAGATTTCTAACCTTAGGTATGCGCGTGACGTTCATCCATGGCATTTTACATTGTATATGCCATATTCTTTGCGCATGCTAGACACAGCGTAGGCAGGCCTCCCATAAGGTAGTCCGATGACATTGTTAAAGTCGCGAGCAACCGGTAGATGCAAGTGGCAGATTGTCGTTCAGTATAGCGTTCTCATCATCATTGGCAGCTTATTCAGCCCACTGCAGAGCATAAGCCTCCTCCCTCTTTCGCCAATCTACCCTGTTTTGTGCCAATCTCGTCCTGGTGTTGCCGCAAAACTTTTGGATGTCGTCACGCCATCGCTGTATCGGTCTACCAGGGCTACGCTTACCATCACGTGGCCACCATTCCGTCAGAGACCTATAGCGTTTTAAGGGAGGCCTATGGGCCTGTAGCGATTTCTAGCTGATGATAATGATACTTTTTTTGTATCGGGGATGACATGGAACACGCACAAAGACATAGACAACTATCACCCAGACCCAGAGCACATCACACAAACAACAATTAACATTTATGTATTATTATCAATTTTTCAGGTGAAAGACATCTATCTCCACCCAGACCCGTTCTCGGTCCAAAACGGCCTACTCACACCCACGATGAAAGCGAAGCGACCAGAAATCAGGAGCTACTTCAAACCACAGATAGAAGACATGTATAAACAGCTTGAATAACGGTAACAAGTACCATAGCTTTTACATGTAACCAGCGATCCGATTTCGTTACATGTCAAATTCGATCGCAATGCGATTAAAGGAGACCGCCACTAGTGAAACATCACCATATTTTTTTGGTGAAAAAAGTATTCTCTGAATGGATGGGTCGACGTTGACGCCTAATCTCATTGCGATTCAACTTTTACGGAAATCGAATTGCTCTGTCGTTTGACGTTGAAGGGATAAAATGGTCCGTTTTATGCTGAAGTGAAGCGAACGTTATGAATGTTTAAGTGAAAATTTGAATGAACGTATCATTTTCGTCAATATTCGAGACGCCTGTAATAAATTTAACTGCAATTAGTCTAAGTGTGAAATTGACAAATATTTTATATTTGAAACGTTTATCTTCGTAAATGCGGAGATGGACGTTTTTACGTTGAAATTAATATACACGTTTGCATCGAAAGTGTGAATGATAAGTTTTTTTTTTATCATAGAAAACTGATATTGTGTCCCTACGTCTGAAAGAATGCAGAATAATGTTCTTTACGCTGAAATTAAATAAACTTTAAAAACGACTTTGAAGAGTGTGTTTGTATTATAATTTTATATTAACTCTGCAAAGTTATGCCTTGAAAATTAAAAGTTTATCTATTTAACTACTACTTGCCTTCCACTTTTCACAAATAAAGTATTAAAGTACAACTCACAGTACCACGCTTTGCGAAATAAATGATAAGGTATCGATTAGGTTCGGCCAACAAAAGGAAAATTTTGACCAAACTGTTTAAATTAGGGTGACTTTTTTTTCGTTATTGCCATCTCGGGTAGGTAGAAAGTGTCGGATAGCGGGTCGAAAACATCCAACATGTAGTTTTGGCGGGAACGTGAAGAATTCATGTCGCGTCATTTTATTATTTTCCTAAACTTGTGCTATTTCGAGTGTTAATGTGTAAAAACGGTGAATTTTTACCCATAAAGTGTTCGTGAACATGCTCGAGTGTTGGTGAATGGTATAATGTCGTGAAACCTGAATTTTCGTGTTGTTTTCAGAACTCCTTATAGGGCTCTTGTAAAGTTTTCACCGCTTTGCTGGGGCATGACTTGGACTTGACCGTGACTTGCTTTGCTCGCCTTTGACTATGACTATGACTTGTTTGATAATATATAACAAAACTTGAAAAATTTATATGTATACCTACTTGACACTGGCAAATGCATAAGACGTGCGACGCCAAAATCCTCTTAGGAGATGAAACCCAAAAAAAAGATCCAACATCAAGACCAAAATTTAAGTACTTTCTATCGGTTAACTTATGAACAAGTGTCGTTTTAATTGGGTGCAATTTGTACATATTTGATTATACTGTAGATATATAACGTATCCTTTACGATGGCAATAAAGCTGAGACATTGTTTCGTGGTCAATTATAGAAAATTTCCGAAGACGCATTTTGCTTCATTTTGTATTTAATAACTTAGATAAGCGACCTTTAGTCTAGACACTTGTATCTTATAATACATTCTATTACAAAAAAAGGAGTGACTGTCATGTGAGTCATTTGCACCGAAACGTATTATTAATTTTGTGTTTGAAAGAAACCACACCGCATCGTCGGCCATTTCATCGCTTACCAACTGGCGAGTTGGTGGTCAAAAGCAGACTTAATTAAGAGTTAGAAAACAAACATCAACCATTATTTCAATAGAAATACTTGGTAAAATATCTTTTTTTGAATCTAAACCTACATTGTCATTAAATAATTATAGTAACACTCGAGCTCTGGGGCGCTAGTCTCGACTTTTCGCTACAACACTTTGCGACCGAATTCGGTCGCTATGACGCAAAAATTCGACAACGAACACGAATTGTAAACGAAAAAACGCAAACATAGCATAACATTTTGCATTTTGCGAAAATTCAACGCCATGTTTGCGTTTTTTCGTTAACAATTTGTGTTCAAAGTCGAATTTTTGCGTCATAGCGACCGAATTCGGTCGCAAAGTGTTGTAGCGAAAAGTCGAGACTAGCGCCCCTGTAAAGGAATTGCCTATAGCAAATTTTTGTAGTATCATTAAGAATGCGTAGTAAAATTACGTTTCATATAATTAGTAAAATTTTAAGGCAACACAACAATAATTATATACTTAGATGCAAATTAAAGAAAATAATTAGTGCAAAAAGTCAAGCTAACTAATATTTATTCTTATTTGATTTTTCAAAATGCAAGTGAAATGCAGTTAAACAAATCACGTTAAGGTGCAACGTTTCGCTCAGGGCGCGAAATTCAAATTTTCTTGCGTTTTCTGTTAATTACTCATCGTAGGTTCATGAAAACTAATTTTGCGATAATAAATAGATTGTTTCAAGAAATTACACCAACCAAAAATTCATGTTAAAAGCTAGTATAAGTACATTTCCCACTAAACCAAAAAACAAGATGAAAATCAGCTTATTGAAATTTGTAGCTAAACCAATGTTATCTAGGTAATCATTTTACCCATAATTTCTTAAAACAACTTATTTATTGGCGAAAAATTGGTTTCAATAAATCCACGACGACTAATTAAGCTGTAATTGACAAAAAACACAAGAAAAATTGAATTTCGCGCGATGAGTGAAACGTTGCACCTTAAAAGAAAGCTCATCCACTCCATAAAAAAATTCAAATGACGTGCTGTAAAAGAGTACCTAAAATGAATGTACCTACTTTTAAAATACTTAAGAGTAGTATTAAAAACGCCGTCAAAATTTGGATTCACAAAAACAATATACTCTAGAATAAGTAAACCTTTTGTAATAAACGCCGTGCCTTTTAACCAAAGTTCATACGACAATTAATTATGTTCAAATAATTCAAGATAAGAAATGTCCGTTCCCATATAACTCGAGATAAATGAAGTTGTGATGAGAGCAACAGATCTAAAATAGAAAAATTATGAAGTCAACATAACTTTATGCGCATGTGGCATTTGGATATTGAGTCGCAAACAACTATCGGTATGCGAATATACATCCTAAGCATTTATTATCGAAGCTACATATTGAAGTGGACGGATATGCGACAGCTAACGTTATCTGGGCCGCTAGTCTCGACTTTTCGCTATGCACTTTGCGACCGAATTCGGTCGCTATGACGCAAAATTCAACGCTATTTTTCGTTTTTCAGAACAATTAGTGTTCGTCGTCGAATTTTTGCGTCATAGCGACCGAAGTCGGTATCTATGACGAAAAATTTAACGCTTTGTTTGCGTTTTTTCGTTAACAATTCGTGTACAATTCGTGGCCGGCTTGCAAGGCAACGTTAAGAGTGTGCTAATCGGAATCGTACTTTATTGTCAGTGAGGGTGTATATTCACATGCGGGCAATTAGCGGGATCGCGGATTCGAAGTTTTGGTCGTCTACTATGGAAAGACACATTAAAAAGCACGAATGTTTTTGTTTTATTACGTGCTAAGTTTAAAATATTTATTTTCAGTGTGTGAGGAATTTGATTCCAAGACTGGGTTAACAACATAAACGAACATAGAGGCTTTTTCGTTCAAATGTGCAAGTAACTCCAGTTTCGAAGTATGAATCTCTTGTATTGTTGATCGAGGTATTTTTGGTTTATTTGATAGGTTAAAATTTATTCTATATAACGTGACATAAACCTAGATACTATCGCACCGTAGTGTAGGTATAATTTTATATTCTTTAGTAGACATAATGCAATATTTTAAGTTGCTTTGAGCGAACGTTAAGGTTTCATGTTGTTCAAACCAAAATTTTGTTGTTATTGGTGCAAGTTGTACTACATAATTTATTTTTAAATAAAAATCTACAAAATTATCTATGTGTATTTCTATTTTATTTTTTCCTCCTTACGAGTATATTCCTTTTCCATAACAATTTATCTGTCGTTGGAAAAATCCAGCATAAATAGTATATTTTGTTCCCAGAAGAACAAGTGTGCAAGCACTCAGTGATAGAATGGAAGGTTTTTTGGTCAGTTCTGCTACTCTCCACTAGATGGCAATACTTTGCAGTTCGTTTTGTAACTTTGACGGCGAAAGAAGAAAACACCGATTATAGCTATAACTATAGTGATTATACAAACTTAATCATTAGCCCCATTATTAATAAACGCGGAGAAGCCTAGGAGCAGTTACTCAGTCTTCTGTCTTTTTCAATCGAGTTCTAATTTCGAAAGAGCGAAAAGGACAACACTGGTGTTTTTTTTTCTCTTATGTTTTGGCTCTACACTTTGTGTATTTAGCCAGTGTCAAGTATTGTAATATTTCAAGTGAAGTCAAATATTTCACAATGAAAATAAGTTGCGGTAATACTCTAAGTCAAGCAAAGTAAGTCATGGACAAGTCCACGTCATGTCCCAGTAAAGTGGTGGAGACTTTACTAGAGGTTGCTATGGAATTTCGGAAGCAACACGAAGAGTCTCGTTTCACAACATTATACCATTCACCAACAATTAAAACAAATTTATTGGCGCAAAATTGGTTTCAATAAATCCACGAAAGCTATAATTGACAAAAAACGCAAGAGAAATTGAATTTCGCGCGATGAGCGAAACGTTGCGCTTTAAGCGTTGCGATAAAATTGAATATGAGAAAAACTTCCAAAATTGAAATTACCTCACGAGAACACACGTAACCGCCAATTTTTTAATCCGTTACATGCGACCCTATTTGATAAATATATTAACTTCGGACTTTATTACAATTAATTTGTATGCAGTTAATGGCATAATTACAATCAAGATGATAATCTACTCGTGCTAAAATCCACCACAAACATTTTTTTTTTTTTTTTAATAGTTTCTAAAAGTTGAAGTAAGTAAAAGCCTTAGGGTGTCTACACATGGCCTGACCTGACACCGTGTGACAGGGACACCTATATTTGAAATTTACGGGAGCAAAAGAAACAAACTATTAAGGTTATAGCTTCTCCCTTTCGCTCCCCCAGAAACTTAAATATAGCCATCTCTTTCAAACGATTTCAGGTCAGGCCATGTAGCGAGGCCTTAATGTTCGAATTCTTTCGCAAGTTTCGAATCAAACGCATATTATAAGAGGGAGTTTGGATTATCACATCATACCCCAATAAAAAACTTTTATTGTTTGGATAAGGTCGCGCTCGTAGTGTTCTATTTTGGACGAAAATGCAAATTGGAATGAAGATTTATTTCGCAAAATGGCTCCTGAAAAATAAACGTAATACACAATTATTTTTATTTTAACGGGAGAGTATATACCAAGTTTTGTATCCATCCACCGCACAAATAACCTGACCACAGGAACTGTATAATTATCCGGGATTAAAAGTTAGTATAATGTAGATATCTGTTTACTAAAGTTTAATTCACTTTCTTTAAATGGTTTCAGTTATTCAGTTAACTATTAATTTTTACATGAAAAAATATATATATATAGATTGTTAGTCTAGGGTATAAATACTACAAATTTCAGTCAGATCCACTATTATAGAGCTTAATGAGTATATCTATCCTACGTAAACTATTTAACTACTTTACCAGGATATAAAATAGATCAAGTCCTTATCAAGACTATTAATGCTATTAGTAACCCCGACACCCAATTTCATCTAAAATTATACAGCCATTATAAAGTTAAGGAGAAACAAAAATACTATCAACAAAACTTTATTTTTCTTTTTTTATGCTGATTTTGATAAAACTATGAAACAAGTGTTTATTTTTATTTTAACAGTACACGCATACCAAGTTTGGATTCAATCGAACCAGAGAATAAAATGTGTCATACAAACTGTAACACCCCATTTCACCCTCTCATGGTTGGTTTTTCGAAAAATCCTTTCTTAGTGTGCGTTACACCCCTCCATAAACGTGCTCCCCAAATTTCAAGTCTGTACGTCAACTGGTTTAGGCTGTACATTGTCTATGAGTCAGTCAGGAAAAGGCCTTTTATATGTTTAGTTAGAGATGGTTTGCTAATTCTCCTTTGCTATTAAGCTATAAGTAGGTAGCAAATTCGATTGAGCCTGATTTTATTCTAAATTTGATTGGCGATTGTTTTTAATTAATCAGGCGAGTGAGACCAATAAAATTAACTGTCTGGAAATATTTTATTGGATCATAATGACGTGCCCAATTTGTGTTACAGAATATTTTAACAAGTCTCAATTACTATAATACTAATAACGTAATTAAGTCCGTTTAAGTTTGTGGTGGGTGTTATTAGCATTATCACCAGTTGATTACCAGCTTGATTGTATGCAATTAACTGAATTAGAATTATATGAACTAGTTAGAAAGTCAAAGCATAGAAAAATAGACGAGAAAAATGACAATTTCATACAAAAAAGTGTACCCCCAAAAAAACAGCATCATACTAGACGGCGCTCACGTATTTAGGCAGCTAATGTTCAAATCGCTATAAAAACCGATGAAATTAATTATGGGTAAAGAAACAGTGTTGGTATAAGTCCGCAATTTAAGGTTTAGTTCAAATTAGATTCCAATATACGACGTAAATAATTATGTGTTGTATATAACTAATAATGTTTTCTAATGTTTTCAACGCCATCTCTTGAGAACATGACGTGTTTTGCAAATAATATTTTTAGTGATATTGCTAATGCCAAATCTACACGAGAAGAATAACAATCTCATACAAAAAGTGTCCCTCGAGTGCTTATCGAAAAATCTGTTTAAAACTAGATGGCGCTTACGTATTTAGTCAACTTATGTCCAAATTGTCCGAACCGCTATAAAACCCGAAATATGGTTAATATAGAAACATAGTATTAGTATACGTCCGCAATTCAAGGCTTAGTTCAAGTTAGACTGCAATATACGACGTAAAAATATGTTTTCAAACATAATGGTTTCAACGTTATCTCTTGAGAACATAGCGAGTTCTACAAAAAAAAAAAAAAAAATTAACTGTTATTATTATAGCAAAAGTATTAATTACAAATCGCGCTTTTTCTCCGTGTCATTACGAAGGAGTTAGCTTTGGTTTCTGTTTCAAGTCAAGCAGAAATTGTTATGATTATGTCGCAGATTAAAGTACTAGCGACATCTTACGTTCTTAACAGTACTACAATCGAGATGCGCATCTTTCTAAGGACATTAGTAATCTTAGTTTAATTTCTTTATGCAAACATATTGATTGGGTGTCTTTGTTTGGGATTTCGTTCGAAAGTCATTTCGCATGATATTTTGGTGCGAAATAACATACGAGCGATTCGAAAATCGAGCACCTAGGCGCTTACCTACCTACTACGCCTAGCGTAGGAATAGTAGGTAACTTAATCTAAGTGAGATTGCCGGAACACGCCGTAAGGCGCTATTAAGGCAATAAATTTAAAAGACTGCTGGCGTTAGGGCGTGACTGGGCGTGTGGCTCTCTGAATAGACTCCGAATAATAGTAGTCTAAAAATTATTGAAATTATTTGAGATGGGGCAAGAAACTTAATACTCTCCCTTTTACTATACAATGAGCGTATAAATAAGAGGATATTCCTTCCGCGAGGTTTTTGCGCGTTCGATATTTGAAATAGCATAGCTGTCGCTCTGTTTCTCGTGCGTGCAATAGAGAGAGTTAGTGTATTTTACTTTTTGATGAAAATAGCGTTTCGGGGGTAGTCTGTTATCACCCCCTAAACGCTAACAAAATCTTTTGTTTTTGGGGTCAACGGCTTGGTAAAACCATAATCTATGCTCAATTTTTCAAAAAAAAAAAAAAACTTGGTACTTCCCTTCGCCGTATTTTCGAAGCAAAAAATTGTCACTTTAAGTAGGTACCTATAACAACGAAGATATTGCAAAATTACATTGGGGGATATCAGACTAATTCTGAAACGTTTGTTAACTTTGACGACAGATTAAGTCTATTGCTGTCTTTGTCATTTGCTTAGTGCCAGACAAAGGCAGTATTAGAATTAACTGTTGTCAAAGTTAACAAACATTTCAGTATTCGGGGGTAAGGTTTTTGTATGGACAAGACGGTTGTATACTCTATTCTGATAGATCCATTAGGTGTCTCTTCACTTGGCAACATAGATATTGTTTGAAGTTATATCTGTCCATCTGGTATTGGGTGTAAAAACTTAATTTTAGGGCCTCTTACATCATCTCAAAGAAAAATATGGATTAGCTTATTTCCAATGAGGCGTTTTCCAAAAAAAAAAAAGTAGTTCTAAAATACTTACTAGATGGCGTAACAGACCTATCGTTTTACCTGTCATTGTCATTTCTGTCGAAATATTTTATGTTTATTTTTTAAATCGTAAATTTTGGCTCCACACGTTGTGTATTTAGCCCACATTTAGCCAGTGTCAACTATTGTAATATTTCAAATGAAGTCAAATACATAGTAACGTTACTTGAAATTGTCTAAATACACATGTCGAGCCAAAAAACACGAGAAAAAAAAGGCACACGTACATTTTTTTGTCTTTCATGTCTTGACAGTGACAGAAAAAACTCAAGGTACATCTAACGCCATCTATTGGGTACTTTTATAACCAGGTTTTTTTTTTTTGGAAAACGCCTCATTAGTGTTAATTGGCGAGTAAAAGCCCCAAGTAACTCTTCGTTCAGTGTATGTGATCGGTGACGGTACTGCTATTCCGACATATTGAAATTAGTAGGTATAGTTAACCAATGAGTAGCTTACTTGAGACATCTGTGCTTGGGTATCACAATGAGTATTAAAGTCCCTTGCCTTGGCATCAGACTGCGGTTAAAGCGACTTTAAAACTCATTAAAAAAACACTATATCCATTAAATGGAGCATGCGAATTCAAATTTCGAATAATATTGTCTTGTTTCATACTCTTACGTAGGCGAGTTTTAGTTTTTTAACTTATATTTTATTTACATTTATTATTTTTAGTGATAAGTAGGTACAAGGATATTAACAAAATGCGCGCGATTTCAATGCAGTCGTGGACTTTCAAAAGCGGACTTTCAGGGCCCCTATTCGGAGAAATGACATTTTATCTCGGTCACTCTCACTCCCATTAAATTCTAAATTAGAGAGACAGTGACCGAGACAATCTCGAGCGCACAGGAATAGGGTCCCTGGGATTATCTCGGTGACTGTCTCTCTAATTTAAAATTTAATGGGAGTGAGTGAGAGAGAGATAAAAATGTAATTTCTCCGAATAGAGGCCCAGAAGTGGACTTGAATTCCGAGATTTTCAAAATCTCGGAATTCAAGTCAGTTAATTCAAGAGTTCCAGTCGCGCGCGTCATGTATATTATTCTGGAGCGAAAATAGGCGAAAAAGTCCGCGATATTCGATTTAGTGTGACGTAATATATTCTATAACACCCGCAGTATTAAGACGCTTCGATAGACATCTAATTTGCTAAAATCTGATTAGTTGTTTTGGAGATACGAGGGACCAACAAAACGTGAAAATAGGCACCTACAAACACTCATAAGCTGCTCATATATGGATTGATACACTTTTTTACATATTTTGAATGTACTCATGTAGCCCTTTTTTTAAATAACAAACACGATATTTTTACACAGTATTTTTTTTGTTTATTCCTTTTGTTATAGATTCCGCCATATTGGATTTAGTATAATTGAGAATAGCCTATGACACGCGGAGTGTGAAGACGCATCGATAGACACCTATCTTGTCAAAATCAGGGACCCTATTCCTGTGCGCTCGAGATTATCTCGGTAACTGTCTCTCTAATTTAAAATTTAATGGGAGTGAGTGAGAGAGAGATAAAAATGTCATTTCTCCGAATGGGGGCCCTGATAGGCGATTTAGGAAATTAGAGGGAATATACCTCCTTTTTCGTATCTGAAGTGCCTCGAGTCTAATAGGGCCGAGCCACAGAGTCCGAACAGTATTCTCGTACTGTAACGCACTTTTTTAAATTATTGATTAGCGACTAGACTCGACAAAAAATAAGTTGCTTGTACATACGTACTAACTAGTTGAAATAAGATAAACGTCACAAACTTCCGCTCCGAGCGAAGAACCGATCAAGCGTAACCTATCATTGGCTTTGACCATTTCCTGTTTTTTTGTGTTAAGCTTATTCTTTATGCCTTTTTTTAGTATAGGATTAACGCAAAAAGTAATAGCGATGTATTCAACGGGACTTTATTCATAACCGATTATTCGATGTGAATTTGATGAAATTATCAGTGATAGAAACATTAAATGTACATTTTGTTGCTAAAATAATGACTGAGGTAGTAATGAAGAGCCTGTAATTGTAGCTAGCATGCTTTAATAATACCTTGACGTATATTTTTTTTCTCTTTCCTCCTAAGAGGATTATGGCGTCGCACGTCTTAAATGCATTTGCCAGTGTCAAGTATACTTAGATACTTTCAAGTGTTGTTGAATATTATGAAATAAGCCATAGTCACAGTCAAAGGCGAGCAAAGCAAGTCACGGTCAAGTCCAAGTCATGCCTCAGTAAAGTGGTGAAAGTTTTGGAAACAACACGAAAATTCATGTTTCACGACATTTACCATTCACCAACACTCGTGCATGTTCACGAACACTTAACGGGTAAAAATTCACAAATCACTCGAAATAACACAAGTTTCGGGAAATAATAAAATGACGCGACATGGATTATTCACGTTCCCGCCAAAACTCTTGATGTATATTACCATATAACAATAGACAATAGTTTATTTGTAGCAAAAAACAGAAAAATAAACAAAACGTACACAGAGTTTTTTGCCACAAATATAGTAGTAGTATACGAATATAGTTACTTTAGTTACTGCTAAAAAGTGGTAATAATTATAAAATAAATATCATAACATTAAAGCTAAATAAGCTAGGAAAGCTAAATAATTTTAAGTGTTTTTAATAACCTCGTAGGTTCCAAGACTTTTTGACCCATCACCTAATTCTTTAGACTTTTATCGAGGACGGCCGTTATCGGGGCCATTCCTATTTTGGATACAACTGCGCTGAACGTGGATTTCGTGCTTAGTCTTAACTCTGAACCACATCTTGAAGTTTCAGAGCCACGAGGAATATAATACGTCTCCTCCTAGGATGTCAATACCATAGCGTTGTTTTTTTAATTGGGACACAGAAATTGGCAATGTTCATGATTTTCTCTAGCATCAACAACACGAAGCCTATTAAAATTAAAATTTCCTATTAAGTACCTATCATTGGGCTACAATCTATATTGTAGTTTTCATATATTTTTATATATATCGGAGTTTCATTGCACGATAAAATCCGGAGTTTGAATATTCGCCGAAGAACCAAGGTCGCCGATATAGCTTTCAGGTTTTGCAAGCTGAAGTGACAATGGGCAAGCTACAACACTCGATGAACTGCTGTAACCGATGCGGCTTCAAGGATCTTTCTCCCCATCGCGATGGGGAGAAAGATCCTTGAAGCCTCCTCCTAGGTGGACCGACGACATTGTGAGTCGTGGGCAACCGGTGGATGCAAGTGGCAGGTTGTCATTCGGTGTGGCGCTCTATGGGGGAGGCCTATATGATCAGCGCAGTGGACGTCTTTTGGCTGATATCAGCCGGCCAATAGTAGCTATACCTGTAACTAATGCTTTAAATCGAGTTTAATTTTTAAGCAGATCTGACCGAAATCAACCAAAACAAAACGAAAAATCTGATAGTAGACAGGAGCGGTACTACTCTTCGTTGAAGCTTTGTGCCGAGTGCATGGCAACATGCAAGACTTCCCTTACTGGGCTCAGCAATACAACTGGGAAGGGCCGGAATCTGATATCAGAGATCGAATAGCCATATTGGATCTTTGTTAGATATAGCTTAGTTCCAGTATAATTATTACATCTATTTGACCTATAATCAAGTTCCGACCGCCGTAACTTGAAATCAGACGACGAATAGATGTGGCGAAGTCAATTAATTATATAATATGGAAAGTACGTAGCACCAAAAACAATAAAATGTAAGTACATTCTACGGATCTTGGTATTCCGAGCTTCCTATACGGTTTAGTGAAGTTGGAAGCGACTGGTAGTCGACACGGATTTTGCGTGTCCCTTGGATGGCCCGCAGAACGAACATATGTAACTATTCTAGGTAAGCCTAGCACGGGCGCCGGGACAAAATTTTGTCCACCATAATTATCCCGCGAGAACGAGACGAATGTATCCATATTCTAGCTTTGTCACGTTGACGCGAAGACTAAAATGTCCACCACATTACATTATCCCGACGCCCGTGCTAGGCCTGCAGAGGTGCTCTATCAAAACGAAAAGTGGTGGTAGTGGTAACTTACCTTACGAGGAGTTTTCAGTACCTTGGAGAAATTGTGAGAAAATCAACGAATTTCGAAAAAGTCATTGAGTCAGGCAAGGTGGAAGCTAAAAGGACGTATATTTTTTTTCTTTGGAATTTTTGTTTGGATTATTTACGAAATAGGATAATTTACAAGTTAGTCTGAATTTACTTCTTGGGCATTCTTGGGAATTTTCTTCTTTTTCTTTTATGCTTCTTTCTGCCAATTATGTCCATTTCATGCAAGCTCCGTAAGTACAATACAGGACGAAGAACGAAGGAGAATCCGAAAAACACCATCGAACAAACCACTCGTAACAAGTTTGAATAGCTCTTTGAAAATGGCCTTATTTATAAGAAGAATTCTGTGGCAAGAATTATTAAAGTACGACAGAATTCACCTTTGATCAGCACTTTGCATTGAAAGAGCATATTGATTCCCGGCTATAAGCCATTCCCTCCCAAGTGTAATTTTAGACTGAATTCAAACAATAAGCAAGTAACGTAAAGATGGCTGCATTCATTCATATTCACTTCGCATCGCGTTTTTATTTATTCCATAATACCGCTTATCGGCACATCGCAGCACTCCGCGCCGAGTTAGTTGCCATACGGGCAGCGGAGTCACCGCTCGTGTGAGCCCTCTGGCGCGCGTTCCCTCCGCAGCCTGACCTTGGTCGCGCGTCCCGCACCGTTCATTGGCCGCGACTACCCGACCCGACGCGGCTCCTTTACCTTGCCAACTATGCCATTCCCGTAACCGCACCGGAACAACACGACATTCCCGATTCTTTTAAGCCTGTGAACAGCGCGTAAACTGTCAATATGACGTGCCTTTAACCTCTACGGTGAAAATACTCTCTTTTGTGCAAGCAAACTCGAACGTCGACAAAATGACGGGGCCACATCCATCGCACGGTGAGTTTGACGTTTTAGGGTTTTAGGTTATATAATGAGTGTGTTGTTTTGATCGCCAGCGCATAGCATTCGGAGACACGAGTCGTTTACATTACAGCAGACAAAGACGTGATCTCGGTGCGATTCTATAAATAGAACGCTCTGTAGTAGCATTTAATCAGCAGTTTACTTTGGTTAAAGCCCTATTTGCTAGTATTTCGTGGCGATCGTGTTATTTACCGCCTCCGTTTTCTACAATAATGCATGTATTTCGTGCATGCCATACGCTGTTCATTTGAACTGCGCGTAAACAAACGCGATAAACAGATAAAGGCATACCATCCATGCGCTGCTTATGTATTTACTTACTTGTTAGGGAGCTCATTAGCGGATCATTCCAATCTTGCTACGACACGTATAACGATTATGACCACATTATAACTGTGACACGCGATTTTGACAAGTATTATTAAAAGAAAAAGAAAATATCCGACTGCAAAATGTAGCCTATGTGACTCGGGAGGCAAAGAGGAATCCAAGGACACCTCATTTGTCAAAATCGGTGAAGCCATTTAGGAATTTAAATAGCTCTTGTACCCTAGTACAAGAGCTATTTTTATATAGGAACATACATACTTTGTTTGGTACATACTTATACCAAAAACCAAAACATTACACTCCTTCTTGGGCAGTCGGGTAAAAAGTGACTGTCTTTTGCTTTTTATTCATAAGAAGTAAAAGTACAAAATGTCAGTCGGTAAGTCCCATCTACCGACGGACATTTTTAATCCTAGAAAATACACAATTATATTTATTTTATACACTGTTTATTCTAGTATTCTGCATATTTAGTTACCTATAGATATTCTCTAGTTGCAGCAGCATCCTGCGGTTTCACTTGTGTGGACAATCCCACAGAAGCCGTTCATTTTTCCGACATAAATATAATCTTCTTAGAAACAAACAACCAAACTTCTACATTTATAATATATTAGTAGGCAAAGGATAAGTAGATATCCTGTTTTATGATTTAAATTTTAAAAAAAAACATACAAAATTGTTAAATCAATTAACTGCCAACGGACTAGACTAGAAGAATACATTTCATTACTGTCCTACAATGGCTTACAGCTAGGCTTTACCAAAAAATAACTAGAATAACGGTATTATGAGACACGGTGTCATTTTATCTAATAATATGTATCACATCAGGTAATCAAAGCGTGGGTAGAACCAGCAGTGTCCGAGTTAACATTAATTTGTATGTTAAACAGCTAAAAAATTAATATTCTGAAACTCTTCTTTAAAAAAATATGTATACTCATACTACTGTACTGTAGAAATTTAACCATTCACGACTTTAATGAAAATGTATTCAATATAAACTATGGAAAATTAGTAAGTGTACTAAAAATAATTAACAACTGCCGTGGCACAATCCGTGCCAAACGAATAATTCGGACTAAGATGGCCGACCCGAAATATACATGCCCCGAGGTTTTGTTTATAGGCACGCTAATCAAGACATTTCCTTGTCAAGATTGGATCAGACGTTCGTTGTGAAAAGAGATCATCAGCATTAGCATTAGCCGGAAGTCGTCCGAAGATGCAGACAGAAGCACAGGGTACCTATTGATATTTTTAGTAAAGACTGTTAAACGAGTTTTAACAGTTTTGGTATGGCAACAACATCAAAAACAGATATGAAGAATTTTGTGGATAAGAACGTAAGTAAGTAATACCTACCCAGGTATTCAGTATGAGATTAATGCCCGTCTAAACTTTGACAGCTCCTAAGTTCATACTTAAATCTCTAGGGCGTACCTAACCATGAAAAATGCATTGCACTAAACTTAGGAGGTTGCCTAAATGCGAACGATATGTCGTTTCCTTTGACATGCCTAAGTCCGGCTTAGGTTAGGTGATGCTTAGCTAAGTTTTATCTTTGTCGACTTTAGTGCAGACGGGCACATTCCATCATAATTAATTCGAATGTGAATTTTTAATTTAGTTCTATTCCTAAAATATGGCGAAAAATTGTGGCTTGTTATATGTATCGAATTCTGGATGGAGAAAATTTTATTTTTACTTCCTGTATAATTTGACCCGTTATAGCACAGTTAAGTAAACAATTCTTCACTGATGCCCTCAATCATGATTCACGTCTTAAGCGAAACTGTAATATCAGAAATATTTTCCTGTTCCTTGTATCCAATAAGCTATAGGTAAAAAATATTGTAAAAATTAATTAACAAAGCGTGGTTTAACATAACCTACGCAATATTATTTAATTTCGACGTAAACCAATAGTTTAATGTTTAAAATATCTACTATCTTTAATTTCGGCACAGATAAAACACTACGTAAGCAGAACGTTAGATAATGAAATATAATCAAAGGCCCGATAGAGTGTATTGTTTGAATATGATAATAATATATTGTTTACTTACATACATTGATTTTTTTATTACAAAAAATACTTAAATTCTATCAATGTTTTGTTCTATACGAAGAAGACTTACGGTTGGTAGAACAAACCTGTGTGCAGTTTTTTTTTACAAACAACATAAAATATGTTTCAAAAACATATGGAGGTTGGGCCACGCCCTTGTTCGGTATTTGATTTGTTGGCTATTATGATAGGGAACTTTATTTTCCTATAATTATCGGAAATAATTAGTTACTTTACGAGTAGAACAATATTTTCTCATCTGATAGGAGCCGGATAATTACAACACTTTTCCAACAAAATCGCGCATTTCACGTGAATATTGATGTGATATTTTTTTTAAGTTGAGAAACTTAATTCAACGCTATCAAACGAGATTGATCTAATTTTCGACCATAGTAAAATTTACTCACCTTTATTCATTCGCTCTCATTCTGTGAAAAGTGCGAGACGTATAGGTTCGTCAATAAATGTGATCTTGGGGTCACATAAGACATATTTTTGGGGATGTTGGCATTCCCAAAAATATGTCTTAATATAATATTATAATTGATCTGTGATTATAACATTATATTCGCACTCTTTTTTGTGACAAATTAACTAAACAAACTTCTAATTACGTATTGAAACCGAAGTTCAATTGTTTTGACTTGTTCTTTATAAGGAAGTTGTGTAGTTAAGGCCCGTTCATTCATTTTACTTTGGTCAAAGGATCTAATGAGGATTTAATACTTCGGAAACTGCCATCTGCCATCATTCAACAAAAACAAAATATATTATATTATATTTTTCTACACGCTTATTGCCATAAATGCAGATTTTATTGTTACAAGCTTCTAATTTGTATTTTTACGCATTCCTCTAACCAACGCACTATGTGATGGCCCAAAATGAAACATGACCTTTCAGTAAAAAACAAACCTCTAGAAGATAAGTCTGTATAGCAGTAATTATAGATACAAGGAAACAAAAAACACTTTAGGGAGAATATGTAAGAAGGTATGAACCAAATCATATGATGTATAAATAGTTTAAAAAAAAAAAAAAACGTGTTTGTTGCAGATTTTGATAGAGATAACAAAACCCATAAGCACAAACATTCTTCGTTTAAAATAAATTAGAATGAGAACCTTAATATACTACTTTCTTTGAAATATTATGAAAAGATTGGATAAGTATAGTGATGATATTTCAAAAACGGTAGGTATACGTCGTTTGCTTCAAAACAAAACGAGGCAAATATTACAGACAAAATTAAAGTAAATAGTCAGCATTGTCGTAGATACCTATTACACAGGTTTTATAACCTTGTAATTTGCCAAGCTGAGCTATTCGGTGTCTAGGAATTGAAAATCTACTTGAAATATTATAGATTTTCCGTATTCATTTCAAAAGGGAGCCTTAAACGAATTATAATACAAATTCGCTTAGAAGGCGTGATCCCTAATAAATTTTAGTAAAAGAAACAGTAACCGCATTGAATTTTGCGATTTGCAACTGCGAAGTACAAGGAAATAGCCCAGATTCAGGTTTATTTTTGACTAGATATTGCGGCGTTGCTTGATTTACTTTTTTGACCACATTATTATTATAAGTAAATAAAAACCATTGAAAACTAGATCAATATTACTGCTGACATGCGTTTTTTTTTTTCTTGTGCTTTTATTTCCAACATACACGTACTGCTAAAACATTGAACAGTTTGATAAATTATTACAATTTTTTACATTAGGAAAGAAGGCATTTGTAACTTTCTTTGATCTCTTTATTTTCATAATGAGGCTACATTTATGTCTCATTGTCATTTTCAAATTCATTCTGTAACCATCATTACCATGTTTGAAAAGGCTTTTGAAATCCAGTCAAGACACATTCCATGTGTGTATCGTCTATAACGGGGAGGCTTTTATCTCTATTATGATATTCGATGGAATCTTTAAATAAAAGAAGATGCCTCTTTTAGGAAACATGCTAAATGTGAATCGTGACTACAAGTTGTCCTTTTTTGAAAATCACGCGGCATAAGTGACCATCTTAGATTTTTTTGCGATACTGTGTTGCATAACAAAATAATGATTGATGACCATTGTTCACCAGTATAAATAATATAATGGCGTAAAAGCTAAAAAAAAATAACGATGGTAAATAATTAGTAGATCAGGTAATCATGTTTATTTCTTACCAGGATTTAAGCTGAAGTCTTTGTAAAGAGAAATAAATGAATCCAGACAATCGTAAAATGACAAGAATGACAAGTTTCACTTGTAACTATGATTGCTATTATCATGAATTAATCGCTTCGTTGATTTGAATTAAGCGATAATTATCAAAAGTAGTCATAGAAGTCATAAGCCCATCTAATGCTATGGAGCAAAAAGTTATCAATTAATTGAATCGTGTTAAACATTCTTAAGTAGAATACTAGAATAATTTCAAAATTGATTTTAAACTAATTTTAGCCCACATCTTTCACGCATGTATTAAAATGTACTTAGTATGTTTCATCTACAGTGTTGGTATTTATATAAGAGAAGAGGAAATCTTGTCATGTATCTCAGTATCCTATATCAAAATATAATTTATATCAAAAATAATGTGTTGCCTTACAGATTTATTTGGAAGATGCGTTTAATTTATTATTATTCTAGTTATTGAGAGCATAAGGTCATCTCCATTGCTATAACTACTGATATTGAATTTAAAAATAACTTCTCCAACTGGCATCAAGGTCCGTTATACAGTTAGTGCTGCGTTATATTTAGCTTGGTTGAGCTCAGCTCTATTGTTTTTTAATACCATTTATTATCAGCATTCATTAAAATATATTCGACTAGCAGCCCGCCCCGGCTTCGCACGGGTATTTAACAAAAACAAAAAATTATAATACACACACGAAAACCCTTCTATTTGCGTCAAGTTACAAAAAAAAAAGATAACTATAAAGAGAGCTAAAAAGCTACACAACAGCGAATGAATTTTTTAAATCGGTTCAGTAGTTTCGGAGCCTATTCAATACAAACAAACAAACAATCAAATCTTTCCTCTTTATTATATTGGTATAGATAGATATAGCCTTGATATTTCGTATTATCTAGTCTGTAAAGTATTTCTTGTAAACTTACTTACGTAAAGATGTAAACGATGTCTTCGTTTACATTTTATTCCGGTTTTGTTAGGTATTTTTTTTCTCTCTTTATGATCTTTCTCACGCTATTATTCTAATATCCTTATTATAATTCGCGACGTCACGTATTCAGTATCCAGTTTTGTTGCCTGTTTTAAGAGCATTTAATATATTGATATTTCAGATTCGTGACTACTTAGCTTTCCTGGTGCGTCTAGTTATAAAACAATCTAATTTTTCTTTCCAATAGTACCACATAAGTCGATATGGTATGAATAATGCAAATATGCAAAACATCTTATGTATTACTTCGTCAGCCCACGTGACTGGGGTAAATACGAGCAATTCGAGGTGCAATCATGTTAGGAATTTTAAATACTAGTATTTTAAATTGCTTAATCCATATTGGGGTTTGATTCAAAAAGCTATTCGAAAATTCTAATTCGCAAATTTAGAACTATAAACAATAACTGCAATAAAATGGTCTGACAAAAGTATCACAATAGAAAGCGAGAAACTTAAAAAACCGGATGTGCTAGTCTGACCCGAGGGTCCTTTACAACTATTTTACTTAAAATGTATAATAATTTATAGTTTATTATAATTTTATACATGAGACTTTATTATGTACAACTTAAAAAAAAAACAATTAAAGAAAACTTAAAAATACTAACTAAAACCTAAAACCTAAAATTTAAATTTTACTTAAAATTATATTATAACTATGAAACAAACGGATATTGTTCTTACAAAAAGAAGTACCAATTTAACATTGATGTTGAAAAAAATTGGAAAAATATTTTTCCATATATAAATCGATATACGTCACGATCAACGAAAAATTAAAGTAATGTAATCGTAAAAAAAAACTTTTTACCGCAACCGACTACAAAAACTCCTAGGAATACTAATCGGCTTACTCCAGATAATCACGATTGACGACATTGGTGAGGACATTAGCAACAACTGTTATTGTGCCAACTAGTAAAACCCCAGTCACGATCACATTTCTCAATTTGCAGCGATCACGAACTTAGTGTCATCTTTGTAGTCCTCTTCCGTCTAGCTGATAAATAGCATGCATGTGAAATGAAATTAGATTATTTCGTCACTGGCAAATTGGCATTCAATAGAGGACTCGAAAACTTTTAACTTATTATGTAGATACTATCGTCGAAAATTCCTTTTGTAAGAGTGGTCGTAGTCTCAGGTAAGACCTGCTTGTGTTGCCTTCTAATCTTATGCTAAAATTTTCTTTGACAATTTTGGAGTAGAAAACGTGTTATAATTAGAGCGCGTATTCCAATGAAACTTACAATTTCAAAGATCGTAATAGCGCGTATATAATTGGAAGTATTAGTTATAAATTCATTTTCGATATCAAGGCTCCGGCACCTGACATCTGTCTCTAGGATATTAGCTTTAAGCACACAGCTTCTATTCAATTATTACGCAGTCTTAATTTTATTTATTACACTCTTATAGGCGCCTGTCCTCTTAGCACTCGTTAATATATCTATAAATGTTATAGTAGATTACTCAATTATATTATTACATTTCAAATTGTAAAGATGCTGTCTGGGATGTCTAGGTGATGACAGGTAATTAACACATCAAATATCAAAAACATTTCTCAGTGATGTCGAATTAGCATTTGATCAAATACTATTTGAAAGAGGTAGTAAGTAGTGATAGTCTCCAATCCAAACGTGTGTTCATTCGGTCGGAAAATTTAATGCTCTACGAAATAAAATTTATATTTTAAACGCCACACCTTCTTACACGTGTGGCTTGTGGCCAGTTGCCAATCAGACAATTTGGTTTTCTCTACCTGTTGATGTTGGCTCTGCTATAGTCTAGAATCCTAAATAAATATTTATATTCTATGATTTAACGCCAGCTCTTGAGTAAATATAGTATTTGGAGCCATCTTTGCTTTTCCTACTTAACAGGATTTAGCGACATTGCTAATACGTTATCAAAAACGCTAAAGTTACGCATTTCATTGAAATGTACTTAAGGCCAACGCTAACTACTGAAAGCACTTTACCTGCAATTTATATAAAAGCACGTTATCTGCTAAAATATTATTGCCTACCATCATTTTAACCTAAATTGCTCGACATGTATCATATTTTATCATACCTTATTAATATGTTTATCGATTATTATGTTAAAAACTTTCATATTTTTTATTTTTTTATTTTGCGTCTCAGAAATGATTCCACTTCATTATCTATTTCTCGAAAGATTCATCGCAATTCATCCATCTCACAACTTTATTTAACATCCCAAAAAGTATACTGAAATACATAAGCTCACACCATATTTCGGGTTTCATTACAACCACTGAAACTCGCAGTGTCTCGGCGAAGACATAGTATATATACAATACAATACAATATAACTTTATTATACACCAAAACAGACAAACTTAAAAAACAATAATATTTAAAAAACCGGTAGTGTAATGGGCGGCCTTATCGCCTAAAGCGATTTTTTCCAGACAACCTTTGTATGGACAGAATTATGACATATAAACTACGGTCGGTGGTGTAGATACATAAAAATCATAATAGTATGAAAACATAAAAATACATACGATAAATACAAACTATATATATGTAAAATATATACTTGTATGTACTTGTACTTGTAAATTATATAAGTATGTCGGAAACCATGCATGCAAATGGGACGTGCAAAAACTCCGCTATAAAGTATGAGTATAACATTTACTTCCACTTTATTACATAGTACCATCTGAGTACCATTAGGAAGGATAGGCTATTTTACCAATGTTTATGAATATTACAAATCCATTAAAAGAGCTATTTAATCTAACATTGCAGGGGCAATAAACCAGTAACTCGGTTAATTTATTTATTTAGAACGGCAATATGTTAAACAAACTGGATGATTTAGATTGATGAGATTTTTAAACGGATATTAGGGAATTTTTCAAGCTTTGCTATAAACATGGAACCATAAATAAAGATGTAAAATAGCTAGGTTACAAATTTACTCAATATGGTTAATATCAAGTATATTAACTGTTGTTTATTTCAAGCGTTCCTGACTAGATTTTTTTATACTTTGTCACTGGTGGCCCTCGAGATTTGAACTTTTATTTTGTCTTACTTTTTTTTTTTTTTCCTCCTAAGAGGATTTTGGCGTCGCACGTCTTATGCATTTGCCAGTGTCAAGTATACATATATATTCTCAAGTTTTGTTAGATATTATAAAAAAAAGCATAGTCACGGTCAAAGTCGAGCATAGCAAGTCACGGTCAAGTCCAAGTCATGCCCTAGTAAAGAGGTGAAAACTTTACTAGAGCCTTCTATGGAGTTTGGAAACAACACGAAAATTCACGTTTCACGACATTATACCATTCACCAACACTCGTGCATGTACACGAACACTTAACGGGTAGAAATTCACCGTTTTTACACATTAACACTCGAAATAACACAAGTTTTGAAAAATAAAATGACGCGACATGAGTTCTTCACGTTCCCGCCAAAAACTCCTTGTCATACTTTATTACACCGTATTTTGATCATAACTGTCATTTTAAGCAGCACTTGCCTCAAAAAGTCAGGTACAAAGTGCTGCATTGATTTTGGTCGATTGAAAATTCGATTCTTCATTGAAAATCTATTAGAAACATTCAGTACTCAATTTTAGAAATATTATTAATGACTAGCCTTGTGGCTCAGCGGGAGGATTTACGCCTTCTGAGCTGTGTTCTTGTGGGTTCGATTCCCACCCTGGACAAACATTTTTGTGATGAACATGGATGTTTGTTCTTTGTCTGGGTGTTTCTATGTATTTTATGTACCAACGAAAAAAAAAAAAGTATTTGTGTATTTGTGTAGTTATTATCTGGTTTCTTTAGTACAAGCTTGCTCAGTTTGGGGCTAGATGGCGCTGTGTGTGAAAAACGTCCATCAATTTTTATTTTTATATTTAATGAAACATTTATATTATAAGAAACATTACACAATGTTTGTGTAAATTTTAAAGGATTTGAGCTTAGCTTACTCGACTAAGTAATGAAAAAGTAATAGTGATCAATTTCTTCCAATCATGGATAGGTCGTATCTTGGATTTCCTATTCGAAATTTACTACGTAAGTAGTGACCCGATGTGTTAATTAAGACTTACAGTTATAAAAGTTCTTCATCTCTATAACCTGACGCTATTATTGAAACGTAAACACTCGCAGATGTTCTCTCAGCTGTAAACTTTGTATCAACAAACATTTCAATCGTACGTATCTGTTACGATGCAAATAGATTTAGCTTATTGCCACTTTATGCACGTTTAAAAACTAGTAGTTCGCGGCGAACCGAGACCTCGCGATCCCTATATCTTCACAACCCCTAGACCGATTCAGCTCATATTGGAACTTAAAAATTGTATTGTAATGAACTACTTGCCTACAATATTTCATGAAGATCGGATCTACGGTTCGCAAGTTATCATCGGACAAATATACACACAAACATACAAACATACATACAAATGCCGATTTGTCCCAGTAAACTCTGAGACCTTCGCTTCGCTCGGTCAATTAGACATAGACGTGCTAGGGCATAATTTGAAGTTATTGAGAAATACCCTTGAAATTTATTGGAAATCGAATAGCAAACTACAGTAAGCTTCGCATCACTACTGTTGTCTATGCCAAGTTCAACGTGTAGAGTGTCCCATCTCTCTCTCTCTTCACGTAGAATCACAAATGGCGTAGGATGTAATTTTTTTTAAATATTACGTTAATAAAACTGTCTCAAATTTGGGGTCTTTTTTAAAAATCTCGTAGAAGTCTTTAGAAAACCGAGATTGTGTTTATATTTTTGAGTATTTATGTACCATTTTTAATTTAAGAAAATTTACAATTTTCGAGTTAGCTGGTATCAAGCTGGCTGTCAATTTATTTTTGAAAAAATACGATAATGGTGCCTAATATGTTAACGCAACGTACAATAAAGGTGAAATTTACGAAACTGAATCTCGGCCACTTAAAAATAATGTATACAAATAAGGTTCGTTGGGATTGGATTTGATATAAAATAATTTTTGTACATAACACTAAGCCTGTGCTCAATTTTTAAGGTTTCTGGTGTAACTACTAAAATATCACTACATTTAAAGTTAGTACTAAAAATACGGATGTAACGAACTGGAAGACGCAGCGCAGGCAGGCCTCCCAAAAGGTGGACCGACGACATCGTGAAATTCGCGGGCAACCGGTGGATGCAAGTGGCAAGTTGTCGGTCGGTGTGGCGGTCTACAAAGGGGATAGGCCTATGTTCAGCAGTGGAGGTCTTCCGGCTGATGATGATGATGATGATATGGATGCAATATTGCCGGTTCATAGAAACAAAGCCAGTTTATGTTAGACTCCGATTACCTGTTTCACATTCCTCAATAGAAATGAAGGCTGCAACTGTAACTATTTAGCTGCTGTAGATTAGATGCTAGGTAATGCATATAACCAGACCCCTGAAAACGACATAAATCCGGTTTTAAACTCACTCGTGAGTACTCACTGACTATATACGACCAGAAACGCCTACGCTTTGAAAAAAGTGTTGAAGTCAGTTCTAATCTTCAGTAAACTATTAAAATATTTGTACATATACTAGGTATAAATAATCTGTTTAATCTCGATGCATATTTTGTAAAAGATTTATATTTTTTTAAAAATAACACCGATGCCAGTGATTCATGGGATTTTTATACTCAAATAAATGTTAGTAATTCAATTTTATTGCTTATTCTCGTAATATCTTACTAACCTTTACTTTATATGTTATCTACACCGGGTTCAGTCGACCAATTCAAAATATGCGTTAAGTACGTCAACTGATCCCGCGGGTTCGGTTGGAGCGGGTTCAGTTGACGTAAGAGCCGACAAACTATGCTTCTGTTTTTTTTTTAATTTCGCAATATCTTTGTTGTTATAGACACTTAAAGTGAGAATTTTTTGGCGTCGAAAATACGACGAGAAATGTAGTTGTTATTAGAATATCATAAGCATTTTTTGAAAAAACAAAAAATAGCGGCATGATTATGGTCTATCCAAGCCATTGACAGCAAAAACAAAAGATTTGGGGGGTGATAACAGACTACCCCCGAACGCTAATTTTATCAAAAAGTCAGGTAAATGCACTAACTCTCCCTATCACATGCAAGAGAAGCAGAGCGACAGCTATACAATTTCAAATATCGAATGCGCCAAAACCTCGCGGCAGGACTATTAACCTGTTAACCTCTTAACCTTTGTAACTATAGCATTTACACATCTTAGTTTAGGGTTAAAACCGTAGAGTTTATACGCACAAATTCCATAAAATGAAAAATAATATAGCTGTTTTTAGCATTTAACACCTTGTCTTATCTATACCTAACGTGAATTCAGTTACTGCTGAAATTAGCAAAACAACAGATAAAAATGCAAACGTAGAAACGAACACAAATGCAAATTTAGTGCAAAATTCTAAACAGATAAGAACCCCGCCGACTTTACGATAGGTAAGCGACGTGCAAAATACAGCGTAGGAGTTAACGCTGTATTTTTGTGAATATTAATATTAAATAAGCTTATAAATTAACTGCAGACCTACATTATAATCAAGGTGATGAATATAAAATTTAATCGTAAAATGTGAATTGTTACTAAATAATGAATAAAAATGACGTGGACTGCAACAAACACGTAAGAGGTTGTAAAAAAGCTGATCGGAAAGCTTTGAAAGAAGCCTTTAGAGCCAGCATCGACTTTCAATCGAGTTTTATCGCTATCAATAAAACACCATATATGAAACATTTGAGCACAGATAAAAGCATTTTTCTGAGGCTAAATAAAACTGATAATCGAAGCCGTTAACTGTGAAACTGAGAGGCAGCCAGTAAATGATGTAAATTAAGAAAGCGAATAATAAAATCGCAAAAATATTGAAATCAGATTTGTATCAAAGTTGCAGATCGATTTGGCAGCTCAAAAACTTGTTAATGCCAAATCTGTTGTATTAATTAATAGTAGTTCTGCGAACAGTAGACCTCGCGAACACAAACTTTTTTGCACAACCTCAATCCTACAATTACATAGTTTTTTTTTTGTTGTCGGCGGCTTATGATTGTCGCGCTATAAATCTCCACCAATCAAAAATTTGCTTTCATGTGTCCGTATGTTAGTGCGAGTACCCCTTTTTGGGGGAAATACCCCACCAATCAAAAATCGCCGACGACCAACAAATTCAAAAAAATCGTAACACCAAATGTCGTCAAGATTGAAAAATACGACCTGTACGCGAGTACCAACATACGGACAAATGAAAGCAAATTTTGCCAGTTAAAACCGAGATTTTTCGTTCGCTTCGCTCATATACATTTAAACCAATAAATCTGAATTTTAGATTATATTATACTCTAATCTTAATTTGCTTATCTATAGCTCGCCATAATTATAGGACTAAGTGGTAATCTACTATAAGTAATCTGACTTTAAAGTAAATTATTTACTAAAGTATCAATAAAAAGCTAAAAGCGTAATTTGACATTTACGAGTGTAGGTAATATTATTATGAAACGTTTTGTTAACTTAAAATAGATACAGTGTGGGCGTTATTGATAGTTATAAAAATCATTTTATAGGGCTTTTACAAAACACGTTTATTTAAAAGCGGACTTCAAAATACGAGTACTACAAAATGCCTTACCTAAAAACAACTTTGGTCGTTTTGAGATGAGATAAAGAAATACAATCTATTCTAATCAGCCTAATCTTAGTCCAAGTTTTAAGATTATATGTCCAGTTTGTTGGAGTTTGAACAGCTATCTCGATATCCTTCCCTGGGAGTTCTATTTATAGTTCTGCTTAGTCATGTGTGACCATTTATATGGACACTCAACGATCGAGCATACATGTCGCTTGGACATGAATAGGAGCTACATTTCAATAGCACAGTGTCACCTCATTTTGGAGTACGTTCGGACTTTATTTATAGTTAACTAAAAATGTAGGCGGTCGTGTCCAGTCCCAACGCAAGTTATGTACGTGATAATATCTACGGATGGTTGTATTTCTTCTACCTAACTGTTCTGTACAGAAAAAAAAACTATAAAATGTGTATCATTCAAGTAACTAGTTGTTCGAATGTCGCAACTGCAACTTTACAACATATTGAGGAATTTTGCGCATCATTATCAGCTAGAATACTCCACTGCCGAACAAAAGCTCTTGAAAGCTTCGGGAGGGTAAAGATATATTTATCTGACGATAGCATATGAAGTTTTGTAGGCAAGTAGTCCCATATCGGCCCATGGGCCGTGAAGTAGTGTGTCGGTGCGAACCACTTTAGTGCTAATAGTAACACGGTAAGGGTAACTCATGGAAATATTTCAATAATTTATTAGTAAAAGAAAAACAAAATACCCGACTGCAAAATAATTACCAGCGACTTTGTTCGCGTGGACCTATAAAAAAACAAGTAGCCTGTGTCCGTCTCCTAACCCTTAAGCTATACATATATATGCAAAAATTCAGGTCGATCCGTTCAGCCGCTTAGCCGTGATAACGTGACAAACACCCATGCAGAGAGACAGAGAGACAGGTAAACAGGTAGACAGATAGAGAGAGACTTTCGTATTGATAATATTAGTTAGGAAGGATAGAATTAGGATATTAGTTAGGATGACACTCCGAACGTAAAAAGGAATTATATAAGCGTGTATTATAAGTATTAGTTTATGTATATGTTCCTTAGTCTGTTACATAGCTGGGGTAGCATACTCACTGAGTGACAAAACCCCTTTAAAACAAAAAGAAAAAAAAAGGAATAGAAAAACACATCGCCTGTCAAAATCGGTCATGCTGCTTAGGAATACACAAACATACTTACATATATCCCAAAAACATAACCATCCTTCTTTGACAGTCGGGTAAAAAAAAGCCGTTGTGTAACCTGTTTCACCTCGTATTTGTATAGATTGGCGTCGGCACTGTATCGAACTGCAAAAAATTAAGTTTCTGAATGGTTTTTATAGAGCAGCGGTTCTTAGCCGGTGGTCCCTGGAAGTATCCGTTGGTCCGCGAAGTCATCCGAAAAATATTTAATAATGATTATTTAATATTTTTCGGATGACTTCGCGGACCACTACGGATACTTCAGAGTCGACACAGAAGTGAATTTAATCGCTATTTTCGTGACTGTAAGGACAAAGGTATTCGGAAAGGGTATGCTAAGCCGAGAAGGGCTCAAAGTACTCATCATTATGACCAACTTTTACTATGGGACAAACCGTGAAATCGCGAAAAAATATCAGCTGTTCCATACATTTTGTCGGGGGTCGTTGATATTTTTCTATGGAACAGCTGATATTTTTCTGATTTCAGGGTTGGTCCCATAGTAAAAGTTGTTCATAATTATGAGTATGAGCCCTTTTCGGCTTAGCATACCCTTTTCTTATAACCCTGTATAGAGGCATTCTCTATAATATAGGATGTGTCGTAAATTCGTAATGAATGGATAATCAGTTTTCTGCGGGTGGGGAACACCACGGCAATCCAGAAAAAAAAATGTGCCGATAAATTTCAAACTTTTCGAGTTTATGGTAATTTTAGGTACAAAATTCATTGAAAAAGTTTTAGAAAATGTTCAATAACTTGAAAACCGTGGGGTTTTTACTGAATACAAATTTTAATTTTCTGAACAGGCATGCTGTCCCCTATCCGCAGGTAAAGGTTAACTATTCATTACGACACCCCATGTATATATCATTACACGTGTAGTTTTATATCCTTGTTGTTCTGTGGCCTTGTGATGTTTCATTATGAATTATGAAACTAACATTATTATTAATATTTTATGTTTGTTTGAAGATTACGTTGAGTTTGGGTGTAACGAACCCCTTTGTATCGTATAAACGTAATATCAATCCTTTAATATCATATTATCAATGTTTTATATCAATTTTCATGGTTGTAATTTAAATTCTTTTATTTAAGTTTAGATTGTATTGATATTCAATGTTATTTATGGTCAATAAACTATCATCTATACAGTAAAAATAAATAATAATAATAATAATATAAAATATTTGCACGTCTTGCAGACTAAATACTAATACAATTTATAAAACCATTATTAACATATATTATTGTAAATAAATTATTTGATTGATTAATTAAGATAAAAAAAAAAAAAAATTTTTTTTTTCATCCTTCGCCAAAATAAAAATCCTAACTAATATTATAAATTCGAAAGTAGCTCTGTCACTCTGTCTATCTGTCTCTCTGTCTGGGTGTTTGTCGCTTTATCACGGCTAAACGGCTGAATGGGTCGAGCTTAATTTTTTTCATAGGTGGGACATAGGCTACTTTTATTTATAGGGCCTCGCGAACGTAGCCGCGGGTAACAGCTAGTAATAGCAATTACTACAAAACATTGGCAATGGAATTCTAAAGATATTAAATGATCAATATTATTTTTATTTCTTCTCTGCCAATTGTATATATTTTTTTTTTAAAGTGCGAACGCGATTGTTTTGAGGGAAGCAGGTTCTTCTTAGTAGATTATTATAGTCGGCTAAGTAGAAGATTATTTTATTTTCATAGTGAATTCAAAAAGCTTGTTAAGCTTTTTGAATTCACTATGAAAATACTCTCATTTATATAAATGCAAATTAGCTTGCAGTTACCCGTATAGCTATGTCTAATAGCTATACGGGTAACTGCTATAATAGCTCTAATAGCTATACGGCTACCCGTATAGCTATTAGACATAGCTATACGGGTAGCCGTAGCAACATACCCGTATAGCTATTAGACATAGCTATACGGGTATGTTGCTATTATTCTATTGACGTATATCTGACTGATGCCATACAATCGATCAGATCTTGACTGCAGCTGATTGATTCAGGCGTTACTTTGCGGAAGTTTATTTTGAAACCGGTGCTGATCTATGTTTAATTTAGAATAATAATTTAAAGTGAATAATACTGTTATTTTCTAAAATATTCAGTTTATATTACACTAGTTGTTGTGTTGTTGTTACCCACGACTTCGTTTGCGTGGACATAAAAAAGTATCATCATATGTCCGTCTTTGTGATATATAGTAACTCCTTCTCAAATTTTATCAAGATCCGTTCAGCCGTGATGACGCCAGAAACATCCAGACAGAGAGACAAAGCTACTTCCTGTATTTCGCTAGAAGGCGTCGACCCATTTTTGTGCATTTTTTGACGTTTTGTATGGACTGACATTTGTCAGTGTAATTCAGCCTTTATTGTATTAAATGCACATTTTCTAACCAAAAAAAATATTCACGTCCAGAATTCAAAATTCAACAGATAAAATAAGTTTTAGTATTTTTAGCTTTACATAGGTTATTTTTATTTTTATCCGATTACCCAAAAATAGGGTCTTATTACGTTTGTTTTTTCCTGTATTACCCACTTCCTGTAGAATAATGGTGTAAGATCCCCCCCAAATAAAAAGACAGAAGAATAATAGAAGGTTGCTTATCCATAAAATACGATATATTTTTCTAACGGTCATATCTCTCAATGCATAAACTTCATTTCAGAAGCTTAACCTTGGTCGAAAATGATGCTAAATCCATGAGCTTAACTGTACAACAGCGGTATTTGGTGTTGGTAATTTTGCCCGTAACTTTGCATTCCTCGGTGTTTACCGCGCAAAATATCTACAAGTGACTGGCTAATCATTTTTTCATCTATTGGACTACTTAGTAGTACATAGTAGTAGTAGTTCCGAAAAAAACCCAGTACCTACATCTGCATGTAAATAAGCGATGTACGGTGGCGTTGGTAATTATTTAAACTCCTACGTCTGCATGAAAATAAGCGATGTACGGTGGCGTTGGTAATTATTTGAACTCCTTTCTGCATGTAAATAAGCGATGTACGGTGGCGTTGGTAATTATTTAAACTCCTACGTCTGCATGAAAATTAGCGATGTACGGTGGCGTTGGTAATTATTTGAACTCCTACGTCTGCATGAAAATAAGCGATGTACGGTGCCGTTGGTAATTATTTGAACTCCTTTCTGCATGAAAATAAGCGATGTACGGTGGCGTTGGTAATTATTTGAACTCCTTTCTGCATGTAAATAAGCGATGTACGGTGGCGTTGGTAATTATTTGAACTCCTACGTCTGCATGAAAATAAGCGATGTACGGTGGCGTTGGTAATTATTTCAACTGATTAATTAATCAATATAAGTATGCTAATTAAAACTGCAAAAAACATCAACTACTTAATTAACGTGAGAAAATTTAACTTAGTTTATTTATCATTACAAATAATTATATTAGTTGCCTGTTCAATCAAAGAACTTGTATTACAGGTGAATCAGGTATTACGATTTTAGACAAAAAATCTGTCTATACTATCAAGTGCAGTCTAAAAAAGTAGAGTTCCGTCAAATAATAACCTAGTTTCGTGTGGCTATTTATATAGTATGGGAGAGTATTGATAATTAAACTTGGTACATTTTCAACCGGCTTCCATAAAAAATGGAGGAGGTTCTCAAGTGAACTGTATTTAGTTATTTTTTTTATGTTTTTTATCTCTGGACTCTTTTATTTGAAAGTATATACTTCCAGGTTGGTCCAATTTTTATCAAAATCCAGTTCTGGTAATGGGATATATGAGGAATTGAGGAAAGAGTAATTTTTCAAAGTATTTTTTTTAATGGCTTTATTTTGTTATTGAGATATAACAAAATAAAGTTCACTATGTAAATATTTGTCTCAGTCATGTTTGATATATTGAATAAAGAACGGTCTTTAGGTAAAACTAAACTTTAAGGTCAGGATAATTTTTTTCTCTCTTATGTTTTGGCTCCACACATTGCGTATTTAGCCAGTGTCAAGATTTTGGTATTTCCACCAAAAAGACAAGCATTTCCATTCAGAAAGTATCATTCGGTGAGGTGGAACTAATGAAAAAGACCACACATGGCCATCGGAACTCCTCAATAATAAGTATTTCACGGATAGCGACAAGAAAATCTCGATAGTGCATTTTTTCCAGAGTATTTTGTTGTAGTCGGTTTTTTTGTTAAAGTTATATTTTGTTGTCTGTATTCTAACGTAACCTCTTTGCATTTGCCTCTTTCTTTTAAATTGGTAAACTGATCGAACAAACGTACGCACCCATAAATTTCCCCTGGCTGTGACTTACTTTGTTTGACTTAGACTATGAAATATCTTAATTCCCTTGGAACGTTACAAAACTTGACACTGGCTAAATACCTACACAATATGTAGAACCAAAATATAAGAGAAAAAAATTGTCCTGACCTTAAAGTTGTTTTACATAAAGGCCGTTCTTTATTCACAATATCAAACATGTCTGAGAAAATATTTACATAGTGAACGCCGTTTTTATTAAAAACTTTATTTTCGCAATAACTAATTAAAGTGATTTAAAAAAAAAAAAAAGTGAGAAATTACTCTTCCCTCAATTCCTCATGGATCCCATTATCAGAACTGGATTTTTATAAAAATGGCACCAATCTGGAACTACACATAAAAAAAATATTATTATTATTACTATGTAATTTTAAGTCCTATTTAACTGAATTAATTATTAAACATATATATTTTATATAAAAAAAACCTAATCGGTTTATAAACGACGGAGTTCCGAAGTAACAAACATAAAAAAACTGCCGAATTCAGAACCTCATCCTTTTTTGGAAGTCGGTTAAAAATTATGTTCTTTATTGATTTTATTCAATAAACCCCAAATAGAATTTTTAAAATATATTATGTTACGAAACGCCAATGAAAAACTAATTTATTCAGGACGTCTTTACATGATGTAGATCACAAAACTTCTATCATGTTTTATTTTGAAATGTCATCCAATTCCACGCAAACTTTCCATTTTAATACGATTTTGTGATCTCCATGAAATAGCCAAAACCGTCATAAAAAGAGTCACATCTGCTAATTAAAATATAAATGCCACTTATATTTTGTGCATGGTGCTTGTTAATCTTCTTGGAAGCGGTTGTGAGGACGTTGTATACAAAATAATGAACAACATTTGTTGTACGGCTTTTGAAATTTCACGAAAAAACAAATCTGCTATTAACATTTTATTGTAAGATCCACGCACATTTTGAATGGATCATTACTGACTGAAAAATATGTACTGACGTGTGGAAAAATGGTAACTCATTGGATACATAACAAATCTTACTTATGGTTTATTATAGTTTAAATTTAAATGATTACGAATCAAAACGATAGATAAAATGATTAGTTTTTTACGTATTAATCATTTGTATGTAATGTATGTATGTCATTAATTATTTGTAGATTAGCAACCGATTTTTTAATATAATATGTATATAATTTTTAATATATATAGGAAAGATAAAGTTTGTTATAATCGAATGTAGCAATAACAAAATATTTACAAATAAAAACTAATCTAACCTACAAAACAAACACGCCGTCAAGTTCACCACCCTGCGGCAGGGTACCCAGGACATTGGCAGCATTTCCCCGTTGAATAATTATACTGTTTTTGGGAGAAGTATGCGCCAGCTCTGGGATCCCCCGAGGCGAGGACCAGGGACCCTATTCCTGTGCGCTCGAGATTCTCTCGATCACTGTCTCTCTAATTTAGAATTTGATGGGAGTGAGAGTGACCGAGATAATCTCGAGCTCACAGGAATAGGGTCCCAGCCTCTTCGACAAGTCTTTGCAAAATTGTTTAGTGTCGGACGACCACGGGCCCTTGGTTTCCACAGCCAACGCAACAAATTCATAGTGTGCGCTGAGCTGTGAATACTTCCTACATTTATATATATATATAAATATATATATAACCCCTATTTGAAATGAACCCCTACTTTTCCTGGTCACGCTTTAACCTATATTGAGAAAAGCTGGACCGGTTTTGATGATTTCTTTTTTGTTGTGTTCGTAATTGTGAGCACAAGGTTTGTATCAAGAGCTTAGCGACGCCGAAGGCCGAGCGTCGCGGGCATCAGCTAGTTATTAATAATCATTACAATCACAGCTTTTCACCTCGCGAGCACAAACTATTTTGCAAAACCGCAATTCTACAAATTCATAGAATATTTATTCATCGGCAATAATAGCATCGGCGAAAAAGTAAGGTCGCGAGTTCTCAGTTCAATGTCCCGAACTGTGACCACACTATACCTTGACAACCTCTTCACCGATTTTGCTCGTATTAAAACTCTTGTTTAGAAATGAGTAATGAATGTTTATGCCAAATATTATCTAAATCAACCAGTAAATGGCGTCCCAGCAAACATTTTTGTCCATATTTTTGCGAGAAATATCCCACGAATAAAAATCGTTGACGATCAAAAAATTCTATAAAATCGTAGAACCTGTATACCAAATTTCGTCAAGTTTGGTTGAATAAATCGACCTCCTCCTTTTGGGGAGGTCCACTCAAGAATCGCCGTCGAAAAAACTACAAAATTGTAAAAGCTGCAAGTATACCAAGTTTCGTCAAGATTGGTTGAAAATACGACATGTACGCGAGTACCCACATACAAACAGATGAAAGCAAATTTTGCCAGTTAAAACAGAGGCTTGTTGGCTTCGCTTACTCGGTTAACTAAGATTGTCTGCTAGTATTGCAGCACTATAAAGTATTCACTGATGTTTCAAGGACTTGCAATATGCAATAACCATGACGTTGCGGCTGAGGTCAAGCCTCAAAGAGCTCTGATCTGTCGTGCTTAGCTTGTAATTAATGCTCAATTAGGTACGAAGAAAATAATTACGATTATTATTGAATATTCGTACCTACTTATCACAGTTTTTTATATCTCCCTGGCTCGGACCAAGCTACAAAGTCTTGGTCATCGGCGAAAGGTAGCTAACCTCTCGGTATTTTATAGGACTCATTTCGGGGAGTGTGCTTCGGATTTGCGTGATCTTATTGCCCCCTGCCCATTTTTCTATCGGACAGCCAGGACCTCAAAAAAGCGACACCGTTTCATGGTTGGTATACCAAAAACTCGTACAAAACGATTTGATTCCACTTTCTTTATTCGAACTGCTGAACAGTGGAATGCGCTGCCCGAGTGGGATTTTCCTGATAATTATAATCTGGGTGTTTTCAAGTCGCGAGTGAATCGGTTTCTTTTAGGCAAGCGTGGTCCATCGTAGGCTGCATCCTTGTTTACCATCAGACGTGATTGCAGTCAAACGCAAGCCTATAAATAATAATTAAAAAAAAATAAAAAATTGCACTAGAGTGGCTCAAGCTAATTGGTTCTATTTTAATTCGTATTATTTGCTTTTTGATTTTTTGTCTTTCATCGAATCTTAGTCATTTTACCTTTAAACTTCATGAAGGCTCAAATGATTTGGCGAAAAAAGAAACGGGTACGTACATACAAGTAAGGTTGTACTGTACATCAGGGCATTGAAAATTCTGACACGAATTAGAAATATAAATGATCTAGTTCGCCACTAGTATCTAGTATCCAGTAGTGTCTAGTTCGGGGGGTTGCCATAATCCCCACGTTTGGCAGGCGGCTTGGGGATCGCAGAACGTTCACCGTTCGCTATAAGACGCTGCTACCCGTCCTTCGGTGTTTCTGTTCTCAGTTTGAGGACATGACCGGGTCGCCGGAGATATTATATGTAAAATCTCTTTATGCCCAGTAATTACGCTGGAAACATTGCCCTTCATCCGGAACACAGTAATGCTTGCACACTACTCCTTGACGGTTGAATAACTGGCAAAGGTGTGGTACTTCCCCAGGCGGACTCTGCAAGAGAGCCCTACCACTACTACTAATAATCTAGTTCGTTATACAGCAATAAGTAAACCAATATAATCAAATTACATCTTTTAGTTACTACTAGCTGATTTTACACGGGTTTCACCGCATGCGTTTCAGGATACATCATTTTCTCGGAATAAACATTCTATGTCACGCTTTGGGATCGCAGGACGCTCACCGTACTATGAGGACGCTGCTGCCCGTCTTCCATTGGTTCCAGTCGCAGTTTTAGAACGTATCCGCATCCTTACAAAATTCATGCAAAATTCAGGTTGAGCCGTTGCTGCGTGAAATAGGAACAAACAAACCAACAAACACCGTGTTTTATAATATTAGTAGGGTTACCACACTAGTCTGGCTGTCCTTTTTATTTCTTTATTTCAAATTAAACACATAATTTACAGAAAAATCCAACTTATTACATGCTGCAACTAAGATTGGCAAGGACCACACCTTATCAAAGACTGTAAGTAGTTGATATTTAATAGCTATTGAAGTGTTAATCAATTATCCTTATTTTTTGCGTGCGAAAGAGCCTATTAATTTAAGGCACTTGGACGATTCGCACCGTGGTCCGAGCTACATGTGGTATGAGCTGCCGCTGCCGCAGTACCGTAAAAAACTTTTCCTACTCGTGTCTATAAATAAATGGGATCCTTGAAAGTTATAAATAACTCACTCGCATTTAAATTAAACAATTAGCATAACATTAATTATGTTAAGCAAGTTGTTAAACTTTATAGAAACTTTTCCTGTACAAACGTAAATATTTTATTTCGTTTACGACAAAGTTGTTAAACTTTATAGAAACTTTTCCTGTACAAACGTAAATATTTTATTTCGTTTACGACAAAGTTGTTAAACTTTATAGAAACTTTTCCTGTACAAACGTAAATATTTTATTTCGTTTAATACAAAATATTAAATATACATAGTAAATAGTACTTAAATCATAGTTTATAAAAAAAATTACGGCATAAAAACTATAGACATAAATATTGTCATTTGAAGTGTAGGTAATTATTATAATTTGTGATTTGAACTCACTTCACCTATTATTAGACATCATTATCCAACTATTTAATTCTTAATAACTATTTCAAAATATTATATTAGTAAGTATTCATAAAAAGTAACACGTGCTTACCCTCCGGCCGATTTGAAACATTTGCAGGTTATTTTTTGCATAGCTGAGCTTCAGAAGAACCGCCGGGCCCGAAGCGTTAATAGCCTGTTTATTCGAGCGTTTTGACCATTCAAATGTAATTATCCTGTTTCCTCCCTGAACAATGTGACACAGCAGCAATTTTTCATTACTTTTTTCTCTTTCCTCCTAAGAGGATTTTGGCGTCGCACGTCTTATGCATTTGCCAGTGTCAAGTATACATATATATTCTCAAGTTTTGTTAAATATTATCAAATAAGTCATAGTCACAGTCAAAGGCGAGCAAAGCAAGTTACAAGGTCAAGTCCAAGTCATGCCCCAGTAAAGTGGTGAAAACTTTACTAGAGCCTTCTATAGAGTTTTGGAAACAACACGAAAATTCACGTTTCACGACCTTGTACCATTCACCAAAACTCGTGCATGTTCATGAATACTTAATAGGTAAAAATTCACTGTTTTTACACCTTAACACTCGAAATAACACAAGTTTTGGAAAATAATAAAATGACGCGACATGAATTCTTTACGTTCTCGCCAAAACTCCAGGTAATATTCTTCGCCATCTAACATAGAAAAATTATACACAGAGTGCATATAAAGATGTGTAACCCGATTGTAGTACTGATAAGGACGTAAGATGTCGCTAGTCCTTTAAACTGCGACATAATCGTCACAATTTCTGCTTTTCTTGAAATTAAATCTTTGTACCATTACGAATGTAATGGTACAAAGAAAAAAAACGCTTCTTGTTATTTATGTTTTTGGTGTGGACTAATTCACAAACTTAAATAACATGTAGCGTTTTTTCTAATTTATTAATATCGGTAAAATTATAATTTTTACATTTTATTTGCAAAATACGCTAGGTTCTCAAGAGATGGCGTTGAAAACATTAATTTTAGAAACATATTTTTCACGTCGTTTCACTCACGCACGCACGCATTCTAATTTGAACTAAACCTTAAATTGCGGACATATTACAATACTGTTTCTATAAATATTAACCATATTTTAATCGGCTATCATAGATATCAAATCAATCGGTTTGAACATTACCTGAATAAATACAATATATGTATATAAATATTATTAAATTTATCCCAGCTTGATGAACCTTCAAGTCTAAGACGGATTTTAAGACCGCGCTTGCGGCCGGGGTCTTCCCTCACAGGCTGTCTCTTTTGCGTTTTTTAAACATTATTGATGATAAAAAAAATACATTGAGTGGGAATTAGAAAAAACAAACAGTCTTAAGAATACCATTACCATGTTTATCTCAATCTCATAGCAATTTTCATGTTTTCAATTTTGGATTTTTCCTTCTTCTTCGTGATTCTTCCTTCTTCTAATAAAATTGTTTTAAAATATTTTACTGTTTTTCTCCGATTAAAGAAGCGGTTCTATTTTGTTTTATACTACTACTTCGGCGGTACCTTGAGGGCTCGATTTTTGAATATCATGCGAAATGACTGATTTCGAACGAAATCACAAACAAAAGTCACAATTGATTCGAGTGGTTTGAACCATTCGAAATTACTTTCTATCGATAGAAAATATTTAACTTTGCATTTTCGTGCGAAATCATACGAGTGATTGAAAAATAGAGCACCATGCAGATGCGTACTTACATGCAGGCACCTCCTCGTAAGGCAACACCATCATTTAGTTTCATTCATTCATTATTTAAGAGCGTAGCTCTTGTCGGTGGAGTAATTTCCATGCTTGGCGGTCTTCTGCCAGCGTTTTCACCTCCCTGTACGACATGACATCTGCCTTCTCTTTTATCTGGTCTACAAAAGTTATCCTTGGTCTTCCCGGTCCTCTCTTTCTGCTATCTTTCCTTCTCTGATGGTTTTCATCAGATTGTCATCACTGCCCCATTTTGTAATGACCATATAATTTGTATATAATGATAGGATCATAACAAAACGAGGGATTGTAATGATGATAATTTGATCACTTATACAAAAGTAGGTGAAGAATCCAGACTCATTTAACACACCAAAAAATCGCACAAAAAACCTGTAATGTCAGGTCATTATACCACTAATTGTCACAACTACGGCGTCTGAGCGATTGATTAAAATAAATGATAAATATATTCAGGCATTTAAATAATACGGAGAACATAAAATGGTCATTTGCTTTTTAAAAAGGTCATGTAATTCCCACGCGTAGCGCCCCATAATTTAAAAAATAAATGTAAGAATATTTCAATAAAAGTAAAATGGCTGTTAGAGATACCAGTTATACTTGACCATAGCCATCTAAAACTACCACAAAATACCAAATATTTTTACTGATAAAGCTTCTTCCAATGTTTTATCGGATTTACTCTGCCCATCTTACCGAAATAGAAAATGTGGGTTTGGCAGATCTAGTTATATTACAATTTCTTAATTTGCAAAACTTCAGTCATATAAAAAAACCACTACAAATAACAAATTAGTCTACTGGTATCTTCTATACTTATATTCATATTCATTTAATGCGTAAGTATTATTTACATGTCAATTATAACGTAGTCGGTGGTAAAAAATAATGTCCAATAAAAACAATTAATAATTAATAATAAATATTAATATAAATTATAAATTATCAAAATTATAATATTTTCATTGTATACTTGACTGGACTGGACCTGGACTAATCTACATTACAGTCGAGGAAATCCTTTACACTATAAAACGTCTGATCGACCAGCCAGCGCTTCAAACGAGACTTGAAGCAAGCGAGATTGGGAGCGGCGGTGATGCAGCTTGGTAACTTGTTGTAAACAGTCGGCCCCATGACATGCGTGAGCTTATCTGATTTTTCTAGGTCCCTAGGTATCTACTTAAGCTGCCCCGCACGTCGGCTGGAATAGATACATAGAGAATATAATAGATAGAATAGACGTATACAATAGAGGACTACGTTCCCGCCAAAAAAACCTTTGTTTGGCGAGAAGAAGTTATGTCGCGTCATCGTATTTTCCAAAACTTGTGTTATTTCTGAGTGTTAATGTGTAAAAATGGTGGATTTTAATTGTGAAATATTTGACTTCACTTGAAATACTTGACACTGGTTAAATACATAACGTGTGGAGCCAAAACGTAAGAGGAAAAATAAGTTTTCCAAAAACTGCAAAGTAACTATGCCGTAGGCTAAAACGATGATTTTTTAAAAACACCCGGAACACTATAAGAATATAATAATAAGTATGGAAGAAAATTTATACAAAACATAACATTTTTAATATTATGAAAAATCAAACATAAAATCCAGTTCTAAGCAGCTATATTTTGTTTAATCAAAAAGTATTTTAATTTTGAAACTAGCTTTAGCTACTATCTACCTACATACAAAAACATCCAAATTTATAATAGATAGATAGATAGATAGATAGACACGCACTCGAACTGTCGAAGCGAAGGTTTATTTAGTTATTAATTTAATCCATCATCATCATCAGCCAGAAGATGTCCACTGCTGAACAAAGGCCTCCCCCATTAGAGCGTCAGTTCTCTTTTAGTGTCCTGTCGTCCATTTTTGGACCTAACCCTCTCCCAATTTCTTTCACGGCCCCCGATATTCTCGGGACCTGCGTGTCGTATGTCGTCAACTCAGCGTTTTGGTGTCTGACCTGCACGGTCTCCACTCAATGATGCGTAGAATCTGCCGTTTGCATCCACTGGTTGCCCGTGACTTTCAGAATGTCGTCGGTCAACCTAGTGGAAAATTACTTATGCTGTGTCTTCCTGTTCGTGGTCGCCACTCTAGAAACTTCCTTCCCCTTTGATTATGCGAACTATGCGGCTTGCTCATTGCTACTACAACTTAAAAAAACCCTACAAACTAGCAAATTACTTGGTTCTTCGGCGAATGTCGTTGTTCCGGGTTTTATCGCTCAAAGAATCCAAGCATATCTCTCTCCATTGCCCGTGTGACTGAGTTTCTCCAAAAGGCCAGGGACCCTATTCCTGTGCGCTCGAGATTATCTCGGTCACTGTCTCTCTAATTTAGAATTTAATGGGAGTGAGAGTGACCGAGATAAAAATGTAATTTCTCCGAATACCCTGGGCCCCTATTCGGAGAAATGACATTTTATCTCGGTCACTCTCACTCCCATTAAATTCTAAATTAGAGAGACAGTGACCGAGATAAAATGTCATTTCTCCGAATAGGGTCCCTGTAGTTACGCGCCACGTCTCATTTCCATATGTCATCACACAATGCTTGAATAATCTTGTCGCAATATATTTAATTACTACCGTAAAATACGTAATTTCTCCGAATACCCTGGGCCCCTATTCGGAGAAATGACATTTTATCTCGGTCACTCTCACTCCCATTAAATTCTAAATTAGAGAGACAGTGACCGAGATAAAATGTCATTTCTCCGAATAGGGTCCCTGTAGTTACGCGCCACGTCTCATTTCCATATGTCATCACACAATGCTTGAATAATCTTGTCGCAATATATTTAATTACTACCGTAAAAAACGAAACACACATATGAACTATTATAATACTATTAATCTAGTTATTAAAAGTATTTATTAACTAACGTAGAACATCCATAGATCCATACCATCCATACCAATATTATAATTCAGAGGAATAAATTGTAGCGGTATAGGGCTCTCTTGCAGAGTCCGCAAGCAGTAGTGTGCAAAATAACTGTGTTCCGGATTGAAGGGCATTGTTACCGGCGTAATGGGGTGTATTTTTAAATATGACAAGTCTCCATTTTCACTAACGCCATCTAACGGAAAATTTGCTAGAACTCATGCCTTGCCATAGTATGATGTGACAGGTCTATATTTCCACTACCTCCACCACAGAAGAGAGAGAAGTAAAGGTAAAAAAAATTCCTCTTCTGTGACCTCCACCAAGCGGTATGACAAGAGTTTGACATCGCCCCATTACTGGGTATACAAAGATTTAACATCTAATATGTGCTGCTAGACATTGTCACGTTCAACAAGACACGTAATTATTTATATTGTTTGTTGTTATATATGTTATTGTGATGTACTTGGTATTTGGAAATAAATTTGAATTTGAATTTGAACATCTAATATCTCAGATTAACAAGCACAGTGTATTGCCGAGTTATGAACTGTCGAAGTTCAAAATTCTGGGTGGCACTGAACTGTTATGAGCAAGGTGAGCGACTTGTACGTCTCGTCATCTCAGTAAAAAAAATATATATATAGCCACAGTCGTAACAGGACTAACTAAATCTTCGTGGTGTAACACGAACCTAAAATTAAAATGAATATGTTCGTCTCGAGCAAAAAATTCGTTTGTGCGATTCAGAACTCCCTAAATTAGAGCTGCCAGTCCAACATAAAAAAATGCAGAAAAATGGAAGAACGCCATCTTAGAAAGTAAATTTGTCGCTCTCTCTGGATGTTTGTTGCGTTATCACGGGTAAACGGCTCAACGGGTCTTAATCAAATTTGTTAAGGAGTAACTGTTTAATACAAAGATGGACATAGGATACTTTTAAATCCACGCGAACATAAATCGCGGCTTACAACTAGTCAAATATAAAGATTAAATTGAATTACAGGAAAAGTTCGGGTAAAAATCAGTACCTAAGTACAACCTTATGCACGGCCTATAAAACTAACTTTGAAACGTGCATGATTCTGGTTGCGAGAGCATGCTATCTCGCTCGTACTGACTATGCGCGGTCCAGCTCGCGCAACTCTCGCTATCGCGTTGCATTTTATTCAGAGTTGCAGGATAAGCCCACTGCTTACAACAGAACTTTGTACCCGTGTTCGGCGTGGTGTTGCCAAATAGGTTGCAACATATCCCTAATACATAACAATAGTAGGAATCTTAGTATGTCTTTTTACTATCCCTTTAATATTCTTATAATAAAACAGTAAAGATCTATAATAAAATTAAAATCTTTAAAACTGCGGTATTCTTAATTTTATTACTATTGATAAAAAACAACTTGCCACGGCTAAACAATTCCACGACTAGTTTGATCTGTCGGATCTAATCAGAATAAAATTAACCACACGTTTTGTCTCTTAGAAATGTCAGATCATTCCCACGCATGCGTCCTAGTCGAAAACAATATTTTTGTAATAAATTTTATGACATAAATCGCACAGCAAAATACTTAAAAACCAGTACAAACTAGTTGCAAGAAACCTGAACTAGTATGGAAAATAAGTGCTAATTTTAGTGCATATCTAACTTGTTGCCTACCGGATAAAAAAGCAACTAAATTGCGTTTCAATAACGCAGGTGGCGCTCTGGTAGCGCTTTACGACAAAGTTACAATACATTTTTAGAAAAAAATAAATACAAAAACTGACTTCAAGACAGTAGTTACAAACTTAAACTGAAAAGTAGACAATAATATTTTAATTACTTCAAAGAACGAAGCTAAACGTTCGTTCGCTAAGTCAACGAACATATTATAATATTTACAATTTATATAATCAGTGGGCTCATCCCGTAACTCTGAAAGCGATAACGAGAGTTGGGCGAGCGGGACCGCGCATAGTGCGACTAAGTTGGTACGAGCAAGATGGCATGCTCTCGCAATCAGAATCACGAACGTTTCAAAGTTAGAGGATAAACCCGCAGTTATTTTTGAAGTCGGTGCTAACTAACACCCGAATACTGAAACGTTTGTTAACTTTGACGACAGATTAAGTCTATTGCTGCCTTTGTCATTTGCTTAGTGCCAGACAAAGGCAGTATTAGTATTAAGTTTGTACTCTTGAAGTCACTTTTTTTCCCCTTAAAAATAAATGTTATTTTTCAAGTTTTAGTGGAAAGAAATTGTATTTTGTTTATATTAAATACTAGCTGCGCCCCGCGGTTACACCCGCGTGGAAAATTTCATACATTTTTCCGAGATAAAAAGTAGCCTGTCACTCTCCGATCCTTACGCTATATCTATGCAAAAATTCAAGTCGATCCGTTCAGCATACAGTATCGCTAAATTATTTTTTTAAAGCGACCTCCTCATATCTAGTTACTCTTTCGATAGAAAATTAATATTATGAATAATGTAGTTTACATTTGCATCCGACAGTGTCCTCTTAGTAAACGGTGAGCGTTCTGCGATCCCCAAACAAACCTCTTGCCAAGCGAGGAGTTTCCGTATTATTATTTTTTTGCTTCTGAGTTACGGATAAGATGTTAAATATCTTTACGTTTAGTGATTTCACTGAAAAAATTGCCCCTAAATCCGGAACACAGCAATGTTTGGCACGAACAACTGGTAGGTACTTCCACAGCCGGATTCTGCAAAAACTCTAAAATCAAGTATCACTAAACTAAGTAAATACTTTTTTTTTTTATTAATAGACCAACAGCACAAAATCATAATATAAAAATAATCTTAAACATACATATAGTACAGCCAATAAAAGGTCTAAACATATTACTTAAGTAGGTAGAAACAAATCGTATTATTATTATGTGTATATATAAAGAAATAAACTAAATTATATTTTACAAATAATATAAGTATATATATATGAAATAAAAATAATTATAATTATATTTTGTTATAATAAAATTTTCCCATTACCTAAAATAACAATGAAAACGGTAATTAAGCAGTTTCCCCAAATCTTACGACTACACAAACTCGTAAAGATTTACAATAAGTGTTTTGTACATTTAGTCCGAAATACCAAAAAACGCGTGGAACATGTTCTAAAAGAACAGCCATAAAAAAGCGCTGAAAGAGTGCTTACTTATTGAGATAAAGAGTGAGATTTATGCCACGGTATGAGAACAATTTACGCGCTGGCAGTTTATGACCCGACAACGGCAATAATTAGGTAGCAGATACGTTAATGTGACCAGTTTATATGTCGAGGTACCCAAATGACGGGACCGACATTTTGAACGGATGGCGTTTGAACTGCGCCATTAGCCCATGGCACAGAACATATAATAATACTGCCTACTGGTGAGCGCACGGTATCAAGCGCTTCCATCAAAACACGGTGCAAGCAAGCTGGTATTTTTTGTATTTTCTGACGTGTTTCAATCTTACTATCGTTCTGTAATTTTGATAACGGCTAGATCAAAAGGCTGTGTCGGTTTAGCAGTTCCTACAGTGTTTAGGTTATTAAACGAGTTGCTGATTATTTTACATTTCTGTGCTGCCAACGGCATACGTGTACTGGCAAATTAATCTGGCAAACAGGGAACAGTCCGAACAGACCGAGACTGGTTTTTTACAGAACAAGTATTAAAATAACTATCAAAACTAATTTATGTTAATTTAGTGTTCAATGTATGTTTTGATGATGTACTTTGCATATTGTTACCATAAAAATTTAGCTGTTGTCACAATTCCTTAATTTTTAAGAAGGTAACTAGATGTTTACTGCACTTAAGTGCGGGTAAGCTAGTAAGTACTATTAAACGGGAAGCGTAGACATAGAATTTCAAATACCAGTGCAATCATAATTTAAAATCTGAAAAAATTAAACCAGATAAATTAATAGCCGGTATTTCGCACGCTATCATTATCAGAGACCTGCCGACCGGTCTGACTGGTTGGGACTACACAGTTGCTCTTGTCATTAGTCAATTTGTATCGGTTACAATGTTACAATACTTATTTTTTTACAGTTGACGGGCTAGGCGTTTGACTTCAACACACACAGGGCTCGCCCCCCCTTTTTTACGTTTAGTAATGCGCACGCATACCGCACTTACACAGTGCGGTGATGTAAGACTCCAGTCCACTAAAACTTCACGGTGTCCCTCTTCCGCCGCTTGTGGCGGGAACGCGGGGACGCTTTCGCACACAACCGCGAACCCGCCGCGGCCGTCCGTCTCCGGACCCATCTCCGGGATCGGATGCTGAACCGTCCCCCCGTCGCGACACGCCAGGACACATGGCGGCCGCAACGCCTTCCCGGGGACCAAATCAGCCGATAGGCACCAGACGACCCCTTGTCTGAACGCCCGAGGTCCCCCTGCGACGGGTCAGTTGAGTGGCCCTGCTGCCTGCCACTTCGGTCGCAGAGGACAGGGAGAGCGCATCGCCATACCGACACTCCTCTTCCCCTGTGACCCTACCGCGTCCGCCATCATACGGTGGCTAGGAAAAGTGGCAACGACACAGCAGCAGTTCTCTTCCGCCGCGGCCCCCCCTCAGCTGCAGTGTCACCGATACCACACTGCAGCTCGTCTCAGTTGGCCGTTTCAACTTGGGCTTCGGGGGACAAGCCCGGAGAAGCCTCGGGTTCGTTCGCACTTTTTCAACATTTTATTGGGTGGATATTTAAAAAAAAAACAGTCTGTTATATTTATCATTTCACGTCATTTTCATCATTGATTTTTTGGTCATTTTATGTGCGCTAAAATCGTATCTCTAGCAAAATATAATTGCACATATATGTATACACATTTGCTCAACCTCAGCCTACAAAATTACCTATTTAGTCCACAGTCCACACGTATCTAGTCTACCTTACCTACGTTACCTACGCTGTGCTTGAGTTGACCGAACTTGTAAGATCGTTGCAGTGACCACAAGGCACCGTGACTCTGGTCACGGTGCTGATTTTGTACTCAATGTACAACTACCAATATTGTACCAATTGTCAATGCTTGTAACTTTTCAATAAATTACTTTCTGGTTTGAGTGTGGAAATTATTTTCGATAGAGGCGTCGGACGTTCTAATATTTCCTTCTTTTGTTCGTAATACTACCCTACTACGGGACAAGGAGGGTGATGATTAAGTCAGATGATAAGGTAGATATATAAAACTATACCTACATAGCTTACAGATCTTAGCCCAGTCCCCGGGCGCTCGCAAAATCAAATCAAATTTTTTAATGTTGTTGAATTGAATCATTTATTAGCACGGCTCGTCAACGTGTTCAGTCTTCAATCCCCAGATCTACGGAGGGAGAGGAGCTTGGTGGTCCGTCTGCATGCTAAAAATAAAAGTCGCGAAAAATCGAAGATTAGATACGTAGGTAGATCTCATTTTATCTGTGATTTAAATCTACAGAGCGGTGAAGTACTTAGGGAGGTAGGTTTCTTATCTGTAAAATGAACGAGAGATCGACCAAACAACACAATAGGTCTTAGTACCTACCTATGTCTTGTCTAACGAGAGTTTTCTTTGATCGTAGGTTCTTTGTTTGTTTTCTGAACTTAGCTGAGTCTCCCATGGAATAAAATATTTCCATAATTGACCAATTATAGAGTAAGATAATTATGGTGCACAAAGTGTGATCTGTGCACAGATAAATAGGATCTGTGTTATGGTGGCAGTTGCAGATATAATGATGTGGTACTTAGGCGTAGGCTGTGGCGTAGGAGGTAGGTACATGCCTTGTAATGCCTACCTACTCCAAAAAAATCTAAACAGCGATGCCGCGCAATGATAATATTATTGACAGGTGACGCATTTTATCTCGACTATCACAAAAAAGCTTCCGTAGCTATGGTATGTAATATGTAAGTTATATCTTCGATAAGAGTGATAAGAAAATTATTATCATTTAGAAAAGATACCCAGAGTATAGCGATACCTAGCGGAATACTATGTAAACTACTTAGTCCTGCTACTCGACGCTAGATGGCAGTACATGTGTTTGCTTTAATTGTTTTATATGTAGTAATAAATTTTATTAATGATGCAATTAATTTTATTTATTTCTTAACATGAATAAAATTGCAATGAAAATGAGGTAGTCAATAACTATCCAATTTTCATTACAATTTTTTCTTAGAGTTACGTGCGTTGAAACGTGATCTTATTTATACGCGAACGAATCGTAAAAGGTTTCAATTTATAAACTAGTATTTCGCCCCGTACTGAGAACTGCCGATGTTCCGTTTTAACATACATTAACACTAATCCTATTACTACGTATACAAAATACTAAACATAAAAATAGAATTTTCTGGCATAACAAATAAGATATATAAGTGAAGTGTGAAGTGTTGACTAAGCAATAGCTCGATAAGCTAAGCTGTTTATTGCCTCAGTTGCAGTGCTGCCCGTACAGTACCGCAACCTACTGTGGCCGCTTCAACGTGGGCTTCGGGGGACAAGCCCGGAGAAGTGGCCCGCCTCGGGTTCCTCTTATCTTCACCGTGGGTGACCAGGCCACGATTACTAAGCCCCCCGCCACTTCAAGGCGGGTACCCACTGGAGGGTAGCTAAGCATCACCTAAAATAAGTCGGACTTAGGCATGTCAAAGGAAAGGACATGTCTTACGCACTTAGGCAGCCTCCTAAGTTTGGTGAAACGCATTTTTCCTTGTTAGGTACATCCTATAGAGAGTTAAGTATGAACTTATGTCAAAGTTTAGTGCAGACAGGCATTAGGCATGTCGCATGTCACAGGAAAGGCCATGTCTTACGCATATAGGCAACCTTTAGGTTTGGTGCATTTTTTTTTTGTTAGGTACGTCCTAGAGAGTTAAGTATGAACTTAGGAGCTGTCAAAGTTTAGTAGCTAAACAAAAACATAAGTATACAAGCTACCTAAATCACTTAGCCAACTACACAAAGTAAACAGTATAAAAGTATAAAGAGAAGATTCCAATTAGCTTGTCGCAAAAAACATTTACTTTTATAATAAATAGGTGGCAAAAAATAATTAAAATTCAGCGTGACTATTTATGTTGATAAGTTGAACAGACGCGTGTGTCGATTTTGTTGAACGACTCTGAACTAAACTAATCTGAAAGCACTAAAATTATCTGCTTTTTTTAAACTACATATGCGAAAATGAAAACAATTTTAGTGCTGAAGGCGTACTGTGGGCTTATCCAGTAACTCTGAAAGCGATAGCGAGAGTTGCGCGAGCGGGACCGCGCATAGTGCGACTAAGTTGGTACGAGCGAGATGGCATGCTACGTTTCAAAGTTAGAGGATAAGCCCTCTGGTCTAGCTTAAAAAGGAGCACCAAAGTGAAACGTGTACATGGGAAAGGATAAGGATATACCAAAAAAAAATCCGAAACCTTCCAAGGGTTAACTCCTTAGGGTGGAGCCCCAAGGGATCGAGAAAACGGTGGGAGATACGAGTAGGTGTAGGTAAATGAAAAAAAACATGGACGTCATTCAAAAAAACATGGCCACCATACAAAATTGAAACTCCTGTAATAGACGTGGGTGGGCTGTTTTCGACCAAATGTCATCGAAAACAAAACAAAAATAAGAAAACGGTGCGACAGGATCGACGTCACTAAACTCACAGCACGCCCAAGCTTTTCGTTTGCTCCGCACAGTAATTTGTCTGTATACAAGCGTGTAACGACCTCGGTTGCGCAAACGCATTGAATGATAGCAGATAGGACAAGTGTGTGAGTTCGCCTGAAAGATGTCCGATGGCCCGAAGCATAGGACTTTGCCTAATTGTAGTTTCTACCGTTGTAGCGCTAGGATTGGGTCAAAATAATATCATCGTGATTAAAACTTTATTTGTGCAGTGACTAGGTTCTTATTCACACCAGAGATAATTAAACCACTTGATCGCACATGCAGGCGAAATCTGTTTTAGATACAGCACATTCATCGTGACTTGCGCGGACAGAAATATTTACCGCGTCCAATGAAAACTGTGTATTTGACGTTACCAAGTGTTGTGTTAACTCAGGGTCCGAATAAATGAATTAAAATGCGTTTAAAGTTGAGCAGCTCAAAATTCATTCATGCTATTTGCGCCTTGTATTCAACGGCTCAAAGAACAGAGAATCATATGCGACCTATGCTTATGTCAGGTACGAGCTGTCAACCAGTCATGCTATTTGTTTTAGACATACTAATCTTTATTTTACCCAACTGTCTAAAATATTTGGGGTGTATGTAAGTATGTAATTCAATTAAATTCATTTATTCGGACTCTGGGTTAGCACAAAACTTGGTAACGTCAAATACACAGTTTTCATTGGAAATTCATTAAAAGGATAAATCATTAAAGTACAACTGCATTATTACAGCGGTTTCGTAATGGACTGGTCAATTATATGCAGCTGTAAAGGGGCTTTGTCAAAATGTCCTTAATTATAAAAAATTGACTAATACAGAAAGTACAGATATTATATAATATAATAATTAATTACTGCATTACTATTAGTACTCACGGGATATTTACCACCGTGGTAAATATCCCGTGAGTACTAATAGTAATGTTGTAAACAACCACGAAAGTCTAAAACAGTGATTAATTACTGATTATGTCAAATCCTTGTATTGATTCGATTTTACTAAGTATGTAAATATGAATGTATGTATGTTAGTATGTTTGTGTGTTCCTATACTTACACACAAACATACTAACTTGTTGGATTCCTCTTTATGCCCGGAGTTTACATAGGCTACATTTTGCAGTCGGTCAGTTTTTTTATTTTTCTTGTGAGCAGTAAATATAATTTTTTTTTTCGCAAATTTTATCCGACGTATTTATTAACGGTATAAGTAGATAGGTTATGTGATTACGTAACTAGCTTTAGATAAAAATCGATAATAATAATTATGAGTCATTTGAAATAAACATCGTTTTATATCAATTCGCTGAAATTTAGTAAAATCATCTCTTTGTTTCGAATGTACATTCTCGGAATTCGGTTGTTACTGCTCCATAGATCAATCGCTCATCTCTCGTCATTTGGGCCACACCTCGAGTGGTTATAACCAGTAAATCTGACTGCACTTGTCCGTTGTCTCTATATGATTTTATTGTCCAACTGGCACCAGCAAGTACGCCCGTCTCTTTCATAGATAATCTGTAAAAACTTCCGAGCGGTGTAAACAGTCACACAGTTAAACAGTTTAAAACAGTGACACAACAAAATTGACGCGGAATTTTCGTGTATCCGGTGCTTCGGTTTGGAAAACTTGCTCTAATTGAATAAGCATGATGTGCTAACTTATTTTTTGGTGGTCCACTAAAGTCAAAATCAACTGCTTAAAACGATTTCACAATTTATAAAACCAAAGAACTGTGAGTGCTTCTCAAAACAAAGTCTTGCTTGGAATTCAGTGCACTGAATTTTTCGGAGGAATATCCCACATTTTTTGGTAAGATTTTCAATTGGTTTAAAATTAGGGATGTCGTTATTATTGTTAAATACGAAGAGTGTTGTAGTAGATGCCTTGATAATAAGAACTTCTAGAGCACTTGTTAAATTCAATTGTTCTAGAATCTAACTTTAGTCTTGGTCATAATTATACATTACGTTGAGTACGTTCTAGATATGAATATAGATACTCGTACGCATACTTATCTTGATACTCTAGCGAGTATACGAGTTTTACGCGTGTGCCAATTCAAAAATCGAAGATTTTTTTCCATCTCTAAATATTATCTGATTTTGTTATTTTTTAAGTAATCGACACAATCAAATGCTAGGATAGGGTCTCTATTTTTACTAGTAGTAAAAACATACACTAGCGACACTTAAAACTTATTTTAAATCGGCACCCGCTACGGTCTCGTCTACGTTTGTATGGAGAACTAAGATCTGACTATTTTGACAGCACTATAATTCATGCCATCTCTATCTTGTGTTTTTATTTAGTAAAAGACAGCGATGGCATAATTGCGTTTATTGAGTGCACGGTGGAATTGCGGCAAATGACAGAATATAGCGGTATATACACTAGAGGTTCGGAGAGCTAGCAATTTTTTTGGGTAAATCGAGGTCTTTTCAATGTTTTTTTATCGAGAAAATGTCATGTAATCATGTTTTCCCTCTGTGCTATACTAGACGATAAAACCATAAATCTTAAAATAAGATTTTTAATCAACATAAATAATTTAAAAAAAAAGTAGTAGTTAAAAAGTAATTTTGTTCAAGTTCGGAAGGAAGTTCTTAAGGAGAGCGTCTGTTATGCAATGTTAGCAATAACATTTTATTGATATCAACTACGACCGCGTTTGAATACTATTCTCTAGTATGTAATTATGGTATCATCTACCAATCAGTGCGTTGATGAGACCTATTTATACCAAAATCAGAGTCGACGACCGATATTAAAAATGGATTAGATAAACATCAATATGCTAAGTGTTGACTCGGTATATTTTTAAATATTTTTTTATTAAACACATTAACATTTTATTGTTATTAAATTGAGTACCTTAGTAGGTAGTTATCAAAAGAACAATCTTGATCTTTTCAAGTTAATCCCTACAGCTTTTTACTGCTTTTTTATGGACTTATATTACCAAAAATTATGTGGTGTCTTTCTTACCTACCTAATTACTTCACTTCAGAAATACCTGTTACGTTAAGTTATTTTTGTACTTTTTGTAGATAAAGGAAAAAATAGTCTTTAAAAGGCACATAATTCAATTGCAAATGCGAACGTCTATTCCATACAAAAGAGATACGTATTCTCCTGCTTCCTCCTGAATAGTGACAATAGAGATCATATTTATTATCTTTTATTTACCTTTTCTATTTTCTATTTTCTATACCTATAAAAGGCTTTGTCCTGACTGACTGACTGACCTACAGACAACGTACAGCCTAAACCGCTGTACGTAGAGGCTTGAAATTTGATGGGTATGTTTATTGAAGGGTGTTAACGCATACTAAGTCATTTTTCATTTTTCGCATACATGAACTTGAATGGACTTGAAATGAAACTTTTTATTCTCTGGTTCGATTGATACCAAACTTGTTACGAATACTCTACAGGAAAAATTAAAAAATACGGGTGTCATAGTTTTTTCAAAATCAGCTCCCGCTAGCATTTTGCAAGTTGCAAAATTTGCAAAAAGGGACATTTGATTCATATCGATGAATCACTGATCGCGCTGATAGCAGTAAATAAACCGCTCTTTTAGTCACAAGAGAATAAAAACATTTTGAAATTAGACCAAGCACGACTTATACGAATTATGTACTAAATAATTAAGACAATTTAAATTAACACAAAAAGATTCCGCCAATTTTAATTAGGTTATTTTCTGTTATCACGGTGTTAAATACTATACCTACTACTATTTATTTTCTCGCAGTCAAAAAGTCGAGTACACAACACGTAAAAAACAATTACTCTCGATCCTTGCATTCTTCGCTCCGCTCAGGATTCTAGGATTCTAAATTCTAGGAAGCCTTCGTTGCTCTCGGGATCCAACTTAGTTCCTCGAATTTTGTTTTTTTTTTCACTTGTTGTATAATCTACTATTATTGCCATATTTATATTTATCACTGCCAAGCTCCTGCGGGCTTAGCCCGTAACTCTGAAAGCGATAGTGATAGTGGCAAGCGGGACCGCACATGCATAGTGCGACCAAGTTGGTACGAGCGGGATGGCATGAGGCAATGGTAGAGAATAGGCCCGCTGTTTTATTTTTTCAATAAAGAACAAACAGACGAGAACGGCAGTGGTAGATATAAATTTTATTGTAAGACAAAAAACATTTCCTTTGTTTCATTATTCCGGGCGGAAACAGGAGAATATACATTTGTGTGGAATAGGCGGTTGCATAATTTACCAAACAGGCTATGAGCTTAGATGAAAAAAAATGGTATTTCTATTTTGTTCACCTCATTAGTTATGTTGTTTGTTTTTCGTTATGTTTTTTTGATTCTATAATCTAGTAGGTATAGCTTAGCTCTCTAAGCTGTAGAAACAAACATTATAAGTTAATATTATTTAAAGATAAGCAGAATAACAGACTGTAAAATATATGTAGCTTATGCCACTATTGTCTTAAAGACGAGTCCAACGAGACCTTGCTCGTCAAAATCGGTCAAGCCGTTTAAGCTTTAGGGGGTAATATAGGGATACACAAACCTACATATTCCTCACCTATGTAGCTATCAGGGTTTGCAAACCGAAGTGGCAATGGGCAGGCCACGTCGCTCGAAGTGCCGATAACCAATGAGTAAGAAAAGTTCTTGAGTGGCAACCACTAGCTCGAAGATGCAACGTAGATGCAACGTACCACGAGGTAGACCGATGACATTTTGAAAGTCGCGGGTAACCGATGGTTGCAAGCTGCAAAATTTGCAAAAATGAGGCATTTAAGTAGTGGACGTCTTCAGGCTGTTGATGATTGTGATGATGATGAAATACTGAAACCCCAAAAACGTTACTCGGGTAGTCGGGTAAAAAGATACTTTAACGATCCTACCGATTTTTGTATTCAAATACAAAATACAACTATAAAATTTCTTAATTTCCAATTTTCTTTGACCTTAAAGATATATGTGGGCTTCGGATCTCTGAACTAAGCTAAAGCTTGTATTTCAGAGATTCGTGCTCCCCCTGTTATGACGACCAGAAATAATTGTGACAATGAATATAAATAAAATAAAATTAAAATACAATTTTGAAAGCTTCTTGTGTGGGTGTGGAGTGATTTGTGAATGGGTGTGAGAATGTATGTAATTCATACCTCATGTACCATCATAATCCCAAACCTCACCATAAACAAGCAATTTTCCACAACAAATTGGTACACAGTATACACTGTGTACATACAGTGATGTGTGTGTACATAATGTATCAATATCACGAGGTTTCAATTACAGTCCGGCCGCTAAACGTGCGTATGCGTCACCGACCACGACCTGCAACTTTAGACCGTTTTGCTTTGCGTTTATTGGGGCTGATTTTCTCTAGTCTAGTCTGTAGGGAATGTGCCCACGAGAAGTAGTTGGCTAGTTACCAATAACCCGGTATAGATACCGCATTACGAGATTGTTCCGAAAAAACTTGGAGAGCACGGATTGCGAGGGTTGAGATCAAGCGTTCTCATTGGCTATCTCAAAGTTAAGCCTACTCGCGCTTACCAGTGAACCACAAAATTTGTATAGGTCTATTTAAACCGATGTGTGGTGTGTTTCGATCGTCCTGAGTAAGAAATCTAGGGGTACTGTGGTCTAAACTAATCTGAGCCTATTTAGCCGCGCCTATTTAGCTATGAATCAATGAAAGTGAATTTTTAGACTTAGGTGTGTTTCGACCGATGCGTAGTGTGCTTAGATCGTCTTGAGTGCGGAATCTATAGAGAGTTATATGTGTGCCGGTTAGATCAAAAATAAAAACAACGAAAAAAAATGAATTACTTCTCAAACAAGTAATTATTATTTTTTGCCAATGAGCCGTTTTCCTTTTTGACATTTCATTCGATTCTTTCATCCAAAATAGATGGCGATCATCCAAAATAAATGTCTTTCAAAGTTGAAGGATATTGTACAAAGATTGCCACGCCATCTATTTTGGATGAAATAAAAAGATATGAAGTGTCAAAAAAGAAAAACGGCTTATTAGAAAATATTTATAAACGACAATAATTAAAAAAAAAATGCAAATTAATGACATGCGTAGCAATGCACTGCACTCATCACCCTGAAATATTAGATGCCTAGTAATTTCATTGAAGACATTGCCTTTCCCTACCTATTAGAAACTAGGTAACTCATCATCATCATCAACAGCCTGAAGACGTCCACTGCTGGTCAATTATACACACATATATATATTTATATTTATTATACAGTATTTATGAATTTGTGTTATTAAAAGTGTTCGTCATACCGTCCATCTAAGCATGTGAATTTCTTTCCATGCAATGGTTGCCTGGACGAGATCGCTTTTAGCGATAAGGCACTAGCTTATAAGATAGTTCTGTACGTGTGTAAATATTATTTTGGTGTACACAATAAAGAGTTTCTATCTATCTTAACGAAAATTTGCATCCACCGGTTACCCGCGAACTTCAAAATGGCGTCAGTCCACCTAGTGGGAGGCCTACCTACGCTGCGTCTTCCAGTTCGTGGTTGCCAGTTCGTCTTCCTTACCCATCGAGCGATAAACGAACCATTGCCCAGTGCCACTTCAGCTTGCAAACCCTGAGAGCTATGTCGGTGACTTTGGTTCTTCGGCGAATCCTTGTTCCGGACTAGGTAGCTACCACATTGTTATCAAAAGTTTAATTAATAATTCGAATCACTCTCATGGCTTATAGTTACCGTTATACATATTTCAGTAAGTAGAAAAGTTTAAGGGATATTTAAAAACCGCCACCCAGTTATTATGTGAGTCAGTGCTGACACCTCGACGTAAGGAGCTGTCAATCAACGGTTTCGTCTGACCTTTCCTTTCGAACCAGATTTTAACACCTTGCGCTTACCCGTGTTATGAATCGTGGGCAATAATTTATACGATACTTTTTATTACTGTCCCACAATATTTTACTTTGTATTGTCTCATATATAATATGTAATTACTAGTTGTTACCCGCGACTTCGTTCGCGTAGACGTATTACATATTAAAGTACTAGCGACATCTTACGTCCTTATCAGTACTACAATTGAGTAACGCATCTTTCTAAGGTCATTAGCACTCTTACCCCCGGATACTGAAACGTTAGTTAACTTTCACGACAGGTAAAGTCTATTGCTGCCTTCGTCATTTGCTTAGTGCCAGATAAAGGTAGTATTAGAATTCTGTTGTCAAAGTTAACAAACGTTTCAGTATTCGGGGGTTAGTATAGTTTATCTATGCTAACAAATAATATTTACGAGTACATTCAATTATTCACCATTCTGCACACTGTAAACGGTCGAGGTGAAGTAGTCACGCACATTTCGTGCTCTCCGACAGATACCATTGTATAATGTACAATTGTACATAACTATTGTACAATTGTATCTATTGTGCTATTGACGTGTGCCCTAAATAAGAATGATATACATGGTGCTTTTTAATCGGCTATAGAAGAATAAGAACTTTTGTTCTACGACTTTTGAAAATTCACGGGGAAAAATCAGCTAGTCCATATAAAATAGATGGAACAGCTGTTTTTTTTTGTCGTTACAACATCCTAACATCCGCTCCCTAGCCGATTAAACAGCACCATGTAAGTAAAATGTGTCTTACGGCTAAGGCTTAGAACATACTAGTTGAAAATGTAAAGCCGCGCTCCTGGCCTTCTATCACTCTCACTCATTTTCAACATTTCTGAAGATTACTATTAGTACTCACAGAATATTTACCACGATTTCTGAAGATGAAAAAACAAGCGGGATAGAAATAAAAAATATATAAAATTAAATAAAAAATATACAGCTATATATCACACTAATATTATATAAAAGTTTGTGTGTAAGTGTGTAAGTATGCGGTAAGGGTTACATAAAGGGCTACGTATCTTTCTATGGGCATTGGTCGTCTTCTTTATATAATTACTCTACACTGATACTAAATTATCATACCATAGAACTTCAATTGGCTGCAAGCTTTGTTCTCAGAATGATGAAGTTGCGTTCTGTCTGACTTTCCTTCACCCCTAATAAAGTACCACAGACTTCTTAATTACTTAATAGATGGTCATAAATTTTATTTACTTTTAGTACGTTTAAAGATTACCCCTAGATTCCGCGTTCAGATCGATAAAAGCGCACCACGCGTTGGTCAAAATACACCTATAAAAAGCTAAAGTATTTACGAAATCGCGGGCACCAGCTAGTAGAGTAAAGATTACACACTCATAGTTTCAGTTTTATCAACAGGTGTTTATCTTGTTTCTAGTTCTACACTACCTAACCTAACGTAAACAAGTAGGTAATTCTAAAAATATTCAAATCGACGTTATAGGTCCGACGGTATTATGATAATAATAATCAACTATAAAATTAAATATGAATAATTCTCCTGGCCATAAAACGGTAACACTAATTCGAGAAGTTATTTAAGAAAACAAAATACGCGACTGCAAAGTGTAGCGTATGTCACATTCGGACGTGAAGAGGGATCCAACGACAAGTCGCTCATCAAAATCTGTCAAGTCGTTTAGGCTACAGGAGGTAATATAGGAACACACAAACCATACATACATGCATATATAAATACGCCCCAAAAACACATCCTTTCTCTCTCCTTCTTGGGTAGTCGAGTAAAAACAGCTCCTAACTTTTAAACAGCCATCATCAAAAAGCGAACTCATCAAAAAAGAGAAACATTAAAGTAGCTTTTTATTTGATCTATTCGTTTAGTAGCTTAGAATAATTTGTTAGCTAGGAAATCACAGAGTACTCATACATTGTCGACCTTCCTGGCTTTGTTGGTAGCGCATCTGCCTTATAAGCTTTCGATTCCCGGCCAGCAGGCCTAGCACGGGCGCTGGGATAAGTTTTTGTCCACCATATTTATCCCGCGAGAACGAGACGGATGTATCCATATTATAGCTTTGTCTCGTTGACGCGAAGACAAAACGGCTGGACAAAACTTTTTCCCGGTGCCCGAGCTAGGCCTGCTGAATGAAGACTATAAATATCTACTCTGGGTCTGGGTGTTAGTTGTCCACGACGGTCTTTCCACTTAAACACCTCCTTTGAATCCCCTGAGGGTCCACAGATGCCGCGTATTTTTGTTTGTTCCATGGCATAGGGGATCCTAGTGAAGTGATATGAGACGCGTAATCACAACTTATAATAATAAATTATATATAATTTATAATAAAATATTAATTCAATATAAAACAACTCGAAAAAAAAAATGAAAAAAATTAACCCAACTTACGCGAATATGCTACAATAATAGAAACATAATATTTCTTTAATTCTGTCGCGTTTGTTAGACGGGGGTCCGGCCGTACCAAATCTGGGCGTCTGCTTGGTCAGTTCAGAAAGTACCACACACGTAATTTCTTAACTGTTTTATTTAAATTGTAGGTTAGACATCTATTCATAAATCTCACAAGGCAGTTACCAGATTTCAGACACCTTCACGAAACAGACTGCTTGTCAAAACAGAGCTGAATTTATCACTAACTCGATCTGCAAGCGTACCATTTGACCTGGATTCCTGAGTAGCGTGCCTAAACCTGACTTCAATTATCTAATGATGGGCCACGGCGGAAGCGAGCCATTCTGACTGTAGCGAATGCTATAGCTAGCTTGCAGAGTTGTTACTGAGAAGGTTCTGTCATATAAAATAAACTGTTTGATATCTGATATTTTACATTACAACTTCTATGCTGTAATGATAGAACTCTTCTGATAGTTCTCCTCCTATCGAAGAGTTCAGAGCATCGAGATATTTTTTCTTTTTGAGGTTTTCGTTTTTTAGAAGCAGTCATACTTTACTATTTTAAATTGGTAATACGTCATTTCAGTCTCAATCAACCGCTTTGATGTAGTGGGTCCACTTTCTGTATAATATTTACAAAATAACCCTTCTGAATAACGAAGAAAATAAAATGAACATTTCAGCCATTGCTTTTCTTATAGTCGTAGCTTCAGTTAAATTGTCCCTTTGAACGGCATCCTCGTGACTCATAAATCACATAATTGCGCTTGCGACAACCCTACAGAAGAGAATTGGATTTAATTAACTCGGATCTAAATATAGCCCGGGAATAAGAACGCAGCATTGTTGTGGACATACAAATAATTAAGGTCTGACCTCAATTAAAAAAGGAAACGAAGGGCCGAGGAGCAAAATGTAATGCAACAGTCATGCGTGGTCAAAATTCTGTCCTTTGTTTCTTGGATATTTTTATACATTTAAGTGCCCAACATCTTTAAATCCAAGACAAATCAACCGAACTAGTGGCACTAAGCGAAAATTTGAGCAAATACGCATGCGTTTTTCCGATTACTTCTAATCTAACCGAACAAGTACGTTACAGTCATGTAGTTCTGACTTGTTTATTTACATCACGATTGAAGCTAAAATAAAAAAAAAAAAATTGTGCACCTCATTAGACATCCTATAATGAGATATAAATGTTTTCTGGTCCTATTCGGGCAGGGAGCGGTCAGGAGGCCCACGGGCAGCTATAACGTTGTCTAGTAAAGCAAAGAGGTAATAATAATTGAAAAGACCTCGATTTACATCAATTTTTCGCTAGATCTCATAACCCCTAGCGTACAAATACTCAAATTATTATTACTGTAATAGTGAGGTAATAATAAAATACAGCATAGCATAGCACAGAATTTTGATTCATTGAATCTACCTATATATTGATGAAATTTGCGTTTCGGGGGAAAACTGTTGTCACCCCCTAAATCTTATCAAAATCTTTCGTTTTTGGTGTCAATGCCTTGAATAGGAAGTTTTATTCGTGAGCTTTAAGCGATGGCAAGGGAGCAAAAAATAGAAACCGAGTAATAATGGGTTTAGCGCCGTGTGTTACACTCTACTTTTCACTACGATTGCGAGAAAATAAAATTTATACATATATTACACAATATTAAAAATAGTTAAATTTATTAAAAATTAAATGTACAATTTGTACAATTCTGGATATATAACGAGATATTTTTTTCCGGCAACATGACAAAATACGTTAAGAAAGGCTCCTTCCATGCGAAAATATTCGTTTTTCTGTCCTCCATTTCATAAACTACGTAGGTATTTAAATAAATGGTTTGCGACTTGGACGATAATAGATTGAAAATTATTTCTTTTCCTTTCTCTTCCACATGTAAATTGGGGTCTGCATTCTCACTATATCAGTGACATTTTCACTTGTAAAAGTACTACTTTTTTTTTTTTTTTTTCTTTCCTCCTAAGAGGATTTTGGCGTCGCACGTCTTATGCATTTGCCAGTGTCAAGTATACATTTATATTCTCAAGTTTTGTTAGATATTAGTTATTATTACAAGTCATAGTCACGGTCAAAGTCAAGCATAGCAAGTCACGGTCAAGTCCAAGTCATCCCCCAGTAAAGTGGTGAAAACTTTACTAGAGCCTTCTATGGAGTTTTGGAAACAACACGAAAATTCACGTTTCACGACATTGTACCATTTACCAACACTCATGCATGTACACGAACACTTAACGGGTAGAAATTCACCGTTTTTACACATTAACATTCGAAATAACACAAGTTTTGGAAAATAATAAAATGACGCGACATGAATTCTTCACGTTCCCGCCAAAACTCATCAAAAGTACTACTTGTACAGTCTCCAAATTGTAATCAGAGAAAAAAATCCAAAGACTTCACGCCAATGCCTTTTATTTACATTTTTCTTTTGTGCAACGCAATGCACGCATTTTTTTTTTTTTTTTTTTTTTCTTCCTCCTAAGAGGATTATGGCGTCGCACGTCTTATGCATTTGCCAGTGTCAAGTGTGCATATATTTTCAAATTTTATTGAATATTGTCAAATAAGTCATAGTCACGATCAAAGTCAAGCATAGCAAGTCACGGTCAAGTCCAAGTCATGCCCCAGTAAAGTGGTAAAAACTTTACTAGAGCCTTCTATGGAGTTTTGGAAACAACACGAAAATTCACGTTTCACGACATTATACCATTCACCAACACTGGTGCATGTACACGAACACTTAACGGGTAGAAATTCACCGTTTCTACACATTAACACTCGAAATAACACAAGTTTTGGAAAATAATAAAATGACGCGACATGAATTCTTCACGTTCCCGCCGAAAACTCAATGCACGCATTCTACCAAAGAGATCGATGATTTAGATCCATTTCCAAAATTAAAATGTTCTTCTTTTTTTTTTATGATACAGTAATAAGGTTGAGTCTTTATTTATGATTATTCTACTTATGAATAAAGACTTTTTCGTTTTTGTAGGCACAGTTTTTCACGGCGTACATAAAATAGTGTAAAAAAGTCGTCGAATTCAAATAATATACAGGGGTTGCAGTTGGCGCTTTTTGTATGGACAAGTAGGCGGTATACTCTAATCTTTAGAAACGTATTTTGTTCTGTGCTTCTAGTAAATTGGTACCGCGAATTCCCCCGATATTTGTCCAATTTTCATTTCATAGTTCACGTTTTCGATTTTTTCTGTGCGTTTTCGTCGTTTTGTAAAACAAGCCTTATCTTTCAACAGTTTTCCTCAATACATATATTACCTAATTAGCGACTGTAAATATCGAATGCATAAATTAACCATATCAATGTAGGTTGAATTGTTTATTAAGAGGTAACTATGGTAGTCTATTCCATACAAACATATTGTCCTGTATATCATATCTGTATATATATCACCTGTCATACATATCTGAATAATATTACGACAGAAAATATTTTTTTACCATTAAATGTATATACATAAGAGCATGATTATACAGGGGTTTAAGGAAAGGGTATGCTAAGCCAAAAAGGGCTTATAGTACTCATCATTATGAACAACTTTTACTATGGGACCAACCCTGAAATCGAGAAAAAAATATCAGCTGTTCCATACATTTTGTCGAGTGTCATTGACATTTTTCTATGGAACAGCTGATATATTTTTATCGATTTCAGGGTTGGTCCCGTATAAAAAGTTGTTCATAATGATGAGTACTATGAGCCCCTTTCGGCTTAGCAAATTAACTTATAATAACCAGCATTATAACCCTATATTATATTATAATATTATATTATTAATATATTATATTATTATATTATAACCCTTTCCTTATAACCAGCATTATTTTATGGCAAAAAATATTTTCTGTAGTGTCGTTATGCAGGGAGGAAACAGGGGAATACGTTTGTATGGCATATGTACGGTATCTTTATACCTGGACGGAATCAAGAAAAACACTAACGAAGGATAGTTAGAGAATAAAACGTGTTCATTAATTAAAGTAGTAACCTCTACAAAAAGTTGTTATATCCATAATAATCGTTGTTTAAGAAGCAATAATAATGTCCCACAAAGTTATTTTTTGAATTAATTATGTCCATAATAACTTATTATATTTCATTTTAGTGTAGAATTGTTGAAACTAGAAATATAATTGATCCAAAATAATGAATAGTGTGTTTTATTATTATCATTTTTAAGGTTCCATTGCAAACTAATAAATATTTATAATTTTGCCTTGTCCGTCAGTCTATCTGTCCATCTGTATGTAACGGACGTTACAGTTCTTTTGTTCAGAGGCTAAACTATAAAGCTGTAATTTAGTATGCGTATAGATATTGATATAGGTATTATATAATTAGGGGTGGGTTCTTACCTAAAAGACGCGCAGGAATACTTAAATAAAAATCAGCAGAGGAAACTCAGCATTTTTATACTACCAAGTAAGGGAGACGAGCAAATAGCTCGCCTGATGATAAGCAACATGCATGCTTGCTCATGACAGTCCGATGCCATCTAGAAATTTGAACTTCGACAATTGAAATCCGTATATTTAGAAGCTTCCACCACTTTACTGGAAGATGACTTGGACTAGACTTTGACTGAAATTGTTGACTAAGACTATATCTGAGACTGGTTGTTATTGTTAAATATTATGATTCCATTGAAATATTTGAACACTGGCGAAATACACTAAGCATAGGGACAATTCAAAATAAAAAAAGAATACACGCACGCAAATCATGGAGGTTATTTATGTAATCGTATTGCGAAATGTCCCCAACAGCTCAACAAAAGTTCTTAACAGTGGAGACCAACAGTGCGTCTTAAAATGAACATGGGCAAGACGAAAAATCATGTTTAATGTCCATTTGGCACCCGTATACCGGTAGTCGTTGGGAACGATACGCTCGAAGTAGTTGACCATTATAACTATACCTTGGACAGACTGTCTAGTTAGGTAACTTTGACTTCCAACTTCCAACTTTGACAATGAAGTCGCCCCAATAATCCAACTCGGATAGGCTGCGTTCGGGAAATTGCGTGATATTTACTCCTCCAAAATCCCACAGTGCCTGGTAACAAGGATCTTCAAACAAAGTATGCTGCCATTGATGAGATGTGGAAATAAAATGTGCTCCTTAACTGCTGGCTTTTTAGATAATCTTAGAGTCATACAGGGCGCAATAGAGAGTGCTATGCTCGGAGTTTCTTTGCGCAGTAAAATCCGGAACGAGGATATTAGCCGAAGAACTAAAGCTCTTAGGATTTGCAAGTTGAAGTGGCAATGGGCAGGCCACATCGCAGCCATGTCGTTGCAGCCGGTGGATGCAAGTGGCAGATTGCCGTTCGATGTGGCGCTCTAAGGGGGAGGCCTATGTTCAGCAGTGGACGTCTTCCGGCTGATGATGATAATTGCAAAATGTATTAACAATCATATTTTTAAATTACGTTCTTATAGTCTTATAATAAGTTACCTCGATTATTATTTAATTTAATATATATGTATGCGAGTATGAGGATAATGTATGCAAAAGTAATAAAATTCAAGAACAACGCTTAGTTAGTATGTGATTAAGTACATAGAAAATATATGTAAATGTCAGTGGGTGGTACATGCCAATAATAATTTGAGAGGCAAAAATAACCATTCCTTGAATTTAATTAACTGTAACGGAAATCGGAAGTGCTTATTAAGAAGCTAAACTGAAATAATAAACATATATATATATATATATATATAGGTGCACGGAATAGTAAACCATATATATAAATATATATTCGTTATGTAGATAACAGATCTTATGTTGACATATGTTATTTTTTAGACTGAGTTCTCTATAACAGCTAAGAAGGAAAACACGATAATGTGAAATTTTCTCGATAAAAAATTCAATGTATTCATAATGATGTCAGGATGAGCCGAAAAGGGCTCATTATGAATAACTTTTACTATGGGACCAACCAAACTGTGGGTTTGATTCCAATCCATGCAGGACAAACATTTTTGTGATGAACATGGATGTTTGTTATTTGTCTGTGTGTTTCTATGTATTCTATCTATGTATTTACAAAAATGTATTTATGTATTCTATCAGTTATCTGGTTCCCATAGTACAAGCTTGCTTAGTTTGGGGCTAGATGGCGCTGTATGTAAAAAAACGTCCACCGTCCACCATCCACGAACCCTGAAATCGAGAAGAAAAAAAATCAGTTGTTACATAGGAAAATGTTAATAACACTCGACAAAATGTATGGAAGAGCTGTTTTTGTAAGACACACGCCAGGTCTTCACTGTTCTCCGCGGCATTGGCTTTTCTATCAATGGTTCTCCACTTCAATCGGATAGTCATAATTACGAGAACTCTCTTATACACGTATAGAGGTTTGAGTTGCTGTTTAGGGGGGAAACGAATTAAAGGATTTATCACACTGGATGCGTTCTGCGTCCTGCGGTCCGGTCAAGCGCACGCAGCCTTCATCATGCACACTACACTACAAATTGGTTAGAAACTCGATTAGTAATATTGTTCTCATCATACCTGTTCTAAAAACAATAATTGCCCGTAGAAGATAGCGGAAGCAAAGTACAATTTTGTTCCATGGGAGTTGAGTTTCTATCTTCTTATTGGTCTGCGTTCGTGCTGTGATTGGTCAGCAAGGTTGTTGTTTTATTTAACCAATTCTTCGTTGACTAGTCCAAAGAGATTGAAGTATGAAGAAGTTACTGGCCGGTTAGATTTTGGCGGCAATGCGCGTTACATAATTATTTGTTTTTTATTTACACATTTCACGCAATGTTCACAAATACGAGTTTCGAGACGTAGCTTTTTTTTTTTCTCATACGTAATGATGAAAATTAGTGTGTGTCACTCGGGGCCAAAATATTTTGTTCTCGGGCGGCGTATATTGAATTCCTCGCTATGCTCAGGATTCTACTATAGAATCCTTCGCTTCGCTCTGAATTCAAAATAACGCCATCAGATAAAAAAATATTACTATGGCCCCTTGTTACACAAATAACATTTTTTTTTTGTATTTATAACTAGTAGTTCGCGGCGAACTGAGACCTCGCGACCTCTATATCTTCACAACCGCTCGACCGATTCAGCTCATATTCGAACTTAAAAATTGTATTGAAATGAACTACTTGTCTACAAAATTTCATGAAGATCGGATCAACGGTTCTCAAGTTATCATCGGACAAATATACACATAAACATACAAACAAACATACAAATGTCGATTTGTTCCAGTAAACTCTGAGACCTTCGCTTCGCTCGGTCAAATATGTTTCTGAGATGTAGTGGACGATTGATATTTTTTAATAAATTTAACAACGATGATTGATTACTTATACTTACATGTATAAGACTAGTTTAAACTGCAATCAACTATTAAGTAGCAAACGAACAACCAACCAAATCAGTCAAATTAACTAGATCAAACTAGTTTTTTACGTTGGGTTTTTTTCATTGCGGTTGTTTTTGACATAAAAAGTAAGGTGAGGTGCAGATAGTCATTTTTATTTTTTGCTTAATAGCCATTTTCTATTAGATTAGATCGCTCGCGTATTTTTAACTAATCAATACTTATAATGTTATTTTTAACTTACTTTAGTTTTAAGAATTGAAAATACGCGGATACATTAATTATCTAAAAAACAGTAATATTGTACTGATTTATTTGAAAATATTTCAGAGAAGAAGACGGTAACAACTATTTTCCAGGTTTTTCCTTCACTTTCGCTAGAATAGAAAATATTTTATTTTAGTTGGATAACCAAACAGCCTGCATACAAATAAATTTAAGCGCCAGGATAATAAGAACACCTAGGCCAACGCTATCGCTTATAGAACAAACATGGTGCTAGTGCGCAAAAATACCTAACTATCTACTACCTAATATTATCAGGAAAACTGCTTTTAATACATTTGCTATGTTCTAAAGACAATGCCAGCTATTTTTACACTTTGGCCAAGAGTGCAACTGGCTGCGCACTGCCATTATTAAACGCAACACGAAAATGATTTACATTTAAACTTAGATTTAAAACGTGGCAAACTTGTCAGTTACATAACTTGTTTTATATCGCTCGTAAAACAGAGGAGGTTTAACAATTACTGAGCAATCAAATACAAGTTATACATATGCCACATTTATTTTATGTTGTTGTTGTATATTAAATGTAATGGATATCTGTTTAAATGTCTCTTATATTAAAATTTTGTAATGGTAGAGCTCTCTTGCTGAGTCCGCCTGGAGTAGTACCACACCTTTGCCTTATTCAACTTCCAAGCAGTAGTGTGCACACATTACTGTGTTCTGAATTGAAGAGCAATGTTTCTAGCGTAATTACGTATACAGAGATTTAACTTCTTATATTTCAGGGTGACGAACGCAGTGCGTTGCCGTGCGTGGTTTTGATCTGTTGATGTTCAAAATTCCGGGTGGTACTGAATTGTTATGGGCAAGCGTAACGCTTAACATCAAGTGAGCGACTTGCTCGTCTCGTTACCGAATACCATTAAAAAAACGCGTATACAGTATAAGGAAACGGTTTGCTAAGCCGAAAAGGGCTCATAGTACTCATCATTATGAACAACTTTTACTATGGGACCAACCCTAAAATCGAGAGAAAAAAACAGCTGTTCCATAGAAAAATGTCAATGACACTCGACAAAATGTGATGAAAACCTCACTTTTTTTCTCGGTTTCAGGGTTGGTCCTTTAGTTAAAGTTTCGGCTTAGGGGCTATGCACTGTGACGCGTACCAAGCACGTGTGCAAGTTGGCGCTCAAGAACTTGCACACGTGCTCGGTACGCGCGTATAGTAACAGGAGTTACCGAGGCGCCCAGGGATTTGTATACAAGGAAAAATCTTGTGTTCTTGTTTTAGAAGAGATAAAAGATTAGAATACAATGGAATCGGCCGACAGATTTTCGATTATCTATTTAGATATTGGCTAAATCGGTTGATCGGTAGCTATTCTAAGTGGGCTCTTTTTTATTCAGATTTATCAATGCTGTCGTGTCAAACCAAGCGCTGAAAGATTGATGAGAATAAAAAGTAAAATAAAACATCTATTTTTTTTAAAGAAAAAACCCGACTGACTAATTTTGCCTGTACGACGTTCCGAAAATAAATATTCCCCGCGTACGCACCAACCACTTTGATTTAATTTTTTGAGACTAAACTTTTCGAGTCCACACATTTATACGCATAGCGAGGATGTGGAACTAAAGTACACAGTACAGTATATCTTTAACTCGAAAAAGTACAGTACAGTATAATTATCTTTAACTCTAGGGTAATCTTCTAGGTAAACATGCTCCACCCTAGATATATCACGCAATATAAGAATTTATTTTATTTATATAAAGAGGTAAATTACCTCTACTACTTATTAATAAACGAATATAAATTTTTATTTTTAAAAAATTAACTAAGTTATCATCATCATTATTTTCAAACATGCAATATAAATACATTCAAATAAAAATAATAAACTGTATATAAGTCGCGTTCGCGGTTTTTTTTTAAATAAAGATAATATTTAGCATACAAAATATTTTACTAAATTGAATTTGTCTTAATCAGAAATATAGCGCTTCCCAGAATTTATTTAAATAATCTAGATAAGTGATTTTCATTCTTTGAAACCACGGATGACAGCTTCTTTCACAAAATTGTATTTGGCTCCAAATAAGTAGATAGATAGTTGTAAGATGACAACAGCTTTAGTATTTAATGCGCTGTGAAAGAATAGATCCCGAGTTGATTGATGGTTGTTTTGCACCATTCGGATTTTCTTTTTCTGATAAGAGTAGCAGGCTTAGGTAGTATCTCTGGATTTCATTTCGTATCAATATAATTATTGTTTGTCACCGAAACTTTTGATATAATAGAGGACAATTTTGTATGTTAATAGACTATATCTGGATTACATCCCAATTTTGTAACCTACTGCTACGCATCGTTGTTCTGTCAACGTCTCAAATGTATGTCCGAGAAAACACGTCGCGAAGCCAAAATAAAGAAAAATGTTATTCATCCCTTTTCTGAGGTTGATTTTGTATCGTTTTTTAGTCGTTTTTTTATCTTTATTTTGAATCTAATCATTTCCAAAGGAGAATCTGTATAACTGAGAAAATGTAGGATTGGAATCTGTTGAAATTGGAGTCTGTAATGGAAATCTGTAGAACTGGAAACTATCCGTTTTAAGGTGCTTCGTTTGAGTCCGCTAGGTAGGTAGGCGCCAAGAGATGGCGCTGTCGTTGAAAACTCAATTGAGGTAATCTGCCCCAGTTTTAATTCACTTTGCGACCTCTTACTATTGTTATAAACACATCTCAAAAATAATAGAGCCCATTAATAGCTGCACTCGACTGAAAATTCAAATAATCTTCAACGCCTGTATGCACGCATGAACATTACGCACACATGCGAATTCAAAACAGTTACAAGCAAATACGAAATTTCGTTGCTCTGAATATCGTCTCGGTGGCCGAAGTCATCAGTTTGATTAGGTAGCGCTCGTGAGGTTCCGGGTTCGAACCCCTAAAATTAGGTAGAATTATTTTTTATAATTTAATTTCGAGAATACTATTTATTTTAATTTTTGCTGTGGGTTTCTTGAAAAACAAACTTATTCAAAATTAGTAACGAAACTTATAAAAGTATATATCTACATAAACCTAATATTGTCACACAAATATTTAAAATGCGAAAGTTCGTGTGTAAGTGTGTAAGCATGTAAGTTTTTTTTTTTTGCTATTTGGTGACGAGACGAGCAAGTCACTCAGCTGATGTTAAGCTTCACGCTTGCTCATAACAGTTCAGTGCCACCCAGAATTTTGAACCTCAACAGTTCAAAACCATGCGCGGCAATGCACTGCGCTCATTACTCTGAGATATTAGATGTTAAATCTCTGTGCCCAATAATTACGCTGGAAACATTGCCCTTCAATCCGGAACACAGTGATGTTTTGCACACTACTGCTTGACGATTGAATAACTGGGTCCCTGGAATAACCCCATATCGGGGGTTCTAAAGGCACCGAGTCTGGTACCTTCCGAACAAATTTTCCACTTTTTTTCGGTTTTTTTCAAATTAATTTCGAATTTTACATACCTAATACCTAATGAAATGAACCTAATGAAATATGCAATACCCAAAAATGTTGTGTTTTCCGCGTCGATAGACATTATTCTGCGACTAAAAATATGGATTTTAGACCCGGGTTAGATTAATTTAGTCCATAGTAGGTACTGTTGTTTGTTATTTGTTATTTTGTGTGTACACAACACACAAAACTAACTAATAGGTAGGTACGTAGGTAGGTAGGTTTGTTGCTTGGTTGGTGGCTAGGTAGGTATTATTAGTATAATGTGCATATTTTGATCGCGCAGCACGAAATATTCAAGATTTTCATATACCTCTATCTACCACCTTACCACCTACCTATATAGGTACCATACCTATATAGGCACCTTTTACAAAAAATCTATTATTTCACTAAGAAGGAAGTTTTTCAGAATTTTTTCAATATTTTTCCCGGGATCAGTGAGCGTGCGCGCAACGAGATCATACATAAAAATGCATTCATCATCATTATTGAGGTGAATTTTTTTCCCGAAATTTTGCATTATTTTTCCTGGCAGCACTGATGGAGCGCGCACCGAGCCCCATACTCAGAAATGCTGAATTCCAACAAATTTTAGATTACATACACACAAACTTTCGTATTTTGGTGTGACTAACTACTACTACTTAGTAGTAGTACTTACTACTACTAAGGTACTACTTAGGTATGTTAGTATGTAAGTGTGTTTGTTCCCGTTCAAATCTGTAACAGCTGCACGGATTCTAATGCAATTTGGTATGGAGGTAGCCAAATTTAGGTATGGTAGCCTCCATACCAAATCTCATCCAAATCCGTTCAGCCGTTACAGAGTTTATACCGCGGGTGAAACCGCGGGGCGTGGGTAATGGGTAAGAAATCTCGGTACGATATGGAACAGGCTGATGATGATGATGATGAATTATAAATCTATGACCGAATCACATGCGAATTCAAAACGGTTACAAGCAAATACGAAATTGAGTACCCGATTTTCGGCATTCCACCTATCAGATCGACTGGCCGAGCGGTCGAGTGGACGGATTTTCATTATGCTTCGTTTTGTAGTGTGTATCAATGAGACGAAGGTCCCCGGATCGAATCCTCATTTGAAAATTACTGTTTTTGTAGATTTTTGTTCCTTTTGTGCTATTTTTTTACAGAATAAGTTATCAAACAACACAACAAACACCACACACAAAACTAACTAACTAACTAATAGGTAGGTAGGTAGGTAGGTAGGTAGGTTGGTTGGTTGGTTGGTTGGTAGGTAGGTAGGTATTATTAGTATTATGTACATATTTCAATCGCGCAGCATGAAATATCCAAGATTTTCATATACCTCTATCTACCACCTTACCACCTACCTATATCGGTTCCTATACCTATATAGGCACCTTTTACAAAAAAACTATTATTTCACTAAGAAGGAAGTTTTTCAGAATTTTTTCATTTAGGTTATTAGTTAGTCACACCAAAAATAAATATTATAAAGAGGACAGATTTGACTGCCCGTTTGCCCGCATTGAATAGGCTCCGAAACCACTGAATCGACCCGAAAAATCCCCCCGCTGCTGGGCAGCCTTTCAGCCCTCCTTACACTTCCTTCTTTTCTGCAACTTGACGCAAATAGAAGGGTTCTGGGTGTGCATTATAATTTTCATTCCCTCGTCAAACACCCGTGCGAAGCTGGTGCGGGCTGTAAAGGATTCAAACAGACAGACGGACAGACAGACAGACAGACGGACATGACAAACTTATAAGGGTTCCTTGTAGTACTACGGAACCCTAAAAATGTATAAATGGTTACCTATGTCAAAGTCCTCAAAATATATATTTCGCGAGGCTGCGCGGGCCGCGAGCGGCCCGCGGGGCGGTCCTGCAGTTGGGTATGGCTGGATCGTTTAGGTCGACTTGTAAAGTTAAAAAAAAAGGAGGAGCATGATGAAAACGGGTAAGAAACCTCCATACGGTAGCAATTTGGCTAATGATGATGATGATTATGGTTAAAATCTATGACCGATAATGAACGTCGCAGTTTGACGGGTAGAAATCCCCCCATCACCATGAAAATGGGCAAGAAGTCTCGATACGTTAGGAAGCGTGCTGATCATGATGATGATGAATTTTAAATCTATGACCGCAAATGAAAATCGCAGTTGGAAGGGTAGAAATTTCCCCCATTGCTATGAAAAATGGGTAAGAAATCTCGGTACGATAGGAAACAGGCTGATGATGATGATGATGATGATCCTTAAAATCTATGACCGTACATGAAAATCGCAGTTGGAAGGGTAGAAATCCCCCCATCGCCATGAAAATGGGCAAGAAGTCTCGAATTATATTTTTTATTTATAAATTAGGTAGGTAGGCACTTACGAAACACCTTCGCCATGATAATATTTCAGCCGAGCACGAACACGTTTCGTGCTCATTTTTGGCCAGAATATTGATGGCGTCTATAGCGCAACGATGATGTCTGCTGCATTCTATTATAATTATGTACGTTATTATTAGGTTACTAGCAGCCCGCCCCGGCTTCGCACGGGCACCCAACAAAAAAATAAAAACCATAATACACACACGAAAACCCCTATACCCGCGTCAAGTCACAAAAAAAAAAAAAATTAAGAAAGCCGAAAAGCCACCCAACAGCGAAACAATTTTTCAAATCCGTTCAGCAGTTTCGGAGCCCATTCAATGCAAACAAACAAACAAACAAAGAATCAAATCTTTCCTCTTTATAATATTGGTATAGATAGATTATTCTATCATCATCAATAGTTGTCGCAACGCACGCGATGTAAAGGATATTTTAGTTATTTTTTTTACATCTTGGGTTACATTATTCGAGTTTTAGTAAGGATCCCAATTTTTTTTTAAATAAAATATAGTATAGTATAGGGATAGTGTAGCTTCCCAACAGTGAAAGAATTTCCCAAATCGGTTCAGCAGTTTCGGAGCCCATTCAATGCACACAAACAAACAATCAAATCTTTCCTCTTTATTATATTGGTATAGACTATTCTTTCATCATGAATAGTTTTCGCAGTGCACGCGAAATACATCATCTTGGGTTACATTATTGGAGTTTTAGTAAGGATCCCTAATTTTTTTGAAAATATAATATAACCTATGTCACCCGGGGATAGTGAAGCTTCCCAACAGCGAAAGAATTTTTCAAATCGGTTCAGCAGTTTTGGAGCCCATTCAAACAAACAAACAATGAAATAAATAAACAATCAAATCTTTCCTCTTTATAATATTGGTATAGATAGATTAGGTAACCAAATCAAACACTGCACTGCACACCGATACCGAATCTCGCAACGTCGCAATTATCGAAGACCGCGCGCGGACTAAGCCGCGAGGCAAGAATACCTAGTCTCGCTCACACACGCTCCGACAAGCTGGCAACGTCGCGTAAACCGCGTGACGCGCGCGCGGCACAACCAGTGTACACGATTTTTGCAAGACGCACGCACACATCAATATTTCACGCATACCATGATCGCATGATTCGCATGTAAAGAACACACCACTACAATCGTAAAATTTGTCGTAATTATTGGGTTGAAAGATGGTATTTCCTAGCCATGAACATTTTAAATTATCGACTTTGCGATACTTAGAGGCCAAATTAGACCTATGTTAAGTCATGCCCAGTTCAAAATCGTAGTAGGACGCCTAAAAAGGCATCGACAGTTTTGTATGAAAGTCGTTTATCCTTAAGTATTGACTACATTATAAATATCTTCAAAGACCTCTCCATTAAGAGAATCTTGTCATAAATCCCACTCTTGGCAGGCGACTTTGCGATCTTAGATGAGGCTGCTGCCGTCCTCCACACACAATACATCGTACATTGCAATACTAACGATAAATGGTATGTTTTAATAATGCACTTTAAGTCAAACAAATAGAATGTAGATTTCGGTGGTTTCGAGTACCTCCTTCCACCGGAAATAGCTGTAGAGTAAAACTAGAAAACTATTACTACTAAAACTAGAGTAAGGTTGTTTGTCATTAACCTTCCGTTTACAATGTGACATAGTCCTGGGGAAAGTACAATACACGTACTATTAGATAAAGGTTTATCGTCTAGAACTATCTCTTACGTTACTGTTAAAGTAAAACAAAGTATCCATTTATTAGCTTACATTATGAAGGTTTTTTAGTTTGCAAAATGAACCAAGAATATCTCTGTCAGTTTAAGTTTGTTTAATCCTAAACCCTTAAAAATGTACATCAAATTATACTCATATTAGTGTTAATTATATAAGTACTCACTAAAATCTTGTATGTGTATTGATTATTTTGAGTAAGTATTTATATAAGATTCTCTTCAAGTAAGTATATTATTTGTTCGAGGATAAGCATTTGTTATGGAATTTTATGTATTTTTCAGTTTTCTTTTTTTTGTCAAAAATACATAATAATTCATAATCCACTTAACAGATTCTGGTTCTTCTAGAATATTTACATTAATATCGTTTTCGTTTTGAGGAAACTGAATCAGTTGATTTTGGCTTACTGCCTTTAAATTACCGTATTTAACTTTGTTTTCATCTCTGAATACCTACTGTTTATTCAGTTGAAGAATCATGTGACTAAAATTGTACCTTTTATTTTTATCTTTGCTTCGTATCCAATTTAGTAGGAAATTGTAGTCAGTATTCAGTATTTTATTGCACCAAGTAACTCGTATAATAGTCTATATAATATAATCTTGAATACTTTTGACTTTATTTCTATTTTGGTATTCTGCATGTAAATTGAAATGTTTAACTCAACTTACATTGTTTAAATTTCATTTGAATAGTCAAGCCTCCAAAGATTTCTTGAAAAATGTTATCTACATAAATAATGCTGTTCATTTGTCTTTATATTACAAAAAACAGATAAATAATAACGTCACGTGAATTATATCGAGCACACTATTAGCCTTAAGGCCAACACTGCCAGTGTTATTTGTATCATTATCGGTAAATAATTACTAAAGCCACGTTTCTTTATTTCCGAACCAGTTTTATATAGTTAGGAAATACTTTGAGACCTAAATTCGATGAATTCTTTAATTTCAATCAGCTTAAATATATTTTTTCATTAAATTATGTTTCTTTTCTTTTGTGTAATATGTTATTTAATTAGATAAACGTACTTTGTAATTATAATTGAAACTTTTCCAAAGACCTGGACATAAGTTCAATATTTGTGTAGTATTGTATATATAAATATTGTATTATGTAGATATAGATAGAAAAGATTATATGTATAACCGAATGCAAGATATAGGTTGAAAAATAAAATAATATTTTAATGTCTTAAATAAGAACAGACATGGCCCATTCAAGAGCTAAAAATAGTTGTTTACGGAATTGGATTGTCGCTGGTCGTCATGGCATAACGGTTCTATGGCGTAAATGGAAAACGATGTTTTACTTTTCTGTTTTAATGTACATTTCATTATATTCCTATAAATAGTGTATTTTTCAAAAGTTCTAATTCTATTTTTGAAATATACATAAGTAGATCATCAATGAATTGTTCTACAGATTAGGATAACATCTAAGATGAGGTAGCATATTGAGGTAACTTTTATAGTCACGGATTTAAAACTGTCTCACGTCAAGAAAAAGCCAGATTAGATAGAACGATCATGTGGCAGTTATCGCTTACGAATCAGGTGACCGCTGATCTCTAATGTAAATAGATACAGATATAGTATCACTAAGTTACACTCTCCTCCGCCGCTTGGTAGATAAGCTCATGTAAAATCACTTCAAACGTGTACCGATGTATTCAGTGTTCTTTAAGAAAACGTAACACTGACGTTCATCAAAAACTTCCTACTACAAATACATTCTAAACTACTGTCAAAACATCGTTTATCTCTTCACCAATTCATCGGTGGGCTTATTTATTCATGGCTATACTAGTATAATTATTTTCATCGATATGAATTTTAAATCTATGTCTTAATTATAATAGGTTGTCTTCAATTTGAGGACTCATTCAGGTTTTTTATATATTGGTATTTTGATATCAGTAATTTGCATATTGATGGGCTTTTTATGTAATTCGTGGGTGTTATTATTTGTGACAAAAAAAACAAAATTGTTTGATAATAGTAAAATGTTAAATTGCAGGGCGGCGTCGAGACACGCGGTGCTGAGACCGCGGCACGAAGCAACTCGCGCGTCTGCACTACATCGCTCGTCCGCGCCCGCGCCGCACGCTCCCACACACATCCTTCCTCGCCTCCCTACGCGACAAACACCAGTGTTAGTGGACATAAACAAGTGAACCCCACAAACCCTACAGAAATCCTAGTGATTCCAACAAGTGCTACTCAACTGAGTGAATGCGCGTGTGTTTCGACAACCTTTGCTTTGGATCGTCACAGCGTACAGCTGGTGACGATGAACCGAGGACCTTAGTGAACACAGGTGGAGGTGCACTTACCGTGGCTCCCACGGTTAACGGTGATAGACGTGCGTTAGACGAAACTTACAGAGAGACAGAATTGAACGGTATAATGGGGACTCCTACTGCGATGAATGCGGATTCAGAAAATTGTGTTGCAAACGCGACTATGACGAACGACATGCAGCCCTTGATCGATAGGATCAAGGAGTTGGAGGGTTTGTTGAAGCAACGAGATCAAGAGATGCTGGAACTGCGCTCTCAGCTGGACAAGCTGCAGAGCGTGTTCCCGTACCAACAGTATGCAAGAGCTTCGCGAGCCCCGAGGAAGCAGAGAGCTCAGGGTATCTCAGCTGAACCTCAGACCAGCTCCTCCCTTCAGGACCTGGCGCATCAGACCTTCCCTGTTTACGACAAGAGCGATACGTGAGTACCACTTGTATTTTACAAATAAACTATTTAGATAAGTGCGTAGAATTGTTTTCGATTCGAGCCCTTGGCGTTGATAAACATTGGCCAGCGTACTTAGGTAACACCGACATGCCAACGTAATAACGATCGTAGACGAACGGACGGAAAATTAATGGCCGAAAACTACACCTGTTTCTGCCGAAGCTGTATATAAAATAATACGCAGGTACGTCAGATACCATGAAACCACCCGTCACTGACGCAAGAGTCGTAAGCTCTCTTTTTAAATTTATAGCTGCACCAAAAAAGCCTGCGCATAATTCAGTACCTAATTGATTCAGATTATTAAATTAAACAGGTATCATTAAAATATAGCAAAACGGACCGATTCCGTTATCATATTATTAATACGTAACGTACACTTGTAGTGGCTAAAGTATAGTCCCACAAACACCAGCTATTTATCTTTGAAGTTCAACATCAATGACATTTTCAAGTCAAAAAATACTTGATTTTAAATTAACATAATAACTTTATAGTGACATAAATCTTCTTAGATTACAGTAATATTAAATAGTGGCGTTATTAATCTTGCCATTTTTATATCATACTAGCTGATACCTGTGACTTTTCTCGTCCTGACAATTACAAACAACATAAAAGAAATCATCCGAATCGAGTGATGCTCCGTCCTACATAAATTACAATTGATTTATACATACATAAATATTAACCTGACGCCACTTCATGAATGATTTTTTTAGTATTGTTATAGTATTGATGGTTTTTACTATATAGGTAATATTTAAATATTTTATTTTAAGAACATTGATATTAAACATGATTGCATTTTAAGATTTATAATTTTGTCAGCACGTGAGATAAGATGAAACAGCAACCTGAAAAATGTCAAGAAAAATGACAGGAATAAACAACATAGGCCGAGTTCTTAGTGTGCAAAGTTATTTTTGTGGTTGTCCGTATCATTAAGTTTCATGGATACATAAATATCTCGTAAAATATAGAATTACCATGTGAGTGATTGTGATAAGTTTAAGCTCCTTTTAAAGTTATTCACAATAACTGTATGTTTTCTGGAAGAGAGTATACGCGTATGTAATATCAGCGCTATAATTGTTATAGTTCGAATAAAAGAATCGTGACACACAGACAGACGTGGAAAAACTATAAGGATTACTTTTTTGTTACGGATACCTCAAAGTGAACTTGAACATGACTATTTAACACCTAACATTTTTGTAAAACCGATAAATCAATGATATAAAATTTAAAACTCAAAAGGATTTTGTGAATGCAAAAGATCATTGACAGTGACGCTAAATTGGTAATAAAAAAAAAACGTGACTAACATATATATTTCTAAAGATGTTCATACAAAAATCAAACGCGTTAACAAAACGGTTATATGTTAACACATTCAATAAATACAAATATTTGATAATTATTTCAAATACCTCTTGAGATTATTTGCCTTGATATTTTTCATTACTCCACTGCGAAGGACAAAATAATCTAAATCAAGGTAATTACTTCAAAATTCACAAGATTTTCTTATAGCTTCTGTATTCTATATGAATTCTGCATGAAGTTAGTACTTTTTTTTTCTTTTTTTTGCTAAAACATAATCTGTGTAACAGTAACCTATTACAATTTATTTATAAAATGAAAACGTGTTTGTTACAAGTAAATTAATAGAAATACAATTTTGTATTTCTATTATATTTCTATTATAATTATTTCTATTATATTTCTAGAAATACAATTTTGTATTTCTATTAATTTACACAAAACTTTTGTATTGGTAGAACTCTTATCTAGAGTCCGCTGGGGATGTACCACAAAAACAACTTTGACAAATATTCAACCGCCAAGCAGTAGTTAGTGTGCAAACATATCTGCGTTCCGAATCGAAGGGCAATGTTTCCAGCATAATTACTGAGAATAAAGAGATTTAACATCTAATATCTCAGAGTGCAGGACAGTGCCACGCAGTGTTTGGAACTGCTATAGTTCAAAATTACAATATAGATTAGCGTGACGCTTAGCATCAGGCGAGCGACTGGATAGAGGCGTCACTGAGTTTATTGAAAAAAAATTGCCTAAGGAAGGAAGTACTAAATCTGGGTAGTTTCGAAGCAGGTAGCCTTAAAGTATTTTGCTCGTCACAGAAACAGAAAAAACATAACTCGTTTCTTAAGCCGATTACCGTCAAGGTTAGTATTGAGTTCTTTTTTTGTGCGTATTATATCAGTTAAAAGTCAAATTTATATCAAATTTTATTACACCCCACGTAGCTGCCAGCTAACATAAGTCATGATAACATAAATTATAATATTATTATATGAATGCACATAAAAAGTTACACAGTATCATTATGCAATTTTGCGGGCTATTAAAATCAAATAATACTTAAACTACGTAATCATGCGGATGATAAAACATTCAACGTAATTTATCACACAAATCATAAAATACGGAACATTTTTAATATAACAAGTGACAAGGTCATCTTAATAAATAAAAGTGAACTACTGAGAACAATATTTCCCGGTAGTCTTTAAATTAAACTAAATTGAAGAAAATTCCCAGCAGTCATAAAGTTAAGAATTTTGCCCTAGTAATATCAATATCATCTAGAGATGAACCATTTCACTGACTATGACACTATGATTTTATATGAAAATGTGTAAAACATAAACAGGTGAAACCATGTGAGACAAATATTATTAAATTTTCATATCTGATAATTTTAATAACAGATTTCGTATAAAAATAGAATAATGTTGACACAACATAAGCTGGGTCGCAAATTTTAATCTTTCTTTTATCTCAACTCTTTGATAGTAATAAAGAACAATTTCCTTGACGAATAAAAATTTGAAAATACTACCTGGCTTAAAACGTCTTGACGTTCCCGGAATCATATAATTTAAGCTAGTTTTTCGCGGTTTGGCATATTATTAAATGTAATATACACTTCTTATAACCATTTTTATAACACACCTATTAAAATTGTCATAAATCGCACGATTTCTTTAAATTAATTATAGTGTGAGTAGATTCGGAAACAGATTTATTTTGTAAATAAGAATATAATTTATCTTAAAATAATAGCCGAAGCGTTTCTAATTGGGCATGACAAATTCAAAACATACTAAAGTCATCATCATCAGCAAGAAGACGTCCACTGCTGAACATAGGCACAGACGTAGGCCTCCCCTTAGAGCGCCACACTGAACGACAATTGGCTATTTGCATCCACTGGTTGCCCGTGACTTACCCAATGTCGTCGGTTTACCTAATGGGAGGCTTACCTACGCTGCTTCTTCTACGCTCAAAGAACCTAAAGTACTCAAGAACCTTTCTTCTCGATCGATTATCGGTTTTTCGAGCTATGTGGCCTGCCCAATGCCCATTGCCACTACTACTTCCTAATCCTGAAAGCTATTTCGGTGAATTTGGTACTTCGGCGAATATCCTCGTTCCGGATTTCATCTTGCACTATTGAATGACGACCCGAGAAAGTCATCTGCCTAATGTTCAGCGCCACACTTGCGATAACAGTTCAGTGACAACCAGAATTCTGAACTTCACCAGTTCAAAACCTTGCGCGGTAATACATGCGCTCGGTCACCCTGTGATGTTAGATGTCAAATTTCTTATGCTCTTTTTTATAAACACAATAATGTTTTCACATCACTGTTTGGTGGTTGAGTAACTGGAAAATGTGGTGCTTATATATATTTTTTTTTTTTTTTTACTTAAGCTCGCTCGTCATTATTTGTCACACTATCTTTAAAAATAAATTACCAACTGACACACAAATTTTTATTCTGACTAGATTACAACTATGAATCAATGATTTACATAGTTAACTTAAATGTATTATAGAGCTACTTAAGCTTTATTTGGGTGTTGTGTTAAGTATACAGTATAACACCTTTTACTCAATGAATCATTGATTCCAATATCTCTCTGAGCATTAGTATGCAACTACCATTTCACCTGTCAATGCCTCAAAGAGATTGACAATGGCTTTTAAATACATTTGTGATAGGAATTTAAAACTAAACACACATTTATATTCAAACATGTGTTAATGAAAAGGGTAACCCAAGTTGTTTTTTAAACTCTATACAGGGTTATAAAGAAAGGGTATGCTAAGCTGAAAAGGACTCATCGTACTCATCATTATGAACAATTTTTACTATGGGACCAACCCTGAAAGCGAGAAAGAAACAGCTGTTCCATAGAAAAATGTCAATTACATTCGACAAAATGTATGGAACAGCAGTTTTATTTTTCTCGTTTTCAGGATTGGTCCCATAGTAAAAGTTGTTCACAATCATGGATACTGTGAGCCCCTTTCGGCTTAGCATACCCTTTCTTTATAACCCAGTATAGCTTACAGATAGCCTAGATATTGTAATAATTGTACAAAATGCCGCGATTCTTAGAAGGTATAACGTATATAGGCATGTCATTTCCTTATGGGTAATTATAATAAAAGGTTTAACTCTCCAAGTATTTTTTTCTTTTTCAGAATAATTGTCTTGAATGCATTCAACGTGGTTTATGCATTTAAATAATATAGGCATTTAATTAAATGACATTGCAAATATTTCTGAGATATAAGGACCCAAATAAAATGTGATGACGTTAGTTAATTCCATAAAGTTGTTTTTATTTTCTTCGTAAGTCGTAATATAATAAATTTTTCACAAAAGTCGAGGAAGATTCAAAGGTAGATGAAAACAAAATCAGCCTATAAGGTGATAACTTCATCAGATCACGTCCCATCTCTACCAAAATAGCAAGTGTTTTAGATTTAAAATAATACTACGGGTTCCTCATCACTATTTACTGCCAGATCAAAAAAGTAAAAAACGTGGCGGTTCAAGGTGATAAGATAACCTTCATGATTGTCCTTATCGTCATTTACCATCGCGCTTTTATGCTCTAAACGTTCTTCGACAATGTCACTAACGAAATTAGGATATTTTGCCGGTTTATGGCGTAAAAAATCCTCAATTTAATTCCAAAGTATCACAATGTTCTCTCTTTGTTATGTTTCATTTGTCCTTTAGCTTATAAATCTTTGTCAGCTTAATGTATCAGTCGTGGTTTTTGTATAATGACTGTCACTGATACATTTAACTTTCTGTCATCGCTTCTGTCATGTCCATTTGCGTTGAATCAAGTTCATCTGATACTTTGACAATGTCATAATATTTTATACGGTACAAAAAAAGCTTATCTTACCTTCAGAACGCTGTGACATTAAAACAATGAACTTAGATTATGTAAAAGAACTTATCTCATGCTGAGGGAGAATTTATTTTAATAAAACAAAAAATGTGTATAACCGCATCTTAACTATTTAACGATTTACTAATCAAGATCTAGTTACAACGTTTATTTGTGCCAAACTTGTTTTTATTCAAGCTATAGCTATTAGACCGACGAAACGTGATATAATCGTGAATATCACCAACTAATTACTCAGAACTGGATTGTTAGAATTTCCGTTAAAATTAGTCTTGTGAATGAATGTTTGTTTCATATAAAGCGGTATCAATGTATTATTTTATCTCACAAAATGACATAAATGCAATCTTATCGGCTAACTGGACCTGGAATTATGTCACCGTATCAGTCCTTTTAAAATAAGCTTATGCAGATTGGTAGCTCTATATTATGCAGATGGTTGTGTTGTTAATAAATTGCCTAGATTTGACGTGGACGACAGGAGAGCATCGTAATTCGATAATAGCATAGTAGTTAGGATAAGATATTTGATTAAAGCATGGTAGACAACAGTTAATATTCAACGAAAACAGCAGTGAAAAACGTTGCATAATTCTTCGTTGTATTATTATAACCATTAGACATATCTTGAAACAACAAATGGCCAAAATATTAGTCAATAAATTGAAAATAAAGTATAAAAACGATTTATTCTGCTCATCACAATTTAAGATCTTTTACTGCAGTAGTATCATTTGTCACGACTTTAAACGCTTTTATTTTTATCATATAAGATATGATTTCCGAAGAAAAATTAAAGACTCTCATGTATGACAAATGAGTCGAGTAAGCCCAGTGGGCTGGAAGCTTCTTGCACTTGTCAAAATCCGAATAAGGCAATGAGAGAAATCTCGTTTACAGAATCGGCCATTCATTTGGTGTTACGATCACGTACTTCGACAGTGTGAAATCTTTTCATTTTTTATGGTTTTGTATTGAATCCAGAAATTAATACATTCACAAAGTCTAGTTCGATATAATATGTTAATTAAATTCCTATTACTGCTGCTGTTTTCTTTTTACTTGAGGACCAAATTACTTAATTATATGCATGAATCACAATTTATGTTTATTTAAAAATGTTTATATTTATTTTCTCTTGTATAATTCAAGGGTCCGCGTTTCTTTATGGCCTTGGAGATATTTTATTAAAAATATAAATATATAAATAAATATATATTTTATTATGATAAAAGTAATTTTCTAATTGAGAGTACAATATCAGAACCTTGTTTCATAGTTTTAAACAAATATATATTTCTAATAATTATCTTTTATTCCATTATATTGGAGCAGGTTGCTGCAATCGAAATATTTATGAGAAATGTTGCTAAAAATAATAAGATTAAAACAGGTATCAGTAAATAGCACGCTATCAACTTTGATCTTTAGAAGGTGACGTTTATTGACAACCGTAATGTTTACAGTTTGTTAGTGATTGTTGTGCAGATAATTTTAACGGTGACAAATTACTCTTTGTCCCTCACGGACAAACGGACAGACGGAGTTCCCTAACGGAGAAAAATAAAATGCATGCAATAACAACGAAATAATTATGTTCAAGATTTGACTCATGTACACTAATTACGGCTTTGTTTAATTTTGTTTTTGAGTTATTTATACCAATTGTGTTATCTACAAATACTAATTTAAACAAATAATTCAATCCATAAGCGAACAGTTGTTTACTTACCTGTACCTGATAGTTCTTTATAGGCACCGAATCTGCTGTTTCAATGAGCGTATATTTATTTATTCATACAAATGCCTTTGTGGGAATTTTGGTTGTTGATATGACGTCAGAACTTGATATTTTTGCTTTTATTTCTTCAAATACGCGACATCTGGAGTTTCTCTTCGTAAAAATGTATGTCAAGTCAAGCTATCATACTCGGCTTTATTGTTCAAGTGTAATACTGCCCATGTAGGTACTATGATGCAAGGGAACGATTTTCATATAAATAGAACGACTCATAGCCAATCCGAGTGTCTTCAGGTTTTTGGGGCTATTTTATTGTTAGGCCAGAAATATGTTCATCTGTCACAAATTTTAATGGTGTTTAATTCCAAGTAATTTACTTCACGAGCTTTAATAGCATGAATAAATCATAATATTGAACTTACACTGGATAAATACCCCGGGTATGTCCTAAAGCGACTAGAACCACCGGAGGCAGGGCAGCAGCGTCCTCTTAGTAAATTGTGAAAGCTCTTCGTTCTTCAATCTCCCTGCCAAGCGTAGGGATAATGGCATCCCGTCCCTCCTAAGGGTCTTTGTTTAATAGTGACTGACGACGTCTTCTGGCTGATAATGATGAATGATCATTCTCTACGTTTGTATAAGACTAGTGGTAGGTAATCATGATATACATACTCCATATCCCGGGTGTTACTGAAAGGTGCTACAACGTTGAAAGGTAGTTACTTATGTACTCATCATTATGAACAACTTTTAATACGGGACCAATATTGAAATCGCAAAAAATTGCTGTTCCATATATTTTGTCGAGTGTCATTGACATTTTTCTATGGAACAGCTGTTTTTTTTGTCGTGATTTCAGGTTTAGTCTCATAGTTTCAGTAATTTCACTTCCTTATAAATAACAAGTCAAAACAATCGAACTTAGGCATCACTACGTAATTAAAAGTATGTATAGTTGATTTGTCATATATCAAGGCATATTTTTGCGGATATTTAGATCGCATCGTTGTGAAATATGTAAGGGATAACTACAGGAGCGTGGGCACGTCTATTCAAACTACTAGGTAATTGCGCACTGGTTTAATGACAGTTAAGTATGGCGCGGTCGCAGCCGCGCCTCAGGTAAATATCTATATGTCTATATATATCTATACATAACACATGTATTGACGAACGTGCGTCTCGGTCTTTTCACAGACAAAGCGACTGAAGCAAGGTAAGCGTCGGCACACACCTTAAAAGTTTAAAGTCTTCAAAATAATTTTACTTGGGCCTGTCCATTCATTTTACTTTGGTCGAAGGTATAATCACCATTTTTATGTAATCTATCTATATTATTTCATTCAGATATGCCGATATAGTATCTAAATGTATAAAACTAAGCACTATTTGTATTTCGATTCATTTATTTACAATTATCAGAAAGCGTAGCTCTGTTTAAATTTCTCTGCCGCTTTTATACGAAGGACGTCTTGGCTGTAACTTAAAATTAAACTGTAAGGATATCTACATTATTACGAGTTTATTGCAGATGGTTTATTATTGGTAATTGTGGCTAAATTGGGTCGGCGATAAACGAAAAGGCGTTATAATTGTCGCTCGTTCTTCAATATTAGCATAGCATTTGGTATAAAGGTTCTAAATTCCAAAGAGTGACGAAGATTTCAAAAGGCCTTATACAGGGTTATAAAGAACGGGTATTCTAGGTCGAAAAAGGCTCATAGTACTTACTCATAATTATGAACAAGTTTTAGTATGGCACCAACCCCGAAATAGAGATAAATAATGAGCTGTTCCATATAAAATGTCGATGACAATCGACAAAATGTATGGAAACAGATTTTTGTTTTCGTGATTTCTATGTCATAAAAAAAGTGAAAGTTGTTCAATACACTGCCCCGGTGGCTCAGTTGGTAGTGAACCTACCTTCTGTGTTTGGGGGCTTGGGTTCGATTCCCATCTAGGACAAACATTTATGTGATGAATATTTGTGTTTGTTCTATGTCTGGGTGTTAATATCTGTATAAGTATGTATTTAAAAAAAAAAACTATGTACGTATATCAGTCTCTGGCAGCCATATTACAAGCTTTGCTTAGTTTGGGGTCAGATGACCGTGTGTGCAATAAATTGTCCCAGATATTTATTTATTTATTAATAATGAGTACTGCGACACCTTTCTGGCTCAGCATATCCTTTCAATATAACCCTGTATAACTAATCAGTCCACCTGATATTTTTGTCTTTCGTAATCAATTAAGTAAAGTCACATTTATGTCTTTTAAATTAGTTATAGGATCTTGATCTTGTTTTTACACATCAAGAGATAACAAATAGAAGGTAAAATAAAGATAATTAACGTCGAAAAGGACCCTTCTCAGTATATATTCTGAGTGTGTCGGACACTCAGCGCTGATTTTCAGAAGGGACCCTTGTTCATAGGGGACGACAAAAGTAATACAAGTACCAAGAAAGTAAAAAGTAAATTTAACATACTTAAAATAGAAACATAGGGCCTTAACATAAATATATATTATGTGATAAATTTTTTTGTTAGGTTATTCTAGTAGCTGCAGTATTCAAAAAAATCACAGAAATATTCACTTTATTCTTAACGCTCACTGTCGTCATTCGCTCACTCGCTTACGTATGAATTCAGGTAGTTTTGGGCGTTCAGCTCACGCGCTTACGTATGAATTCAGTTAGTTTTGGGTGATCAGTTCTGGCGGTTACGCATGAATTCAGGTAGTTTTGCGCGTTCAGTTCACGCGCTTACGTATGAATTCAGTTAGTTTTGGGTGATCAGTTCACGCGCTTACGTATGAATTCAGGTAGTTTTGGGCGTTCAGTGCACGCGCTTACGTATGAATTCAGGTAGTTTTGGGCGTTCAGCTCACGCGCTTACGTATGAATTCAGTTAGTTTTAGGTGATCAGTTCACGCGCTTACGTATGAATTCAGGTAGTTTTGGGCGTTCAGTGCACGCGCTTACGTATGAATTCAGGTAGTTTCGGGCGTTCAGTTCACGCGCTTCCGTATGAATTCAGGTAGTTTTGGGCGTTCTGTTCACGCGCTTTCGTATGAATTTAGTTAGTTTTGGGTGATCAGTTCACGTGCTTACGTATGAATTCAGGCAGTTTTGGGCATTCAGTTCACGTTTTCGAGAGATGGAGTGACGACAGCGAAAAAAATCGAAGTAAATAACCCAAAAAATACTAACACCTACTATTTACCTATATTTAAAAAACTGACAAACAGTACTTAACAGACAACGGTAGAGCTCTCAGAAAACGGCAACCTGATGACATAATGCTGTTAAAAATCTATCTCACAAGGGTCCGACGACACAAACTGGACTTGTGAAATATCAATTTGAAAAAATTAAGCTTCGATTACACTCTCTCATTCGTAATGCACTCAAAATAACAGATGCAGTCAAGATATCTTAACTTGTATTTCTCGTCTTGTCATATAATGATCCTTATCATTTAAGCAACAAATTGAAACAATAAATTGCAAGAGAACGAGAGTGAAAGAGTGGAATGACCGGATACTAATAGCAAAAGCAGATAAATTATAGGTCCACTGATAATCATTTCGTAATATTTCTCCTTTTATTTTTACTTCATAAAGAGACTGGTCAAGTGCAAGTCGGACTCACGCTACAAGGGTACTACTATAGAGTTTTCACTATAATTACACAAAGTTTGACGCGTGTATTTATTATGGTTTTGACGATAAAGCAACAAATCTGAGAGCTTATTGAATAGAAAAAATGCAAGAAATGTCGAACAAAATAAATACTTTTCTTGTATGTACGTACGTTTTATCTCAAACTAGTTCTTACCAGCGACTTCGTTCGCGTGGACATAAAAGTATCCTATGTCCATGTTTGTGATATACAATAACTCCTTATCAAATTTGATCATGATCCGTTCAGCAGCTTAGCTGTGATAACGCGACAAACATCCAGACATAGAGAGAAAGTTACTTCCTATATTTCGCTAGATAGCATTGATCCATTTTTTGCATTTTTGACGTGTTGTATGGACTGACAGGTTGTAATGTAGGGAGTTCTGCATCGCCCAAGCGAAGTTTTTTCCTCGAGACGATCGTATTCATTTAGATACCTCGAAGCTTCATTGGTCCTCATACCACTGCGGCTAGTCATTGACTGCGTCATTTTAAATAATATTTTGCATAGTTTATTTTGACCCTAAATGGCACCGAATTTTCATTATAAGAATTCAAGGCGACGCAAAACAAATTTCGCTCCACCTTAATGTACATCGAAGTTGTGCCAGTTCCAAATCAATCGAGACAATAAAAAAAGCTGTCACTGCTGTACCAGTTCACGACAGGTTATTCTAGTTGGAGCACATTGTCTTGCAAGTGACAGGACACGATGCACTTTAGTAGCATAATGTTGTTATTTTAGATAGTCCTTGTTGTAAATGTCGAGTCTAGTTTCTTGGCGAAGAATTCTTAATGAATCTGATTTAATATGCAACGTGATTAACTATCTATGTATCAGATAAATCTTAGCAAGACTACTGGCACTGCTAGCCTTTTGTGCTAAGCGTGAAGTCGGTTTAAAACAGTTTTTCTTCATAGACATAGAAAAAATAAATAGAAACCATAGAAATTTTCAGGCACACCAATTAATAGGCTGTGTCAAGAAATTACGGCTAAAATGATCACCTAGATAATATTGGTTTAGCTATGAATCTCAATAAGCTGATTTTCATCTTGGTTTATGGTTTAGTGAGAAGTGTACTTGTACTAGCTTTCTCCTTGATTTTTTGGTTGGTGTAAATTCTTGATACAACCTATTTATTGACGCAAAATTAGTTATTATGAAACTACGATGAGTAATTGAGCTGTCATTGTCAAAAACACAAGTTTTTTTGACCTGCTGGGCAAAACGTTGCACCTTAATGTGTCTTTTAATATATTAGAATTATTCTTTCTAGTTTATAAAAAAGGCTAATAACTATGATGATGGTGATTGAAATATATGTTGAAATGTTTTGACTACATGTCGTGTCCAATTTTTGATTTTAATGAGGTAGCCATAGTAGAATGTCTGTCATTTCTTCTCAATATCACTGACCCAAGCACAGCAATTTTTAGTAGCATTGTCTCGTGTCAAGAGAAACTGCTCTTTTTACTACGAAATGAAATCACTGTTCGGCTTTATAATATTCGCCACTCCATCCCTTTCAAAATTAAGTGCTTTAGTTTACTCGGAGAATAAACTTCAGATTGTAGTTATGCGTAATTAATAATTTAACTTTCGGCTTTTGTGTAAGACGCAAAGTTCAGGGTTTAAATTTTATATAATTTAATTATTAATGAATAGTGACAAAATCCGAACTAATATTATAAATGCGAATGTAATTCTGGCTGAACGGATCGACCTGATTTTTTGCATAGATATATAAGCTACATTTCTCTTTAATGTTCCACGCGAATGAAGTCGCAGGTAACAGCTAGTAAGTAATAATATTTTGGCAAAGAAAGATTTCGTCAAAACCGCAAAAAAAAAAAAATACATAAATGAATATATAGAAATGTGGACAATATTACAGTTAAAATAAAGTCTAAAATACTTAGTAGCAGGAACATAATATGGCCGTCTGACTTAAACTTTCAAAGCTCATAAGTTCACACTTGACTCTCTATGACGTATACCAACAGTGAAAAGTGTGGATGCGAGTGGCACGTTGTCGGTAGGTGTGGAGCTCTAAGTGGGAGGCCCATGTTCATCAGTGGACGTCTTCTGTCTGATGATGATGAGGATGATGAAAATGCTTGTTGATAATTAATTTAAAGAATTTCAAAAGTCCGTATTATTTCTCTAGTTAAATGTTTTGCATAAAATTAGTATCAATTTGTTAGACGAGATTTTCTTGAGCTTAATATGTTTTGGCATGCAGCGCGACTGCGCGTGTTAGTTGAGCAACACTATAAATATATAAGCTTAGTATTTAACACAGTTGTTTTTATTGGACTGTTGCTCACTACTAAACATTAATATATTAATAACACAGATCACACTAGATACCGCATTACGAGGTTCATTGTTCCTACAAAAAGTCACCAAAGTTTGAGGAAGGCGTGGCTCGCGGGGAGTGCGACCAAGCGTTCTCATTGGCTACTTCAAGGTTACACCTACTCGCGCCTAACAATTAGCCAATAGGAGTAATTTCGTATAAGTGTACTTAGACTGATGCGTGGTGCGCTTCGATCGTCCTGACTGCAGAATCTAGTGTGATCTGTGATTAATAATAATAACACATTAATATTTTTATTATATTTAGATAATCCCTTACATAATGAACATTTTAATACAAGTTCCTATATTATGTTATTTGAAGAGAACTAGTCATGGCGACTCAGGGAATCCTACAGCGATGACTAGCGAATGCAATAAGCAATACTGGCATGACAATAGTCATATAGATATAAAAAAACAAATGTTAAAATTATATAGTACTAGTTGGTACACGCGACAAAAAAAAAAGTAGCCTATGACCGATCTCCGACTATATAAATGCTAAAATTTAGCTTAATCCGTTCAGCCGCTTAGCCATGATAACGCGACAAACACCCAGACAAAGAGAGATAGACAGAGAGACAGAGTTACGTTCGAATTTCTAATATTAGTTAACATGAAGATGTATACAAAGTCTTTGTAAGCAATTGTAAATATTTCTAAAACATACAATAGTAGTAGATTCAGATTCAGATTCAGATTCAGATTCAGATTTTTATTGATAACAAATTCAGTTAAATGTCGTGTTACAGAAATTTCAATAATACAAAATAAAATAAATTACAAAAAAGTAAAAAATAAAATAAAAATTGATAATAAAATATAAAAAAAAGAAGAATTACAATTACATTTATAAATTCGTCATTTCGTCACTTGAGGTACAGAGTAACCAATACAGGTTCAGATCGTCACCTTAATCTTAATGATTTCGTCAAACTTATAAAATGCCAGTTTTTGATTTTACGCTTAAACGAACCCCTCGAATGCGTATGTACCCGTATTATTATTACTCAAAATTCAAAAATTCAAAATCAATTAATATCCATAAATATTTTATCAATATATTATAATACATTTCTAGGGGACCTCAAACTCGGCTAAGCCTGTATCTTGAGGCCCGGTGGAGATTTACCTACAGGATATGAAGCGCGCGCTTACAATTAAAAAATGAAATAAAATAAAAGTACATAAAAAAAAAAAAACTTGTAGGAGTTGTAGCAAATAATAAAATTATAAAATCATAATCCATCACCATAATCCCCACGCTTGGCAGGCATTAATTTGTTACAAGAAAAGTTGAACATCAAAAATAAAACAACAGCTGAAGCATAACAATTAAATAAAAACAGAAATTTAGGAACATGCAATTGTATGAAGTCTAGTAATTAATGACATTCTAAAAGTTCCCATGATTTCTTGTCCGTATTAAAGTTTTCTTTGGTTTTTATGTTACCTAGAAAAACAATTCTTATTAAAAGAAAAACAAAACCACCCTATTTTTTCGAAAATCAACCCTTAAAGAGGTGAAATGGGCGATTTATTTACTACCTAGCCTAATTGCCTAACCTAGCCTATGCGGACATGCTAGTACAGTAGTGGTAGGGCTCTCTTGCAGAGTCCGCCTGGGGAACTACCACACCTTTGCCAGTTATTCAACCACCAAGCAGTAGTGTGCAAGCATTACTGTGTTCCGGATTGAAGGACAATGTTTCCAGCGTAATTACTGGGCATACAGAAATTTAACATCTAACATCTCAGGGTGACGAGCACAGTGCATTGCCGAGCATAGTTTTGAACTCTTGAAGATCAAAATTCTGGGTGGCACCGAACTGTTATGGGCAAGCATGACGCTTAACATCAGGTGAGCGACTTGCTCGTCTGGTCAACGAGTAATATAAAAAAATAAATAAAAAAAAATTACTCGCAAAGCCTCAGGACAGCATGAATAAGTTGTAAGCTTGTATAATATCTATTTACTAGTAAACCTTTCTTGAAGTGTTGATGGGCTTAACTTGTAAATGTCAACCTGTCCAACATCCGACTTTTTCAACTCACTTTTCATTTGAGTAATACCTATCATTAAATAATAATTATTTATTTACTGGTTCGATTCTAAACTGTATGTCATTACTCTCGCTTTCTTTCAAGCGGCTGAACAACTTCGAAGCTGGAAGCTAGTTTGTAGTAAATATAGTTGACCGAGGCAAGCGAAGGTCTCAGAGTTTGTATGTTTATATGTTTGTGTGTTTATTTGTCCGATGATAACTTGCGAACCGTTAATCCGATCTTCATGAAATTTTGTAGGCAAGTAGTTCATTTCAATAAAAAAAATAAGTTCGAATATGAGCTAAATCGGTTCAGGGTTGTGAAGAGGTCTCAGTTCGGCGCGAATTACTAGTATCTAGTTTCATTGGGTATCCGACTACGATAAGAATCTTGAGCACATGAAATACTTTAGTTATTAATATTGGACGCTTACCTAAAAAAAAACAGTCGACTTGATAGCCTCCTCGTTTTTTTTTTGGAAGTCTGTTACCGCATTACAAGATCGTTGTTCCGACAAAAACTCACGAAAGTTAGAGGAAAGTGCGGGTTGCGGGTCCTCAACCAAGCGTTTTCATTTGTTATCTCATGGTTATGCTTATTACTCGCGCCTAGCAATAGACCAATACGAATAATTTAAATTTATTTTAAATTTTTATAGCTGTGAATAAGATGCGTGGTGCGCTTCAATAGTCCTGAGTGCAAAATTCAAATTCAAATTCAATTCAAATTCAAATTATTTATTTCATCTAATTACAGATCAATAATGTAGCAGCACTATACCCCAAACTGGGTTCAATTAAGTACCCGTATCTTGGGGCTTAGGCCTTCCCTTCAAATTAAACTATTTAAAAGTACATTTAATGAAAACATTCGGTTATGGAACTACAAAATTATAGAATTAAATTAAACATTAATAAATATGTATCAGGTAAAATCTATTGACCTGTGCTTAATAAAATGTACCTTTTCCAAAAAAGTCAAGTTCAACTATTGATAGAAAACGTCATAGAAGATGTAATAACACTGAAATAAAAATACCATCATTTAACCTTCTGGCCTTCTCTATAAAATCTTTTTTAAACGACTTTCGTTCCAATTCTGTTTAAATTAGCATAATTAAAAAATTCAATAAACCAGATATTATTTGCATCTCTTTTTATCAACGTGCACGAGATTTCAACTCGCGGCTTTTTCTGTAATTAACTGTAATTTTATTTATGCTTGGAGAGTAATCGTCTCACAGTGGACTTATTTGGTGGTCTGTAATTTAACGAATTTTCACCGACAACTTTACGTTGCAGCATTATTTTTTACGATAGCAATTATGGTGTTAACAATAAAGGTGTGAATTGTGTAATAGTTGTAAGAAGCAGTAATATATAAATTGCCGATGAAGAGATAATATCACTTTTATAAAGTTGTTCGTGTTTGTCAGAAAGTGATTTATTTGTGTATGTTTTATCGGCTATGCGGTTAATCTGTCAATAATTCGGTGGCTTCAACATTGAACTTTGACTTTAGCGTGATAAAGTCTACATTGATTCCCTTATCAGTTGCACAATTCCACTTCATTGAGCACAGGTTTTTACTTCTTATGTTTTTTTTTAATTTAACTACTACACTTTAAATGTTATAATAAATCACGGCACTTTAGCAAAAATGTCAAAATTATTTTGATAAGCACTCGTTTACTTTTAATAGTTCTGGTACGAACGATCTATAGTTACCTTTATTTATATTTATACAAAAATAAATAAATGCAAGACCTTAAGAATACTTGCATACAAGCTACCTAAATAGCAATGGAATAAATATTTTTTCTGTGCTACGCAGGCCTAGCACGGGCACCGGGATAAAGTTATGTCCACCCGTTTTGTCTTCGCGTCAACGTGACAAAACTAGAATATGGATACATCCGTCTCGTTCGCGCGGGATAAAAATGGTGGATAAAAAAAAAATCCGTCTCCCGTTCTAGGCCTGCAAGTCTTGTAATAATGTTGTGGTGTAATACCTAATTTGCATTACAATTTACCAATAGGGCTTAGACCTTGAAGAACTAGTTTCATTATACATCTACAATAATTGTTATTGTACAATAAAATAAGTGCAATATTTACTCTATTGCAATTATTGGTTTTTCTATACTTCGTTATAAGGCAAAGGATATGCTAAGTCGAAAGGGGCTAATAGTACTCATGATTGTGAACGACTTTTTCCCAAACGCTGCTCTTCGGGCGACCATTTTTCGAAGTTGGACTTACCAAACTGGACAGTCTGTCTAAGCATAGTCATTTTATTGTGAATATAATATAGCAGAAATAAGTTACGTAGATACTAATGATATTTTCAGCTGTCGAGCAAAAGAATGTAGGCATGCACGCATAATGGCTACTAATTACATAGGTGGTGATAGATATGCCAATTATGAGACATGAGGGTTTTCTGCAGGACTAATGCATATAAAACAAAACGTGCGCAACGCGTCCAAGCAACAGAACAGATTATTATAATACAAGGTGCAGAACTGTATGAAACTATACAAAATTATTAAAAATCAAAATTTTAAATGATTTATTCAGGAAATGGTAGATCCGTGTTGTTACAGTTACTAACATAATAGATATGCCAATTATGAAACATGAGGGTCTTCTGCAGGACTAATGCATATAAAACAAACAACATGCATAACGCGTCCCAGCAACAGCACAGATTATTATAATACAAGGTTTTCTGCATGAACCAATACAAAATTAATAAAAAATCAAAATTTAAAATGATTTATTCAGGACTTTATTCCGTGTTGTTACAGTTTTTTTTTTTTTTTCTTTCCTCGTAAGAGGATTTTGGCGTCGCACGTCTTATGCATTTGCCAGTGTCAAGTATGGTTATATATATTCAAGTTTGGTAAATATTATCATACAAGTCATAGTTACAGTCAAAAGCGAGCAAATCAAGTCACGGTCAAGTCAAAGTCATGCCCCAGTAAAGTGGTGAAAACTTTACTAGAGCCTTCTATGGAGTTTTGGAAACAACATGAAAATTCACGTTTCACGACATTATACCATTCACCAACACGTGTGCATGTTCAAGAACACTTAACGGGTAAAAGTTCACCGTTTTTACACATTAACACTCGAAATAACACAAGTTTTGGAAAATTATAAAATGACGCGACATGATTTCTTCACGTTCCCGCCAAAAAAAACTCGTTGTTACAGTTACTAACAGCCAAACTGGGTGATAGAAACCCGTGTCTTGGTCTTTAGTTCTTTCAATTTGTCTGACGATAAGATTATGTTCATTTATTAACACCAAATATGCGCCATGCGCCTAGCTTCTGCGCTGAACAGCCACGTGACAATTCGTAAACGGGCCCAAGCTGTTTGGTTGGAACCACCAAAGTAGAATGGAATGACGTAAAGACCCGTGAAATCATTTTGTTATCGAGCTGCAAAACACCAGCGATGACGCGTTAGCGGTGAGGATGAAATTTTGACGTTGACAGGCGATTCATTAAAAAACAATTAATTTTAGGTTAGGGGTTTACCAAGCTAATCGTAAGGTACAGTTAGGTTAGAGCCTTCGGTCTTCACCCATAATTATGAAAAATGAAAAATAATACAAAATGCTAGCTATCTTAATATATGTACATATAAAAGGCGATGTATGTATATGTATGTTCTCTATAGACTCCAAAGCGGCTGGACCGATTTTGGGGGAATTATCAGGGAATCTTATGATCATCCCAGCGGGTGATCGTGTGAAGTTTGGTACCCGCGAAGCCCGGGCGTCTACATTTAGGAAAATCTAAAGGTAAGAGAGTATCCTGACTAATACGTATTATAAATGCGAAAGTAACTCTGTCTCTCTGTCTGGGTGTTTGTCGCGTTATCAAGGCTAAATGGATCGACCTGAATTTTCGCATATAAATGTATGTATATTATATATGCTTAAAGATCGGAGACGGACATAGACTGGTACTTTTTTTTTTCGTTTTGTAGATCCACGCGAACGAAATCGCGTGTAACAGCCAGTATATTATATACAGAGTTAATATATTACATAGATTCAGTAGTACATACTTACCTTCAAAATCCGTACTTTGTAGATCCATACATGTATAGTAGTACAAATACGCTGGTATATTTATGCAAAGAGTTGGACCAGATTGGATGACCGAAGCAAGGGAAAGAGAAGCGTGGATATTAATTAATAGCTAAAATATAGAGCATAATAGTATTGTTATTTAAAATTTTTTATTTATTAGTACAAATGCAAATACCTATACCAAGTAACTGCAATTGTATGTTTGTATGTCCCCAAATAAAAAACGCGGGTCGACCTGAATTTTTGCACAGATTTACTTAGCTTTACTTAGACCAATTTAAAATATACGTTACGTCTACTGATGTTCGGGTTCGGTCGGAGCGGGTTCAGTTGACGTAAGAGCCAAGGGTCGGAGACGGACATAGGGTACTTTTTTTTTGTAAGCCCACGCGAACGAAGTCTCGGTTAACAGTAAGTTATTATTTTTTATTTTATATTATAAAGTTAAATGTGGAAACGAGGAAAAAAAGTAAAATAATAAGATGGAAGGAGCGAAATGCCGAGATTATGTTCATGTATGGCGATTCTTTTATCTCGATTTTTCGTTTACTTCAATTTGGACAACATGTTCGACAACTGATTGACAGCGCAAGATCCTTAGCACAAATTGTATGAATAAAATGCCCTTACAGTTCCATTGTTTTTCGCGAGAAAAAAAGACGACTTATGGCACATTTTTTTTTTTTTTTTCCCTCTAAGAGGATTTTGGCGTCGCACGTCTTATGCATTTGCCAGTGTCAAGTATACATATATATTGTGTATTGAAATGAACTACTTGCCTACAAAATTTCATGAAGATCGGATCAACGGTTCGCAAGGTATCATCGGACAAATATACACACAAACATACATACAAATGCCGATTTGCCCCAGTCAACTCTGAGACCTTCGCTTCGCTCGGTCAAAAAGTAATTTTATAAATATATTATATCTAGGGCTGCGCTATGCAACAAAAAGTGTCTAATATACCAACAATGAGTGTAATGTGTAATGAAACAAATTGATTGCGTGGTTGAGCAACAGAATGTGCCTGTTGACTAAAAATAGAACATCCACTCAAACGGCAATTTATTGTGACCGTCTGATGATGGCCAGTGCGGCCGACTTATCTGTACGGTCGAGTAGGTGCCACAATCGCATTTTCTTAGGAAAACTCGCAGTCTTAGATGGACAATTATTAGTTCCCGTATTTGGCTGCTGATATAGGTAATTTGACGGCAACGTACTGAACTGTCTCGTGATCATAGATAAATAATAGTAAATGTTCTTTGCTCGAGATGGTTGGATGAATCTAGTTCAGAATTTAGGTGAAACTGGATTGTACTTTACTTTTCTTTTGTTAGGAAAATAATAGAAAAAAAAAACTTGAAGTCAGGTTTCTTTAAATAAATTTAAATTTCTGTTTTTCGATGGTTTTTTTATCTAAATATGTGGAACATGTGCGAAAGAGACAGATACAGATGGCTCTAGACGGGAATGCGCCATCACAATAATCATCATCAACAGCCTGAAGACGTCCACTGCTGAACAAAGGCCTTATAGGTACGGGTGTTACTGAAAGATCCAACAATATTGAAACGTATATATGTACTCATCATTATGAATAACTTTTACTATGGGACCAACCCTGAAATCACAACAAAAAAAACAGCTGTTTCATACATTTTGTAGCGTGTCATTGACATTTTTCTATAGAACAGCTGTTTTTTTTCGCGATTTCAGGTACGGTCCCATAGTAAAAGTTGTTCACAATGATGTGTACATGCATACCTTTGAATACTGTCGCACCTTTCTGTAACACCTTGATTAGAGCGCCACAGTGAACGACAATTTGCACCGGTTGTCCGCGACAAAATGTCGTCAGTCCACACAGTGGGAGGACTTACCTGGCCTGCAATATCCAGTTCTTGGTCGGTTAAAAATTTATTAGTTTTGCTCGGGACACTATAATTTAATTTTGGTGTAGGTATTTACTTTAATAATATTGACTGCTTTAAAATTATAATGTCATAAAATTAGATTGAATGATTATCTCTCTGCGCGTACAATCTAGATTAGAGTAGAAATTTCTGAGATTACAGTTTACGCACAGAAATAAATTTGCCAAATCGCGAGTAGGTAAATATCGCTTGTCATTGACGGAGGTATCTACTTGTTGATGACCTTATTTGATGGCATGTTTTTATTTTTAAAAGGTAGGTACCTAATAATAAATAATTCAAAGCTTAATTATTTTTTATTAGACTGACCTTACTTGCCTATATTAGTTCAGGTTTTTCTGTAAATGCAATGGTATCACGCAATGAGGGTTCCATAGGCACAACAGATGGCAGTGCACTATTGTCAGATTCGACAGGCCGGCAGGTGATATTCTGATGAGCCCTCATCCAGTAATTATGACATGCGATAGCCTCTTCAGGAACCTGGTTTTTTTTTTTAACATTATTTTTTATATTTTTATTATAATTATTAGGGCTGCCTCATATGCAGATATATTATATATCAAAGTGCGGAGTGGGTTCCCACCCACCCACAAGTTAAGTATTATAGTAAATTACATGTCGTGGAAATATTTGAGTTGCAATGTAATTCATCTCTTCACTTCTTTCATGCAGCCTGTGGGGACGTCTTAAATTAAGTACGGAGATAAGGAGAGGAGGGGGTGGGGCGGTGGTATTTTTCTCATTGTATGTTATAAAAATTGTCATCCACCTTAATTATGTGTAGGTATATTAGGTCAATGACAATCTAAGTGCCTAACCGCCCATTGGTATTCCTTACCGCCCGTACCTACCTATTTCGATGTGATTTTTGTTCGCACAGACCTACTCACGCAATTACTTTAGGTACCTACCTATTACCTACCCACGAGTAAAAGTTTGGGCTTTTGACTTGCTCTTGTCACTTGAGTGTGTAAAGAGCAAGGACGAAGCAAGGGAGGATGAGTGTACCGCCGGCGTTCCCAAGCTTCTGTTTGACCACCCACCCTTCTTTAGTTGTTATTATTATTAGTTTATCTAAAATCTAAACAAGATTGTTAAAGAAAATTATTAAATCATTTCTGAAGGAAAATCGTGACTGAAAGGAGATAAATGTATGGACATGAAACCAAGAAATCGTGTGGCGCCACCTCTTAGAATGTTGTGTTTTGTAGTGTATGTTTAAATTTATTGATCACTTTGTAAGCAATTTGTTCTTAAAAACAATCCAATTATTTATTTGCTCGTTAATGGGTAACATAGATCTAAAATTAAGTAATAACAACCTCAGATCAGGCATTCAAATTAATATATTATGCTAAAATTATTTAAATTATTATTACTTAAATTAATAACAATTCTACTGTGCATTAATTGGTTAAAGACACATCTATGTCGAAAAGAGGCACTACATAATTCTGTGCCATCTAGTGTCGAGTAGCGTAAGATTATACTTACAAATTATTGTAACAGATGGCACTGTAAAAAATAAAAATGTGTCTTGTAAATTATATTCATTATTTTATCATCAACGATAGATTATAATAAAATAAATTATAATAAATATATTAAAAAAAAATATAAAACCCATCTAATTGAAAATATTAATTAATAATATATAACTTGTTTGCGAAACTTAAATGGTTTATTTTAATTAATTGTTGCGCCATATTCTCAATTTTTTGTCGCAACCAAAGAAAATTTGGCAGCCTAATTATTGGATTTGTCACCCAACTGATTAACCTAGGCAGTTCGTTGAATGCAAGCATTCCGATTGATATTCAAAATACTTTGGAGCCCTTAACTAAATGGATCTTAGCCATATACGATTTAGCCAAATTGACGAAAGCAACGGTTTTAACTAAAAAATTGTATATAATATTTTTTACACTTCTGATTATCATGTTATACTTACCAAAAAAAAGAGAAAAAAAGAAACGAGAGAGAGAAAAGAGAAAAGAGGTACAGTATCAAAGCATTTTGTAAAAATATATTATGATAAAATATAATAGAATATGCTTACGTTTATTTAGCAATAAATTATAAAACACCAGCGCCAAAATTAACAGATATAGCTATAAACAAAACTAAAAATATAATTATTATCATGCATGCAAAATAGTAGGTAGGCTATTCCGTATAACGTGGCAAAATGCCGTAGGTCGAGTACTATGGCAAACATTTTGAAGGTCAATGTAGAGTCAAGTAGCCTAAACACAGTTCTATTCATCTGTGAGCCTAAAATAGCACACAAAAAAGAATGTATGTGGGCTGTTATGTATACAGTCAGAATTGTAAACTATTAAACTTGATGTATCGGTCACTTGCGCAAATTACGTACTTACATAAAATATTTTATTTTTATTTTTTAATTTAAACTGCTTATTACATTGTAATATTACAAAAAAGTTACATATTTGCTTAGTCTTTTAGGTTCCTTTAAATATAATCTTATGTTTTTTTTTCTGTGTTAATTTCGTGCACTTATATTTTTATCGTTGAGTAGAAACAGTTTGATGAGGTTAACGTTAATTAGTTTTTTTTTATGTTGCACGCTGACGAGACGAGCAAGTTGCTCACCTGATGTTAAGCGTCACGTTTGCCCATAACAGTTCAGAGCCACCCAGAATTTTGAACTCCAAGATTAGAACCCACCTGGGGAAGTACCACCTTTGCCAGCTATTCAGCTGCCAAGCAGTAGTGTACAAGCATTACTTTGTTTCGGCTTGAAGGGAAATGTTTCCAGCAAAGTTACAGGGCACATTGACAATAAACATGTAATATCTCAGGGTGACGTGTGCAGAGCATTGCCTCGCAGGGTTTTGGACTGTTGAAGTCAAAAATTTCGGGTGGCCCTGAACATCGGAAGAGCAAAAAAAAAAAATATCATTTCATACAAAATTTTTTTCGATATAAAAGATATCTCAAAATTTGACGAAGGAGCCCGAAAAATATTTATTTGTATTATTATTTTTCACTATTAATTGTTAACCTAAACAGATTTTGACGAAATATGGCAAGGAAATAGTACTTATGGATAACGAGGAATGCGATACAACATCGATACTTTCATTTGAAAATTTTACAAAAGCTAAAAAACACAAGGTAAAACCGCGGGTAGAGTTTGATCAAATGTATAAGGAACCCTACACTACAGCTAAATATAAATAAGCTATTATTTCTTTATCGTAAAAAATAAAAATGTATATGTGTGGATAAAAATGTCTAAAAGAAAATAGCAAGAACTTTCAAAATATTATGAAGTAATATTGTGTATATTTTATATACACAATATTTTACGGTTCTCACACCGAAATAGAGCACATAACCATTAAAAATTAATTACTCATACAGCGTCATTGTTCGAGACGGCTGGTCATATTTTCTATGTCAATGAATTCATCAGCCACAATCATGCTATTTACGATTTTAGCAGTCATAAACGAATCTATTTTACGATCTATGGATATGGACCAATTTTCTGTACATACTATTTTTGTTTTTTCAAAACTGTCACGTGTCTCGCTAATGTTATTAGAGCGTAACTCCCTAACAACTTAACGTATTTCAATGAAATTTGGTATAGGAGTCAGTGTATCCTGTAACCGAAAGATAGCAGGTAAAACCGCAAAGCACTGCTTGCTTAATATATTAAGGGGAAAAAAAACCCGAAATCCATTACATAAATTTACGTTTAGTTCTTATCATATTCTATCTATTGAATGGATATTGGATTCTATTATTTCGTTTTTTATTTATCAAACAATTATGTTTTTTTTTGTCATGCATAACTAACTTTAAAAGTGTACCCGATGTGGCATTTGACATACTTTTAATACATTTAAGTAATCATCTTGAAGATAAAATCTCCCCAGTTTCAGGTGTGGTTACTATGATTATTGACAGGTCAGCAAACTAAAGATTGAGTCGTGTTCTGTTTCTGTTCTGTTTAGTCATCCAACGATGGCAGGTCGAGATCGACTCTAGTCCTCCCGCGGCGTTCAAGCCGGTAAAACGTTGCTGGATATTCGGACGGCAAATTTTTAAACACGTAACTCGAACTTTAAATATCGAATGTAAAACGTAGTTGAATATCAAATGTGAATTTTAAATGTCAGACGTTTACCGAAACTCTTTATTTTTATCTTTTTTAGCCGTAAATTTTCGCAACCGGCCAGTGTTTTTACCAACCTTTTTATTTGATATACGAAGAGTGGTGGTGATAAGTATTTATATTATGTATTAATACTACAAATTACAAGAAAATGTTGCAAACTTATATTTGTAATTGATAAATTTTTGGACCATTTTACTAAAAAGGCACAAACAGTTTAACTAAAATACGTTTACACAAAGTGTTTATCATAAAAAGTTTTTAATTGTCACATCAACCTTTAGGATCCCGTAAAACATTTTTCCAAATATTTTTGGTACTGCCTGCCTTTTTTCTTTTGACTTTAATACACACAATTATTTTCAAGAATGCGTAATGCAAACTGTTTTCGAAATAAATATTTTCTTTATTTTGACTGTATAAAGTTCCTGTTCTAAACTTAGAAATTCTTGATCTTTTACATCAAGTCACGGTCTCAATTAATATTGATTCAGTCCATAAAGTACCTCGCCTTTTCCATGCCTTCATTTGTCATGATGGCTTCAATCGGCCCATTTAATTTATCGTTCTATTGTACATTCTTTTCAAGTAGGTAGGTACCTACACTAGCAAATTCAAATGAAGCAGTAACGAACAAATTAAAAATTCTGATTCGGTCATAGTTTGTTCAAACGAAGGTTAGCATTTTAGTTAAAAATTTGTGTCACGTCTTTTCTACAAACGCAATTGACAATGAAGCGATCAGATAAAATATTTGAAAATGCAAAGCTTGGCCCGAAGTTGCAAGTTTTTTAAAAGCTGAATTGACCTTGATTGAAGATATAATGCAGCTGGTAAATAACGAAACTGTTGATTTAAAAATGGCGTTGGATCTAAAAAGAGATTTATTTAAATGCAGATGGCTAATTTCACAAACAGAGAAACATTGTATTAAGCTCGGGGTTTGGCACTCGAGAGTTATAACATCGTACGTGTGAACTGGTTTTACCAAATAAATGATTATGATTCATAATTCATATAAGTAAATTCAAATAAAGACGTAAACAGGCAGAATCTAGAAAAACATATTTTTCGAGTGTTAGGTTTATTGTTTTCTTCACAGATATTATTATGCAAATTCATTTTAAGTAATTTATTTAGATATAAAAGTAAGATTGGTATTAAAAGCAAAAATAAACTAGTAATCCTCATAATAAATATAATATACTATTATCCACATTTTGTATTTACTATGTACTTTACCTATATAACTAACTGTTGACCCCACACTGTGACCTTGCAACCACTATACTCACCCATCTATTAATTTATTAATTATAACATAAAAATATATATCCTAGAATTACTTATTATTACTTACTACACACTTTCGAGACAATCTGATTATGGGTAAATCAAGTTATCGTTGAACAAATATATTTGAACATTCAAAAACAAATATGAATACAAACGCCGACTGTCCCCGTAGACTCTGGTATCGCTTCGCTTTGTAAAAATTGATATCAAATTTATTGGAATAGGGGGCAATAAGGCTAGGGGCAAAAGACACCGGGGCATAAAACGACCCTTTAAAAGCACAAGTCATATTTTATATATGGATATAGAGAGGCTGATTTCTTTTAGCGATTTCAAGGATTTCAATTTACTACTCCCGTAGTAAATTGTTCAAAGTGATGAGCACAATGAGCTCGTTTCGGCTTAGCACCGCCGTTCCGTGTAACCCTGTATATAAAATTACAAAATACTGAAAGGTACACCATTATCAACAACTTTTACTACGGACCCAGCGCTAAAACCGCAAGAAAAAAAAACTGTTTTTCCATAGAATCAAGTCATTCACCCTTAACGAAATGTATAGACCAGCTGATTTTTATTTCGTGATTTCAGTGTTGGTCCCATAGTAAAAGTTGTTCATAATGTATATAACGTACCTTTCAGTATTATCCCACCTTATTGTAACACGTTGTATATTCATTGCAAATTTGCAATGACGTTACTTAATCTCTATCAAGAATTTTCATTCCATATAGCCATGACATTAAAACATCTAATTATTCCTTTTAGGACATTACACTTGCTAGGGCCGATAATACTGTGGTTTAGTATCCAATACATAGTTACGCATCAATGGCTTCCTGCACAGTGTATCGAGAGCAACCTTCGGTACTTTAACACCTTCCGGAAACTGTTTTTTTGTAACTTCTTTGTTGTCGTTTTCTATACAATAATGACATAAAATATGTTGGGTAAATGTGTATCGTTAGAATGAATTCTGTTGACAGACATGCAAGCTGCTACCTATACTACCATTAGCAAAAAGTAGCCTTGTTATTTTCTTTCGCAATTTTTTCAGAAATTATATAAGTTCGTGCTTGCACTTAGGTATACGAACAGCAGGAAAAGTAATTTGAATTTGGCGCACACAAAATTTTAATACTCTTATATTAAAAAGTTTGTTTAAAATTTCAAGGTAACCAACTAGCATAGAGACACGAGAAACTGCTCGTAGAATTTCCATAGATCTAAAATTACACCAAAAATACTATTTTTCACAGGCGATTTTGACAGCTGTCACGTCCGGAACACCTCGACCCAAAGGTTACAGAAATAGCGCGCCAATCTCACAAATATAAAGAACAAGCTATTTTTTCTGACATAAACCTGTAAACATTTGATTTTTTTAACAGATGTGCATTTTTCTCGAACTGTGAAGTGTGTCAAGGCCCAGTAATTGCTATGCTATGTCCCGGAGGTAAAGTAGAGAGCTAAACGTTACGGATTAAAACCCTCAAAATCTGAGCAGTAAAAATTTTATGACTCCTTTATGGAACGTGATAGTCGACCTTCTGCTAGCTGCAGAAACGACTTTTAGATTCGCACTCCCAAATATTTGGTTAGACTGGACGAATATAGGAAACTTCACACGGTTTGTTTAGCTTGGAAGCTGTCGTAGCATTCAATTTATAGTAAAGATGAAAGGAAATCAGATTCGTACCACCTTTAAGTTTGGATGTATCCTTCATATCCATGTGAAGTTCTGCTTCCAAGACAGATGTATGGAAAGTTTCATATTTAGCTAATAACATCAAAAACTTAGTATTTTACGTTCCCAAATAGTAGCTATTTTTCTTAATAATATTTACAATACTGCATAAAGCAGAGATTGTAGTCCCATTTTTTATATGACACTGTATAACTATGGTAAGTTCGTTAGTATCCAAACCTTTACCTTACGTTAACTAATACAAAAACATTCAGAATTAACTACTATACTACCATAATTATAATATAACTTAGACAAAACATAATACACATGATAAAAAAAAAAATTTGATCAACCAATCTCTTATCTATAAATTAGCATTATATCAGCGTGTCTATAAATAGTGTTGTCATTACGCCATCATATATCCACATCGTCGTCCACACTAATGGTTTCGGTAGTTTCGCCATGTTTCGCCTCTAGTGATAACGTCAAACCTATATTATATCAGTAAATAGCGTTTGTCTGTATTCTGTCAACTCGGCTGAGACCGACTTAAAAGCATGACGTCAACATGATCGAGATTATCCAGCTTTTAGATAAAATTAAAGCCAATGTAAAAAACAATTTACGGTTGAGTTCAATGTTCTCGGAGGAAAAAACCATGAGCATGGGAACGGACAGCATAGTTTGACCTAGCTATTAATAAATGCTTTTATTGTTTTTTTTTAAGAACAAAAAATCTAATGTTGGATTATGGCGACGCCGTTTTATAATGCTAGTATCGTATTGCTAAAATATTTCCTTGAATTCAGCTAGTAATAGTGTATGCACTGTTTTATTCTTCCATTAATAGCTGAATTTATAACCAAATTTATATAATATAATACATTTATAAAGAAGACGTATCTAATAAGCTAACTGAGAAGTTTGGTGTAATCAATTTTATTATTTGCGTTTGGCTGTCACAATATTGTGATTCGAAGTGGATAACTAGATTATAATTATATTAACCTATTTCAATGTTATGTTCTTTATTCTGCTTGTGTTTTGTATTTTTTTATATACTATCTGTATTTAGTGCTATTTTTATAACGTTTCAAAATAGTATTTACTGTTTTCAACAACATTACAAACAATTCAAAGATGTTTAAAATAATTCACCAAATCATTATAGAGCAACACTAGTCAGCTCGTAAGTCTGTAGACAAGTAATTAAATAATAAATAAACAAACTATTTCATTAAATCCGCGCGTATGCATTACCACTTACATAGGATGGTAATTATTACATGAAAACTAATATACAAATTAAAAACCTAATGATACGCGTCAATTTGTCACTGGATTATATGGATATTGTCACCATGATGTAGTTTATGGTAACGGCTAATTAAGTGAATATAATTATTATTTATTTGATTTTAATTGTGTATACAGTTGTTATTTAAAAAGGCATGAATGCCATAATATTGCATATGGGTTATGTAGAAGCAATCAAGCGAGAATTGTGCTCATATTATAAGATTTCAATGCTTATTATGTGATTGCATTATTTTATATTTAAACTAAGTGATGCTCGCGACGAACACAACAAAAAAAGATCATAATCGGTCAAGCCGTTTTTGAGTTTTAGCGAGACAAAAGAACGGCGATTCATTATTATAAATATAGAAATTATATAGTAACTCTACTTTTTACATTTGACATCATATTTTAATGTCAACTGCGTCACTAATTTTTGTCGTGCTTTGTATCTAATAAGCATATTTGATTAATTAATGAAGACAACCCACATAGCCGTCCACTCACGTACGATATCAAAATTACAACCAATTATAACAAAGTGTTGTTGAAACAGAAATTAATTCACGAGATCCGGTTTTATGTGGCGGAACGTGCACTGGGCTTTCATCCAAATTCAATGGAAACAGGTCTAGGTCAGAATTTAAATGGCACTCCGCCGGTAATGGTATGACTGACGCCGCGGGTTTGGATATCTAGATAGTATTGATGAGCCGTAAAGTGTTCAATGATAGGGGTATCTTATCTATTAATAAAGATACGTAGACACGTTTAGCTTAACTGTAACAGACAGCACGAATAAAATTAGTCTGTGTTATTTCAGTTCTACTTTGAGACATCAAAACGTAGACTTCTTTCCATTTCCGTAATATAATAGTAAAAGCATAAAAACATCTTTATGTTGTATAAACATTCATCCAGTATATTTTATTTGATAAAGCAATGCACTATGTATTAAAGGTACTTTCGGAACGAACTTGCCTCGTTGCATTCATTAAACCTGTTGTACTGACATTGAAGTTACAAAACCCACCTTCCAAATACATGGCTCACATGCCCGTGAACCAAATTTCCTGTACATACCACATTAATCTTAACATGACCTTATAGTGCTTAGAAAGGTATGAACTTCGCTCAACCTTTACCAAATAATTTCACCTACACAACTGGTTTAACCGCTCTAATTCAATGGACAATGAATATTCGTCTATTTGAAGTGCTAATGGGCTGGTAGACACAATAAATGAATAATAAATGTCAGTTGGTAGCAAATAACATGATGCAGGCAGGGTGAAAACATGTCTTAACTAATCGCATTAGACTACATTAAATTATCGCGTGGACAGATTAGGTAAAGGTTTAGGCATCGTTTCTGTCGCTGAATTTAATGACATGACTATGTTTAACTAAATGTAAATAATGTGTTTATTACATTGCCTTTAGTTTTTCTGCAGGTAGCGTGTATACTTTAAATGCGCTAAAGTAATGCAAGATCAAATTATGTCGAAACTCCATCCGCAAATGAGATTTATTATTTTGACAATGACCTTTAGGAAAAAATACATGTGACGAAATTACCAAACGACGTCCTCGCTCGAGGCAATGCAGTAAAACACAAAGTCCATTTAAATTAAAGCTCCAGCTTTGTTTATTAATCAAGTACATTATGCACGTTTTAATGAAAACCAATTAAAGCTAAACTAGACTGGCCGTCGGCGCATGCTCGTACGTTCTCCAAGGCATTTTTTAACGCAAACGCAAATCATTCGGCACTTGACTCACACATTGCCAGTCGCGCCCACCTAATTAATTCACATTGAATCTGTCACCACATTATTTAAAAAAAAAGAATCAATGATGTAACACAAGTTTTAAACCTATGGTCAGTGGCCTGGTTAGGACTCATCTGACCAGTTAACTTTGCAGTCTGTAGATGTTTTTCCTTTGCATTATTTTGTAATCATAACAATTGCAAAACTAGAACTTGGAGCTATAAGAGTGAACACATCGACGTATCTTTTTGCGTCGATATGAAGATAACGTTTTAAATGTCAGTTGTCATTTACACAATAGTTTTGGTAAACGTCTTTCACTAACCAAATTTTCAGATATTATGTGAGGAGTGCAATAGTGTTTAGAAAGTTACATTGAACTCTATAAAAATGTCGCAAACGCAAACGAAACAGTGCCAAATGGACCACGTGTACAAGCTGGAGAAAAAGTATTTAGAAATGAAGCGCCTAGTACTAGAGAAGACGGAAGAATTGAAAAGAAGAGACAAAATAATAGCACTTTTGGAAAATGAAATGGACGATAAAGATGCTCAGATTAGATACTTGACGAATGAAATAGACAAATACAGGCAAGTGGTGAAACCACTGACAAGGCAAATTATCGACAGCCACAAGAATGGATTGGATGAAGAAGAATGTTTCGTTATGAAGCCTCCTGGTATGGAAAACACCAGGGTGTACCCTCTCGGAGAGCGAAGGCTTAAAAGGACTGCAATATCAGCTGAACCTTTGTCAGCTCTTACAAAGGATCATGAAATGAAGCTTGTGAAAATACCGAAGAGTCACAAGTGAGTATTTTGAGCATATTTATAGAGACGTAAAAATTTTATAGAGCTCTTGTAAATGAAACGTCAAAACTTACTATTTCCGAAATGTTTATTTAGTTGTGAAATCGTTCTAATTCAGAGAAAAAAGCTTATATGAAACGTTACTTAAATTACGTTTTGGCGCTTTACTACAGGTAATACATTACTTTTACAGACGTATCTGTTTCTGTACAATTTTCGCTTAGCAACATTCAAAACCCGAGCGTTTATTTTATTATTTATGCAAACAATATACAAAAATATTTACCCATGTTTGGAGTTTTGTATTGAATGTTGGTATTTCTCTATTATAATTGGAAAGCAACGATTTTACAACATTTTGAGCATTTGAATTTGATTAATAAATTCGAACCAATATCTTCGCCATAACGTTTAAGTTTACAATTCATATATTATTTATATTTTTATTTTAATGGTTATTCAATTAGACGGCAGACGTATCCTAGGAAATCATTGTTTGTAATAATTATTATGAACAACTTTTATTACGAAATCAACCCATAAATCGCGAAAAGAAATCGGCTATTCCACACATTTCGTCGTTGTTTTCTTTTTCGCCTTTTCAGGGTTAGTATCACAGTGCTGTAGTGGACTCTTTTGCAGAGTCCGTCTGGCGAAGTACCGCACCTTTGTCAGCTAGTTAACCGCCAAGCAGTAGTGTGCAAACATTACTGTGTTCTGGATTGAAAGACAATGTTTTCAGTGAAATTACTGGGCACGAAAGATTTAACATCTAATATCTCAGGGTGACGACCACAGTGCATTGCCGCGCACGGTTTTGAGCTGTTGAAGTTTGAAATTCTGGGTGGCGTTGAGCTGTTATGGGCAAGCGTGATATTTAACATTAGGTGTGCGACTTGACCGTCTCGCCACTCAGTACCATAAAAAAGTTAAATGTTGTTCCCAATGACGAGTATAATGCGATCCTAAAACATTTACGATGACTTACCGAACATTTGACAGATTACCAGAACTGAATACCGTCTTAATCTTAATTTTTCAAGCATTGACTGACGTTATTTACCTCAGAAATATATTACCGTCCAACGTCAATCGTTCATTTGAATCCCGATTCATGACACCTGCATAAGCTCATTTGTAACGTCATCAATCAATTAACGGCGATTGAATTTCTTCTCAGCTGTGCGTCCGAGGTCGTCGCATCAGCAACCGTATAGTCCGACCAACTTATGTCTACAGTTAGGTGGGGGATACAATACCGTACTAAATCAACCTACTATGGTTGACTGCTTTCTAGCTTAGTGCTGACATGGGTCAACTCAAATTGAGACAAATGCCGGATTTTGAATCACTGCGCCATGTCAATATGTATTTTAGTTCCAGGCATTTGATCAAATTTTCAAATGAGTTGGTTTTAGTAGTTAATTTAGTGACTATTAATTGGCTATTTTGTGGCGTAGCGTACCTTCAATTGCATACATTTGGTATAATTACGATCGAACTTTATGTTGCGCGCGTCTCCGCCATAGGCTGCCAAGACATGCGCGGGCCACACCTGGAATGATGGGAACTCTACCGCAACATGTCATGACACTTACATTGTTCACATTTACACCGCAGATATTAACTGCGGAATGGTAATTTATGTGGTTCACAACATGACTATTGGGTTTTTGGTATAAAAATTGCATAAAATGTACTAAACTTCTTACTTTTCACTTTTAATCAAGCAAATCGAAAAAGTATAAAATAAGTACCGAAAACGATAGTCGGTATAAAACAATATAAATTCTAGCTAATTTATATGTTTATACATAATAGCACTGCGAGTAGATATGGTACACCTAGTTACCGCTAGACCTGTAGTTCTAGTATCTATGGTCTTATGTATCGTCAAATTTGACATAAATTTGTCGCCGACAAAATCCGTTTAAACGATACTTAATCTTTTTTGATATTTTTCATTGACAAATACATTTTTATCGGCTCTAAATGTGAAATTTGGCAACCTATATCACCCTGCATCTGTAAAACCTGCATACATGCAGTGCTTAATTGACGAAATTTGTTTTTTGTCGACGAAAATGTGCATTATATCCTAACATCGATATAGCTGATACTTTCGACGGCTAATGTCCAATTTGTCAATCGATAAAGTACCGCACTGCTTACTGCAGACATTAATAACCTGTAGAGTTATCGAAGTGATGAAATCAAGAACCTTATTTGCTTCAAGTACTCATACACTTCAGTAAGTACCAAACATTTCATGGATATAAATTGTGCGTGTATGATGTACTTAAAAAGAACTAGGTAGGTACCTAATTCGATAAAATGATGTCATTTCTGTTATTCGACTAGCAGGGTTATGAGCAGGAAACTAAGATCTATGAATGTCCATCAAATTTTTAGGTACGTAATATTTCCCTAATATAGTGCTTGTATTATTATTTTTCCTGTGCTAATCTAATAGCAAATTATTGCTAAGAGCTGGCTAGTCTAATAAAGTGGTTTCCTTCCTTACAAAGAAAAAATAAAAAGAGGCACGCTCTCGTAGCACAGTACAGCGTATCTTCAGCAACGTGTGCGAGGAGGCGAGAGAAATGGATTTATCACTTTCGCACTCGTTAGGTTAGGTGTAAAAGCGGCTCTCCTAGGTGGAGTCATGGCTAAAGTTTCGCAGTCGCAGTGAATAATAGCAAGGCTCGGCACGAAGAACTTACATTATTCCATTTGAACGTATTGGCTGGCAGAAGTACATTGTGTCAGCACGCAAAAAAACTTATAACCGAGCTCTCTAGTTCGAGAAATGATGTCATCACAAAAACAAAAAACGTTACCTATAATGAATTTAAATATTATCTAACATCTTGCTACGCCTTGTAGCTATTTTAGAATACAAAAGAATTATAGACATCAAAAAAATGGCACTATAATATAATTTGATATTGGAACTTACGAACGAAATTGTAGTCCGTTACGAAAGTATTCTTTTTGTAAAGTTTTTAGTTTTTATATTCAGTTTTAGTTGATAAAAAAAATATGTAAAATTTGATAAAAGGCTCGCACCCCGGAGTCCGCGGAGCAATATTAGATTTTAAAAAATAAAAAAAAGTATCATATAAAGTAACTGCGACACTGCATAATGCAAACCATAATTTACCCCGCTTATTATTGTTTGCAAGCCCATTGAAATAGTTACAAAACCAGACAATAAAAAATAATACACATTTCATGATTTGATTTGATTTGATTTGATTTGATCCGCTTATTAGTATAAATATAGTTACATATGAAGGGTTATTAGGAAAGGGTATGCTGAGGCCAAAAAGGTTCATGGTAACTCACGATTGTGAACAACTTTTACTATGGGACCAAACCTGAAATCGAGGGGGAGAAAAACAGCTGTTTCATACATTTTGACGAGTGTCATTGTAATTTTCTATACAACAGGTGTTTTTTTTCTCGTTATCAGGGTTGGTTCCATAGTAAAAGCTGTTTATAATGATGAGTACTATGAGCCTTTTTCGCCTTAGTATACACTTTCCTTATAACCCTGTATATAGTATAAGTATTTATTATATGTAGTTGTATTATGTTATCTTCATTTATTTGAAATTGTCATTGATATTAATAATTAATTGTCATTGACACAGAGCAATGCATTTGATTGATTGAAATAAGTATATTTTTTTACTGTCCTATTGTCAAGCTTGGTAGAGACGTTGAGAATAATAATTGACATCGCCACTTAATTAATCAGTCAAGAAATTAAATTCTCAATTCTACTTCAATAGTAAAAAGTCAGTGGAGATGTTGAGAATTTAAATTCGTATCCCACTAATAGAAATATGACGGAGACGTTAATTAAGACTTTGGAATGAGCCACCTATCACAGTTCTTAGGTAACAGATCTGAGGACGTGTTACGGAGGACTATTGAGAGAAAATAGGAGGAAAATATGACTTTTTGTCTCGCGTTTGTTAGAAGGTAAGGCGTCGCTGGTCTGTGGCTGGGTGGACCGGCAAAGACTGTTAGAGATATAATTTATTATTTTCCAAGAACACGCATTTGTTTTCATAATTCCCTATATGGTAGGTACACAGTTAAATCAAACTGTACCTAAACACCGCCTTAGCATTTAACTATCATTAGAACCGTTGTTTATTGGCCATAGTTTTATTTATAACAGCTAGGGGCTCGGGTTCAAGTTGTTTATGACTCCAATTTTCCGTAATAATTTTAGAGGTTACTATCATTATGTCGTCGTAACTTGACAATGGAGCCTGAAGTGGCCCTCGATACAAATGTCAACAATTTCCTTATAGGCATAATTGAAACATGGTGAAGCATTAAGTTCCTCCGAAGGTGCGCTATTTTAGGTGTTTACTTATATATTCAACAGCTTAGAAAACTATATAAGCTTCTTATGAAATGGATCTATCTATATTTATGGTATATCTTTCGTTTGAGCCGAAATATTTACTAGAAGAATGGAAAATATAATTGATCTATGCTAGAAGTTAAAATATTTTAGATAAATACCTACTTACTTAATAAGTTGTAGGAGTAGGTATTCTACAGAACGGCGAGACCCATTTAGGGTCGGTGTACCTGTTTACTATTCTCGCCCACACTATCGTCAAATTCCTAAGACGCGAAACATACTGAACGGACGTAGGGCGCGGACGCATGTCGCTTCAAAACTTGTTCATACTAAATGTATGAAAGCGACGCATTGTGAAACATAAATATGATAGCAGAAGAGATGAGGCGGGGAAGCGATGTTGGCGTGGAACGGATATGAGAGATACTAATTGCGTCGTCTCTTCGAAGTCGCGCGTCCGATCCCCGACCACATCGCGTCTGAATCGCATCTTATATAGATAAGATATATATAGATAGATATAGATATAGGTCGTATATCTTATGTTTCGTGCCTAATGCTGTCATCGTTCGTATAATATATAAATTGGGATACGCCAACAGTAAACATATTTTACTTTCTTAAATTTCTACGCGAGTATATGGAACTAATATATGACCTTTTAACAATATTTTGACTAATTTTAAATTGGTTGAAATTTATGTCACATTAAATTACCTAATTGGATTCATTTTGTCCCATTAATAAATTAATAAATTGGGTTGCAATGTAATTTACTACTTAACAATTAAAAACTTAATTTACCGAGGAACCGCATTTTTAAATAGCCTAGATTATATAGCAACTCATTTTCTTTTTTCAAGATCGCGGGAGCTGATTAAGGGCGCAATCCTGGACAACGACTTCATGAAGAATCTGGAGATGACGCAGATCCGCGAGATCGTGGACTGTATGTACCCAGTCGAATATGCAGCGGGCAGCCTCATCATCAAGGAGGGCGATGTCGGCAGCATTGTTTATGTTATGGAAGGTTAGTGAAATTTAAATAATTTTTCGTATTTTATTCAGACACATCGCGACATCTATCGTCAAGTAGTGTAAGTAATTTTTAACGGTGTTCGGTCCTGACATCTGTTGTCGAGTAGCGGTATTAATTAGGCGTAATAACAGAGTCCATCATCGTATCTTAGAACAAAACCGCTAGATGGCAGTATAAAATATTGTAATCTAGTCAACACTAGGTGGCGCTAAATAATTTTTAGTAAACAATCGGCGCCAGAATGTTTTGTCCCAGACCGTTATATCTCTGAACATACACGTAACATCTGGGTTGGAGTTTTGGCGGGAACGTGAAGAATTCATGTCGCGTCATTTTATTATTTTCCATAACTTGTGTTATTTGGAGTGTTAATGTGTAAAAACGGTGAAGTTTTACCAGTTAAGTGTTCGTGAATATGCACGAGTGTTGGTGAATGGTATAATGTCGTGAAACGTGAATTTTCGTGTTGTTTCCAAAACTCCATATAAGGCTTTAGTAAAGATTTCACCACTTTACTGGGGCATGACTTGGACTTGACCGTGACTTGCTTTGCTCGACAGTGACTATGACTTATTTGACAATATTAACCAAAACTTGAAAAAATATGAGTATACTTGACACTGGCAAATGCATATGACGTGCGACGCCATAATCCTCTTAGGAGGAAAGAGAAAATAAAAAAAAAAACATGTGGGTTTTCGTGGGCTGATGTATCACTGGCTCTACACTGTTTCATACAGTGATCATCTAATACGTGATTAAAATAGGCCCTCGAGAATACGCCACTTTGAAAAATTAAAAATGTATAAAGATAAATTAAATGATAGTAGTTTTTACTAAGAACAGTTCGTTTTAATTTTTTAATGAGCAACGTTAAACAATTTCTGTTCAATAGAAAGCAAGGTCGTAAACATAGTTTGAATTTGAACACCATGTTTTTTTTTCTTTCATCTACGTGAAGGTCTTTTTTCCCATACAATGCGTAGAGCAACTACGAGAGAATAGCCGTAGAATACATTTTCAGCTTAAAAAAAAAAATGAAGTTCATAACCCTATTAGGGCGCAAATCCCGTAGAAGCGTAGTTTTTTTAACGTTTTTTTATCGGGCAAGTACTTTTATTAACTAAGCAAAATACATACAAACTACAACTATCTAAACTACTTAGCCTACTACATAATAGATAATTATGTCCGTTTTTAGTTACTCTTAATTATTTCCTTATAGAGGGCGCAACAAAATAAAGGTAAAAATAATATATTGCACACCCGATATGGGTCCACTGTTGGAACATTAATCTCTTTTTTAAGAACATCTTTGTACACAGTATAGCAATAAAATAATTCTTATTCTTATTCTATAACATGTAGAAGTAAATATTCGTCAATTTTACACAATTTTCGCCACTAACAATAAGGTCTTTAACGAATAAAAATAAAGCAAAAATTAATTGCAAATTTTTTTTTAATGGCTGCTACGTTTCGTTCTATCGACCTCAACGACACAGGTTTATATCGCAATTGTCTAGGTAAGTAAGTAATTACTGCGAAGGAAAAGTTGATAAAGTCACGGCAGGCCGCTTTTCCGCTTTCTCAGGTAAGTCTAAGAATTTAGTAAGAGTTATTTTCTAATCGTATTGGGAAAGTGGGTGTCACAGATGGGTGTATACAACATAGCGTCGCTCCATAGCTTAATAATAATTTTAAGGAACTATATTGTAGGCATGTAGGTACCTATCTATTTCCGTGTAAATAGGCAATAGACAATAGTTTATTTTGTAGCAAAAACCATGTAGAACAATAAATTAATAAGTAAAAAATAAACAAAACGTACAGAGTTTTTTGTCACAAACCAGCCCCAACTCAGCAAGATGCTGGTTGTTCCCAACCAGCGCTGGTCTTCCGTTGGGACCGGAAGACTGGACCGGACTGGCTCATTTCCCCATTCAAGTTGTAAACATAAACAGGTTTCAACCATCCAAAATGATGTAAACATAATATTACAGAAAATTACGTTATTACATAACAAGTTTCTACATTCGACACAAGTTGCGACAGTTTACCTACAAGCCTAGATATGTGTGTGTGTTTTTGAGGGAAGGTAAGTAGACGATACTTATTTACGTGCAATACTATGTGAAGTTTGATTCCAAATCGCACAGATGTGTTCTATGGCATCAGCCACACACACGACAGGACAGGTCTGAGGCTGTGGTGTGTGTGGGTGTGTCAGGAGGTTAGGGACCCTATTCCTGTGGGCTCGAGATTATCTCGGTCACTCTCACTCCCATTAAATTCTAAATTAGAGAGACAGTGACCGAGATAATCTCGAGCGCACAGGAATAGGGTCTCAGGCCTGTGTGACACAGGGAATCCTAGTGGGATGCTATGAGTGTGAATGTATGCTAGTTCTACAAGTGCCAGAACGAACCACTAAAAGAAATGGTGGTCAAATGGTGGAGGGTTGGGAGTAAGCCTTTTTTTTTTAATTTTACAAGAATAGTTGTTCTGCGAACAGTAGACTTCGCGAGAACAAACTTTTTTGCACAATCGCAATTCTATAATTTCATAAAATGTGTAGTCGTCAGCGATTTTTGATTAAAAAATAGGGGAGTTTGTTGCGGCGCCATTTATCGGCCGATTTTGATAATATTTGGCATAAACTTGCGATACTTAATTCTTAACAAGAATATCGAATATGAGCAAAATCGGCCAAGTGTAGCTACGCCAAGCGGTTTCAACCGCGTGGAAAAAATATTTTTTCCGAAACCACCCTAGTAAAAAAAAAAAGGAAAAAAAAAGAAAAAAAAAGATCGAGCCATTTTCGAGTTTTTGCGGAAGTAAAGCACGGCAAAATATTTTTATATGTATAGATAGATAATAATATTTATCTATTAGTAGATAGATAATAATAATTGGTTGTGGCTAGGAATATCAACAACAATATAATAGCAAAAAGTAGCAATAATACGTTTAACTTCACACATATTCTTTACCATTCTTTTTAAAATGTACTGTTGTAAAGTAATGTTTTTGGGATGCATCTAAGTATGTGAGAATGTTTGTATGTCCCTATATTACTTCCTTTAGCCAAAACGGCTTGACTAATTGTGACGAGTGAGGTGTCATTGGATTTCTCTTTACGACCGGAGTGTAATAGATTAACATTTTACAGTCGGGTATATTGATTTTCTTTTATTAAAATTACTGGTAAGAATAAAGAACATAATTATTTACACGCCTCACGATTTTCCACTTCACCTGTATTTACCGAGATATCAATTTCGTTAAGTATCCTATGTTCGTGTCCACTAATGATTTCCACTTGAATTGACTAACTTCATAATTTAACTATTTAAGTGTGATTCTATTTTTTCGCTGCAAAAGTATTGACATGAAAATTGCTTTAAATATTTTTTATTCTAACAAGTAATCTCATTAAAAGAAAGAAAATACCCGACTGCAAACTGTAGCCTATGACACTCCGGACGTAAAGAAGAATGCAAAGACACCTCACATGTCAAAATCGGTTAAGCCGTTTCGGCTACAGGAGTTACTATTATAGGAACATACAAACATTATTATTTACATACACATACACATGTGCATATATATATATATATATATTTTTGTGTTTTTAAATTTTTTATACTTACATACTTACACCCCAAAAACATTACCGTCCTTCTTGGGCAGTCGGGTAAAAGCTATATGTGTGTTATCTTCCTATTGAAGTTTCCATTTACTGAATTCTGATCTGCAAAACTAATTAATAAAATTCAAATGAAATAACTAGATTATATAGCTCTGACCGGGTACGGGGTTCTAAAAACGGAAATTGAAATAAAAAAGCCCTCTACGTCCGACTAAAAAAACTGACAAACTTTTTCTCACAACGCGTGATCAAGCGGCGACCTTGGGTTTCGAGACCTTGTCGACTTTTTGTCGAGATCTCATAATGGTGACGTCATGTCATTGTGATTGCGCATTATTTTGGAGTATCCGGAGTGAAAGTCAGATAAGCGCCGTCTCTCGCAGCGTTTCGTTAGTCGTCACTTATGAAAAGAAAAGACGGCTTAGCTTCGTAGCTTATGCCCATGAAGGGTGTAGGTAATGTTTTTGGTTTGACTGCACGTGTAAGGTTGTTAGTATGTAAGTTTGTGTGTTCCTGTTTTAGCACCATGTAGCCTAAACGGCTTGAACGATTGGCATTATACATAATTATGTCATCATAAAATCAGTCAGAGGCATTACAATAACATCCTAAACTAATATTGTAAATGCTAAAGTAACTCTGTCTCACTGTCTATCTGTCTCTCTGTCTGAGTGTTTGTCGCGTTAACACAATAATTACCACGTTTTCATAAAATGATCGCTACAACCCTTTATGCGTCTTGGCATCCTCAACGATTTTCTTCAATTTCACTCTGTCTCTATGGCTTCCCTTTCCCGATATATTTTCCTGTCTATAAGGTATAGATAGATAGACCTTAGATCTTCCTCAACACAGTCCTTCCACCGCTTCCTGGGTGTTCCTCTGGGCCTTTTTTGTAGCAGGTTCCACCTGGAGATAGTTTTCACAGCTCTGGTATCATCCATTCTTTCAAAAAGACCTGCCCACCTGAGCCTATATAACCTAGCTCGGCAGCAGCCACTCAATACTTATAGCGTATTTAGCCCATGGCACTTGAACTTAATATTATTTACATACATTGTCTATATCAAAAAAAAAAAAACAAAAAAAAAACTTGCAGAATCTGACGATCCTTATGAATCAGTACATCCAGTTCATGATTCATCCTTGTACAATACGTGCCGTCGCCTTCTCGCATTGGGCCGAACAGGTATAGAATATGTATATTGATTATAAATGATCTCCTGGCAAGTGGAGATGGCTCCTTAATGATAATGTCCTGCGGTTAAATGATGAGCATTACAGTTAAACGACGCGTGTAATAATTTAAAACTTTTCATAAAGTTTTTATTGTTGAAATGTGAATATTGTAGTGTGATGTGAATAATGGTTTTACGATTTCATTATCTGCATTATGCGATTTAACAATATATTTTTTTACCCGACTGTCCAAAAGGTAGGGTAATGTTTTGGGGTTGTATATAAGTATGTTTTATTGTGTGTTCCTTTATTACTTCCTGTAGCCTAAACGGCTTGATCGATTTTGACGTGAGTGTTGTCGTTGGAATTCCACTTTACATCCGGAGACAAAATAATTATAGCCTATGTCAGTAGGCTATATTTTGTAGTCGATTATTGACATAGGCTACATTTTGTGGTCGGATATTTAGTTTTTCTTTAAGATTATTTTATTTATTTATGATCATATTATTATTTGTCCATATTTTTCGGTATCCCATTTTTCTTCCTACTTATTATTTTCTTTCCTGATGAAAGGAAAATGAGATATACTCCAAAATGTAACTTTCTATCTTTTCGTAATAAATAAAATACGATTTTTTTAAATAGTTTTTTGACCCTGGTGTTAAATTTTTATGCTTTATAATGTTTAGCCATAAGACGTCCACTGCTGAACATAGGCCTCCCACTTAGAGCGCCACACCGACCGACAACGGGCCACTTGCATCCACCGGTTGCCCGCGAATTTCACAATGTCGTCGGTCCACCTGGATGATGATGATAATGATAATTTTTATGCTTCCTACTTCTTTATTTTTAAATTAAATTAATTAGGTTACTACCTACTTTTTTTAATACGGGTAGAACAATTTAGAAGCATGAAAAGAAACCATCTGCGTTTTATCTTTTCATTAGGTTATCAATTATCATAGGGTCGAGTGGTGTTAAGTGATACTAAGTTTTGTCGTATTTAGTTCGTCTTCCAGTTTCATATCTTAATGGGTATCATATCTTTGGTCGTTAAAATGATTCCTACAAAAAAAATACCATTTGGAGACGACAATTTTAAGATATTTAATTTAAGTTGTATTTAATCAAAATCAAGGAGTCATAGAAGAGCGAGGCAAGATCTCAAATTTAGGAATAAAATCAACCAAAAAGAGAATCTATAGAAGAGCGAGGTAAAATTTACCATAAATTGAGAATAAAATTAATCAAAACGAGAACCTATACAAACTCTTGGTAAAATCTATGTTGAGAATAAAATTAAACAAAACGAGGGACCATAAGGGCGAGGTAAAATCTGAAAATTGAAAATCAAACGAGAACCTATAGAAAAGGCGAGATACAATCTGAATTTGCCAGCGACAACAATCAAATGGGTATTTTAAATCATGTCTCTCTGTCTGTTCTACCGATCTTGATGTAATTTTCCAAGAAAATATTGTGCATCGTGTAGGAGGTCAAAATACTTTTGAACTGAAACTTGAGAATAACAAGAAAAACACGGATAAAATCGCGGTGTGTTGCTACAATACAGGTTTACGCAGGACGTTATAGGAGGCTGACTTTTTTTCGCGATTTCAGGAGCGATTTCATAGTAAAAGTTGTTCATGAGTACAATTAGCTCCTTTAGGCTTAGATTACCTATGTGGATATAATGTGTACTTTCCATCATTCTTATTTATAACTATTTCAACACCAAACTGACTACTGTCTAGTAAATTACATCATTGTAGCAAATGTGGTAATGGGCAATTTTAGATTGGTTTCTGCCTAGATTTTCCCCACTTTAGACATTTTATTGGCCAATAGTACTGTAACTATTGCAGCAATTAGTTCTTAATACGACAACTTTCAGTACAAATCAAGTTATTTCACCGTAGCAATGTACTTGTTACTGTACTTACATTGTCTATTTTTATACTACCCATACCTTAAAGGCTTTAAGTACGTATACATCTTAATTAAAGTGTCAAGCCTCAAAGATGACGACGATGACTTATCATCTTTAATGCTTTACCACACAAACACACTCATACACAATCAAGTAATGGCCTAAAACTGTATGGTGGCGATTCATTAATCAAGCAAAGGTCTTAAGCTTTATGATGATCTTAAAGGCTTAACCTATACGTCATCATACACAATCAAGCAAAGGTCTTAAGCTTTATGATGATCTTAAAGGCTTAACCTACACGTCATCATACACAATTAAGCAAAGGTCTAAAGCTTTATGGTGATCTGAAGGCTTAACCTATACGTCATCATACACAATCAAGCAAAGGTCTGAAGCTTTATGATGAACTTAAAGGCTTAACCTATACGTCATCATACACAATCAAGCAAAGGTCTTAAGCTTTATGATGATCTTAAAGGCTTAACCTACACGTCATCATACACAATTAAGCAAAGGTCTAAAGCTTTATGGTGATCTGAAGGCTTAACCTATACGTCATCATACACAATCAAGCAAAGGTCTGAAGCTTTATGATGAACTTAAAGGCTTAACCTATACGTCATCATACACAATCAAGCAAAGGTCTACATTTTTTGTGAATCATCATCATAATCTACACAAAGCGTTAAAGGTGATAATAATAAATCATTATCAGCTTTAAAATTTTACTATAGGAGTGTAAATTTACTTACAAAGGTTCATGAAAAGGGTGATCAGTTACGAAGATTTGTAGGCAAATAATCTACCGCAGTCTGGCAGTACTATAATTTATTCGGTGCCGTTGTAAAAGAGTTTTTGAATAGAATTTATGTTATAAATCGATTTCTCCTCAAGTTTTATTTGACCATTCATATAATATCATGTTTGAAGAGTATTCGCTATTCACATTCGAAAGTTATTACATTTTCTCACTTTTACCAACATTTTTATATTTGCTTCTTACTACCACACAACTATGTATATAGCATCAAGTTGCAAATGTTAGCTCACTTATTTGACTTTCTATCGTAAAATGTAATATCTGAGATGATTCCATGAATATGATTGCACCAGTAGAAATAAATACACGAATAAACTGTCTTTATTAGCTAGTTACGCTAGCAATTATAAAGCTAGAAAAAAAAAATCGGTCGCGATTGTAGGTAGGTCGCGACTAACAGTCGCAGTCGTCACAATATCGTTTCGGATCATGACGACTAAAGCGCTATCCACTCATTTCCGGGCCAGGGCCGTCCGGGCTCAGCGTTCTGTCAGGGATGACATCAGGCATCAGGCATCAGGCATCACACATATCAGGGTAATCCATACATTGTATTTCGGCGTTTTACTGTACACAATTCGCGATTGTCTCGTTCAATACAGATGAATTGGCAATTATTGCAATAGTGATAATTTCCATCTGATAGATCATAAAGAATTTTGTTCCGTCGCACAAGTTCTATCAATCTTTCCGTATTTATGTTGCACGTGGCGTCAAAAACAAGCTCTGACAAAGCGTACGTTTGTCAGAGCATGCTCCGGGGCACAGACGAACTGACACGGAACAAATGTATGCAAACATTTTTTTCCACTCCATGACGGAACACTGACTGGAAATGCGATAGATGGATAGCGCTTTATGGAAAGATTCGGCGAGCCAGATATTTGCGTATAGTTTGCAAAATATAGCTCAGTCGCGACATAGCATCGCGTCCGGCAGTAGTTTGTTTTAGCCTAATAGTTCAATTGACAAGGACGTGAATAAAATCGATGGAGGTCACGAAATAATACTTAAATGCGAAGAGGCTGTTGAAAAAAAAACGATCCTGGATTTGTGAAGTTACAGGGGTTCCGTGATCCCACTTCAAGGCGAACAACTGCTTACTAAATATGTATTATCTTTAATACATAATTTAATACTAAATATGTATTATCTTTAATACATAATTTAATACTAAATATGTATTATCTTTAATACATATTTAGTATTGGCGTATTAGGCGTGTGCAAAAGCTAGCTCTACTAACTGGTGCATGGCAAATCGGTCGCCGTGTTAGTCTCGACACGTGCATTCTGCCGGAGTGACCATCCGTAACGATTTCACCCATCTGTCGCGAGCATGCATGCTAGTTAGGACTACTGTGTGTTGTACTATGACTATATTTTATCACATTACCATATCATATTATATTATCACATTATTAGGCAAGTCTCATCGCTCGAAGAACCAATACATGGGAAAGAAAAGTACTTGAGTGGCGACCATGAAATGGAAGATGCAGCGTAGGTAGGCGTACCAATAGGTGGACTGGCGAAATTGTAAACGTTGCGGGTGACCGGCGTATGCAAATTGTCGTTCAGTGTGGCGCTATAAAGAGAGGCCTATGTTCAGCAGTGAGTGGACGTCTTCCAGTTGATGATGATGATGATGATCATAGTATTAAATTACATTACATTATCAGCCAGAAGAAGTCCACTTCTGAAAGTAGACCTCCCCCTTAGGCACTTTTATCTCGGAATACTTAGAAACAAATAACATTATTAAAAGAAAAATAAAATACCCGACTGCAAAATGTAGCCCTAAGACGTCATCCTGGTCGTAAAGAAGAATCCAAAGAGACCTCACTTGTCAAAATCGGTCAAGCCGCTTAGGCTACAGGAACAAACAAACGTAATAAATAGATAGATAGATAGATAACTCTTTATTGTTCACACCAGAAATTACATGCATAATACAAAAATCTACTTAAAACTAGTGTAACAATTGGCGGTACAATTGTAAATAGGTACACTCCAAAGAAATTACCCTCCTTCTGGGCCAGTGGAGTAAAAACTGAACCTAAAAAACCTTAACGTATCAAATGTGGAGAAATAATGTGTTACATATTTCAACATTTGGTTTGCCTTTAATTGTAGTAAGGTGGCATTACTCAGGATTTTTCGAAAATCAACCCCTAAAGAGGTGAAATGGTGTTTTTTCTGTAACCTATGCGAGCGAAGCTGCGCGGGCAAGCTAGTCTCATAAAGAACAATTTGAAGAGACAATACCAGCAACTGACGTCGGTAACAGCTATCGGAGCCAACTCGAGTGAACTTTAAGATTGCCCTCACGATTTCTAATTGAGCCATTATGGTTATATCAGCTGTGTTGCCAGATAGTTTTAAAATATTTTTTGTTACTTTAGAAAAGTCTTTTTGTATCGCGTACCTACTGACTTTTGTGTTCTTATTATAGTGAATTGTTAGATAACCCAACATTACATATTTTTCTATTACCTTTTTTTAGGTACACTACGTCTTGCCACAAAAGATGGTCGCCACTCAAGAACTTTAGACAAATGTTAAACTGTCGTTTCCACAAGTGAATTCAATTCAATTCACAAGTGAAACGACAGTTTAACAGATGTCTATAGTGTGCTTAAATCTTTTGTGGTAAGACGGACTGAGTTTGATATTGTACCCATCTTAGTCATTGTTAGCATTTTTGATGAAAACTGTGTAAACCTGTTTTCTACAACATTACGCTACATTTCTTTCAGAAGGATGTCTGTTACTGCAAATATTGCGCTTACCTTTACAGTACAATTTGCTTTCTCATTTCCATTGTAAAAAAATATATTTGGAATCCACGATTAAGCTTGTAACTAGTAACATTGTCATTTTTCAAAGTGTAATCTGAATTGGAAAGATTAGTAAAGTACCTTGTAATTATAATCAGTGAGAACGAAACGAAAGTTCGGGTAAAAGTAGAAATGAGAGACGCTCTTCAGACCGATTTCGATTGTGACGTAACCACTCGTGGATGCGGTTTGGGGATTACTTCGAAATTCACATTAAAAAAGTATCAATAGCTACAATCAGACGCTTGTTAGCTGTAATAAATTTCACTAGACGTGTATGCTGTATGCAGCGATGTCTGTTTTGTAGTTGTAGGACTCTTTTACCTTTGCCAGCCTTGTTATTCAACTACTTAACAGTAGCCTGCAAACATTACTGTGTTCAAGATTGAAGCGCAACGTTCCTGGTGAATTTCCTGGCTATCTAGAGTTTAAGAATCTAATATCTCAGGGTGACGAGTTCAGTGCGTTGCCGCGCAGGGCTATGGACAGTTGAACTTACCTTAGTTAATTATACTAACCTGATGGAAAGTTCAACAGTTCAAAGACCTAACGGCCGTTCTACGGCCGGCTTAGCGACTTCGTTTCTTTCCTCAGTCGAGGTAGAAAAATAAGGCAAGTGTAGCGTCTGTAGTCTATGGGTGGCTGGTTCCGGCAGGCGATAGATTTACGGCCGAGTTTTTATAAAAGAATAACTGAGCCCCGCGGTTTCACCCGCTTACTTATTAAAGATATTACTTTTTCGAGATAAAATGTAACTAAAGTTTTATTTTATTGGATGAAATTTGGTAGCTTTAAATTTAATTAAATTAAATTAAATTTAAAGCTAATTAAATTTAATTAATTTAATTTAATTTAAAGCTACCAAATTTCATCCAATTCTAATGCATCCATACATCCATTCCATGCATGTTTTCCATGCACATCCATGCATTCTCTTTGGAGTGAAATAAACTTACACACGCAGCCTTTCGCGTGTAAAATAGTGTGACGTGACCTTGGCGAAAATTATTGTTGACGGCCAGAGCAATGAAAATAACGAAAGCTTATTGAAAGTAAAATTGAAATACGTAAAACGATTAATTATTTCATACAAGTTGTTAACCGCGATTTCATTTGCGTGGACCAAAAAATATTCAGGTCGATCCGTTCAGCCGTTATAACGCGTCAAACACCCAGGCAGAGAGACAAAGAGACAGAGAGTCAGAGAGACAGAGAGACAGAGAGTCAGAGAGACAGAGATACAGAGAGACAGACAGATAGGCAGTCGCATTTATAAGATTTTCATGAACGCTGAAAAACCACAGTCTAAAGAAAAGTGATCATGTATGGATAATTTTGCTCACAGCAAACAGACATTATCAGCAGTACAAATATTTTTCTACGAATTTGTCAAAACGTTCTGTAAGCCAAATTTCATACGTGGAAAATTCCATTCCTAATTCTTTTATTTTTGTGAAATATCCACTGTACGGTTAAAATCTTTTTGTACACATTTGTTAGCGATCTTAGTTGATTAGTTCTGCTAGTTAACTGTTCCGAGTATGTTCTTTTACACGGATATGCTATTAGTCTCAGTAAAGAAACAGTCATGGTTTTGTCTTTAACAAAACATGAAAAATTGTTAAAATCTTCTGTGCTTTTTAGTGCACAGGCTTTTTCGGAACGATCATTACGAAAACAAAAACAAAAAAATTCAGCCATAGTAAAAAAAAACTGAAAATGAAATACACTGCACTGAAATGAATTACAAAATTAATTTAGTGTGAAAATAAATAAATATAACTATAAACAAACACTTCCATTTTAGGTTGAAATGTGGTTCAATTTTTAATTTTGGGTTTTAATTCAATAATAATAATAATATTTTTGGTTTTATTCTCGCGAACTGAAACCGATCCAGGAAGCTGAAGGTCTATGATATCATAGCACTAAGTTACCACTAATATTCTTTACGACAACAGTTTTTCATTTTTTTTAGTCATAGAACTATTTATATATATATAGTTCTAACTAGAAACACAGAAAATACAAATTGAAACTTATGAAAAACCAAAAGAAAACAAACCTGTAATTATTATATTTTAATTATTTTAGATTTATATTCGCAATGCAAGCGATGAACTCGCTGGTTAACAATATCGATGCTCACGAGTGGCTAAGAACATTTAAAGCCAGATTGAACACACGACAGTCTTTTTTTAAGTCTATTCAATTTCAAGACCGCTTTCTGAAGTACATCGTGTAGCCCAAGCCGTATCTCCGCATCTATTATTTCTTAACGAACAATAGATAGGCATGCGGGCATTCTTACCCTCTGTTAATAAAGTCTAGTAGTCTTTAAATGGGTGACTCACTCACGTTTTAATTGAGTCCAATCGTATGTGTTTTTTTTTGTGTTGTTTAAACAGCACAAAAAAAAAACAGGTCTTTTTAGGGTAACAATTTTGGAAGAATAAAAAAAAGCATAATTTTATATTAATAGGGTGTGATACATGTAAAGGGGGAATAAAAAAAATTCGCATGGCCCTCACATGTGGGGTATCATTGAAAAGGCCTTTTAAAATAAACTTAAGGTTTACTAAATCATTTTTTTTTATCAGATGTACCCCGCTCGTGAAATATGGGCCGACCAAGTTGCTTAAAATTATTTCGATGATAATTACTTTTTGAGATATGCGGTAAAAACTGGTAAATACTTCAAACGTTGCGCACCTACGGAACCCTACTAAGCATGGCCCGACATGGTCTTAACAAGTTATTTACTGCAAAGTAATAGGTAATCTGTAATGAATTACGCATATTTTTTATATTCCAGACAAACCTTAGGAAAAAGAAAAAATCACTTAGTTGTCAACGGTCATGAAGATTTAAGTTTAATACCATAGATATTGTGATTGTTACTGAAACTTTCTATGAGAAATTTACACATAAATACTTGTATTTTGATAATATGGCGTGGACACAACTTGACGCGATGTTGCTTTACGACCTGTATCACAATAGATATCATTGTATACCTTTAATAAATAATACCCACTAGAACACATTGCTGCAAGCCTTGCCAACTGTTTGCAACCTCTCTTCGCCGCACTAGTGCCGGCATACATTCCCCGCTGTACCGATTGGTTAAATTGTTTATTAGTGATTTCATTTCTATTGATATTACGGAAAAACGGCCTAGTAACTTCAAAGAATAAATAACTGCTACAACTATATAATAATATAATATATAGCTATAGCTATAATAATAAGAAAATATACCTAGTAATTTGTAGTAAATGGTGTTGTTTGCTACAATTATTAAAACAAGGTAGATATAACATCCTATAAGTTTGGCTTATTGTGGCATTATTTGTCCATAAATAAACGAAAAAAAAATAACGCAACGGCAGTACTTTTCACATTTATTTCAAAACAGCTGTTATGAAATTGTGATTCACAAACCATGATTATATTGCGATATGCAGTCGAGCGGTAATTTCTTACACCCATTGCTGTGTTTTCGTGTGCACGAAATTGGGGTATTTGATTTACATCGGCGCGGCGCGCGGTGGTCTGCATTAAAGAACTAGGGGAGCATGAATACTAAGATTTTTACCGCATAAGCGTAATGTCGCCATTACTCGAGATTTCAAAAAGTTTATATAGGTTGAATGGTCAGCCCTTATGCCAGAGTTTTTATGCTAGCCTGAGACGCCTCTTACGTAGCAAAGAAGTATTATGTTCGCTTCGTCCTTCGGGATTAGATAAATAACTCGTAGTACCGCCTAGTGGTACGCCGTTTCGCACTAAACTTGAGGGTATTTAAAAAAAAACAAAACGTCAAACACCCTAGATCCGTAGCCTAACTACCCAAGCCTTCATTCGCTTTTTAGTGCTCGCCACGATCGCACTTTGTCTCTCTTCAGTGTCTTATTTTAGGATAAAGTGAAGTGATACACAACAGTTATATTATGCCTTAGTGCAAGAAAGACGACAATTATGAATATTTGCTAAAAAAAGGAGTCGATCTCCGAGCAGAGAAAATTTTAATCGCTCGGAATCTCAAGGTCAGTTTTACCAATTTCTTACCTCAGATAAGTAGGTACTTTGATATTTTTTAGCTGCAATATGAGTTTTCCTGGCTATTGTTACATTTTATGTTTAAAATTTTATTACCTGCTGGGTTTGCGTGCTTCTCTTTGGAGTTGTCACTACCCGAAATATTAGTATGCGTACAGTATTCTGGACTGTTTCCTAACTAATAAAGCAGACACAAAACATACCAACATAGTTATGGTCAAACCTGGGTTTGCGTACTTCTCTTTGGAGTTGTACTACCCGTAAAAGTTTTGCGAACAGTACTTTGGTCTGTTTCTTAACTTATAGAAAATCATTTTGATTTCACAACGTGAACGTTCGTTAAGAGTTCGTGACTCACGAGTTTGGTGATGGTAACCGCGAGGATGGGTTGTTCGACGAATCAAATGGTCGTACCGATATTGAGTCGACAAACTTCGGCACCAACTGCAGAGCCGATCGCTGAATCTTCTGATGCAAAACGTGCTGCTGATGCTACATCCGCTGATAATAATAAAATACCAGTTGCTAGCGCCAGCGCCGAGAACTTACAAAGAAAACTTACGCTACCTCTTGTGAAGATTCTGCCGATATCATGCTAGACGTTCTAGCATTCATGAGTTATTAGGCGTTGACCCTACTATTTCAAGCTCCTACTGGGCTGAAAATACATTTTGATAAATTTGATAAGAACATTGAATGTAGGCAGAAACAAGATGCAACTCATTATCATGTCTTGGCCGGAAAATTAACAAAAACTTTTCTTGAAAGAAGCTGGTCCGGCGATTATTTAATTCTGCTCATGGGCACAGAACGAAGTTTTTTACTAAGTTCTCTAAAAAAGGACATAAAAGATCAGTTACAGAACACCAATCTGACAGAATGTTGTTTGGCCAAGATCTTGGTGCAACACTCAAGTCGGCAAAAGCAATTAGCAAATCAGGGGCTAAATTAAGTTTTTCAGTGCCAAACCACATCAAACAGCGAACAAAAAGCCGGTAGCAGCGAATAACTCGCCAAAAATTGTATACTACAAGGGCCCGTTTCCACCACGGAAACAGCTTCCAAGAACGAACTCATCGAAACCATAGCAGTGACATCAGACGCGCGGGTGCCGTCAGATATGATAAATTATGCTGGCAGATTGCCTTTGTTTTATGACCAATGGTCATTAAATAAAACAATCCTGTAGTATTCTCATGTATTCAGGGTCTGGATAACTAGACATGACAATACCATTGTCATGTCGCCGATGGTAAAAACATATTCAGAGACAGAAAAACACTCATTTTAAGAAGCTATAGATGCCTTAAGATTAAATGGAGCCATTTCGAAATGAGAACCTGTCGATGGCAGTTTATTTCAAGCATAAATATTTGGTGCTAAAACCAAATGGGGAAAATAGACTTATTTTTAACTTGGAATTTTTTTAACAAAATTGTCAAGTCATTTCAAGGTTAAAGATTTATGTACTGTATTAACATTAATAACTAGAAATTTATTACATGACAAAAAAGGACGCTTATTATTTTATCAGTATACTTACTGTACGTCCTGATTCGAGAAAATATTTTTAAGGTTCAAATTTGAACATAATTTGTATGAATTTAAAGTTCTCCCATTTGGTCTTAGTACATTAGTACATGTACATTAGTACCCTTTAATATTTTCTATGGTAATAAAACCTACATAGTTCGTGTGTTAGGTTCTGCCGGCCTAATTTCTAATTTTCCACAAATTATTTGGACGATTTCTGGCTGATGGGGCAGTCTTATGAAAACTGCCTGTAAAATACTAATTTGACAAATAAATTAGTAACTTTTTTAAGCTCATTATTATATGAAGAGAAGAGCGCCATGACGCCAAGTAATCTATGTACATTTTTAGGATTTGTATTGGATTTAGAAAAATTCCAGATTGACTTCCCTATAGAAAAAGCTAATCGCGTTAACTTTGAGTACAAGTTTTTTTAGGATTCGTGAATTCGCTCAATTCCCAGTGATATTAGTTAAAATATGTCCTGCAATTGACAATAGTTGTTTGTTGTTTTTCGAGCGATTAAAGTATCTTAATTTACGACCTGATGACAATTACGACAAATTCAAAAATTTACCGTTTACATTACAATCTGATCTACGGTAGCGGTGTGACGCAATACAAAAACCGTTCAGCAACATAAAAAAGGACAGGTTCGATTATTTTTTTCTCGGATGCCTCAAATACAGGGTGGGGTGCTGTCTGTGGACAAGAGACGGCCAGTCGCCATTGGAGTACACAAGAGTCCATTTTCTAGAAATTCAAAATATTTGCTTTTTTCGGTTTAAAGGTAAATTTGAATACTTAATTGTCAGATTCTACTAAGAATTGACAACACGACGGCAATTTGTTATATTCACAGGATGGAGGGAGGTGTTCCATTTCCTCTCCTCAATGATTTTACCAAAAAATTGTGGCAATGGTGTGAATATCGTCGATTACGTTTACATGACATGCTTCCTATATTAGATCTTCAGATAACACAACGGCAGACCATACCAAGATATAATTTCAGTATTCGGTGAAACTCAAGTAGATTTATTTGCTAGCAGAATAAATAAGTATTGTTGTAATAACATCTTTTGGCACAGGGACCCAGATGCAATGTCTATAAATAACGAGACAGAAACGAAGCGAACAGGGAGACCGAAATACACGATACCATCGAATGACCCAATTGTAGTCATTGCCAAGTGCACCAAGATAATGCTGGACGACAAGATCCTCGAGATGGCTAAGACTGTCGAAGGGAACTCAGATGTCGAGGCAAGCTGGGAAAACTGGGTGATGCCAAAGATACAATGGGTCAACGGAGTTCCAGGATGTGGCAAGACAACATGGGTAATCAGAAACTTCGATGTGGACAGAGACGCAATCATCACCACAACAACAGAGGCAGCAAACGATCTGAGGGTGAAACTATCGTATCGCATAGGAGACCTGGTTAAAACCAGGGTGCGAACCATGGCTTCCTCCCTCGTAAATGGTTTCGGAAGAGATTGCTTCAGCCGCCTTCTGGTGGACGAAGCTCTCATGAACCATTTCGGAGCTATTGTAATGGCTGCACGGCTTGCTGGTGCTAGCGAACTTGTCCTCATCGGAGACGTCAATCAGCTACCTTACATCGACAGAGAAAATGTTTTCGAAATGAGGTACCATCGCCCGAACCTGATCACAAATATCAGTCAGGAGTTGCTTTGCACACACAGGAACCCAATGGACGTCGCGTATGCGCTGAGGGAAATATACTCCGGTATATATTCCTCAGCTCCCCGTATTAGGTCTCTTGAGCAGAGACGGTACAAGGGGGCGCAAATACCCAGCACCCTCCCCAACACCCTTTTCTTAGTGCACACGCAGGAAGAAAAGGAAAACCTCATCATCCAGGGTTATGGGGGAGGCACAGGGTCGCGCACTCTTACCATCCATGAAGCTCAGGGGCTAACATACGAGTCGGTAATCGCCATTAAGACCAAGCCAAAAATGAAGCTGCACGAGAGCGTGTCACATGCGGTTGTTGCAGTATCGCGGCACACCGGGACCTTCGTCTACTACGCCGACGACATTGAAGACGATGCCATCAGTCGATTCGTGCGTCGAGCGGCGGCTGCGTCACCGAAGACCATTAAAGAGTACAACCTGCAGATGGCCATCAAAGATCGGAACGCGGCGGTGATGGAGGCCCTGGGCCAGGAGTAGGCGATTGAATTGTAAAAGATAGCGTGTATATTGTAAAAGTAACATTTATATTAGTTATTTATTTTTGTTTCCTTTGTTGTAAGTTTGTGTGTATACCCCAGAGCAATCACGCTCACTAAAAAGCTTCTTCTTGCGGCGGCGTCGTGTGGCGGGTCGCCCTCTTCCCTTCAATATGGTTGAGGAGAGCGATGGCTGGCACATGCGTCAACTCGTGAACGGGTGCTGCTTGCGGGAGCTGGACTGCTCGGAGTATATACGCAAATCTATAATAGCACTTAGCTCTTTATTAGCATATTCGTTGGTATATTCCTTTTGTAAAGTCTTTAGTATTTATATTCCGTTTTAGTTGATAAAATATTTGTAAAACTTGATAAATGGCACGGACCCCGGAGTCCGTGGAGCAATATTGTAAATAAAAAAATAAAAAAAATGTCTATAAATGCATTCACAGGTTTACTGACTGGTTATTATTTTTGTGCGTTCCCGCCTTTCTCGATTATTCTATGAACCTTAAGAAAGATCATAACTGACAGAACAAGGAGTATCATGGTTGACCCTTTGTGGCCTACACAGCCTCTGTATTCACTTTATAAGGGCCTTTTGTTATCAAAAATCATCTTTTTTAAGGCACATAACCATTTGCCCATTTACAACCCATTTGCTTCCTCCCATTCCAGCAATCAAAACATACATACCAAAATTATCCTGGTGGCAAGGATCTTGTGCGGTACATACGGCGTGGTTAAGGAGAGGTGTACTCTCGTCTGCGATTAAAGTTATGATGGCTTCCCTATCTTACAATTCTATCAAACAATATAATTTTTATTTTAAGCGTTGGTTCCACTTTTGTAACGAACACAATAATTTTGATGTTTTCTAAACAAGGCTTTATGAAAAAGGAGCTCAATATAGCACTGTAAATACTGTAAACACGTGCCGGTCTGCTTTTGCTCTTCTGATGGGCAATAACCTGGGAGATGACGACAGGGTCAAAAGATTTTTTAAAGGTTTACTTCGTTTACGACCTTCATTACAAGTATGCAGTAACATGGGATCCTCCAGTTGTATTAAATCATTTGAGTTGCTTAAATCCTAACGAGACTCTAACTTTTGAAAAAATGTTCAAAGAACGAATTACTCTTATTGCCTTATTAACTGCTCACCGAGAGTAGATTTTATCAAAGATAATATAAAAAATATTGAAACGCTTACAACTAAAGTAACTATCAAAATCCCTGATTTTTAAAACAACTCGGGTTCCTTGCAGCCAATTTTAGTGTTGCCGTTTTTTGGAAATTTGTCCTGGTAAGGCATTAGCAGCATATTTAGAGAAAACTGATTCTCTGCGAAATAATGTTTTCACTCTTTTAATTAGTCTCAGGAAACCATAGAGAAAAGAACAAAATTATTTAATGGCCTTATAACATTGGTAGTTACACTGGGCAAGTCACATTTACAAAATATTCGTGTTCAGTTCATAATTACATAATTAGTATATCTTGTGAAATATAATTAAAGATATCTAACCAAAAGCCACAACAAAAAATAAGTAATAACGTGTAAAAATAATAAAAAATTTAGTACATTTTAAGTTAATTTAATAAAATAAGATTAATAATCATGTCAGCAAGTTTTACAAAAGTTTATATCTAATAACTATCCATTCAGAGCCGTCGGCTCCCAGACCTTATCTCGATGGATCAAGGATACTCTTCGTGATTGTAGAATCGATGTTAATATATGCTTAGCTCATAGTACGAGGACATCACAGATAAGAAGAACCTCTGGATGGAGCGGTTCTTCCAGTACATTCTATCGGTTTTATAATAGAACAAAAAAAAAACAAGTAATGTTACTGTGGACAGTGATGATTCCTTTGCCAGAGTTATTGTCAATGAAGCTAGTGATAAATTATTTGGATAAAAACCTATCATGATTAATAACGTAATAACGTTGAGTAATAACGTCGATATAAGTTGTCTAATTAGACCTACCGATTGATCAGACTTTGCTCTACATTTTCATCGAATTAAATAAATCAAAATATTTCACTATTTTCTCTAAACATCTACGAGTTATTTATCTAATCCCGAAGGACGAAGCGAACATAATTAATGATTAAACGAACTTACCTGTACGTGAAGTTCTATCATAATTATGTGAAGCTTCGTCCGAAGGGATTAGAAACCCACCCCTCCCTATAACAAAATGTTTATCCCATTTTCTGTGAAATATTTTAAACTCTAAACTAAATGAAGGCTTGGGTAGTTAGGCTACGGATCTAGGGTGTTTGACGTTTTGTTTTTTTTTAAATACCCTCAAGTTTAGTGCGAAACGGCGTACCACTAGGCGGTACTACGAGTTATTTATCTAATCCCTTCGGACGAAGCTTCACATAATTATGATAGAACTTCACGTACAGGTAAGTTCGTTTAATCATTAATTATTTATTGAACTGTTTTCGCACTTGGGTTTGTAAGATTACGCAAAATTACAGATGGTCGCTAACGCTTAGATTGGTCGGTTAACATTTTCGAAGAGTCAGCAGCAGCATGCTGTGGCGATGGGGGTATTTACCGGATTCGTTGCAGGTTCCGCGGGCTTATCCTCTAACTTTGAAACGTTCGTGATCCTGATTCCGAGAGTATGCCATCCCACTCGTATCAAATTAGTCGCACTAAGCGCGGTCCCGCTCGCGCACTATCACTATCGCTTTCAGAGTTACGGGATAAGTCCGCAGATCCTGTCACGAATTTTCGAATCTAGCTCCGTGACATAATGCAGCCAGTCTTGCTTTCTTAATTTATGCGATATTACGTAATTTCAAAAACACAGGATTGCTATAATCCTAATAGTTACAACGAAGAGTTATTCGACTTTTATTACATTCTTAATAGTTACAACGAAGAGTTATTCGATTTTTATTATTCATTCTTGCTCTCCAAATAGCACTATTTTCCAATTGGTTTGTGGTCAAACTATCAAACTGCGTTTTAATAATTCTATCAATTGATGTTCATTCGCTTCACTGGATAATAGCATTAGCTCTTGTGGTTTCTCCATTTAATGTTGCACCAGTTAATATGTTTTCGCTTTCTCTTACGCTTCCTTTTTTTTCACTATTCTGTTTCAATAGGTGAACTAAAAAAAAACAATTAAAATATAAAAACATAATGACTAAACAATTCATTTTTAATAAAATAAAATTATGCTGTATTCATTTGTAATGTCACTTCTTGGTGCGGCATTATTTTCATAATTTTCAAATTTCAGCTCAATAATTGAACGAGTTATGAGATCAATGTGATCTGATGACTCGTTCAATTATTGTTTTAAAGTTTAAATAAAACTTTTTTTTTTCCGTAAGCCTTTAAACTACTATAAGTATTATTATCATAATTATTCTGTCCTAGATTGCTACATACAAAATTAATCTAAATAATAATGTTTATTCAGCTAAGCCTTAATTCTAGGCTTACAACAGAGATATAACAATGACAAAAATAGTAAGAGAGTAAGACTGAAAAAACAATTTTAGGAGCTTTTGCCAAAGACTAGACAACAAAGTCTGTGTTTTGGGTGCCCACTTGATGCAGTTCAGCAGAAGCATGTTTCGTGCAGAACTGTACATGTTTATAAACAATTAAATATATAATATATATATTTGTTTATCAACATGTACAGTTATATATATCATATTTAATTGTTTAATTATTTATAATTAATTTCTCTACAGTTATTATTACACTTGAATCGTCGATGTTGCGAGCTGTTGGGCCAAAACAATCGTAGTAAACGTTTCTCTTAACACTTTTTGTCCAACAATTCGAAATATTTTTTATGCTACCCATAAAGGCGTTATTGTTATGCACTTCGTGATCATTTTATAGATCAATATCTTGAAAACGTAGTTCTTCGGCTTAATTGCTTCGGCAATTTAAGCATCGATCGGTAAAACTAGTCAGGCAAGGTGAGTTGACCTTCTAAATTTAACGTTTGATAAATTTGCCACCGATTTAATCACGGGCGTTACCTTGCAATGCTGTTATAATTATGGTTTACCTTTAAAATCCTTTTCATCTCCTTTCGTGCAGGAAATAAAGTTGCTTAAGTATAATATTTATACGTTATTGAAATAATTGTTTTAAAATGCCATACTATCATCGTCAATGTGCTACTTAGTTTATTTTAGTAACGTTTCAGAATACAAGTACTTTGTTTAAACTAATTGTATTTATTCAATACCTCAGTTTGTTTGTGCATTTTATTACAATTTTAATTTCGTTTTGTTTCGCTTTTAGAAGTTGAGAATTAACTAAAGAATCAAACTATCACGAACTCTTTCGACATTATTATAGATTATGATCAGTATAATTATAATATTGTTCTTTCAGCTGGTTACATATTGTCATTTGTAGTATAATAAAAAATACAGATGCGTTATTTTTTTAACGATTCATGTACATTTGTAATTTATCTTTTGTCTAGATCTTTACCGTTTGTATCCTCTAGGATCAAAATCAGAAGGTTCACCGTCTGGCCCACCTTTTGTAATATGAACTTGGAGCTTTTATTATTCAGGTAGGCTCGTTTTGTCTCATTCTGTTGTATAAGTTTTTCTCGCTCACCCGTCAACAGCTGCGGTGCGCAGGAGTGGATTCAAGACTAGACAGTAAGCGGAGCGGCGCGCTCGTGATTGGTCGCTCTTAACGCGTCGCGTGAATTTTAAATAATCGCGATCGTCACGACTGTAGCATTGTGCACTATGTTTAGATCTTTTGATTTTTAATGCTTTTTCTTAATTCTTGAATAATGGTAATGTGTACGTGATGTGAAGTGTGTTTTTTTATGTATGTGGCAGCTGACACTGCATTTGGATTCGGAGGATCATTGCACCTGGATTTTGGATTCACGAATGCTACAACAAAACTTTGAACTTTTTTGCTATTATACTCGATCTTTTTTTTATAACATTCTCCAAATGTCAATCAGTCGTAGCAGGTCGCAATTTTTTATTGGAATTTATCAAGGACCTTAAATATCACTGATGACTAATATTTCAATCCCAATACAAGTAGTGTCCTTATCTATACAAATTGAAAGTACCGAAACCGAAGGCTTGCACAAGGTTGCAAGACTTGCGAGACTTGCAAGTCGTCTCGCGTGCACTACCCGTGCTGTGAAAGTATTTTGGCTGTCTTCACGAAGATATTTTAGCATTTTAATGCCCAAGCGAGCTTTCTATGTCTGCCTTTTGTCGATTCTGTGACACGAGTTGATGGTACGGTCATCGTATGACATCATTGTGTTGTGATGCTTTCGGTGGCTCTGTAACAGATCCTTTTACGACAGTTCGATATATTGAGCAGGCTGTAAATGGTATGATCAAATTATTTACGGAAGAAGGTCGGTGAAGCAAATAAAATAATATATTAGGCTATCCGTTATGAAAAATGACTTAAATGTAGACATTTTCTTACCAATATCACGAATATTGTCCAGTAGATACAATTAGATTCATATGTAGTGTTTGTGTACCAGTTCATTAATTAATTTAATTACTAAAGTACTGGAGCAAATCAATAGCTCTAATTTTATAATTAGCAATGCAGTACGTTGAACGTTAAATTATTTAAATTGCTGCGCTAATTGCATATATAATCGTCATCGTCATAGATATATTTCTGTTAAGGCTAATATAATAAAATTTATATTATAGTAAAATTATAACGCCTATGACCATATATTTTCGTCTTATGGTACATACCTATATAATTTACTTATACATAGGGTACTAAATCAACTTATGATATTGGTGTGGTGTATTGTCACGTTTCTCTATTCAAACAGAGATTAGAAAGTTGTATTGATCATATCACATCTACGTCAGTCGTTACGCTTTGATGTGCATATTTAACAATACAAAATAACGTGTTATTATCATGGGATAACCATAACACATATTTTGTTTCAGAGTATACTTGTTCACTTTTTGTATCTCTTCTTCTGGATCATCAGGGTTTATCACCTTTACCTTTTCTAAGTGCTGGGTTCTTTGATTATTGTACTTTCTGCAATTTTCTACTTTACATCATTATGCTATTTTGTGACTCTGGTGTCCTCTCATTCCAATCGGTGATTCCTGTCCAGTCTGTAGCAAGAAATTGCTAAATGAAAATGTTGTCAAACTATTCATTCATTCGGCGTTCAAGAGCGTGTCTTGCAAGTGGAGTAATTTTTAGGCTTGACGGTCTCTGTCAGCGTTTTCGCCTCTTTGTACAACGTATTATTATTAGTACAAATTTTACACCACAATATTACAAAAGTCTATGTTATTCATACTGAGATGATAAAAAGTTAAAACTTGTCAGGGTAAATACTAGATCGGTTTTTTAACAGGCTTTGTTTATAACGTCCAATGTTCTGTATACTTCTGCAGAAATAGTCGAAATTTGTCTATTTGCACAAGTGCTTGTAGATATACTATGAATAAATGTTAACCTTGCCTGTCTAAAAATCACACACCATGAAATATTACGATGTTATCAGAAAAAAACTATTCTATTCTTTTATTACAGTTGACAGACCATGGAAAGTTTCATGTTTTGTGTGAGTGTGGAAATAACACCTTGCGCAATTTAATTTCATTTACAATAATTGATATTTAGTGGCAGTGTAAATAGTATATTGTACATTGCTAATAGAACACGAGAACAAAGTGTCTTCCCCTTAAATAGAGACAATAAATAAAGTGTTAGTGGATACGTTCTTACATTTTACTCTACTTAGCAGTTTAAGTCAAAGTTAAATTACTTCTTAGTCTCAAGGCTAGATTGTAATATTGACGACTCACCATATTATTATAATATGGTACGTCATTAAAAAAATCAATATTTGAAATTTTGTAAAATGCAAATGAATTTAAATAATTACTAAAAGGTACAATTAATTTCATTTAACATATATGTATACCAATACAAATATTGTAATGTATGTATACGTACCTAGTAAGAAGATTAGGGAAATTATGTCATTAAAAGAGCATTTATATAACGACCAATTAATACGTAAATCGAACGGCAATCAATTAATCGTCTATCATGTCACTTAAAGAAAAAATTCTGAGCTAAGTTTTAAGAACAGTCAAATTCAATAGTTTGATGTAAGTATGTGGACACTAAGTAGGTAATTAGCGTGACCTTGGACCTTGGTTGGACAAAGAAACTACTTTGTGCACTAACAATCAACAGATACAACTAGCCTCTGCAGTATCTTGGTTGAGCAAGACGGCCTTTATAGCTCGGGAATAATACCATATAAAACATGATAGATATCTTGATGTCTAATAAGCATCTATGATATGTCTAATTTATTATTGAAAGTTACAGTTCTGACCTAGATTGCTTTTTTTTACTGCAGCAAAATAAATGATGAATTACCGTACTTGGTATTAGTACTGCCGGTAGCAGCAAAATCAAACTAGACCGGGGGTTCCATTTTTGAATCACTCGTATGATATTTCGCTGGAAAATATCAAGCAAAATGAAAAATTTTCTAATGATAGAAGCAAATTCGAATGAATCAAACCACTCGTTGCGTTAGCCAGTGATGTGATTATATCAAAAATGTCATTGTTCTCAAGTGTCAGTCATTACACATGATATTTTTATGCGAAATATCATACGAGCGATTCAAAAATTGAGCCCCTGTCCCTCTCGGCTTAGCATACTTGTTCGAGAAAGTGGCTACTGGATTTACTACGCCTATAACATCCATAGTGTACTAGCTAGAGGTATATGGTTTAATATTCAATTGAAAACAGGCCAACAAAATGTGTTTATAGATTTGGGTTTCGCTTTGTTCTTATTTTAGGACATTTTACATTACAAGTACTTTAAATCTTACTGACCTTTTTAAAAGTAATTTGGATTATTCCTCGTCTACAAATGCATTTAAGTATATTTCTTTGAAACTTTGCATTTGCATTTGGTGACAATATAAACAATGTGTTTTTTTTTGTACTCTTATTAACAGAACTAGTTAAGTGAACTGCAAACTGCTCTATATACATCTCTGTCTTGTCGGTCAATTTATTAAGATTTTTTCATGCATCTAATAAATATTAAAATAAATTAATTAATATTAATTAATTAATATTAATTAATTATTAATTAATATTTAAATTAGTATTATTAAAATTTATTCAATAATTCAATAGACATTAGGCCCGGATAGCACAAGGCGCCATACTTAATTTCCTGGCGAGACTAAAACTATTTTTCATTCATGTTGATTAGTACGACCCTCAAGCTACTTTTTTCTAAATTTATAAAGCTTTATTTATTTTATTTATATCATTCATAAAATAGAATGCCATCACCATTGCTTAAAAAAATACATTTGGACACATTTCACATTTTTCTTTTAGTCGGAAGTATCTGGCTCAATTATACGTAAATAGGAATTCCGTCGAATTAAGACAAACCAAAAAACTTGTTTAAATTAGAATCGACACAGAAGACAGTGCAATTAAAGCACATTATGATTAATTATGTGCAGTTTTCTAAGTTCCTGGATAAGTTTCTCACGTACCGTCGCTGGTCAGTCGACTGGATATGTGGACCAATGGACTGGTTTCACCCGTCCACCGCGATCGTCGATGTCTTAGAAAACGCTTCCCACTAACTCGATCATGTATTTAATGACACTTGGCTAATTTATTGGTCCTCAATTTACACATTTGATTTCTTTGTGATTGTTATTATCATGGTTTTTGAGGCGTCATTCTGTTATTTATCTCTTGTTAGTGCTAATAATTTAGTTGTTATCATTGTGCTAACGATGAATGGGACTTTTACGATGTACTAGTGAGACTACCAGAAGTTTGTTTAGATTTACTTGGCAATTTATTTTTTATCGTTTACTTATCACATGAAAATTTATTTTCAGTACTTTAACTACTAATTTTAATATTTTTTCTGCGCATTAATTTCACACAATCTCATTGTCATTGACGTAACGAAAATTAACGCATTACTCAACTGCAACTTTCAAACAAGCCTTTTCAATTTGAATGTCAGTGAATGTGCGGTTATTATTTAATACAAATTTAGTCAGTGTTTTCTTTGTTATCTAATTCATTACACAACTTAATTTTGCATTCATTGGACAAAAGACTTCCTCGTCAAAGATGGCTGGTGTCAAAGGTTTCGCAATGTGATCACCCCCCGTGACGCATCCGTTATTACAAAGTTTAGACACTGCTTAGTACAATACTGTTTTTATTTTAATTTGGTTTAACACAAATTTCAAGCAACGCAAGCATTCTTATATGTACATTAGCAGTTTTTTATTTTGCTTCATTGAAAACTATAATAGGCATGTCTGTTTAAAATTGGCCTTTGTTATGCGAAGATCCATTCCATACCATCGATTAGATTATTATTATCTAACACATGGATCAATGAGATTGAAAACTTGAAGCTGTAGGCGATGTAGCTGCTACAATAAAACATCACTTTGAAAGTCTTGTGATTGTGGTTCAATCATTAAATCTGAGATAAAATTTTAATTCTTTTTTATGCAAATGGCAATGAGATATATTGTGTAGTTTCGATTTTATAATAAACAACATTAGTTTTAAATTTCATGATAAAAACCTTTGACTTGGGTTGAAATTAGACAAAACTATATTTTCGTCAGCTGGAAACATTTTTGAAGCGTACGTTACCAGCCAAAATAGCTGATGCCCGTGACTTTGTATGCGTAATGATAGGGTCAGTTTTCGGCTTCGCAGGTTATTGGCTCGCGGAACAGGCTCAGCCCTTGACAAAGTTTCAATTCAATCGGATGAACGATTTGCGAACGCATAGAAGATGAATAAGCAAACATAGTTTTTGGACAATATACGGTACTAAGCTTGCTAAGCAAACGCACTGAGATCAATAAAGGCAGACAAAGTAAGGTCATGTATTATTCAAGTTTCCAGACGTGAAATATAGTGATTGCAAAACACAATCCATTGTAAAACCAGTAATCAATTGCCATAACCACTACGAACGCCATTCACTCTTGTTTTTATTTTATCATCATAATTCCAGTGAAGAAGATTCAAAGTTTTGTTGTAGCAATGTTACATTATGTTTTTAGTTAATCTTCCAATAAAATTATAATTAAAATACTAATCGAGATCAGTGACTACACGAACTCACCTTTAATTGCGCGAATTAACTCACTTTTAACTGCGCCAAATTTATTGAAGAGGAAAATGAATTCCCCGATGTCATCAATAACAGAAATAACATTTCATGATGTTTTGGAAAATGAGGATAAGATAGATACGAACACAAAATGAAAATAAAACATTACCCAGGAAAAGCGGTCATGGAGGACCCGTGGCTCTCAATTAACGATCGTACCATGGACCTAGTCTATGCGGCGAACTGGGTTGGAGCAAATAATCTAGGTTCATATGATGATAGTCATTCAGACAAGATAAAATTCAATTCCATATCAAGAAGCAAATCATGCAGAGACGTTGACCGTGCTAATGACAAAGACTACGAAACTAAAACGTATTTGCACGAAGGTAATGGATACGTTTATCCTAATGATGTTCCTAATGACAATATATCTCAATTAGCTAAATACCAACGAGATATAGAAGAAAAGGCGCGAGCCGAAAACAATTTAATTGTACAGAACAAATTGAAACACAGTTATAGTTTTAAAGACATGCCCAATGGGTATAGACCATCTACTCTTAGAAGAGTTAAGCGTCGAAACTTTACCGAGTGGGATATTGAAGCGTTTGGATCGAATAGCAAGCAGCCACCCACGCCGCCTCAACGTAAGGATTCTTTAAAATATGCGCACCGGCAGAGAAAGGTTGACTCTAAGAAAAATTATTATCCACTGCCTGATCCCGGTCCAGTTCCTCCTGACCCGTCATCAGAGTCATATTACGACTATTATTCAAGAGTAAGTCAGCAGAACAATGACACTGACAGCGATAAGATTAAACAAATTCAGAAAGATACAAAAAAAGATAGAACTTCCTACACCAATTACTCAAAACCAAACGGCAACACTATGTACCAATTGATAAATTCCATGGCCACCTTAGATCTGAGTCCAATAAAGTCCAGAAATGGAAAAAAGAACCTCCAGCTGGATTGTGAACCGGAAGATGCGGGTTTATACATGCAGCCTATTAGCCCGTCGTTATCTACATGCGAACAATTTCCGAAGCACACAACGCAACCGACAAACGCTCGAAACGGACGCATTGAAGAAACTAAACCAAGTTTTCGCTCCAAATCTTTGAGAGTGAAAAGTGAAGGACGAGCTCCTCTTCGAGCATATCTCGACACCCATCCGCAAAGTACGCCATACAATGGTGTCACCGTCACTCAACCAAAAAGGAATCTATCACCGAGCGAACAGCTGACTCTTATGCAGTATGAAATGTTTAACGGAAGTCAAAATAAACTCGCGCCGCCGATCACCAATGGGTTACACTCCAATGATCTGAGTAAAGAAAGTGACCATCGACTTACAAACAGTATTACGAAAGAAATCAATCGTGATAAGTATGGAAAGCTATACAGCACAGTGAGAGTGAAGAGTGACGACAGGTATGATAGGTACAATGACATTATGTCTTTCGGGACAGAACGAATAAGTGAGGAACGTGTGACGAATGGTAACGGTGTATTTTCGAGAAGTGCTAAAAGTTCTTCGAGTGGTTCGGACTCTGACTTTTCAATACCAAGGCCTAAGTTAATAGTGCCTGTTCATACCTATGGAATGAGAAAAAGAAGGACAGGGAATCTCTGTCAGCGCGATTCGACTGCCACTGAAGCATCTCTTGATGCTGGAATCGTATTGGACGTAACCCGCCTGGAAGACCCCAGCAACAAGCCTGATATTAACAGAAATGGCGATGCAGGTAACTATAATAATAAATTAATTCCATAATTCATGTGGCTACGGTATATACAAATTTTCTTATCTTGAATATCGTTATCTCTATGATATTTTAGTCTCATGTGTGCTGATGTTGATCGATGTGGGTAGGTTAATCAAATATTTTATATGAAAAAACAATTCCGGGGCCTTGTTGTGGATGGCAGCTCACTCAGCTGAACTGACGTAACTCTATACTGTAAAATATCTCTTTAACTGACGGTGACTCAATGCTTACGTTAGTAAAGGCGTAGCTTTACGTCTTTATGAGCGTTAACGATATAAAAACAGTATGTCATTAGTGATACTGATTCGCGTATAGCTATGTTTTACCTTATATGTTGAAAAAAAATACTAATCTAAAACATACAATTCAACTTTAGAATATTTAGATAGTATTCTAAAGATTTTGCTCATATTATAATTACCATTCATATCCTTGTATGTCAATTACCTCTGATTTTAAAAATATCAATGTCAGTGTTTTCAACGCTTAATGGTGCGTATCACGATAGTTGCGCCAACACAACATTTAGGACAGAAGAACCGAATGCCTCGGCATGCACTGCAAACTACTTAGAGGTTGCTAAACACACGAGCCCGGCATATCAATTAAAAGGTTCATTTTGACCTAGTTTTGTTTCAAATCGAGCATGAGTTTCAAGCCAAGTATACTAGTGTAGCTTTGTTGATTATTTGTTTGTATGTTTCTCGGGTGTACCCCAAAATGTTATGGTTTTGTTTTATCAGCTAATAATTTTCCTTTAATATTTTATGTATTTCCTTATTCTGGTAATGAGTTTTCCGTAATTTGTTTTAATAAAACGAGAATAGTCACATTCAATTGAATCGGTTATTCCGACAATAGCTTCGATCACTTTTGGTGACTTTTATCAAGGAATGCTATAAGCGTGACACGTGCGCGACCTCGACTTGACTTGCACTGCATAACTGGAAGTCGGAATAACCGACTCAATTCAAAAAAAAAAAAAAAAAAAATTGGTTAAAACAAAATGTTTTTAGAGATATATCAAAGAAAATCTAGTCGATAAGAATAACAATCTCATACAAAAAAGTGTACCCCCGAAAAATTTCCTTAAAACTAGATGGCGCTTACGTATTTAGTCAATTTATTTGTCTAAAAAAATATGGTCAATATGGAAACGTGTATAATAATATGTCCGCTATTTAAGATTTAGTTCAAATTAGATTGCAATATACGACTTAAAAAATATGTTTCCAAAAAAAATGTTTTCAGCGCCGTGTCTTGAGCACCTAGCAAGTTTTGCAAATTTAATATAAAATTGTTAATTTTACTGATATTTTAGCGTGGTTAAGTCCTGATAACAAACATTAAATTAATGATGAGTTACCTTTCAATATTGTCACACCTTTCAGTAACACCCTGTCTACATTTATATGTGTATATGTATAGGTTGATGAGGTAGGCAGGTCGTAAGCTATAAAGAGATATTGCCATATATTATCTTAATATTGATCAAGCACATAGGATAGTAATAAAAGCGAATGTATATGTAAAAGCGGGCATTTCTCTACCGTCATACAATGAGTTGTAGAGGCACACAAATTGGTCATAAACAGAGGACGCATTTGAACTTTCAACTCTGTAATAGCCAAGACTTGCGCTGCTCAAGAGCCAAGTCGCCTTGAAACACTTTCGTTGCTCAAGTAATTTGCGTTCGTTTCGACTACAAATGGATACAAGTCAGACACGTTCGAACGAGATTGGCTCAATATTTTCCATATTTCTACTAGATTTGCAACTGGTTTTGGATTGCCATCAAGAAGTATAGGATAAGGTTGCTTAATATCCGCGAGACGTGGTCAACTAGGTCAGCATTAAATCCTTCTTTACGCATGAGTCATCCTAATCGAATTTAAATTCGTAACTCTTCTTAAGCATATTAAAATTAGAGTCTTTTAAAACATGCGGTTGGTGCGGCTATTGCAGCAAAGTGCGCAAATGTTCCAGCTTTGACAAAGGTTACTTACTTATTAGTGCTGCTTGGGGTAAACACACTTGAACCGCGGGGGCCGGGTGCTTTTGATATATTTAAGGATTTGTCGGGTAGACTTAAAAAATCTGCTCGTGAAAAAATGCTGGCCTGTATTTCGGTCAGAAAGTAAGCATTGCTATACACCGCGTCCCGCCAGCAAGTTGGGTACACTGCTAATTAGTTTTTTTTTTGTTATGACTACGTTGTTGGCCGTACTGGCCACTACAGCATTAACTTTAGCAAACGCAAATGGCGGTTAGCCCTAAAACTATTATTTAGACGCGAAGGTGACTAGCGCAAGGGTACCGCTGCGGTATGAACCTCGCCTTGGGCCGACACCAGGGAGGGGACAATCAGACTTGCCCTGGCACCCCGAAGAGGGTATGCCCTTTTGATTATCATCTGTTTGATTATTTGGACAGAATATAATCGATATTCTGACAGATCCTGGGACTGTTCGACCACGCTGGCGAGGTCGATGTATGTGCCTTTAGTAACCGGCGTCTGTACCAAATACTAAAAACTTCCTATTGATGGGAGCTGTTGGATCAGACTGCTGATTAGAACCAGGAATTATTTATGCGTTGGGCCAGATAAATGCAACATTTTGGTCACGCATTTCATAAACCAGGCCTTCTGATACACTTGGACTGATATTACTCATATTAGAACTTCTAGTACTAAATTAACTACTTATCTACAAAATTTTATGAAGATCGATCGGATTAACGGCTTGCAATATATCGACGGACAAATGTACAAACCCCGACTTGTTCCTTTAGACACTGAGGTCGTCACTTCGGTCAGACAGTCACTATTAGTTTACGCCGAACTAACATCGCGCGACCCTTGTAACTTCACAACCCCTAAAACGATTTTACACATAATAGATACCTACTAAAATGCTATTCAAATAAACTACTTGCCTACAAAATTTCGTAAAATCGGATCAACGCTTCGCAAATTGTTGTCAGACAAAATATATACACCCCGATACATATAAATTGGCGACTTGTTCCTCTAAAGTCTGAGACATTTGCTTCGCTCGGTCAATTACTAAAATACTGTTGAAATTTTGTAATCTTCAACTTCCATATACTTCTTGTACGGACGTTGTTTTAGTTCCATTTTTTTTTCTCATAAAAAATCTTCAAATTTTTGTAAACATCCGAAATTTTCGTGATATTTTTTTTTGGTATAAACAAAATTGTTATTTTTGGGCCCACGTCATATGTAGTCCAAAGACCTTGGTTAATAAAACGTATATAATGCACGCACGTGCTGTAACGTTAACAATGAACAGTATGTAAATAACGGGATAGCTTTATTACACAATAGGTGTTACCTACAGGACAATGGCACAAATAGACATATAACCGGGGCTATAGACCATTAAAAGATTATTTTTTCAAAGGTTTTTTTTTTTAAAGTAAGTATTCATATTTGTGAAAAGGAACATCTGTTAAACATCTGTCTGTGACTAGTGTACATTTATTTGCGTATTAGCAAAGTTTATTTGCGTAGAAGTAGACAAAATATGTACAAATTTATGAGAAAATATTGAAATACCAATATTTAGAAGTAAGATGAAGGACAGTAAACAATACTTGCTGATTTATGTTTCGTTTAGCTGCAGCCAACATGATAGTGCCTTTTAATCTTATGAGAAAAGAGTCTAATAAAACCTATGGCACAACGTCCACTTCAGAGTCGCGGCGGAGGAGCGGCGTAAAAGAGGCCGTAGAAAAGTTAAATTTTTTCGCTTTACCGTACCGATGCGCTGCGCCTCTAACGCGTCTTCCTATATCCTAAGCTCTAGTAAATAAGGTACATATTGAACCTACGGTGAACCGGGAAGTCTAAAATTTTTCACAGCCGCTTGTACGCTGCTCCTCGACTTTTCAGTAGGAATTGGGCCTTACATTACACAAAGACAATAACAATACGTAGAATGACGTTGATACATACACAATTATTCACACGGCTGTCTATTTCTCCACGTAAGTGTTTATTCACGGAAAATTTGTTACAAGATTTTATAAAATATGCTTATGACAGACCTTAGTAGTGTGAATTGGCAATGATGCTTGATCCGATACCGAAACTTGTAATTTTTTCAATACAAAATGTATGTATTGTTAACGGCCGCACTCACTTATATTGTTACTAAGTAAAGATTTAATGACTTCTTAAACTGTCACTAAGTAAAGCTTTTCAGGAAGCTTTACTTAATGACAGCTTAAGTAATCATTAAACATCTCGGAGTGCAGCCGTTAGAGTATTGTACGTTGTGACGTGTGTCGGCCTTATTAACTTCTGATGTCAAGTACAATTTTCCTGTTTGTGTTTATTCAGATTGAAATATTTTCTTAGGACTTCGGATTTCGTCACTGTATAGTTTTATTTTGGTTAGTTGGTCACGGGATAATATGCCTGTTCGCTGGATAAATCATCATTCTAACTAAACCTATTTTACTGTAGATGTGATGACGGTATCCATAAAAAAATTAATATGATGTTATTTAAGCTAGTTTAAAATACAAGAGCTAGAATATTAGGTATAGCCAGTTTGTGTTCAGCAATAATACAAAATAGGCACCAATTAAAGACACCTGAATCAAGAACTTCTATCATTTAAGTCAGGTTTTTATTCCATAATATAATATCACGTTTGAACACTCGTGATCAAATACAAAAACGAAACCTACCCATTGACGGAGCAGTGAATGACTTTACCAAAGACTAATTCAAATTTGTTTTTTTCAACAGAGGGTCGAGTGGAAGTATCGAGAGAGAATAAGTACCTCAGCACGATGGCACCTGGAAAAGTGTTCGGAGAGCTGGCGATCCTGTACAACTGCAAGAGGACAGCCACCATAAAGGCGGCGACGGACTGCAGATTGTGGGCAATAGAGCGACAATGCTTCCAGACTATCATGATGAGAACGGGTCTGATTCGGCAGGCGGAATACACCGACTTCTTGAAAAGGTAAGTGAAATAAAACCAGATTTTGACAATATGAGTGAGTATGTAGATTTACTATTGCACTAAAAACTTAACTACTTCATGCTTTATATGTAGCTTCAGTGAAGTATCCACAGTTTTTTAGTGCAAATATCAAGGTTGACTCAGTAACTTTATACAAGAATGGATGTAGTAATGTGATATCTTAATTTTGATTTACTTTAGCATAGATAAACTCCTATAAAGTTTATTTGACTGTAGTGATGATATTTAAATATTTATTTAAGCTAGGCAAAATATAATATAGTCGATATTTAAAAATATAATAAGTGTCCACCAGGCCTGATACGACTGATTCATTATAAAATTACAAAAATAGTAAACAACATGAAGTTAAAATAGTAAACAATACATTCATTCATAATTAAATTTATTACCGGATATATCCAAGAACACAGTGAATTAACTTTCATTGTATTAACCTTACAGTTTTGTAATCGGTATAACCCAGACCTTAATGGCTGAAATGATAAATATATTATATTCATTTATAAAGTCATAATAAGTATTGTTCTAGAACTAGGACGAACGAACGTACTACCGTAATGAAAATTTAATAGTTTTTTTTTTCTTTTTCTATTTAGTCATTATTTCTATTAATGCTAAAATAGATAGCATGAACCTCTTTGTTAACACTATGAATGTGTTAATGAAAATGGAGTTTTTTAATTATGTAAAATTAAATTTATCACTGAAATTCCATTGTAGTTATAGCGTGCTGTGACTCCAGTATGTAGACTGAGACAAAACAGCGAGACTTTCCAAGAAATCTTAATTTTATAAAATACAGTTTCTGTTCCGTTCTCTCCGCCAATTGCTATAAAATTGCGATGATTCGAGTTGTATCGCGATTCCGTGAAACAAATCATTTTTGTATTGGGGTGATCATGCTTATTGGTTGATTCACAAACTCTTTGGCACGATATCAGTTTTTTTGATGCAGCTTTAAATTTTGTCTTAGGATAGGGCTATTTTTAATTTTCCTGACTAATAAGACACGTTGTTTACAATAATGAGGGCAGTAACCTCGGTGCAGTGACTTGTGGGATTGGGAACATTTTATTTTGACAACTCGAAGAACTTGATGAACTCGTTTTAATCCTCAACGTTGTCGATTGTTTTGAAAATAGTTCGGTGTTTATTTTTTTACGAAGCTGAACCTTAACATTGTTGACTAGCTAATGTATGTATGCAGGTGCTGTACTGTTCGATTCAAAATTCTATTAAATGACCAGTCGATTTAGTTTGAAAAGTGCAATTAGGATGTGACATTGCTAAAAGATACATTTGTGATTAACGTTTTTGCAAATATTGTACATACTGTACGTTTACATTTACGTTGAAAAAACCCACTACGCAATACTTAATGTGTATTGTATCAAATATTTAGAATTGTCTAATTTTAATGTAAACAAAGAATGCTAACGTCAATACTTACGTACAATGGCATTCTTTTTGTTGTTGTTACATTTATGTTCACTATGGTTCGTGCAATGCGGAAGATTTCAGCACAAAGATCAATTAAAAACTCTTACAAGTAACGTAGCATTAGGTAATGTCTGGTATTTTAGGCTTAATAAGACACAACACTTACCAATCTACCATTAAAACTAACGATTCAACGTCAAAACTCAAACGTCTTGCTTTGAAAATTTGCAGTGCAGCATTAAACATGTTTTTTTCTCACCTTTTTAAAGTGTTTCTCAATCTGAAAGGTCATTAGTGTGTTTGTATTGAGGATCTCAGTGCTCACCAAGTCATGAAAGGACAGTGACCTCGAAGACACTTATGCAAATGCATGGAGCATGCAATAGCCCATTCTTTTGCTTTCATCGGCCTCAGACGCACTGTAGACCTTCATATTGCCGTATAAATTCCAGTGCTTAATGACGCGACTGTCTCTTGATAAAAAGCGTGTATAGAAAACTTTGATTGTCTATATAATAAATGCCTGTTTATTAAGCTACGAGTACTCTCAGCCGATAACCGATGGGGAAGAAAGGATCTTGAGTGGCGACCACGAACTGGAAGACGCAGCGCAGGCATGCCTCCCACAATATGGGCCGACGATATTTTGAAAGTCGCTGGCAACCGGTGGATGCAAGTGGAAAGTTGTCGGTCTGTGTGGCGGTCTAAGGGGGAGGCCTCTGTTCAGCAGTAGACGTCTTCCGGCTGATGATGATGATTCTAATATATTTTGTTCAATAACCTATTATTCAGGATTTTGATCAATATGAAATACACATAATTGTACTCTTCACTTCGTTTCACATTTGCAATCACTCTCCACTTGAAGATTGACCAGAAATGATTCTCGACTGAATATTGTGCCCCGATTTATTATTAGGATTAAAACATAGTTCAAAATTTACGCATTTGTTACTAAACGGTAATTCGACTAGTTTTATAGACTTGCTAGTTGAATCTAAGGCTTAATAGTAGATATTCTACATTCATCCTAAGAACTTAATGTGACCTTTCGCAGAAGTTTAAGTTTCACCTTCGTCGAACGTAACACGATAATAAAAACACGTTACTTTTATTGCTTGCTCTCGTAATATAATCCGAGACAAGTCATTGCATATCAGAATTATCGCTTGGGATGACTAGCATCTGTCTTACATCCTTCTTATGAACCTGGTGATCCATCTTTTTAGTTATATCATCAAGATTGATGTGCTTCGTACTATGTATCAGGATTATTTTAAATTTATAATCGTGTTTCTCGATGGTGGTGTATTTGGTTTGCTAAAATAAACAAGGTTACCTAGTTCGTTTATCCGATCTATCGGTTAATGGTTTCGTTTGTGGGTCAGAATAAATCAAATTTTGCTATCTATGATACTGATGCGTTATGTCTTTTATTAGTTGGCTTGTAAATTGATTCTATTAGTTTTATGGGTCAAGTAAAGATTGCATTACGTACTAACTACAAGCAATTTCTTGGAAATGCAAATAGAATCTTTATTAGCGTTTCGAATGGCGTTAATTTTAGTTTCTTATTTGAGGTTAATTTATTGAGAGGTTTTTGTTCCGCATTAAGATTTGAGAAAAGACGTATTGATAATCGAGTCCTGAATTCTGCAATTATTTGCATTCGATTTAAGTTCAGTTGATATATCTCCTGATCCGATTTCATATATTTCTAAAACAAAGCCTGTGTTGACGAAATCGGTGCAGTGCAGTGTCACAGTCGGTGTTGCTCAAGCAATCGTGCGCACAATTTTCGAAACACCCACTAAGCTAATCGTCACGTCGGTGGGTCTCATGACATTTCGCGATTTTGATCCTTTCACTGACCAACGACTATACGTATCACTGCATAAAATTAATATCGTAAACATTATTGTTATAATAATCGCATTATTGTCACTTACAATGCGATTAGAAAGCTAGTAAGTTTCTTAATTAAAATTTATCTGAATCATGTATTTATTTGTTTACAACAAAAACTCTACATTATAATTTTTTCGCCTGTATTTTTATAGCATAATGCATGATTTAAAATAAATATTGACTTTGTACGTTTGTACGTTTTGTATGTTTTAACATCTGACATTGAATATACAAGAAGTTTTTGCTTTGACTAGACTTCTTGAATTGAAATACTTGTATTATTATTATTTTACTATGAGTATTTGTGATTTGCGTGGCTACAGGCAATTGACAGCGTCCTCGTTTAACATCAGACTGATGGCAGTCAAACGCAAGCATATAATTAATAATAATAAAAAAAAAAAAATAGAATGATAGATAGGTATTTAACGAAATTTTCTTTCACAATTATGTTCTCAGTTTCATTATCATTTATTTTTCGTATGTTTACATCGTTACATACGAAATGGTTATTGCGATGATTGTGAGGCTTTGCCGACAACGCTGCGCGATCATATGCCTTATCGTGCGGCGATACGGTTCGTGATCGCGCAGCGTCGTCGGGTGAACCTAACAATAATTGTAATAACTGCCTTATGGTACGGGCCCTGTACCGTATAGTTATTGTATAGAGTAACTCAAAACGGGTATGCAAAGTTAAAATGCGCTCATATTGTACCCACCAATATTCATGAATTTCACTATTGGACCAAGTTTGAAGAAGCGAAAAATATATTTGTTGTTCCATACTCGTTACTACCAATTTAACCTGTTGTTTGCCCTTTTTTTATAGCATAGCTAATTTAATTTGTGTAGCTTCAGGATTGGTTTTATAGTTGTAAAAGTTGTTCTTGAATAATGATGGGTACAATGAGCCCCTTTTGGCTTTGCACGAGTACAGGCTGAGCTTCTTGCGGTTTAGTGTACTCTTTCTTAATAATCCACTGTAATCTTAACTTATCAAAACAAACGAAAGCAGCCTTTATTGCCTCGGCACACTTATCGTAATGACTTCGACATTAGCATCGTATAACACGATGTAGTAACCTGCTATTACATTACATAGTTGCACTATATTACTTAGTAATTTTATTGATTATAATATATTGCAATGAGAACTAGACTAACCTTTAACTTAGCCTAGTGTTTGATGAAATATAATTGATAACGAGCTTGTGTTTTATCAATTTTTCACTTATATTCATTTAAAAAAGAATGCCTTGTTGTCAAATTGCTTAAAAAATATCTCAGAAAAATCAGAACAACCAAAGTAAGTAAAGCAGTAGTAATGAATGGGCTTGATTGGATTATCTTTAGACCTAAAATGGTATCTGGGTTATTCAACTGTTCTTGGGTAGTTATGGTCGATTGTGTTTTTTGAAATCTATGTATATATTTTTGTTTATATAAAAGTGTAAGGAAAAGTGATAGGTAGATCAACGCACAGCCTAAATCACTAAAGCCAGAGACGTGACAGTTTAACAGTAGTTTTCTATTACTATGCTACCACCTACTAAGAAAAGAATTTACTATATTCGACTCCTATGGGGTGAAAAGGGGTGTTAAAGTTTGTATGTTGAAAAGTATTTTTTTATGCTATGGTTCTGAAATTTTGTAAATGTACTAAGAAAAAGAAAATATTAAACACATGTTTCAGCATTTTTAGAAATGCACCCCTTGAGAGTGCATCAAGTTGAGAAATGGGGTGTTAAATTTGTAAGAAAAAAACAAAAAATTTGGTAATTTTGGTAAAAATTTTGGTTTTGCCTTAGTAATAAAACTTCACAATCTACTGTTAGTTACTGAGCAGTTCCATTTTCCACCTTCCGTATCCACCATCAGATCAGCACGCTGTTATTATATTGCATTGTCATCGAAATTTGACGGGCATGCAAAATTTGGCAACTCAATGGAACAAGGGGCACTGGTCTAAAATTCAGTTGCAAGATTTGACCTTCACATAATTATATACATACATACATACAAACATTGCAAGTTAAATAAAAGTTTGTAAAATTGCAACAATTGAAGCAATTTCCATTGGCACACACTGTGACGAACAGTTACAACAATATTCTACTGTTTTGATGACTGCTTTTTTCCGGAGTTAATTGACTGCTAAGTTCTGTTATGATATACAGGGTTATAAGAAAAGGGTATGCAAATCCGAAAACTGCTCATAGTACTCATCATTATGAACAACTTTTATTATGGGACCAAATATGAAATCGAGAGAAAAAAGCTATTCTGTAGAAAAATGTCAATGACACTCGACAAAATGTATCGAACAGCTGTTTTTTTTCTCGGTTCCATGGTTGGTCCCATTGTAAACGTTGTTCGTTCGAACAGTCATGAGTACTATGAGCCCCTTTCAGCTTAGCACACTATTTTCTTATAACCCTGTATCATTATCAGGGACAAAATTATAGATATTAATCAAATTTATATTATAAAAAAATGATATATTTTGTGTGTGATTGTTTGTAACTCTTTAGTTAAATAAATCCTTATTTGTATGATAAACATCTAGGCTGCTTCAAAAAGTAGACAATATGACCTTGGATCCTGGACCCCTGGACTCTGGTTGACCCTGAATTAAAACAACAGGAAAAAAAATATGTTGGTAAATTTTACGTTTTATAGGAGTGTAGGTAACAAAACCGTGGGGAAAAAAATATTTGAAATAGGTACAAATTATTAAAGAAAAATTGATAATTGTTTTACAACAAGTTGAATTTGGGTTCACATCTACATATAAGTAAAATGTACTTGATTTATGACCTCGGTATAATGACAGTACAGTCATATAGGCACACTTGTATACATACAAGTGTTTTAGATTTTTGATGTTAATTTTATGTTTAAATGCAAATGCTAAAGCAGTTTTACTTAAGCTTTTAACCTTGGTCATTTCCTGGTTGCATTCAAGTTTAGCAGTAGCTGTGGGGAACCTTTCCAAATCAGTAGCTATTAAACCCAATGACTTTCAACATTATAAGAATCACTTCGTTTCAATCTTAAATCAATAAAATATTGTCTAAATACAAGCTACTAAAGTATTTAATCTTTACATTGATTCATTCAACTTTTATTGTGTAAATTTTTCTATTTAAAATTATAAAATAAATAAAGTACAAGTTTATATAAGGTGTCAATCATAATGAACTATAGATGCTACCTATTATGAAAATAAATATTTAGAACGTACCTAATATATTGCAAAATTAAACACACATTCAAATTAAAATAAGTAAGTATTTAATATTACAAACGTGATTTACAGATTTATATATTTTGTGGACACAGTTTGAAATATACGACAAAAAATGTATTGTAAAGTTAGGGCAAATATCTTGTTGGCTTAATCCGTTATTATTATTATTATCAGCTTGATCCGTCCCACAGAAGGCCAAAAGCCTCACTATCCATAAAAAAAGAAGAAGAGTAGAGTGGGTTGAGTGGGAAGTCATGCTAATTAGAATATTGTGCTTACAATTTGGTTCCGATTACAACAAAATCTCATTCGATCAGTTTATTTACATAATAAATATGTATTAGTAAATTATATAACAAAGATGTCACTGCTATACCGGAAATACTGATTATTATAATTATTTTAAAAAGAGTATTAGCATTATCTAATATGAAAACTTGTATTCGTTTCATAGGACCCGGAGAAAAATTATGGATATTTTTCGCATTTTTATATCATTAAAAATTGTAAATGCTTACACTTTCTAGTCATAAAGCGTAACGTAGTTTACTTTACCGTTCACTTTTGTGACATAACCATTTTTTTCCGTTTTTTTTTTAAACTGAAATATATTTATTTGATTTCAGTAATTTTTCGTTTCAATTTCACTTCAAATATTAATAATAATATTAATTAATTATTAATAATATTAATTAATTAATTAATATTTATTATTAATATAATATTTGTAATATTAGTTTGTTTATTTTATTTTTAGAAACCGAACTACTATCGTTTCTATTTTTTTTTTTACAGTGTGCCGATATTCAAAAATCTCCCGGAGGATACGTTAATCAAGATCTCTGATGTCTTAGAGGAAACGCATTACCAGAACGGTGACTACATCATCAGACAGGGTGCAAGAGGAGATACCTTCTTCATCATCAGTAAAGGACAGGTAAATAATCTCAGGAAACGTTCAAACCAGTTTGAAGTGTGCGTAGATGCGGTGATTTCGACTTAGTTTAAGCCAGAATAGACGCTTGCAGGTGTTTTATATGACCGGAACTTTAACACTAGATTAGTTTTAATAACTTCTTGGAAATTCTATATTTGTTTTACTTTGACCTTGTTGGGGCTTAAATCGAATCCTTTCCAAAGTTTAGCTGCTATTAGAATAAATTAAAGTAATTTAAATGTTCGAACTAGTGTAATTTCTACAAACTAGTTTCAACATACCTCTAATCACAAGATTGGTCGCCTTGTTTATTTTGATGACGTTGTCTTAGATATTTTTTCTATGCCTTACCATAGCATATTCTGCATAGCGATTGTATAATTTAAAACTAAACGTAACGCAGTAAAATTTAGTCTTGTTTGATCACAGTCAAGTCCAAGTTTAAACATATGAAGATGATCACCAAACACAAAGTTTCACTTTCGTTTAACTTTCGAGAATCGCTCGGAGGTATATCTTTACCGTCAGCCGCGCCTATGTGTTTTGTAAACACAAGAGTTTATTCATCTACTAATTTATTTATTTTTTATTGTCGTGATATAACTTCTTATTCAACTTTTATCACGGAACGTTTTTTTGATTTGTTTTCGAAGCAGTAAAGAGATCTAGCTATAAGAACTTGGCATTAAAATTATATAATGTTCGTATCAAAACGGTGACTGTGCATGTTCACCTTGGCATTTAACTTCGAGTGTCTGCGAACTGTGATTGTTATTCCGACCATTTCAAACGAGCTGGTATATGTTTATTTAGCTAGAGAACTTTCAAAATATGCCAATCTTGCGATATACTATACAAACTGTTTGAACTTTTAGCACATTCACACAGTTAATTCTGAAATCTTAGTTACGAATTATTAAAACGGTAACGAATTTATTTCAGTTTTTGTATAATCATATTACCATTGCGTACAATGCAAATTTTACAATGTAATTATCGACGGCTAGCCCGGGACGGCGACAGCTGTGTTCCGGATTTAATGACAATGTTTTCAGCGAAACTACTGGGCATACAGAGATTTAACTTCTAATATCTTAGGGTGACGTGCATAGTGCAATGCCGCGCGGAGTTTTGAACTGTTCAAGTTCAAAATTGTGGGTGTTATGTTGTTATAGGCAAGTGCGACTTTATCATCAAGTGAGCGACTTCCCCTTCTCGTCAGTCAATATAATTAAAAAGCATAGTGGGTAAAAAAACAATACATGTAAAAATAGATCCATGACTAACAATGGTTTAAATTATACATAACATATTAATCATGATATTGAGCTTGGTAGACGTATAGAGTTCTGACATTGTAAACAAGGTCACTGTACTTTTACTGGGAGGCTTGTGCGCATGGGGTTTGTAGGCAGCATTTTGTAGATTTATCTTTCAACATTTAATCTAGAAGTTTCAATATGCACTGATTCACGGATCCGTGGGAGGACGATGGCTACAATCAGTATCAAACTTTAAAAGTTTAACTTTTTCTGTGAATAAAACAATATTGAAAAAAAGAAAAAACTTTAATCTAGACCATTCTGTAACTTGTGGCCAATAGTTTCGACTTCTTTTCGTTTTTTCTCTTTTCCTGCGTGTCTTTACTTAAGTTATAGTTAGTCTAAGTTATTATCGACTTATTATTTAAATTTCGTTACTAAATTTATGTATTTAGTCACTTGGAAAAATAGACCTTTGACCTTATTTGAATATGACATTAAAGCGTACACCATACACGGAACAACAGAATGTCAAGTTTTCTAATAATTTTCTTACAATATGTCAATGAGTCTTAAAATGGTTTGATGACATCAGTCTTCTGGCTAGAGGATGTTGAATGCAGTATTAAGTTTATTTAGAGGACAATGTTTTTTTTGTAATCGTGAAAATTCTTGTTTGCATCCAACAATTTGAGGAAAACCATTGTAAAATTTACGTCTGTTCATAAATGACGCGGTTGTTTTTTTATGTCGTATCAATGGTACGGGCCTCGATGTATATTGAAAAGCAATGGAATGAAATACACCAATTCTTATAATGACGACAGAACAGAAGATCTAGATTTAAAGTGACCTTCCCAATACACTTATTTTTATTTTGTAAAAATCCTTCACCACATTTTGGAACAATACATCTTTCGTCAAGTCGTATGGAATACAATACTGTTAAGACATATTTTTTATATGATGGCTCAATCAAGACAGCAAAATATTTCATCAATTCGCATGGCCATTTAAAAAGTTTTGAAATGAATATTCACAATAATGGCGACGCTAGTGTGAGATCGTTTTCTATTCGATGAGAATGTTTTGATTTTAAAATTGAGCAATATGGAAACGATAACTTAGAGGTTTGCGTAATATAATGGGATATTCAATATATATACATACTAGTTGTAACCCGCGACTTCGTTCGCGTGGACATAAAAAAAGTATCCTATGTCCTTCTTTGTGATATACAGTAAACTCCTTATCAAATTTTATCAAGATCCGCTCAGTCGTTTAGTCATGATGACGCGACAAACATCCAGACAGAGAGAAAAGGTTACTTCCTATAGTTCGCTAGATGGCGTTGATCCATTTTTGTACATTTTATTACGTTTTTATGGACTGACAGTTGTAATGTAGGGAGTTCTGAATCGCGCAAGCGACGTTTTTTCCTCGAGACGAACGTATTTATTTTTATAGCTCGAAGCTTTATTGGTCCTGATACGACTGATACTATATTCCTCTAAATTATAATATTAGTTATGATTAGGATATATAAAAGAGAGACCCCTTTTCTAGAAATCAACGCACAGACCAAACCACTCATGATAGAGACTTGAAATTTGAACCCAATACTCCTCAAACGGTCTACGTAAATAATGATAACAGATTTTGCGAAATTCCATATCTGAAGTAGTAAAATGGACCCGCAAATTTTGTATGGTAATAAAAAACTTTTTCCATGGTAATCATAAAATGGAAAGAAAGGCATGTTTCAGGATTTTTCTAAAGTCCATAAAGAGGAGGAGCTTAATTTACTGTAGCCTATGCGAGCGAAGCCGTGCGGGCAAGCTAGTCAGTTCTATCGTGTATAGCTATTTAATACTAGCTATATAAAACTAGCTCGTTTTTACAATTTTATCCGCATTTTCCTGTTTTTGCGAGATCAAAAGCATTCATCAATTCGACAGGGTTATTTTCTAATTGACCAAAAATCTTCTAATGCTAAATCTAATCTTCTAAATTCTACCTTCATCTAAGAAATATTCCAATAATATAGACAAATCTTTAAAAAATCATCTTCTTCATCTTTCTCATTTAAAACCGCGTTATGTTGTTCTCAGTGATGATCTTGCTTTGGGATAAAAAAAAAGATGTATCATTAAGTCATAAAATGTAAGAAAACTGAGAGAATTATTTGATTTAAAAGTAAACCTGTACTAGAAATTATTTCGAAAATGAATTATTATTCACAATTTTTTCTCTAAAGTAACAATATTATAATTTATATTACATATTACTATTTGTAAAATATGTTTTAAATTTATTTCGCTCTTGCTATTCTACTTTCCTTTCTGGAGAAGAATATCCTTTCATTATATTTTTCTGAGACACTCCCACATTATCTAGCATCTGTTCTGCTTTTTAATTTTAAAAAGGAAACAAACGTACATAATTAAAAAGAGACGGAGATAATTACTTTGCATTTTTATGATATGGTTGGAGATAGAAGCTTATTTAACATCTTCAAACTTTAGTTTATTTATTCTTCCAAAAAAATATTACATTTTTATATCCACTGGGCAATAATCACAAAAATGTGTTTAAAAATATTGGTTGTTGTGAAATTGTACGGATCATTTGACTGTAGACGAATGTTGCTTCAAGGTGCATTATCTCATCCATTTCCGTTGCTGTTATCTCACTGGTGAGCAAACAGTTTTTTCTATGCCACTAGACTTTTAACCTCGGCTTTCGGCTTCGCTGATCTTTATTATATCAAAAATAACATTTATAATTCAGACCAAAATCTTAAATTCTTGGCACCAGATTGTCTTGCACTGTAAACTGCACGACAATCTGGTGAGAATTTAAGATTTTGGTCTGAATTGTAAATGTTAGTACGAAGGTAACTTGTGGGACAGAAAACATTTTCTTAGATTTAGACGACTTACCTACTCAAAACAAACCAAACTCAAAATTTTGCCCGATTTTGATACTCTAGGCACAATCGATTTTTAGGGTTTCGTAACTCAAAAGAAAAAGAAAGCCTTACAGGATCACTTCATTGTCCGTCTGTCTGTCAAAGTTAGTTTTGTCAGGAGTGCGTCGATGTATCAAGTTGAAATTAAAACCAAATACAGTTTAAGGTTCCTTGGACCTGTAAAAAATCAAGCTTCTAAGTCATAGCAATAAAAAATACGCCCATTTATGCAGCATGTTTTGACATTCAAGTAAATCAAAACATATAGGGTACTTCCTTTGACCTACAATCATGAAATTTGGCAAGAAGCAAGGCCATCATCTTAATCATCATCATCAGCCAGAAGACGTCCACTGCTCAACATAGGCCCCTCCCTTAGAGCGCCAAAGCAAGGTGTTACAGAACAATTAAAGGAATAATTAACCTGAAAATCATTTATTTGTAGTTTGATATCACATAAAAATATTTTTATGCGACTATAAACTTAAATATTCAGTTGTCAACTAACAAATTAAGTTTGTACGGAAGCCTCGGTGCGTGAATTAGACACGCACTTGTCCTGTTTTTATTTGCTCAAACCAAACAAAGCCGTAAAGCCGTTTCCGGAGTTCCAAAACGGTATGTAGGGCAAAGAGTACATTAAAGAACTCCAGCATTAAAACGTAAATAAACTTTTACTATACCATAAACTTTCATTCGAACCCTTTGTTTGCTACTTTAAAACAAAAGAATCACTGATATTTACTCTTTATATTTGTTACGAAGCGCTAACAAAAAGCGTTTTATTTCCCATTTGTTTTGGTTGAAGCATGATCGAACTTTGTTGGTCAGTCATCGTTTTTTGCCAGTGACTGATTGGATTACTTCCATTTAGATTTTGTCATATTTTTTCTAGCTTTTCTATTCTTGTTGTATTTTATTTAGTTGTATAAAGCAGTTATTTACACATATTTTTTTGCAATCAATATAAGTCAGTCAAAGTCAAAATCAAAAATCTTTATTCCATAGGAATTTACATTCGCTTGGACACGTCACCTTAATATTAGATATAATATATCTACATTTACATTTGACATGCACCTGTTTGTATGCGCAGGTTCCAGACCTTAGTGTCTTTCAGATAATCACCTACTTTATAATATGCCTGTCTTGTCAGTGTATCTTTTACAATGTTCTTAAATTTTGTTTAATTTAAATTATGTATTGCACATGGGATTTTATTATAGAAATCAATACTACATATTAAGAAAGATTTGCTCACCCTGGTAAGTCTAGTATATGGAACTGCTATACCAATAATACTTATGTGGTCTCCATCAATTAGTACTTATTGATCAAAGAAGGTGGTACGTATATGTTGTTTTCACTATATGAATTAATCGAATCAAAAACGAATGCATTGTTTTCAGAAATCTCTATAATCTAATTAGAGCATAGTATTTTCTTTGGTTTAGAGTAATGTTATGGTACATCGCTGTCTGTCTGTTTGCGCATCTGCATCATAATTACAACTTTCGATGTTCTCTAAGTTTCACATTTTTTATGGCAACAGTAACGACCCGCTACACCGGTCTCAAGTTCTCGACTGGTTTCATCTGCTCATAAGTCTATAGAGAATAACTAGTAGCTATTTTGCAGTAATTTCTACATCTTGACGGCAAATTTGATTCTGTAATACTCGTTTTGTTCTAAATAACAAAGTTTTTTCGAAGTGATAATCGAGTGTTCCATATTTAGAAAAGCGACATACAACAAAAAGGCAATATCAATAAACTAAAAAAATCTTAACAATAATAAAAACAAAAACAATAATAACAAATCAGATAATCTTCTAAAATATCTGTCATCTGCCTCCGCCCGGGCTCTAATTGTGAAGGTGAAAATATCATCAACCCATCTTGCAACTACTTAATACAAAATTAAAACAAAAACCTTTTCTTTAAAAAAAAAAGACAATAGCGTTTTACATAACCTAATATCGAGACACGACACATAACAGTAGTGATCTCTTCTGCAGAGTCCGGCTCGGGAAGAATCACACCTTTGCCAGTTATTCAACCGCCAAGCAGTAGTGTGCAAACATTATTGTGTTCCGGATTTAAAGGGAAATGCTTCCAGCGTGCATTGCCACGCATAGTTTTGAACTGTGCTGTTCTAAATTCTGGGTGGCACTGAATTGTTAGGAGCAAGCGTGACAGTTAACATCGGGTGATCGACTTGCTCGTCTCGCCACCAAATTCCAGTAAAAAAAAATGCCCTGTGCACCCACAGCTCACCACCAGCTATGAGGGGGAATCCCGCAAGGCTTGATATCCAAGACTTTAAAATTGAAACTCCTTGCGTATGAAAAGAGATGCTGTAGCAATCGTATTAATTAATCTAATATAATGTAGTTTACACTCGTACATCAACGTCGAATACTCATTTATTATTGTTAACAATGACAGATCTAATAATAAATTAAGTCTGTTCTTGCCTTTATTACAGAACCCGATTTGAAGTTCAAAATACTCTAGGTATGAAAGTACTTTTAAATGCTGGCCATTGCTGGCAATCTCACTATCGAATACAACGTTGACACAGATCTGCTGTGCTGCAATAATTTTAATTTGTTTAAAAATTGTACTGGAACTGACTTATTTGATAATTTGCTTCTTACATTGGCTTTGGTAAAAATAATGGTAGCATATCTTTTAATAAGGTACACTTACATTATTCGTAAGAACTATCACATTTCTACGATTTCTCTGAATGTCTTTATTATAGCACAAATATAATGACGGACCGTAGCAAACTCTTAAATTCAAGGAATGTTTGATTTCAGGTTAAAGTTACGCAGAAGCAGCCAAATAGCAACGATGAGAAGTTCATCAGGATGCTCACCAAAGGCGACTTCTTCGGTGAAAAAGCTTTACAAGGGTAAAAACTCACGAATTTTATTCCCTAATACTTAAAACAAATGGCAACTTGTGATGCTTTCAAGTCCTGTTTTTCTTGTTTGTTATACTCAAGAGCATAACATTAAATTTAATAGTAAAATACCTTTTTGCGCTCATAATGTCACTGGCTTTCCTTAATTGACCATCCAGAAACAATTTTGCTACTTTTCTACTATCACATTCTATCACAACAAAATCAGAATTATTGGCAGATTTTTCGTCAAATCTGTTTTACGTTTAATTTGTTTTATGGATATTATGACATTTGTGATAAAATGAATGAATTTTTATGAGTAAAAACGAGATTTTATTAGATACACAAAAAACTAAAGATCGTCCAACGATTTTGATTAGCATTTCGATTTCAATAGATCTGCAGTGTCAATACGTTTTCCAGGGATGATCTCCGAACGGCGAACATCGTTTGCGACACGCCAGAGGGTGTCACGTGCTTGGTCATCGACAGGGAAACCTTCAATCAGCTGATTTCGACTCTCGATGAGATCCGTACTAAATACAAGGATGAAGGAGAAAGCAGAGCTAGGTAAGCTATTAACATCTGTATTTCCACACACGTAATCTTTACATTAGTAAGTCTTACTTGATTTTGTTGGGCTCAAATTTTGATGACAATATTTATAGTATTTTCAAGGGTGACATTATTGCATGAGATAAGAGCATTCTTTCTTTAACTCTGACTCATCGCTGACATTTCCTCTGTCAAAGTTCATTGCAATTATTATTAATCAAATTATTAATCATTTGCGTATTTGCACTTTTGTTGACTTTTAAAATATGTCAGAAAAACCAGTCATTTTGATTTTGAAATGTTCACCTGTACCTCGCTTTGAGTGAATATTTAATTTAATTTAGATAGTTGCTATGTTAATTTTTCAAGTTTAACAAGAAGCAAAGCAAGGATTGCAAAAACACCTTAAATTTTGAATAAGCTGCTTTGAAATATCTTATCTATATTTCAATGTTAACATTCAAAATGTTAAAGAAATAAACATAACTTGTTGCTAAATTTTAAATAATCGCTTCACGAAGAATTATTCAGTATCTACATTGCTTTATATTTTGTGTTTTTATTTTATTCGTGTGTCAAGTTCAGACAAAGTATTCCGCAACGAATTGCAAACACGCTATAACAGTATTGCAGTCAACAATAAAATAATAATGAACGCAAACGTATCTTGCCACACTATAACAAGTTTTTGTATCTTTGGTATCATTAATGAACGAGGTTAGAATATTGGCAGGTCAAATTATTTCGATGGAGTCCTTACGAGTTAATATTTTGTTACACTGTGAATCGAACATTACACTAAATTCAACACCCATTGTGAGACTTATCTTTTTGGTTAGTAAAACAATGGCCATTTTCGTATAACTGCTAATGAATAATGAAATTCACAATCATGATTTCACTATCTGATGCTTTTTGTTTCTGTTTTGGCAAACTATGGATGGCATTTAACAATGGTGAGTATTGCAATGATCGTATGTAAAATGACTAAACAAATGAAAATCGAAGAAGTTAAAAGTGAACATTGTACAATAGGTATTAGACACGTAGGTACGTTATAAATATTGAATGTGTCCAAGATATAATTTATAAAATTTTACTTTCTCCATGTCACAAATCAGTGGCAGTAAATTGCTAACTTTCATCAGTGCCTATAGAATTGTCTACCAAGATAAGATTGAAACCAAAACAATTATGTTTTCCCGCGGTTTTGTCACTGGTTGTGAAGTTAATTGTGAAATTTAATTTGAACAATAGGTGCTCCTGGTTAGTCATTAGATCCGTCTAGTAAAACCGTGAAAAATGTGTTTAATACATTAGAAAAACCTTCGACAGTAAATTGTAGCAATTGTTTAGTTATTTGTCTCGTTGTTGTCTTGACATCACTATAGTTTTGTGTAACTCACTTCAACTAACTATTTAGAATTTATGAGAAAAGAGTATTAAAAAGTTTCAGTCGACTTTCATTTTGCAAAGAATATATTTTTATATATCTGTAGTAATTGACATCGATTTAATCGTATCGTACTATTTAGGCTTTTTCAGAGATATCTCCGTCGATAATGATTTCGAGGTATCTACTTCGTCGTACGTAGCAAATTTTACTGCAATCATTGCTGACTATAGCGGGGTTGAGAAAGTGTGCGGTCATCATTCTGAGATCTTCGAAGATGCAACTGAATTACTGTGAATGATAATATAGATTTTTAGTATACGTTATCTTCTCAGTTTTATTTCTCCGAAATAATCTGGCGGACCACAATTTCAGCATCTTTTTCAATTTTTAAATGTGAGAAAAGGAATGGTCTTGGAATAAAAATTGTATATAGTTTATATTTTTTATATGTTTGGTTTTCAATTATGCAAACATTAATAGAGATGATTCTATCTTCTCTGATCAACGATAAAAAACCAGAGTACGCTATTTTCTCAATTTTTTTTTTAGTTTTGTGGTTTTCACTCAACAATATTCATTCAACTAATCAGTCTTCCGTTTTCCACAGACTAAACGAAGAATTCGCCAACTTGCGCTTATCGGATCTCCGCATCATTGCCACCCTTGGTATCGGAGGTTTCGGTCGCGTCGAACTAGTCCAAATCTCTGGCGACCCATCCCGATCATTCGCATTAAAACAAATGAAGAAGGCCCAGATCGTTGAGACGAGGCAGCAACAGCACATCATGTCGGAGAAGGAAATCATGTCGGAAATGAACTGCGAGTTTATTGTGAAGTTATACAAAACTTTTAAAGATAGGAAATATCTATACATGCTAATGGAGACTTGCCTGGGAGGAGAACTGTGGACTATCTTGAGGGATAGAGGTAAGTGTTTTTCTATTGTTGCGTATATCTATGAAAACAAAGATCTTTGCTGCAACTTAGCACGCCCATCTAGGTAAGCGGATGTCAACAAAATCAAAATAGTATGTGACAAAGTTCACAGAACATGGCGGTATATAGGTAGAGTTTTGTATTTCTTCAAAATGATAAAACCAGTCACAATCTGTTCACCCTGTACCTATTATTTCAAGACTTGTATTGTTTCGAGTGTTGATTGTGTAATATTGGTGAATTATTATCCATCAATTGCTCGTTCACGTGCGGATATAAAAGTTTTAACAGTTCTATGACGTCGCAGTCCCATAGAACAAATAGGAAATACCACACGAGTGTGGGCAAATCATTGAATCGTCCTTTTCGTATTGTTTCCAAAACTCTGTGAAAGCTTTCATTAAGGCATCCTTCACTAATTTTATGCATGACTAGAACTAGAAATTAACTTTAGACTATGTCTGAAACTTGTTTTGGTTGTGAAATATTATTATACTTCATTTTAAATATAACAAGACTTGTTACTGCCTAAATAAGTACATTATATGCGTGGAGCCAAAAAGAGGCGACATCAATCATCAGCAAGTCTGATTTGCATCTGGTTTTATATAGCCAAAGTTTCTTTTCATCAGCCTATAAACATCCCTCTACTAGAATGTCGGCCTACCCTCGAAAGGTGATCGGGCCAATCGGCCACCACGCTGGCCCAGTGCGGATTAGCGGATTCACATACGCCACCGAATTTCTTCTTTGGAAATATGCAGGTTTCCTCAAGATGTTTTCCTTCACCGAAAAGCCAGTGCGGTATATTTCCGTACGTCGATAGATAACTCTTTATTGTTCACACCAGAAGTTACATGCATAAAACACTACTTAAAACTAGTGTAACAATTGGTGGCCTTATCGCTTAAAGCGATCTCCTCCAGGCAACCTTAGCATGGAGAGGATTTATAAGGAAGGGGTAAGAGACGGGGTACGTAAGTTCCAAAGAACTTATTGGTGCTCAACGTGCTCATAACGCGCTCCCAGTGAACTACCACGACTAAAGGACTCTGTTTCTTTAATGTAGTTTATTTCATTAATTTCAGGACAATTCGACGATGCTACGACGAGGTTCTACACTGCTTGCGTAGTTGAAGCCTTCCATTATCTACACTCTAGGAATATAATTTACAGGTAAGACATGTATAAACCTTAACCAGCTAAACGAGCCATTCCATCTTTATGTTCTACACAATACAAAGTGCACTGGCGACGTGAACTCACACCTAGCAATATAGCGTCGGATCCCGACAACGACTGAGCTAGCACAAAAATCTTTAAAATAATTATTTGCGCATTGATTTTATTTTGTTAGTTTTTGACCGACCGAAGCGAAGGTCTCAGAGTTTGCTGGGACAAAACGGCATTTGTATGTATGTTTGTATGTTTGTGTGTATATTTGTCCGATGATAACTTGCGAACCGTTGATCCGATCTTCATGAAAATTTGTAGGCTAATAGTTCATTTCAATACAATTTTTAAGTTCGAATATGAGCTGAATCGCTCCAGGGGTAGTGAAGATTTGGGGTTGCGAGGTCTCAGTTCGGCGCGAACCACTAGTATATATAGTGTAGATGAGCTAACATATTTTTTTTTTCTTTACAGGGATCTGAAGCCAGAGAACCTCCTACTCGACTCGAAAGGCTACGTGAAATTAGTTGACTTCGGTTTCTCAAAGAAACTGCAGGCTAGCCGGAAGACCTGGACCTTCTGCGGGACGCCGGAGTACGTAGCGCCGGAGGTCATCATGAACCGGGGGCACGATATCAGCGCCGACTATTGGTCCTTAGGTCAGTTGACAATTTGCGTTTTTTTTTTCTTTTCTGCTTGCTTCAATTTCCTGCTTATACAGGGTAACTTCTTAAGTAATGCGCAGAATTGTGTTGAAATATAAAGGATACCTATTTTTTGGTTTTACCCACCTTGGTACTAAATTATCGAACTTCAAATCAAAGTAGCTACAGAAAGAGCTGTAGTCATAGTCACTTTATTTGTGATTGTACTACGAACACCTACGATACGTGTAGGTGACTACATCGCCTCTTCTCGCTGCAGCGAGAAGAGGCGATGCTTCGTGCGTATCTTTTTACCCGACTGCCCAAAAAGGAGGGTAATGTTTTCGTGGTCGACAAATTAATAAATGCAAAAAATATGGTATTTTTTATTGGTTATATACATATAAGTTCTATTAACGATTATATATTATATATTAACGCAAAAAATACCATATTTTTTGCATTTATTTTTTGCACTACTTTAAATGTTACCTTGTATGCTGTGCCCGACAGGGTCCATCTATACGAAACTTTGTACTATGACGATTATGTTTTTCCACCTAGTACTTTATGGAAACAATATATAATCTGAATCTATATTTTTCAGACTTTTTTTTTTTGACAAAATGTAAAATCCGCAGTGTGTTGTGAAAATGAACAGGGATTTTCTATAGTATAAAATTTAAAATGTTTAGTAGCAATTTTCATGTTGATATTTTGGCAAAGGCATCTTAAGGGACGGGTATTTTAACGAAGGAAATTATGCTTAACACAATAAATATCAAAAAGAATATTGCTAAATATAGTGCCATTTAAGCACTCAGGGCTTACTAGTACGAACTCACTTAAGACCATGTTTAATGTTGTTGACTGCCCTGGTGGCTCAGTTGGTAGTGAACCTACCTTCTGTGTTTGGGGGCGTGGGTTCGATTCCCATCTAGGACAAACATTTATGTGATGAATATTTGTGTTTGTTCTGTCTGGGTGTTAATATCTATATAAGTATGTATTTAAAAATATCTATGTACGTATATCAGTCTCTGGCAGCCATATTACAAGCTTTGCTTAGTTTGGGGTCAGATGACCGTGTGTGCAATAATGTCCCAGATATTTATTTATGTTTATAATTCCAGGTGTGCTAATGTTCGAATTACTCACCGGTTCACCACCCTTCACTGGCACCGACCCAATGAAGACGTACAACAAGATACTTAAAGGCATTGACGCAGTGGAGTTCCCACGTTGTATAACTAGAAACGCAGCCAACCTTATCAAGAAACTCTGTAGGGATAACCCTGCTGAGAGGCTGGGATACCAGAGGGGTGGCATCACTGAGATTCAGAAACACAAGTGAGTAATCATTTATTGTTAATCAGCTGAATAGTTCATAGTATTTATTCATAATAATTAGTTACATGTCATGTCAAAAGAAAATAGTTTATTTTTTTAATAGCATTCAATTGTTCAATAAAATAGCTAAAAGACGTTATCGCATTCGGAAGGCACGCCGCAGGACGTGGGTTCAAATCCCAACATGAGCTTGAGCTGCTTCATCATGAAGAAACTATAGCGCATCCTATGCAGATGGTGGTTACTTTCTAGAACTCTGCTAGTTAACTACCACCAAGTTGAAAATATGTTGCTAGTTCCGGCAGCTATCCCAACAAACAAGCAAATTTATATTGACCGTAATCCGAAACCACCACAAGAATCTAAAAACTAATATGCTTTCTACCTGATGTACCCTAGTAACAAAGTAATTATCTGCACTGTTTTAACTTGGTTATTATCATTCTAGATGGTTCGATGGATTCAACTGGGAAGGCCTCGCCACGCGGTCCCTAGAACCCCCAATAACCCCCACGGTGAAATCCGCCGTCGACACTCACAACTTCGACCAATACCCACCGGACGGCGACGAACCACCCCCAGACGACCTATCAGGCTGGGATTCTACCTTCTAACCTGCTCTTTATACGTAGGAGGAAACGAGACAGCTATAATTTTGTTAGCTAGCAGCGCGTTTGATCAAAGATTATAGACGCGTCACGTCAACGAAGCGATTAGGTGATTTTTCATAACGAATGTTTTTAGCCTAAGTGAGAGTTACTGTTGTTTTGTATAAACAATCAAATAAACTTTGTGTTAGAAATAATAATAAAAACAGTTAACTTTCAACCAACGTTGGCTTAACTTTACTTAATGTATTATGACGTCCAGATATTGATAGGACGAATAAATTTTCTCAACTGGATGTGTTTGTTCAAACCACATAATACGTGAACATTATAACAATAACAAAATTAGATAGAACTCTAAATACTACCACGTTTCACACAATTTGGTGTAAAGCGGAAGAGGCAAGTAAACTCTAACTTGTCTCTTGAACTAATTAATTTAAAAAAATAATAGCACTCCGCTTTTGGTACCCTGGAATGCAACTGTATGCTTCTGAATCTTATTATGAATAATAATAAAAAAATATAATAATAGACATAAAAATATATATATATATACCAAATCAAATCAATCATTTCGAAATTTCAAAATAATCTTTGTACAAAAATATAGTAAAAACAAATTAAAAACGTATTAATTGCTTTTAAAAAACTCGATAGAATTTCAGCAAATTATGTGGTTAGAACAGTCAACAAATCTATGCCATTATTTTAGTTGTTAACTCTTGCCAGTTGTTTATCAACTGTTAAACCTGGCACAGACTACAGAAGATTTGTACTAATTTAATAAAAACGACAATTTACTTTCTGCGCTATATCGGTAGTCTGTGTTAGTTGTTTAGAGCTATAAAATGTTTACAATTTTTCCTGATAAGTTGACACAGGTTTTGGTTTGGCTATAAGACAAAAACTCGTTTAACTTATCAACTTAGGTCAATTGTTACTTTATATTTATTGTAAATAGAACTTGTAGCTATTAATATTATGTCTCAACATCAAACTTAATTTTATAAGATTGTAATCAATATTTTTGTTATCATCTCGGATATGCAATACTATTTATGTCATTTGTATATTGTATGTTTTTTTAAAGAAAATAACTTTAATTTCATTAAATTCTAAACTGATCAAAAACCACGTAATAGGCAATTGTGTTCATCGTTCATATTAAATTTTAGTCTATAGAATTTCATTATGTTAGTCTATAGAATGCCAAAATATTGTTACCACGTTTTTTAGGTATTTCACGTCAAACCTTTTTGCTATAAGTTTTTTAAATTGGTATTCAGGAAACTCCATAGAAATAAAAAAAGGATAGACTAACAAGGGAACTAACTCATTTTGAAAATTAAACATTTTGAGAATGCCGACATAAAAATTAATTCATAAAATTTTGTCAATAATAAAAGCAGGGCCCTTCCGTGGCGTGCTTATCGCGACGATTGTTAGGTTCAGCTGCCAACGCTGCGCGACTGTGAATCGTACCGCCGCGCCATAAGCTCCACGGTCGCGCAGCTTCAGTGGCTGAACCCAACAATGATCGCAATAAGGACTTCACGGTACCGGCCAGCGACTTGTAATAGTTGGTACGGGCCCTGTGAACAAAATTAATTCTACCTGTAAACATTTAGCTACATTAGTATGCCTGTAGTAATATAATGTTACCATAGAAAAATTATACGAGAAAGATGATGATATCATACAAAATGTGTACCCCGAAAAACAGCATAAAACTAGATGGCGCATGCGTATTTAGTTAGATAATGTTTAAACCGCTATAAATGTCGATGAAAATATGGTTAATATCGAAACATGGTCAATACCATGTTACCACATTGTCACATACCAATGTATGTGACCGCAATTTAAGGTTTAGTTCCAATTAGATTGCAAAATACGATGTAAAAAATATGTTTTCAGAAATAATGTTTCAACGCCATTTCTTAAGAAACAAGCGTGTCTTACAAAAAAAAAAAAATAGTTTTACTGATATTACTAATGCAAAAATATTCTTATGAACTTATGTTGTTGTTTTTGTACCATCACGAATGAGATATCTGCGGTGTTTCAAGTAGAAATTGTGACGATGATTTCGCAGTTTAAAGCATCGGGTTACGAATCTTTCTATGGTCATTGGCATTCTTCTTTTTATAATTTCTCTATGATATTACGTAATTTTTGTAAATGTTCTTAGTGTAAGAAACTAGAGCCACTAAAAATATAATTCTGACTTGAATTTCATTTAATTTCATCATCATGACATTATTTGTCAAATATTTTCATTTATAGTGATACTATTAAATATTAAAATAAGTCTTCCACTGAAGTTTCTATTATTAAAAATCATTCTGTAAATAATAATCATCATTTAATGATAACCAATTATAATGAATTGAGTAGTTAGTCAATGAAAAATTGTATGAATTCAAATGTTTTTAAAAAATCTATGATTTAAGAACAGTTATTTTTGTAATCTTTAGTCTTAGAGAAATTTTAATGAAAAAATATATTTTATTTGAAATAGATTTTGCTGTTTCGATCTTCCTTGTTTTGAATTCATTCTAGCGCAATCATTTTACTTCGAGATAGCTTTGTGTAAAAAAAAAAAACCTGTAAAAAAATTGTAAAGTAATTGCACGGTCCAAGCTGAAATAATTAAGCGGATAGATCATAGAGCTAATAATTTCAAACAAAAAAAAAAACCTCCTCTGAAAAAAAATGCACTATCGAGGTGATCAGATCATCCCGCAGTGACTGAAGACCCTTGTCTTCTGGCACTGGCATTCTTCGGGCGACCTCTTTGTCGAAAATGGACTTACCTAACTGGATAGTCTGTCCAAGGTAGTTATAATGGTCAACGACTTCAAGCGCATCGTTTGGGAACAGCATGGGCATTTGACATGATTTTCGTCTTGTCCATGTTCATTTTAAGACCCACCTGTTGAGAAACGCTACTGAGGTCGCTTAGCATAATATATTATTTCGTGTCCTCTTGCGACTCTGCCATTATTACTATATCATCGGCAAAATGTGAGTCATGTATTCGCCATTAATATTTAAGCCGAATCCATTTCAGTCAATGAGCTTGAAAACGTCCCCCATAATGCGGTCATGAACAGTTTTGGAAAAATAACATCTCCCTGTCTCACGCCTTTCTGCAATTGGCTTGGCCTCGTGCTCTCGTCCTGTAACCTGATTGACGTGTGGCGTTCCTGTACAAACACTTCATCACCTCTATATACCTACCTATAGTCGATATGACATCACTAAAGGGACTGTAATACTGCCCAGGTCTCGATGGAATCGAAGGCTTTTATTCGGGGTATAATCGGGGTAAAACCGCAAGGCGAAGCTAGTCAGGCTATAAAGCAAATCAAACTCGATAATATCTCTCCCAGACCAATTCAACCGAAAGCCCACATGGCCCTACAGACACCACAGTCATAAACGTCAAGATTTCTATAAACCTAATCAGTTTTATTGAAATGCCAATACGAGGGTCGGACCCCTGCGGAACTGAATAATCCAGTTAGTCTCGGGAAGAATGATCATCGCGCGAAAACACCTAAGTCACTTCCTCGCCACACGGCTGCCGGCTTTATTGATTGATTTGATTCATCATCATCAGCGGCTTTTTATAGGCCACTGCTGGGCATAAAACTCTCCCAAGGCACGCCACTCAACCCGAGAGCTTTTTTCTTCCACCCACCGCCAGCTGTCCTAAGCACATCGTCACACCGTCTAGTTTCAGGGCGTCCTACGCTACGTTTGCCGATTCGCGGTCTCCACTATAGAACACGTCTACCCCAATGGTTATTGGTTCTACGACAGATATGGCCGGGCCACTGCAATTACAGCTTGCTAATACGCTGAGCTATGTCGGTGACTTCTCCGTGAGTTCCCGAATTACTTCGTACCGGATATGGTCCCTCAAAGAAACACCAAGCATAGCTCTTTCCATAGCTCGCTGAGCAACTTTGAACTTGTGGACCACTCCTCCTGTCAGTTCATACATGTACGGTATGTGTGAATGTTCAATTGTTCATACATGTACTGTTAGTTCATTCATGTGTCTGTGATTTGATTCATACGTATAGGCAAACTATAAATACTTCATCGACGTTAACGTTGATGATATCACCATTCATAGTTTGTAGCGGTCATGATGATGATGATTATCTTTTCGACGAAACCGTCGTCACCAAAAATCTGATGTATACTGAAAAATGCTACTTAGTTCCTACTTGTCCTTACTTCCTAAAAAAAACCGTGTACATACTTATATTCCTTAAGGTTCTTTGGGCTAATTCAAAACTTTTTTCTTTATTTCTGTTTCTTTTAGTATCCTCGAGTTGTTTAATGTAGCTACTAATAGGTTTTGGTCAAATAGAACTTTTAGGAATGCTTAATTTTCGGATATCTTCTAAGAACTAAACAACCCGAGGGAAATAATCTGAGCCCTGAAAAGAAGGCCGCAGCTTTGGACTCAAATTATGAAGTGGATATTGAGATTCACGAATAAGTTGATTTTACTATGAAAACTGACGTGGTTTTGATACATTTTGTTTTAATAAAACGGGAATACTCACGTTAAATTGAGTCGGTTATTCCGACTATAGTTTCGATCACATTCGGTGACCTTTATCAATGAATGCTCAGCGAGACACGCGCGCGTCTTCGTCTTGCCTTGCCTTGTCTTGGAGTGCAAGACCGAATGTGATCGAAACTATAGTCGGAATAACCGACTCAATTTAACGTGAGTATTCCCGTTTTATTAAAACAAAATAAGTTGATTGTTGGTTGAGTACAAAAAACAAACAGTTGATATATAAGAGTCTATGTGAATCTGTGATCACGTCTAGATTGAGGATACACACAGCAAGAGAGAGGCCTATATCCAGCAGTAGGATAAAGAAGGCTGTGGATGATGATGACCTCTTAAAACATCAAAGGTGTGTAAGTGTAAAAGGTTTTCATTAATTCACCAGCATAATTCGAAATTTTCTGTGGGTCCTAATTAAGAAAGACCTTCGTTACACTGGCACGCTTGTTGTTTTGTCCCCTGAACGAGTTTACGTGCTCAAAGGGATACCTTTACAGAATAATCAAATCTAAACGACAACCCCGTAAAAGGGTCCCAATTTAGGGGTTTTGTCCAGTTTCTTTCAGTAATAATATTTATAAAGGGAATAGATACTGAGAAGTGCTAGTGAAAGGTACTATTGAGGTGAGATAAAGATTAGAAAGGTGAATATAAAATCACATCAAAATAGATCCCATGACTAGGTTAGCTATATTCGTATAGCTAACCTATGGTATGGTATGGTTATTTTGTTCACAGACAATAAGCCGTTTTGTATTAAAATTTCATTAAGTCATTCAGAATAACATAATATAAAAAAATGGATGATATGACTACGGAGCGTAGCAAAACATGCTACTAACTGCATTTTTTTTGTGATTTAATCAAATCTGTAACCGAAGCGGCTTAACCGATTTTGAAATGTAATTGTGATTGGTTTCGTCTCAAGAAGATAGATTATGTTTTATGGTAATATAATAACACAAATAGGACATCGCCTGCAAAAAATAATTAAAACCTGCTTATAATAATCACAATTGTATATTGAACCCTGGGAAGTACGAGCGCCAATCATATGCGAAGCTCAACAGTTTTGAAAGCGGTTAGGATTGTTGGTTTTTACATTAATATTTAACTAAAAACCAACAAAATGTAGCCAACTCTATCTACACTTACCTACAAACTTTAGCCGAACAAACTTTACCCACTTCGTTTGTGTTCAGGTGACAAGCTATTTAAATTTCACAGGGGCTGACGTGTTTATTAATTATTAATCATTTACACTCGCGGGTGCGTGTGTGCGTGACCTAGAATAGACGTGTCACTTCCACGTGGATTAATCGGGTTTGGATTAATATTACAATAACTAAGCTAGAGGGGGAGAGATGTGACATTTATGTAGATATGGTGAATCGGAAGTATAATTATCAGGCAATGTTTCACTTGCCCTGAGGCTGGGGCACTAGAATACCGCATTTGGTACCTGTAGTCTTTTTGTGAGCCTACTAAAGGATACCTCTGAGCTCGGGGGTGGTTAGAGATGGGGCTCTAACCGTCTACCTAAATGAGCCCGGGGAGGGAGACTATGTAGAGTGGCTGAAGTTGTTAGAGGCGTCTCACGAATGTTCGTAGCTGTCCCGGGAGCAGATAAAGCGCGGTGCTGAAGGCACCGGTGCTTTCCATTAGAGATTCCGGAGCCCTCTGTCGAGCACCAAGACAGGCCGCCGGGGGGTTATAGTCAGTTAATCCCACATAGCATCCCAAAGCAATCACGTTTCCGTGAGACTTCCCACTCAATAAAAAAAATCAGTGCTTCTCACCCCGCTCTTACACGAACAATTTTATCAGCAATTATTCCTCGCCAGCAATCGCTGGATACAATAAAGCACTTAGTGGAGAAATCTGGTTGAATTCATCGCAAAAGTTTCATCTTAATTGTTGCATAGGTATTTTATATTGCTGTATGTCGCTAAAATCAATAAATTCGATGTCCTGCCTGTCCTGATAAGTTTAATAACATCTTCTATAAATCTGCTCAATATAGCGTGGTCGTGTCTCTAGCAACAACATAGCTAGTTAAATAACATTTTTTATAAATCAGCTCAATATGGTCATGGTCGTGTCTCTAGCAACAACATTACATTTTGGTACACAGTGAAGTGCTTGATGTAGACGTAATATTGCCCAGGCTATAATTATGCTAATTTAAATGCAGTTATATATTGCTAATTTATATTTGTAAGAGCACTTTGAAATAAAATTATGTTTATCATTGATTCCCCTCAATGGTAGATTTGAGAGCAGATAAAGGTATCCGCGGAGCCGAGCTTTGGAACCAAGTAGACGGAACCCTTGTAATTACGAAATTACTTTAAAATTCCTTACATTTTTTATGATACATTACTCAGCAAAAAGAGATTATCTCAGGTAGCGAGTAACGAGCGTAGTGCGTTGCCGTGTATGGTTTTAAAAAGTTCAAAACTCTGGGTGGCACTGAATATTTATGGGCAAGCGTGACTCTTTCAATCAGGCGAGCGACTTGTTTGTCTCGTCAATTTAGTGACAGAAAAACACTTAAATTGTATAAAATGTATGTGAAATTTAGAAAGTACGTCAGTACATTTTTTCCACTCAACACCAAAACGGCTGAGCAGAATTAGATGGAATATAATATATTAGGAGTAGCTTAAAAGTCAGATACACAGGTACACACATATTCCGGAGTCCATAGAAAGGCGTGAGAAACCACGAGGCACAGCTAGTATATTATTGAAGGTAACTAGAGTTTGTACCTAATGAGCAATTTAAAATCCTTCAATAGTAACGTTTTTTTGAAACAAACAGTTTATCTTCATTTTACTCATCAAAAAATTTTAATATCGTTTACGATAATGATACAATGCGATCAACATTTTGCAATAATTATGGTAAAAGTAGTTGTAAATATTAATTTACCTAACCTATTACACAAAAAGAGCAGAAAAAATCGCTTCATCCATCTTAACTTACAGTTTTCCTCGAAGTAATACTAAAAGCCGATCAATTATTTAAAGCGCCCTCTCGATCATCTTTTTCTACAGTTATTTTCTTTGTTCTCTTTTTTTAATAGGTCTCACGTAACAAATCATTTATAATTTTAATAAAACGTAATATTCACGGTAAATTGGGTCGGCTATTCCGACTATAGTTTCGATCAAATTTGGTGATTCACGGATTTTTATAAGCATGACCCGCGTGTTACCGTTGCTTTGCACTCCAAGCAACAACAACTTCCACTGCTTGCACCACAGAAAAGCACAGAAAAGAGAAATATATTAAAAAAAAACTTATATAATTCTAATAAATTAGTTTTTTTTATATCACTAACTCTCTCAGGGGTGCACTCTTGAGAGAGTTAGTGAGAGAATGACAAGAGACGGAGTAGTCGTCTCTTGTCGTTGTTAACTGTACTTACACTACACAAAAATGATAAGGCACACACACCATACTCAATCATGACACCAATATATTAAATAATTAAAATGTTTCAATATAGCTACGACATTTCGTAGCTATCTTTAAATAGAATATATAAGTTATATTCATTCTCATTCCATAAGTTAATTTTAGTTTTTCTAAATTATATTAAATTTAATTAAATAAATTTCTAATTTTATTATAGGGTAAAATAGTATAATTATGAACAATGGGAGAAGGCTGTGGTTCCCGAAACACTCTTTTTTACTAGTTCGGAGCCAGTGGATTTAATCGGTTTTTGTGTTAAATCCGTCCAAATAAAGAATTTGTATTTGTATTTACTTCCAAGGCGTTTTACCACAAACCCCTATAAGAAAATTCTACCGGTGGCTCTCTGTCTATTGAAGAGACCTTATCCCAGCCGTGAATATAATCTCCAAGGTCGCGCTACGACGTAGACAAATCTCTACGGAAATATTCCAACAATTTTCATACCTCACTATTCTTCATACTTCTTAAATATTTTAGAAGCGAAATGTTGTTAGTGAGTTAATTAGTAAGTACATTATATTGTACGTAAAGCGGTTATTAACTGTTGGCACTGTTGGCAGTGGCTGGAAATGAAATGCCAAAATCCAACATCTTTTCTACTTCTATATTGTGTTATTTTGAGGTGAACGTAACTAACAAAAAAAAAATAAAAAAAATTGACTATATGTCGAGATTACACAGATATTATGTTAATGCATTTTCTTTTTTATATTACTGTACTTTTGGTTCCCCGAGACAAATTGAACATAAGAAAAAAAAAAACTTTTTTTTTTTTCTTTTTCCTCCTAAGAGGATTTTGGCGTCGCACGTCTTATGCATTTGCCAGTGTCAAGTATACATATTTATTCTCAAGTTTAGTTAGATATAATCAAACAAGTCATAGTCACTGTCAAAGTCGAGCAAAGCAAGTCACGGTCAAGTCCTAGTCGTGCCCCAGTAAAGTGGTGAAAACTTTACTAGATCCTTCTATGGAGTTTTGGAAACAACACGAAAATTCACGTTTCACGACATTATACCATTCACCAACACTCGTACATGTTCACGAACTCTTAACGGGTAAAAATTCACAGTTTTTACATATTAACACTCGAAATAACACAAGTAATGGAAAATAATATAATGACGCGACATGATTTCTTCACGTTCCCGCCAAAACTCATAAGAAAAATTATAACACTATCAAATTTGACAACGAGGAGAAACAAAAGGAGCCGCTACCTAGTGGTAGTATACCACACATTGACAAATATTAACAGTTTCAGTCAGATGCCTTACTTATTGACCGATACACATTACATGATTTTTTGTAGTGGTAGGGCTCTCTTGCAGAGTCCGCCTGGGGAAGTACCACACCTTTGCCAGTTATTCAACCGCCAAGTAGTAGTGTGCAAGCATTACTGTGTTCCGGATTGAAGGGCAATGTTACCAGCGTAATTACTGGGCATACAGAGATTAAACATCTAACATCTCAGGGTGACGAGCGCAGTGCATTTCCGCGCATTGTTTTGAACTGTTGAAGTTCAAAATTCTGGGTGGCACTGAACTGTTATGGGCAAGCGTGACGCTTAACATCAGGTGAGCGACTTGCTCGCCAAGTCAACGAGTAACATAAAAAAAAAAAAAAAAAAAAAAACGACATTACTTATTCTCAATACGATTGATTTTTTGTGAATTATGGACTAAATTTTGGCCTTTTTTTTCATTTTCCGTTTTCAACTTTCGAACTAGATAACTTATTAATTAGCTAATTAAATTAAATTATATTATAAATTTTCGATATGTGAAAATAAAGTTACATGTTAACGAAGTAAAAAATGTTTAAGGTTTTTTTTTTAATTTTCTGGTTAGTATACCTACAAAACAATCAATCAAAGAAAAATAAATATTCTAATTTGCGTAGAAAAGTACCGAATGCACGCATCGCACCAACCGCATGATAGCTTCATTCAATCGGATCACTTGCAATCATTAAACAAAAGTGGTAATTTTCCGATGTGTTTGAAGCCACATCGAAAATAAGAGGCCTACCCTTTTTTTTACGAATAGTAGGCCTCCTATTTTCCTATTCTTTTTTGTATGTACGAAAGAAGTAAAGAATTTATTTAAAAATTCTAATAAACAAATTATAACTTTAAGTAGTTTTGCGTACAGAGTTGCCTCGAAACATATCTGTTAGCATATTTTCAGGTGCTTTTTAAACTCAAGGACCAAATATTCTACTATTGACTTTTGTATGAAAAACGCTTAAGTTTGATTTTATTTGTCGAAAGATTAAAGTTACACTTATGAATAAGGTTTACGTATATCAGTCTCTGGCAGCCATATTATAAGCTTTGCTTAGTTTGGGGTCAGATGACCATGTGTGCAAAAATGTCCCACATATTTATTATTATTATATTCGTAGTGTAAAAAAAGGCTGATTCAGTACAGAAATAAACGGCTATATCTTATCTCTTGCGTATTGAAACACGTTATAAGTCAAGACAGCTCTACAAGCGTGCTTTAACCAATATTATTAATATTTTGAATTAATATAGAAACAAATAAAAAACCAAAGTCACTGTGGAATTGTTTATTTACACGTAGATTAAGATGGAACCAATCCAAAACCAAACGCTTAGACTCACACAAACCCCGGCATGTACCTTCCCTGCAGGGTAATCGCTCTCGAAGGGTGATTACTACTGATTAGGCCTATCTATCACGCTAGCCTGTGCGGATTCACATATGTCACCGAATTTCTTCTTCGGACTTATACAGGTTTCCTCACGATGTTTTCCTCCAGAGAAAAGTCAGTGATATATCAATACGTCAGTTCCAAAGAACTTTGTAGAACGTACCTTGTTAGGCGGGAAACCGTAAGTATACAATACTAGCTGTTACAATACGCGCGACTTCGTTTGTGTGGATCTTTTACGAAAAAAAGTAACCTATGTTCGTCTCCTATCCTTAAGCTATATCTATGAAAAATTCAGATCTATCCGTTTGGCCGCTTAGCCGTGATAACGCGACAAACACCCAGACAGAGAGACAGATTGACAAAGAGACAGATAGAGCGACAGAGCTTCGCACTTATAATATTAGTTAGGATAAATGCCAAGTCCCGTTCTGATTTTTTATATTTTTTTACTATAGCCAAAACAAAACAACTAAGTTCTATGAACAAAAGCTTGTCTTTCTTCGTAGTAGCCCCTAGATCACGCTCTAGTAGAGTGACATGCGATTAAGTTTCCATCGAAGCCCTACGCTGGCCCCTTTACGGTAAGTGGAACGGAATTGAATTTATTTTCCATGCACAGTGTCTGTGTACTGCTGGTTTGTATATATTTAATGAGCTTTTATAAGACTAGATTAAAAACTAGTAACAATATATTTGGGTTAACATTATTTAGTAAACTCGTAGTTACTTTACAGGGTACAGTTTCTCTATAATTCATACTCATTTATTTTTAACCAGAGGTTTCCGGTTAGGCTGCGTTCACACAAGCGCGATTTTTTCAAATTCAAATTCAAATTTATTTATTTTCAAATTTCAAGTACATTGCAATACATTATATGACATCTGAACAATATAAAATAATGATGTAGCTTGTTGTACGTGACAATGTCGTGCAGCACCTACACTAAGAGTAATCTTGTGTCGTAGGTAGCTGCATGTCCTTCGAGAGTTTAATTACTTAGTGGTGAATGCGTACTGGATTTATTTAGTGATTTCTTGACATGGTAAGTGTTCATTTTAATACATTACTTAATTTTATATTTTTACATACAAAATATTACAATGTTCGTATTAATTGAAATGATAATGTTATTATTGTGTGTATTGTATTATAAAATTATTATTATTAATAGCAGTAGCAAAAAATGTTAGTGTAGTTTTTAATTTTCTGCGCGACACTACGAGCTGTACGCGAGGAGTAAGCGGCGCGCGGCTTATGGCTAGGAAACTTATATATGTATAGTTTATTTCTTTAACGTAAAGTACATTCTCTATCGATATTAAACTACCGGACTAGTCCCATCTGGCTCAGTGGCCCGCACCGGTACCAGGGCGGCTGGGAAAAAAACTTCCATCGGCCCCGTTGATATGGACGCCAGGGCCGGAGCACACGTTTCTCGGGATTCTGCCCCGGTAACGGGGGTGGATAGGGAAAATAAAGTGGCATCGTCCCCGGTGATATTAATACTATAGTCAATAGTAATAAATAAAAGGACAGCTAGGTACTGTTATAATTAACAACAGTATATATCATTCATTACGAAATCAACTACGCGCGCACGTTCAGCGCCAGAATAGCAACCGCTCCGCACACGCGTCGCCAGCACGCGGCGCCCGCGCTGTCTCTAATCCTCCCGCGGGATTCCCAAATCCCCCGGATATTTGGTTGTCACCCATTAGAGCAGCTGTTCACTCTGAGCGGAAGCGATGGGTACGCTTATGAAAAGCTTATGAAAAGCGAACGCGATCGGTGCACGTTGATATCGTGTCATATGAACGCGCTCTTACTGATTTGAATTACAATTTTGAGTACACATTACCATAGAAATATTTAACCAATAAATAACAGCTGAAGGTGAAGCAAGCTGTAGCTGAAGTGGCAATGGGCAGGCCACATCACTCAAAGAACCGATAACCGACGGGGAAGAAAGGTTCTTGAGTGGCGACCACGAACCGGATTTCGAAGCGTAGGCAGGGCCGACCGACTAGGTGGACCGACGACATTGTGAAATTCGCGGGCGGGTGGATGCAAGTGGTACGTTGTCGGTCGGCGTGGCGGTCTAAGGGGGAAGCCTATGTTCAGCAGTGGACGTCTTCTGGCCGATAATGTCATGTATGTAACAATTTAGATTAAAATAATTGTCATTATCAAAACCATAATAACAATAATTAAATGAAAAAAATACTAATTGTGCTAAGAAAAACAAAACAAAAAGGTAAATAGGAACACGCATACTTATATACTCCGCAAAAACATTTCCTCCTTCTTGGGCAGTCGGGTCAAAAACAGCCCTGTGAGACTCCGAAATAAAGTTTGTCCAATTATTATTTTTTCCTTTTCCCGAAAATGTCGTCTAAAATGGGGTGCACAAATTTATTAGTAAAGGCAATAAAACGTAGAAATGCCGCAGTGCTTTCAATGTACTATATAATGCAGCAAGTGTAAGTGAAACAGGACCTGACAGATAACTATTGAAACGTAAAAGATTTTGAAAACTCAATACATACAAACACAGACTGACCGACTGTACCCGTTTTTGGGCTCACACTTCGCTATTTAAACTTATTTTGCTTATTCATGAATTTGTAGTAGCCAAAATAACTGTATTGCCACCAAGGAATGTAGACCATACGCTGTCTCCATACGATACATCGCTAAACGTACGAGATATTAGACAAACAAAACCTCAAAATGATGCAAGCCAAGTATAAACGCAACATAATTTACCGCGTTTATTACACATGTTATATAACATTATTATATGTTCTGTGACTTAACATCATCTCTTGAGTTTGACACCTTATTTAGTACTAGAAGATCGCACCGAACTGAGAACTCGCAACCCATATAACTTCACAACCTTGAACTTGACCTTTCATCCCGATTTTACTAATTTTTTTTTTTTTTTAATTGTAATTAATATTATCTACAAAATTTCATGAAGATCGCTCCAATGGTTATCAAGATATCATCCGACAAATGGGTAACACTAACACTCCCGCTCGCTAGCACCCCTTTGTCCACACTGTTGACGATCGGATAATAAAATCCGTTCGTTCACAGTGTTGACGAACGCTATGTACCCACCAAAATCTGCATATTTTCTCTCGTAGACTCGTAGTTCTTCGCTTTGCTCGGTCATCAGAGATTTACATTACCGTATGATAGGACACAATTTCCATAATCCAGTAAGGATTTTCCTCGCTCGTACTACATAGCATTGAAACTGTGGTATCGTCGGCTCTGCATCAGTTCGGAACGTAAAGCCGCGGAGAGAGCACGTTTCGCCGCTCGAGACCTCGTCCTATACTCCGAAACGGAATGTAAACAAAGTAAAAGATATGGGAAATTAGCAACTACTTCCAGTTATTATGGTGATTAGTGAAAAATAACAAGAGTGTTCCGTGTTTTTGGATGTTTTGTGAAAGCGGAACGCGATTGACTGCAACATTTTCAGGTAAAGTGACATGTCAGATATATCGTGCTTAATGAAAAACTAGCATATCAGTATTTGGTCGGTAATTATCTATCGGTTTCACCGGAGTTATGCTTCTAACTGTCCGAAATCGTACATTTGAAGTACCTAATTAAAGTTGTTAATCATCAAATTGTTGCGTTGTTTCTGTTCATTTTTTGTTGTTCAATAACAAAAAAAACTATTCATACGATACATGTTTCTGTCAACATTTTTTCGAGCGATATATCCAATTTTACTATACTACAAATTTTACTATAATATATCCAATATTTTGGGATTTAAGAATTCAATAACATTCTTCAGCGTATTATTGAGTTCTACACAAATCAACGGAGTTCCATTCAGAGCTTATGAAAGCTTGTTGAATTGAAATAAATATTTAATCAATGTCAAAGTTAAATAGTGAAATCAAATCCTTATACATATAAAACGACTGTTTATTTGAGTCCGTGGTTTATGACCCCAGTATTGTTTGCTCCCGGGATTTTGCCGCCGAGTTACAGTTAAAAACCATACTTACCTATGTATAATTATAAATTAATTATGTAAATTTTTTTGATTGCGTTGACCTAAAAGCTTCATTTTTTACAGCTTCAAAGAACCGTAGAGTCTACTTAATAGTCAACTTGATACCTCCACATATTCCTTTGATTTCCCAAAGCAGGAAAATGGTTGAGAGGTCGTGAGAGACAGATAGACAGACAGACAACGAATTGATCCTTATATATAAGAGCTTTTTTTTTTTGAGGTACGAAACGAAAAAAAAAACAAAATGACAGGGTTGTAGCTTAATAATTCATGGAGACTGTCAGCTAGATAGCTTAAAGTTCAGAAGTGTTTTCCAAGAATGAACGTTGAAAGTGCAGTGTTTTCAAATTAAAAAGGCTTTTAAATTGCTTGAAATGAAATGTTCTTTTATTTTCTAAATATTTTAAACAAAAGTTGAACAAATCAAGGCTCTTTCATACCACAATGTGAGCAATCAGCATAAGTGATAGGTTGGTGTTAAGACAAGAAACTATGGTGTCTTGTCTCAAAGTACGTACCACAGCTTGTAGGTTTAACATTTTGTAACAACTGAATAACAAGGTTTACCTACTTCATTTCTTTGTTGACGTACATTAATTTATCTAAGCATAGGATCTTCGTACGCTCTAATATCACTGCTTGTTCAACATCCTCCTAAGAAAACATTAATTACTTACGTCTATATCGTTCCAAAATTACCCAATTTTGATTCAGCTGATATGAGCTGAAAAATTTATGAATTAAATACTTACTGTTTTTTTTTTAATACAACAACTTTCCATAGAGGAAACGTTCATGCGCCATGACTAATTGTTATTTGGTTTTGGTTTTTGATACTAAAGGTTAGTTCGGATTGTATAAGTAGTTTAGGCAATAAAAACTAACAAGTGATTTAATCACTAATGTATTGATTACGAAGCTACTCAACGTAATGTTCGTTGTTCGAGTATATAGCTACTAAATAACACCCCACTCTAAAAAAATAATCGCGTAGTTTGAACAAGGTTTTAGAGATATACCTACTTTTTTTCTGCCCGCACAGAGTCTGCACAGTGGCTCAATTTTTGAATCGCCCATATGATATTTCGCAATCAAGCGAAATGACCGATTTACGAACGAATTCCCAAACAAATGCCGCATTTTTGAAATAATCATATCTCTCCCTATATATAGCTACTATAAATAATTCCCCACTCGACAAAAATAATCGCGTTGTTCGAACAAGGTTTTAGGAGATATATTTTTATTCTGCCTGCACCGAATTCGCACAGGGCTCAATTTTTGAATCGCCCATGTGATATTTCACACGAAAATATCATGCAAAATGGCCGACGAAATTCCAAACAATGTCGCGCATTTTTGGTATAATCATATCGCTAGCTAATGCAATGAATGGTTTGAACCATTCATTGCAACCTTTCAATTCGAATTATATTTTCGTGCGAAATCATACGAGCGATTTAAAATTAAAGCCCCAGATCCTTCTGCTTGTTTTGAAATAATTACCTTCATACCTTACAACGTTTTTTTGTAGTTATGATGTAGTTTCAACATTTGTATGAAAAGTCGAGCTTTACCCAGCCTTTATCTTAAAAACAACTTTCTTAAATACTTGTAAAATATTTGGGGATTAATAGAATCATACAATTGCAGTTACTTGGTACAGGTATTTGCATTTGTACTACTATTCATATATGGGTCTACAAAGTACGTAATTTATAAGGTAAGTATGTAATACTGAATCTATGTAATATATTAACTCTGTATATAATATACTGGCTGTTACCCGCGACTTTGTTCGCGTGGACCTACAAAAAGAAAAAAAAGTAGCAACCTATGTCCGTCTCCGATCCTTAAGATTATATAATATATATGCAAAAATTCAGGTCGATCCATTTAGCCGTGATAACGCGGCAAACACAAGCAGACAGAGACAGAGAGGCAGAGGCAGGCTGTATAATATTAGTTAGGATTTGTCATTCCAGATTTACTGCGGCCGTTCAAGAAAATATAACAAAAAAAAAATGAACGTCGATGTAAGACGAGTTCGCGCGTGTCTCGCTTAGCATTCCTTGATAAAGGTCACCGAACGTGATCGAAACTATTGCCGGAATAACCGACTCAATTTAACGTGAATATTCCCGTTTTATTAAAATAAAACGTAGATGTAGTTTCAAGCTATATTCTCAATACTCCATGGAGCCATTTAATCATCCTATTATGGTCCTTTGCAGAACGTTCTTAAGCCTTTTTGTAGCACTTTATCTTTTTTTACCTAGATCACGAGTAAATATTCAGGTATATTATACTTTACAAAACATTATGGCGAGTACGTGAAAAGCGTAACTAAGCCAATAGCGATTTATTCCAGGTATCTCACAGTTCCAGTTTAGATAAGATAAATATGCAACGGTAGTATCTATTAGCGATGTGTCAACTTTATCTGAACGTTTACATGATGCAATGTTCCGATGTTTTATTGCTTGCATTGTAGAAAGTGAAAACTTTCTCACATACAAAGTACTAGTTGATACCCGCGATTTCGTTCGCGTGGACAAAAAAAGTATCCCATGTCTGTCTTTGTGATATAAATCTACATTTTATCAAGATCTGTCCGGCCGTTTAGCCACGATTTCGCGAAAAATATCATGACAGAGTAACAAAATTACATCCTATGGTTCGCTAGATGGCGTTGATCAATTTTTGTGTATTTTATGACGTTTTGTTTGGAATTTTTATACATCGATCCTGTATTAGTCCTGATACGACTGCGGCTATATTCTTCTGAATTATGTTATTAGTTAGGATACATTAGAATTTAGGGGATATATACAGAATGTTTTTTTTAACTTGGACAGTAAGAAGAAATTCGAAACCATAGGAGATACAAGGAAACAGTCTTAGGGTCTTTTTTTGTAAAAACCATTTTGGCACAATATTTTTTTTGGTCATGAGTCCCCATATTAATGAGTTATTCAGATCTTTTTTTTTTAAATGTGGTTTGACTCAGTTTCACGTAAGGATCATTTCATTGTATAAGAAGAGAGCAATCGGATGAGTAGAAGTAACTGGCATCAGTTATTATTTTTATTAAATGTGTCTAACTTCTATGCTCGTTTTTTTTCCAATACAATGATACGATCCCTACATGAAACTGAGTCGATCCGCATGAAAACATTTTTATGAAAATAACTCACTTTTATAGAGAACTCACGCTTGACCAAAAAAAAAAGCTACGCAATAATCGTACAAAAGTTTTCGCGTATTTCTTGTGGATTAGGATATGCCCACATAGTCCTAGCTATCTCTCTCGCACATTTGCAAGTTTATACTGATAGAGCGTGCATTTGTTTGTTTGCAAAAACTGTTTGTCGTGTCTATCTAAACCATAACATCAGAAAAATTCTACAAAAAAATGAAATCGTTTTGATATTTTTTAATTTGACGGAAATGGGACCATGGGATCTCTTCCGCAAAACTAAAAGATATAATGACAAAAGTTGTTTGAAAAATCTTTATATTAACAGACACAACGTTTACTTTTCGGAATGTACTAAGTGATTTTATATCTTCAATAAAAAATAAAATAATGTTTAAAGGAATTGAGTTTTAACAATGGAACGTTTAAAACTAGTTTCCACTTTTAAACACTTTTGCTCTGGTACGGACAAAAGGGGAAAATTTAATTTCACCCGGTATGCAAGCCTGTTCGTATCCAGGACGTACTAGTGACCGTACAGACGAGCTCGAGCGGATATTGCACCAACGAGTGGAGCGGAAGCGTTCCCGAGTTCGTGATGAGTTAATCGAGTTCAAAATACAGAACAACTTATTTTAGAGTTGGCTAAATTAAGAAACTAAACATTTTCAACGCCTGGCTTTTGATTTTCTTTAGAGAATACGATGGCGGCTCTCTCATTCAACTTTACCGATAAGTTGGTCGCGCTGTACTCGGGACTGTTTCTGCAAATTCTTGAACACTCGAACAAAAGGAGTAGCACTCTTGCTGTTACTCGTGACGGAGTGGTCGTTCACTTCAGGATCAGTCATGGCTTGACAGTCTCTGTGGTGGTTAGTCATATTGACTCGCTCCGTTTGTCAAACCAAATAACCTACTAGCAAACCTCACCAGACTCATTTCACAAAATATAAACGGTTAAGGAGTATGTCACTGGTATACTGATCCGCAGGCAAATTTAGACCAGATTTGATGTATCTATGTGGGTATGAAGTTGCGAATTATTCAACATTGATTCAGGCACTATAAATGTATATACTTTATGCTTTCGTTATAGTTTTTTTATCGGGCAAGTGCCTTTATTACAAAATTAGCTTTATATAATATAATTTTATAAAATTAGCTTTATATAATATAATACATACAAACTAATCGTGATTTAAACTAATGCTAATCGTAGTTTTTGATGCACGCCTACATCTCCCTCTCTTCAACCACGGGGATGACTGGTAGAAAAGCATTAAGTCCTCCTGTTGTACCAAAAACGTTGTATGTGTGTGCAATAAAGTATTAAATAAAATAAATAACTACAACTACCTAAACTACTTAGCCTGTAACTTCATAAAAATTGTAAAATTTGACTAAAGGCCGAACGAACCATAGAGTCTGTGGAGTAAAGCTTAACATAACAAAAAAAGATAAGAAAATAACTACTTAGCCTACTCCAATAAAGAACAGTTGGATTACCCAGAGACAATTAAAGGTCTAAAGACAGTCCAAATGTTAGTTTGGTTATAGTGATAAGCAAGTATTGATAGATAGATAGAAACTCTTTATTGTGTACACCAAAAATAAAAAAGAACACACGTACAGAACTATCTTATACTTAAGCTAGTGCCACAAGTGGCGGCCTTATCGCTAAAAGCGATCTCTTCCAGGCAACCATTATTGATATTATAAAGTATTGATATTTGTAATGCATTTTTTTTTAAATATTTTTTCTGGCCAGGCCATATGTTAATTGTTTTTAAATCACTCATTTGATGTAAAAACACCTAGCTCGTAAAGGAAACTGAGTCTCAACTTCTCAAGTGAGTCGCTTACCAACAGGCGAGTTGGTGGTCAAACGCAGACATATAAGCGGTAAAAAAAAAATATGTGAAGCTGTCGATCACAGTTTGAAAGATTTTCTAGTTGAGAGTGGTACCTAGCCTTTTAGTAATGGTAGGGCTCTTTTGCAGATTCCTCCTGGGGAAGTATCAAACCTTTGGCAGGTATTCAACTGCCAAGCAGTAGTGTGCAAGCACTACTGTGTTCTGATTGAAAAGCAATGTTTCCAGTGTAATTACTGGGCATACAGAGATTTAACATGTATCATCTCTGGTTGACGAGCTCGGTGCATTGCCGCGCATGGTTTTGAATTGTTGAAGTTCAAAATTCTAAGTGCCATTGAACTGTTATCGGCAAAGGTGACGCTTAACATCAGGTGAGCGACTTGCTCGTCTCGTCACCGAGTAACATAAAAAAAGCCAGCCCAGTAAAAACTAAAATAAAATACAACTTTATAGACATCTATAAGTCAACAACTATTTTCTTAAATTGGCTCCTGTATAGTCACGACGACGAGATAGTTTAACACGAACTTTATTTCTTTAATTAAATAATTTAAGCTAAAGAAACAGAGGTATCCAAAAGAGTTTTATTTACAACTAAGAGAGTTGTGTTCACACTAAAGTGAGCCAACCGTCAGGTCTTTTGAGTAACAACGCTCATTATTTTTTATTCAAGCATTGGAATTTTTAAGAAATTCTAGCTCAATCTGCTACAACCCTATTATGGAAAACGAAAATGAATGTAAACTTTAAATACTTCCCCGAATCGATATTTCGAGGGAAAATTGGAGCTTTCACCTCACAGCACTCGATAACGAGGCTGCAATACAAAGAGATCCATTTCAGTTGGGTTTCATGATTTTCCGCATCCCACGAAGAAATATAATTTCGAACAGGGACCCTATTCCTGTGCGCTCGAGATTATCTCAGTCACTGTCTCTCTAATTTAGAATTTAATGGGAGTGAGAGTGACCGAGATAAAATGTCATTTCTCCGAATAGGGTCCCTGAAGTTGAAGTACAACGCGTCTTACTCTTTCTTAATAGTAAGTATGCAACATTCTGCTTCTGATAAGCTATAAGAATAGAGTATACCGCCGTCTTGTCCATACAAAAAGCGTAGTCTGATACCCCACCCCTAAATGTTATCCGAATTCGATGATTTTTTATATGTTGTCTACACCGTGAAAAACTATGCTCGTATGTTTGTTTTTCTTTCAATTTCGCAATATCGCCGTTGTTATAGTTACTTTTTTTTTGACTCAAAAAAGTAGTTGTTATTAGAATACCATAAACATTTTTTTGAGAAAACAATACGGCGCAGCTTAGACTATAGTTTGTCCAAGCCATTGACACCAAAAAAAAAGAAATTTGTTAAGATTTAGAGGGTGATAACAGACTACCGAAAAGCTAATTTCATCAAAAAGTTAGGAAAATTCACTAACTCTCTCTTTCGCACGCACGAGAAACAGAGCGACAGCTATACAATTTCAAATATCGAATGCGCCAAAACCTTGCGGCAGGACTATCCTCCATATTTTTTTCATTTATAATTTTTCATCTACAAACGTCATACGCATTTGATTTTTTGACCGCATTTGACCACAATCTCGCCTGATGGAAAGCCAAGGTGAGAAGAAGCGAGTGTGGTCCAAGATGTAGTACGCTTGCCTAGTAGGTACCTATATAATTTGCCTTGGTGCCGGGGCACTAGAATACGGCATTGGTATCCCCTGCTTGTAGTAAGAGCCTACTAAAAGGGGACCTCTGGGCTCTGAATGGTCTTGTCAACCGAATTCAGATCTAAAGAATCTTTGTAAATAAGTGAAAATAATGTTAGGCTGAATAGTCCTATATCAGTCTAAATAAGTGAATTATTTAGCACTTACATAGTGGTTGCTTGGGCTTGAAAATAGTTCTTAGTTTTCATGGAAAACACCTTTGTATAGTAAAATATGGCACTATAGGATCACATGACATGAGCCTTCGTCATCAACTTGTGTAAACAAGATGGGGATACACAATTAAAACACGTTAGACAAAGATGACTAAATGGCGGGTAGTGACGTACGCTGGTGTTTCCAAACCTTATTTTCTGGATCATGATATCAGGTACTTCTCATAATTCGTTACTTGGACGATTTATTTCAGACACTTAAAAAAATTAGATTTTGCCGATTCCAAAGAACTTGATCGTTTTCTCCGGAATATAATAAATATAATATGTAGCAATCTGTCGGTATTTATCGGATTTACACTATTTTTTTCAATTTGCCGGTCAAAGCCATCAAATTCGGTGACAAAAACATACAATAGTATATTAAAAAAAAAAAAACGAGTTAAACATTTCATTTGACCTTGGATTTTTAAGACTTTTTTTTGTTGTACTGGAGAAGCGTAATCGTAATCCTTGCATAATCTTTAAATCCCCAGAAATTCAGAGCCAGCTTAGAAAGCAAGATGAAATTGGGTATACCAACACACCAACAGATTAACCCATAACAAGATCGATACGTTCACCCATTACATACACCTTCTGACAAAAATGCACAAAGATGCACGATGAGCCCAGCAATGAACCAATGGGAGCGAATTTTAATTTATATATTTTAACAAATGCGAGGTGACAGGCTTTGCCTAGTTTGGGGCCAGTTAGACATCTGTTTAGAAGTAACTACGCTTGTAAATCATATATATATATAAAAAATATGTTTCGCGTTCGCAGTAAGACAGGCTATAAGTAGAATATAGGTGTATGGTTGACCGAGCAAAGCGAAACTAATCTACGAATATCATGTGTTCTTGTTGAGTTTTTTTTACCATGAAAAACATTAATACCTTATTTTATTATGGCCACAGAGAACAATATTTTTTTTATGGTATGGTCATGTACCCGTACGTCGTACGTGTCTACGTCAAAAGAAAGTAAGCGATCTGCCGTAATGTTTACGGTATTCATACAACGCATTACTAGTCAAACATGAATGGACGTGTGAATAGAAGGTTTGGAGTTTTGGCGGGAACGTGAAGAATTCATGTCGCGTCATTTTATTATTTTACAAAACTTGTGTAATTTCGAGTGTTAATGTGTAAAAACGGTGAATTTCTACCCTTTAAGTGTTCGTGTACATGCACGAGTGTTGGTGAATGGTATAATGTAAAACGTGAATTTTCGTGTTGTTTCCAAAACTCCATAGAAGGCTCTAGTAAAGTTTTCACCACTTTACTGGGGCATGACTTGGACTTGACCGTGACTTGCTTTGCACGACTTTGACCGTGACTATGACTTATTTGACAATATCTAACAAAACTTGAGAATATATATGTATACTTGACACTGGCAAATGCATAAGACGTGCGACGCCAAAATCCTCTTCGGAGGAAAAAGAAAAAAAAAAAAAAAAAAAAATAGAAGGTATCAGTGTACCCATCTACATAAATATATGAAGTAGTTCGCACCGAACTAACACCTATATAACTACACAATCCCTGGACCGATTTTACATATATTCGTATTTTAAAAATATATATTTATATAATTATTTAGCTTTATCTAAGTTATGGAAAATAAAAATATTTCAATGAAAAACAAATTAAAACACTTTAACTAATCAAAATACTTACAAACTACAGCCACCTAAACTAGCCTAAACTAACCTAAACTAGCCACCTACTACATAAAAATGACAGTTGGATTATCCAGATACCGTTAAAGTTCTATAGACACACTACTTGATCACATTACTTTTTCATCAGACAAATATCCACACATATTAATGCCGATTTTTCCTGTAGACACGTAGAGATCGGCTTGCTCGGTCAATAAAGTCATGGATATTTTTCTTACGTTGGTCAGTTGATGAAAACTTTCCGTAAAAAGTATTAGATTAATTTTACGCATCGAATCTATTTTCGCAACTCGGAACGGCAGTGTGACATCTTTAATTCGAACTGTTTCTCACATCATACCATGTCTGGAAACTTGTTTAATGTATTGACATACTTATACGAATTTGACTCACCGGTCTTTGATCTGATATAATCGCTAACACATTTTCAGCATCATAATCATCGCATCCTTCTCTATCCCATTGCTGAGTTAGCTGCACTTTTCTCTTGATCTGTGAGCTGCCTCGGTTCTGAAATAACAGGTTTCAACCGGCGATTTTGACCATAGACAGATAGATAGCTAGATTCTTAATTGTTCACACCAAATTTTGCATACATATGAAAAAAAGGCTTAAGGATTATTGTAGTAACTTGCGGCCTTATCGCTGAAAGAGATCTCATCGAGGCAACCTTAGGATGGAGAGAATTTATACGGAAGGCAGAAAGCGAGGTATGCAATGATAGAGCGATGCCATGGCAACGCTGGTACCGGTCCAACGAACGGTATCCGCGGTGCTCTAAGATCTCACTGCAGAACGAAAAACGCTTCGCCTTATCTATCTGTTATCTTACTATCTATCCCTAGAAATAAACAATTCCCCTAAAAATGTATTCGTCGGAATAATAGTCCTAGAACAAGGTTTTCTGGGCTTCAAATCTCATATAAATTATTGGAATGCAATGTTGCAAGCTCTACTACTCTCTCAATCTGGTATACCCTCCAAAACTGACTGCTGTATTCAACGCTGTTATTGAGAAGCATCTTGTAGATGAGCAAGCTTATGCATCAGAAAGGATAGCTGCCAGGAACTTGTCTCTAGAAAGAATAACAGGTTCAAACGGAGCAGAAGAACTTCCTAAAGTAGTCGTCTTCTCCTCGACAGACGAAGAAGAACAGAAACTAGAAGACGCAAAGAAAAAAATTCAACAAGTAAAGAATTTGAAAACTATGTTCACAGGACTAAAATTCGTTCAGTACAAATAAATTTGGCCAAATTATACCATCATTGACTTCTAATTGACAGCGTCACATGTATAATCACAGTATGTTATTCTAAAAATAAATTACCTTAGTAAAATGTATCGGACCTACGCAATATCCGCAATTTCCTAAATAAATGTAAACAGTCCCACACTCGAGGGGTTTCGGGATACATGGGTGGATTTAGGGCGGATTTGCTTAGGGCAAGGGTACATTGGAGTTGGAAAGAATTGGAAGGAGTGCTACATAAGTGTAATTATATAGGCATGTAAAATACACATTCTTATATAATTATTCGAATTAATATAAAACAAATATATAATTCCTCTTTGGTTCATTTTTGTTTCAATAAAACGGAAATACGTTGAATTGAGTCGGTTATTCCGACTATAGTTTCGATTATATTCGGTGACCTTTATCAAGTAATGCTAAGCTTGTCACGCGCGCGACCTCTTCTTGCATTGCACTGCGGGCCTCTTTTGTTTTAATAAGTTTTTAAAAGTCTATCTTAACAAATAATATTTTTAAAAAAAAAACAAAATACTTGACTCCAACGACACCTCACTCATATAATAGCCATTTACCCCCGAATACTGAAACGTTTGTAAACTTTGACGACAGATTAAGTCTGTTGCTGCCATTGTCATTTGCTTTTTGCCAGACAAAGGCAGCATTAGAATTACTATGTTGTAAAAGTTAACAAGCGTTTCAGTATTCGGGGGTTAGGCATACAAAGGTACTGTAGGAATACACAAACATACTTACATACATCCCAAGTAATTACCCTCCTTCTTGTGCAGTCTGATAAAAATGAAACAAATACCGATAGATTTACCCTACCAAATATATGCCACACAATTGTATTAAATTGTACGATTAAGAGTTAGAGCGGTAGAAGAGCATTAACTATTATAGATCGGTAGTGGAGTGTTTGTAATACTCGTGACCTAGTTCTGTCCCCTCTCGCTCACCATCCTCGCGACCTAGTGTTTGATCATATGATGAAATATATACGCGGGAGTACACAGGGACCAAATCAAGACCAATCAACTGTTTTAGACCTTCGTGGTTGTTTACTACATTTAAATGAAAACTATTCAATCTCAGTCGAGGGTTCAACACGCCAAACTCGTTTTAGTAGCAGCTTAGATCGGATGTGGGCCTTTCCCGGGCAATCGGTAGATGCAAGTGGCACGTTGTCGGTCGGTGTGGCGCTCTAAGGGGCAGGCATATATTCCGCAGTGGAGGTCTTCTGGCTGTCGATGAAACAAAGGTAGCAAGCGCCCCATTAGCGGCTTCATTTATGTTCACAGACGGCGCATTGAAATCACTTGAATGTACTTGAATTGCTTCAGAAACTATTTTTTAGATTTGCCAATTTGCTAATTCGCCATCAATCTTAATTATGTTGATGTTCATGGTTTGTACGGAACTTTGTAGCACACATTTCCACCTTAGTTGCAGTAAAAAACATCAGTACAAAATTAATCTAATAGAAATGACTGTAGGCCAACCTTAATTAATTTTTTTGCAGTGTTATTTAATACCGACCATTTCGTTAGGTATCCGTGGTCAGATCAGTTTGTTAGATTCTTCGGGTTTCCTTATGTTTTTTGCTGAGGTAGGATTCTTTTGAAAAGGCCGCCGACGAGGTATCGCACATTTGCAAGCTGCCAAGCAGTAGTGTGCATACATAACTTTGTTCTGGATTGAAGGGTCATTTTTCCAGACAACATATTGGGCATAAGGGGATCTTAGGCACAATGCTCTGCCACGCAAGGCTTTCAACAGTTCCAGCTCCTTCCAATTACCTTTTATGTGCAAGCGTTGCGCTTACTATCAGGCGAGTGTCTTGCGCTTACCGACACTCAGATTAAAAAAAAAAAGTTATGCTGTCCCTTATTTTACGATTGCTGCTAAATGATGAAGTAGGCTATAAGACTACTCCTGCATCATAACCGCCAACATCACCCCTTTTTTCATCATCCACCTCTTGACGACAACGTCTACGAGTTACACCCCTTACTGAAACGTAACTGTATAGTGCCTGTGGTTAACTCATCAATCTTTGGGCGGCCATTCGGTCGATGTCACCACTTTGCCGCCAATTTCGACAATCAACGCCCTTCAATGTGGCTGTGGCCAAAGTTGGCTTATTAATTCAAAGGTTGCTGTTTTGTGAAGGCGTGACATTTGTTGAGGGACAGGGAAAATCCTTTCTTCTTTAGGGTTGAGAAGGATATTGACAGATCTCACTTTCTTTACCGCTATTTGAAAACATTCTGTTGTGTTCTTTGACGTCATCGGCATTATTATTGACTATTGTCTATCTACATGTCATAGGCAAATTGGTTTCCTGGCACGCACTGTACCCGAGTCAGTTATATCTACTGCTTTTCTTCAGCGATGACGTCTACCCTAGATATATATAGTATTCTACCTAAAAATAATTTTCCGACGTTTGCCGTCTCTTGGAATTCTCTGGTTGCATTGAATATGCGAACAGTGATTATGTAAACTTTAACTTTAGCATATCAAACTTTATTAGTTATTAGCTTTTACACGCGACTTCGTCCGCGTAAACCTTTAAAAAAAGGTAGCTTATGCCCGTCTCCTACCCTTAAGCTATATCTATGCAAAAATGCAGGTCGTTTCGTTCAGCCGCTTAGCCGTGATAGCCCGACAAACACCCAGGCAGCGAGACAGAGTTACATTCGCATTTATAATATTAGTTAGGATTTAACGATAAACAAACTGTTTATACTGAGGTACCTATGTATTAGTTTCAGTTTTATGTACTGTTTTCTTGTCGCCTTCAATTATGGCTAGCCAAGAGGAATTCGTAGACCCGAGAGTAATTTTCCGACGTTTTCCTTCTCTTGGTCACAAATTATCTGGCGGTAAAAAAATGTTTTTACTCAGGTACCTATCTACCTATATATCTGTTTCGTGCACTCATTCCATCACCTGTTCAGCACGCGACTGTAAACGCCTTACTATCAGTCATACCTCTTCTGCCCAGGACTCTCCGAGGCTTCGAGAGGCTCATCTAAATTTCATGAGGTGCGGGACGCCCCATCAATTAGATTTCTCGGAGCCGCGCGCCGTTTCCTACTGCACAAAAATCAATGTTCAACCCAACTTAAACTCGATTTGCTAAGATTTACAAGTCAGACGTAAAGAATAATTTAACTTGACGACATAAACAAGACGTGCACTTGACGCGCTTATGTTAGATAACAACATCCAATATAGCATTTTTTGAAGTTTGTTCATCTACGAATAACACGAGCTGCGCCACACCGTTTTTACGAGACATCGTTTGAGAGATAAAATGTACCATAGAATTCCATCTTCGTGATGCATACATTCCTTTTACGCAGACCGGTTCACCCGTTTTGGAGTGATAAGGTAATAAGTTATAATATAACTTATAACCTTGTATAAGTTTGTTTTAGTGTAACAATACAAGATAAACTTTGCAGAATGTTGGCTTCACACAAGAGCGAAGATCCTGCTGAAACCACCGGATAAACACTAGTTACTGCACAAGGTTTGGGATCTTAATGCGGTCTCATATATCAAAGTTTAATCCGTTGATTAAGGGGTTTAGACACAAATTAGAAGAGGTAGATGTGTAGCCCCAGATTCAGTCAAAGCGCTACACCCCAAAATCAAACTATAATGTCAAACAAATACAATCAAATCGTAACTAATATTATAAATGCGAATGTAACTCTATATCTCTGTCTACATGTCTCTCTGTCTGGGTGTTTGTCGCGTTATCACGGCTGAACGACTGAAAGTAGCCTGAATTTTTGCGTAGATATAGCTTAATGGTAGGAGACGGACGTGAATACTTTTTTTTATTGGTCCACGCAAACGAATTCGCGGGTAACAGCTAGTAACAAATAATTTATAGTAAGTTAAATTTATAATTGTATGGCTGTTGTCAAACTGTATCAACACAGAGAATGGAATGGAGAACAAGCAATTTGTTTTTCAATACTTGATCATGCTAGTACCTAACTTTGGAAGTGGTGCTGTTTAGCCTTCTGTTTCTTAGGTTTGGGACACGAGATAGAAGATCGGCCTTCGGCCTCGAAAATTCAAAGTAAATATTACGAACTTTTATACAAACTTTCATTCGTTAGGTGAGCTGGGAACATTTCCCTTCAATCCGGAAACAGTAATGTTTGCACACTACTGCTTGACGGTTGAATAACTGACAAAGGTGTGGTACTTCCCCAGGCGGACTCTGCAGAAGAGCCCTATCACTACCCATGTATCACTATCGGTATGATATTAATAAGGTGTTTTTTTATGGTCTATGAGCTACGACTTATCTGATACTTAATATCTCAATGTAAATATGTGCTTTCAGATTTGGTGCTTCAATTTCAGGATTCGTTGAACTTGTTTTCTTTTCCCCCCAAAGTAACTAGAACAAAAACTTCACTGCGAGAAATGTGTTTTAATTTATCTATCTGATGTATTATATTCTGTGCTTTGAATAGACCTGAGAGATAGATTGCGTTAGAAACGTGCGTTTGACTTTACATAACTTGGTTTTGAGAAAGGGCTACGCTTAATAAAGGGTTGTACATTAGGGCGACGCGGATAAAATTAACTCCAAAACTGCAAAAGGCTTTTATGCCGCTAGTCAAAAAGTTTAAAATTACTAATATAACTAATAATTAATAGTTATTTTAGCCAATAACCTTCTAAAACAAAACACTTTCTATTCTTTAACACATTAAACATTTTTTTTATTCAATTCGCAATTTGTCACTTTAAGTGCCTAACAAAGAAAATATTGGGAAATTAAAAAAAAAAACATACAAGCATAGTTTTTCACAATGTAGATAACATATACAAAAATCATCAAAATCGGATAACATTTAGGGGTGGGTATCAGACTACGTTTTTTAGGTACAAGACGGCGGTATACTCTATCTTAAGGGCTGAGACGTGTTGAAAATATCTACGTGGCCATAATAATGCACAGAGTAACCACGTAATCCGCAATCTTAAGTCCTTTAAGGGCTCTTACACAATTAGGGCCCTTAAATTGGCGAAGCGTGCCTTATCAGAAGTTTTGAGAGCCTGATTAGAACAAAAATGGCCGCCCAATTGGCGGAAGAGTCGTTTGCGCTATAGAGGAAGGTTCCTTAACAGCTCTGCTGGCAAAGTTGGACGTGTCGATTGGCATTATTACATTTCTCGTTCTTTTGTATTTTTTTATTATTTGTTTTTTTTGTTTGGAAAATCGGTTAGCAACAGGATACAATTTACGTTTGAGTTCTTGCAAAAATATTTTCGTAACTTCCTCTTTCGTCATTGAAACCAAGGAAACTTTGACCCAAGTTTAGAAGCAAAGCCGTAACTTAGTTTATTTTTGTTAGATTAAAAACATAACGGGATTGTTTTCTTGTTAAAATGAGTTTTGAAGTATCCTGCCAAAAATTTACAAAAACGTAACCAAGGAGGTTTTTTAGAACAACGAATTTCCTGACTAAAATGATGTTGCTTTCATCAGCAGGTAGCGGTTATAGGAAGAACATATCGTTGCTTAATATGACTAATATTATAAATGAGATAGTTTGTGTGTAATAAGTATGTAAGTATGTACGTATGTAAATAGATAAATATTTAAGTAGGTAAGTGTGTTTGTTCCCGTTCAACTCTGTAACGGCTGAACGGTTTAGGATGAAATTTGGTATGGAGGTAGGTTATTTTCTGGATTAACACATAGGCTACTTTTTATCCCGGACATATATTCGGTTTCTGTAGAATAGTGGGTGAAACCGCGGGGCGCAGCTAGTACAACAATAGCTACAGTTTTTGAAAATTCACTCTATCTACTAAACAAATGTGCGAAAGATACCTGTAGCTCGATAATATACTTCATAACACGTAGCACGTGTTTTCAAAGATCACCTTGAAAAACTTTACCTTTCTGAGTATATATATGTATAATGTATATATTTTATATTTATATTTTATATTGTATATATGTATTTATTTTATGTAAATTCTGTTTCTGTTATTTCGTAGTATATTGTCGTTATCTTAAGTAATTTAATTATTACTATTTATTATTATTCGTTTGTATGTCTATAATTATATTGGTTTAATAGAGTACCTATAAGTATTACACAATCTCCATCATTGCAAACCTCTTCTATGAATCCTCTAAGTCCTAAGGTTGCCGGGAAGAGATCGCGTTCAGCGATAAGGCCGCCAGTTGTTACACTAGTTTTTAGCCTGTTTTTATATGTAAAATGTAAAATTTTGTACGAACAATAAATAGTTAATGTATCTATCTAACACGTGCTCATATAGGCCCTACGTTTGCACTACTATAATCCGCTGTACTATACGTATTTATATCGTAGCTAGGGCAAGGGACGGCACACGGCAGTTGCGAAATATGTAGCGCAGTTTGAATTGATCTTGAGTCACATTATAAAGCGTACACACACAGCGCTAACCCGCTCGGCGACGCCCACCCGTCGCGTCAAGTCGCCGCCGCGCCAGACGACGGCGGGGAGACAACCGAAGCGCGGCGGGGCGGGACGGGGAGCGAACGGGTCGCCGCCGCCATCTTGCTATGCTAGTAACACAGAAAGCGGAGCGTGTACACGTCGCGCTCGGCGGGACGGAGAATTTAATTTTCTGATTTTATACAACTTTCGATTATGGATAACGAAATTGTCGAATGCTTGATAGATCACGTCAAAGTTCACGAGTTTCTTTATGACGTGAGTCATAAGGACTACAAAAATGTTTCACTCAAACTTGCTGCTTGGGAGTCAATAGGAAGGGAGTTAAATCTGACCGGTAAGTAGTCTTTACTATCTTCATTAGATTTATGTTTGTCTTTGTTGACCTTTCTCACTATTATCTATTCTGTGCTTATACTGCTGAAAGTAGGTAAGTAAGTTGGTATAGGCTGAGCGCGCTCTGCGACTGTCCCTCTTACTCATACAGAGTTTGTTAAACGTTTCACGGTACCTAATTACTATAATATAACAACTGGAATGTGTGATCCACGTGTCCCTAACAGTCTAACAGTGTCATATATTCACCTGTCACCAGTGTGCATAAGCAAGGACATAATTATTTACTTAATTCAAACACTTGAGACAAAGATGACAAAAAGCGGACGGGGACGTAAGCCGGTGCCGGTTTTTTTTTCTAAAACCAACATAACATCAATGAATTAAAAAAAAAAAAAAAAAAACTACTGTTTATTACTATAAGTATTACAAAAAGATTGTGTACTAGGCAATCTTTTTAAGTTTCTTTTTATTGACAAAAATTTGCTGTCACTATGTTACATACTTATTACATTCAGGATTGTCCGGGCATGCACCCCCCAAACATTCTTTATATTTATCTAGTAGGAAATATTTTTTCATTATATATTTTACTATTTTGTGGTTTTTGTCATGAATTTTTCCTATTAATGATTTGGGAAGACTATTTAATACGACTATTATAGTATTATTATAATATTTAATACGAGTATGGCTATTGGATAGGTAACTGGACTAGCCTCACTTATTTTGTTACCTATCGTGTTAGGTATTAATGACAATCATTTTGATAACGAATTGCTAATTCTATTTTACAGTTGACAGTACCTATAATTATTCGATTTCGATATGTGATGAACGGTGTTTTGGCTTAGTTGATAGTGAGTCTGCTTTATACCCGTCTGCATATGAAGGAGGATAATGTTTTTGGGTTGTATGTTTGTATGTGATGCCGTAAATGTTGTAAAATAGCATGTTTGTGTTTGGCTTGTTCCGTCTTCATCCCAATAGATCTCATCCAATGACGTTATTTTCTTAAATCAACCCAGTTTCTATTGTTGACTCGTCCCACACCTATTTTATGATTTTTCTATTCTCAAGTCATTCCCTATGTTACATCTTGTAGTCAAAACGGCTTGACCAAATTTGACGAGTGAGCTGTCGTTGGATTGCTCTTATTGCCTAGAAATAGGCTACATTTTTCTGTCGAATTTTATGATTTCTGGAAAAAGAAGTAGATAAAGTATATATATATATATAAGTATATATATAAGTATAGTATATATGTATAAGTATATATATAAATATTTTCAAACTTAAGTATAACTTTTAATATGCACTTTGCAGTGCATTACCCTCAACAAATAATACTATTTTACCTATGATAATCCGGGCGTAATTAGGCTACAGGATGTAATTATAGGAGCACACAAAAATACATACACCCCTTCTTGGGCAGTCGGATAAAAAGTTGATAGCATATACGCACCAAAAAAAAAAAAAAAAAGAAACTGCATTTGAATATCACTAACTTAATAGACCTAACTAAAGTAACTCATCGATATTTTCATTGGATCATAAATTAAAACTGACACACTTTTGCATGAATCATTTCAACAATTTTACTGTAAAATATATGTCTAACTATAGCTTTCCTTAATCACAGGTGAAGCTGTAAGAAACAAATGGAAAACTATCAGAGACGGGTACACGAAATATAAAAAACAAATGAAAGCTGCAGCCGGGTCTAACAAGAAAACTTCTTATTATATATGGTCATCGCAGCTAACTTTTTTAGATAACTACAACACACCACGCTCAAACGACGCAGCAGAAACAACACCGACTTCTCCATCTCAAATGATTCAAACGAATTTGAGCTCGGAACTCACACAATTTTTCATGTCACCAGTATCACCCAATTTGCTATCTTCGACGCCACCACCAGAGATTGCAGTAGAACCAACGACATCCACTTCCAGATACCCCCAACGTCACTTACGACGTCAGAATCTAGTCCGACCAACGAAGAGTACAACCAATGACGACGTGCGAAAGGTGATACACTATTTAAAGAAAAAAGAGCACGATGGAATCGACCATTTGTTCCTCAGTTATGCTGAGACGTTCAAGAAATTTCCTGCTCGAGAACAAGCTATAATGAAGATTGAATTGGCCAAACTATTTTCTAACACCGAGCTACAATTGATTCACAGTATCCCGAATGCATCACATCATATGTTTGTTGATGTCAATGAAGCTGTACCAGATGAAGCTGTAAATGTAAAAGAAGAAGATGATTCGATGTAAAGGACAATTTAACTATATCACATCCCTAAAAGCAATATATCTTTTATTACTTTCAGAACGTTTAGCGAAAGCTTTCATACTTTCATACAATTACGCAGTATTTACTTAACATCTTATACATCTTATTGATCTTATCTCTTTCTTTAAGTTTTAAATGTGATGAAAGGTTTCACAACTTTTAAAACGTAAAGAAAGATTATGTATAGATTCTGTGAATTAAGTGCCTAGCAATTTAGTAAGCTTAAAATAAAAAAGTAGTTTTAAGTAAGTGAAAACCACAGATTTCTTTATATAGATACCGCATGAGGAGTTCGATGTTGTTGAAGGAAAACGCGGGTTGCCAAGACTGAGCAACAATCGTTTTTACTATGTCAAGTTTACGGCATCTCGCGCCGAATAATGAATCAATGAGAGTGAATTTTTACCCGACTGCCCAAGAAGGAGGGTAATGTTTTTGGGGTGTATGTAAGTATGTTCCTAAAGTACCACCTGTAGTCTAAACGGCTTAACTGGTTTTGACGAGTGAGGTGACGATGGATTCCTCTTTACGCCCGGATTGTCATAGGCTTAATATTGCAGTCGGGTATTTTCTTTTCTTTTAATGCCATTACTGTAATACACAGATCATACTAGATACCGCATTACGAGATTCGTTGTTCCTACAAAAAGTCACTAAAATATGAGGAAGGCGCGGGTCACGGGAGTGCGACAAAGCGTTCTCATTGGCTATCTCAAGGTTACGCCTTTTCGCGCCTAACAATCTACCAATAGGAGTAATTTCGTATAAGTGTACTTAGACTGATGCGTGGTGCGCTTTGAGCGTCCTGAATGCAGAATCTAGAGTGTGATCTCTGCTGTAATACAACCATACTTGTTATAATAATATGTGTATATTGAATGGTGGTTGTAGATCGTTCTGATAGCTGAGTGCAGGATCTCGATGGGGTTATCTGTGATGAAAACACGTGATATCTGCTTATTATTAAGTCTAGAAGTATGTAAATAAAATGTGTAATATGTAAGTTTTTGACAAATTTTATTTAATAAAAATGAAATCTCTGAAAGCACGCACTGATTTCTCAAAAAATTAATGAATTAATGAATCTTTTACTCTCAGCGTTCGTAATATTCATTATTTATCATCACACCTCATTTTTACGTAATGTTTTAATATAAATATTACACTTATACTTAGCCAAATAGTGGATCATTCGCCACGCTCTTCGCTCTTGGGTCTCGTCATACAAACAAACACACTAGGTTAAATGTGTTTAATTAGATATTACATTTCAGCATGATTCTTTCGGATTATGATCATTTATTTTCATCATCTTTCTCTCTCGTTTGTTAAACGGCGCCGCCAGCCTAGTTGTTAATGATATTTTACTCGAGATTCGATTTTAGCGCACCTAAAATGACCCCGCGAATCTGTCCTTTTTGACAGATATCTTTTTTACTCTCTAACTTTTCGCATCTTCTTTCGCACTCTTTGGCGGCTGTAAACAGACTGTAGCGGAGCCGAATCCAGAGCGCACATTTTGAAGGTAAATCCTATCTTTAGTAAAATATTATTGGTTAATAATCAGCGGACCAACCGACCTACAATATAAAAAAGAAGAAAAATATATTCATCTCTCGTTTGTTGGAAGGCAGACGGCACTAACTAAAATGTTTCGTGTGTTAATGCTCTACCTTAATAGCGTAACACCTAAAAACCACGGACATCGTACCAACCGACCAACGAGAGAAAATAGAAAGAAAACATATTTCTATCTCTTTATATTTCTTTTATTTGTTTCTCGATTGTCAGCGATGGTCCGCTTTATTTTGCCTGAAAAGAAAGAAAGAAAGAAATGAAATTTTATTTTGCAACAAAAGTACCTACTTAACATGAACTAATGTAGAATCGTAGGGTAGGCAGGTGAACAATATAACTGTAGCTAATCAATGTCAAATATCACTAGCCTTGCGGCTCAGTTGGAGGAGTTCCGCCTTTTGAGCTGTAGGTTGTGGGTTCGATACCCACCCATGACAAACATTGAGTGATGAACATGGATGTTTCTTCTTTGTCTATGTGTTTCTCTGTACTCTATGTATGTATTTACAAAAATAAAAGTATTTATGTATTCTATCAGTTTTCTGATTCCCATACTACAAGCTTGCTTAGTTTGTGGCTAGATGGCGCTGTGTGTGAATAACGTCCACCAATATTTATTATTATTATTAATGTTATGTGTCACAGAAATGGCCTCAACTCAGCATAATGCTGTTTATCATACAGCGCTGGTCCTCCGTTGAAACCTTTCAGTCAAGTCACCAAACAGGCTTAAAACAGTGCAACGTAGAAAACAGTAGAGAACACGTCGTGGCTCGTGGAACCGCCGTTTTTTTTTTTTTTGTTTAGTATGTTATGACGTCACGCGTTATTGGCAAGGAATCTCATGTGCGATAGAGAATAAGGGCGTTATTAACGCTTTTAACAGTGGTTAAAACGTTTTTAAAAATACTTTACAAATTAACAGACACTTGAAAGTATAAGAACATTATACAAGAGTTCAGTTCTTTTACAGCTCACAGGAATGCGGCTCGTAATCTCCGCGGCCTTCAATATAATGATCATATTGCACACGAGCAAACATCTAGAAAATAAAGTGAAATCTACATCAGACTGGCGCACAATTTTTAACTAGGTGATTTACTTTATTACTAACGAAATAATAGCTAGTTTAATTTGTAGCTTGCATTCTAGGTAATAGAGATAGTAAGGATAATAAAGGTGGGTATAGGTTATAGGCAAAAATAAAACAAAACAGAAGTTAACACGCTATTTACATAAATACTTTATTCGGTACGTTAAGACCGAAGTATGTCCATTAAAATAACCACAACTCAACTCTTTATGTCTTGCGAAAATAAGACAAACGTATACATAATCGATGTCGTATGTTAACAAACTGCATCTTCAAGGGGTTCGCTACCTAGTACCGAGATTTGAAAATTCGAATATATCACCTCAAGATTAAAGCAACGAATCATGACAACGAAATATCAAAATCAAGAATAATTCTACAACAAAACTTTGTGGTGAAAAAACGAGTGCACGCCTCGAAACAAACATACCATCAACAAAACTTTAAAATCCATTGTTTTACCCCTTTTTTATTTGCTTTGGGGTGCAGCCGGGTTATGTGGAATTATACCCACTAAAACCCCCCCGGTGGCCTGCCTTGGTGCTTGACCGAGGGCTCCGGGATCTCCAAGGGAACGCACCGGAGCCCTCAGCACCACGCTTCAGCTCCGCCCGGAACAGCTAGCCGCTGTCGTGAGATTTCTATGCCTACAAAAGCGTCCGCCACCCATTGTTTTACCCTAACAAGATCTGATTTAAAAAATTGTGATAGGTACCCGTTTTTATTTTTTTACTGTACCAGTTATGCTTACCAAGTTTCGTAACAATCGAACCAGAGAATATAAGTTTCATACAATCCTTAATACCCCTTTTCACCCCCATAGGTGTTGATTTTATAAAAATCATTTCTTAGTGTGCGTTTACACCCGTCCATAAACATATCCTCCAAAGTGTAAGTCTCTGCGTCAAGCGTTTTAGGCTGTACACGCACAGAATTCTCCTTATAAATAAGCTGTACGTTATCTATAATTATATCAGTCAGTCAGTCCCTTAGGAGAAAGCCTTTTTTAGGAATAGATAGATACAAAATTTATTATTTAATCTGAACTTTGATCTCAGATTTGCTGTTGTGACACACGCAGACCCAAAATACAATACAGATGTATGTATGTAGGTACTTATTTTTTTTGTTCTGTTCAAAAATTCTTCTACATATTTGCTAGCAAAAGAAATTCCTCTCGCCTCAATCAAATTATTCCATCCTTTGATGAAAAACAACAAAGCTTCACGAAAAACAATTTAAAAGTGACTTCCTGACTTTACTCTCTTTCATGATATATACCAACCAACTTATTTGTATAGTTGGCCAAATAGTAGAAGTAAATAATGACTGTGTTGTTGACTGTTCGTCTTGTTCAAAAAATAAAACAGTGGCTCCCTCATACAACTCTATAGATAAGTTGGTCTTGCTAAAATATGATTTCATCATAATGAACGTGACGAACGAAATTCCCGTTCCGCGTTCTTGAATATGTGAATAAAAATGCAGTGAATAAGTGATGCGATAATTTTATTGTAATTATGCAATTGTACACGACGAACCTTAATTGCGTACTGTAATTTAAGTTTTATTTCTGATTTAATTGACTACTTTTTTGATGCAACGGTCGGTATTATGTATTATGTATATTTATCCCTGATAAGATCATTGTCTAACTATGTTTTTCTTTGGTGGACTTAAGTAGGACTTAGGCATCAAGCATCGAGTTTCATTTTCAACTCTCCGTTTCTAGATTCAAATCAAAATTCATTACCTAAAAAGTACAATACATAAAGAGCAAGTAAAATTTAGCAAATATGTAAAATTAGGGCTACGTACTTAATTAGCCATGTTCAACGGTGAGCCCCAAACTAAGCACTCTTCACACATGAGTCTCCTTACAAGTGAATTCTCTTTACAACTGTCGTCATTTTTCGTTACGGCAGGGCGTGCAAGAATACTTCTATGAATAAGCATTATTTAAACTTTATTTTCGTTGTTCCTATTCAAAACGTGGGCGATAGGTAAGTCCCACTCTGAAGTTAACAGACACACACAGTTCAACATAGGGAATTTCCCCCGCCAGCATCACCTCGGCTCAGCTCGGGTTCCCACCTGAGCCAACCTAACTCTTTCAAATACCGGGTCTGGGCCACTGGCACAGTTGCTCCAGTGGCATAGATCGTAGTATCGAAAATAGTGGGAACGAGCCGTCAAGCTGGCGTGGTGACATGGATGATGCTGAAGCCTCCTCATGTATTCAGTAGCGACTCTAGTTTCTTCTGTGGCTTCACAGTGACAGTACAAGCTCCACAGTTTCATTCTCCTGCATGGAACCAAGGAAAAACGTAGTAATAGTATTCTTTGGAATAGCGGACTATCCGTAACTCCCAGTTGGTACAAGATCCTTAGTCTTAGGGCATTCAAATTTACGATTGGACGATAACAAATTCTTTGACAGGTACTCCCTTAGTTATATTTCCAAAACATGATGATCAACCCTGTTTTTAAAACTTGGTTTTGAAATTGAGATGAGGTCACGATCACTTTGGTGTCAATTATATGGTAAGACGCACTAAAGCTGTATCTCACAGAAAAGTAAAATAGCTGTATCTCTTTTTTTGGCATTCGTTTTAGAGCTGTCATATTTAGTTCAGTTAGGAAAATGACACAACAAAATCAACTTCATTATATGGGTATTTTATTTTATGCCCTAAGCTTACAATCTCAGATCTCCAATGGTACTAAATCTAGCCGTGTCCCAAATCGTTATGAATTACAGTCAGGTATCATCTCAATACTAAATTCGTGGTTGAAGTCGTAACTTGATCATATCTTGGGAGTACTTAACCTCAATAAAATTTCATCTCCTTAGATATGGAGACAATAAATTTTGTATAATTTTATTTGCTTTCCATACACTCTTGTTATTTGATATCTGTTCTCTGAACAACAAGGTAATTTTTATTGGTCCTAGAATATTTTATGAGCTTCTCGTATCATAATTTCATTATACATAATTTCAAGAAAAAATAAGTTATGACAACAATATTAAATCTTATATTTACGTGTTTACAGAAAAAAATATCAAATTATTTATTTTATGTACCAATAACTGCAGAATGAAGTTTTATATAAATAATAAAATTCTACAACTTTTTTTCTAGAGCAACACAGGCCTCTGGCTGACCCGGAACACAGGCTGACGGCTGAACCGGAATACAAGGCTCCGGTCGACCCCGGGCCGGTATTCAATGACTTTTGTAGTCCCTGTCTAAAGCCAACTTTTCAAAGATCGATTTTTCAATTGTCATAATTATACAATAGTGGACTCTGGTATGGGGCCGTTCAAGTATTACGTAAGCACGATGGGGTGGGGTCTTTGTTTTGCTTATTTTGGATTACATGGGGGGTAGGGGATTCTAGATGACTATTACGTCATCGATAGTTATTTACTTTTTTACATGAATGCCAACCCTCCAACTTAGAATCATGGATTCGGGTTTCATGGACTGAAGACTGTTAATTTGAATTTAATATGTGTACCAAAAATTTAAAATAAGTTTGTTTTGTTCGTAAGATTATAATATTTTTGTCCCTTACTGTATGTTGAATACTGTATCAGTAAAATCTAATCTCTATCCTTAATTTATTTTCTTATTTTTAAAATTATAATTATAACATTATAATTATATTATAAAAAAAAACATTTATAATTGAAAAATGTTTACGTAACCATAGAGGGAGGGGGTAAGAGGTTTGCTTTTTTTTTTTTTTTAAAGTTCTTTATTTAACATAATAATAAAATACGTACAAACTAGACACAGTCTAAAATATTGTATACGCCAATATTGTGTGAATAACTTCTTCAGGCTAGCAACGCCTCTGTAAGTCTTTTAAAAACATAGTTTGATTTTAATTATATTTAAATCCATGAACATATACTAAAGTATTAGTGAAAACAAACTATTAATAGACTTAAATTTACGGTAAAAAGCCTATTGCACCAGGCTCATTTTTTAATCTAAGTTTCTAATTCTAAGAGGTTTGCTTACTTTTGCTGACAAGGAGGATGGGGGGTAAATAATTGTAATAAATCTGCTTACGTAATACTTGAACGGCCCCTATGTACAAAGGTGGTAGCCCATGACGTGGTCAAATAGGACAAGCCACTATGGCCACAGAAGGTACAGTAAAGGACATTCAAACATAAGCCCTTGCACACACTTCAAAGACAATACACTTCTTCGTGAGTAGTTTGATGACATGAGTCGTTTGTTTTTGCCTAATTGTCAAGCCTTCGTCTTACGGAAATCGTAAATAAGATCGTAGAAAGTAAGATCCAAGCAAGAGATGACGATGTTGATATTGATTGATTAAGAGAGTATATATAGTTATCAATCATGATGTGTGAGCGATTCACTTTTCTATTCTTAGATGTAAAACATGTTTACAAACATATTGTCTGTGTCATTGTCATCAATGAATGTGAGTTACAATTGTGAACTACGCTTTTAATCATCTCTAGGTATATAATATACAATGTACGTAATGTACCTACAAATTTTTACAAAGCGTCTAATTATCAGTTTTATATGAAGCCTGCTTGTTTGGTAAACAATCCGTATTTCAATTTTATTTACTATTAAGATAAACATATATATACTAGCAAGATTATAAACTATCGGAAGAACGATCTCGTAATGTGGTACGTGTAAGGGTTGATCTGTGATCTAAACATTTCTATAAAAATCATGTAGGGCCGAAGGAATTTCTAATGCACCTTACAGCACAAATAGGTAATATATAATAAAAAATAAAAACAAAATACCTGGGGTTTTGGCGGGAGTTTTGTTTTGTTTTGGAGAATTCATGTCGCGTCATTTTATTATTTTTCAAAACTTGGGTTATTTAGAGTGTTAATGTGTAAAAACGGTGATTTTTTACCCGTTAAGTGTTTGTGAACATCCACGAGTATTGGTGTATGGTATAATGTCGTGAAACGTGAATTTTCATGTTGTTTCCAAAACTCCATAGATGGCTCTAGTAAAGTTTTCACCACTTTACTGGGGCTCGCCTTTGACTGTGACTATGACTTGTTTGATAATATATAACAAAACTTGAATATATATAATTATGTATACTTGAAACTGGCAAATGCATAAGACGTACGACGCCAAAATCCTCTTAGAAGAAACTTAAATTAAAAAAAAGTACCAGCCTGCAAAATGAAGCATATGTCACTCCGGATCTAAAGAGGAACCCAACGATACCCTATTTGTCAAAATTGATAAAGCCGTTTATGCTACAAGAGCTAATATAGGAACGCACAAAAAAACTTATATTCTTACATACACCCCAAAAACATCCTCCTTCTTGTGAAGTCGGGTAAAAACACAATAATAAACTACGTTTCACCAACTCAGTCCCAGTCGAATAGGTTTATTCGAGGTATAACCAAGTAAATCAACTTGACACAGAAACTCGCAGCAGGGATGGCACTATATTACCCTTGTTACGTGGATATTGCTCCTGTTATTACGGACTAAGATCAGCCATGTCTCAGCTCTGTGGCCGCTGAGAAGAAGAGGCGCGTTCCACTTGGTTCTGTGTTTTAATAATTATCTAGCGGATGATATTTAATCATGCAATACGTTATTTTGAGAGATTATTTCAAGTATCTTTGGTGTAGCTTAGAGTGGAGATCGCGAGTCGATAAACGAAATTGTGGTTTTAAGATATACATACATACATAATCATGGTAATTGGCATGGTAGAAGTGAAAAACCGGAGATATAAAAACAAAGTGAAAATTAGCAAAAAAAAAAAAGTAAAATTAATGCGTCTGAGGCGGTTACTATACAAACTGAGATACTTTCCTATGCCACAGAGGTAAAAAAAAACACTTTTTTTTTTCTTCCGTGGGTATACAACGTAAAAACGCGGTTCCGCGCACCGGAGCAGTGTGAGAGTCGCCTGAATGAAGAGACTAGCGAGTCGTGTGTCTGATGATAAAAATAACATATTTTGTTTTAATAAAACGGGAATACTCACGTTAAATAGAGTCGGTTATTCCAACTATAGTTTCGATCACATTCGGTGACCTTTATCAAGGAATGCTCAGCGAGACACGCGCGCGACCTCGTCTTGCCTTGATAATTGTTTACCTTTTGTCTCGGAAATGCAAAGCAAAGAAAATGTAAATTTGGTTTATCCTCTACTCTTGGAATGGTACTCAAAAGGCTTATTTAAGGCGAGGTCCAATCGCAAAACAACAAAAAGTAGCAATTTCAGCGCTTTGTTCGAAGTGACGAGATTACTTAATCAGGTACAAAAAATACTGCAGATAGAATATATAACTGAAATTACGTATAAAATATCGAAAATCCGTCTTAATTACAAAATGACCCCCTGAAAAACCCTTCTGAAATCAAATGCTCTGAATTTTCAGCGGTACCTCCAAATTAAATATCCAGGCTAGTGGTTTATACGGCGAACCAGGTTTTTTTTTTATTTGATTCGTATATTTCCTATAATCGGCAAAAAAGCAATGAAAAACTACAATTTACCGTTATCTCATCAAGTATGATATGCGATTTTCAACTTTAAACCTTAGAACTTTGAGCGGGACAATACTCATAATCACGATCAGTCCTCGCCATAATAGAAATTACTCTGGGACTCTATTTTTGAATCGTATGATATTCGCAATAAAATATCATGCCGCAGCCTGGCTACCTAGTGCATGAAAACACTTATATATTTTGTTGGGAACGCAGGAAGCTAATGCCATAAAATATATTAGTAGAAAGCAGGTTGCCTGCATCGCTTTGTTACGTCAGATCGCAAACTTTCGCGGCTTCTCTAGAATGAAGGAAATCGCCAATGCACGAAATAATACGCAACCAAATTATTTCGCCGATTGTAATGCGATGCTCGAAAAGTTGGTTTCGGGCATGTAACTAACATGTACATGAAGCAATTAAATAGACAATTCTTTTTTTGCCAATTAATTGTCGATAATTCGGTACTTAAGTAATCCATTTGTTGCACATCCAAGACCTTTGTGCAATGAAATGTCACTATACATACAATTAAACCTATAACGAATCAAATAAAACAATCATAGCTGTTCATAAGACTATAAGAACTACGAAAAGCATGTATGCCCCAAAATTAATACCGAATTTATATTTTTTAAGACAAATTATCAAGTCGTGGTAGGTCAGTGGGCACGCTCGCCTCACATTCATGGGGTCGTGGGTTTAAGCCCGGGCGGGCCCGTACCAATGAGTTCTTTGAAATTTACGTACGGATATACCACTGGCTTTTCGGCGAAGGAAAACATCGTGAAGAAGCGTGCATATTGTCCGGAGAAGAAATTCGATGGCGTATGAATACGCCAACCCGTATGGGGCCAGCATGGTGGATATGGTCTAGTCACCCTTTGAGGGCAGTCACTCATAATTCACTTCACAAAAGTCTTGCGCAAGGTACTTTTTAAATGCACCACCCTCTTGCCCCGCTGAAAATCGGCAGACTTAATTTTCTTCTAAAGAAAAAGTAAATTGTCTTAACTACTTAGTTTGTTTTATAGACTACTCTATAAAACAAACTCACAATCTAAATCTAAGAAACAATTCATACCAGACGGCTAATATCCCTACTAATATTAGAAATATACGAAAACGTGTTTGTTTGTTCCTCTTTCGCGCAGCAACAGAGCAAGAATCGCTCAAAACTTTTGCGTGTATAAAGTTCGGGTCATGGGTAAAGCAAGGGTCGGAGAGTGGCATACGCTACTTTTTATCCTATGAAAGTGTAAGTTTATCACGATATCCAAGCGGGTGAAACCGCGGGGTGCAGCTAGTTTTAAAATAAGTTTAAAATTTATTCTCAGCTTTTCATTAATTATTCATAAGGGCTTATGTAGAACCCTTTGCTACGCGACGAACTCTTTATAAAATATCTACGGCTAGAAGCTCTAGTCCCGTGTTGCCAATCTGTTGTCCTATTTATTTTTATTGGATTTTCACTTTTATATTTCATTCTAAATGGAAATGTCGATGTTTATTTCAACAAGTGCAGAATATTCCGATGTCGCTCCTCTAGTTAATTCCAATTTCAGTTGCGCTGAAAACATCTAACGGGAGGTATACTTACCCCTTCATCGGTACTACGGGTTTCGAATTTCAGTGAAACTAGGTGGTTTTTTTTGATGAAATTTTAAAACAAAACCTTTTTTTTTTATCTACTCATCAAATTCGAAGATTATTTATTTAATACGGTTCAATCAAACACATTAGCTAATTAAATTACAAAGTCCGAAAATGCGCAAAAAGGCTACTAGACACGACTAAGGGCCTTAAAACCATCGAAGGTTCTAGTTTAGAAAATTACATGACGATTTTAGCAACTTTTTAACCCGAAAGTGACTTTTAACTTTTAACTTTTAAACTCACCCCTCTCCTCTGGTGATATGTGGTGAGTTTAAAAAAAAAATATCTTTCCCTCAAAAAAACACGTGAATTTACAAATTACAAATTATCTCAAAAATGTTCAGAATATTATCTAAATACAGGTAAAATCTAATTTAATTGTAGAAAATTAAGCACCGCAATAAAAATGTGCAGACACATTCGCATTTCGCACAGTGTAGTGTGGGTTCTTCCCATTGTTCACTTTATTTTCGTTTATAGTTCCCATTTCAAAATCGCACAGAGCAAGTTGGTCCGAAGTTCTTAGAGTTTTCATCTAACCAGTTTCAAAGAGGCCAGATTAGCCAGGGAGTTTACTGAGAAACTATTATTTGGGTCAAGGTTCCCACGTAATCCGGGCTAATCAGGAATTTCCGGACCACGGAAACGTTTCCTGACATTCATCCTGAAGCTAAAATGTGGATTTAAGAAAAGGCAATGGTTTTGTAGACCCTGAGAGTTACAGGGAAGAAGCATTTGAAGATGATAATAAAATTAGAGGGACATTTAAATTTAAATTAGAACACCTGGATATTCACCTTGATTTGTAAAATTTCCTTAAGCCATTGTTTAAACTTAAATAGTCTTTATTAGGGCTGTGATATTTTAAGAATTCAACTTTTTGAGAATTCTTAATTTTGGGAAGTCGACATCACAACATTTGAATTGTCAAAATGTATATACATTTTATATTTTTTCATTAATATTTCCATTACGTAATTAAATTATCCGTGGTCACGAGGTCACACAGGCGGTGTTGCAACGTGAAGTGAATATGGAAATATTGAATTAATATTTCCCAAATAAATAGTGCAATTTGATTTATTTACCTTCATAGCTGGTAATAACAGGCAGAAACAAAATTGAATTGGAATTCTAATACTTGGAATATTGGGTAGTTCTTTGTGTTTCTTTGTATTCGGTGTTTATATTAATTGCTACCCCAAACATTTGCTTACTCGAGTCAAGTTCTCTAATAAATCCTAATTCCTAACTACTATTTATGACTACTGCTACTACTATTTACTATGTGAATTTCTTTCCATGCAATGGTTGCCTGGAAGAGATCGCTTTTAGCGATAAGGCCGCCACTTGTGGCACTAGCTTATAAGATAGTTCAGTACGTGTTATTTTTTATTTTGGTGTACACAATAAAGAGTTTCTATCTACTATTATAATTCAGAGAAATATAGACGCAGTCGTATCAGGACCAATTAAGCTTCGAAGTATAAAAATGAATACGTTCGTCTCGAGGAAAAAACTTCGCTTGTGCAATTCAGAACTCCCTTTATTACAAAGGTTTGTACATACAAACGTCAAAAAATGCACAAAAATGGATCAACGCCATCTAGCAAACTATAAAAAGTGACTTTGTCTCTTTGTCTGCACTGGATGTTTTTCGCGTTATCACGGCTAAACGTCTGAACGGATCTTGATAAATTTTGATAAGGAATTTATCTCTCTATATCACCGAGACAGACTTAGGATACTTTTTTTATGTCCACGCGAACGAAGTCGCGGGTAACAACTAGTAAATAATAAGTTTGTATGAAACAAGTAGGCCAATAGTTATGTAGGTCCAATATCGTATAAAACGTAGTGCTTGTCTAGAACCTAGAGAACTAAAACGGTGGTCTAGCACGCACGGTTGCGCTAACACCACGCAAGAAAATTAGCTTCATACGCATGACTCAACAATATAAATACTAGTATAATTTTGCCGTTATGTGGGAAACCTACGCAAATATTTACAGAATCGGCATTAATCGGCACAGACCTAAACGGATATCGGCACTAAATTTTGTGTAGCTTGTCCAGAAAGCCCACACTTTTGCCAGTTATTCAACCGCCCAGTAGTAGTGTGAAAACATTACAGCATTCCGGACTGAAGGGTAATGTTATCAGTGAAATTACTTAAGACGGTGCATACCCTGGTTCTTGCTGTCTCGTTCGCACTTTTCGTTATCTTGTATACAACATCCTCACAACCACTCCCTAGCCGATTCAAAGGCACTATGTATACTTAGAATACAAAGTATATGATACCACTTTTTAAGAGGCCGCATATCCTCGTACTCGCTGTCTCGTTCGCACTTTATCAACATTTTTCTGATGCTTTTGAATACTTTGAAAATAGAGCTGGTCATCAAAAACTCACTTGTACACATAATTACACATTAATAATCAATTATGCTCTCTACCAATTACTTTAAGGTATGTATTTTTAATTGTTTCTTTAGTAACTCTACACTTATACAGGGCTATAAAGAAAGGGTATGCTAAGGGCTCATAGTACTTATGATTATGAACAACTCTGAAATAGAGAAAAAAATAATCTGCTGTTCCATAGATAAATGTCAATGACACTCTACAAAATGTATGGAACAGCTGATATTTTTTCTCGATTTCAGCGTTGGTCCCATAGTAAAAGTTGTTCACAATTATGAGTAGTATAGTACATACACTTTTCTTATAGCCCTGTATAGCTTCTAACTTTATACCTACGTGTACCTGCCTACATATTGTTTTCTGCATAATTGTAATGTAGGATGTACGGCTGAATACAAGGATAGCCAAAACATATTTTTACGAGTATCAAACCTTACTAAAGAATCACGGCTGGCATTATCAATACACCTATCTACATAGTGGCGCCGTAAAAAAGCCGAAAGAGCCCGCAATCTGTTTCGTAGCGATATAAATCGGGGTTCCCATGAATTTACTTTGTATCTGATAGAATAAAACGATACAAAACAGAGACTAAAAGTACAAATTGCGGTATGAATCGTCAACAATTCTGCGTCGAAATATTGTGTTATAAATACCTGTATAGCGCACGAGTACATTGTCATTTTACCCGACTGCCCAAGAAGGAGTGTAATATTTTTGGGGTGTATGGTATGTATCTATGTTCCTATATTACCTACTGTCGTCAAAACAAGCTTGACCAATTTTGACGAGTGCGCTGTCGTTGGATTCGTCTTTACGCCCGGAGTAACATAGGTTACATTTTGAAGTCGGGTATTTTGTTTTTCTTTTACTAATATTACTTGTGTTAATTTTAATTGAAATGACACCATACCATACGACTTTTGGTATGAAAGTGAATAAAAGCGGAATAAAAGCGGAATGGGGTCGAAAAAGGAGTAGCATCGAGTGGGGGGCAAGTTAGGTAGAATTTGAATGGAAAAAGAAGCGGAGTGAGACAAATGAGGAATAAATAAGAGAAAAAATCTGACGAGATTTTCCTACGCGTTCTCGTAAGGCAACAGCTACAATTTAAATATGGTCATGAAACTGTAATCGCATTAAATATTTTTGAAATTTTGAACAGCTTGGCGTGAAGACGGGCTAAATAGCAATACTCTTGAAATTCATGAATTGCGCAGTGTAAATAGTTAATTTAATAAATGTACATTGATCTACATTAGCTTAACTTGTTTAACTTAGGCAGTAAGTATAAAGCTTAGTTAGATAACAGTAGGTACGAGTATACCGCTTTACCTTTACCAAATCCGAACCTCGGCTCAAAGGTCGTAGGTTAGATTAGGCATATCTGACGAGTCATTTCGTCAATATATCACGTAAACCGCTCGACTGGAGGCGTCGCCTGAACAACTTCTGCCATTAAAAGCGTTTTCTTGCTGAAATTAATAATGAACAGTGTTTAAGTTGGTGTAATTGAAATTCAGCACAAGCTCGAGTATATTGCGTACACAAAAGGGCTCAAATGTTCCTAGAATTGATGGGAAACAATTTAACTTTCGGAACTGAATAATCAGAAACTTGATGTATACAGATTGAGTTAGCTTACTCTCACGGTCTTCACTCGGTACCGCTTTTCTATTTTAAAAGTAGGGAGTATCTAAGTATACCCATAGAGGAACACTGGCTTCCGGCTGACCCCACAGACATTGGTTAAAGGGATTTAGAAACTCACTGGGAAAATCTAATTAATTTTTTTCGGGATAAAAAGTAGCATTTGTGTTAAGCCAGGGTCTAAGCTACCTGGCCCTCCAGAGAGGATGGCCAGATTTTCCCTGGTCGAGCTGGACGGAGGGACCTGATTCCTCTCCCGAGGTGGGTCCACCCTGGTACAATAGGGGTGGACGTCAGAATAGCAGGGTTGCGGAGAGTGCGCGAGTGATCCCGCGGCCCGGCTATTTTTTCCGATGCCGATGGAAATTTGTGGGGTTTTTTAGTTGGTAGGGGCGTTGCGTTCTCCGTAACGTCGAGTCCGACATAACCCGTCCGCCCACCCAGCGGACGGGTATGCGTAAATGCATTTTACCCAGATAAAAAAAAAAAAAAAAAAAAAAGGGTCTAAGCTACCTGCATACCAAACATCATTTAAATCCGTTTAGCAGTTACATAGTTGAACGGTAACAAACACTCTTACATACGTGCTTACTTACTTACATACAAAGTTTCGCATTTATAATATTAGTATGATTTATAGCCTCGAGCCTCTTTAGGGAGCCACTTTTCAGTCTAATCTATATAGCGCGTGCGAAAGTGACAGAGCGAATTAGCCTTGCCTTGCCGCATGCGTTACGCGGCTGTAGCTATTATCGTTGTAGCCTTCTCGTTGTGAACTTTCTGTTCAAATACTAAGTATTATTTATTCTATAACCGATAACCGGTGGGGAAGAAAGGTTCTTGAGTGGCGACCACGAACCGGAAGACGTAGCGTAGGTAGGCCTCCCACTAGGTAGACCGACGACATTGTGAAAGTCGCGGGCAACCGGTGGATGCAAGTGGCCCGTTGTCGGTCGGTGCGGCGCTCTAAGGGGGAGGCCTATGTTCAGCAGTGGACGTCTTATGACTGATGATAATGATATGATGATGGTGATGATTTATTCTATTGCTCGTATAAACATAAATTTCATGGTTTTGTTGGCCACCACCACTGACACGCCTTTTCATCACTTTAGAAGAAAGTGAAGAAATCACTTTAAAAGCCGAATTAGCACTATGATGTAATTAACCTTTTTTTAACTCTGACACTAATTTAGTGTCTGACATCAGATATACATCGACATCAGATCGTGGTAAGATAATGTCGTGATCAGATCATGACCGAGAGCGTGTGGGCGTCGCGGTCCAAACATGAAACAACACTTTATTTCAGTAAGCTCTTCTACCTAATAAGCCCATCACACCCTTGTATTGCCACAGAATAAATAATAGAACACATGTACTGCCTCGTCTGGCAATTACACACCGGACGTGCTGACCTTAGGCACTGGAACTTTTGTCACAGACATATTATACGCAACGATACAAAAACTAAAAAATAAAATTGTAAATGTAATTTTTTTGTGTTGAACAATAAAGAGTTTATCTATCTACAACTTTTGTTGGAGGCATAATATTGTCACCTTAAAAAAAAACATTTGACAAATCGACATCTGACATCTGCCGATTTAAGAAGATCGCGCCGTTCTTATGCAGATGTCGAAGCGCGGGTTGATCGAAGTTGGTAAGACAATATTACCAAAAAGATTATACACGCTATCGATTCAAGTAGGTTGTGTCGTTGTTATGCAGAGCTCGAAGCGCGCGTTGTTCAAAATTGGTAAGAACATCTTACTTTAGGTGGTAAGATTTTAGTGGAGTGCTTTCAAAACTTAGTAAACAGGTTCCTTCTAGAAGCGTGGTCCATCCAAGATCACACTGGCAGGATGTGGTCAAACGCAACCCTATTTCGATGAAGAAAAAGTACAAGATCTTGGCCACTGCTGCCCACGTCCGACTAAAAACTCAACGGGCCACGGGTCCGCGTCCGGTCCAAATTAATTAGTGTCCAACATTTTATTATGATAACGAAGCAACGAGGGTTGGGATTCGTCATTTCGTCGCTCGCGGACGAACAAACGAACGTGTGAGTTTTGCGAATGCAGATAATTCTATTTTCTCAAAGTAATTTTCAAATAGTATTTACTTTTACTTTAGCCACCTCTACAGGTGGCTAAAGCTAAATGCACATTTGTCCATACCGCATTAAAGAAAAAAACATTGAAACGCTTAAAACTCTGGAACCATTATGTTTGACCAAATGTCATAGAAAACGTTAAGGACTGGCACCAAAATCCAAGATCATCTCGTTAGAGAGAACTATGTTCCTTGTTTCAAAGTACTCCGATAGATTTTTGGAATTAGGGGTTTTTGGGTTCACTGATTTCATAATTAAACGGAATTTAAACTTAAAGTTCTGCGAACAGTAGCACACAACCTCAATTCTACTTTTTTATAGATTATATTTTGTCGCCTGCGATTTTTATTTGGAAGGGCATTTCCTCCAAAAAGGGAGCAGGTTTTTCGAACAATTTTGATAATATTTGGCAGAAACATTTAGTACTCAATTGTAAACCAAAAAATTCGAATATGAGCAAAATCGGTCGAGAAGTTAAACACCATTTTATCTGCTCTTGCTAAACATTTTTCTCTCCTCTGTTTCTGTACCACTAGAAATAAAAAACACTGGTGATTGTACATTAGATTTGTAAATTATTATGTAAAATTAAGTAGTATTGAAATTGAATTAAAACATTGGGCGAGAAGTTTGACCGATGCAAGTTTTTCGTGATGAACTTTCCGCGTCATTGAATTTTAGTCTCTGCTCCGTCGGAGCCGATATGACAACTTGGTACAGATCTCGGCACGTTTCCCAGTAGGTAAACCTCTGGGGAAATCACCGGAAAGGGTTTTCATATGTAGTTTAGCGAAGTTGCCTCTCTGCGCTCTTGGAGGCTCAGGTTTACCTTGTAAATGACGCAAATGTCTAGTTTGAAGCCAGTTTTAGATTTTACTATGAAAGCTGACGTGATTTTGACACATTTTATTTTAATAAAACGGAAATACGTTTGAGTCGGTTATTCCAACTATAGTTTCGACTATGGTACAGGTCGCGCGCGTGTCATCTTAAAGCATTCCTTGATAAAGATTACCGAATCAGATTGAAAGTAATGACGGAATAACCTACTCAATTAAATTTATTCCCGTTTTATTAAAACTGTTTTAGGTTATTCAAGAAACATTAGTCAAAATTAACGGTACACTATTTTGACCACCTAAGTACACTGTTTATTCAAGAAAGCAGCGCCATCCTTGTGCAGAGCTCTACGCGCGCTTCGTATGAGGCGTGCAGTTTTTACCCGACTGCCCAAGAAGAAGGGTAATGTTTTTGGGGTGTATATAAGAATTTTTGTGTGTTCCTATATTTGTAGCCTAAGCCGCTTGACCGATTTTGATGAGTGAGGTATCGTTGTATTCGCCTTTACGTCCCGAGTGACATAGCTTACATTTTGCAGTCGGTTATTTTGTTTTTTTTTTAATAATATTACTTGTAGTATGAAAGATCAATTATACTTAGAATACATAAATATATGTGAAAGATCTATCTATAACGTCGTTATATATAGTAAATAAAAAATAAAATCAATAGTAATTCAAATATCTATATCGTTCATCGTGCATTCAGTACCACAGAAATAAAATGTATGGCACAAACGCACAGACATGCACTAACTAAACTCCTCACATCACCTTCATAAGTACGTAGGTACATTGAATTTTATCGCTGCTAAGCCCTGTTAAACAAAATTGAAAACATGAACCGATCTGTACTAATTGGTAACGATGTTACGTTTATCATTAAACAAATTTCCGAGGGGCGTCGTAACAACTTACCCCGACATTAATGGCACCCGTCAATTATAATTTGTTCGTGAAAACATTAATTAATAATGCCAGCCATCGAATTCCCACCAAAACAGACACTTCACATTTAGCGATACTTTCAGTCAAAACATATGCACAAACTGTGCCATTAAATGCTCCACCCACTAATGGCATATCAGGATAGATATAGAGTCCTTGAGCAAATCAGCGTTTGGTATCCCAGCTCAGTTATCTGAGTGACTCGTATTGGGAATACCTTAAATGTGGATTAGTAAAAAATATTTATTGTGCGCATCAGAAATTTCAAAACATAAATAGATAAACTATTGTATATAGTATAAGCTATAGTGCCATAGCTGTCACAGATTACTTATAGATACCATTACAAAATCTTGGTTCTGACAAAAACGCACCAAATTTGGAGGAGAGTGTAGCTTGCGGGGACTGAGGCAAAAGCGTTCTCGTTGGCTGTCTCAAAGTCACACCTAGCCACGCCTAGCAATCAATCATTGAGAGTAAAACTTTGTATATATTTTGTTTGACCGATGCGAGTGCGCTTGGAATGTTTTGAGTGAGGAATCTATAGATAAAATTAACCTATGGTAGTGTAATGTCTATTGTAAAGTAGGTACCTTATAAAATGTGAGTGGAACGCTGAACAGACTTAAATTAAATTTTAATGGCATTTAATTTATTTTTTTGATTCCATAATTTTAATATTTTTGGGTCAATTTTAGTTACCTCATTTATTCAACTCTACTGCATTTGTTCGGGCTGTAGTGTATTTTCGATGACTATGATTAGTGATTAATAACAAGACTGTTCCGTATATTTTATTCGGTTTTCTCCAGAAATCCCCTTAGAGAATCCCCTGCGAAGGACTTTGGGGACTTTTTGTCCAAAAATCCCCTTTAGTATCACGTTGGAGAGGTGGAAGGGGATTATTGGACAAAAAATCCAGAATTCTCTGTAGCCATTTCTTTTATAATCTTAATTAAAGAAGGGGGTTGTTGTTTGAGTTGACTAAATGAGGGAACTAGAATTGTCCACGACAGCCTACTAGTTTTGTTCGGGAAATACAATAATAGCTCCCCCAATGAACTCTACAGGTAAGTTGGTCGCACTATTTATGTTACCCTTATCACTAAATTTGATTAATAGTTTGCTCACAAGTGAATTCCGCAACAAACTGAGACACAAACAATGGATTAAGAAGTGCAGCTACACTGTAATAACAACATTAAATGGTTTCACAGTGGCAAGATTGTTTTAACTGAGCACAAACATGCTTAACAAATCCTTGTTGATCAACATGCTTAATTACTTATAGATCAAAACAGACATTAAATAGTTTACGCAAGTGTGCGGATGAGTTTGAGGAAGTTCGTCGACCCCTCTTGAGTCAGATGTCAGCGACGGCTGAAGTGCTGCACCCTTTCGACACTGCGGCACTGATTAGTGAAGTACCTATATTACCACAATTTTTTGTATCGATAGTTTGGGTTTGTATGTACATTATGTAATAGTGTTACGGCAATATGTATATACGAACTTTAAGATTATAATCAACTAAACTAAATAATATACTGATAATACACTGACTTCTAGAATAAATAGGATACTCTACTCTAGAAGCTTTAGTGGCATTCAGACAACCCCAACAGTAAACGTAGTTTTTAATTATTGTCATTTTAGCTGTGCCCTACAGAATAACCAGTTTCGCTTAAATCTGTTCAGCCGTTATGTATAACGTACCCATAATGCACTTGAGTTAATTACCAACTCATAGTTTGGTTTAGCATATTATACCAGGTTTACCATAGTTTGGGATTAGTTTTTTGGTGATATTTTGGTGGTTACTGGTAAACTAAGTAGCGAGTACTGGTAAGCTGCCAACACTATTCTAAAGTTATAATTCATTTTGTTAACAATCTGTCAAATCTATGTGAATTTGTAAAAGATACTGCCGCCAGCAGATCTTAGTTGTTTAATGTTAAAATTAGCAAAAACGTGCAGTGCAGGGCTCAGATCTTGTTTAAGTGACCTGATAGTTTCCGTCGCAGTGACACAAGAACACAGAATACTATTACTCCCACAAGAAAGGATTTCTCTATAGATAAAATCCTACAGTTGTAAGTTATGTTTTTACTTGTACGTTGCGTTGGTTGTAATTTTGGTATCGATTCAATTTAAAATAAATATATTTGATTTGATCATCACTACATACTGCTAAGCACATAATAAACTGTATGTTGCATTTGTTTGTCGTAGAGCAGCAAGGGTGAATATAACTAGCCCTTCGTTGGGCAGCCAAAGAATTTCTGTTCGTTTGTTACCTTTTCACGGCTCAATGGATATAATAAAATTTTGGAAGTGCGCATCTTGAGAATGGGCAAATATATCGAAATATACTGTATCCACATATGGTGATCCCATTATGTTTGATAATATCAGTTGAAATTTCTGCTAACAGCATTGCATTGGAGCGTGCCTTGGGCTTGGATTTGTTCCTGAATCCCTCCCGAGATCCCTATTCTCCGGAGAGACGCAATGCGTGACGCCCGCTATCTATCGCTGGTTTTTTTCGACTGATTTTACAATGGTGCGTAGTATACTTGCACGCATCATGGAGTCAGTAACAAATTGAAACGTAGTAAAACAATTTAAGTAGCACCTAATACAGTTACGTGTGCAAACAGTAGCTCGAGGGAAACAGCCTTGAAAATAAACTTACTTAATTCATTTAAGTGCTCTTTCTATTGACCCAAAAACCTAGCTTAGGCATTATTATTACGCAGGCATTTCTCGTGGCTAGCGGGTGCTCGGGATCGGGATCAATATACAAACGATATTATTCGCATAAAAATATACTTTTAGTAACTTGTAGGCGCGTTCCGTATGGTAATTCGAGTGTTCAGACGAAGAGAAGTTACGTGAAAAAACTAAATAAACTCTTTGGCATTGGTACTCAATAAAATGTAATCATTTGGAAGAAAGAAGCGAAATGTTTTATTTTTTTGAAGTCGACTACAAATCTTTATATAATTCCTATGAAGTTTCTGTTATAAGGGATTCTATTTTTTTTAGATTTCAGTGGAAAAATTTAGGAAATATAATACTTTCGCCTTGTCCGCTTTCTGTCTGTATGCCATGGTTTTTTTGTTCGGAGACTAAGGATGCACTAAAAGAACAATGGCCAAATTGTATGTCATAAATCTCAGAGCATCTTGAAATATCATTTCTTCAAAAGTATGTAAATATTTTTCCATATTTTCAGCAAAACATGTAAAATAGTAAAAGCCAGAATAAAAATACCAAAAAAAAAATTGAAACGTCATTTCCTTCACAATTCTTATATTATATTCTATTCTATTATAATATTTATATATATTCATAAGCCTTCTATTAAAATTTGTAAGAGTTACCATTTTATGAACATTTTTTTTCCCTTTGGGCCATGCTATTATGGGGTTGGACTTTTGGCGGAAGTGCGATAAAACATGTATGCTCATTGTAATATTTTTCGTAACTAGTCGTTTTTCATGTTATAAACGTGGCTAAATACTTAATAAAACAACACAAAAATAGGGTATACAATAACGAGGTGGTATGGCCATGATGGCTTTAGCCTGCCCAACGGATGAAAAAAAAAGGTAATGCAAAGACATTTTTTTTTTGTTCTTTTGTTTTGGCCCCACACTTCCCTCTTATACTTTGCTCTTTTATTTTCACACGACCATGACTGCTATTGGACTTTACGGATATTGCTTTTCTTCTGTGTGAGTACTGCGTGCCCAAGAATTCCGATTTATTTTATAACTAATATATATATATATTGCCATTAATTCTCCTTATTAAATAAATATTATAGAACATTAGAAATCATTATATATAATCATATATCAATAATCAAGTGACTCTAAAAAAGTCGAAGATAAAGAAATGTTTCTTTAGAGTAAAATTTGCTTAATTATTAAATATTTACGGTACTTTCCTTCCAGGGGGCATTGGTTTGGTCCACCCTGTGTAATTAATATCGATAAAATATTCTGTAACCCATCACCACATCACTACACTGCGCCTTGTTTCATCTCGCGCTATAAATGACCAGATAGTAGCTGAATGGACGCTTTGTAAGGGATATTGCCTACTTTATGGATTATACAGACTCTGTAAAACCACTTTACGATGACGCAAAGTGTAACGGTTACTGCGCACTGGACAGCGCTATTTAGCTATTTTCGGTCATTATTTAGGGAACTTTGTTTTGGACGGCCTGTACCGATATTTTTTTGAAAATGACTATATGCCTACTATACAGATATTATTCTTAAAAGAAAAACAAAAAAAACTGCAAAATGGAGCCTGTATTCATCCAGGCATAAAGAGGAATCGAACGACACTTCATCGAAATCGGTCAAGCAGTGTAGGCTACAAGATTTAATACAGGAACACACAAAAATGCATACTTACCTCATTAAATATATTAACGGACTGATTATACTTAAATGCACTCCAAAATTATCCTCCTTCTTGGGCATTCGGGTAAAAAAGACGAAAGGTAGATTATAGGTTTCTTCTTAGAAATAATTGTATTAATTTATCCATGGTATTATTGTTCAGAAATATTCGAGAACACGACTTTTTTATAATAGTTGACCGACTCGGCGTTTGACCACAGCTCACCTGATGTTAAGTATCATGGGACATACCATTTCTTATATAAGTATGCGATCTTGTTTAAAAAGCAAGCCCATACCAATAAAATACTGATGCATTAAAATACAATAGTCTACTCATTCGTTCGTGCATTTTGTTTCGTATTCATTGAACGCCATTGAAATAACAAGTTTAAATTAGTAATGAGCTAGTCACTGCACTAAATACAGGTGGGCGCTCGCTTCGAATACTATGTTTGGTCAGAATAGTAAAATAATGGGATACATTTCATTTATTTGGCTGGGAGTACAATGGGATACTTTATTTCGTCTATTTCTTGAATCTAACTTATTTGATTGACGATGAGATGAGAATCCAAAAGATTATCTAACCAGGGGAGTCCGTCCAAGGCCCCTATTCGGAGAAATGACATTTTATCTCGGTCACTCTCACTCCCATTAAATTCTAAATTAGAGTGAGAGTGACCGAGATAATCTCGAGCGCACAGGGTCCCAGGATCTGTTGCCAATCTTATTCATCATCTGTAGGTAATATCAGCTAGTATTTTAAAGATAGTAGGGACTATCTATTTCAGCCTTTAAACATCCCACTGCTGGAATATCAGCCTACCCTCGAAGGGTGATCAGGCCACATCCACCACGGGTTGGCACTGGCCCAGTGCGGGCTGGCGGATTCACATACGCCATCGAATTTCTTCTCCGGAAATATGCAGGTTTCCTTCACTGTAAAGCCAGTGGTATATCCGTACGTAAGTTCCAAAGAACTCATTGGTACGGGCCCCTGCCCGGGTTCGAACCCGCTACGTCACGAATGTGAGGCGAGCGTTCTCCCACTGAGCTACCACGGCTTCATCATGACATTCAACATTAATTGTGTAACATATTAGTCGATAAGCTTGGTAAGCGATACATTCGAGCTAAGTCACACGTCACTCAACTACATGGTGTAAATTATAAGCTTCCTTCTTTACTTATCTAACATTTGTCATCATAATATCAACCCCTATCTATACACTACTAAACAAAGCACACTAAGCATTTTTTTTTTTTTGGTGACGAGTCGGACAAGTCGCTCACCTGATGTAACGCGTCACGCTTGTCCATGATAATTCAGTGCCATCCACAATTTTCAACTTCAACAGTTCAAAACCATGCGCGGCAATGGATGGCGCTCGACACCCTGAGATATCAGATGTTAAATCTCTTTAGCCCAGTAATTTCGCTGGAAACATTGTCCTTCAATCCGGAACTGAGTAATGCTTACACACTACTGCTTGGCGGTTGAATAAATGGCAAAGGTGTGGTACTTCCCCAGACGGACACTGCAGAAGAGCCCTACCTGACTAGCCTTGTGGCTCAGTGGGTGGATTTCCGCCTTCTGAGCTGTGGGTTGTGGGTTCGATTCCCACCCTGGACAAACATTTGTGTGATGAACATGGATGTTTGTTTTTTTGTCTGGGTGTTTCTATGTATTCAATGAATGTATTTACAAAAAAATATATTTATGTATTCTATCAGTTATCTGGTTCCCATAGTACAAGCTTGGTTAGTTTGGGGCTAGATGGCGCTGTGTGTAAATAACGTCCACCAATATTATATATATACGTCCACCACTACCATATTCTTGCCATCACATAATAATATACAGCAGCATTCTTTATTTTCTCACAAGTCATTCTGTCAAGCAAAAATTCAAGATGTCCTTGGCAAGAAATGAGTTTCCTGAGCGCGGCAGATTTACATAATCTCATCGAGTTTTCACTCAGTAGATAACTTCTAAATAAATTATTTACTGCGAGTCCGCTCGCTGTCTATCTAAAGGAACGAGAAATGGGTGTTTTAACCGAGATGGAAAAAGTTTAGTAATGTTTTTAAGGCCTTCCTTATTCGTACTCGTAATTCGGATGTTTTTGTTGGCGCTTCAGAGGAAATTGGGCTTTTCACTTTTAGAATTTAAAATTTTTCAGCATGATTTAGGTGAAAAATTATTTACTGTGAGAAAATCTTAACCATTTTTATCATCACATATCATATCTCATTTTTATTTTCGTAAATAGCCTAGTATAAAGCTCGAAAATGCTTTTTCCTCTTTATTATTTTTAGGGATCCGTACCTGAAACGGAAAAAAAGAACCCATAATGGAATCTCCGGTAAAGACATAATTGGTTGTTGTCCATTATTTTTTTCTCTTGAAAAGATGTTAAAACTCAATCTTGCACCCACAGACTACACAACTTTATCGACTTTTTCTCTACCTACACTGGAACAGCGTAATCATACATGAAAACCTCAATTGGCATAACTACTTATTCGAGTTTGAAAACAGAAACCAGCTGAAAACCAGCTTGGCCGCAGCTACATTTCTCCTCCTAACTTAATTACGCTATCCAGAGGCTCTCCAGACTATACTAAAGCTGCGTTCTACTTAATATACTGACTACACTAAATTGAGATATGTTGTTTTGATGCCGAGTGCTTGTTGCATATGCATTAAGTAATGTGCATAGTTTGGCACACGGTCTACTATCGTGGGGTATATTCTATTTCTATCTCATGTGTGTTAATAATATTGCCCGGGACCTCACATCTCTGAGAAAATATGTTGATCATGTTGATAAGTATATACGTTTGGAGATATCTTTTATCGGAGTTACTTGAATAATCTTGTATATTCTGTTGTACCAATAAAATTTGACAACTCTAAAATGATTGCCATCGTTTTTTCATTTATATCAAAAATAATAGAAAAACAAATAATTTTAGTCCTAACAGATAAGTGTATTTCAAAAAGTAGAAAAACAGAATCGAAACTCTTGGTGTGAAATATTAACACGTACCTTCCAACTTTTTTTGCTGATTCGAACTCGGTCGACATCAGATACTTAAAACAAAATATCCGACTGCAAAATGTAACCTATGTCACTCCGGACGTAAAAAGGAATCCAACGACACTACTCGTCAAAATCGGTCAAGCCTTTTAGGCTACAGGAGATACTATACTTATATAATCACATATACCTCAAAAACATTACCCTCCTCTTGGGCAGTCGGGTAATAATGCAAACAAACTGCCAAATCCCTTAAGTACTTACGTCGATCTACATTTAGAGCTTCACTCAGTTCTCATTGTCGTGTTCTCAATTACCACCAATCCACTACGGAGCCAGTGTGCCATATGTTAAGTTCTATCGTATAAGCTAATCCTCATTTAAACTATAAATAATTCCAATTGACAATGAGGCGTTTTCTAAAAAAAACCTAGTAATAAAAGTACACAATAGATGGCGTTAGATGATTTGAACTTTTTCTATCACTGTCAAGACATGAAAGACAAAAAAAATGTATGTGTGCTTTTTTTTTCTCGTATTACTAGCCAATAACTCAAAACTCACTAGGTGGACCGACGACATTGTGAAAGTCGCGGGCAACCGCTGGATGCAAGTGGCACATTGTCGGTCGGTGTGGCGGTCTAAGGGGGAGGCCTATGTTCAGCAGTGGACGTCTTCTGGCTGATAATGTAATGTAATGTAACTCAAAACTTAAAAATATTATATAAACTATATTATTATTATCTAAACTTAAATAAACAAACTAAAACTAGAAAGAAAAAAATATTGTGAAATATTTGACTTCATTGATTTATATTACAATACTTGACACTGGCTAAATACACAACGTGTGGAGCCAAAATTTAAGATAAAAAACAAACAATAAACATTATTGGCGATTGGCGTGGATTGAATTATGACGCAATTAGCTATGTAGACATGCCCAGCAATTAAATAAAGCTAAACAATTAGAATACACTAGAGAATAAGAATGAAGTATAGACAAGTCTTCGTGTATCTAACTATTGTACCTAGAAGTAGTTAGAAATACACAAGTCACGTCATCGACTAAGCAAACCCAAGGCGCTTGATTGATAAGGGATCACACAAATCCATTGAGCGTGGTCCCCGTAGGGCTCAGTTAATCTCAGTAACTAAGGACGATTGCTGGAATAAGGATACCGAATTGAATAGAGATGTTGGATTAATCTGCAGTATGAACGACGAATATAGTAAAGTTATGGAGTAGGTTTGACCTTGGAGAGGTTGGAATATTGGAGTTCTTGCAAATTTGGTTGGTTATCCGTAAAACATCTTAACACTAACAAGGGGAGGACACAAACTGTCGCAAAACCGAACTCTCCAAAATGAATGAAATTTTGTAGATAATTACGGTAATTTTTGATCAGAACCCTATATTATTTTATTTCTGTTAAACGAAGTCCGTAGAGGATAAATTTATTTTTAGAATATTTTCTCATAACATTATTTTGTGTTCATAAAATTAAATGTACAAACTAAAACTAGAAACAAAATTAAAATAAATACTTAAATAAATTAAATCTAAAATAACTACAAATAAAAAACCGCATTTAGGTCGCTGTCTAATACGGGTAAGGTGCCCAAAAAGCTGGCGACATTACTCAGTTGAATTGCCAAAAAATAAAATTCATAAAATAAATATGACATCCAATGACGACTTTTATTTCTCTGTCAATATAGCAGACAAAATCGCTTACAAATTGATTTTTTTTAAATTGAAAATCCAAATTCTAACTCCTAACTAATATTATAATTCAGATGAATATAGCCGCAGTCATATCAGGACCAATAAAGCTTCGAGGTATGAAAATGTTTGTTACGAAGACAAAAACTTCACTTGCGCGATTCAGAACTCCCTATTTAGAACTGCCAGTCCATAGAAAACGTCAAAATGGCTCAACGCCATCTAGCGAACTATAGAAAGTAACTTTGTTTCTCTGTCTGGATGTTTGTCGCGTTATCACGGATAAACGGCTGAACGGATCTTGATAAAATTTGATAAGGAATTACTGTGTATCACAAAAACGGACATAGGATACTTTATTTAAGTCCACGCGAACGAAGTCGCGGGTAACAACCAGCTGAATCGCATGCGTACGGCACTCACGCACGCACGCTGCACGCTGTCTTCCTTGCGAGCCTTTTGAACTTGAAACAATACACAAAGTGTCTCAAAGTCACCGTCCTGGCAACATTCCAAGACAATATCCAATTGGTATCAATAAAATACGTAAATAAGCATCAAGGCATCTTTCTCCCGCATATTCTATGAAGGGCGAAAATCAAAGGTCGCGTGAGGGTATCTTCGGTATGTTATATTAAACGTTCAATTGAAATGTCGGCAAATTCCCGGCTTGCCATGATATTGGTTCGTAATATTTTATTCTGTTGAAGTATTCTTCGTGAGCGTGTCGAGGTTTCTTTCATTGGGATTTGTATTGTAATATTTTATTTAATAATTACCTTGCTTGAGGTTTGGACGCTAGACACATTCCGGTTTTAACTGCAGCTTATTAGAGCTACAGTCTTCGACCAAAGTAAAATGTATGGACGGCTCCTAACCACATAACTTCCTTAAAAGTAACAAGTCAAAACAATCAAACTTGTCAAAAAAAAACAAATTTATTGGACATTAGTCACAAAAAAGTGTTAGGCGAATAAAATATCATAATATATTATCAAGGCATATTTTTACGGATATTTGTATCGCATATATTGACGAACGAACGTCTCGAACTTTTCACAGACTGATAGCGACTGAAGCAAGGTGAGCGCCGGCACTCACTTTTAAGTCTTCAAAAATTTCATTTTACTTTGGTCGAAGGCTACAGCTACCTTTTGTAAGGTTTTGGATAAGGTGCTTATGAAAAAAACTCTCGCAACGCAATCTCCCTACATTATTTGTACAACTTTTATTCCTTGAATTTGTAACGATGGCTATCGCCATCCTAATAAATAACTCGATTCTTTTACGTTACTAGCATAGGTATATAACTTACATTCCTTTTATTGCGTATTTTAAATTGTTTTTTACTTTTTTCAGGTAATTAAATGGACTTCAGTTTGGCTCCAATTTGTTAGTAAGTTATCCAACAACATAACTAGCTGGTGCCTAGAGTTCCCAACTGCGAGGAGACGCCTGGATACTATTATCTATTCTATGGCGGCGCAAGCACGCACACATGCTCACTTACTCAGTGCACTCTCACACAACGGGAGCTCGGTGTTTCGGGTATAGCGCGACAGCATTAGATCTGCCAAATACCTATTCTTCAAAAGTCTTGCTTCTGTAGTGTCCTCTTAAAAAAAACTATCGATTCTGTGAGTGTCATCAATGCTCAGTATTACCTCTACGTCAAGTCTCCCGAATGTCGAAATACAACATTTTGTCTTCTTTGCTTTTCTTTTCACAAAACCATTTGTAGTAACTGTCTCCCTGATTATACATCAGTTTTTATTGAGAAATAATTAATGACTGATTATGGATAATTTTTAACAAATGTGACTGACCTTTATTTTCTCTCGCATGGTTTCGTCATTGGCATTATGCTGAAATCATTGCTTGCCTCATAAAAAAAATGCAAAGGAAAAAAATTTACACTCAGATGAAAAATACTTTTTAACAACATGTCATGTCATGGTGTTTAAAAGACATTTTTTTCTTTCAAATATGTGCCGCATTAAAGAACAATACTATTTGAAAATAAGTATCTCAATATTGTCTAATTTTTTAGAAATTTCATAAAAAATAAAGTATGTCATTAGCATAACTTCCATTTCCCTGAAAGTCCAAAGGTTTCATATATTTTTGTACACAAATTATAAAACCGACATCTAACTACACTTACAATAATTTGGTCCAGCGAAAGGTCAAGTCCCACGGCAAACTAACTAGCAATCTCAAGCTTAAGAGCCCTCGACCCGCTGGCGACCGATCGTCAACATCGGACTCCAATCAGCATCGAGTTGTATCAACATTTGTGTATTGAGGCACATTCATATGGGACTAGCTGTTCCTTGCGGATTTATCTACGGTTATTTTCATTTTATATTTAAAATTGGCTTTTGCTCTCGGCTTTTCCTACAGCATCTTCCTACCCTCATTCCACTTTTCTCCTGCGTTTAAATAAAACAGCCTCCTTCGAGGATAAACTACAGAGTCGCCTTATGTCAATAAAATAATTTTCAGAAAAGTTCCAGAAAATTTATTACGCGCCTAAAACGTTAACAAATCCATTGCTTGCATAGACGAGAAGCTCGCAATTACTCACGGTACACATTTGTAAAATCCGACCCATTTATACAACGGTATAAAAATATGCTGTTTTTCAAAATGGTAATTTCCACAATTTCGGTACGTGTTTAATAGTATTGCTGTATCTATGTTCTTGAAGATCTTTGTGTGATAAACTTATACACTAACCAAACTATTGTATTACTAGCTGCTACCCGCGATTTCGTTCGCAAGGACCTACAAAAAAAAGTAGCCTATATTCGTCTCTGACCCTTAAGCTATATCTATGCAAAATTTCAGCTTGATCCGTTCAGTCGTTTAGCTAGAAAACGACTGAACGGACAAGCTAGAATATGGATACATCCGTCTCGTTCTCGCGGGATAAATATCGTGGACAAAATTTTATCCCGTCACCCGTGCTTGGCCTGCTGCTGCAGGGCTAACATGCGCGTTGCGCACCGCAACAAAATATTTTTGTTATGGAAGGACAGGACGCGGCTACGATTATGTATACGTTTGTCTCATTTTTCACGACATGAAGAGTAGAGAAGATTTTGTCGCGGTGCTGACGCTAGCCGTGCTGGATTGTAGTGAGTTTGCCAAAACGTATATATATTTTTATATACCTGTCCTGATGTGCATGTTGAATAATTATATATTTTGATTATTATTGTTTTATGAAACTATACTTTAAAGTTATTGGGAATACTTACCTTAAATACTTTACCTAACATAGCCTTGTTTATTTCAAGATAAGATCATACTCAGATGGGCACTTGGAGATGCAAAAAATGATGTGCTTGTTCTTTACATAGCTGCGTACAAAAGTACTTAAAAATAAAGCAGGATAATTTCTTGTCTAAATATTAATTACGCTAAATTGCGTTCGCAGTGCCATGCGTGCCACCAAAGTAACAGTAACTTAACTACAGTACACAGATCACACTCTAGATTCTGCATTCAGGACCCTCGAAGCGCACCACGCATCAGTCTAAATACACTTATTCCTACGAAATTACTCCTATTGGTCGATTGTTAGGCGCAAGTAGGTGTAATCTTGAGGTAGCTAATGAGAACGCTTGGTCACACTCCTCGCGACCCGCGCCTTCCTCAAACTTTGGTGACTTTTTGTAGGAACAACGAATCTCGTAATGCGGTATCAGTGTGATCTGTGCTACAGTAACATAATCGTGTTTCCATTGTAGTCGGAAAATGGTATTTATAATGGTAGCTGTTTTATTTGTATCAGTGAACATCACACTTACTTTCATTGACATTTTATTGTTCTGTAATCAGTAGAGTGTGGCAGTTTAGCTTGTTCGGAGTGAACAGTTATTTTAGTACAGTGGCAATTATTTTAGTAGAGTGGCAAAGGGCTAGCTAAGTATGTCGGTACAAAATAAATTTAGCCCACTATACTTTTTTTTGTTTATTATTTAATGCATTAATGACTTTAATTAAGACAATAAGACGTTACACATTTAGAAAGATATAGATAGAAGTTTAACTGTAGACAAAATTGGGACTAATTTTACGCTGCAAAGTTATATAGTTAATAAGTTAATGCTTCCAGCGTAATTACTGGGCATACAGAGATTTAACATCTAACATCTCAGGGTGACGAGTGCAGTGCATTGCCGCGCATAGTTTTGAACTGTTGAACTTCAAAATTCTGCGTGGCACTGAACTATTATGGGCAAGCGTGACGCTTAACATCAGGTGGGCGACTTGCTCGTACCGTCACCGAGTAGCAAAAAAAAAATATAGTACAAGTATAAGACTGAAAAGTATGAGTACAAAAGAATACAAAAGTATATTTGTTTTATGATTTTGAGTGAAAAGGCTTGCGAGGATGCTTGGTTCGTAGTAATTTTACAAAATCATCATCATCATCAACCGGAAGACCACTACTGCTGAACAAAGGCCGCCCGAGCCATAACCTTGGCAGCGGCTGGCGCTTGGCAGGCGGCCCGGGAATCGTAACATTCACTGTTTATTAAAAAAGGCCCTACTGTTCGGTCCGCTCGCAATTTTATCATATATCCCCATAATACGGTGGCTTTATTATATTGCTTTAGTTTGATGCAGCACTGAACATCGCTTAATGCGAGTCACTGGAGGAAGCCCGCTACGGATGGCGCGGCGTCTTGCGAAACCACCGCGCAAAAAAATCTGGAATATAGAATTAAATAAATTTAGGATTTTAGTCGAAAACCAAAATTTAGGAGGTGCTTTGGTGGTGCTTAATGTGAAATATTTCATATAAAATTGATGTGCAAATTTAGAAATTTTATTAATAAAGAATTCGTTTTAGACTTTACTTTAGCCTGTTTTCAGGATTTTATATTATGAAGTAAAATACATCCTATCGTGTAACCAATTAGTACACTCCTTAGACAATACCTTAAGGTGTATCGCATATTTTTTGTAAGGCCGTTTTTGATAGTAAATACCTAAAATAGTAAACCATTTTTCTCCACTTCGCCGCGCAGACCAATTATGATCATAGATCAAAAAACTCTCTCTCTGTGGGACGTTTGTAATCGAATATACTAAATATATATATATGCAATAATAAATAATAAAAAATAATAATAATAAATAAAATTAAATATATTAATAATAATATAATAATAATAATAATATAATAAAATAAAAAAAAAAAAAAAATGCACCGCTGACATTTAGACGTCTTTTTTGTCTGTCGTTATTATTTAATTTTATTTCGTGTTGTTTTGCATTTTATACAAGATCCGTTATACCATACAAGAAAAAGGGGAAAAAACTGCATTGTTTAAGCATATTTTGAAGAAAAATACACCTACATTGCTTCTTGCCTTCACCTTTTTTCTATTTGACCATCTGACATCTCAGTGTCACGTCAAAATAAAATCGGATAAACAACATGAAGACTACGGAAAAAGATGATAACACGCTCAAGAAAGAGAAACACAGCGGACACTGTTAACGCACGACCACCATCTCCGCCCGCTCCGCCGTCTCCGAGTTCTTCGTCGGGGGATGACGTGTTTGTCACCCCACGCGAAACAAGTGCCTCGTCGAGTGACGTGAGCGGGCCGCGGACGCCGCCGCCACTTCCACCTGCGCGACGAGGACGTCCCCCGCTGCCGGCACGCCTGGGGCCAGCGAGGCAACCTGCCTCGCGCACGGCTTCTGCTACCGGTGGTGTAGTGCGACGCATGCGATGGTCTCAGACTAATAACGAGAACTGCATGCGCGCCTATTATGGGGCTACAGAGGGGGGAACTAACCTGACGGCGTACCGTGATAGGATGCTGTCTTTGTTTCAGGCCCTCGAACCAACCGTCGCCGTGTCCGCCCAAAGACTGTCGGATCAAGTGCGGGCTATCCACCGGTGCAAGCTGCTGGATCAGTCTGTGCTTGATCGGCTCCGCCTGGCGGCGCTACCTACTCGCCCGACTCCTGCCTCAATGCGTGACCTGCCTGTCGCGTCGTTAGCCCCGTCTCTGGCTTCAATACCGACGTCGGTGGCGACACTAGCGACGCCGGTTGATCGCGCCGTTGATGTGGAAGATTTTGCGAGTACTAGCGTTACAAACCAGGTGAGAGAGCAATTGAGGGGGGCTTTGGAGGACGCGATTTCCCAGTATCGGTTCACACTCGACGCTAGGCCGCGACTACCACGTTTGCCCACTCATAGACGCAACCTAGCGTTAATGGGAGCCCTGAACGCTTTGCTAGCCCCATATTTACGGGCTAGCCAAGATTTGACTGACACACACTCGATCCTGTACTGCGGGGCCATCGCGGCGTGTCGCGTTGCACGTGTTAAGTTTCCGGATACTAACCGTGCACCGCGAACCGCCGCGGGTGTGCCCGCATGGCAGGTGCGGATCGAGCGGCGCATCAGCACGTTCAGGACTCTCATTGCAAAGCTGATCTGCTTCAGCCGGGGGAATAATCGCCCCCGAGTCATGCGTTTCGTGACAAAGGCTTTCGCTGGGACCGATATCAGGCCCCAGCACTATCTAGCAAATGTCACGGAACGCATCGACTACCTGAAGCAGAAAGTCTATGCATGGGCAAACCGTATTCGTCGCTACAGAGAGCGTGCGGACAGATACTGGCAAAATCGCCTTTTCCAAAGCGACCAAAGGAAGGTGTACCGAAGTTGGGAGGAAACCGACCGACGTGTGAGTGATGGGCAGCTACCGGATCCTATCGCCATGACTGATTTCTGGCGCAGTATCTGGTCGGTGCCCATCGAGCACACGGAGGGTGAGTGGATGCGTGTTGTCGAGCGGGAATGCGAGTCCATCGAACCCATGGGGTCTATTTTAATAGACCCCGTAGATGTTAGTTGTGCGAACACAACTAACATCTACACAGAACTGGAAAAGTCCTGGCCCGGACGGATTGCACAACTTCTGGATAAAATGGTTTCGATGCTCTCATGACCGCTTGGCAACACAATTCCAAGAAGCCCTCGAGCTCGGTTCCCTTCCCAGCTTCTTGACCACTGGTGTCACCTTCCTGCTCCATAAGTCCGGTAGTACCACGGAAGCTAAGAACTACAGACCCATCACGTGCTTGGCTACCATCTACAAGCTTCTTACATCCATTCTGACCACAAAAATTAACGCGCACATCGTTGCGAATAACGTTTTGGCCCCCGCTCAGAATGGATGTAGGGTTGGGTCCCGTGGTACTAAGGAGCTCCTCCTCATCGACATGACCATTAGCCAACAAGTCCGGCGGAACAAGGGAGCCCTCTCTGCTGCCTGGATTGACTATAAGAAGGCCTATGACTCAGTGCCTCATTCATGGCTGGAGAGGATTTTAGAGTTGTATAAAATTAATACAACTCTGAAATCATTCTTAGGTGCATGCATGGGGCAATGGGCCACAGTCCTTCGTCAACCAGGTGGTGTAAATGGCTCCTCTGGCCCGCAAGACTTGATAAGGATTGAGCGAGGTATCTTCCAGGGCGACAGTCTGAGTCCCTTGTGGTTTTGTCTAGCTCTGAATCCTCTCAGCACTTTGCTGAAGGATTCAGAGCTGGGCTATCGGCTTCGTAGGGGGGGTGAAGTCATCTGTCACCTGTTGTATATGGACGATCTCAAGCTATTTGCACCGAAACGCCAAGACTTGATGGAGCTGCTAAAAACTACAGAGGTTTTTAGCAGTGACATCAGGATGGAGTTCGGTGTAGATAAGTGTGCGGTCATGCATGTACAGCGGGGGAAAGTTGTAAGTTCTCCGAATTTACAGCTTTCTGAGTCGATGACTCTCAGATCCCTCTCCGAGGCCGAGACCTACAAGTACCTCGGTATTTCAGAGTCGTTGGGTATATCGGTAGTGGACGTCAAAAAGTCGGTGAAGGAACGCTTCTTTTGTCGTCTGACAAAAGTACTGAGCAGTCTTTTGTCTGGCGGCAACAAGGTGCGTGCCTACAACGGCTGGGTGATACCTCTACTGATATACTCCTTTGGCATACTGAGGTGGACTCAGACTGAGCTGGACGCCCTGGATAGGAGGGTCCGTCAACTGCTCACAACACATCGCATGTTACACCCACGCTCGTCTGTTATGAGACTGTACATTCCGCGGAAGTGGGGAGGTCGAGGCATTTTAAATGCCAAGAACCTCCACAACCGTGAGGTATGCAGTCTCAGGGATTTTTTCCGCAACAACGGGTGTGGGATGCATTGTGATGTTGCGGCAGTTGACAGGGGTCTCACGCCGCTCTCCTTGGCGAACGAGAACTGGCGCAAACCATCGGTGCTGAGCACTGAGGATCGCAGGGACGTATGGAAGGGCAAGGAGCTGCACGGGCGGTTCTATCGGGCCTTAACAGGGCCTGATGTGGACTTGCTCGCGTCGGTGAACTGGTTACGCTTCGGTGACCTCTTTGGGGAAACCGAAGGTTTTGCCTGTGCAATTGCGGACGAAGTTATCAAGACGAACAACTATCGGAAATATATCCTGAAGGACGGTACGGTCGACATTTGTCGGGCATGCCACCGTCCCGGAGAGTCACTCAGGCATATAATTTCCGGTTGTTCGCATCTTGCTAACGGCGAGTACTTGCACAGGCACAACCAGGTGGCCAGGATCATCCATCAGCAACTTGCCCTTCAATACGGCCTTGTCGAATCTGAGGTGCCGTACTATAAGTACGCACCAGCGCCAGTGCTCGAGAATGGTCGTGCATTGCTCTATTGGGACCGCTCTATTATCACGGACAGGACTATTGTCGCCAATAAGCCTGATATCGTGGTAGTCGACCGGTCTCAACGCCGGGCAGTGCTCGTCGACATCACCATCCCTCATGACGAGAACCTCGTGAAAGCCGAGAAGGACAAACTCAGCAAATACCTTGACTTGGCTCACGAGGTTACCGCCATGTGGGATGTTGACTCGACGATCATTGTCCCGATAGTCGTTTCGGCGAACGGCCTTATAGCGAAGAGCCTCGACCAACATCTCAAGAGGCTCTCGCTAGACGGTTGGGTAAAGGGCCAGATACAGAAGGCAGCCATCCTTGACACGGCGCGCATAGTCAGGAGGTTCCTCACTCTGCAGCCCTAACCGCCGGTAGCTTGGGCCCTGCCTCGCTGTCGGCGGCACTCTAGGTTTAGGTTTTTTATAGCATTTTTTATTTTTTTATATTAATTTTATAAAAAACCTAAATTTAAGAAATACAATAAATAAATGGAATAATAATATAATAATAATAAACTTAACAGAGCGCCTGGTTGACGCGACGCGTGACCAAAATGCTGGCGTTTATTTGGCTCAACGCATAAGCATTGCCATTCAGCGTGGTAATGCCGCCACCGTGCTGGGTACGCTGTCAACTGGTAGTGGGCTTGAACATTTGGATTATCTATAGACCTTTAATGGTCTCTGGATAATTCAACTGTTATTTTTATGTAGTAGGCTAAGTAGTTTAGGTAGTTGTAGTTTGTATGTATTTTGCTTAGTTAATAAAGACACAAGCCCAAAAAAATTAATTATATGTGCATGTATAATATATATATTTATTTATTTATTATTCAATGCTTGTCACACTTACAGCAACGTCAAGGCGTATGACGAGCCAGCAAAATTCTTCAAAATTCTAGTCATACCAAATTAAAATTATTACAAATTCTTCATAATATAAATGCATTTTACATGTCAAATTTCAATAAAATTTGTCTAATATATTAATTAATTGAATATTATAACTACAAAATAAATGTCAACAAAAATTATAAATTCTATCTTTCACCGAGGACTTATGAACATATTGGCATCACAATATTTTGAGATTACATTATAGACTTATAAAAGCTCTTCTCTTCTAAAAGCTTCTCTTTTTTTAATCACTCCGTCACGTCCCAGTCCTCACTTGACATATGCAAAGAACTCAATCTGGGTGACTTAAAAGTAATCTACTGCGTCCTCCACACTCGGTGTTCCTAGCAATTTGCTCGGGCGCTTCACGTTCTTCATGGGACTGCGTTTAGAGCAGGAGAGTGGAATGCCTATATTTTCATAGATGATTTGTTACGACAATCATTTCACTCCGCAAATTAATTTTAAATAATAAATTAGGAATTGAGGGCAATAAAAACACATTAAACTAGTAGTTCGCGGCGAACTGAGACCTCGCGACCCCTATATCTTCACAACCCTTGATCCGATTTAGCTCATATTCGAACTTAAAAATTGTGTTAAAATGAACTACTTGCCTACAAAATTTTATGAAGATCGGATCAACGGTTCGCAAGTTATCATCGGACAAATATACACACAAACATACATACAAATGCCGTTTTGTCCCAGTAAACACTGAGACCTTCGCTTCGCTCGGTCAAAAAACTAGTTACGTAGAATTCGATAGATGGCGCTATTGGCTTAGTACTTACGTGACTTATGTTTTAGCTCCACACGTTTTGTGGCTTGTTCCGTCTTCATCCCAATAGGTCTCATCCCATGACGTCATTTTCTTAAATCAACCCACTTTCTATTATTGACTCGCCCCCTACCTATTTTTTGTTTTTTCTATTCTCAAGTCATCCCAATGTATATTAACTGCAATTATTAACTTATCCCGTGCCGACATTTTCAATAAAACCACAGTTTGCTGGGTACAGTTTGCAAATAGAGCATTTTAGCCGGCTTTAAATATAAAGGAGTGGGAATGTGTATCTAACCAGTATGACTTGAAAAATATTTCTATTTATTTTAATTTAAAGAAATGTAGTCCAGAACTAGTTCCAGATGCAGCTAATTGTTGAAAGATATGGCAAGATTGTGATAGCTGAATTAGATTTGATGGAACCGACTCTAAACACCACTTACAAAAATAAATGCACTAATTATTTGTTGTCTCATTTCGATTATGTGTAATAAAAGCAAATGGCGCTCCTCAGACTGAACGATGATAATTCTGTGTTAAGGAGAGTAACTATAGATCAAGATAATGCAAGCAAATAACTGTTTCTTTTTCATTCCGATCGATTGTAATGAAAAGAGACGGAGCAAGTTTACTTGCATTTATTCCTGTAGGTCTGTACGTAGCATACCATATTATGGAGGCTATCGTCAATTAGTCGTTTAGAATAATCATATAATATAGAATAAGTAGGCAAAGGCAATTTCAACGCTGCCGACTCAAACGGTGTTTGAGAAAATTACAAAGTAGAAAATGTACTAAGAAAGTGCTGGGATTAGAGTTACATTTTAAGGCGCGGTACAAAGGTAACATTTTAGAAAATTTTAAATGCTTGTACAATCTACATTTCTCTTAGCTGTAAATTTTTTGTATATGTATTTCTTCAATTCGTTGTTTGCTTTATGAAAATCCAAATACCAAGAAAAAATATCTTTAAACCAGGTATTTTGAATATTAGGATGATATTTGCTTTGTAACACATACCTTGTCTTAGTTTTTCAATAACGATAATGAATAATCCATAGTATGATTAAAAGCAGTAAATCAGAATGCGCGGAATCGCGCGCCTCGCGTTTCGCCATATTTTTTAGCCGCGCTATTAAACGTGCTCTCAGGCCACTATGTACCGCGCCTTAAATATGATATTATACTTACCAGCAACTACATATTAGAGAAAACATAGCGCGTGTTTCAAAGCGGGTTCTCGAATTATAAAGTTGAAGAAAATAATGTCAGTTTTTCTCGTATTTAAAAACTTGTTACGGCTAGTTTTGTGCGTAAGTACATTTATTAACTAAACAAAATACATACAACTAAAAAAATCAAACTACTTAAATTACTTAGCTCACAAAAAACGAACCGTTGGTAGTCTTTTATCCAACTGTTCCAGACCACTTCCAGTTGGCAGCGTATCCAGCTTGCTGGCGGCATTACCACGCTGAATTGCAATGCTTATGCATTACGCCACATAAATGCCAGCGTTTTGAGTACTTCTTAGGGACATACTAAGTCAGCGTTGTGTCAGTTTGTAGCGGTAGGGCTCTCTTGCAGAGTCCGCCTGGGGAAGTACCACACCTTTCCCAGTTATTCAACCGCCAAGCAGTAGTGTGCAAGCATTACAGTGTTCCGGATTGAAGGGCAATGTTTCCAGCGTAATTACTGGGCATACAGAGATTTAACATCTAACATCACAGGGTGACGAGTGCAATGCATTGCCGCGCATAGTTTTGTACTGTTTAAGTTCAAAATTCTAGGTGGCACTGAACTATTATGGGCAAGCGTGACGCTTAACATCAGGCGAGCGACTTGCTCGTATCGTCACCGAGTAAAAAAAAAAAAGGTTTTTTGTGTGTGATATGAGCACTGAGTTAATTATGTACTTTTTAGGGACATACTAAGTCAGTGTTTTTGTGTGTGATATTTACAAAGCAATAGCTCATTGAACAAACTTTGGTGACTTTTTGTAGGAACAACAAATCTCGTGATGCGGCATCTAGTGTGATCTGTGTCTTCAAGTAACATACGTACACGATGCATGATCCGGATGATCCCGGTGATGAGACATGCCGGCTTTTTAGCTAGTTTTTTTGTTCCTGACGCAACCCGCCACGACTCCGCACGGGTAGTAAACTTCACAGGATCACCCGATTTGCTAATCTGAACATTCCCTGAAAATTTCATCAAAATCGGTTCAGCCGTTTTGGAGTCTATAGGGAACATACATACAATATGATATAATATGTTATTATTGTAACAAAGAAGGTCATACAATTGACAGTGATTGATTATTATTTTTTGAGTAACGGGGTATATTTTTAGTATTATCACAGATAATGTATTAATCAAAATCTTAGTATTTTTTTTTGACTTAAATAAATGGACTAACACAATGAAAACTTTAGTATTAACTTAAACTGTAGCTTAAAACTTTATCGGATTAAAAAGTGAAAAATCCGAAAGTAGAACTGCTGCAGTCTAAATGCACCTTTTAGGCAAATATTAACTCTGCTTCCGGGTTCAAGCTCCGACCTAGTGCCGGAAATGAAATAATCTACAGGCAGAGTTAAATGGAATACGTATAGTTATTGACCGAGCGAAGCGAAGATCTGAGAGCTTACTGGGACAAATCGGCATTTGTATGTATGTTTGTACATTGTCCGATGATAACTTTCGAACCGTTGGTCCGATCTTCATGAAATTTTGTAGGCGAGTAGTTCATTTTAATACAATTTTTAAGTTCGAATATGAGCTGAATCAGTCCTGGGGTTGTGAAGATATAGGGGTCGCGAGGTCTCAGTTCAGCGTAAACTACTAGTTTATATTTACTAATATTATAATTCAGAGGAATACAGCCGCAGTCGTATCAGGAACAATAAAGCTTCGAGGTATAAAAATGAATAAGTTTGTCTCGAGGAAAAAACTCCGCTTGCGCGATTCAGGACTCCCTACATTACAGCTATCAGTCCATACAAAACTTCAAAAAATGCACAAAAATGGATCTACGCTGTCTAGCGAACTATAGGGAGTAGCTTTGTCTCTGTGTCTGGATGTTTGTGGCGTTATCACGGCTGAACGGATCTTGATAAAATTTGATAAGGAGTTACTGTATATCAAAAAGACGGACATAGGAAACTTTTTTATGTCCACGCGAACGAAGTTCCGGGTAACTACTAGTTCTTGTAAAAGTTTAATATAAATCCCTCAAATGCTCGATAATTTAGTTTGGATGAAGTGTAATGCAATAAAACAAAATAATGTGCCAAATTACTTTTCATTTCTGCTGGTTACTCATGAGTATTTGTCAGTGAAAGTCATATCAGAAACTTCAAAAAATATTCCAAGGAAACTATTAGCATTCACAATCATACTGCTTTATTTTTCTATTATAGAACCTATATTTTTGTACCTACCCTACTCATGTAAAAATTCCATTATTCGTTATCTGCATCACGTTTTCCCAAGTCACATGTATGTTAATGGTAAAGCCGGCAAGTGCAGCGTAGGACGTCCACCCACAAGGTGGACAGACGACCTAATTAAGACCACGGGTACGCGCTGGATACGAGCCGCTTCCATCCGCTCTTCATGGAAATCCAGGGGGAGGCCTATGTCCTGTGGCTGAGATGATGATGATGATGAAATGGTCTAAAAGGTAACTGCAAAAAATATGACTCAAAAATAAATCGAATTTGTTTCCGTTCTTACAAATACAAGCAAAATAAAAGCTAAGTATAATCAAAATATTGCACTGAAATACAAACATTTTAGTATTTCAGGGAAGGCATATTCCATTCACGGTCGAATTTTGAGCAGGTTCTAAAATTCATGCATTGCCCTTCAAAGAGAGATTCATCCAGAGTGTGATGAATATAAAGAAAAAGTGTTTTGTGTCGATGGTTGAATGTACTATAAATTCTACAGTAGATGCGGAATTCTTTAAAAATGCTCCGCAAAAGTGAGTACACTAATTAATAATAATTACAGTTGCAAGCACATCAGGAGAGATAAATCTGCTTGAATGCCCCGAGAATATAGAAGTGGTGTATAACATAATAAAACTTGATTACGTCATGTTGCTTTTAATACTACATAATATACACAATAATAATACAGACGACCATAACGTCACGTCGCAAAATCAGTGCGTTACATCGTGCGTGTCCTGTTGGCTAAGTTACATCGTTCCCTTTGTCTGACACATTCGTCAGTGGCGTCGTTGCCAATCGCATCGTTGCCTGGCGCATCGTCACAATGATCATCGTCGTCTAGCTCATCGTGGCCTGGCTCATCTTCGCCTGACTCATCGTCACCTGGCTAATCGTCGCCTGGCTTGTCGTTGTCTGCCGCATCATCGCGTATCGCATCGTTGTCTGGCATATTGCCACACCGGGCGTCATCGCTGGCTACATGACTTGTATTTTGGCTACCTTCGAATTGAAAATCTATCACCAAGCACTTAACTGTGAGTTTCGGCAGCTTCACTTGAGAACCAGTTCATGTCCAGGCAATGCATGTTTAGCAGCATCAATGATGCATGTTTACCAATCAAATTATCTTCCAACGACTTCGTTCACAATTCGGCGCTCGGCGCATTGTGTTGTCTGTACTACCGTCGCCTGTTGCGTCGCGTTGCTTATCGTATCGTCAGTTATGAATGCCTATCATTCTCGCAATTTCAAACATGTATGTAGGAAGTAGCACGGTGTATTCGACTAACGAATCTCACGTTGTTTCTATTTGTACTCTGTGATTTATATTTAGTTTCCCCCATTGTGTAGCAACAAGCAATCGCTTGGAAATGGAGCAACAATGATTGAAAACTGTTAACGTAAATGGAAAGTCAATTTCTTTTGCAATTTCAGTAGATTCTATCTTTCGTAGAGGAAATTTAGATTTATAGATGTTTTTAGAGCTTCTTTCATATCCTTACATCGAAAAAACAGAATCAGAAAGAACAATAGTGCCTAAATTGAATCACGGTATGTTATAGCTCAAAAGATGAAAATTGATAAAACATAAAAGTACCAAGTACGAATATCCTCAGAGTAAAGTAAGCAAAGGGGAACCTAAATTGCTCATTTCACTTAGCCAAATACTTTTTGTAAGACGCGAGCTCGTACCTGCAAATTGTTATGTTCTCATACATAATGTATATGCAGGCCCTTAGGGAAGCGACAGAAATCTTTGTAAAAAGCCTTATTGCTGAGTCATAACGTTGAAAATGGGAAGGCTTAGTCGATTTCTTCTTACTTCGGGAAAAAAATTCAGCTCACCATTTTTGCTTTCTTGCGAAAATAACAATTTGAACGTAGAAATATTATCGAATCAACGATATAATAAAGATCTCTTCTACTACACCAAATAAAGCACATTTTGTAGAACCAGAGCTGAGATATTATTAACGTGCACAGAAATGTCAGATATCGGATTGGTAAGGAATAAAAGCGAAGTACTAGCTCACTGAATAAACTAATAACTAATAATAATAACTGCTAAATTATTTCCATGCAGTGGTTGCTTGGAAGGTGCCTCTTAATTTACACTATTGTGGAAGTTTAACCTATTCGTGATTTTATTTTTCAAGTGTGCGTAATTTAAAATAAAAAAAGATACATCGACGTCGGTCCTGAAGCAACGAATGAAGCAATTTTGTAGTGAATCTACAGTATTTCAAGGTTAACATGGGTTTTACTCGATGTTCGTTAATTAACTTTAACTACTCGAATATACAAAAATGACATCTTAAAATGTAAAGAATAAGAAATAGCGAGAGAATTATAATGAAAGGTTTTATTGGAACAGCCTGTACTCGTACTTTTTAGTATTTGAGAGAATCGAATAAAATATTCGATACATAAAGCAACGTTATCGCTTCATATTTGTTGGCCACGTTTATCTGAAAATAGGATTTACGTAACCTATTAAACTGAAATTGATATGTCAGGAACAACCGCAGTGAAATCGTGGTTCTACGAAATTAAACGATCACATAACTTTTTTTTCTGACGCAGATATCAGGCTTCACAGATTTCAAGTGTAATGCGTCGTTAGATTCGCCTTTTTGATTACATAGGTTTTTGACAGAAACTCGAGTTGGCACTTCTTTCACACATTTTCAACAGTTTTGAACAAGGATCTTGTATCACACTGGATAGAGTGATTCGTTTGGCAGCGTGTCCACTTTCTGTTCGCGCGTTTAGTGAGTAGGGAAGTGAAAACTAGTGCAGAATCTATCGATAAAAATGTACACAGTGTACAAAACTAAGAATTTGTAAATTAAGAACACAATGTTTGCAAAAATATGTACTTTATTGAACATCGAAACTCGTAATTGCCATGTAAATAGTACGAATATATATATTATATATAGTAACTATGAAAGTTAATAAGTATCTACACCGTCTCCTAGTTTCTTTTATTCTTCCTAGTTTTTTAATTGACAGCCCAGTCATAAAACTAGATTTTTCAAAATGTTTTCAACAAAGTCGAGAGTATTTAGGTGGCTCCCAGTTTTCGCGCCTCACAGCCTTTATCCACTGATTTCTGATTTCCGGACATTTTGGAAACCTATAACAAAATGTTTTATTTTAATTAATTGTTTAACCATGACACAACACTGGTACAAATTATCATATATTTCAAGCCCCGAAAGCTTCAAAAAGATTATAATTAATTATCGATAGAATACGTATCAAGCCGATTAAACGCGGAAAGGAATTAACAGTTCATGTTTCACTTAATGTAGTATATGTAGGATATTACAAGAATATTATTAGATAAATATCGACCAAATATCGACAAAGTTTGAAACGTGCAGTGGTACTTCACTAGCAGGAACACGTAAAACAATGCATTTATTTATCTTAAAATAATGCTTAAATTCATTACTAAATAACACTGCGTGATAGTTGTATGACTTCAAACATGTATATTCTTTAAGTGAAACGAATATTTAGCTTTGATTCTGGTTATTTTAGGTAAAAAACGCTAAAAAGACTTACGCATGAAATGATAATTCTGGATCTTTTACTCCCCCTTTCGTTGTTCTCGATGCACAATACACAGCACAACACGCCATAATGCCACTATGTATAACAATATTAAGTATTCACAGCGATATTTTGATCCAATTTGCTTTTTTAGTAAGACGGGTCGCAATGTTGTGACCGACTAGTCGGTCAAAGTGGACACAGAGTGCGAGGTTGCCAATCTTACAATAGCTCTCTCGCTTACTCTATGCGACGACCCGTGAAATAAAAAGAGAAACATGACAATGTGAACGTCGGAGCGGCAACGTCTCATGGGTCTGTCCAGTATGATGCTTCGTCTAAGGTTTTGAAGATAAAAAATGACTGAGTGGGAATAAAAAAAACTGTCATCATGTAATCTTTGGAATTTGTTTGCCAATGAGTTTTAGCAATTTTCATGTTATTGGCAAAGGAGAAGCAAAAATTAAAAATTTCGTTTCCCTGGCATTCTTATTCAAAAGATAGCAGACTGCTTATTGTAGTTATTTTTTTTTTTTCAAATATAACCTAGAAACCCAGGAGAAAAAAATATCTGCTATTTCTAGAGACAACTTGCAAGAAATCAAAACGTCCGCTGCAAGCGCACACTTCAATAAACGCACACAAGCCAACAAAAGCCGCTATGCACAGATAGTGCCGCTATGCAATTGTTTATTTGCACGTAGATTAGATGGATCCGATTGCTCAGACTCACGCACACCACGGCATGTACTGCAGCAGAGGGGAAACTGTGTATACCACTTCCCGTTCTGTATATCCTGAATTATCTTCATGTCTGGTGTGTCATAGAATAGGGCTACATTGTACCGTAGTGTACAGTGTACTGTATTGGGACGGACAGGCTTTTTTTGCCTTCAGAGTATAATACTCGGCGAAATACCAAAGAAGTGGTATGTCGCGGTACCGTAATATCAGGGAAAGGGCGGAGAAAAAGAAGGTGGGAACAACTGTTCAGACTGGCGCTGTACATTATTTTAACATTTAAGAAGATGATTCTCAAACTTTTTATTGGAATGCACTGAGAGAAGAAGAACTTTTCATATGTATTTCGCGGTTGCTTCTTTTTTCTGAAGACGTCTACTGCTGAACAAAAACCTCCCACTTAAAGCGAGGCTTTGGGATCACAGAACGCTCACTGCTTACTGTTAGGACGCTGCCGCCCGTCCTCCGGTGATTCAGTTTTAGGACGCACCCGGGTCCAAATCGTACTTCAATGTCCTTTTTTTTTTTGCGAAGGGGATATCTTCTCAAGGTACCTGACTGCTTTGGAGTGCAGCCCGGTAGTGTGGGATTATATCCACAAAAATCCCCCAGTGGCCTGCTTTGGTGCTTGACCGAGGGCTCCGGGATCTCCAAGGGAACGCACCGGAGCATTCAGCATCACGCTTCAGCTCCCCCGGGACAGCTACCACTCGATGCTGTCGTCCTCCCCGAGCTCGCTTAGGTAGATGGTTAAACTCTAACCACCCCCGAGCCCAGAGGTGCCCCTTTTAGTAGGCTCTTAGTTCAGGCAGGGGATACTGATCCCGTATTCTAATGCCCCAGCATCAGGGCATTAGAATACGGGATCCTACTACGTCCTACTAAAGTGTCGCGGCGTAATGTTTGATTGCCCTAAGCGTCTCACTACGAATAAAAAAAAAGTAAATAAGGCACGGTTTCCCAATTAAATAACAACTGTTTGTCTGCAATATCAATAAAACACCGGTTTCATATCATATAACTAACAAAAAGTAACAAAACCCTGATTAGCTGACATCCACAATAGGATACTGGGACGTGAGAGCCGATCGAGTTTAATTAACAATAGCAGCATATTGCGTAAAAACTAACCGCCGGTGTTTGTTTAAAACGAAACCGAGCTGTTTATTGCGTTGTGTAACAGGGCTGACAAACAAACTATTTTGAGACAATTCAATTCATCTTTATTTTCAATTACGTATTAAGAATACTCTTATGGATAGTCATCACTGGGTATGATTAGGTTAAAATAAACAAAACGTCACAAAAACACAACAAAATTATCAACACTACAAACATATGTAGGCTCAAAATAAATGTCAATAGTAATAAGATCTTAATCCTAATATTATAATTCAGAGGAATATAGCAGCAGTCGTATCGCTTCGAGATATAAAAATGAATACGTTCGTCGCGAGGAAAAAACTTCGCTTGCGCGATTCACAACTCCCTACATTACAACTGTCAGTCCTTACAAAAAGTCCTAAATTGCACAAAAGTGGATCAACGCTAGCTAACTATAGGAAGTAACTTTTCTCTGACTGAATGTGTTTCACGTTATCGCGGCTATACGGCTGGACGGATCTTGATAAAATTTGATAAGGAGTTACTGTATATCACAAAGACGGACAAAGGGTACTTTTATTATATCCACGCAGACGAAGTCGCGGTTAACAACTAGTATTTTAATTAATACTTCAAAGCTAACCTCGATATTTTACTTACGGATGCTTTCGGTCTTATCTTCATAATTAGTAACGCCTTGTGGTTTTAACCGCTACCCCTATAGGAGCCGTACATTTTCCGGGATTAGAATGAAGTTAATTAAGTGTATAAAGGAATAAAATAAAGCTAACTTCACACCAAATTTCATTCGAATTCGTGCAGCCTGTACTTAGCAAACAAACTCACAAAAGCAATTTTTATAATCTCTAAGTACATTGTATAAAATAAAGTCACTCTCCGCGTCTGTCTCTCTGAATATCCGCTAACTTCTTCTAAACGACGCAATGGCTTTTATGCAGTTTTCACCATCAATTAGATAATGTTTCACGGAAAGTTTATACATACAATTTTTCTGAATTACACCCGTGCGAAGTTGGGGTGGGTCGCTAGTTTATCTATATATATAAAAAAACAAGCTATTTTCTAGGCCAAGCCGCTTATGATAGAGATTTGAAATATGAACCCAATACTCCTCAAATGGTCTAGGTTAGGTTTGGTTAGAGCAATAAGAATAAAAATAAATTAAAAATAATAATACAATAAACAATAAGAAAATTCCACCTCTAAAGGGGTAAAATGGACCAAAGTTTGTATGGAAGAAAAAAATATCATGCTAAGCCAATGAAACTCGGCCTGTGTACTAAACATTAAAAATAAAAAGAGGCATGTCTCAGGATTTTTCCAAAATCAACCCCTCATCTTCATCATCAGCCAGAAGACGTCCACTGCTAAACATAGGCCTCCCCCTCAAAGCACCACACCGACCGACAACGTGCCACTTGCCCACGACTTTCACAATGCCATCGGTCCACCTAGTGGGAAGCCTGCCTACGCTGCGTCTCCAGTTCGTGGAAGAAAGAAGCCCCGAAAGAGGGGAAATGGGGTGTTTCATTTACTGTAGCCTATATACCTGAGCGAGCCGTGCGGTAAAGCTAGTAATTTATAATATTAGTTTATGTTTTATAATATTAATTATAATATAATTAATAATAATAATTAATTAATAACTAATTAATTTAATAATATTTATAATATTAGTTTATGTTCTATGTTTTAACTTTCTCGCTGCATGCATATCTAGCCCATAGAGCAACGCGGTACCAGCCCGAACAGCCCAGAATGGGAGGCCGGTGTTGCCCTAAGCTTACCACCGATCAGGACACATAAAATTCTGTCAATTCGTTTGTCAGGTACTTGTCCTGGTTGTTCGTTTAGTCGACCGATATATTCTAGAATTTAATTTTAATACAACAATAATGTCTTTATGAACAACTTTAATGGTGCTAAAATACGTAAGAGCCGACCGCCTTCTTAAAAACGAGAGAGAAAGAGAAAGAAGTATATTTTATTTTTATTTTCTGTCGTTGATCTGCGGTCCGTGGTTGTCAGGTGTGAGGGTACAATCGGACCAATACTGAAATAGCGAAATATTGCTGTTCCATAGGAAAATTTAATTTACCCTGATTGGGTTTCTCGTGAATCCTAATCCTACAATATGTCCGTCGACAGCCCAACAACAAGTAGAAACATCAATACACATACTTTGACTGCCCCGGTGGCTCAGTTGGTACTGAACCTACGTTCTGTGCTTGGGGGCGTGGGTTCGATTCCCATCTAGGACAAACATTTATGTGATGAATATTTGTGTTTGTTCTATGTCTGGGTGTTAATTTCTATATAAGTATGTATTTAAAAATATCTATGTACGTATATCAGTCTCTGGCAGCCATATTACAAGCTTTGCTTAGTTTGGGGTCAGATGACCGTGTGTGCAAAAATGTCCCAGATATTTATATTTATTTACTCGTACCTGAATATTACCCTCCTTCTTGAGCATTCGGGTAAAAAGTCACTGCACTGCACAACATCAGCCTTTAGTAAACATCTACCCTCGAAGGGTAACTAGGCTTTATCCACCACACTGGCCTAGTGCGGGTTCACAGATTCACATACGCCATCGAATTTTTAATTCTCCGGAAATATGCAAGTTTCCTCATGTTTCCATTCACCGAAAAGCCAGTGGTATATCCGTACGTGTTCCAATGAACTCATTGGTACGGGCCCGCCTTGATTCGAACGACTCCACGAATGTGAGGCGAGCTACCACGGCTTATTCGTTTTAGTATACAGTAAGAATGTCGGAGTAACGTTAAATGTATACCTCGTAGTTTCCTTCCTCACGAAATACAATAAACTCTCACCTCGCACCCGAATCGTGTCAATGTCACTATCCCTTCGCATAGTGCGTGGAATAACAACTCCCTATAGACTTTCTATCGAAATATTTAAAGCGTGCATCGAATATTCATGATCGTAACAATAGATCGGTGCTATCGGCTTTAATTTTAGGACACTAACTACGTGCCATTGTAATGGTAACTATAGTATAGAATGGCCTGTCTGTGTGGTTGACAATTATTGTAATTAGTCTCTTTATTGAATGACGTCGATTCTGTAATACAATTGTCTAAGCTAAAATAAATTTGACAGCTCTAAAATTGTAGCCATCCTTATTTTACAAATTGTAATATAAAGAGACGTAAATATTTGACCGATTGTGAGCAAAGCGAACGAAGTCTCTGCAACAAGCGGCCAAATTTGCCGTATTTCATGTGTCCGTATGTTTGTACTTACGTACGGGTCGTATTTTTCTACTAATCTACAATTTCATAGATTTTTTTTGTTTTCCCATAAAAAGGGGGAAGTTTGCTGCGTTGGCATTTACCGCCCGGTTAAGCTAAAAATTTGGTACTCAATTGTTAACTTAGAATTTTGATATTAGTAAAATAGGTAAAGAGGTTGTCAAGATAAGGTCGTGAGGAGAAATTGAGATTTTGAAAGTTTGTGCTTGCGAGGTCTTACTATTAGTTTTAGTCCTGGTAGATAAGTTTAGCTTAGGTAGTGCTAGAAAATAATACACGAATTTAAAGTAAAATATATTAGACTTTTAATTTATACTAAATTTGACAGCACTAAAAATAATGTTTATTTTTCATACTAATGTAAAAACTATTAATACATATAGTTTTTGTGTTTGTCAGAGATGCAGATAAAACGACACCTAATGATTTTAGTCCTATTGTTAACTTAGAGGAAAAACAATATTGATGTTTTCTTTTATTTGGTGTTTGGCCATCGTCGTAACACATTTCCGTACGATCGTTTATGATTTTTATGGAGCTGATATTAGAGCACAATTCACAGTTCGTCATATCTAGGTATGTATCTTGGTAAATAACATATTATTACAAATTAAGAAAATAATTGAGACTTTAGGTCCATGGGGGCCGGCTGCTCACGAACTTTATAGGGACCTGGCCAAACGTTTGGTGGAGGTGACGAGTGACCGGAATGCTGGGGCCTACTTTGGGCAAAAACTCAGCATTGCCATCCAGCGTGGCAATGCTGCCAGTATTCTGGCCACACTCCCTTCCACCAAGGGGCTTGTAGATTAGGTTTTTTGTATTTATTTATTTTTGTTTATAATTTGTTTTAATTTTAATTAGGTTAGTAGTAGTAGGTAGGTTATTTTTTATTGTAAATATGTATATAATTTTTGTTAATAAAATATCTTTTTACCTTGAGAAAATGCGATATTTCTCTAATATGGTTCTCGACTCTGCCTATGGTTTTACGACTTTGTTGAAATTCATTAATCTTTTCATATTTCCTACTCTCAGAGGTGAATCAACCGAACTAATAACCTCCTTGATATTCAAAGCCGGATAAGATTATCCTTTTGCAAACTGTACCCAACAAACTGTGGTTTTATTGAAAATGTCGGCACGGGATGAGTTGATAATAACTGGTAATATAAATTGGGATGACTCGATAATAGAAAAATCAAAAAAATTAGTGTGGGACGAATCAATAATCGACAGTGGGTTGACTTAAGAAAATTACGTCATGGGATGAGATCTGTTGGGATGAGATCTGTTTGCTTCGTCTAAGGTTTTGAAGATAAAAAATGACTGAGTGGGAATAAAAAAAACTGTCATCATGTAATCTTTGGAATTTGTTTGCCAATGAGTTTTAGCAATTTTCATGTTATTGGCAAAGGAGAAGCAAAAATTAAAAATTTCGTTTCCCTGGCATTCTTATTCAAAAGATAGCAGACTGCTTATTGTAGTTATTTTTTTTTTTTCAAATATAACCTAGAAACCCAGGAGAAAAAAATATCTGCTATTTCTAGAGACAACTTGCAAGAAATCAAAACGTCCGCTGCAAGCGCACACTTCAATAAACGCACACAAGCCAACAAAAGCCGCTATGCACAGATAGTGCCGCTATGCAATTGTTTATTTGCACGTAGATTAGATGGATCCGATTGCTCAGACTCACGCACACCACGGCATGTACTGCAGCAGAGGGGAAACTGTGTATACCACTTCCCGTTCTGTATATCCTGAATTATCTTCATGTCTGGTGTGTCATAGAATAGGGCTACATTGTACCGTAGTGTACAGTGTACTGTATTGGGACGGACAGGCTTTTTTTGCCTTCAGAGTATAATACTCGGCGAAATACCAAAGAAGTGGTATGTCGCGGTACCGTAATATCAGGGAAAGGGCGGAGAAAAAGAAGGTGGGAACAACTGTTCAGACTGGCGCTGTACATTATTTTAACATTTAAGAAGATGATTCTCAAACTTTTTATTGGAATGCACTGAGAGAAGAAGAACTTTTCATATGTATTTCGCGGTTGCTTCTTTTTTCTGAAGACGTCTACTGCTGAACAAAAACCTCCCACTTAAAGCGAGGCTTTGGGATCACAGAACGCTCACTGCTTACTGTTAGGACGCTGCCGCCCGTCCTCCGGTGATTCAGTTTTAGGACGCACCCGGGTCCAAATCGTACTTCAATGTCCTTTTTTTTTTTGCGAAGGGGATATCTTCTCAAGGTACCTGACTGCTTTGGAGTGCAGCCCGGTAGTGTGGGATTATATCCACAAAAATCCCCCAGTGGCCTGCTTTGGTGCTTGACCGAGGGCTCCGGGATCTCCAAGGGAACGCACCGGAGCATTCAGCATCACGCTTCAGCTCCCCCGGGACAGCTACCACTCGATGCTGTCGTCCTCCCCGAGCTCGCTTAGGTAGATGGTTAAACTCTAACCACCCCCGAGCCCAGAGGTGCCCCTTTTAGTAGGCTCTTAGTTCAGGCAGGGGATACTGATCCCGTATTCTAATGCCCCAGCATCAGGGCATTAGAATACGGGATCCTACTACGTCCTACTAAAGTGTCGCGGCGTAATGTTTGATTGCCCTAAGCGTCTCACTACGAATAAAAAAAAAGTAAATAAGGCACGGTTTCCCAATTAAATAACAACTGTTTGTCTGCAATATCAATAAAACACCGGTTTCATATCATATAACTAACAAAAAGTAACAAAACCCTGATTAGCTGACATCCACAATAGGATACTGGGACGTGAGAGCCGATCGAGTTTAATTAACAATAGCAGCATATTGCGTAAAAACTAACCGCCGGTGTTTGTTTAAAACGAAACCGAGCTGTTTATTGCGTTGTGTAACAGGGCTGACAAACAAACTATTTTGAGACAATTCAATTCATCTTTATTTTCAATTACGTATTAAGAATACTCTTATGGATAGTCATCACTGGGTATGATTAGGTTAAAATAAACAAAACGTCACAAAAACACAACAAAATTATCAACACTACAAACATATGTAGGCTCAAAATAAATGTCAATAGTAATAAGATCTTAATCCTAATATTATAATTCAGAGGAATATAGCAGCAGTCGTATCGCTTCGAGATATAAAAATGAATACGTTCGTCGCGAGGAAAAAACTTCGCTTGCGCGATTCACAACTCCCTACATTACAACTGTCAGTCCTTACAAAAAGTCCTAAATTGCACAAAAGTGGATCAACGCTAGCTAACTATAGGAAGTAACTTTTCTCTGACTGAATGTGTTTCACGTTATCGCGGCTATACGGCTGGACGGATCTTGATAAAATTTGATAAGGAGTTACTGTATATCACAAAGACGGACAAAGGGTACTTTTATTATATCCACGCAGACGAAGTCGCGGTTAACAACTAGTATTTTAATTAATACTTCAAAGCTAACCTCGATATTTTACTTACGGATGCTTTCGGTCTTATCTTCATAATTAGTAACGCCTTGTGGTTTTAACCGCTACCCCTATAGGAGCCGTACATTTTCCGGGATTAGAATGAAGTTAATTAAGTGTATAAAGGAATAAAATAAAGCTAACTTCACACCAAATTTCATTCGAATTCGTGCAGCCTGTACTTAGCAAACAAACTCACAAAAGCAATTTTTATAATCTCTAAGTACATTGTATAAAATAAAGTCACTCTCCGCGTCTGTCTCTCTGAATATCCGCTAACTTCTTCTAAACGACGCAATGGCTTTTATGCAGTTTTCACCATCAATTAGATAATGTTTCACGGAAAGTTTATACATACAATTTTTCTGAATTACACCCGTGCGAAGTTGGGGTGGGTCGCTAGTTTATCTATATATATAAAAAAACAAGCTATTTTCTAGGCCAAGCCGCTTATGATAGAGATTTGAAATATGAACCCAATACTCCTCAAATGGTCTAGGTTAGGTTTGGTTAGAGCAATAAGAATAAAAATAAATTAAAAATAATAATACAATAAACAATAAGAAAATTCCACCTCTAAAGGGGTAAAATGGACCAAAGTTTGTATGGAAGAAAAAAATATCATGCTAAGCCAATGAAACTCGGCCTGTGTACTAAACATTAAAAATAAAAAGAGGCATGTCTCAGGATTTTTCCAAAATCAACCCCTCATCTTCATCATCAGCCAGAAGACGTCCACTGCTAAACATAGGCCTCCCCCTCAAAGCACCACACCGACCGACAACGTGCCACTTGCCCACGACTTTCACAATGCCATCGGTCCACCTAGTGGGAAGCCTGCCTACGCTGCGTCTCCAGTTCGTGGAAGAAAGAAGCCCCGAAAGAGGGGAAATGGGGTGTTTCATTTACTGTAGCCTATATACCTGAGCGAGCCGTGCGGTAAAGCTAGTAATTTATAATATTAGTTTATGTTTTATAATATTAATTATAATATAATTAATAATAATAATTAATTAATAACTAATTAATTTAATAATATTTATAATATTAGTTTATGTTCTATGTTTTAACTTTCTCGCTGCATGCATATCTAGCCCATAGAGCAACGCGGTACCAGCCCGAACAGCCCAGAATGGGAGGCCGGTGTTGCCCTAAGCTTACCACCGATCAGGACACATAAAATTCTGTCAATTCGTTTGTCAGGTACTTGTCCTGGTTGTTCGTTTAGTCGACCGATATATTCTAGAATTTAATTTTAATACAACAATAATGTCTTTATGAACAACTTTAATGGTGCTAAAATACGTAAGAGCCGACCGCCTTCTTAAAAACGAGAGAGAAAGAGAAAGAAGTATATTTTATTTTTATTTTCTGTCGTTGATCTGCGGTCCGTGGTTGTCAGGTGTGAGGGTACAATCGGACCAATACTGAAATAGCGAAATATTGCTGTTCCATAGGAAAATTTAATTTACCCTGATTGGGTTTCTCGTGAATCCTAATCCTACAATATGTCCGTCGACAGCCCAACAACAAGTAGAAACATCAATACACATACTTTGACTGCCCCGGTGGCTCAGTTGGTACTGAACCTACGTTCTGTGCTTGGGGGCGTGGGTTCGATTCCCATCTAGGACAAACATTTATGTGATGAATATTTGTGTTTGTTCTATGTCTGGGTGTTAATTTCTATATAAGTATGTATTTAAAAATATCTATGTACGTATATCAGTCTCTGGCAGCCATATTACAAGCTTTGCTTAGTTTGGGGTCAGATGACCGTGTGTGCAAAAATGTCCCAGATATTTATATTTATTTACTCGTACCTGAATATTACCCTCCTTCTTGAGCATTCGGGTAAAAAGTCACTGCACTGCACAACATCAGCCTTTAGTAAACATCTACCCTCGAAGGGTAACTAGGCTTTATCCACCACACTGGCCTAGTGCGGGTTCACAGATTCACATACGCCATCGAATTTTTAATTCTCCGGAAATATGCAAGTTTCCTCATGTTTCCATTCACCGAAAAGCCAGTGGTATATCCGTACGTGTTCCAATGAACTCATTGGTACGGGCCCGCCTTGATTCGAACGACTCCACGAATGTGAGGCGAGCTACCACGGCTTATTCGTTTTAGTATACAGTAAGAATGTCGGAGTAACGTTAAATGTATACCTCGTAGTTTCCTTCCTCACGAAATACAATAAACTCTCACCTCGCACCCGAATCGTGTCAATGTCACTATCCCTTCGCATAGTGCGTGGAATAACAACTCCCTATAGACTTTCTATCGAAATATTTAAAGCGTGCATCGAATATTCATGATCGTAACAATAGATCGGTGCTATCGGCTTTAATTTTAGGACACTAACTACGTGCCATTGTAATGGTAACTATAGTATAGAATGGCCTGTCTGTGTGGTTGACAATTATTGTAATTAGTCTCTTTATTGAATGACGTCGATTCTGTAATACAATTGTCTAAGCTAAAATAAATTTGACAGCTCTAAAATTGTAGCCATCCTTATTTTACAAATTGTAATATAAAGAGACGTAAATATTTGACCGATTGTGAGCAAAGCGAACGAAGTCTCTGCAACAAGCGGCCAAATTTGCCGTATTTCATGTGTCCGTATGTTTGTACTTACGTACGGGTCGTATTTTTCTACTAATCTACAATTTCATAGATTTTTTTTGTTTTCCCATAAAAAGGGGGAAGTTTGCTGCGTTGGCATTTACCGCCCGGTTAAGCTAAAAATTTGGTACTCAATTGTTAACTTAGAATTTTGATATTAGTAAAATAGGTAAAGAGGTTGTCAAGATAAGGTCGTGAGGAGAAATTGAGATTTTGAAAGTTTGTGCTTGCGAGGTCTTACTATTAGTTTTAGTCCTGGTAGATAAGTTTAGCTTAGGTAGTGCTAGAAAATAATACACGAATTTAAAGTAAAATATATTAGACTTTTAATTTATACTAAATTTGACAGCACTAAAAATAATGTTTATTTTTCATACTAATGTAAAAACTATTAATACATATAGTTTTTGTGTTTGTCAGAGATGCAGATAAAACGACACCTAATGATTTTAGTCCTATTGTTAACTTAGAGGAAAAACAATATTGATGTTTTCTTTTATTTGGTGTTTGGCCATCGTCGTAACACATTTCCGTACGATCGTTTATGATTTTTATGGAGCTGATATTAGAGCACAATTCACAGTTCGTCATATCTAGGTATGTATCTTGGTAAATAACATATTATTACAAATTAAGAAAATAATTGAGACTTTAGGTCCATGGGGGCCGGCTGCTCACGAACTTTATAGGGACCTGGCCAAACGTTTGGTGGAGGTGACGAGTGACCGGAATGCTGGGGCCTACTTTGGGCAAAAACTCAGCATTGCCATCCAGCGTGGCAATGCTGCCAGTATTCTGGCCACACTCCCTTCCACCAAGGGGCTTGTAGATTAGGTTTTTTGTATTTATTTATTTTTGTTTATAATTTGTTTTAATTTTAATTAGGTTAGTAGTAGTAGGTAGGTTATTTTTTATTGTAAATATGTATATAATTTTTGTTAATAAAATATCTTTTTACCTTGAGAAAATGCGATATTTCTCTAATATGGTTCTCGACTCTGCCTATGGTTTTACGACTTTGTTGAAATTCATTAATCTTTTCATATTTCCTACTCTCAGAGGTGAATCAACCGAACTAATAACCTCCTTGATATTCAAAGCCGGATAAGATTATCCTTTTGCAAACTGTACCCAACAAACTGTGGTTTTATTGAAAATGTCGGCACGGGATGAGTTGATAATAACTGGTAATATAAATTGGGATGACTCGATAATAGAAAAATCAAAAAAATTAGTGTGGGACGAATCAATAATCGACAGTGGGTTGACTTAAGAAAATTACGTCATGGGATGAGATCTGTTGGGATGAGATCTGTTGGGATGAAGACGGAACAAGCCATAACATCGGAATAATCATCAAGCAAAGCCACTGGCCGCAATTCCACTGTACACTCACAAAACAAAAATAAGCTATCACTGTCTTTTACTAAATAGAAACACAAAACAGAGATAGCATGAATTATAGTGCTATCAAATTAGTCAGATCTTCGTTCTCCATACAAGCTTAGACGGAGTGGGTGCCGACAAAAAACAAGTTCTAGTGTACGTTTTTCTTCGCGACTTAAATCATTAAACTCGTTCGACAGCACTAAAATACATGCTATCTATTTGTTGTGTTTCTATTAGTAAATGACAGCAATAACACTAAGTATCGTTTAGCGAGTTTAAGTGGAATCGACGCCATTGTCCTTCATTATAAGATCATAAGAAGAAAAGAAAGAAGAAAGAAATAAAAAAAAGAAAGTAAAGAAGGTGGGGAAGATTGCTTGAGTGGCGACCACGAACCGGAAGACGCAGCGTAGGTAGGCCTCGTATTAGGAGAACCGAAACCTTATTAGGTGGACCGACGACATTGTGAAAGTCGCGGGCAACCGGTGGATGCAAGTGGCCCGTTGTCGGTCGGTGTGGCGCTCTAAGGGGGAGCAGTGGACGTCTTATTGCTGATGATGATGATGATAAGATCATAAGAATATATAGGATAGCGTCATAAAACGCACGTGTGAGTCCATATTTTTTTATAGAATCATGACCATTTAATACTACTGTTGCTATTGTTTGTAAGTATGGTTACTAAATTAAGTACCGTGACGCATTTGCACTTGAGTTGCATACCTGATCGAGTTAAGAGTGCAAGTGGAGTACTTATATATGGATCTAGTTTTCAGACCTTGTGGTTTTATCCACGTCAAGGTCATATATATCTCGACGTACACCCGATCTCATGATGCTTACAAAATTACTTAAAGCGGGATTCAGCTCTCTAGTCGTGAAGCACAGAGAACTCGATAATGAGATAAAAGTTCTTATTTTGCGTCATAATCATGATCATCTTCAGCCAGAATAGACTTCAAAAACAAAATATTTATGGGATGATAGCATTTCTCTCCCGATAAAATTAAAAGTAGGTAAATTCACTAGCTCTGTCTATCGCATGCACGGACACGAGCACGAGCAGAGAGACAGCAATACAATTTTAAAATACCAACTGCGCTAAAATCTCATGGCTGGTCGTCCCTCTTAACCATAATTATACCCGGCCGAGAATGGAAGCCTTCTGATTATAAGGCAAACACGCTACCAAGTAATCCTCGATAACCGTCATAATAATATTGTTGAATAAATTGCAGTATGCAATATTGTAATAAAGTTTTGAGGAGCAGAAATAATTTTAATTACTCAGATCAGAGGAAAATGGCTACAATAACAAGTTTACAATAGAAAATAAAGGTCACAAAAGGTTTCAATGTTATTGCCAATTTTGCTGCGACCCCATCCCCATAAAGTAAGTAATGGGAAGCAGTAGCGGAAACCAGATTTTAACTGTTCAAAAGTGATATAAACTCGCCTACAAAGTTGTTTTACAGGATTACCAGAAACAAAAGGCATATTCAAATTGAAACCAGATCTTTGTAACGGCATAGAAAAATTGTACGAGAATAATGACAATAACTCATAGAAAAAAGTGTGTCCCCGAAAAAACAGCACAAAACTAGATGGCGCTTACGTATTTAGTCAAATGTTCAATGCGCTAAAAAAGCCGATGAAAGTATGGTTAGTCTAGAAACATAATGTTAACGATATATTATGTCAAGTCGCCAATCAAAAATCATCTGATGGCTGATGATTTTCTAATCATCAGCCATAAGTCGTCCACTGCTGAACATAGGCCTCCCCCTTAAACCGCCACACCGACCGACAACGGGCCACTTGCATCCACCGGTTGCCCGCGACTTTCGGAATGTCGTCGGTCCACCTAATAAGGTTTAGGTTCTCCTAATACGAGGCTAAAATACGTAAGCGCCGACTGCCGACCGACAACGGGCCACTTGCATCCGCCGGTTGCCCGCGACTATCACAATGTCGTCGGTCCACCTAGTGGGAAGCCTACCTACGCTACCTACTTAAAAATGAATTAGTAAAATAGCAGATTACGCTTAGGACTTTGCTTAAATTGGGGAGTTCCTTATTTAGACGTCGCCTTATTCGTGGTTAGAGAAAACGGGCATAAGGGTCAATATCGACAGACAAATAAAATCAATTTAACCTTAACCTTTATTGCTCACCTTGAACACAATTGAATAATAGCTCCCGCGTAATCGGGACAACCTATAATAAAATCAGCGAAATTACTGACGTCGATCCAGAATGAGATAATAAACAAGGTGTTTATGGTTCAATAAAAATTACGAATCAGATGAATTGAACATCACGTGTTTTATTCATCGGGAAAGTTACTAGCAGCGTTTCGCGGTATTTCCAGCTACCCCACAGAAACTGTAAATATAACTCATAGTGAAAGTCAAAGTCAAAATTTTATTATGGTATACAAGTTCTTAAATCTAAAAATGTCCATCCATTAACAACCGTTACAGGCCAGCACAATTATTTAAATAAGTTCATTATTAACATGATTTTAGAAAAATTGTAATACCGTCAATTAAAGTATGAAATTGATATAATAATTTCAAACATTAAAATATAAATATTTAAAATTATTGTCAGGAGTTGTTGATCAACAAGCACGTTTATATACATGTAGGCGACATTATTTTCATTTCGAAATCGTCTACTTCAAAGAAGCATTCTTTCGCTAAACACTTCTTCAACTGTGTACAAAAACTCCTGTATGGGAGATCTACCAGCGCTGCTCAAAGAGAAAAGTCAACGCAGCCTTGTGAACATAGTTATTTCTATACAGCTCGAGCCTAGACTGTGGTAGCTGAAGACGAAAGTGAGGGGCAGATCTTGTTCCGCCTTGGTACATACCTTTTTAATCTGTATCTGTAACGAAGATGTAGTGGTTTTCAGTTGCAATCGCTTCTAAATTCTAATTCGTGGTTAGATATGGAGCTCTAACCAAATACCTAAACGAGTCTGGGGAGGACGACAGCGCCTGTTTTTTTTTTTGCGAGGAGGATATCTTCACAATATACCCGGTGCTGCCGGGTTATGTGGGATTATACCCACCAAAACCCCCCCGGTGGCCTGCCTTGGTGCTTGACCAAGGGCCCTGGAATCTCCAAGGGAAGGCACCGGAGCCCTCAGCACCACGCTTCAGCTTCTTGCGGTTCTGAGGGCTCCGGTACGTTACCTTGGAGTTCCCGGAGTCCTCCGGTCAAGCACTAAGGCAGGCCACCAGGGGTGTTTTAGTGGGTGTAATCCCACATAACCCGGCTGCACCCCAAAGCAGTCGGACACCTAGTGAAGATTTCCCCCTCGTAAAAAAAAACCAATCACTGCATTGCAGATATTGCAATATCGTACATTATTATAATTAAATTATGTCCGCAATATCTAACTTCATGGTAATAGTAAACTAGCAGACTAACCCCCGAATACTGAAACGTTTGTTAACTTTGACAACAGATTAATTCTAATACTGCCTTTGTCTAGCACTAAGCAAATGACAAAGACAGCAGTAAACTTAATCTGTCGTCAAAGTTAACAAACGTTTCAGTCATTCGGGGGTTATTGTGAGAAAAAACAAATGATCGGACAATAAAATACTCATTGATTTATGAATCTTGTAAGACGTAGACCGTCGATTTACATTGAATAGATACATTGTAAATACCATCGTTTCGTGGTGGTTTACTACACTACTATTAGTACTCATGGTATATTTACCACTATTTTTATTTATGTTGAGTTCCGGATATTTTGGCACAGTTGCATGCGCCATGTTCACGGCTAGACTGAAGATGCGGGTGTTTATTTAGTTTTTTGTTCTCGTGCGTGACGTCACCTGCCGGTCCCAACGGAAGACCAGCGCTGGTTGGGTACAACCAGCATCTTGCTGAGTTGGGGCTGGTTTGTGACAAAAAACTCTGTGTATGTTTTGTTTATTTTTCACTTTTAAATTTATTTTTCTATGTTTTTTGCTACAAATAAACTATTGTCTATTGTTTATTGTCATCGATAAATTACGAGAAAATCACGTTTATGGCAACAAAAACACGCTTTTGTTACCCAGGCACCCAGGCACTGCCAGCAAGCAAGCAGAAACTTTATAGGCCAATAAACTATCAACCGCCTCCCAAAACTCCTAACCTCAGAATGACAATTACAACATACTCTTCCATACCTTCGACTTTAGCTTTCTACTTTAAAGGTCGATAATACCATAGCAAGGACGAAGAAAAGTATCAAAGCACTCCATAGCTCTCTTGGGATGCATTTACGTGGAAGCACCTCTCAGCCCTATGTTGATAATTAATATTGGTGTCGTAGCTTCGTGATGTGGCTTGCATTTAATATTGGTATTGTAACTACGAAAAAAGTGTTATACTTAGTCTCAGAAGTAATTTGGACTACATACTACACACACATAGACTGCAGTACATTGCAATGACCCAGTTAATTGTGGTAATTTTCACCAAACTTCAGTCAGTCAGTAACTCGCTCTTAAAAAAAAGTTATCTACATAAATAATACGAGGTGTCTCGCAGTCATAGATAACAAGAGTTTCCTCTTTTTTTGATGTCTATGATATTACATTATAGTTCAAGAAAATAAATAATAGATATAATAGATTATAGATATTTTAAGTTCAAGAATGTACCTATATATTTTTTCACAAATAAATAATAATCTGTACTTACTGGATCAACTACACTATTAAAATTCTGTCTGTACCAACTGTATCAACCAGAGTTTTGAGTTTTGAGATCAACCATTTCTTGAGGCGGCATCGTGTGGCGGGTCGCCATCTTCCCTCCAATATGGTTAAGGAGAGAAAAAAAACCTACCACATGCGCACACACTGTTGTTTCGTTCTCAGTCATAGCATGGCACAGCAGCTTCAATCTGAACAAGAAGCTAACGCTGGTTTCTTTTCAGGACTCTCGTGGGACTCTCGTCGTCTCTCTCTCTCGCTCTCGTTGTCGCCTTCATCTCTCTCTACACTCTCTCTCTCGCACGCTCAGAACCACTGGCACTGACCTCTCCATACTAACTTAATGAGTGTGCAGTTGTGCAACTTGATGTAGAAAAAATACCAATAAATAGTATAATTTATGAGTACCTTGTTTAACTCCGTACCTACAAGGTCACCTAAATCTAGGTAGGTAAGTAGGTCTATTCATCTGTGGTCTAGCTAAACTAACTGTGGGCAGTACCGAAACCCCAAACACCACACGATTTTACATCTTCGTCATCATCAGTCCACATCAGTCACCGGTGGCTATTTGCCATACACATGCTGGCTCCGAGATGCCGATAAGGCGATATAAGCACTATTTCTGTAAATCACTTGACCTCCTTGCTATAATAATCTTTCCAAATTACATATATTTTGTCTTAATTTCATTTCTGATATGAGACCCTTGCCAGACCGATTAGACTTTCGTCGGATTCACGTCAAAAGAGCTCCACATAAATATTCATTACGGAATAAGCCTACGGTCTTATTTTTCACCTTTGTCATACTAAAAAAACAGTTTAAAACAATTTATTTTGCTCATTCAGGCAAAATATTTTTTACTAGAAGGCAATTGATTCAGAGTATTTTCAATAAGTAATCTAATCGAACCATCGCCAAACAAAGAGGTTGTTTCCAGCTATATCCACAAAAACCAATACTTTCGCGTTACCATTCGCCCAAAAGCTTCCGAGTAAATCTAGTTAGCGAGAGAATTGGGTAAACTTCCACGCGTTAAGTAAAGGGTCAAGTTTTGTAATCTAATTTTGACCCAGTTGGGTGCCATTCAATCCATTTAATGGGTAACTGTTTACTTGTATAAAACGATTCCATAATCGTAGAAGAGTCGTAAAAGAGAAGGATAATGCATCTTTTTCGAAGGTTTTTTATACTCCTTAGCCAAAATAAAAAAAAAACTTGAAAATTGCTATAAAACATTGTCAATGGTATTCTAAAGATATTTAAATGATATTTTTATTTATTTCTTCTCTGCAATTTTTGTTACTAAAAGTTCGTCATATTTGGTCTAATTAATTTTGTATTTTTTTTTGTTTCAATACTATACTCGTTGGATCGAAAAGACATGATTTAATTTAATAAAATATAATAATTAATTAATTAATTTTGTAATAAAATATAATATAAAGTCAAAGTTAAAAAAAAAAATGTTATGACTACAGCTATCTCTCTCGCACATTTGCTAGTTTCTGTCGTTAGTGTAAATTTCCTAAAACTGAACATGTATCGTTATAGGTAGCGTTAGGTACCTTTATTTTACATAAATATACATACTAAAAAATAACGGAACTAATCATGAAAGTATGTTCCACTCGGGGCTACTTTGAAACTGTGTAACTTCATTTCAGTTTCAGTAACTGTTGCGATAATGGACCAGACTAACAATGTTGAGTATATCTGTTCTGGAAAATTTATTTAATTTTCTGTCAGCAAATTGTACTTCTGAGAGCCGTATTTTTGATAAATAATTCTAGACGCAGTATTTTCTATTTTACATTTATACAAAGTTATAAGGAATGGGTATGCTAAGTAGAAAGGGTACTACAGGGTACCCTACCCTATACAGGGTACAGGGTAGGGTAAGGGTACTATGTAGGGGTATAGTACTATAATAGTCGTAGTATTTTATTGTGAACAACTTTTACTTTGGAACCACTTTGGAACCAACCCTGACATCGAGAAAAAAAAAACTGTTCCATACATATAGTCGAGTGACATTTTCTCTGTTTTAGTGTTGGTCCCTATAGTAAAAGTTGTTCATAATGATGGGTACTATGAGCCCTTTTCGGATTAGCGTACTTTTTCCTCATAACCCTGAGAACCCTAACCCTAACTATATCTCGAACTAAATCAATACAGGTTTATTTTTAATATACCAAAAACCTCTCGAAAGTACCTTCCCTTTATCATACAAAAAAAATGTTCCATGACTTTTCAAACCAAGAAAAAATTAATTGTATAGCTTTCTAAAGTGCTAAAGCTTCGTGCGGACTCCGCGTTAAAGTGTGATAAAAGTCTATGTTTTTCACAGTTTTTTATTTTATTTTAAAGTTTTTAAATGCGGCGATGTTATTACCAGTCCCGTATGTTAGTTGTTAATTTTTCCACTAAGCGTTTTCTACACGTCAGTACAAATGTTCAAAACTTCAAACTCCTAGCCAACCAACCATCAAAAAGACAAATAAAATTAAAAACTGCCACATCCTGAATTCGTGAAACAATTTTTCCAACAAGCGTTATACCTAATGCTATAAAAACTTCCAGGCTTGAATTCTTTACTTTCATTCAGTAGCGATTTTACGGCTTAAATAATGTCTTCATAATTTACAACCATTGAGCTACAGCTCAATGTTTACAACTTATACACAGAATTGTAAAAAAATGACGAAGTTTACGAAGTTATGAGCTTCGTTAAATATTTATAGCGTTCTTTTTATGTCGCGATTGGTTGCTGAATCTATTCTGGAATTCAAATATTTTTTGGGCCCATAAGAATAGTGGCATACCCCCGAATACTAAAATGCTTGTTAACTTTGACAACAGATTAATTCTAATGCTGCCTTTGTCTGGCACTGAGCAAATGACAAAGGCAGCAATAGACTTAATCTGTCGTCAAAGTTAACAAACGTTTCAGTATTCGGGGGATAGTCTAACAGTATCGATTCCAACTTATGATTCATGTTTTTTTCCTGCATAAAAAGTAGCCTATTTTTACCAGAGTGCCCAAAAGGGAAGGTAATGTTTTTTTTTATTGTAAAGTGTAAGGGTGTATGTTTGTGTGTTCCTATTTATATTACCTCCTGGGCCCTTATTCTCTATCGTACATAAGATAACTTGCCAATAACGCGTGACGTTATAACATGCTCTAAACATAAACGCGGCTCCTAATCGTGGCACGACGTGAAGATACGCGCGTTTAAGAAACTTAGAGAATACCGTTTCAAGCGACTAACACGGAGTGACCTTAACATGGCGCGTATTAACAAGCTAGTTATGGCAATAGAGCATAAGGGCCCTGTAGTCTAAACGACATTGACGAGTGAGGCGAAGGTGGTTTTTTTTATACCTGAAGTGACAGGCTACATTTTGTAGTCGGGTATTTTGTCAAACTTCTTAGTCAACGCAATAAAAAAATACGACCATTTACCTATGCCGTATATTTTTGAGCCGGCTCGCCTGATTCCGCTATCTTGTTTGCACTTTTAACCATTTTTTTTTAATATAGAACTACAGCGAAGATATAAAAATAAAAATGTTTTACGGAATATCCATTTCCAATATTTTAAAACAATTTTCATGTTATTATTTCTAACTTTGGCGAAGAAGAAAGAAAAAAAAACTTTTTTTTCGGGTTCTTTTCCTACCACCTCACCAAAATAAGAAATGGCAGAAAGGGGCCTTTTTATCATTTCTAAACCATGCACATCATAAACTTATCATCTTCATTGTTGTTAGACCTTAGAAAAAGCTAAAATTTAAAATTAGTTAAACATGTGATAATAACTTTTTGAGATAAGCTGAGAAAAATGATAAATACTACAACCGGCTTATACGCGTCCATGGAACCCTACTAAGCATGGCCCGACATCATCATTTTCGTTTACTGTTGGTTGTCAAGAAAATAAAACAACCGTCTTTTTTTTTTAAGCCGCACGCACGCACGCACAGCTCTGGCACTTGGTCGGAACTAAGGTTCAATATTTGGGGCGGCGTCTTATATAAGTCTTATAAAACTTATGTGTTATAGTTCTATTCATCTGTGCCCGACATGCTCTAAACAAGTTATTTTAATACAAGTTATTTATTATTTATTACCTTTTTTCATCTCCTTCCCCAAAATAAAAATTAATAATAACATGTATATATAATAACATAATATGTAAAACGGTGCGGTATACTCGTGATTATAGCTATAGTATAAGAAGCTGTATTTGTACACATACAAGCATAAATCCTAACAAAGATATCTGTTTACCAAACTCGAGCTAAGAATTTTAAAGTAAGATTCTATATTACCATAATAATATCAAATAATTCATAGCTCTCCAGCTTAAGCTACCCTAAAATTTGTTAAAAGTATTCCAACGTCTTTCCAACAAGCTTGAAAATACATTCAAAAGCTGATAAAAAAGAAAGTTTCTTTTAAAGCCGATAAAGGAGAAAAAAAGCGTGTTTCACATTACTCAATGTCTACGAATTACATCGGAAAAGTTTGATAAAAGTTATCTGGTTCAATACTTTGTAGGACGTCCCATCGATAATAAAGTTGAGACAATGTACATTTAAGAAAAATTTGATAATTAACCGCAACTAAAATCCTAAAAGCTGAAATGGCAATGGGCAGGCCACATCACTCGAAGAACCGATAACCGACGGGGAAGAAAGGTTCTTGAGTGGCGACCACGAACCGGAAGACGAAGCGTAGGCAGGCCTCCCACTAGGTGGACCGACGACATTGTGAAAGTTGCGGGCAAACGGTGGATGCAAGTGGCACATTGTCGGTCGGTGTGGCGGTCTAAGGGGGAGGCCTATGTTCAGCAGTGGACGTCTTCTGGCCGATAATGTAATCTATGTATGTAATGTAAAATCATAGGGCATTGCGTCGAAGAGTCAAGAACAGCTCAGAAGTTTCAAATTAGAAACTGCGGGTTGATGATTATCCTATCTATGAGAAACTTTTTAAATTGAAGTGGTTTAGAAGTGTAAGCTTTCTGCGAGTGATATTTCTTTATCATCAAATAGGTTGTGGCTATCGCTAGTATTACAATTTGTATATAGGTTGAAACCAAAAATAAACCATTTTTAGGAGAAAACAATAAGGCGCTATCTCTTCCCGAAAAGAAACAGTATGATAATACCCTATTAAACTAAGATGTCCAATAAAGTAAAAAATGCACATACACACGTGTTTTAGTGTCTCCTGATTTTTAGGGTTCCGTAGTACTAAAAGGAACCCTTATAAGTTCGTCATGTCCGTCTGTCTGTCTGAATCCTTTACAGCCCTATAACTTCCAAAGTCATAAACTTACATACATGAAATGCACACCGACAGTCTGAGTATAGACCTATAGTTTCAAAAAAACTTTTTTTTTTTGTAAAATAAAGGTAGCTCCCATACATGTAGAGAGGGGGTAAACAAATAGTCGCTGAACCCTATCATGTGTGGAATGGTTGAAAAGGTCTTTTAAATATAACAATTTGCAAAGAATAAAAAAAGCATAATTTTATTTTTATGGGGCGGCATGCAAAGTGGGGATAAAATAATTTTTTTTCGCCTGTCATGTGGGATATCATTGAATAGGTCTTTTAAAATAAAGTTAAGGTTCCATACACCAATTTTTTATCAGATGTACCGCTTGCGAAATATGGGCCGACAAAGTTATGTTATTAACGATAGGCGCTTCTCAATACAAATTATAGAAAACATTCAAGGCGAGGCCCAATCGCAAAACTACAAAAAGTAGCATTTTACAGCGCTTTGTTCGAAGTGACGAAATTACTTAATCAGGTGCAAAAATTACTGCAGATAGAATATAAAACTGAAATGACGTTTAACCGAATAAAATTTCGAAAATCTGTCTTAGTTACAAAATAAAAAATCGCAAAATAACCCCCTGAAAAATCCTTCTGAAATCAAATGCTCTGAATTTTCAGCGGTAACTACAAATTTTCTTTTACAAATTAAATATCCAGGCTAGTGGTTTATACGGCGAACCAGGTATTTTTTTATTTGCTTTGTATATTTCCGATAATCGGCAAAAAAGCAATGAAAAACTAAAATTTACCGTTTTCTCATCAAGTATGATATGCGATTTTCAACTTTAAACCTTAGAACTTTGAGCGGGACAATACTCATTTCAAATCACGATCAGTCCTCGCCTTAATGCCTTCAAATGAATGTTAAATTTGCCTGTGTACACCTCTATTCCCACTAGAATATTATTATGATTGATCTTTGAAGTAGCCTTGTGATATCGAGCTTCACCCGTTCCGTTTGGCCTCACGCCGTTGCATCGAGTTTTCATTTTTAATCAGCAACCTCAGTCGAGCGTGAACTGATCTGGGACCCTATTCCTGTGCGCTCGAGATTATCTCGGTCACTCTCACTCCCATTAAATTCTAAATTAGAGAGACAGTAACCGAGATAATCTCGAGCGCACAGGAATAGGGTCCCAGCTTCGAAACGGTGGCATCTACGTAAATATGACAGGAACCAAAGAGAATTAGATTTACGTGGAAAGACGTAGGTAGATGCGCTGGTCAAATGATCTGCACAGAATCTGCATCACCCACAGATCACACCTAGATTCTGCATTCAGGACGCTCGAAGCGCACCACACGTCAGTCTAAGTACACTTATAAGATATTAATCTGATTGGTTGATTGCAAGGCGCGAGTAGGCATAACCCTGAGATAGCCAATGAGAACGCTTGGTCGCACTCCCCGCGACCCGCGCCTTCCTCAACTTTGGTGACTTTTTGTAGGAACAACGAATCTCGTAATGCGGTATCTAGTGTGATCTGTGGTGATCACCACACGACCAAAAAGACCCAGATTTTTGGGTGTCTTAAAGTCGCGCATGAGTTGTTGTTGGTTCCTGCAATTAAAAATATTATTATTTTTACCCGACTGCCTAAGAAGGAGGGTGTATGTAAGTATGTTTGTGTGTTCCTATAGCCTAAACAGTTTTGACCAATTTTGACGAGTGAGATCTGGTTGGATTTCTATATATTTCTGTATTTTCTATGTATTATTATCTATTCTAGTGTCGGATATTTTGTATTCCTTTTAATAATATCACATGTTGTTTTTAGTCACTTCACTTAGAATGTTAACGTATTTCAACAATGCCTTAACAATGACAATGTCGCTATCGTGATATATTAACAAAGTAGATATGTTATCAGTTTATAGTGGCCAGTACTTAGAAATACATTCTTCAACACTTGATGTATGTATGTATGTATGTATGTATGTATTTTATACTAGCTTTTGGTTTACTTTAACCGCGCTGTGAACAGAACATGTTTAAGTCACTCAGGGATAAATACAAAATACAAATAATTTATTAATAACACCATTGTTACATGTCGGATATTATAATAATTCTTTTTCGATTTCAATAAATCATTGAAATTGTTTATAATAATAATAATAAGTAAAAATTAAGCATTGTAAAATAAATTAAATTAAATCAAATAGATTAAATTACATTAATAGTCTGGCAACTTTAAATAATCATTAATATCATAAAATAATTTCTGATGAAGCCAGGACTTCAATTTGATTTTGAACGCAGCAGCGGAAGGTGCATTCCGTACGACAGCGGGTATTCGGTATTTATAGTGTAGCTTCTAGCTACCAGTGAAGGAGTTTTTTATTAAAAATCGGTTCAGTAGTTCCAGAGATTACCTCATAGAACGAACAAATAAAATTACAAAGTTTACCCCTTTATAACCTTTATTTTATATTTATATTAGCCACCCGCGAAAAATGCCCAGAGGGGAAAAAGTTTTTTTTATTTATATTAGCCACCCGCGAAAAATGCCCAGACGGGAAAAAGTATTTTTTTTTAAGTTTGCAAGCCGGCAAGGTCCCTTGAGTGGCTTCAACGTTAAATTGCAAAATTATGTAGGCCAATCAAGAGACCTTAACACTTCAATGGATAACATTTATCTTTTATCAAATGTAACGTTTGTTCATCGATAGCATGCAAAAAAAAACGTGTAGGAAGTGATTAATAATTGCTTGTTCGTTTGTTGTGAAATTCGTCATAGAAAAACAATTTCACACCTACATAGGAACATCTTCCATTGTGATTGTTGTTCCGTGATATAATCGAAGATGCATGCTAAACTAATGTGCAGATTATTTATAACTTACGTAGTTTTTCCAAGGGCGATTAAAATCATCGGTTCAAAACGCAAATTCTGTTCCATACATATTTTATGTGTATCAAATTTTAGATTGCCTTTTATAGATTCAACTTCTTCCAAAGATATTTGTCTTCTTACTTCGTGGCTTCTCCGTGAGCAGCAGAGTAAACGTTTATTGAGGTTCCCTGGAATGTCATTAAGAATATTATTACAACTTTTGAGCGCTCTGTGCTATATTCTCATTGTCATTTTTTAAATAAACATCTACCAGTAAGAGCCACAGATCACAAAAGAATACAGAATCTAGGGTGTGATCTGTGGTAAGTATGTACACTACACTATGTAAATATTGCTCTGCCAATTTATTGAACGAAACAAGAATTGTGTACGTTTATTCGAGCCCCTCGATTGATTTTCGATGTTTGGTTCTTTACTGTTTGATCATGATCATATCATATCGATCGTAATATCATTTTATCTTTATTCCATCTTTTAAATCTCCTTCAACATGAAAGTAAAAAACGAACACTTCCAGCCCATTGTTCCAGTTAAATTTACTTATTTATCAACTAACACCAATAGGGAGGCCAACTCGCAAAACCAATAGAATGCAATTACAGTACGCTCTGCGGCCGATTCAAATACAATCTGTTTTAAAACATGCAAAATGTAAAACCATTTGGGATTCGAACCCGGGGATATCATTTCACCCTCACGAGCCTAAATCGCTACAAAAAAAAGGACAAAACGATCCCCGATAGCGCAACAACAAAAGTTATCGCAATTTTTTTCTATTGTCCCAAAATAGACAAATGGAAGCAGGTAGAAAAGTTCTGAATCGCGCAAACGAAATTTTTCTATGATTTTGTTGGTATTCGAACCAAAATTTAGTTCTGTGGGCGTCCGTTTCTTCGCATGGAACCAGTGGCGGGAGCTGGCCTGATTCCTATGCTGTTACAATGACTTCTTCCTAGGAGTTAACGTGACCTTGAACTTTCCCAGTGAATCTACCTCTATTGATGGCAGCCGGACATTTGGCACGAAGTGTGTGTCTGGCAGTCTCAACCCTCATGCCGAAGAACTTTTGACGACCTTTTTGAGGAGAACTCTAGTTCTATAATTTTGGTTCTGGATAAAAAAAAAAATTTTTTGATAATCTTTTTCTGTACAAAAGTTTTTTGTGATTCTTAAATTTAATTAATGCCACATAATCGAACAAATGCGAGTTTTTTTTTCCTGCAGTGAAATTTGGTATGAAAACGGTCCCAGAAGAATAGCGAGTGAAACCGCGTGGCGAAGCTAGTAAGTACATAATATAATGAAGATTAAACTTTAATTACATTTTGTACTTAATGTACCCGAAAGTGAGCAAAATCTTACCGTTTGAAGTTCTAGAACTTCAAACACTTAGAAGGCCCGAAGTTATGTAGTTACTGTTACCCAATATGTTTGGCTTATAAATTATCAACCCGCCCTCCTGCTCAACTATAATATTCATGAAGATTAACATTTAATCAGGTTCAAGGCAAAACATGAGGTATACCAGAGGCCATACAACCAGTTGACAGCTGGTACTTACTGTACCTATAACCTCCACGAAAATATTGTACTCATAATTTTAACGAAAAGAAACCGACTTCAACAAAATACTCCAAAAAAAATGCACTATCGGGATGTTCTTGGTGTTACCCGTGAAATACTTTTCATTACTGAGTTCCGGTGACCATCTGTGGTCTTTTTCATCAGTTCCACTTTACCAAATTATACTTTCTGAATGCAAATGATTGACTTGTTGATGAAAATACCGAAATCGCTGTATGTATAGCTATAATATTTGGGCTGCATTTTGATCTAAGTTTTTGTGGAAAAACATATTCCAGACAAGCTTTTATAAAATCCGTTATTGGTACTGTAAGCTGTTCAATATTGTATTTTCATCGGAACTTGATAGGTATGTAAAATTTCGACTCAATTGAACTAGGAACTGGTCTAAAACTTTTTTTAATATAAAATTTAATGCATGGAAATTTAAAAAAAAAACACTCACTTTTTTTATTAGCACTGTCAATGTTTTAAAGTAATTTTATTAGAATCGAGAGAGGGTCTTTATTAGGGAAGCGGGCACATAAGGGGGATTTTTCGTGCATTCTCGATCATCTGGTTATATTATCGTGGGTGTTTACTCATACCAATCGGCACGCCAGGTTACGTTATGAATAAATTATACTTAATGGAAAACCAAACCAGGCTAATTCGTTTAGAGTATCTGGAAATCAGTGCTAGAGATAACCGCCAAAATGTCTTTTGTTTTAGTACAGGCTAATTATAACCAGCACCTTTATTATGAACGTTCGTGATTCTGATTGTGATAGCTTGCCATCCCTCTCGTACCAACTTACTCGCACTTTGCGCGGTCCCGCTCGCGCACGGTCACGTTAAGGAACATCCATAGTGAGGTGGCAGTCCCCAGTTGGAGTTCCCTTTGGCTCCGGGTATGTCCTATAACAGCGACTTGAACCGCTAGAGGACGGGAAGCAGCGTCTTCTTAGTAAGCGGAACATTCTGCGATCTCCAAACCACTTGCCAATCGTGGGGATTATGGCATCTACTCACCCCTAATAGGGGGAAGACTTTGTCCCTTAGTAGACGTCTAAGAGCCGATAAGAGAATAATTATTAAGAGAATATTTGAATTATATAATAATTAAAATAGAATTTGAGGACTACAACTTCTGACTACAGAATACTATTTGTAACTGGCACTTTTTTTTTCTCTTATGTTTTGCCTCCACACGTTGTGTATTTAGCCAGTGTCAAGTATTGTAATATTTCAAGTGAAGTCAAATATTTCACAATTAAAATAAGTCATAGTCTAAGTCACGGTGAAGTCCACGCCATGCCCCAGTAAATTGCTGGAAACGTTACTAGAGTTTTCTATGGAGTTTTGGAAACAACACGAAGAGTGACGTTTCACAACATTATATTATTCACCAACACTCGTGCACGCTCACAAACACTTGATTGATAAAAATACACCATTTTTACACATTAACACTCGAAATAACACAAGTTTTGGAAAATAATACAATAACGCGACATGACTTCATCACTTTTCCCCCAAAACTTGTCGAGTGACTTTCAACGAACAATAACACATATAAACATGAAACTACCCTCATTAAAAATAATCAATCATCCATTTATCTATCGATAGATGGCACGATAGTGAACATTTGCAACGAAGTCTTTCCTTTTAATTGTTTTTGCTTAAAAATGAAACTCCTATTTTAAATTTTTACTAATTTCTTTAATTATTTTACAGCTACAATTTTTGACACAAAAAATTTCAAAGATATTCCCTGCTTATCAATTTAAAGTCGCGTTGAATGTGGAAACCTGAATCGCACAATCGATATTTTTTGCCGCGCAAACCCTTTGTACGATTTACAAAGTCAAGTCTGTCGGGTGTCTCGCTCTTCTCGGGTAGTCGCATCTTGATGCGATTGAGACAAAAGTGCAAATGATTCCCGAACCACAAACACCCTTGATAGTTGATTTGAATGTGTGGTTGGCAAGTGAAGAGGTGGGGAAGAGGCGAGCGCCGCGCTCTCTTCTCTACTCTCTGGTCGGAGTTCAGTTTACTGTTCTCTCAACCACCGCAGAAGAGCAACTTTGACACCCTTTTTGCATACAAGGAAAAAAAATTAAACTTTTTTTTTGCCAATAAGCATTCAAACTAAAGAACCTTTTTTTATTATTCTTTGCTTTGCTCCACAGACTCCCAGAGTCCGTGTCTTTTGTCAAATTTAACAATTTTTTTAAAATTAAAACTTAGCATAAAAAACTAAAGTCCTTATAAAACGAATATACTAAAGAATACTTCTTATACTATTACAGAGTTAAGTGCTACTTATTACTAGAGATGCGTATTTAGTCCAAGCAGGCCACCGTACAATTTTAACAAATAATAATAATAATTATTATTAAATTTGTAATATTTAGTTAGGAGAATATAGTTCATGAGATGCTATCTGGGCCAAGCTAATTGACTTTATTATATGAATTTAATTGACGCCTCAAACTAAATATTCAGGCAATGTTTGCAGCGAAATTACTTGGTACATATTTAACATCTAATATCTCAGGGTGACGTGACGTAAAACAATCACAAACTGGTACCCTAGAAATGGAAAGAGGAAATGTGGAATACAATTCAAAAGATGGGAGGACGAAGTTAAAACTGTTGCTGGAAATGTATGCTCAAGGACTGCTAGAGACAAGAAGAAGTGGAAGAAGTTGGAAGAGGCCTTTGCCAAACTTGGGCAAACGGGTACGGCTGTAGACGTGGTAGAATTAAATTAGTATTAGTCTAAATTGTAGTTATCCGAATTAAAAGGCTCATATTATTATTGTTATTATCTCAGGGTGACGAGCGCAGTGCATTGCCTCGCAGGGTTTTGAACTATAGAAGTTCAAAATGTTGGGTGGTACTGAGCGTAGTGAATTATTTAACATACTGTGTATCATTATTTGTTGTCTTCGTAGATGATTATTAGTTAAAATAATTTTAATTTCACAACGAAATGAAACATTTGTATGTAAGCACTTCTATCGTGGCCTTACATTTTGTAAGCTTCCTTTTCGAGAGAAGTAAAGCGGCGGTTCTTATCTCTCCGTACATAAAGTACAGTTTACTCTGAAACAGTATCTTTATTTCTGCATTCCTATTTTGTCCCAACTACTTAGCATGAGTAAGGGTGACTACACATGGCCCGACCTGACATCGTGTGAAAGGGACAGCTAGATTTGAATTTCACGGGAGCAAAAGAAACAAACTATTAAGGTTATAGCTTCTCCCTTTCGTTTCCCCAGAAACTTATATATAGCCATCTCTTTCAAGCGATGTCGGGTCGGGCCATGTGTAGACACCCTTAGCCGAACTAGCCCCGTTTATTTCGGCTACATATCATCCTAGATACCGCATTTTCGAGATCGTTGCTCCCACAAAAAAGCAAACAAAGTTGGAAAAAAGCGCGGGTCGCGGGGACTGCGACCAAGCGATCTCCTCGGCTATCTCAAGGTTTTCAAATACTTCCTCAAAATGTTAAATTTGCGCACGAGATAGACCTAAAACTGGTTACTTGCTTGAACAGAATTACTATCGAATTATAGAATTACTATGTATTCTATGTAAGTATAAAAAAAAAAAGAATTTATGTATTCTATCAGTTATCTGGTTCCCATAGTTAGCTTGCTCAGTTTGGGGCTAGATGGCGCTGTGTGAAAGAAAAGGTCTACCAATATTTATTATCCACCAATATTTATAAACATTAGTATGATGAAGTGCATCGATGTATTTATTTGAGCATGTGAATGAAGTATTCAGCAAACAACTAAATGAAAGTTGTTCTGCAAAAGCTCGGTTACTGTTTTACAGCGTGTTTAAAGATAGGGGTGTTCGTGTATTATTCAACTGTTATTAAAGAAACCACCTGAGACAAACAAACATTCACAATTTATTGTTGTTTTTGTTTGAGGATTAAAAGATATCTTTGCTATTTTGTAACTTTTGCTTTCGCGGATTACAAGATATTTTATGTATATATCACTTACTTTCGTTACAGATTTTGTTTTGCTATTTACATTGCTGGATTGCTGCTTTAAACTAAATTTATTTCATTTGAAGCTTGGGAGTAATAATTTAAACCAAAATCTGGCGTTTCCCAAAACTAATTTATGTTTTGTTTTAATAAAACGGGAATACGTTAAATTGAGTCGGTTATTCCGACTATAGTTTCGATCACATTAGCATTCCTTGATAAGGGTGACCGAATGTGATTGAAACTATAGTCGGAATAACCGACTCAATTTAACGTGAGTATTCCCGTTTTATTAAAACAAAATGAGTCCTAACCACGTCAGTTTTCATAGTATAATTTATGTTTATTGTTTTTTTTTTTTTTCTCTTTCCTCCTAAGAGGATTTTGGCGTCGCACGTCTTATGCATTTGCCAGTGTCAAGTATCGTTATATATATTCAAGTTTTGTTAAATATTATCATACAAGTCATAGTCACAGTCAAAAGCGAGCAAATCAAGTCACGGTCAAGTCCAAGTCATGCCCCAGTAAAGTGGTGAAAACTTTACTAGAGCCTTCTATGGAGTTTTGGACACAACACGAAAATTCACGTTTCACGACATTATACCATTTACCAACACGCGTGCATGTTCACGAACACTTAACGGGTAAAAATTCACCATTTTTACACATTAACACTCGAAATAACACAAGTTTTGGAAAATAATAAAATGACGCGACATGATTTCTTCACGTTCCCGCCAAAACTCATGTTTATTGTTTGTACATTTTAATCACCAGGAGCTCAATTTTTTTCAATCGCTCGTATGATATCTCGCTCGAAACTATCAAAGATTTTATATTGATAGAAGCAAAATCGAATGGTTCAAACCCTTAGAATAACTACCTACCACCGACCACCGATCGTTGCGTTACCGAATGATATGATTATTTCAAAAATGCTACTTTTGTTTGGGATTCCTTTCGAAAGTCAGTCTTTTTGCATGATATTTTCGTACGAAATAATCATACGAAAGATTTAATAATAGAGCCCTAAGTATGTTCCAATACTTACTATAAAGACTAAAACAAAATGATAGTGATGAAAAACAGAGCTCATGTTCTTATCAGCGGGCAAAGTACTCAAGAGGTTCACGACGTTACCTTGGTATGGATGTTGAAAAAATAATTAATCAGATCATAGAAATATATATGCCATGTTGTAATAAGGAAATACTTTATGCAAGTAATGCAAAAATAAAACATCAGGTAAAAGATATATACTTTTCCACAGCTTTTTAATCACTTAGAGAAACCGTCACATTTATCATTTAATCCTATCCTAATCATAATTTATAATTATTATAAATGCGACAGTAACTCTCTCTCTCTCTCTCTCTCTCTGTCTCTCTGTCTGGGTGTTTTTTCGCATTATCACGACCAAACTACTGAACGGATCGACCAGAAATTGTGTATGTTAGTTGTCGGAAACGGACATAGGCTACCTTTTTTTTTATTGTTCCACGAGAACGAATTCACGGGAAACAGCAAGTTGCAAAAATAATATTACAAAACGTTAATTCACAACATTTGGAGCACTTGTTCATCACATTTATGTGGTGAATATTTTTGTTTGTTCTATGTCTGGGTGTTAATATCTATATAAGTATGTACTTAAAAATATATCTATGTACGTATATCAGTCTCTGGCAGCCACATTACAAGCTTTGCTTAGTTTAAGGTCAGATGACCGTGTGTGCAATAATGTCCCAGATATTTATTTATTTATTATTTTAATAAGTACATTATGTTGGAAAATTTATATTATACCTTTAAAGTCAAAGTATTAAAGTGTGCGTGCAAAAATAAATTATATTGGGATTCGATCCCACGTCTTACGAGATGGTAGCAACTTTACAGCCAAGTTTTTTGTATATCTCCGATCCATCCCTTACTACCTGCGCACCCCGAACTCAAAAACCTTCAATTTTATGGATTCCCATGATTTTTTCAATACGAATCCTGCATCGCACAAACGAAGTTTACACTGCAGTTTTGAGTAGTTTTGAAGTTTTTAGACGCATGTTTAGGGAAGTCCGTTTCTACGCGGTAAGTGTGCCCCATGCGGCCCACCTCCTTTGGCTGGACGTGAAGTATTTGATAGTATGGATCGTAACATCGTTGGCAATGCGCTGGTTGATGTGGAAAGAGAGTGTTAGCACTCGTCCCCACCGACGTAGAAGTTTTGACTTTCCCTTTTGAGTTCTCTTTGCCAAGCTTTTGGTCTCTTTCTTAATAGTATAAGACTAACTAGTAGTTCGTGCCGAACTGAGACCTCGCATCCCCTATAACTTCACAAACCCTTAACTGATCCAGCTCATATTCGAAATGAATTTTTTTTATGGAAAAAAATTGCGGTTCGCAATTTATCTTCGGACACATATACACACAAACATAAAAACATACATACAAATACCGATTTGTCCCAGTAGACTCTGAGACCTCCTCTCTCTTCGCTCGGTCAGTTTCCATATTTTGGTCTCTGGGATGTAGCATTTGCTCGTTAATAGTTTATCTATTTTTATATTATGGCAACATTTAACGGAAACTCAAAATGTCAACGTCTAAGATTGGCATCAAAGACTTCAAGCACACAGATATTTCGATACTCACGTTTTATGAGAGTTTTTAATCCTTGTAAATCACAATGGTCACGCTTTTATTTCTGGGAAACTTTGTGGACTTTGTTCTGTGGACTTCACCGTGTCTTACTTTGCTTGACTTAGACTATGACTGAGACTTGTTTTAATTGTGGAATATTTGATTTCACTTGAAATATTTAAATACTTGACACTGACTAAATAGAAAATGTGTGGAGCCTTAATATAACAGAGACAATATAGGATTTAATAAGTGTCAAGTTATAAAACTATTTGATAGAATACTTAAATCGAAATACCGAACTCAACAAAGATTGTATTGATAACTTTCCACAAAGTAAAACCAATAACCACTCAAGAAAAGGCATTAACGCAAAGTAATTATAGAATTTCAAGGAGGCAATAGCATTCTTGGTCCCCGTCCCGATTTCTGTGTTGTAAACTCTTTGAACGTTATTGATTGGAATAGTTGCCAGCATTCGGTCATTAGCGGTTACATTTGACAGCTCGAGGTTGAAGTTGTACTTAGTTTTCAGTTCATGCAATCATCATCATCACCAGCTAGACGTCCACGCTTGGCATGTGGCTTGGGAATCGCAGAATGCTCGCAGTTTACTAAGAGTACGCTGCCCGTCCTTTGGTAGTTCTTGTTACTACTTACTTGGTCCCTTTTGCGTATCTTTCCGGCTGCAGCTAGTCCAGCCATCCAGTGTTCTCCTGGAAAGCCAGCAGCTCGCCGACTCGGGCGCAGGCTTCCCGGAGCATCCTCGGTGAACCGAGTATACGTTGTTCTGCTACGCTGCTGCAGTCGAACAGCATATGCGTGGCCGTTTCTTCAGCATCCATGCATCCTCTGCATAGAGGGTGGTTCTTGTTGCAATTTAGAGTGTATAGTAGACCATGATATTGCACTTTAAAAAATTGAATTATCAGGAATTAAAACTATCGACTGAAGCGGCTCGGAGACAGTACGCAGCGATTGGGGCAGCGTGTTTTAGATTGAGCTATTTATATAAAACGGGAATACTCACGTTGAACTGAGTTGGATATTCCGACTATAGTTTCAATCACATTCGGTGACCATTATCAAGTGAAAGGTAAGACGAGGTCGCGCGCGTGTCACGCTTATAGTATTCCTTGATAAAAGTCACCGAATGTGAATGAAACTAAAGTCGGAATAACCGGCTCAATTTACCGTGAGTATTCCCGTTTTATTAAAACAAAATGATTGTGTCAAAACCACGCCAGTTTTCATAGTAAAATATTTGTATAAATATTTTGTTAATGTATTTTTTTTTTCTGTTGCAGATCAAATCAAAAGCCAAAGGATTTGGGTGTCAACTACGTTATCTACGTGAGTGACAGTGGATACAGAAGTGTTTTAAAAGCGTAAAGTAAAGTGTGAGTGAAATAATTGTCATGTGACCGTGCACCCACGATGTTGAAGATTCAGATGTTGGATTCTATCGTCAGCAACGATGCTGATGAGAACCAAGAGCAGCAGCAGAATGGGTAAGCTCCATAGCAGCTACGTTTTAAGAGCGTCGTCCTACTGCGAGATTTTTACGTATTCGATATTTGAAATTATATAGCTGTCGCTCTGTTTCCCGTGGGTGTGATAGACAGAATTTACCTATTTCTTTTATGAAATTAATATTTCGGGGGGAAACTGTTATCACCCTCTAAGATCAACATATTTTTGGTATCAATGGCATGGATAAATAAAAAATAATAATTGGTTTTCTATATATTTCTTCGTCATAAATTCAACGCATGAATTCGGCACTGCAGGTAATTAAAAATACGAAGATATTGCGAAATAAAAATATCTAACTTATAAGCTTAGTTTTTCAGGGTGATAGCATAAATTAAAAAATCATTGAAATTGCATTACATTTAGGGATGTGAAACAGTTGGCGGTTTTTGTATGGACAAGTATAGGCGTTATACTCTAGTCGTTCTAAAGTTCGTTGTTTAGGGTAAAAAGTTGGTAACCTTGCTTATAAACAGTGGCGGATTTACCAGCAGGCTGAGTAGGCTACAACCTACAACGAAGTTAATGCTTCGTTGTGTGATCTTGATATCTTCCACGACTCTTTACAAGTTTTCAAAAATATAATTGTAAAACATCTAAATGCAAACAACACAAACGAATAATTTCTGACTTTTTCTTGCGTATCTATGTTTTAAACTATGTGTATATAATTATTATTATTTTTCAAACCACGCTTTTAACGGTGAATGCTGTAAACACCTGTTACTGGTGTACATATCAGAACTGTATCTAATTTAAAAAGTGTTACCCTATAGATGATAATTAATATGTATACTGTTGGTGTTTCTTTAAATAAATAAATAAACTTAGAGCGGCAGATTGAAGGGGATTTAAAGTTTGTGGTTATTATACAAAAATTGTTCGCTGTGGAGTAGGCCTTAGGGTTATTCACGTTAAGAGCACTAGATAGTATTAGAAATAATACTAACTAGCGCTATTTAGTATTATTTATAATACTATCTAGCGCTCCTAGTGTCCTGTTACTGATGTCCAGCTGTCTAGTATATCCGTTCCAGGTTCCAACTTTACCTACATTCGTTTATCGATTAGTCCAAACAAACCCGTCTCCGCGGCGCCGGTGTAATATCGCAAATAACTTTTTATTGGGACATCACAGTTGTTTGTGCTCTGGTAGCGTCACACCAAGTTTGGGGACAACTGGAACAAACATACTGACAATTTGAGATATGCTACCTAATAATGTATTTATTGTGTATTAGGTTAATTTTTACCCAATTTTTTTTTTGTTTGTTTCCGTGGTGTTTGTAAGTACATAATGAAATGAAAATGAAATGAAAATGTATTTATTGCAGCAAACGTAGGTATTGTATGTTTGTGTGTTCCTATATTACCAAACGGCTTGACCAATTTTGACGAATGAGGTGTCGTCGGATTTCACTTTATTTGCGCGGTGACATATGCTACAGTTTGCAGTCGGGCTTATAATCATCAAAAATTCATCTCTGTTACTCATGTTTAATATAGAAAAGGGGAAAATTTTGATGAAAAATGCGGTAATCACAATATAACAGAAAATTCATCTTAAGGGCTCGCTCCCCTAATTCAGCTATCTCGTTCGCACTTTTTCAACATTTTTCATATAAAAATTACTGAGAGGAAATAAAAAAATATTCATCGTCAGTTATCTACAGAATACCATTGCCAACCTTATATGTATAGCAATTCCATGATATTATTTTTAATTTTGGCAAAGGAAAATAAAAATAAAATTTGTTTTATTAACATTATTAAGGTCCCAGTAATTTTTATATTAAAAAAATTTGAAACAGTGCGGAGATATTCGGTGCGGATTTTATAGTGCGTATGACAAATGATGTCGATTTCGAGATTCTAATCTCGATCGTCTTTCGTCTCCACTCGATGTATCTCGAACGCTAGCCATTGAGAATATCTCGAAAGATAGCGTTGAGAATAAGAAATCTCAATTTTTTTTCGAGATGTGATTGAATTTCACCTTTTGAGAATAGGGGTCCTGGTTTGAAACAGATTTTATCAAAATAATTGACAGCTCAACAATAAATATCTGGGATATTTTTGCACACACGGTCATCTGACCCCAAACTAAGCAAAGCTTGTAATATGACTGCCAGAGACTGATATACGTACATAGATATTTTTAAATACATACTTATATAGATATTAACACCCAGACATAGAACAAACACAAATATTCATCACGTGAATGTTTGTCCTAGATGGGAATCGAACCCACGACCCCGAAAACAGTAGGTAGGTTCACTACCAACTGAGACACCGGGGCAGTCAGCAAAATCACTTCATGTGTTTTACCTTTAAGTACAGAGTTTGAATCGGAGTGTACTTTGTGAATTTCAAAACGTTTCAAAACCGATTCAAAACGGTGTCAGAATTTTTAGGCCGCCTGAAGACCTCTGAAGTTGTTTAGCGGTCGATCGTAAAAGCCACTCGCCACTCTGTCGTGACCATGTTGTTCATTGGTTAACATTGGTGATGATTGAGAAACACCTAGTCCAGCTACTCTATGAGCCCGAAGCAAAATGTATGGGTATGGTATGGCTACAAAACACTTTTTATTGCGATGATTTATATGCATTGAAATATGCATGCAAATTCATTCATAACTGACGACCTCGTAACTTTCGTTCAGAAAATTCAGTATAATATTTCCGTATCGTAATAAGGCTAGCATTTTGTTGAATCCATTTCTCGTTAAATTAAATGAATCTAAATTTATCCCATATATAACAGACGTGTTTTCCACAATAAAATGTCGTGGCTTTTAATGAAATGTCGTCCGAATTATTAACACTCTTTTGTGACTCATTGTTATTCATGGACATGTCAGGAATTCGTTTGTGGATCGTTTCCGAAGTCCGTACTTTGATGTATTAAATACGTTAATACGACCTTTTCTCAAACAAACGGGTAGAATAATTCAGAGTTCTGTATAAAAATGTTGAAAATATGTTTTGTTCTGTGAGAAATTCTAATTCTAAAAGGGGCTGATAAGACCTGCGCTGACGTCCCGCTTGGGGTCTCTTGTGCATTTAGGGTGTTTTGTCCATAGAAACAAACGCCTAACAACTTAGTTGGCGCCAACCACCGTCATCGAACAAACGAGAGAGAAATAAGTACATTTTTCTCTTATTTTCTCCCGTTGATCTGCGGTCGTTGGTTGTCAGGTGTGCTATCTACCTAAAATCGTGTTCTGAGAATATAAGTGTGCTAACTATGATAGGTCAGTTGTTATTGCGTTTGGATTACGCCGCTGTGGGTTGAAATCCCAATCAGCCTTTGCCAGCTATGCAACCGCCAAGCAGTAGTGTGCAAACATTACTGTGTTCCGGATTGAAGGGTAATGTTTCCAGCGCAATTACTGGGCAAAAAAAGATTTAATATCTAATATATCAGGGTGACGAGCTCAGTGCATTGCCGCTCATGGTTTTGAACTGTTGAAGTTCAGAATTCTAGGTGGCACTGAACTGTTATGGGCAAGCGTGACGCTTAACAGCGGGTGAGCAACTTGCTTGTTTCGTCACCAAGTGCCATAAAAAAATAATTAGGGTGCCGGAGAAGAAAATTATGAGGAAACTAAAGGACTAAGTAGGTTAACTATGAATGCGAAATGCGTGAAAGCAGCGATAAGAGAAGACAGAAGCAATCTATCCATGTTAGCTTCTAAAGCTAGACATAAACTTAACACACATCTTCAATCAAGTCGTTCCGTCCCAGCAAGGAGCGGAGTGAAAACATCGTTCTGTCGTAAAAAGCAAATGAAAAATATACCACGTCGCCACATCGAAGCGACAAGACGTCGCCGTTGGGTGAAAACATCCTCGTAGTTCCCTGTTTGTAGCGTCTATTCGCAACTTGAACTGACTCCTCGGGATTCTGAAACGTTTGTTAACTTTGACAACAGATAAATTCTAATGCTGCCTTGTCTACCACTAAGCAAATGATAAAGACAGCAATAGACTTAGTTCACTGTTTGTAGCGCTTATTCGCAACTTGAACTGACTCCTCGGGATTCTAAAACGTTTGTTAACTTTGACAACAGATTAATTCTAATGCTGCCTTGTCTGGCACTATGCGAATGACAAAGACAGTAATAGACTTAATCTGTAGTCAAAGTTAACAAACGTTTCAGAATCCCGGGGTTTTTCTATAACGGATTTTAACTGACGTATTCTGGTGGCGTCCTAAAAGCACGTCCAGAACCACTAAAAGACGTCTTCTGGCTAGCGGATTAAGAGCCCAGGTTAGAAAATTACCTGCATTATTATTATATTATATAATAAATAAATTATTATATAAAGTTGAATTACCACTTTATTAGTCTATGCATAGAAAAAAAATACGAGAAGAATGACAATCCCATACAAAAAAGTGTACACTGAAAATACAGCATAAAACTAGATGGCGCTTACGTATTTAGTCAGCTAAATCCTCAACCCGCTATAAAAGCTGATGAGAATATTGGTAATATAGAAGCATAGTACTGATATAATGTCCGAAATTCCAGGTTTAGTTCAATTTAGATTGAGTAAAAGATATGTTTCTAAAAATAAAGCTTTCAACGCCATCTCTTGAGAACTTATCATATTTTGCAAATCTAACTATATCTATATATATGATTTATTTTTTGTTGCGTTCGTACAAGGTTTGAATGAAGAGCTTAGCGAGGCCGAGGGCCGAGCTTCATCGCGTACGAAGTTGTGGGCATCAGCTAGTAAAATATAAAAATAACAATTTAACTGATATTACTATGCAAAAATATTCATAACAAGTAGCGTTTTTCCTCCATTACGAATGAGTTAGCTTGGGTTTCTTTTTCAAGTCCAGCAGACAATATACATTATGTAGCAATTCAAGCACTAGCAACATCTTACGTCCGTATCAGTTACAACAATCGAATTAGGCATCTTTCTATGGCCATTGTCACTCTTTTTTATATAATTTATCTATGATATAAGTATACATTTTACCAACACTTGCAGCACCAGCAGTGTCATCTTTTTTGCGCAACAAACGAGTTTTCGTTTGTTTATGCTTTTAAAAGCATAAATATTATAAGAGTTTTTCTGTATTTTGTACTACAAAGTAACCGCGAAATTCTGTAACAGACGGATTTAATTAAACCACACTTCAGATGTGACGAGTGAGATTTGCGGCGTGTCGTGAGTTCACAGAAGATAGTGCAAGGAAAGTTTTGGAATAATTTTGTAAAGAGATTTTGGTAAATGTTGTTTTGGTTTGTTTAATTACAATGTGAAAAAGACGCAAAATAATAATAATAACAACTCTTGAGGCTGAAAGCCCCGTCTGTGGTTCCCTGAGTCGGGGAATCCCATGGAACCAGGGATTATTAATTGACCGAGCAAAGCGAAGGTCTCAGAGTTTACTGAGACAAATCGGCATTTGTATGTATGTTTGTATGTGTGTATATTTGTCCGATGACAACTTGCGAATCGTTCATCCGATCTTCATGAAATTTTTTTGGCAAGTAGTTCATTTCAATAAAAAATTTAAGTTCAAATCTGAGCTAAATCGGTCCAGGGTTTTTTAAGATATAGGGATCGCGAGGTCTCAGTTCGGCGCGAACTACTAGTATATAGATACAACATTTTACTATGACACTGACATGGTTTTGACACATTTTGTTTTAATAAAACGGGAAAACAAACATGACGACAAGACGAGGTCGCGCGTGTGTCACGTTTAGAATTCCTTGATAAAGGTCACCGAATGTGATCGAAACTATAGTCGGAATAACCGACTCAATTTAACGTGAGTATTCCCGTATTATTAAAACAAAAAGATGCAACACTATATACGAAATCATTGTCCCAATAAAAAAGTCACGAAAGTTCGAGGAAAACGCGGATTGTGGGGACTGCAACCCAGAATTCTCATTGGTTATCTGAAGTTGTCCCGCCTAGCATGAACAATGCAATGAACCTACCAATGAACTAGCAATGCAATGACCTAGCAATGAACTAATGAGAGTAATTTTTTATAAGTTTGTTTACACCGATGTGTAGTGCGTTTCAATCGTCCTAGGTGAGGATTCTAGGGGTGATCTATGCATGTAACACATTCAAAGACACGTACTCGACTAACACCCGAACCCAGAACAGATATTTAAATTCATCATATAAATATCTACGGGACTTCCCGTTTACGAGCAGACGCACCACCACCTAAGTGTGAAGGCTCTAGGGGATGATTTTCGAAAAATCCTAAAACACTTTCTTTAGTTTTTATGCTCGGTGAGCATGACTCAACAAAATGTATGGAACAGCTGGGTTTTTTTCCGCGTTTTCTGGGTTGTTGGTCCCACAGTAAAAGTTGCTTATAATGATGTACCTTTCAATATTGTTGCACCTTTCACAACAACCCGTACAGATTAGTATTCACAAATCAAAAATTGTAACGTAAAATAACACTTTTATTGCAGGAAGACGTTAGTATCCGAGATACAGAATATCTTGTTCGGGTGCTAACACTCCATAAAATACAATAGCTAAAATAGCTTTCTATTCTCCACCTGATAAGCTAATGTTTAAGTTATGTCTATCTACTTAACTATCTATCTATGTATCAAATTATTACTCATAAACAGCTATTTTCCATGTGTACAACTTTTATGAGATAATAAACATTATTATTATTATTACTACTAGTTCGCGGCGAACTGAGACCTCGCGATCCCTATTTCTTCACAACCCCTGGACCGATTCAGCTCACATTCGAACTTAAAAATTGTATTAATAATGAACTACTTGCCTACAAAATTTCATGAAGATCGGATCAACGGTTCGCAAGTTATCATCGGACAAATATACACACAAACATACAAACCTACATACAAAAGCCGATTTGTCCCAGTAAACTCTGTGACCTTCGCTTCGCTCGGTTAATTAGGCAAGATGATGGCTATAGATAGATAGAAACTCTTTATTGTGTATTACACCAAAAATAAAAAGAACACATGTACAGAACTATCTTATACTTAAGCTAGTGCCACAAGTGGCGGCCTTATCGCTAAAAGTGATCTCTTCCAGGCAACCATTCTATACTTCTTCTATAGGCTATACTTCAACCTATTTATTAATTTTGAAAATTCGAAAGTCCCAACAAAAAAGTGTCAAATTGTATACTTCAGTGGTGCTGTCGGCTAGATATAAACATAAATGCGCCGAACATTTCGCACAGCGATACAGTTGCCGCGGTTTCCTGGGATACCTTTTACTTACATTGTAGGTAATGCCTCTCCAGTACTCCCTTTGTTGACAACGGGGCAGTTAGGCCAGCTACCCCAGACTGGTTCCCTGAGTATACGGCGACACCTACCGGAAGTATTTGGTCGAGGTATACGAGCTAACGCGCGAAAAAACTTCGTTTGCGCGATGCAGGACTTCCTAAACAATTGAGGGTAGCTTTGAATAAGAATTTAGATCTGAATATTAAAATGTTTAAAACCTTTTTTGGAAGTAATAAAAAATTAACACGCGCGTGTATGTCTTTTCTTATGGACACTCGTAAAAGATTTACCATAAGTCGCAGTAATCAAATATAAAGAGATGAAGGTTGAATTCGGCTGTGCACTGAGAGTTTAAAAAAAAAACGAAACGAATAATTTAGGATGTGGACGTAAATGGGGTGAAATTGTTGTTTAACATTTTTTTTAGTTATCAAAAGCCTCTGTTTTATGAGAAATTCACTAAAAGTTATCTATAACCCGTAAAATTCACAATTGTCCAACAAACGATTTCGAAAAGTAATTAAGTCATAGATTTCTACTACTTAGTTAAGATGTCCCGGCTAACATTTTTCATTTCCATAAAAAGTCACCCTAAATTACTTAACCCTTATCATTGTATGTTAAAGTTAAGTAACATTACTTAATTTTTTCGCCAATTTATTACAAACGATTATACAAATCGTTATAGGACATAATTATTTTTAGCAACATGTTTGATATAAACCCTTAGGTTCCAAATTAGTAAATACTGTATTTCGGTAATATAATTAATTACACAATCCTAAAAATGGAGTTTTTAGAATTGTAAAGTATGAAAAGACTAAGAAAAACTTTTGAAGAGAAAAATAAATAAATAAATAGGTTAACCGACAAATATCTACATGCTCATAAGCAAATACAGATTATATATTTCATTTTTACTAAAATAATCTAAACTTAAATGTAAAAACTATAAACTATACTAAACTAAATAAGTACTTAAATAAATTAAATCTCAAAAATCTACAAATAAAAAACGGCATTTAGGTCGCTGTCTGCGGGTAAGGTGCCCAAAAAGCTGGCGACATTACCCCGTTGAATTGCCAAGCTCACCCTTTGACCGAGGTAAGCGCCAGCTCTTTGGTCACCTGTAATTTCGACAAATACATAAATATAACAAAAATAAAATAGTATGCAGAATATGAAAATCAAACAAAAATATGAAAAACAATAAACAATGGCTAACAAAGAAGCTATGAAATGCAACTTAGCAATACGGCTTTGCCTTGATCATAAAATGACTTGTACAGGACAATCTGAAAACTAAAATTGTAACATAGATGTCATGCAGTGCTTGTCATGACACCATTTTGTCATGTACCGAGATACTCCTTGTAAAATAGTCAAACTCTGATAAGGCAAACTTTATAAGTGCCTTCCTAATAGGTAATAATTCTGATACATTTTACGTTTGTAAATAATTGCGATGTAATTGCCTGTGATCGCTTATTACCGAAATTTCTCGGTTCGAATTGAGCCATTGGATGTTGAGCTTGAGGCTTAGCAATTATCTAATTATGGAGTTACCTTTGTGAAGCAGGGTCGGCTCAAGTGTAAAGTAGGTGCTTAGGGGTACTCTTATCGGGAGATTACTACAAACAAAATATTACTTTACTTCAAGCGTGACTATACATTGACCCAGCTCGTAATTTTGATCGCATTTTTTTAATTATTATACTTTACATTTTAATACTATTTGATTTTGGCAAATGTTCTGTTGCTGTCTTTCGTTTAGAAAACGACAGCATAATATCGCACACAGCTCTGTACGGGTTCCCCACAAGCCCCCATACTTACCCCGATCCTGTCCACCTCAGTTACACAAGAACGGTAGACAGTTACTCCGTTGGTAATGCAACGAGCTGTGTAACGATATGGTTTATATTTCAATGATTTCTTTTTTGTTGTGTTCGTAATTGTCAGGATAGAAAAAAATAAGAGCAATAGTGTCTCTAGTACAGTATCACTATAATTCTCGTAGGCGTCGCTAATAAAGCACCACCTGTGCAAGAGGTATAGTGAGTATAACCTGTCAAAGACAAGGCCTCGTTATACCCTCACTTTATCTCCAAGGTCAGAGAAATATCGCTTACAAGAAAATATTATCTTAAATCGACCAAGATAACTAGATCCCGAGCTTCTGGAACTTGATTGATGTACAGTTCGCATTGTAGGGAGCTTGTTGCTCTGGTCTTATTATAAGTTTGACTATCTACCTGATGCGATCTTGTGTGAGATAAGTTACCAAAATTGTGCGAGCATCAAACAGGTGCTAAGAAATTTAATAAAGATTGGAATGGCAGATCATTCATGGTTTAGCTCCAGTTACACGTTTAATGAACTTTTTGCTCAAACGTTCCATCTTATCAACAAGTTAATAAACATATTTATGTAACGGCAAAATAATAAAACATATATATATATTATTATTATTAGTGATTTCTATCGTTATAAAATTTAAGACAGCCAGGACAAAAGTTGTTTTAATTAGCGTCATCTATTGTGGATCTTTTACAACAGTTACCTACGAATCGATAGTTTATTGTCATAGTAGGATTAACAGCTATCACTGACAACGTAGTACCTTACGCATACAGTAGATGGCTCGAAACTAATATATAAAAATTCCGTAATAGATGTCACTGAAATCGAATATTTGTTTATATAATATTATTATAAATTATTTTATTTTATAGTACTAGCTTTGTAATCGTTTCATCAAAATAATTATATATTATCAGAGATTGATAGATTATATATTATTTTTCTCCTATTAGGTACTTTTCTATGTACCTACTTAAATACTCATAGATAAGTACGTATCCCGAACCGTGTTTCTACCAAGAATACCACAGAATTATTTAACAGCTGCCTATGATTTGAACGGTCATCAGTAATACACAATAACACAATATGATAATAAAAAATTATGTAGTTCTACCAAAACATACATTTCCTTAATAAAAACTTATTAGACTTCCGTTCAAGCTTACCAACCATAACGTTCTCCAATTGGACCACATACCAGTATAGTACACGATTAAGTATACACCTAATGCTTGCTATCGTAGAGAAAGGAACCTTTGGAGCGTGTCGCGTAATTCGTTTAGAGACAAACAACGTCGAGGGCGAAGTGAGGGACCACAGGAGTAGTAATTAGAAAGATCGAATTAAGTAGGTCAGTGTGAGAGAATGCACTCTGAATAGGTGTCTTGCGAAATGAAGACACGGTCATATTCAGAATTTACAGGGTCGAGGTTGGCCAAGTATCTTTTTACCCGACTGCCCAAGAAGGAGGGTAAAGTTTTTGAGGTGCATTTTAGTATGTAAGTACAATGTTTGTGTGTTCTTATTATATTATCCTCTTATCTCAGACTATAATTATATAATAAAAGCCTTGAATATTATATAATTATTTTAATTTTTTATTAGTCTTTTAGTTATTATTAGTTTTTTATTAATTTTCGAGGTTATTAAATTCACAATATTTACCAGTACTTAAAGGTTTCTTTGGGAGGCTATCAGTAGGTAACGTTAAGAAAACACGATGAAACTGAGGTATCCTCACAATAATTTTATTAATCGAACTATTCTATGACGAGACCAAAATTAACTATCCGAGTCGTTAACGTACGATAAAAATGGAACAAAAGAATTGTCCCGATATGCGTCATTTACTAATAAGAAAATTGTCTTACTACCAAATTGTTCAACATCTGCTCCTCAAGGGAATCGTTTGTCAAATTTTATTGGCATTACGGTACTTTTTATGACAAGGTTCATGAAAAGCATTCACCGTGTCAAGTTTAATTCTTTTATTTTTAGTTAACCTAATTGACCGAGCGAAGCGAAACTCTCAGAGTTTACTGCGACAAATCGGCATTTGTATGTATGTTTTTATGTTTGTGTGTATATTTGTCCGATGATAACTTGCGAACCATTGATCCGATCTTCATGAAATTTTGTAGGCAAATAGTTCAATACAAATTTTAAGTTCAAATATGAGCTGAATCGGTCCAGGGGTTGTGAAGATATAGGGGTCGCGAGGTCTCAGTTCGCCGCGAACTACTAGTTATATTGCGACTATACGCTTGAAATTTCAGTGAGTTTTTCATGTAAGTCTGATCCAGTAACGTCTAGTTAATCAATTGGTCGTGGGTCGGACTTTCTTTGCGCGATAAATACGGAATGAGGTTAAGTATTCGTCGAAGAATAAATGTCACCGGGTACTAGCTGGAAAGGCGATGTGCAGGCCACATCACTCGAAGTACTGACAACCGAAGGGGAAACCGGAAAACGCAGCGTAGGTAGGCCTCCGTCTAGATGGACCGACGACATTGTGTAAGTCGCGGGTAACCGATTGATGCAAATGGCAGATCGTCGTCCAGTATGGCGCTCTAAAGGGAGGCCTTTATTGAGTAGCGGACATCTTCTGGCTCATGGTGATTATGAATCGAATGTGTAGTCAGAAATATCATCGAACATCCAATTTCTGATTCTGATCTGTACATTCTGATAGCCAAATGTCTAGTTTCCATAGGTCTACTTTCTTGCACCGCGATTTTAGGTTTTAACAGCTCAAACTCTTCTGAGCCTTATCATTACATTTTACGATTAGCCCCTTACTTTCAGTTACTATATTGATATATTTTATGAATCCACCCCTTTCAATTATAAATCACCCATAGCCTATAAAATTGCATTGATCCCAAAAATATAAGGCGCCGTCGGCCCGGTGGCAGACTGTTAAAGTCATTTCCTTTACGACACGGGCCAGGGAAAAAAATGGGCGAAAAAATTTAAACTCACCCACCTGGGCAGCCACGTGGCAAGGGCCTTCCGGCGTCTTTCGCTTTAGAGTTAAACTTGGTTTCTAATTTGAAGATGGCTTAATTATTGAAATGTTAGATTTTGTTTTGTTTTTTTTGTAGTAGTTATTAGCCAACCGTTAATTATTCCAGTAGCTTCGAGAAAATCATCAGCTGATAGTACCTGCAAGCAGTGGTGCTTAGAAAAAGAATGTCTGCTTCAGAATGATCTTCCAACAAAGCACGATATCAACTGATCAGCAGGCCTAGCACGGGCGCCGGGATAAAATTTTGTCCACCCATTTTGTAAGCTAGACAAGTCGCGTTTTTTCTCCGTATCATTACGAACGTGTTGAGTTTGGTTTCTATTGGACTTTCAAGTCAAGCAGAATATGTGACGACCGTGTCGCAGATTAAATCACTAGCGACATCTTACGTCCTTATCAGTACTGGACTACAATCGAGTTACAGCACTTTCTATGGACATAAGCACTTTTCTTTATATCATTTATCTATGCCTGTATTAAACAAATATAGGGAAAAAATATGTAGCGGAGTAATTATAAGATGCATCTGTGTTTCTGGAAAGTCAACACTCTTTCACTTTTCTTCTCACTATTCAAGTTTTCAAGCTGTTAATAATCATCACAATAACTGCATCAAAATCTACTACAGAGCCATCTTTTTTCCGAAGCTTGGCAGGAGAGATCCACCCGTAGTCCCGTATATACCTACTTACTTAGGGTTTTTACGACCGTTTGTATTTCTCATTTCTCAGTGGAATTATATTACTTCCGAGCTCATTTCTAAAAGCTCTACTATAATATTAAAACGTTATAACACGGAAATTGAAAGTCCACGTCTTTTCTCCGCCAAACTTGATAAACTAAATTTACCGGTTTGTTTTGTTTATAATTTAACAACCGACACGTGTCGGATGCCAATTGTCGGTGTTCAAAAACTGTGACGTGTTCTGTTCTATTAATATTGTTAGGATAATGTTAGTGGGAGAGTTCTGGTTTGACAGGATGTTAGAGAATTTGATTTCACTGGTTCGCTGGTTATTACATAGGTCAGGACTATTACAAGTTGATTGAAATAAGTTGAAAGGTTGGTAACAAAGCAGTTGGCGCATTCTGACACCACGCAGTAAGAGAGAGAGAATTAGAGTCCCTTACCCCGGAATACTGAAACGTTTGTTAACTTTTTAATTCTAATACCGCCTTTGTCTGGCACTAAGCAAATAACAAAGACAGCAATAGACTAATCTGTCGTCAAAGTTAACAAACGTTTCAGTATTCGGGGGAGACTCTAATTCTAACGACCTAACGACGAAGCGTTAAACCACGATATGGTGCTAAAACACGTCTAACTTTTATGAATAATAAGACTCGTAGTAGTAGTACTCGTAATAACTAGTAGTTCGCCCCGAACTGAGACCTCGCGATTTTCAGTTTGACAAGCTTTTTATTTCACTAATCTAGACTATTTATAATGTAAAGTTATATGATACGTTGTTCTTCCAAATCAAACTTCTAAATGATTGTTCGATTACTTTCAACGGCTTCGATCGAATTGACATTTAACAGATGGGTAAAATGGTTCTTATGACAGTAAATGATTATGATAACACTGGGCTATTCTGATGCTGATGCCGTTATTGGTTCGGCTTCCAGACAACAAATGTTGCACATCGCCAGCACCTTAACACCTGCTAAGGTTTTCAGGTCAAAAGGTTATATTATATTATAACTAGTAGTTCGCGGCGAACTGAGACCTCGCGACCTCTATATCTTCACAACTCCTTGCCCGATTATGCTCATACTCGAACTTGAAAGTTTTATTATCATGAACTACTTGCCTACAAAATTTCATGAAGATCGGATCAACAGTTCGCAAGTTATCATCGGACAAATATACACATAAACAAACAAACATACAAACATACAAATGCGGATTTGTCCCAGTAAACTCTGAGACCTTCGCTTCGCTCGGTCAATAAACTAGTAATTCGCGGCGAACTGAGACCTCGCGACCTCTATATCTTCACAACCGCTCGACCAATTCAGCTCATATTCGAACTTAAAAATTGTATTGAAATGAACTACTTGGGTACAAAATTTCATGAAGATCGGATCAACGGGTCGCAAGTTATCATCGGACAAATATACACATAAACAAACAAACATACAAACATACAAATGCGGATTTGTCCCAGTAAACTCTGAGACCTTCGCTTCGCTCGGTCAATAAACTAGTAATTCGCGGCGAACTGAGACCTCGCGACCTCTATATCTTCACAACCGCTCGACCAATTCAGCTCATATTCGAACTTAAAAATTGTATTGAAATGAACTACTTGGGTACAAAATTTCATGAAGATCGGATCAACGGGTCGCAAGTTATCATCGGACAAATATACGAACAAACATACATACAAATGCCGATTTGTCCCAGTAAACTCTGAGACCTTCACTTCGCTTGGTCAATAAATAATATTCCTTATAACCCTGTATATTTTTATTCTTTTACAATTAATTTAAGAAAAAAAAAATATTAATGATATTGAATAATTTTATTCACTTTAAGTTAGGTTAAAGTTATGTATAAATACATTTTGTAAAGTTAACGATAAACAACTGATGCTTTATTACTATTGCACTAGACGCGATATTGCAACGGAAAGACAGTACAGACGGGTAATTATAGATTCAGTTTGTAGATAAATTACATCTACCTATATGAATGCCCTGTCAAAATAAACGCGACTTTCTGCTCGCTCTTTATCAATTTTTCGTCTACCAAAAAGGGTTGAAAACACCATGTTATTGTTAACTGGAGTAGCGCATTGTTGAAATTGTCACGTCTCTTTTATTTACGGTAATGTGCGATTTTCACGGAACATTTATTTTACTCTCGGTCTGTCATTGTGCCGAAAATTTTGATGTGATTTATAAAACACATTAAAATGTTCGATGGAAATAATTTTGTTATTTTGTAGAATAATGGATATGTCGATGGAACTTATAATTTATCTAAAAGCGAAGCGGAAACAATTTTAGTGTTTATTTAGGGCACCGTACCTCATAAGAAAAAGAACCCTTACAATCACTACACTGTCTGTCCGTCAGTCTGTCTGTCTGTCAAGACGCCTTTTCTCAAGAGCGCGTGCACGGGAGTTATCAAAATACTCACTTCTATTGTCCCTTGAAGCAATAAAAAAATACGGTCATTTATACTGAATATTTTGACACTCGCAAATAACCTGTTAGAAAAATGCTTCTTGTTGATCTAGAATCATGTAATTTGTCTATTGAATTATTATTTTATTATAATATATTATTTGAAGCAAGATCTTTAGCAATCCTTAGAATCAGAAAATTAATTTGTGGATAAATCACACATTTGTTTCCTGCGATTACAAAGTAAACATTTTTAGTCGGAGAATTGACCGTGACGTACATCGATGTATGGGAGAACATTTTTTCAAATACAAAGTTAAGTTGTTCTTCAATCCGACTTATCTTTTCATTATAGCAATGCTAGGTGCCTTAAGGCCTCGCTACATGGCCTGGCCTGACATTGTTTGAAAGAGATGGCTATATATAAGTTTCTGGGGTAGCGATAAATTTAATAGTTTGTTTATTTTGCTCCCGTGAAATTCAAATCTAGCTGTCCCTTTCACGCGATGTCAGGTCAGGCCATGTGTAGACACCCTTAGTAGTGATATAATTTTACGTGATAAAGTTGTACAGAATCCTCGGTGCGCCAATCAGACTTATACTTGTTCAGTTTTTTTATCGCGTATAAGTCCGCGTTTCACTACCAAATCGCTTGTCGGTAAGAGACGATGTGGTCGAAGATGAAGCACGCAAAGAAGGAGAAGATTCACTCTGACCTTGAAAAGACCCAGTCAGTGTCCCACCCACTCAGTGTCAAATAAAAAGTCTTATAATGTGACCACCAATGAAGAAGGCAACGCAAAAGGCGACACAAGGGTTTGTAACCAACATACCATTAAAAAAAATCGAACATTTTACAGAGCAATAAATCTATTGACGCGGGGAACGAGCATTTTTTTTTTCACTATTACTAGCGTTAGTCCTCTTTCATGCATAACTGGTTACGTGCTCTCGCTTATCAAACAGAGCTTTGTTTTTTGGGGCTGCGATATCCAGCCATGCCGATCGTAGGTAATAGTACTAGAAATCTATTATTGTTTGAAGACTGTGGTTACAATCAAAATGCCGAATCCCTATGGGATTACAAGCATACTCGTTGTTTTTTACCTTCGGATAATAATCATAGGTCCATTTTTAAAGATTTTTTTTCAAGTCACATGTGACCAACGAGAGATTAAACGGCCTACTTTGATTAAAACTGTGATTTTTCTATTAGATTAAAAATCTTATTTTGAGAGATATGGTTTTTTGGTTCTATCATCTAATATTGCATGGAAGGAAAACATGATTACACGTGACCATTTCCTCGATAAAAAAAATTTAAAACACCTGATTTACGTTAAATGATGAGGCGTTCAGAAGTGTATATATTCAAGTTATTATTACACTATTGATTATTGCACAGAACAGCGATTGAGATAATTAACAATTATTGTTATATTAATTATTATTTTATTATTATTTGTTATTATTTAATTGATTATTGTAATTAGCAATTATCTGGTTCCGTGGCGTAACTATATAGTAAAATATATATTTTTTCCTTTTACACGTGCATTATTCTATTGATTGACAATTTATATTATTTAAAGAAAAACAAAATTCCGGACTGAAAAATGTCAGTCTAGAAGTACAGAGGAATCCAAGGACACCTCACTCGTCAAAATCGGTAAAGCCGTTTAGGCTACAGGAAGTCATGTAGGAACACACAAACATAGTTACATAAACCCAAAAAACATTACCCAACTTATTGGGCATTCGGGTAAAAATAAAAAAAGGTTAGTAAGATAATGAACAACGACCCTAATTTAAAAAAAAACGCAATAATGGTATCGTGCAGCATGCGAACAAGTAGTTGTAAATTAATGGCACTGCTGTTGTAAGTAATTTTGGTAAATATCTTCGTCGTCGTAAATATCGTCTTATTAATTTAGGGTTATTTTTTCTCACAATCTAAACAAAAGCTAACATTATTAAAGGATTTGTTTAAACTAACGAATTTTAAAAAGAGGACAATAGTTTATTGGAGTCATTACGAATCACCCTTCGTGTTTGATTATAATATATAAACTGTACTTATGTATTGGTGTGTTATTGCGTTGTTACAAACTTAATTCCTTTTTTTTAATGTTCTTTGCACATCGTATCGTCTCATTATCAGCATGTCATTATATATCACCATTACCTACGTTGAATTAACCGTTTTAGGTATCCTTCCTTTCAGCTCTTAGACGTTCGCTGCTAAACCAAGCCTCCCCACATTGGAGGTAGTTGCCATAACACGCTTGGCAGGCGGCTTGGAGATCGCAGTATGTTCACCGTTTACTTAGAGGACGCTGTTACTTTTAGGTACCTGATGCTTTTTTATTCGTAGTTTTTTAGTATGTTGTGAAAATAGGAAAATTTAGTTTTTGGATTCTGTCCAAGAAATTAAATGAAAAATTACAATACAATATCTTCTGTAATAACAGGACATAAAAATGTTTTACTAAAAATAGAAACGAACAATAAAGTCATATTTTTCATTGACATTTTTTTCTGTATGTCACTCAGACAGTAATGTAAAGTAGCTGTTCATTATTCAAATACGATGCGCGCACGCATCATTGTTATTCAGATTTTATTCGGAGTTCATTCATTTCATGCAATGATCGAACGGTACCACCGGCGGGTAAGTAAATGTTTTGTAGGCCCGCCAATGTTTACATTTTACTGTTTTAATATTTTAAAAACAAGTAATAAACATTTAGTTTATGGTAAAGTTCAGGGTATATTCGCCGCCGGGGTGCGAAAGTCAGCCTGCGCCCCCAAAAACGCGAAAGTTGCACCTAATTGCGAAAACTTGGTTGAAGCGGGCGGCGATGTCAAAGGGCGCATCGCGCTCTTTGAATTGGACATTTTGCCGCACACGTGTATTTAAATTCTTAGTTGTGCAGTAATAAGAGTGAAATTAACTTGCACATCGCGAACGGAAGCGAATGACACACCCGAAAGCGGCATGCGGCGTCTCTTTAAAACAATACCTATGATGTCCAATTAACAAGCTGTGCCCGCGGCTCCGCTCGCATAGTCGCAGTGTAGTTGGTACTTATCGAAATGTATGGCGGTCGGCTTGCGCCCCCTAGGACTCTGCGCCCGGGTGCACCGCACCCCTTGAACCAACGGGTAAAGACGGCCCTGGTAAAACTATTGGTACTTTTTGATAACCCCCATTTTGATTTTTTTACTTGGTTGTGATGTGGCAGTATTCATTTTGGTGTTAAGCGTGACACTTACCATCAAATGAGCGACTCGCTCGTCTCGTCAATTATTAAAATAATTAATTTAATTAAATTGATTGTTTTTTTATTTATTTTTAATTAATTTTTTTGCATGAACAATGTTAAAACACGTTAGACAAAGATGACGATATACGATGAAATAGCGGATAGTGACGTAAGCTTGCGTCGTGATTGCGTATGCCGGATCTATTCTCGTAGATCATTAATATAACTATTGTTTTATTGATCTACACTCAATGTCATAGTTTCCGATCTCAGAAATATTCAGTAAATCTTTCCGTAATTTAATTAAATCTCTCCTGCTTGTATTTTAAGGGCTCGCTCCACTGACTCTCGCTATCTCGTTCGAACTTCGCGACATTCGTTAATATAATCATTACTGAGTCGAAATTAAAATAATTATATTCAGATTACCTTTGCCAATGTTTTCTAGCACTCAGTAAGTTTTAGTTTAAAACAAGTTGATAAAGTGCGAACGAGATTGCGAGAACCAGGGGAGCGGACTCTTAATAAAAAATAAGATAAGGGCGCGTGCACATTGTCGTCATACATGATAGATTGCTGTCATATTCATTTTTCTATACATATGCAAATACGACTCGATGATGAATGTACGTCTCTGTATCGTCGCGCTTCGTATTGTTAAAGGAAACGGTGTAAGTTTGAAAGGCCTCAATAAATAATAATAGTAACTTATTTGTTGGTAGTGTGCTGTGGTAGTGTGTAAGTACTTTTATGAATAGGAGATCTGCAATTTATCATGTCTTAAATACTGAATTTTTGTTATTCTGTATGAGTTAAATTTATCATATTCTTCAAAATAAATGTGAGTGTGTGCGTGTGTGTTGAGAGTGAGTTAGTGGGTGGGAATGTGTGTGAGCGTGTGAGAGTTTGCGTGTCGGTTGTGTTTGTGGGCGGTTTAATAGAGTGGCTGTATAAAAAGTTGTGGCATGGCTTGCATAGTTTTTTTTTGAGAGTATGGAAAATCGTTTCCTTTGGTCTCGTAAAGTATTGTGTAACTTCAAGCATACTTTCCAAATATGACAAATGAAATACGCTTTACAATGACATATTATTAAGGTTTATCCCAATTTTCAACTATAGTTTTTTTTTTTAAATTGCATGTATGAAAAAAAAACAAAATGTCGTTGAAAATGCTATGTTTAAATTATTATTTATCCAAATTCACAAAATTAAATTTCACCGAGTGCCTCAATGACCCATGCAAAACATACGACCAACGAATAAATCTCTAATCATCACATTCTGGGACATTCAAAATATTGTCCCATATGCATCTACGCCCCAACACTAGCACGCCTCAAAAACTTCACTACAATAAAAAAAAAAAAAAGGGTTGAATGAAACACAATGGTCGAAACGCGTCACATTTCTTTTTGTCACAGTTTACCTTTTTCAAAACCAGTGGGCCAGTGTAAAAATGACAGCATTGAAGCAGTGATTGATGTAACTAATTAATTTTGTCGTACGCGTGTTCGAATTTGGATACTCGAAATCGGAAATTAAAAAATTGCATCCATTGTTGTGAAAGTGACAATGCGCTTTAAAAGTGATGTTTCATTGTGGGCCATCACATAATACGGGGTTAGAGAAATGCTTAAAAATACAAATTAGAAGCTTGTAACAATAAAATCTTTATTAGTAGAAAAATATTTAAAAAAATATTTTTTTGTTGGACGACGATTTTTTTGTTATCACTGAAATTTCCGAAGTATTAAATCCTCATTAGATCTACTTTGATAGCGTCTAATTACGTTTCTCTGAGTTTTTGGCGGGAACGTGAAGAAGTCATGTCATGTCGCGTCACTGTATTATTTTCCCAAACTTGTGTTATCGAGTGTTAATGTGTAAAAATTGTGGATTTTTATCCATTAAGTGTTCGTGAACGTGCACGAGTGTTGGTGAATAGTATAATGTTGTGAAACGTGACTCTTCGTGTTGTTTCCAAAACTCCACCGAAACCTCTAGTAAAGTCTTCGCCACTTTACGTGGACTTGACCGAGACTTACTTTGCTTGACTTAGACTATGACTACTGAGATACTTATTTTAATCGTGAAATATTTGACTTCACTTAAAATATTACAATACTTGACACTGACTAAAAACACAACGTGTGGAGCCAAAACCTAAGGGAATTACGTTTCTAAACTTAAAAACCGAACTTAACTTTATAAACAACTTGGACGCACTCTACCAGTTGCCTGTACCGTAACTAATGCTGCCAAGTATCCTGATCGACTCTATGTCATTTTACTGTCTACAAACTTAGTCTGGTCTAGTAGCTTTTTGGTGCGTTGCCAGAATGATGTCGTCCTACAAACAAGGTTGCTTGTAGGAAGTCTCCTAGCAACTATACAGACCAGAAGAGGCAGGATGTTTGACCACCTGGTGAGACATGACAAACTGATGAAAATCATCATAGAAGGACAGATAGAAGGAAAGAGAGGACTGGGAAGGTCCAGGAGAACTTTCATAGACCAGATAAAAAAGAAAACACGTCGTACAAGGAGGCGAAAACGCTGGCAGAAGACCGCCGAGCATTGAAATTACTCCACCGACAAGAGAATGAATGAATACAAACAACCGAGTTGACATATCCTGAGCAAATAAACTGATTTTTCCTAATAACTTTGCTACAATTAGGCGATAACATTTTTTGGGCTATGTGTAACGTACTAACGATAATCCTCCTAATAAAAGCATCTGAAAAGGATATGATGTAGAGACAGACTGAATATTGAGCGAAGGAGTTTATGCTTACTTGTGTTTGCCAAAAGCATCATTTTTCCGTGACAATTTCACCAGTAGATAAAACATATCGCAGGCATAGTTCTTCGCCACGCAAAAGGGCATGGCATCGACTTGGCGCAATTTGCGACACGCGCCGCCGCCGAGCCTGGTCGTTTGTCAGCAGTGTAGCCAACCCTGCAGCTTTAACTGTAAATCTAAAGTAGTTAGCCCCAGTTTTAGTTAAAGCCTAAAATTTAAAATTATTTGGTTAGGATCTTAAGGAACTTGAAAGTGGAAATATGTATTATAATTGCGGATAGTAGCAGCAGTTATGGTGAATCATATTTTTATAATTTCTCACCGTAAAGGAAAAATATCAATCAAAAATCTACAAGCTACACTGATGTTAAAACTTATATCTACATATTAAAACTTATATCTATATAATAATCTATATAGAACTTATATACTATAGTATGATATACTTACATCATAATAATTCCTCATAGTAAATTCTAATTCCTCTTTATAACATAATTATATTAAAAGGACTACTACCAAGTTATTATAAGAGTATATAAATTTCGCGAATTTTAATTTGTATGACGCCAGTTTATCCAACAAAAGTCACATAGCATGTCGAAATTGTAGCTAACAATTTCACTGCAGCGCTGATTCGATTATATTTTCAGTTCATTTACTTTTTTCTGAAAAAAAGATATTTTCATGTCCCTGATCTGAAATCGCCAGATAGATCTGTCCAGTTTTACTTTTGTAAGTTTTGTTATCTGTTGTTATTGTTATATTTGTGTTTTGTTGTTTGGAAATAATTCAAAATCTTCACACTGACTTTCTTTAATAGTGATAGATAGATAGATTAGATAGATTAACTCTTTATTGTTCACACAAATTTTACATAATTTATAAACAGACTTTAAAAAGTAGTGTAACAACTGGCGGCCTTATCGCTGAAAGCGATCTCTTCCAGGCAAAATAAATAATAATAATAATAATAAAGTGATAATAAATTGAAATAATAAATAATAATAATAAATAAAGTGAAAGGAGAGTGAAAAAAGAAATTCTGTACACCTAAAAGTAAGAACTCAAGGCTAACCAAATATAGTAAATACTATATTTACTACTACGTGATCGCGAATCCAGAATAAACTTTAAAATATTTATTTATTTATTTATTTAAGTATACATTGCCACATAATGCGTAATGGTAACATTTTTCAGAATGTACTAAATTACACATTATATCCTGTTATAGAGTGTAAATATAAATAAAACTGACTGGCCCGTTTGACAGTGTTGCCCGACTTTTTGGTGTTTCTGCCTAGAAAGGACCAATAATGAAAGACGACACAATTGGCGAGGTTATAGTATTTCGTGTACATACGTGAGGTGGAATCGGTACGAACTTAACTAATCACTTATAAGATCAGTGCAGCCGACCAATTCAACATGCGAAGACAATAAAGACTGCGTCAAGTGGAGAAACCGCATGTGCACGAAATGTACAGCAGATCCCCGGCACAAACACGCTGCAGAAGACAAATAAAGAAAATATTACTTTATCTCCTCTTTAGAATACCATTTACAATTATATCAGAACGAATTCAAGGTTAATTATTCAAAAATACTCAAATTACAAAATAAGCCCCGGTCTTAGAATAAAATTAACCTTTACCCTGTATAAAGGTTGTGATTACCTTATGAAAGGTAATTACGCCCTCCCACACTTTGAAAGTCATTCCCTGTGCATGCTCGGCTGAAGCCGCGAACCTAAAAATACCCCTCCAATTATCTTTCAGATTTAGTGAGCGTCTTCATTGGGCGATATCATACAAACAACATCACGTCAAGGCACCTAGGGTTTTAAAAAAATGTGTCCATGATGTTATCAGCGAATCTGCCTATGATGGACCACTACTCCCAATGAATGCTCAAAAGCTCCCAAGTTCTGTTTTCAGCTCTCTTCGCGTCCAGTTTCAAAGACCACGAAGCGCGCACCCCTATCATTTAAATGGGTTTAAAAATATGGGTCGATGATGTTATCAGCTGACCCGATCAACCTATGTTGGACCAATGCTATATGCTATATGCTATTGCTATATGGTTTCAGCTCTCTCTTCGCATCCAGTTTCGAAGCATCTAGTTTCAGAGCATTCAGTTTCGAAGCATCCAGTTTCAAAGCATCCAGTTTCGAAGCATCTAGTTTCGGAGCTCGCGTCTCGCGAGCCCCACTTCCTGCTTCCTTACACAATATCTCGTAAAATCAATCTCCGCTCAAAACCAAGAAGCCACATAACCCGGTAGAAAACATAGTAAGTATTATGTAACAAATTCTTGGCAAATGGGCACATAAAAATTAAATAACCCCCAAGACCCTTATAAATTTAATGCACCCATAATTTTTTTTAAATTTTGTATTCATATCTTTGAAATTAACTACTTGGACTGCACCATTTAATAAATATCGGATCAACGGGTCCCAAGTTGTTGTTTGACAAATATATCCACAAACGTACGTGTTAGACATCGATTTGTTTTCGTAGACCCAGAGAATTTCCCTTTGCTCGATCACAAAACGGCATAATATTCTCGCTGGCAATGGGGTATTTTAATAGGATTTCATACATTTTAGCCATAACTAAATTGTCATTGATTTTGCCGCAAAGATAGATTTTTTCGCAGTACACTCGTCCAATGGTAATACTCAGCAAATTAACATCAAAGTCAAGGCAATGAGGGCGAGGTTGGCTCTGAACATTCAGTAAACCCTCATTACGACCGGCAAAACTTTGGACTATCTTTTGGCCTAACTTGGAATGATTCTTGCCTAAAAAGTTCGGAAGATGTGTAAATTGGATGTCGAAAGAAAATAGTTTATTTCTACATAGATACAAGTTACTTAGTACTAGTACACATTTTGTTTAAGGTAGCGGACACACAATTCTACAATTACTAATTTGATACAAAAGAGACCAGATAAACTGCTTTGTCGAGGCAAAGTGTAACAGATAAGAAACTCTAAGATTATAATAAAGCTTTAAAAATTGTGGATTTTTATCCATTAAGTGTTCGTGAACGTGCACGAGTGTTGGTGAATAGTATAATGTTGTGAAACGTGACTCTTCGTGTTGTTTCCAAAACTCCACCGAAACCTCTAGTAAAGTCTTCGCCACTTTACGTGGACTTGACCGAGACTTACTTTGCTTGACTTAGACTATGACTACTGAGATACTTATTTTAATCGTGAAATATTTGACTTCACTTAAAATATTACAATACTTGACACTGACTAAAAACACAACGTGTGGAGCCAAAACCTAAGGGAATTACGTTTCTAAACTTAAAAACCGAACTTAACTTTATAAACAACTTGGACGCACTCTACCAGTTGCCTGTACCGTAACTAATGCTGCCAAGTATCCTGATCGACTCTATGTCATTTTACTGTCTACAAACTTAGTCTGGTCTAGTAGCTTTTTGGTGCGTTGCCAGAATGATGTCGTCCTACAAACAAGGTTGCTTGTAGGAAGTCTCCTAGCAACTATACAGACCAGAAGAGGCAGGATGTTTGACCACCTGGTGAGACATGACAAACTGATGAAAATCATCATAGAAGGACAGATAGAAGGAAAGAGAGGACTGGGAAGGTCCAGGAGAACTTTCATAGACCAGATAAAAAAGAAAACACGTCGTACAAGGAGGCGAAAACGCTGGCAGAAGACCGCCGAGCATTGAAATTACTCCACCGACAAGAGAATGAATGAATACAAACAACCGAGTTGACATATCCTGAGCAAATAAACTGATTTTTCCTAATAACTTTGCTACAATTAGGCGATAACATTTTTTGGGCTATGTGTAACGTACTAACGATAATCCTCCTAATAAAAGCATCTGAAAAGGATATGATGTAGAGACAGACTGAATATTGAGCGAAGGAGTTTATGCTTACTTGTGTTTGCCAAAAGCATCATTTTTCCGTGACAATTTCACCAGTAGATAAAACATATCGCAGGCATAGTTCTTCGCCACGCAAAAGGGCATGGCATCGACTTGGCGCAATTTGCGACACGCGCCGCCGCCGAGCCTGGTCGTTTGTCAGCAGTGTAGCCAACCCTGCAGCTTTAACTGTAAATCTAAAGTAGTTAGCCCCAGTTTTAGTTAAAGCCTAAAATTTAAAATTATTTGGTTAGGATCTTAAGGAACTTGAAAGTGGAAATATGTATTATAATTGCGGATAGTAGCAGCAGTTATGGTGAATCATATTTTTATAATTTCTCACCGTAAAGGAAAAATATCAATCAAAAATCTACAAGCTACACTGATGTTAAAACTTATATCTACATATTAAAACTTATATCTATATAATAATCTATATAGAACTTATATACTATAGTATGATATACTTACATCATAATAATTCCTCATAGTAAATTCTAATTCCTCTTTATAACATAATTATATTAAAAGGACTACTACCAAGTTATTATAAGAGTATATAAATTTCGCGAATTTTAATTTGTATGACGCCAGTTTATCCAACAAAAGTCACATAGCATGTCGAAATTGTAGCTAACAATTTCACTGCAGCGCTGATTCGATTATATTTTCAGTTCATTTACTTTTTTCTGAAAAAAAGATATTTTCATGTCCCTGATCTGAAATCGCCAGATAGATCTGTCCAGTTTTACTTTTGTAAGTTTTGTTATCTGTTGTTATTGTTATATTTGTGTTTTGTTGTTTGGAAATAATTCAAAATCTTCACACTGACTTTCTTTAATAGTGATAGATAGATAGATTAGATAGATTAACTCTTTATTGTTCACACAAATTTTACATAATTTATAAACAGACTTTAAAAAGTAGTGTAACAACTGGCGGCCTTATCGCTGAAAGCGATCTCTTCCAGGCAAAATAAATAATAATAATAATAATAAAGTGATAATAAATTGAAATAATAAATAATAATAATAAATAAAGTGAAAGGAGAGTGAAAAAAGAAATTCTGTACACCTAAAAGTAAGAACTCAAGGCTAACCAAATATAGTAAATACTATATTTACTACTACGTGATCGCGAATCCAGAATAAACTTTAAAATATTTATTTATTTATTTATTTAAGTATACATTGCCACATAATGCGTAATGGTAACATTTTTCAGAATGTACTAAATTACACATTATATCCTGTTATAGAGTGTAAATATAAATAAAACTGACTGGCCCGTTTGACAGTGTTGCCCGACTTTTTGGTGTTTCTGCCTAGAAAGGACCAATAATGAAAGACGACACAATTGGCGAGGTTATAGTATTTCGTGTACATACGTGAGGTGGAATCGGTACGAACTTAACTAATCACTTATAAGATCAGTGCAGCCGACCAATTCAACATGCGAAGACAATAAAGACTGCGTCAAGTGGAGAAACCGCATGTGCACGAAATGTACAGCAGATCCCCGGCACAAACACGCTGCAGAAGACAAATAAAGAAAATATTACTTTATCTCCTCTTTAGAATACCATTTACAATTATATCAGAACGAATTCAAGGTTAATTATTCAAAAATACTCAAATTACAAAATAAGCCCCGGTCTTAGAATAAAATTAACCTTTACCCTGTATAAAGGTTGTGATTACCTTATGAAAGGTAATTACGCCCTCCCACACTTTGAAAGTCATTCCCTGTGCATGCTCGGCTGAAGCCGCGAACCTAAAAATACCCCTCCAATTATCTTTCAGATTTAGTGAGCGTCTTCATTGGGCGATATCATACAAACAACATCACGTCAAGGCACCTAGGGTTTTAAAAAAATGTGTCCATGATGTTATCAGCGAATCTGCCTATGATGGACCACTACTCCCAATGAATGCTCAAAAGCTCCCAAGTTCTGTTTTCAGCTCTCTTCGCGTCCAGTTTCAAAGACCACGAAGCGCGCACCCCTATCATTTAAATGGGTTTAAAAATATGGGTCGATGATGTTATCAGCTGACCCGATCAACCTATGTTGGACCAATGCTATATGCTATATGCTATTGCTATATGGTTTCAGCTCTCTCTTCGCATCCAGTTTCGAAGCATCTAGTTTCAGAGCATTCAGTTTCGAAGCATCCAGTTTCAAAGCATCCAGTTTCGAAGCATCTAGTTTCGGAGCTCGCGTCTCGCGAGCCCCACTTCCTGCTTCCTTACACAATATCTCGTAAAATCAATCTCCGCTCAAAACCAAGAAGCCACATAACCCGGTAGAAAACATAGTAAGTATTATGTAACAAATTCTTGGCAAATGGGCACATAAAAATTAAATAACCCCCAAGACCCTTATAAATTTAATGCACCCATAATTTTTTTTAAATTTTGTATTCATATCTTTGAAATTAACTACTTGGACTGCACCATTTAATAAATATCGGATCAACGGGTCCCAAGTTGTTGTTTGACAAATATATCCACAAACGTACGTGTTAGACATCGATTTGTTTTCGTAGACCCAGAGAATTTCCCTTTGCTCGATCACAAAACGGCATAATATTCTCGCTGGCAATGGGGTATTTTAATAGGATTTCATACATTTTAGCCATAACTAAATTGTCATTGATTTTGCCGCAAAGATAGATTTTTTCGCAGTACACTCGTCCAATGGTAATACTCAGCAAATTAACATCAAAGTCAAGGCAATGAGGGCGAGGTTGGCTCTGAACATTCAGTAAACCCTCATTACGACCGGCAAAACTTTGGACTATCTTTTGGCCTAACTTGGAATGATTCTTGCCTAAAAAGTTCGGAAGATGTGTAAATTGGATGTCGAAAGAAAATAGTTTATTTCTACATAGATACAAGTTACTTAGTACTAGTACACATTTTGTTTAAGGTAGCGGACACACAATTCTACAATTACTAATTTGATACAAAAGAGACCAGATAAACTGCTTTGTCGAGGCAAAGTGTAACAGATAAGAAACTCTAAGATTATAATAAAGACTATAAACTAGGGAAATAAATTTGCATCAAATACATTTTGAAGGAATCGCGGTCAAATAAGTGTAACGGCATTCTGAAAGATAAAATCCAAATGTTTGCACACACAGGTTGTTTCTAGCACGTAGCATATCGCATATAATTATGAGGATATCCCGGGTTCGATTCCTGCCAGGAAGATGTTTGAGCGATGAATTTAAATAATGTATGGGTACGCTGCCAACTGGTAGTAGGCTTGAACATTTGGATTATCTATAGACCTTTAATGGTCTCTGGATAATTCAACTGTTATTTTTATGTAGTAGGTTAAGTAGTTTAGGTAGTTGTATTGTATGTATTTTGCTTAGTTAATAAAGGCACTTGCCCGATAAAAAAAAAATAATGTATCTGCTCTGGGAATGGGTGTTATTTACCTATGCACGTCTTTATGTCTGTTCCGTGACCTCCTTGATACAGGGTATACTAGTGAGAGCATTATTCAATTAAATAAAAACCATTATTTATAAATTAAATATCATGTCACACGTTAAAAAGGCAACAAAGAAGCAAGTTCGTTTGTGCTCCCCGCGTGACCTTCCGCTTCTTTACTTGTCCTGATTTAATTAAACGCCAGCGACTTTAACATTTCTTAATTATTTCCTCCGGACGGAAAAATACTGTCTTTTTTATTACATTGTAGAAATTTTATTTTTATTGGGCTCATTAAGATTGTTGAGGGTCTTGATGTGATAAAAGTGACGCACTGAAGCGGGACTTTTCAACTTTCGATTAGATTTTTCCTGGCTTCAGAAGCTTTTTGTACTCTTGGAGCTTTATTTTTCGTGTGCAAATGAAAAACCTTTTTGTCGTACTTTTTTCATAATATCTTAAAAACTTTACCTAGCCGTGATATATATATATATATATATCGGTATAAGAATCTCTGTAATAATAAAGAACAAGATATTATGTTGAAAAAGCAAAACCCGAGTACATCCTTACGTCACGGCGCAATTTTGATTGCAAAATATTTTAATAAAAATGCCTGATTTATCAAGAGCATTTTTATTAAAATATTCAATTAAAATAAAATATTCAATATATATATATTGAAATGTGCTAATTAAGCCCTTTACTTTGATTCCAAACGAAGGATCTTTTTTTTTGTTTCGTGGCGTTATGTCTTATAGAGCGCGCCATATTCAGTTAATTGTGACGTCACATAACTAGCCTAAAAGGACGATCAAGATATTTCAAACGATTTCTCATTTGTACTTATCATAAGTACTTAGTTTGAGGGAACAGATGAACGTACATACATACATATCGGTCAAAATCATAGCCCTCCTTTTTACTTCGCCTTAGTAGTCGGGCAAAAAAAAAATGTCTAAGTCTTAAATAACGATCTCTGGCGTGTTAGCATTAGTTCCGTGATAAGTAGAATTGATAAGACTGATATTCATTTATGATCCAGATTTGAAGATCAACATCCGCAAATAATATGCAGTCCGCGGCCTAATTCAAGAGCAAATGACATTCTCTCTGTCCCTGGCAATAAGAATGACAGTGACAGGTAATACATGACTATCGCCTAAAATTTTTGCTGCACTCAGGTTGTATTGCATCCCACTTTTCAAGTTAATAATTTTTCTTTAACTTTTACTGCTCATTAACAGAATGAGGCTTAAGTAGCAACATGTCCCCAGCATTAAAATTTAAAAGATAATACGCGTTTAATGACTTTGGGCCTTCATAAACAGAAAGCATTTAAGGTATATGGGCACTAAGACATGATAAAGTTGTCGCGACAATGCGACACAAAAACATTATATTATATAAAGTTAATTCTTATATAAACTCAGAACTCAGAAGCTACACAAAAAATTAGGGATAATTTTTTGTATCGTTCTGACACATCATCATGTGGCGCAATATCTGCTCGGGATAGTAAAATCATACTTGATATACTAATATTTAAAATTCGGATATAGCGACCTCCGTCTTTCTGTTACTTTATCACGTCTAAATGTTTGAACAGATTTCAATGGATCAAGCAGTGAGTGACTGTGAATCCAAAATGACGCTGCGTAGCTAGATTTACCTATATAGAACTGTTGCCAAATTGTTTTTTTTTTTTACCAAGTCAGTTTTAGCAGTTCAGAAAAGTACTATTAAAAGAACAACAAACCGGATACAAAATTTAGCCTTTAAAACACTCTTGGTATCTTGATCTTTTTGTAGTGGTAGGGCTCTCTTGCAGAGTCCGCCTGGGGAAGTATCACACCTTTGCCAGTTATTCAACCGCCAAGCAGTAGTGTGCAAGCACCACTGTGTTCCGAATTGAAGGGCAATGTTTCCAGCGTAATTACTGGGCATACAGAGATTTAACATCTAACATCTCAAGGTGACGAGCGCAGTGCATTGCCGCGCATAGTTTTGAACTGTTGAAGTTCAAAATTCCGGGTGGCACTGAACTGTTATGAGCAAGCGTGACGCTTAACATCAGCGACTTGCACGTCTCGTCACAGAGAAACATAAAAAAAAAAACGAATGTGAAGCGAGTCTAGCGACGGCGATATGGCCATGATGGCTTTAGCCTGCCCAACAGATGAAAAAAAAAAGATACAAAGGCCTTTCAGGTACGGACGTCAAATACATATATTTTTCGTATATTTTGGCTCCACACTTCTCTCTTATACTTTGCTATTTGATTTCCTTTTATTTTCATACGACCTCGATTCGGACCTTACGGATATTGATTTCCTCCTGTGTAGCTACTGCGTACCGTGCGTACCTAATGATTCCGATTTTGTTTTATAGCTAACGACTTCGTGCCTTTTTTAGTTTTCGTTCACTTGACAGTAACATAACTAACAACACTTCTGGCCTTCTCGATAAAAAAATCTTAGACTTACAATCTCAGGAAATGCTGCTGAATTACTAGCAATATTTTTGATCTACAGGCGCTGTGTATTTTACTGACATAAAACTATGTATGGAGTTCACTATTGCTCTATATAATATTTATGTATTACATTCGATTGAAGATTTTGTCGTGTCGCGACGCAACACAGCGTAGTTAAGGTGCTTCGTTTGAGTCCGCTAGGTAGGTAGGCGCCAAGAGATGGCGCTGTCGTTGAAAACTCAATTGAGGTAATCTGCCCCAGTTTTAATTCACTTTGCGACCTCTTACTATTGTTATAAACACATCTCAAAAATAATAGAGCCCATTAATAGCTGCACTCGACTGAAAATTCAAATAATCTTCAACGCCTGTATGCACGCATGAACATTACGCACACATGCGAATTCAAAACAGTTACAAGCAAATACGAAATTTCGTTGCTCTGAATATCGTCTCGGTGGCCGAAGTCATCAGTATGATTAGGTAGCGCTCGTGAGGTTCCGGGTTCGAACCCCTAAAATTAGGTAGAATTATTTTTTATAATTTAATTTCGAGAATACTATTTATTTTAATTTTTGCTGTGGGTTTCTTGAAAAACAAACTTATTCAAAATTAGTAACGAAACTTATAAAAGTATATATCTACATAAACCTAATATTGTCACACAAATATTTAAAATGCGAAAGTTCGTGTGTAAGTGTGTAAGCATGTAAGTTTTTTTTTTTTGTTATTTGGTGACGAGACGAGCAAGTCACTCAGCTGATGTTAAGCTTCACGCTTGCTCATAACAGTTCAGTGCCACCCAGAATTTTGAACCTCAACAGTTCAAAACCATGCGCGGCAATGCACTGCGCTCATTACTCTGAGATATTAGATGTTAAATCTCTGTGCCCAATAATTACGCTGGAAACATTGCCCTTCAATCCGGAACACAGTGATGTTTTGCACACTACTGCTTGACGATTGAATAACTGGGTCCCTGGAATAGCCCCATATCGGGGGTTCTAAAGGCACCGAGTCTGGTACCTTCCGAACAAATTTTCCACTTTTTTTCGGTTTTTTTCAAATTAATTTCGAATTTTACATACCTAATACCTAATGAAATGAACCTAATGAAATATGCAATACCCAAAAATGTTGTGTTTTCCGCGTCGATAGACATTATTCTGCGACTAAAAATATGGATTTTAGACCCGGGTTAGATTAATTTAGTCCATAGTAGGTACTGTTGTTTGTTATTTGTTATTTTGTGTGTACACAACATACAAAACTAACTAATAGGTAGGTACGTAGGTAGGTAGGTTTGTTGCTTGGTTGGTGGCTAGGTAGGTATTATTAGTATAATGTGCATATTTTGATCGCGCAGCACGAAATATTCAAGATTTTCATATACCTCTATCTACCACCTTACCACCTACCTATATAGGTACCATACCTATATAGGCACCTTTTACAAAAAATCTATTATTTCACTAAGAAGGAAGTTTTTCAGAATTTTTTCAATATTTTTCCCGGGATCAGTGAGCGTGCGCGCAACGAGATCATACATAAAAATGCATTCATCATCATTATTGAGGTGAATTTTTTTCCCGAAATTTTGCATTATTTTTCCTGGCAGCACTGATGGAGCGCGCACCGAGCCCCATACTCAGAAATGCTGAATTCCAACAAATTTTAGATATGGGGTTATTAGTTAGTCACACCAAAATGCGAAAGTTTGTGTGTATGTAAGTAGGTATGTTAGAATGTAAGTGTGTTTGTTCCCGTTCAAATCTGTAACAGCTGCACGGATTCTAATGCAATTTGGTATGGAGGTAGCCAAATTTAGGTATGGTAGCCTCCATACCAAATCTCATCCAAATCCGTTCAGCCGTTACAGAGTTTATACCGCGGGTGAAACCGCGGGGCGTGGGTAATGGGTAAGAAATCTCGGTACGATATGGAACAGGCTGATGATGATGATGATGAATTTTAAATCTATGACCGAATCACATGCGAATTCAAAACGGTTACAAGCAAATACGAAATTGAGTACCCGATTTTCGGCATTCCACCTATCAGATCGACTGGCCGAGCGGTCGAGTGGACGGATTTTCATTATGCTTCGTTTTGTAGTGTGTATCAATGAGACGAAGGTCCCCGGATCGAATCCTCATTTGAAAATTACTGTTTTTGTAGATTTTTGTTCCTTTTGTGCTATTTTTTTACAGAATACGTTATCAAACAACACAACAAACACCACACACAAAACTAACTAACTAACTAATAGGTAGGTAGGTAGGTAGGTAGGTAGGTAGGTTGGTTGGTTGGTTGGTTGGTAGGTAGGTAGGTATTATTAGTATTATGTACATATTTCAATCGCGCAGCATGAAATATCCAAGATTTTCATATACCTATATCTACCACCTTACCACCTACCTATATCGGTTCCTATACCTATATAGGCACCTTTTACAAAAAAACTATTATTTCACTAAGAAGGAAGTTTTTCAGAATTTTTTCATTTAGGTTATTAGTTAGTCACACCAAAAATAAATATTATAAAGAGGACAGATTTGACTGCCCGTTTGCCCGCATTGAATAGGCTCTGAAACCACTGAATCGATCCGGAAAATCCCCCCGCTGCTGGGCAGCCTTTCAGCCCTCCTTACACTTCCTTCTTTTCTGCAACTTGACGCAAATAGAAGGGTTCTGCGTGTGCATTATAATTTTCATTCCCTCGTCAAACACCCGTGCGAAGCTGGTGCGGGCTGTAAAGGATTCAAACAGACAGACGGACAGACAGACAGACAGACGGACATGACAAACTTATAAGGGTTCCTTGTAGTACTACGGAACCCTAAAAATGTATAAATGGTTACCTATGTCAAAGTCCTCAAAATATATATTTCGCGAGGCTGCGCGGGCCGCGAGCGGCCCGCGGGGCGGTCCTGCAGTTGGGTATGGCTGGATCGTTTAGGTCGACTTGTAAAGTTAAAAAAAAAGGAGGAGCATGATGAAAACGGGTAAGAAACCTCCATACGGTAGCAATTTGGCTAATGATGATGATGATTATGGTTAAAATCTATGACCGATAATGAACGTCGCAGTTTGACGGGTAGAAATCCCCCCATCACCATGAAAATGGGCAAGAAGTCTCGATACGTTAGGTAGCGTGCTGATCATGATGATGATGAATTTTAAATCTATGACCGCAAATGAAAATCGCAGTTGGAAGGGTAGAAATTTCCCCCATTGCTATGAAAAATGGGTAAGAAATCTCGGTACGATAGGAAACAGGCTGATGATGATGATGATGATGATCCTTAAAATCTATGACCGTACATGAAAATCGCAGTTGGAAGGGTAGAAATCCCCCCATCGCCATGAAAATGGGCAAGAAGTCTCGAATTATATTTTTTATTTATAAATTAGGTAGGTAGGCACTTACGAAACACCTTCGCCATGATAATATTTCAGCCGAGCATGAACACGTTTCGTGCTCATTTTTGGCCAGAATATTGATGGCGTCTATAGCGCAACGATGATGTCTGCTGCATTCTATTATAATTATGTACGTTATTATTAGGTTACTAGCAGCCCGCCCCGGCTTCGCACGGGCACCCAACAAAAAAATAAAAACCATAATACACACACGAAAACCCCTCCACCCGCGTCAAGTCACAAAAAAAAAAAAATATTAAGAAAGCCGAAAAGCCACCCAACAGCGAAACAATTTTTCAAATCCGTTCAGCAGTTTCGGAGCCCATTCAATGCAAACAAACAAACAAACAAAGAATCAAATCTTTCCTCTTTATAATATTGGTATAGATAGATTATTCTATCATCATCAATAGTTGTCGCAACGCACGCGATGTAAAGGATATTTTAGGTATTTTTTTTACATCTTGGGTTACATTATTCGAGTTTTAGAAAGGATCCCAATTTTTTTTTAAATAAAATATAGTATAGTATAGGGATAGTGTAGCTTCCCAACAGTGAAAGAATTTCCCAAATCGGTTCAGCAGTTTCGGAGCCCATTCAATGCACACAAACAAACAATCAAATCTTTCCTCTTTATTATATTGGTATAGACTATTCTTTCATCATGAATAGTTTTCGCAGTGCACGCGAAATACATCATCTTGGGTTACATTATTGGAGTTTTAGTAAGGATCCCTAATTTTTTTGAAAATATAATATAACCTATGTCACCCGGGGATAGTGAAGCTTCCCAACAGCGAAAGAATTTTTCAAATCGGTTCAGCAGTTTTGGAGCCCATTCAAACAAACAAACAATGAAATAAATAAACAATCAAATCTTTCCTCTTTATAATATTGGTATAGATAGATTAGGTAACCAAATCAAACACTGCACTGCACACCGATACCGAATCTCGCAACGTCGCAATTATCGAAGACCGCGCGCGGACTAAGCCGCGAGGCAAGAATACCTAGTCTCGCTCACACACGCTCCGACAAGCTGGCAACGTCGCGTAAACCGCGTGACGCGCGCGCGGCACAACCAGTGTACACGATTTTTGCAAGACGCACGCACACATCAATATTTCACGCACACCATGATCGCATGATTCGCATGTAAAGAACACACCACTACAATCGTAAAATTTGTCGTAATTATTGGGTTGAAAGATGGTATTTCCTAGCCATGAACATTTTAAATTATCGACTTTGCGATACTTAGAGGCCAAATTAGACCTATGTTAAGTCATGCCCAGTTCAAAATCGTAGTAGGACGCCTAAAAAGGCATCGACAGTTTTGTATGAAAGTCGTTTATCCTTAAGTATGCCATATCCACAACGAAATGATGTCCATTAGTCGCCGTCATCGCATCGTATCGTCCTTGCGATTTATGGTGCCAATTAAAATTTACAAACTACCGCCAATTTAGAACCGATAATATTAAAATATTTACGGTATAAAATGAATAATAAAAAGTTGTGTGTATCGAGATATGCGCAGGCGGTAACAGTTTACAGTGATGTTGATAGTTGATACCAAGGTTAGTTATTATGCAAGCGAATCCGTGCGGGCATGCTAGCTTATGTTATTACAAACAAAAAAAAGGCATAATTTACACTGCACAAAAAGAACATAATTATTTTTTTTAAGCTTCAGGGCTTACTCCAGGGTTAGCTATCACACTACTATTATAAATGCGAAAGTTTGTGTGTAAGTGTGTAAGTAAGTAGGTAAGTATGTAAATATGTAACTTTGTGTAGCTCTGAAACGGCTGAAAGGATTTGAATAAAATGTATGCAGGTAGCTTAGACACTGGCATAACCACAGAAGAGGAATGTTTTTTTACTTCTCTCTTCTGTGGGCATAACACATAAATGCAGACAAAAATAAAGAAAAAAAGAAGATTCATGTCACTTACTATTAATGTATAGGTTTTAGAACAGTTTCGCGTACCGGGGTTACAATATCCACCATAAATTTGGAGTATTGAGGACAATAATTTAAGGGTTTTTGGGTACCCCAATTTATGGGTCACAGATATTAATGATCCTATCTGGATCTGTATCAGTGATAAATAAAATATTAAAACGTTATACAACAGTGTTGTGCTGGACAGAGTCTCCGACCTTTGTCGGAGGAAATACACCAAAAAAATACCACATGGTGACAGTCCAACGACCCCAAAGTAATGATAATTACTAACATTAGTATCGACGTCGATTAACAGATGCTGATGAATTTATCACCCGACTGATAAGATTGCTCATGTAAGTTACCATCTGGTCCTAGGACTTTTTTTCCTCATAATGCTATTGGGTTACTAACGAGTATGATTTATCCATAATTTTGAAATTAAACAGCATGGGCGTAGAGTGCAAATTAGATTGAATAGAAGCTTTATATCACCCATAGTTAATATCAGACTAGTTTGATAAAGATAGACAAACAAAAAGTTTGTTTTTCTAACATTGAAAAAAAGATAGAAGCCAAGGTGACAATGGCGGGTAATTTGAAGTGGGTCTCTCGTGTTACAATGGCACCCTCGTTATGTATGATATTTGCGAGCACTTCAATGGTATCGTTGGGAAATATTTGTATTTTTTGTGAAGACGGATAAAAAAATAAGTTGAATTTGATTTGCGTAACATTAATATCGGTGAGTGTCACAAACATCTCCTTATTAATAATAGTTTGCGAAAATTATGGGCAGTTGTAAAGCTACGAAGAACTAAGAAGAGAGAGTCCAGTCGGTCGGTTCTTCCGATAGTGCATTTTCACATAAGTTTTGAAGACACAAAATCACTAAGTGTACTAAGTAAGTGTGTAAGTGGCTTTGAGTATTTTAGTTTAAAGCCTGGCATAGCTTCTATCCCCCATCTTGTTTTATTCTTCAAAATAGCGGCTACTCATAAAACCTATGCGAATCGATAGCTGACAAGGGTTTGTATGAGAAAAATCTTCTCCAGCGTCACTTTTCCAAGATATAGTTGTATTAGCTATAGATTTATAAAGGTTTTTTGTTGTTTTTTTTTGAAGTGAAAACAATATGGCAGAGGTATGCCAAAATATATCAATATATTTTTTGAAAAGCTCTCGAAAATTACGTGTCTGTTATTTGTGTTAAGAAATTTTTGATTTGAATTTTTTAAAGAAATTTGTTGATGAAGATCGAAAAAAAATATATTTTTGTATGCCTTCCAATAATTAATTAAAAGATAATCAAAACGCAAGTATATAATACTTGCAAACCTGCAATTGAGTTACTTAGCTGTGGCACGACGCCTTATCCCTTCAAGTTATTGAGTAACTTCGGGCCGGCCCGAAGAGCCGGCCCTCTGATTCAGCTATCTCGTAAGCACTTTTCAAAATTTTTTAACAAAAAAATTACAAGTTTTTTTTATCATTTAATATCTTTGGTATACCTTTTTTATTAAAATTTAAATTATTAAAATTTTTTAACAAAAAAATTACAAGTTTTTTTTATCATTTAATATCTTTGGTATATATAGTATACCAATGCGTAAGTTGTAAAGCTATTTTCATGTTATTATTTTTTTATTTGTTGAAGAAGAAGAAAAAATAAAATAGAAAAACTGTTATTATCCTTCTCCTTCAACAAATTAAAAAAGAATAACATTTTTGCAGGATTGTCTAAGGAGATTTCTGGAGTAAGCCCATGAAAATTGCTATAAAACCTTGGCAATGGTATTCTTAAGCTATATTAAATGATTAAAAAATTCCCGTCTGTAATTTTTATATTAAAAAATGTTGAAAAGTGTGAACGAGATAGCGAGAACCCCCTGATTCTCGCTATCTTGTTCAGACTTTTTTCGGGCCCAGGCCAGAGGCCTGTTGCTCTAAGCTTCAGTTAAATCTGCGCTAAATCTCGAGGTGCTATCGCATATTGGCGATAGGCATTTACCCGTGACGTCATGGTCCTGTGAACTGTGATTGGCCTCTCTTGGTAGCTACCGCACGATTACGCCTATCACCGCCGCTGTATTGTAATTTTACAAGATAAACGTGTTATACAAACAGGATATTGTAAATCAATAGTAACCCGTCCCAGTCAAACCATTTGATGGTTAGACTTACAAGGTGATGAATACCGGATGGAGCTTAATAAATCAATTAAATTAAATAATTGATTTGCGGACATCATAAAAAGTTTATCCAGGAAGCTTGACCGTGTGAACTCATAGTGCAAAAACTGACAGACAGGTGACCTGCCTTACAACTCTCGGTTATGTAAGAGATTGGAACAAGTACTATTGTATTATTGTAACAAACAAGTATTAATGTCAAATACCTATTCTTCAAAAGTCTTGCTTCTATAGAGTCCTCTTAAAAGAAAAACAACAACAAACCGACTGCAAAATTGTTGCCTTTATGTATATTCCGGATACAAGAATCCAATACTTCATTCGTCAAAATCGGTCAAGCCGTTTAGGCTATAGGAGGTAATTTTTTTTATTTTTTGGCTGTCCAGTATAAAGGTTATGCTATAGAAACGGGCCGCACGAATTTAGGGATTAGCTACAAATCCAACTAGGGTTGGTTTTTGAGTTCCAAATTTTCGAAAATAGAGCAGACTTTAGTTAAACGGGGAGGGGGCGTACCCCCCTGTACCATTCTGACAACGGGTAACTACTGGAACGTTACCTTTTACCGTTACTTTCAACGCTTCGCCGTCCGCTGCTGCGGCACGCTCGCTTCGCTCGCTCGGCTCGTGCGTTGTTTGTCTTGTCGCAGTTCAAACATTACCTAACCTAGTGTTAGGGACTATTATTATATTATGTTAGTTAATTTTGAGCGCTTCGCCGGTTCGCTCGCCCGGGTCGCGCGATTTTTGTTTATTAAAATCATATATCTCAGAACCTCAGGATAACGACTGACGAGCGCAGTATAATGGCGCCACAGAGAGGAGAAAAATTTATTCATTCACTACCTAGTAATTCATTCATTGGCAGCATCGCTTGACAAAGGTCAATTCCTTCCAAGGATTCCTTAGAAAAATGGTGGATACTAGGCTACAACGGATTTCCATACAATATTGCCTCGACAGCCCTTCTAATCTAGAAGTTTTTTTTTAATCTTCTGTGATTGCCGCGCATGGTTTTGAACCGATTCTTAATCAGTATCAAACAGCCGTTCGTTTGCGTTTTTGCAAACGAACGACTTTTAATTCTGTTGTATCGCAAGTAGATATAAATGCATTACCCACATCGGACTTGTCATATCAAAGTTATGAACGTAAAACTGAGAGTCCAATATCAATAAAATTTCCACCCCAATCATCACTTGCCGGAACTTTACGGCTTGTTGAGAATCGTGAATTAAAACTATACAGTTTTAACGACTGACCCTTGAGCAATGTGATGTGTGCCGTATTTTATCGCTCCATAAAGTGTCGCCCTCTCACAGTTTGGGTATAGTACTTTTATTATGTACAGAAAAATTATTGTCATTTTTATTACTAGAACACGCACGGCTCAGATGTTATTTTTATGGCCAGTGTGTTTTTTGCGGAAATCGCACGAGTTAGTAATGAAAAATAATCGATGATATGCCTTAGTTGAAAGTCGTAAGGTTCATATTTCATGATCAGTGATAACTATTCTCAAATCCTGTGCGAATCCAATGAGGCGTTTTCCAAAAAAAAAAGAAATCCTGGTTATAAAAGTACCCGATAGATGGCGTTAGATGTACCTTGAGTTTTTTCTGTCACTGTCAAGACATGAAAGACAAAAAAATGTACGTGTGCCTTTTTTTTCTCGTGTTTTTTGGCTCGACATGTATATTTAGACAATTTCAAGTAACGTAACTATGTATTTGACTTCATTTGAAATATTACAATAGTTGACACTGGCTAAATACACAACTTGTGGAGCCAAAATTTACGATTTAAAAAAATAAACATAAAATATTTCGACAGAAATGACAATGACATGTAAAACGATAGGTCTGTTACGACATCTAGTAAGTATTTTAGAAATACTTTTTTTTTTTTTGGAAAACGCCTCATTGCAGGAAGCGTTATGTTCTGTGGTTTTATCAGACAACCGCGGAGCAAAGGGGAAGGATGTATGTTATGTATGTATGTCTTATGTTGTGTTTGTTGTATTTGAGGTCTACCTACTTTGTAAAATTTTACAAACTATTACTACTACTTTACTTTACTTTTTGTACTTTCTATAGGTACTTTCAATAATACGTCGAGGTGTGTTTATAATTTTTCACTTAGCACCAAGTGCGTTGTGGTCAAATGCTTAGCCTTTCAACTATAAAAATCGCAGGATGCTTCCGTTTATCATCATTAATCCGAGAACTTCTGTTAAAAAAAATCATGTAACCAATTCACATTACGTCATTCAAGTTATTGATAAGATCAAAATTGTGTAAATTAACACCTCAAAATCTAATCGCAAACTCGATCGTGTCATTGGCCCCTACCCTTTGGAAATCCATTTACTATTCGAAAAACAGAAACCACAAAAATAAACCATATTACATTCCCACTAACTTCCATATTTGGGTGTACAAGATTGTCGAAACTGGTGGTACCTTTGTCACCCTATTGTCCTCCAAAACTCGCTACGTTCTTACAGATGAGTGCTTCGATTATGCTGATTCTTGTAATAACATCTAATATTAACAAACGTAGCCCCCGGACTTGGACAATAGCGAAAAAAGCTGCATAGCTTTTGTTGTGTTCCTCAATAAAAATTTTGACTTTGTGTTGTCGGAACTAATTTGTCCTGTGGCTATTCATACAGTTGATTTTAATGACAATTCAGTGACGATGTCGTATATACGAATTATACAACGATCATACATATTACTAGTAGTTCGCGCCGAACTGAGACCTCGCGACCCCTATATCTTCACAACCCCTGGACCGATGCAGCGCATATTCGAACTTAAAAATTGTATTGAAATGAACTACTTGCCTACAAAATTTTATAAAGATCGGATCAACGGTTCGCAAGTTATCATCGGACAAATATACACACAAACATACAAATGTCAATTTGTCCCAGTAAACTCTAAGACCTTCGCTTCGCTCGGTCAATTAAATTAAAATTGTTAATTATTAAATTGTATAATCCTAACTAATATTTTAATTTAGAGGAATATAGCCGCAATCGTATCAGGACTAATAAAGGTTCGAGGTATAAAAATGAATACGTTCGTCCCGAGGAAAAAACTTCGCTTGTGCGATTTAGAATTCCCTACATTACAACTGTCAGTCTATACAAAATGTCAACAAATGCACATCAATGGATCAACGCCATTTAGCGAACTATAGGAATTAACTGTGCCTGTAGGTGTGAATGTTTGTCGCGTTATCACGGCTAAACGGCTGAACGGATCTTGATACAATATGATAAGGAGTAGTGAGTAGTAGTAGAGTAGTACTTTTTTTATGTCCACGCGAACGAAGTCACGAGTAACAACTAGTTATTCATATTTAGAAAAAAATAAAAAAATTGACAGATATAAATCAAATCGGGGTATTCCGTCTTTTCCTCTCTAATTCAACAATACGTAGGTACTTAGTAATATTGCCATCAGTGGGTTTTGAAACCCGAGTCGAGATATTATACCAAAAACAAATTCAGACTGGATTAACATAAATTACAGGTACGCATTACGCAAGGTAATCTCATTATACGCGTACGTTCTATCTTAATATTCTTTTTTGGAATACGAAAACTCTGTTGTAATCCCAGATTTGGCTTATCATAATGTTGCATTGTTAGAACCAAAAGAAACGACACATTTGCGAAGAACCGGCACATTTGAAACGTAAAAATGAAGGGTTAGAACCCTCTCTAATTTAAACTTTAAAGGGACCCTTGAAATTTTTGAGCAGTGGTTACTAAGCTTTAAAGAAACTTGTTTATAAAAGGTAAAGAATGAAACGAAATTTGAGGAATTTTGGTAGGTACTTACTTTATTTGGAAATTTAATTAGATTGAATGTGGAAACAGTCATTTATTAATCCACGAATATCACCAAAGTCTGACGCTAATTTGATTCCTGTAAGTACGTGTTGTTACACATTTTAACAGCACCTACTGCAAATTAACTAATTCAACTCTACCATACAAACCTTACACCTTTCCACCTTTACCTTACACCTTTGGCACCAATGTGCCGAAGGTGCGCTGGATTTTGAACATGACAGCACCAATATTGACTGCCCCGGTGGCTCAGTTGGTAGTGAACCTACGTTCTGTGCTTGGGGGCGTGGGTTCGATTCCCATCTAGGACAAACATTTATGTGATGAATATTTGTATTTGTTCTATGTCTGGGTGTTAATATCTATATAAGTATGTATTTAAAAAATATCTATGTACGTATATCAGTCTTTGGCAGCCATATTACAAGCTTTGCTTAGTTTGGGGTCAGATGACCGTGTGTGCAATAATGTCCCAGATATTATTATTATTAATATCATTGTAACTAAATTGAAATGTTTAATTTTCTGTGGGTCTAATTTGGAATTTGTAAATCCTGGAGCCAAGTGTCTCTGCACTTGGCTCCAGCGAAATCATAGTTTAAACATAAAGGTATCCTAAGTTCATTACTTCAAAAATAACTGTGGCTTACGTACTTATTGTGTTAGCTTCACAGTCCTTCATATTTAAATTTAGAAATAAGGATCCGAAAGTCAATAGGTTCATCTCTTCATTTCCGGAACTTTCAAGGTTTGTCAAAGGAAATCTCACCATTTGGGATCCGAATTTTTAAATTCAACTCTCGAAATTAAAAGTTCCAGATTAATTCCGACGTGATTCCGACCTACATTCGGGCTCGAACGAATTCTGGGCTACGTCCGGATATTCAATCAAATACCCAGTTTAGATAGATACGAGGGCATCTATGTAACATAGATTGTGAGCACACTATGTAAGCATACACATGGAAATCAGACTCAAATCAGACTCAAATTTATACCTAGGTCGATAGCGATTTGTGCAACGGTAGATAACGTTTCTTGCTTTCTCACTTATGATTTATTAAACACGGGGCTCACGTTTCTATGTTTTACTTTTAGTTGGGCCGGTGATGAGTTGCTCTAATTAAACAACTTTGAAACGTAGTGAGACGCCAAATAAAGAAAGTTAAGTTCTCAAAGCTTTCTCCTGCTCTACCACTTAGGTACTTTAAGTACATCAATACATATTGGATAATACACCATAATAAATGTCAATGCCAGGGTTTAAAGAACAGTGATAGTTGGCATTCAAATAAAGGCACCACGGCTGTCAAATGAGCATTCAAAGCAGACAAAAGCTAGAAGAGGCATTGTGGGATCGTGTCTGGCTTAATACCTTCAATTTTACCTTTGAAAGGAATGCTTTTTTAGTTTAAAGGTTGTGGTGGACGAGCATACTTTGAGCTCACGCACTTGTTCGACTTGGTTGTGTTTCATCAAAAACTTGCTTAAAAAAAACACTGAGGGATTGCTGGCTGGCATCATTAAGAGTTATCTAACAGTTTACTCTTCTCTAATTAATAATTGACTCAGATATGTTTTGTGTTTTAATAAAACGGGAATTCTGACGTTAAATCGACTCTGTTATTTCGACTATAGTTTCGATCACATTCCGTGACCTTTATCAAGGAATGCTATAACACTGAAATATAGTAAGTAGTCACTTGTGCGCATTTAATTTTTGGTTGCAATTTACCAGACTACTTGCACTTACCACAAATGTTTATTTAATGTATATAGTTTTTTTTTGTATATTTATAGTGTTACTATATATAACGGAGCTGCCATCACATTCGATCATTCCCAAGATTTCAATCGAATTGACATTTCACAGATACAATATGTATGTTTCCCATGACAGTAAACGATTATGATAACAGTGAGCTATACTGATGCGGGTGCCGTTGAAGTTTCGACTTCCAGACAGCAAAAATTGCATATCACCATAAATAAACAGCAATAAAGCAGACAGATATTTCAGGGTATAAGGTAGCTCCAAACCAAAGTCGTTCAGTCGTTACGGAGTTGATAATATGATTCTTACTTCCAGATTACAAATATTATTTTCACAGTATTTAATACAAGAGAAACGGTTCTGAATTTTCAATAATCAATACTCAATAATTTATTGCGATATACATGCAGGTCTTAAATAACATGATTTGGGTTTAGTGACACATATGACCCTATTAGGGTATGGCAGTTGGTGCGGAGCGGTCCATTTGTATATTCTCAAAATTATCCCTAAAAAACTCTTCAATAGTGTAATAGCATTTGGATTCTAGGATGCACTTTAGATTCTTAATAAAACAATCGTTGTTTTCTAAATCTTTTAGTTTGTTCGGCAATTTATTATATATCTTTACAGCCATTTAGGTCCAGAGCTGTGCATTTCTAGATTTGACTTCGGTTCAACGAGTTTATGCCTATATTGGTATCTAGTTTTGCGTGCTTGATCTGTTACTTTATGAAAGAAAAACCTTTTTTCCTACCTAACCGTATCATATTAGGTAGACTTCCTTCTGTTTTATCAGATCGCTGTCTGATAAAGATGAGAGAGAAAAAATATATTTTCATTTTATTTTTTCTCATTTTTCTGTGGTTTTCATATCAAAAAGTTTTTTATTAGTTTCGCCATCATCAGATATTATGCACCTCCTTACGTACCTTACGTACCTTCTACGTACCAGAGGCTAAGAAAAGATAATCAAAGGCTAGGGGTGCCACCGCAGTGTCCCATTTAATTGTGGTCACTTTTCAGTCGGTCCTGCTAAAAAAAAAAAACATTATTTGATTAAATATGCCCGGGGTGTCTCATAGCAGGCCCATACCCCGGGAAAATAGTACAACAAATCCCATGATCACAAAGCAAGGTATAGTGACTGACTGAGGTTTAAGCAAAGTGACCACAGTTTATTTAAATTTGATTCGACATCTGTTGCGATTATCTTAACGCCAACTGTAAAGCACTTATCATTGAGGAGTTCCGGTGGCCATTTGTGGTCTTCTTCATCAGTTCCACGTCACCGAATGTGAAGTGGAACTGATGAAGGACATACTAATTAAAAGCTCAAGGTCCTGTTTTATAGCGAAACTAATAATGTTTTCATCTTTTTGCATGCAAAAAATGCTTTTAGAAGTCGTTTTTTTTTTGTTACTCCGTGACGAGACGAGCAAGACGCTCATCTGATGTTAAGCGTCACGCTTGCCCATAACAGTTCAGTGCCATCCAGAATTTTGAACTTCAACAGTTCAAACCAGTGCGCGGCGATGCACTGCGCTCGTCACCCTGAGATGTTAGATATTAAATCTATGTATGCCCAGTAATTACGCTGGAGTCTTTTTCGATAGGTCACACTTACAAAAAGAACCTAACCACTTTCTTAAAAAACTCTCTCATTAAGTGCTTACGTTTTTTTCAGCCTTAATTTTCTATAAAAAAGTACTACGCGATAATAAGATAAAATTTTATGGCAACCTTTTTAACAGAAACCCCGTAAAATGTTACATGATTGTTCCCTTAATCTTTAATATGCCCGGAAGAAAATAACCAAAACATTTTTATTTCCAAATAAATTTTAATTTAATCATGAATATAACAAACTTGCCATTCGGAACAATTTCTATGTATGACGGAGATGGAGAGTGTAGATGTCGAATCAAGTCCTTTCCGACTGGGTACAGAATACAAGGCCAGAATTGCTTTATTTTTCTAGAAAAAAACCGACTTCCCAAAGAGGAGGTAATGTTCATGGAATGTATGCAAGTAAGTTTCTGTGCTTATATATTACTTTCTGTAGTGTAAAGGGCTTGACCGATTTTGACGAGTGATATCTCCGTTTTTTTTTTGCTTTAATAAAATTATATGTTCATTAAAACGTCTAAAACCAGCATCAATACGCAAACCACAACGCATCGAGCATGAAGGCGAAATAAAAGGGCACTGACCTTTGTAAGGGTCTGGGATGAAAGGGTTGGTTCTTAGCATGTTGTTTTCTCATTGTTCTCTTTATATTCATTGTGACACTTGTTTATTTGCACCTTGCTTGGTAAACTACTCAGATCATGGAGCAAGGGTAATTTTGATCTTGCGAGACTACAGGGGGTTATCCACAGATAAGATCTAGATGTAAATGTATTTTGCCTTCTGTTTTCTTTTTACTGAACAACATTTTTTTTTTATTTTTATGATAAGATAACTCTTTATTGTTCACACAACATTACAAACATTAAAAAAAAGAGGCTTAAAAACTACTACGTACAAAAGTTACTTATTTGTACTTATTTTAAGAAATATAGGTATATAAATGTAGTATAAAGATGGGTAGGTACAAGTCTGGACACTAACTCCTAACTAGGTTGCCCTGTATTTAGGATATCAGCTCATATATAAGATCATATATATCCTGTCTCCATAATCCATAACATTATACTATTTTATTTTTTTTCAAATCTTTGCACAAGTTTAATTAAATATTTTAAGGGTATAACACTAGAATTTATTGTTTCTTTAAAAACTTACAATTTATTATCTTATTATTTAATTGCAATTTGAAAGATGGCATTTAATGGCAGGCCTCCCACTAGGTGGACCGACGACATTGTGAAAGTCGCGGGCAACCGGTGGATGCAAGTGGCACATTGTCGGTCGGTGTGGTGGTCTAAGGGGGAGGCCTATGTTCAGCAGTGGACGTCTTCTGGCTGATAATGTAATGTAAAAATTTAATGGTGTCGATCTTGTTGTAGAATTTTCTAAACTAAATTCGACAGCTCTAAAACGTACGTTACATCCGTCGATTCTATTGCAACGGTCTCTAAATTTTAATATGTCTACTAGCACAAAAAACTATCTGCATCACTTTTAATTTTCATAATTATACCAACGCCTTTGCTAGAGTCTTTATTTTAGTTTAGAAATTGGTCTAAGAGAATCCATCTTGTTCTTTCTATCTTTTCCTCACATACTGAAATGAAAACATACGCAGATAATGTTACATTCTCAGGTTAGTTTAGTTTGGAAAGTGACAGAACAGAATCAACACTTATGTGTTAGTTACAAAGAAATATGAACTATTGGAGCAAAATAATACTAAAAATGAATCTAAAGATGTCCAAAATAGTCCAAACCACACTTTTCTGTAGATAAATCGTTTTTACTAAGTACCAACTTGCTTCAAACTTCTTATCATCAACCTACTTAAGCATACCTTCCCCAGCACATGACATGCATTCACAAAACATCATTGTCTAATATCATAGAGTTAACTGTGTGAATAACAGCATCCTTTGTCGTCCCATTGTAGTTTTGTGAGAACATTTTCTCGAATTCATTGGGTCAGCGTGTAAAATGCTTGCTCTATTGTCCGTTAAGCATTAAACAGTCAAATAAGTAACCCTTTTTATGAGGTCACCAGTTGCCCAAAGGGTTTCTTAAACTGGGTCGCTAGGAGCGCCTGTGAAAGATTGATTTGAATTTGAAATTTTGAATTTGAATCTTTATTAGAATTTGATAATTTATTTTGTTCTTGCTGCGTCAGTGATTCAACCATTTTTTAAATCTCTCAGGAAGTGTACATTTTCTCTGGATAAAAAGTAGCCTATATCACTCCCCACAACAATTCAAGTTGATCAGATGCTCTGTCCTTGCGTGAAATAGGAACAAACACACCTTTTCTACCTCCTTTCGTCGTATTCCTCATATCCGAGGGTTGTGACCACAGCCTCACATTTGTTTCTCTCTGATGATCGTCTGTCCTTGTTTCTTAACCTCAGAAACTTGAAGAGTGTCAAAAGCTGAAGTGTCGACAGTGGACTAATCGAACCAACGTAGTCTGCGGCCTCGTGATTGTCTGCGGTCGATATTTTTAAATAGCCCAGTGTTTGGTACGTTTCAAGCTCAATCATCAAGCTTGGATTGAAATTCCAACAATAAGATTTATCTTCTGCCAATGCCTATGAAGCATAAAACATTCTTACAAAATAAATTAAAATAAAAAAGTTACTGTGCTGTACCTACAAAGTTCTACAACTGCGCAACTTTAGGGAGTAGGTAAGTAGCAGTTAAATCGCTTGTTTCGTTTCAATAATTACAAACATTATTTTAAAAAAAACCCACTCATTGTATACCTCAGACTTAACAATACCCTTTCTTTCTCTTCAATTAATGAAAACAACGATATAACTACGGAGTCTGTTTTCATTTTCAGTGGGTTTATTTCATAACTTATAAAGAACTTAACTTGTGTGAGTGTGAGGTCATTTAATACCCATGCCTAACGAGTCCGCGAGTGCTCATTATAACTACATATTATTTTTAACACTCATTGTAAAAGATCACAAACTGTGATTGAAACTATATTCGGTATGATCGACTTAATTTAACGCCAGTATCCTGATATTATTAAAATGAGACATTCTAATTCATGTATTCTAATAATTAATATTAAAGTCAGTCACAGAGAAAAACGATCTAATAGCACTTTGTCCAATACGCATTTCGTCCAACTCGCAGTTGCTCAAGAAAAACCTAGACCTGAAATGAAAAAAAAATACCACACCGAAACCTGATTAATAATGATGGGATCCATTTAGCAAATGATTACGAGAATGAGATGCAAATTAAAATCATGCGAGTCAAACTTGATAATCTTGATATCGCTCTCATCGGAATGGATGATGAACAAGTCGAGAAGATAACAATTGAAGATCAGGTGTTGCGATAACAAGACAAGCCGGTTGCGAAAACCAGTAATGTGTTATTGTTTATGTATGAATTAATTTTGTTTGCATAATATTAAAATAACACGGTTTACGAATCTCTCAGATGTTCATATGTATTGTATTTTATGGCATGTAATGTATGTACCGTAGTTTGACTATGAACTTTTATCATGGGATTCATGGCAGAGTCCTTCGGGCGGCCAAAACTAAACGTCACTTAATCTAAATGTTGTACTTTACTTAAGCTGTCTTCGTCCAGCAGTCTTTCGGATTCGATTCGGTGGTTCGACAATTCGGATGAAATGCTAAATCACCAGTTGCTTATTATTATTATTTCTGGGCATTTAGCAACACGGTACCGATCCTGTGTTGCTCTATGTTTCTGGGTCAAGCTTTCCGACAAGGTTGGACGCTAATTTCGGACGGCTGCACTTCTAGCACTAGAGCTGCACCACTCAACAACAACAACAACAACAAGAAAGCAAGGCCTAGCCTTTCTATTGATTTTACTCTATTTTTTATAGTTACCGACGTACGTTAGGTCGCCACGCCTGCGCTTGCAATTAAAACCCATAATGTTTTGCTCCACTTATCAGATTTCTCTTGTAAATAACATTTATACACTTTCTAACGTTAAACTTTTGCTTGTTGCAGGTAATTTCTCAAGCAATCTGTGGTTGCGTTGGTAATGAAGTCAAATGGAAAGGAACTGAGGTTAACGGATGATAAAAAGGCGAGATGAATGAAAGAAAGGTTTTTTTTTCTGAGGTTGAAATTGTCCATGCGACAAATATAAACGAGAAGTTACTTTTCAAAGTAACTATGTAGTATGAATAGCAGATTCCTTCGGATATTGGAAACGCATAATCAATTATACACTAGCCTAGCGCGGAAAAAAAACATGGAGCAAATGCTCAGTCTTGACTCAAAGATCTATAAGGACTAAACACTTGGTAACTTATCCAAGACTCCACGTTTATAAATACGGGGGTAGGACTTTTATGAAGTATTCTTGATAGTAAATTTGTTTTATTTTTTTGGAAATATAACAATGTATCTCTATGTTCCATAATCAACAATAAAAAAAATACTGTTCATAACTATATTTAAATGTAAAATCATGCGGAAAACGCGCTTTGGCTGTGCTGACGCTGGCGTTATGCAGGCTGTGAATAATATATGATAAATGTTAATAAATAATAATAAATGAATAATGATAATGACGTGTGGAAAAGCTTAGAATACTTTTCTACTAAAAAAAAAAAAAGACATTATATGAGAAGGTCAACATCGTTTCAAAAGTAATGCGAACTCCGTGAAACTCAACGGTCAAAGCAAAGTAATTAGTGAGTGTGTTAGAAAAACGATTAGAGTAACGTTTGACTCCACACTGAGTTAATTATACACATCGGCCCTTTTGAAATGGACCTTTTGTGAACTTCAAAGAAAGAAGTCGGGGTCTCTGACCTTTGCCAAATACTTGGGGTATCGAAAAGATGTGGTTAGTGACATTTAACTTCTGTTTGAGAATGTTAAGAGCGTATTTCGAGAGAATGAAAGCGCTATTCACTTTCGCAATTAATTAAAAAGATTTGCGCGCGATAGCCAAAAAACCATAGAAGTAAAAAAAAAGCTGTGAAAAAAACAGATAGCTGCTAATTACATCTAAACCAGGAAATCAATTAAAATTCTGTTCTATGCAATCTTAGATATTAGTATTAGTGTAATAATTACTTGAATATACATTAGGGGTTCCGAGCGCCATCGAAAAATTTGTGAAATCGAGGTCTTTTCAATGATTTTATTTATCGAGATAAATTCATGTAATCATGTTTTCTCTTTATGTTATTCTAGATGACGGAACGAAAAAAACATATGTGTCAAAATAAGATTTTTAATCGGCATAACTGATGAGGTGTACTAATTAAAAAAAGGTTTTTTTTGTTGAAGTCTGTGAATTCATTGTACTTAAAAAAATATATCTAAGTAAATTTTTATATTGAGATTGAGATTTATATTGACAGCCCCGGTGGCTCAGTTGGTAGTGAATCTACGTTCTGTGCTTGGGGGCGTGGGTTCGATTCCCATCTAGGACAAACATTTATGTGATGAATATTTGTGTTTGTTCTATGTCTGGGTGTTAATATCTATATAAGTATGTATTTAAAAAATATCTATGTACGTATATCAGTCTCTGGCAGCCATATTACAAGCTTTGCTTAGTTTGGGGTCAGATGACCGTGTGTGCAATAATGTACCAGTTTTTTTTTTTTTTTTTTTATCTTTTAGTAACCTGTCGCGCAATTCTTATGCAGAGCTCAAACAGCGCGTTGTTCAATGTTGGTAATTGCCGACCGTACTTGTGTGTGTATTTAGCGGCAATACAAGCCGCCAAATATTCCGCCCCTATAATATTAAATTTTAATTTGAACAGTCGATGTCACAATCGATCGACACTAATCTCGAATATCTTATTTCTGGATGGTTTCTATGTCAGCTATATGGCAAAGTTTTTCTCGGAATTATGGCCTTGCCATGTAAAAATACGAACGCATCATTAATAAATATTACGGGTACGTGTCCGCTGTTTTTATTTGCACAAATTCGACGAAATTTGACTTCTTTTGAAGAGATATTTGGCGCCGCATTTTTTTGCGAATTAAAGATTGTAGAGATATGGAAGTTATTTTCCGGTTTCGATTTCGGTTATGCAAATTGGGTAACAGTGAAATGATAACTACGAACAACTGAAAGAGTTATAAAATTTATCGTACTTTACATGCAAAGTACACTTTTTAATTTGATCGCCTTTCACAATTAATTCATATCAAACGATTCTCTCTTCTGTTCACTTGCTAGTGAAGGAATATGATCACTCAGGGACCTTATGCTCTATTGCCATAACTAGCTTGTTACGCGCCATGTTAAGTTCACTCCGTGTTAGTCGCATGAAACGGTATTCTCTAAGTTTCCTAAACGCGCGATTCTTCACGTCGTGACACGATTAGGAGCCGCGTTTAAGTTTAGAGCATGTTATGACGTCACGCGTTATTGGCAAGTTATCTCATGTGCGATAGAGAATAAGGGCCCAGGTATTTTATTTCTGTATTATTATTGTGTATAGAGTCGTGCCACAACAAATTAACTCGCACATTTGCAAGTATTTGTAGATAGTTTCAAAAACGGTGTTATTATCTGTCCATCATGATGTCGGAAATATTTTAAAAGAAATTTTAGTTATAGTAGAAAAGACCGAAATATACAAATTTTGTTCATATGTTTTCGATCTCCGTCAAAATAAAAGATATACTTGTAGTTCGCATCGAATTGGGACCTAGCGACCCTTAAAACTTTTACAACTACTAGACAGTTTTTGCTCATATTCGAACTTACGAACATATTCGATTGCATTGAAATGAACTACTTGCCTACAGAATTTAATGAAGATCGGATCAACGGGTCACAAGCGTCGGAGAAATATATAAACAAACAAATATACAAACAGACATAAAACAAGATTGAGACTTTCGTGTCTCTGACAAAAACTAAACTTTCTATAAACTAGTAGTTCGCGGCGAACTGAGACCTCGCGATCCCTATATCTTCACAACCCCTGGACTGATTCAGCTCATATTCGAAGTTAAAAATTGTATTGAAATAAACTACTTGCCTACAAAATTTCATGGAGATCGGATCAACGGTTCGCATGTTATCATCGGACAAATATACACACAAACATATAAACATACAAACATACATACAAATGCCGATTTGTCCCAGTAAACTCTAAGACCTACGCTTCGCTCGGTCAAAAATGTGTAATCTTATCATAAAAAGTCACAACAGAATAATTTTTGAATGTTTTGTTTTAGTAAGTTGGAACTTATTTTTTTTTGATTATTTTTGGTGCTAACTTGTATTATAATTCAGGGGAATATAAGCTGAAGTTGTTTCAGAACCAATGAAGCTTCAAGGCATGAAAATGAATACTTTCGTCTCGAGGAAAAAGCTTCGCTTGCGCGATTCAGGACTCCCTACATTACAACTGTCAGTCAATACAAAACGTCAAAAATGCACAAAAATTGATCAAAACCATCTAGCGATCTATAGGGAGAAACGTTGCCTGTAGGTCTGGATGTTTGTCGCGTTATCACGGCTAATCGGCTGAACCGATCTTGATAAAATTTGATAAGGAGTTATTGTATATCACAAAGACGGAAATAAGATTATTTTTTTATGTCCACGCGAACGAAGTCGCGGGTAACAACTAGTTATTCATATTTAGAAGAAAAAAAATCTCATACTTACACAGATACATTTTTTTTTTACTATATTGCTCCACGGACTCCGGTGTCCGTGCCATTTATCAAGTTTTACAAATATTTTATCAACTAAAACGGAATATAAAAACAAAAGACTTTACAAAAGGAAACACAGATACAATTCAATCAATTCAATCACAGATACAATTCAAATCGGGGTGTTCCGTCTTTGCCCCATGGTGTCTCATCCCATTTCTTGAGTCGTCCCAGCTACTCCGACCACAAAAAGTAATATTTTTTGGATGTTTTTCGCGTTATCACGGCTAAACGGTTAAACGGATCGTGATACAATTTGTATCATAAAAGCGAACATAGGATATTTTTTGTCCACGCGAAGTTGCGGGTAACAACTAGTCTTCAATATATTGTGAATAAACCGTTGACGCGCCTAAGGGCCATAATTTAACTTGCAGCCAAATTTAATTATCCTTCTAATTGGTAACAGATGTTTCAATCATACAAAGCAAGACAGTTGCTGACCCTATACTGCAATGCGAGTGCAAGGATGATTCACCTAACATCAGACATGCTAATGTACGAAACGAATATCCGCGTCGGTCTGCAAGCCGTCTGCAAAGCAGTGGACTTATCCTGTAACTCTGAAAGCGATAGTAATAGTGCGCGAGCGGGACCGCGCATAGTGCGACTAAGTTGGTACGAGCGGGCTGGCATGCTCTCGCAATCAGAATCACTAACATTTTAAAGTTAGAGGATAAGGACTCATAGAGCTAAACATTTAGAGACAGCGATCCGAACTTCGCCTCACAATAACAAAATAAATGTTATTTCGAGAAAGGCTATTTCGAGAAAAGGACACATTCGCGCGCAGAAAGAAAGTGTCATGTTATCATGTTGTCCCTCTTAGCTATACTACACGATAGAACCAAGAAACATACATCTCAAAATAAGACTTTATTCGACATACTTAAGTAATTAACTGAATAACATTTTTTTTTCTAAATGTTAATTGGACGCTGATCCGCCGATCTGTCGAAATCTCTAATAACTATAGTGTGTCTCTACGCGTGTGGCTCGAGTCGCGACGCGCGTTCACAATGGTGCGTCGTATACTTGCTATAACCGCTAAGGTACTAATTGGAAATGTTTATTCGCCTTGTCTTTACGGAATAATATAAGTCGATGGCAATATTACAAGGGCTTCGAATGTTGCTTAATCTAGTGTCTATTTCGTTTTTACGAAGCATCTATAACACTGCGGCGGGCAACTAAACGGCAAGTGGTAGTTTGTTGTTCGATTGTTTGTTGTTTGTTGTTGTTGTTGTGGTGCTCTAAGGGGAGGCCTATGTCTATGTTCAGCAGTGGACGTCTTCCGGCTGATGATGATGATGATGACCTAACGCTGTGTTCAGTTTCACTTGAGAGCAATTTCCCATGCCCCCAGGCTATACTTGTTTGCTGCCATCTTCAACCACACCATCACATCAATCAAGTTAGTTGTGGTAAAAGACCTAGTCTGTTGTTAGTAAATTGAGGTTTTGCGAAAACTGCTAGGTATTCGATTTGACTAGACGTAGATAGTTCTACAATCCGCCTGCCAAGCGTGTGGATTTCGGCAACCACCCCCACAATAGTGGGGAATGGTGGACGTCAAAGAGCTGATAAGAAGATGACGTAGATTGTCACAGAATAGATAATGGTACAAAATTAAACACTGAATAATTGTGTTGGATTCCTGTCCTTTGACATCACCTATAAGTATATTCTACCACTTTCGGTCGTTCAACTCCAACACAACAAACATTAATATACCCGGATTTACTATTCCTGCCCTAAATCCCGTCCCAAGTGACCTGATTTGTGGAAAGATCCACATTTATTAGTCCTCGGGCCACCGTTTCAGTACGAAGTCAACATGGTTCGTTGAGCCGAACTAAATCGATCGTATGTGTCTCTTTTACTCAGGTACTAATGGTTGGTTGTTTGAGACCTTTACAAACGCGATAAAAAATATCATCTTCATCGTCCCTTAGAAGAGAACAGCCGCTGCTGCCTCACTGCCTTCCCCATAATCTTTACGCTTGGAAGGCGGCTTTGGGATCGCAGAACGCTCACCGTTTGGCAAGAAGACGCTGCAAGACAAAAACCTTATTTATCAAAGCCTACTTTGTCGAGTCAGTGACCTTTTGCTATGAAACATCTGATATTTTTCGCTATTTCGCTATTTCGCGACAATTACCTAGTTGCATTAATTATGAGTATCACTAAATTTAAGTTCTGCCCTCGTCCTTGCCCAGGAGACATATTATGTCATGTCCTTAGCGGCAGCAACGTGACCCTTTCCGAATAATCCTGTAAATTCTATTGAGCTAGTATGTATATCTGCGCTACGTACTATGCACACTACTGTTTATTTCAATTTTTTAGATGGGAATAGTTCTTATAAATATGTATAACTAGCTGCACCCCCGGTTTCACCCGCTATGCTACAGGAACCGTTCAATTTTTCATAAAGTAGTCTATGTGTCAATCCAGTGTATAAGCTACCTCCATACCAAATTTCATTCAAATCCGTTCAGCCGTTACAGAGTTGAAAGGGAACAAACACACTTACATTTTTACACACAAACTTTCGCATTTATAATATTAATGTTATACCTTCACGATTTCGTCTCAACGTTCAAACTTCATAGGAGGAAAAGCCTGTTTTTTCGAGATATCCAAACATTTTCACAAATTGAATCGAGTAAACATGGCATTTGGCTCTCGTGGGACAATAGTTATGTCAAGGAAGATATTGTCAACATTTAGGTAGGTTGGATGTTTGCCTTTACCTTAGTAGTGCCAAGAGAGCTATTTTTATCATGATAAAGGTACTGAAGCGTGTGGCTTTTAGGTGATGGAACAAAAAATGGATATCGATAGCTCAAGATGACATTGTAATATACCCAAGGTCTTGATATGTAAGTAATTTTTGTACAGATTTGTTTTTGAAGCAGCTATTCTTTAGATAGATAGATAGATAACTCTTTATTTTTCACACCAGAAATAACATACAAAAGACCAAAAAACTTAAAACTAGTGTGACAACTGGCGACCTCATCGCTTAAAGCGATCTCTTCCAGGCAACCTTAACCAACCAAGCAACCTTTCTTTCGGATGCTTTACTGAAAATATGAACGATTCTAAATGACTAACCCCCGAATACTCAAACGTTTGTTAACTTTGACGACAGATTAAGTCTATTGCTGCCTTTGTCATTTGCTAAGTGCCAGACAAATGCAGTATTAGAGTTAATCTGTTGTCAAAGTTAATAAACGTTTCAGTATTCGGGGCTATATCACCCATAGCAACGGATTATCTTTCCTGAGTCAATTTTTGAATATTGTTCACGGCGAAAATAAGGGCCCTTATTTTCTATTGGCATAACTAACTTGTTACGCGCCATGTTAAGTTAACTCCGTGTTAGTCGCATGAAACGATATTCTCTAAGTTTCTTAAACGCGCGTTTCTTCACGTCGTGCCACGATTAGGAGCCGCGTTTAAGTTTAGAGCATGTTATGACGTCACGTATTATTAGCAAGTTATCTTATGTGCGATAGAGAATAAAGGCCTTGCTACATGGCCTGACCTGACATCGTTTGAAAGAGATGGCTATATATAAGTTTCTGGGGGAGCGAAAGGGAGAATCTATAACCTTATTAGTTTGTTTCTTTTGCTCCCGTGAAATTCAAATCTAGCTGTCCCTTTCACACGTTGTCAGGTCAGGCCATGTATAGACACCCTAAGGGCCCAGAGCGATTAGGCGGTCCTGAAAATACTGGAGCAAGGGTTGCCCACTCATTTTACAAACGAAGTTAGTGGGTAAGGTAGAGTCGTAAGGCGAATGAAGTCGCGGGTAACAACTAGTATAATATATATCTATATTGTCTATTCTGGGACATTGTTGTACCTTGCATTGCACTGTTGCTGATAGATAAACCAAATCAGTATGCGTCGCGTAACTTGTCGTGGACTGGCTGCATCCAAGATGAAGCGGGCAGTCAGTGGTGATTCACACTTTTATCTGTGTTCACACTCAACTGTTGATTCGATGTGTGTGCCTTTACTATGTAAGGCGCTTGTTTAGATTTAGTTTGCACGTACTGCATGACAAGTAAATCCATAGACTTCCGTATTACAAAATTAGATATGTTGAATATTTGAATTATTGGTATGAGTCCATTTCAACTTCATTGTAGCTCCTGTTATCATTATCATCAACTGCCAGAAGACGTCTACTGCTGAACATAGGCCTCCCCTTTGAGTGCCACAACGACCGACAACGTGCTACTTGCATCCACCGGTTGCCCGCGACTTTCACAATGTCCACCTAGTGGTCGCCACTCAATAACCTTTCTTTGCCATCGGTTATCGGTTCCTCGAGTGATGTGGCCTGCCCATTGCCACTTCAGCTTGCAAACTCTGAAAGCTATATCGGTGACTTTAGTTCTTCGACGAATATCCTCATTTCGGATTTTATCGCGCAAAGAAACTCCGAGCATAGCTGAGTTTCTCTAAAAGACCATGCAGTGACCAAGTACCACGTTTCAGTTCCATATGTCATCACTATGGCAACACACAATTGTAGCTCCTTTAGCTAGGCATATTGGATAATAATATTTTCTAGAACGTTACTTCACAAAATATATCAGCATCAGCAACAAAATCCTATAATCATTATAATTATAATAAAATTAGTAGTATCGAGAATAGGTCCACATAAAAATTTCAATCTTCTTTCTAACACCATGAGCAGACGAACAACTAGATAAAACAAGTAATATTTATAAGGAAAAAATAATAATACCCGACTGCAAAATGTAGCCTATGTCACTCCGGACCGGACGAAAAGAGGAATCCAACGATTCCTCACTCCTGAAAATCGGTCAAGCCGTTTAGGCTACACAGGAGGAAATATAGGAACATAAACGTACTCACATACACCCCAATATTACCCTCCCTCTTGGGCAATCGAGTAAAAAAGTAAGGGAAAAATTTAATATAGTTTACTCTCCATCTCTCCCTTTGTCAGAAGACGGTGCAGCGGCGGGGCGATCAACGCGAACCAAATCCGCAGGTCTGTAAAGGCTATTGTAATGGTAAAAATGAAAATCAGATGATATACATGCTATGCACTAGAAAAGCACTGCCAAATAGGGTGATTCAAGCAAAAAAAAAGGGCTAAGCCACATAATTCTGTGGCCATACCTACGAACTCGCAGCCGCACTGCACTGCATCGCACAAAATGCGATGCGCTTGCGCATGCCTGCAGCGGGCAGCGCTTGATTCACACAAACAGCCAAATTCAGCCAATCAGACCGCCAGTTGCTCGCTGACTGTCGCTGCGTCTGGTTGTGTCGTCGCTCGTGACGCCACGCTCGCGTGTTCCGAACGTTCCAATTTTAAATTCAAAATTCATCTAAGTTATAATTCGTTTTCGGGAAAATGTGCATTTTAGTGGAAATGTGCTTGGTTTCTCTTGCGACTTAGTGTGCTGATGGATTGTTGAACTACCCGCTAGAACTTTTCGGCTGGATTGTTTATAATGGTGATTGTCAGCGTTTTTAACAGGTCAGTGAATTAGGTATTTTGAACATTGATTTCATATATATGTGCATGTATTTTGTCTATTTAGCTTTGTGTCCTTTGTGACTAAATCATTTTATGTATAATTAATAAAAGTTTTGTATATTATGAACCCAAATAAGAAGCTTCGCGGGTGATAGGGATGTTCTGAAGATTTATAAATATTTCAAGGTACCTATCTACTTACCTATGAAAGTAAACAAGAGAATATTAGGGACCTACATACCGAGTACCTACTAAGCATAGTGACATGTGCAATGTGCATTGTGCATGTGACTGTGTTGACCATTCTGAAGGCCATTTTGTTTTTCGTTTCATACCCCCGAATACTGAAACGTTTGTTCACTTTGACAACAGATTAATTCTAATACAGCCTTTGTCTGGCACTGAGCATATGACAAAGACAACAATAAACTTAATCTGTCAAATTCAATCTATTCAATCTATCAAAGTTAACAAACGTTTCAGTATTCGGTGGAGAAGCTAAATTTGAAAGACCAAAAATAGGTACCTACGTATTATTTTTCTTGCCAAAAAGACGTAATTTTGCTTAAAAAAAAGAGCCAAGGTTTTATTTTACCCAGGTACCTACATAAAATACTAAGAATTACCTAAGTAAGTCTAGTCTCGAAAAAGTCTAGTACTATTTGTAATATCTTATGTACCTACTTAGTTTATTTAAGTTTATCCAGCTTACCGGTCTACTATCAAACTGTCGAAGCATAATTATAAATACTTCTATAATTAATTTCTCACATAAGCGAAATTGTAATTTCTTGTTGAGAAATAAATTTCTTTACCCGAAGTACATAATAGAATACCTAGAATTAGGTATAGCTACCTACTAGTTGCTTACTACCTACGCCTAAGTTAATGAATTAGCGTTTATTGAGCAGTAACTTCAAAATAACAACAGCTTAAAAAAATCGATTTGGATCAGGTGGTTCTCAAAGCAAAATGTTGACCAATGCTATGCGAACTTAGAATAACTACCTTAGTATAGATATAGAAGGTAGGTTTCCAAACAACGCCTTCTCAAAACGCAGGCTACAAATTCGCTGTTTGTCCTGCGATGTACTTGTCTCGTCACGCAACAGACGCAAACATAATGTGGCCAGTTAAAATGTTTTCCCCTAAGTGGGTAATTGGTTAATTGGTAAAATCTGTTACATATACGTATTGATTTAAAAGTAAGGATATGCCCATACCGCATCAAGCGCATATTGTAATCGTACCTATGTACTTACAAAGAACTACTGGTTTTTATAGAATCTTATTCAAAAGTCGTTTACTGCTGTATAGTAATTACTAACAAGTTTTTATCTAAGTTATAATAAAAACAAAAAAACACGACTGCAAAAAAAAGCAACTGAAAGGAAGTAAAAAGATTTAAGTAGAATTTGACTACTTAACGCAGGGAAAAAGTTTCTTACTCTAGTTTTGTGTTTTGTCTACGTTTATCGCAATCAAATTTCTAAATCTTTTTACGTCCTTTTCTTTCTGTCTTTTAATTGTTTTTATCAATATTATAATTCAATATTTCACTTATCCTATGTTTCCCCATTTTGTTTTTCTAAATCGGTCGAGGCGTTTGGAAGTTACCCCGGAATAAAGAAACTCACCCACCAAAATATATTTATGTGAACCCTGAAAACATAATACTTTTTTGTGCAGTCATGTTGTGAAAAAAAAAAACAATATCATACCTAAGCAACGTATAAAACTGGGATAATTTCATACAATACATACCTAGCTGGTAACACTGCCCGAACTAAGAGTGAGTAATATTTTTTCACTGTTTTTGGTATTTTTGATGATTGAAGCTAGAAAATTAATGGTTTTCATGTGGAATGTTACACCAGAACTCAGACCTACGCTAATTTTCTGATTTGTTGTGGCACGATTTCAAACCGCGCAAATTGTCATTTCAAATATTTTTTTGGGAGCTTTTAACACTATCACCGGACTCAGAGCAACCGAGCTAGCGTCGTGCGGTGCCATTTATGGCACCAATTGAACGGCTTACATTTCGCGAATGTACTTGCTTTCTATAGGTAGTTATTCTAAGTATGTGCACCTATGATTTATTGTGACTAATGCCATGATAGGTGCCCTTCAATGGTAACGTTCGTTAATTTGACACGGTATCTCACTAAGCTCACTAACCAATATTCAGCCGCACCTGTCATTTCTAACGTGACGTTCCATCACTTTCTTCCACCAAAGAATGTTATACCGCTGTCACAGTCTGACGCGTACGATAATATTTCAAAAACTCTTCTTTTTATTTCCTCTATCTTTTTGCAAGTACCTAACTTTCTTGAGTAATTAAGAAATGAATAAGTCATTTATATACCAAGCGTGTTTAAGGGTTGTGACATTGAGTTAGAGATTAAATTTGTTTGGCTGTCTGAATGGTCTGATGCAGTTCGGATGCGTTTCCGATTACGCAAAATGAAAACAGATCTTTGAATATGCATGGTTCATGAGTACAGAATTAATAATATAATAGTTCCTACGTGGTGATGATAATCCTAGCATTCGCTGTTAGGATTTTAAACGAAACAAAAAAACATTATTTCGAAACTTGGCGATCATTTTAGCTAACCTCATTGACCGAGTGAGTGATGTGAACGAATTCTTTGCTTTTGTTTTCATGTGTCCGTATGTCGGTAGTCGCGTAACAATCGTATTTTTCAAAGAACCGTGATGAAACTTGATACTTATACAGGTTTTACAATTTTTTGGGTTTATTCCGCGATTTTTGATAAAAAGGGGTATTTCTCCCCAGTTGGGGCAGTTTGCTGCGTTGCCATTTATCGGCCGATTTAGATAATATTGCGCATAAATATTCGGTAGGTACTCAATTCTACATAAGAATTTCGAATATGACCAATAATTGGTCAATATAAATAAAATATATTATATTATCAAAAGGGCAGCTAATTCTCCCCTTTTTGGCGAAACACCTCCAATCAAAAATCGCAGACGAATAACAAATTCTATAAAATTGTAGAGTTGTTTGTGCTCGCGATGTCTACTGTTCGCAGAACTACTGGTTTTATGTGGCCCGAACTGGCGGTTCAGTGATTGAGCCAATATACTAAGTAATTTCTGTGTTTTTTTTTGTGTGGTTATAATTACCACGTACCATATTCTTTCAGTTCTTTTTCGTAGCTTTCATCTGACTGACAAAACATCGGTAACTTAATAACGTCATCAAAAGGCTCCTTCATCATACTACGATAAAAGATTATATTGCCGATTATTATTATAGATATGATATCATACCACATTACATTGACTGACCAAATAACACCAAAGTCATTAATCAAAATCAATTGCTCATTTTACTGGTCTGGCAAAATGATCTGCATCTTACACATATGTCTCTGTTATGTTACCAACAGCGTTACAAACAACATCTATAATCTAATACCCGAACTGGCGGTTCAGTGATTGAGCCAATATACTAAGTAATTTCTGTGTTTGCATTTCGTCCAATGTATCGCTGACATATATATGGGTCATTAGCGTTGGCAGGATAAACAATATCCGATTATTGATTCGCCACTAGTTACTAAGCTCAATGATAACAGTGTGTCAATCCAGCGATCCAATCCCTAAATATAATTAAAACTCGTTTACTTGGCCCCGGTACATAAGGGTGTCTACACATGGCCCGACCTGACATCGTGTGAAAGAGACAGCTAGATTTGAATTTCACGGGAGCAAAAGAAACAAACTATTAAGGTTATAGCTTCTCCCTTTCGCTTCCCCCGAAACTTATATATAGCCATCTCTTTCAAGCGATGTCGGGTCGGGCCATGTGTAGACACCCTAAGTGTTTGAGTCTGATTGTACTGTGGATAAATTGCACCTTCTTCAAAATATTACTTTAATTTAATTATTATTTACTTTTGCCAAAATAGAAAACATCAACATGCACAAAATTGCATTACCAATTCGCAATGTTAATGCCCGTCTGCACTAAGGTCAACAAAGATAACACTTAACTAAACATCACCTAAACTAAGTCGGACTTATGGATGTCGAAGTTTGGTTCAACGCATTTTTCATTGTTAGATACGTTAAGTTTGAACTTAGGAGCTGTCAAAGTTTAATGCAGACGGGCATTATTTCCATATTGTTCCAAAGATACCTGGTTATTGTTTTTAAATTCCTATTCAGGAAATTTATCTTAAAATAACTTTAAAATCTGTGGAAGAGTGTCCAGTAGTGCGACATAAGTCTCATTGACTATGATCAAACAGTAAGCCATTATGAGGGAAAAAGGAAAGCGGTAGACAAAGCTGGCTCAGGACCGAAACAGATGGTGAGCCGAAGAGTTCTACATAAAGTATAATGACTGTTACTACCCTACACATTGAGCTGTACGTAGTAATAATAGCTTAATGACCCTACAGCATAAATCTTAGCAGGGGGTACAAAATGGTTTATGATTATATGTAGGTAAAATTAAGAGAAATGAGTGATCATTATCATTGCAAAGCCAGCTAGTACTTAGTACTGTACAAATATTATTTCGACTGTAGAGAAAGATTTCCAGCTATTTTTTTCTCCTAAGTTTTGGCTGCACAATTTTTGTAGGTATTTAGCCAGTGTCAAGTGTTGTAATATTTCGAATGAATTAAAACAAGTCTCAGTCATAGCCTAAGTAAGTCATAGTCAAGATGGAATTTTGGTAACAATACGAAAAGTCACGTTTCATATAATATTATACCTATTATTCATCAACACTCGTGCACATTCATGAACACGTTGACGGATAAAAATCCTCCGTGTTTACACATCGAATTACTTAACACAAATTTTGGAAAATAATACAACGAAGTGACATGACTTCTTCACGTTCCCACCAAAACTGCAACACTTGTTTAATGCATTGAGCTATTATTATACGTACTAATAATCTACCAGAGTAAAATGAATGGAAGCCAAGTAACAGAATTTTGTAGACTATGCGTCGGCGCTCACCTGGCTTCAGTCGCTCAGTCTGTGAAAAGTGCGAGACGTACGTTCGTCAATACATGCGATCCAAATATCCGCAAAAATGTTGCGGATTGTATTATGATATTTATTCTTTTTTGTGACAAATGTACTATATCTACATATTTTTCATTACGTATTGAAGCTTAGGTTTTGTTTGTTTTGATTTGTTATTTTTAAGGAATTTGTGTGGTTGTGTGGCATCATTTTACTTTGACAGAAAGGCTTAGTAAGCTCAGTAGATAACACATTTTTTCTGGTAATTTTTACAAAATAGTGGTTTATGTAAATAAACCAGGCACTCAATATTTTTGACCGAGCGAAGCGAAGGTCTCAGAGTTTACTGGGACAAATCGGCATTTGTATGTATGTATGTATGTTTGCGTGTATATTTGTCCGATGATAACTTGCGAACCGTTGATCCGATCTTCATGAAATTTATTATTATTTATATTGTAGGCAAGTAGTTTATTTCAATACAATTTTTAAGTTCAAATATGAGCTGAATCGGTCCAGGGGTTGTGAAGATATAGGGGTCGCGAGGTCTCAGTTCGCCGCGAATTGTTTTAAATATATGTTAACGTACGGAGCTAATATGCCAACTACATACTGTAAAGTTAATTTAATGAATATAAAGCTGCTCAAATTTTAACAAAATTAACCTTTTGAAACAGTGTAGTATAGAATTACTTCGCATAAACATCGCATTTTATTTTTAAAACAGCCTCACTCTACGAGTTTTCTGAGATGCTCCATTAATTTTTAATGATATTATGTATTTAAATATTTTTCGCTTTTGCAAATTATATATAACTACTCGTAGCTTGCCGCAAGGCTTCGCTCACCTAGGCTACAGTAAATACAACACCCCATTACTCTTTAGGGGATGATTTTCTAAAAATTTTGAGACATGTCTTTCTGTATTTTATTTTTATGCCTAGTTCAAAAAACGAGTTGCATTGGCTTAGCATGAAAAAATATTTTATTTCCTTACAAACTGGGAGTCTATTTTACCCCGTTAGAGGTTAAATTTTGCAAAATCCGTTTAGACCATTTGATTTTGATTTTTGAGACCGGTTTGGTGTGTGCCTTGATTCCTAGGAAAGATCTTGTTCTTTTAAGAAGATAGACGATTCTAGTCAGAGACCAGAACTGTGTAGAAATCTGGATTGTATGGACGAACTAGACATACATACAACGTTAAAAGGAACAACAAAAACTTGTATGGAAATAAATACTTTTTCATGCTAAGCCAATGAAACTCTGTTTATGTACTAATCATACAAATAAAGAAAGGAATGTTCCAGGTATTTTTTTAAAAACCTACCCTTGAACTGGTGTAATAGGGTGTTAAATTTGCCTATGCGAGCTAAGCCGCGCGGGCAGGCTAGTAGATAGATCGTGATAGATAGATCGATAGCTAGTAGATAGATCGTAGATAGATTTTGGTAAATCATCGTAACGATAATTTATCAAAACGTAACACGTTTAAGGGTCACGCTGCCGCAAATAAGCAGCCAAAACAAACAGTATTTTGTGTATTCAATATGTAAACTTTATTCAATTTAGTGTTTGAAATTAATGTTTGTGCTTTTAATTAAATTTAGGCTCTATTTCATTTTGGTTTTGTGCGCTTAATTTCGATGGGACGTCTGCAAGCAATGAATCACGTCTTCGCCCACAGGGATATTTACCTCGCAACTGCTCCCAACACACGCGTCAAAGTTATTATCATCTCTAACTTCTCAAAGATAGAGCTCAAATTAACACCTTATTGCAGTTACGTCGGGGTCATTCACTGCACCTATAGAGTTAATTAAATTCATAATCAACCAGCAAATCAGCACTTACCGTTTTGTTTTAGTTCCATCCCGATTCCACGTAATCTCCAATTACACCATTACCGTCAAAAACCGCAATAAATGCTCGAATTTAAATACTTTCACTACTTGAAAGTGTATCATTAAAGTCGATGATCTTGAATTATGCGATGATACCGCTTTATGCAACAGGTTTCGCTCTGGCTTACTTAAGTACCGGTTCCGGCCTCGTTTTGCATAGAAAATTGTGGGGAATTGGGTTACATTTGCATAATGAGCTACGTCTAATTCTGGTGCACGTCCACAAAGGATTATGAACCTTCGCAGCAATGTTGCCATTATTTCCAATGTGCACTATTTACAAAGTTACTTACCCATCCATTCGTCCGTATGGCTCCGTATTGAAGTTTGGAGATTATATGAATAGGAATAACTTTTTACAGTGTGTTGCGTTTTTAATTTGTAGCTTTTTGCGGTCTAGTATGTCATGTTATGCTCTGTAATGCCTACCAGAGTGTCGAGAGCGAGTTTTTCTAATTGCGTTTACCTATTCGATCGCGTTTGTATGAAGTAAGAGCAGTGCCATCTAGATGATGCTAGACATCGCTGCTCTTATTTCATACAAATTCGATCGAGTAAGTAAACGCATTTGGAAAAACTCGCACTCGGCACTCTGTTAACATGTTTTACCGACTGCAAGTATGTTAATAATCAGTTGATGAAGATTGCTTACCCCCGAATACTGAAACGTTTGTTAACTTTGACGACACATTAAGTCTGTTGCTGCCTTTGTCATTTGCTTAGTGCCAGACAAAGGCAGAATTAGAATTAATCTGTTGTCAAAGTTAACAAGCGTTTCAGTATTTGGGGGTTAGTCTCTATGAAATTGATCTTTACCAAAGAAAACGTCAAATATGACATTTAAATATATAAAACGGATATTATGAAAAAATATGATTTCAAAATCGATAGAATATCCAACGAACTTACCAATACCCATTTAAAAATCCTGGAAAATGGCGTCGATAAATGTATAAATTAATTATTATAAATTTGACAGCTTTAAAGTTATTGATATCCTTATATCACATAATAATATGCAAATGACAAGAGATGCAGATGACATTAGTCCTGTGAGATTGGTTTAGTTTAGTGAGCGGTACAACAGAATCGACGCAGAAGTACTACCTCTGCTAGATAGTATCATATATTTGTAAAAAGACATAGGTTGTGTTGTGATTCAAAAAAATATTTTTTGGATTACAACATTATTTTCCACTACTAGGTCAACTGCTATAGCGATTAAACCGTTTTCATTCAGCTTTTCTGTTCTACATTTTCTTTGATACATTCCCTTTGATTTGAACGATTATGAGTAAGTTCACTAACCGTAGTTTCCAAGTCTTTTAATTAAGTCTTAAACCACATAACATAAAAGCGATGTTCCTATAAAAACTGTGTCAGACTTTCTTTTGTTTTGTTAAGTATCAAATTGAGATTCACTACCGCGTATTTCTAATGAATTATGGAATTGAGTTCTCCGACTTCAATTTCACCTGCATTATGAGCTATAAATGTGTTTTTTTTTTTGTGTGGTTATAATTACCACGTACCATATTCTTTCAGTTCTTTTCGTAGCTTTCATCTGACTGACAAAACATCGGTAATTTAATAACGTCATCAAAAGGCTCCTTCATCATACCACGACAAAAGATTATATTGCCGATTATTATTATAGAGATGATATCATACCACATTACATTGACTGACCAAATAACACCAAAGTCATTAATCAAAATCAATTGCTCATTTTACCGGTCTCGCAAAATGATCTGCATCTTCCACATATGTCTCTGTTATGTTACCAACAGCGTTACAAACAACATCTATAATCTAATACCAAAATCTTTATTACTTTCATGCTCCATAATCACTATAATAAATAAATATGACCGAAAAACAACACCCAAAGTAATTACTGAAAATCTCTACAGCTAACCGACAGTCCACAGTCCAGTCTGCAGTCCAAAATCGGCAGACCGATAAAATGTGGACGTGGCTTCCAAATATGTATGTTATGTTACCGAGGGTAACCACAAACAAATTCATCACGCAACTCAATGGAAATTAATTTCTGTTCATCTATAAACAAATTGAAACAAGCGTGACTTCGTATTTCGTAATCTAAGAGTAAAACTGTTGTTTTTATGTCTATTACGTTTGTCCATTCTGCCTTCTTTTCATTCGACGAGAGTATATATACGTTTTGCGTATGTTTTCTTCGATACGTAGTGTTTTAACTTCTTTGATTTCTTTGTATATAATATTATAATTCACTGTTTTACTTGTTTTGTGTAAACTTGGTTTCATTGGTCTGAATCGTCATCACAAATAATTTTATTATTGTCTCATAAATTCTCAATAACACTTGTGTAGCATATTCTATACAGGCGATATTTTAAATTGATCAATTTAAATTAGCATCGCCATAACTTTTATGAACGTCTGTTTTATAATGCTGACTAATAATTGTCCATCTCTCATATTATCTTGAATGGTCTGCCAATTACTTCTACGTACACTCGTACATCGCAAATTTTCATCCAATTAGGGTTTATATTCCCATATTTTATTTATCTAAACCTCGTTCTCTGTATCACGCAATATTACTTGCCGTCTTTAGTTAGTGCATGCTACTCGTTCACATTGATTTCACCCTGTGAGTAGATAGATAGATAGTTATGCTTTCTACCTCCGAGTTATATTCTAGTAAAAGTGAGAAACCATTAATTACTAACCTCGTCACTCGCAATTAAGCAATCGCTTTTCCTTTTCAATGTATCATGTGGTTGGTTTTGACATTCCTATGTTTTGTTTTTAAAATACTGATCTAGTTACGCATGGATAACCTGAGACATGCCCGTCTTTATTTTTATGCTTAGTATACACAAACCGAGTTTTATTGACTTCGCATAAAAAAATAGCGTTTCCACAAAAACTTTGGGGGTCCATTTTACCCCTTTAGAGGTGGAATTTCACAAAATCCGTTCTTATGGTTCACCATACCATTTGAGGAGTATAGAGTTCAAATTTCACGTCTCTATCATAAGCGGTTTGATCTGTGCGTTGATTCTTAGAAAAGAGCTTCATCTTTTATATGTATATATACATTGAAACGGATATTCTGAATAATGTTATTAATGTACTGGAGATAATGAATTTATCGTGCCTTTTATGTACTTTGCTAATCACATAACACAACACATCGAAAAAATATACATTTATAATTATTATTTATTTCTTTCTCCAGACCCTAACCCCGAATACTGAAACGTTTGTTGACTTTGACGACAGATTAAGTCTATTCCTGCCTTTGTCATTTACTTAGTGTACTTAGGTAAATCATTCTAACTCCAATCATTTGCATAGCTTCTTATTCCACGGTCCACAAGTTGATATATTTAATATCTAAGCTGTACATGTTTTATTAGATGGGGCTGACGACTTAGACTTATAGTCTAAGTACGTCGTTAACATTATAATAATTTTAAAAAACATTGTACGATATAAGATGGTCAGTAATGATGCATATCCACAATGATAATATAGAACTACTCTCTCGTCTGACTAGGGAACATCATTATCGGATGAAATATTGATCTTATAATAATCGCCACATGAACGCACAATTGCCCCTAAACCATCGATTGAAAATTGGTTCGACAATACCTTTCATTGTAAGACCATCTGTCATGGATTCAATCATAGCTCTCTACATGAAGGTTGGCCGTTCGTGTGTATTGTGCAAAACCTACGTTTTATTATTAACACGAGCCAATAAATAGCATTTTCGCTCACGGGTAAGTATAACAGTTATTGGATCCTCCGATTTTTGTCCATTGAATTCACCCCACAATCCAATAAGTTTATTTATTGGTGGAGCTAAAATCGGTGTAAGGGTAAGGTTTACGACACAAGTTTGTTGTTTTGTCGAGGGGGATCTGTCAGGAATGTCAGTCAATGACTGCTTTGTTATATCTATCGTTCATCTTGGCCGTTGATAGTTTAGTGTTATCGAACTAGGATATTGTAACAAGTTTTTATAATCATTGATTTAAAGTAGAAGGCTTAAAATATATCCATCTTTTTCATTTCCTTCTACTAGACAAGAACATGATCTCTCTTAGATTATTTAGTTCTGTCATTGAAAACTTGTAAAATAAACATAACATCATCATTAATTAATTCATCAATTTAAAAATCTGATATATTTAATCTTGAGTCTCCTTCCTTAATTAGATCCTCAAATCAAATTACTAATTAACGGAAACTTACTCCTTCATAAAATACTATTCCATAAAATAAAATATCGATAAACAAGAACATGTCCGTGCTATTTCCTTCTAATCAATGGTTAATTTACGATCGCTCCGTTTGATCTTTCTCTAATGAGAAACATCGTGGATACGAACTTGAGTCCTATAAAATACTTATTATATGTGTATAGGAAAAAGTCAATGACACGGAATAAAATGTATCTGTCCTCGATGTCAGGGTTTGTCTCATACTAAAAGTTGTTCGTAATGATGAGTAGAATAAGCCCCTTTCGGCTTAGCATACCCTTTCCCTATAACCCTCTATAAAGCAGTCAAGATTATTCACTCGTCCTATTTATTTATTTCGACTCTAAGTACTGTAATTTGCTAACTTCCATTATTTCTATACTCAGAATACTCAGATGCATCAACAAAGGGCGTAGGTACGATTTTTCGGAATACACCGAACTCCGTGAGGCCTATAAAATCTCACCAAACATTTATGGGCAGTATAAGCTGGTCATCGATTACAAGAAAATTAAAAGCCTAGTAAGGGTTTGCTCAGTAATACGATGTGTAATTACGGAGTATATTGCATGCTGCTGCTGTGTGTTTTAGAACGTAATAGCACGATTAAGTCAGTCTGTCAGTTTTTTGATTTTTATTTAGGCTCTTATTCTTGTACCACTCTGTTACACAGTTGTATAGCTTACTATTTTTTAATAAGAATTTCGAAACAATCCATGCTTAGTGTATGTTTATGTTACGAAAACAAATGTTACAGTAAAAAAAAAAAAAATTCAGTCGAATTTGAAAGATCGGAAAAAAAACCGGCAACTAAGTGTTTTTCGATCAGATTCCACCAAATTAAAATAAAGGTAACGAATTTTTACCAATAATATCATTACAAAAATCACACTATATATCTTCAAAAACTTGCAAATGTGCGAGTGGAGTAGGATGGCACGACTATTTTGAAAAAGTATTGCATGTATAATTTAATATTTGCGTGGACTATACTTGTATAGACTTTCGTGGTGGTTTACTACATTACCATTATAGTACTCACGGGAAATTTACCACGATAATTATTTTTTTTCGAGCCTACCAGTGAACATGGGCATGCAACTGTGCCGAAATATGGGGAATTCAACAAAAATATGAATCTTGGTGAATATCCCGTGAGTACTAGTATAGTAATATAATTTAATATGTTATTATACATACTAACTTCAGGTTACTTTTGGCCCATTTAGTAAAATTTCAATATGGTACGACGCTTCTTTCTTTCTTTGTTTAGTACTTACTTACGTTACTTGAGTTCCGAGACATTCTCTATAATGTTTTTTGTTTGTTTATAACATCAATATTAATAAAATATGTGTGATTTCTCCTAAAATTTACAATTTGAAACTGGTCCAAAAAGACGTCAGCGCCTCGTCAAATCGGTCAATCTTATTCAAATAAACATAAGCTAAATATGGTGGAAGTGGAACATTAAATATTCCAGGGTTATTGTCCAGAACAAAAACTCGTATTATTCATTGGGGTGTGCGTATTATAATATTGACTGTAATGGCTTTATTGTGTCCAGAAATTATGAATATTTTATGGTTTATACTTTATCCGCTGTTTTGCCATGAATGTGGTCATTGTTGGGGGGATATTTGGGTAGAGATGGAATGATGTCGATAAATATACTTAAATTTTATCGAACGATGCTTATTTCTTAGATAGTTGATGTTTAATTATTTTTAATGATGTTGTTTTCGAATTAATGTATTTTTTTTCTATTATTCAATGATCCAGAAGTTTTGTTTATTAACATTACTAGCCGATACTCGCGACTTACGCGATGCAAGCCTCGGCCTTCATACCTCACTTCCACGCTAAACTTCATATAAACCGTGTAAAGTTTTAGTTCTTCTGCTATTCGGAGCCGAGACATGTCCAACAAATCAAAAGATCATAAAAATCGGTCCAGCCGTTCTCGAGTTATAAATGACGTCACTAACCAGACTTTGGTTAAAATACATATGTATATATAAAGATTACTGTAGTCTAATATAATTATTCTTATGAGGGGGCTTGTTAATTACCTATTAAAAATATTACTTAAGTTCAAAACATTAGTTATCGAATCGAATGTCACGTCGATATCGACAGTATTTGAAAGCACATCCCATTTATGATATGCACATGGTTTTTGGACCATTCCGGTCATCTGCTCTATGCCATAGAATAATCAACAGTTTGACGTGCTCTAGCTCTTGTTTGTTGAGTGAATTTACAGATAAATGGACTGGAAATATCCGTTACTCTAAATTAACCAGCTAACAACGTTTTACCCAGGGATGTGTACTTTTTTGCTCGTATAAATATTATAGGTAAGTAGTCTCCACACTTACTCTTTTTTTTTTAAAACTTATCAGGGTAAATCGTATCCTGGATTCCTGGAAAAACACAGTATTGTTTTGAAGTATCCAGATTGCATTCCATATTCCGTTTAATTTTTGTAGATTCTTGGTATCGGTTGAAACTTCTATCACATTGTAGCACGTGTGATAATGATGTGCGTGTGAGAGCGCGGGTCACCTGGGACTGATTTCCCCTGGGTGCTGAGAATACTTTTAAACACCATGAAGCCGGAAGCATTTTGAATGTTCTTTCGCCCGGTCCTTACGAAGTAAAAAACCTACCTAAAAAAGTAACCATATCTGTCTCCGACCCATAAGCTATATCTATGCAAAAAATCAGATCCATCCGTTCGCGATAACGCGACAAACATCCAGAAAGAGAAACAGCTACTTTCACATTTAAAATATTACTTAGCTAAACACGCTACAGATAATACTATGATTCTATATTAACCATATTTCATCTTCTTTTATAGCGGTTCGAACGCGTATGCCATTTAGTTTTAAGCTGTTTTTCGGTGGTCACGGGGGTACACTTTTTTTGTATGAGATTATCATTCTCCTCGTATAATATTTCTATGGCCATATCATTATTAAATATGAATGTAAACTTTATTTTTATAGGAATAGAGGGAATACTTCAATAAGTCATGCGTATATTCCTAAGCGCACTATTAGCTTTGCTTCATAATTATTATCGCGTGACTTACGCTAATTAAGTAATTATTAACTCAAACAGCGTTCGATTTCTATCGACATGTTACATGAAAATTAATCAAAAATACTGCATAAAGTATATATTATCGTAATTACCTCACATACTGGATTCTAATTGTATCTATCAGGTCAATATTTTGTCGATCATAAGTACTCAGCTTACCTTAGAGATGGAAAGATCGAGGACTACTTTACTCGTATTCTGAAAACATTCGGAATGGATCCGACTTAAATAATATGATGATATCTTGTCTTTGTCATCCTGATTGTGGATAACACAGACAGAGAACGTAGATCTATATCGAGACTATTCGAGACCTTTCTTTTGAGCTGAGACTATGGCAGCCGGTAAGATTAATGGATGACGATAGAAAAAATCGATGGATTGATAGGTATGTCGACAGGCAATTTTGTCTAATGGCAATAGCTCGAACGCTATTATGATCCCCTGTGGCAGCCCTAATTCAGACTTACATAAAAATCGGTATCAAGCTTACGGTAGGTACTAACGGTAAGCGATTGATCGCAGTACCAAATCGATACAAAAAATCTAATTTGATTCGAGTCAGCTCGATCGGAATAATCGTTTCTATTCTTCCGAGGTTTGTTTTCAGAGGTTGCTTTGTAATTAATTTACGGTTGCTTAAATCCGAATTTATCCCTATTGTGATGGATTTAGTTGTTGTTTACGAATCGATCGGAAATCGATTCAATGACTCGTTTAATCAAACGTGTGGATATTAAGGGTTCCGAATAATCGATTCTGCTGACAGAGAATGCCTAAAGTTAATAGATCGAATTATAAATTCTTACTCTGATACAATTTGTGATCGATTAGTTCACATTACACACGTGTCTTATCGGTTGGTATAATTATTACAAGCTTTTATGTTTGTATGTAAGTAAGTATGTATGTTCGGGTGAAATCTTGCAACGCAACTAAATTTGATACCAGTTCCCCTTGTTAAATTGTGGTTAAAATTTTGCATGCCTGTCTCAAGGTCCGATGACATTACAATATTATGAGACCGAGCTGATTCGATGATGGAGACGGAAGGTGGAAAACGAAACTCCTCAGTAACTAATAGTAAATTGATGGAGTTTGGACTCATTTTGATCAGCTTACAGTACCAGTAATGGATTTTATAAAAGCTTGTCTGAAAAAAACGATTTTTCCACAAACACTTATTTCCTTTCTCTTTACGCAACCCATTTTATAAGTGGCTTGTGTAATTCTGCTATCTAATCGTAACGGAAAGGTCAGCGAATTGTGGTCAAGCTTCCGATCGTAGGTCTGCGGTATTTGATATACCTACAACTTTCCATCGGAATTTTACGTCAATGAGGCGTTTTCCAAAAAAAAACCTGGTTATAAAAGTACCCAATAGATGGCGTTAGATGTACCTTGAGTTTTTTCTGTCACTGCCAAGACATGAAAGACAACAAAATGTACGTGTGCCTTTTTTTTCTCGTGTTTTTTGGCTCGACATGTGAATTAAGACAATTTCAAGTAACGTATTCATGTATTTGACTTCATTTGAAATATTACAATAGTTGACACTGGCTAAATACACAACGTGTGGAGCCAAAATTTACGATTTAAAAAATAAACATAAAATATTTCGACAGAAATGACAATGACAGGTAAAACGATAGGTCTGTTACGCCATCTAGTAAGTATTTTAGAACTACTTTTTTTTTTTTTGGAAAACGCCTCATTACTTAACTAGACAAGTTAATTAATGTCTAGTTGTTCTAGTGCACTCAGGGCGGATCATTTGTAAAAACACCTTAAAACTCGGGTTTTAATGACTAGTTACTAAGTTTCGCGCTCTCTCGTTTGGATGTATTGTGTTATAATTTTTATTTTCTCGCTGTTTTTCATTTTAAATGCTTTAGTTAAATTTTCATAATAATTCCAATGAACATTACCAACACTTATTTAACAGTAATATAGAAAAATACTGGAGGACGGGCAGCAGCGTTCTCTTCGTGCTAAGTGTGGGGATTATGGCTTCTCGTCCGTACGCGAGCAACTGCTGGACGCAACTTGCAAATTGTCGTTCAGTTTGGCGCTCTAACGGGGAGGTCTTTGTTCAGCAGTGGACTTCTTCAAGATGTTGATGATGATGATGAGGCGCCAATCAAGTTACTCTGCGTCAGTCCTTAAACATCCCACTGCTGGATATCGGCCTACCCTCGAAGGGTGATTGAGCCATATCCACCATGCTGGCCCATTGTGGGCCAGCACAATGATGGCGCATTGATGACATACGTAACCAAGTTACGTATGTCATCAATTATTTTCATCGGAATGATCGGATCTGCTATGACTGAAGTGGGTTGACGCCAGGTTGCCAAGTCACCATCGCCAATATTCCGAATTAGCTGCCTATTGTTAGTAACAACGACATTGTCTATTGACAGTAAGTGATTGCCGGTTTGATCGACCACATTTTGGAGCAAACAGCTTTCGAGTATTTGTAGGAGAATTTGTAATGGAAAATGATTTACCCAATTTTGCGGACTTTTGAACAAGAATGGAGACCGAGTATTACGTCGTTTTGAATGGGTGAGGATCTCCGAACGGATCACGATATCAGATAACAACTGAAATCATCGGATTTTCATCACGTTCACGGATCATGAGATTTGTTTGGTAGCGCGTGTGTACTTATACATATGTTATTGTGTTTACTTATGGAAACGTCATTTAATTTTAAAAATCGGTTCATTATTTTATACTGAATTAGCGAAGCGAAGTCTCTGCTTGAAATGGCGAAATTTGCTTTTTTTCGCTATTTTGTTCTGATCAGTTTATGATCAGACTGATTGATGACATATGATAATGACATTGATATGATGACTTACTGATCAGGTTTATAAACGGTTTCAGAATGCTTAGACACCTTTTCAAACCGTCGTTTTGGGCTTCGACCCTTTGGCATTCGGCATCAGATGCCGGGGCACTAGAATATGGACTCGGTATCCTCTGCTTGTGGTAAGAGCCTACTAAAAGGGCATCTCCGTGCACGGGGGTCACAGATGACGGGGGTGATTACAGTTGGGGCTCTAACTATCTACTAACTATCTCTAACTAAACGAGCCCGGGGAAGACGACAGCGTCGAGTGGCTGGCGTTGTCGTAAGCGAAAGCGTCTCAGGGCAGCTCGTAGCTGTCTCGGGAGGACCAGAAGCGTGGTGCTGAAGACTCCGGTGCGTTCCCTTGGAGATCCCGGAGGATCCCACTTGTCAAATCTTTTCAATCTTTTCTTTCCGCCTTTCCTGTCAAGGCGGGATTTTTGAGATTATCCACCGGTTTCCTGGCAATCTACCTAAGGAATGCCATTATAGGTAAGTCTTGTTTTATGAACCAGGAAACATTGTAGAAAAGTTACTTTGTACTTACCTTGCAGGGACCCTATTCGGAGAAATGACATTTTATCTCGGTCACTCTCACTCCCATTAAATTCTAAATTAGAGAGACAGTGACCGAGATAAAATGTCATTTCTCCGAATAGGGTCCCTGGTCTCTATATCGTGGTACTTACTTAGACACACAATTACTGACTTGTGACTACCCACCGAGCTATTGTAGAGACTAAAATGCGTAGGATTATTGCAAAATCACCTTAGAATTATTGTGACCTCTAAAATAAATTTAATTCATGATCACTTTTCATTGAATTTCTCAGCTGCAGTTATCTATGAGATGATTTAAAAGACGACTTCATTGGCAAGCAGAAAGCGTCAATAAATTGTTTGTTGAAACTTTATTGAGATTTATTTGTCATGTGTCTCTATTAAATATTTGATATACTTATTAGCTTGCCCGCACGGCACGGCACGCATGGGCTACTGTAAATGAAACACCCCGTTTCACATCCTTAGATGTTGATTTTCGAAAAATCTTGAGACATGCCTTACACAGTGTTTAGAATGATGCGTTGCGTTTAAATTGTCCTGAGTGAGGAATATTGAAGGACTCGTTGACGATCAGGGACCCTATTCCTGTGCGCTCGAGATTATCTCGGTGACTGTCTCTCTAATTTAAAATTTAATGGGAGTGAGTGAGAGAGAGATAAAAATGACATTTCTCCGAATAGGGCCCCAGGCATCTCAAATACATTCATGCAATTTGCGCCTAGGGTACCAATGCCAATCATAGACGCTTCAATTGGTGAGAGTATATTTTGATTATTTCATGAGGGCAATATGTATCATATAGACAGATACTTTTTCCATATAAAATTAGTAAGGTGTGCATTAAGCATTAATAAAATGTAGTGAGTGCAGAATGTTCAAATTCAGATGGTTAATTGTTTCCATACAGTAGAAGGTGGTAAAAAAATTAACATTCGTTCAAAATTTCATATGGGGCCCGACGCGTTCAACAAAACCTGCAGAGAGGAGGACAGCATAATATATATATATTTTTTTACGTAACCAATAAAGAGGTAATTATATCTCACTAAACAAGATAATAAAAGTCAAAAAACTTCTAAAAAATTATCTGTCCACTTCTCGCTGCCGGGAAGGTTAACGCGTGAGAGTGAAAAGAGGGTAAATAGAAATCGGTCGTTCCACTCCGCCCAGCAGAACGGAGCATTTATGTTTTTTTTTAGTTCTTTTAATGTTCCCAAAGTAAACTTCTGGGGATAGATTGGAATAAAAGTCTGATCTGTCCCCATTTGGAGACAAGAATGTGGGAGTAGATAAATAATTAGAAGAAACAAAAGATCTGCTAGAAATATTGAACCATAGACTGGAATAGACAGAAACTAGAAGCCTGCAGGTAATCTAAGAAACTAATCTAGATTTACAAATAACCCAATAATATGACAGACAAGTTTCTCACCGAGCTTACCACAGAATTATGTTAACATAGATAAGCCATTGTAATGCAATGCTAACGTTTAGTGGGCCAAGTGGGCGTGTAATGGGTTGATGGTAGATATTTTCATTGGGAATTATGGTCATTCTGCTTTGAAATTACTTCAGCGGCTTACCTTGTGTCACATTGTTTATGACTTGAAATATATTACTTTATCATATTAAATTTCATACTAAAGACAAAGTGAAGTAGGTAAACAAAATTCCAATATTACTTGCAAATATCTCTTTGCACGTATTTTAATTAAGATGAATTATTTAGCTCCGTACTCATCTCATACCTAAGCTACCAATGGAAATTTTGATTCAGTACCAATGTTGCAGTTTAAAAAAAAATGTCACTTTACCTCATTCAGAATCCTTATCGTAGGACGTTTTATTTATAACGCAAAATATTATAATATAATTATTTTATAAAACCACTTATGATAAAAAAATAACGAAATAAATGTCAAACTGTCAAGTGATGCCGAACTGAATTGATACTGTACTTGTACTATGCGATGTAAATGTCTCCCTTACCTCCATACCGTATAAATAATACTAGTTGCGCCCCGAGGTTTCACCCGCTAGAACCGCCCGCCGAAACCGAACATTTTTCCGGGATAAAAATAATAGCCTATGTATAATTCCAGGGTGTAGGCTACCTCCATACAAGTTTCATTTAAATCCGTTCAGCCGTTACAGAGACGAACGGGAACAAACACACTTACATACTTACCTAATTACACACTTACACACAAACTTTGCATTAATAATATTAGTATGATTAGCAAATTTTAAGTATTAAAGCCTGTACCATCCATTCATAATATCACCCGTCATCGCCACCTGGGCACAAAATAAATCATTGATGGGCTAGACAAGATACGTATCATAAAGTACATGTAAATAGTACTAACGAAATAAATGAATATGAATATTAATATAATCGACTTAAAAATATGGTGTGTATATTGCTTTCCGTCTCCTGGACTTCCCCCTAAGAAGAAATAAGCTCCACTCTTAAAAAGCTAAACGAAACGCATCGATACGCTTTTCTATCCAAAAACTAAGTAAACAGAAATCCATCTTCTGTACATCCCCCAAGAGAAGGTCCAGTACGCATTCGTAGAAACCGGTAAAAAATTAAAGTACATAAAAGCTTAGTAACTGAATTTATTTCTATGTCAGCATTTTAAACCTCCCTAGGAAATCCACAGGATGTCTGAATACCATTAGCTTTGAAAGAATCCTTAAGCATCGGCTATTGTCTTGCATTAGGCTCGCGCTGTATCTTCTTAAGGAACACAATAGTGGTTTCAATTGTATTTAAACCGTTGATTTATATCATTGAAGCTAAAGCTTTCATTGAATGCAATCAGCTGTTGGATTGGTTATGCAATTGTTTGGGCTAGCGTCAGACGTGACCTAGCTTTGAGCCTAGACATAGCAATTCAAAACTAAAATACAAATTTTTAATTACTAGCTGTAACTCGCGACTTCGTTCGCGTGGACCAATAAAAAAAGGTTTAGCCTATGTCCGTCTTCTACCCTTAACTTATATCTATGCAAAAATGCAGGTCGATCCGTTCAGCCGTTCAGCCGCTTAGCCGTCATAACGCGACAAACACCCAGACAGGGAGACAGAGAGACAGAGTTACATTCCCATTTATAATATTAGTTAGGCTTAAGATAAAATAAATGATCAAAGAACTACTTAAATCCCGACTATAAAAAAGTATGAAAATAAGCACGATATTTTTATGTATTTTTTTTTGTTCTGTTTTACAATGTTAGGTTGTAAAATCCGCCGTATGGGATTTATGGGATTTTAACTTTAATATGCGAAGTTTTAAGTCGCATTGATAAACAACTTTCCAAAATCTGAATTAATGACCATAATATAAACATACTTATAATCCCCCTTTTCCCCAGTCGAGTTATAAACAAAGACGAACTATATACATTTTAATATGATGTTATATATCACTGATATCACTAAGTTACAAGATCATCGGCAACCTGACAGTGACCTTCCGGGTAAGTTAATTGGGAAGGTATTTTCAGTCGTCAATAAAACTTAAAATATTTTTTTTTAAACTCGAAACTCGTCCACATTTAAGCTCTACTGGTAACAAAACTTCTTAGTTGATCCATTCATACATTAATAATTATAATTATAGTCATTAGTACTATCGGTGTAGCTATTCGGTAGCAAGGAAACAACACAATTTGCAAAATACTCATCATCATCAGCCAGAAAACGTCCACTGCTGAACATAGGCCTCCCCCTTAGAGCGCCACACAGACCGACGACGTGCCACTTGCATCCACCGGTTGCCCGCGACTCTCATAATGTCGTCAGTCAACCTTATGGGAGGCCTGCCTACGCCACGTGTTCCGGTTCGTGGTCGCCACTCAAGAACCTTTATTTCCCATCGGTTATCGTTTCCTCGAGCGATGTGGCCTGCCCATTGCCACATAAAATTGCATTGCCATTGCATTGCCAAATACTGGTTGGCGGTAAATAAAACCAGCTACGGTATGTGACATACTTCCACAGCCGGAATGGGCGAAAGAGACGTATCAAAGCATCCGATAAAGCAGCAACATTCCAGACCATGATTTATGTCAATTCCTCAGACCTTTCCAAACAGAGTAGCGCTACCCGTTTGACTTTCGAACAATCGATTTGTTGCTGATCGGTACCTCGATCCGATAATACCTTTACGGTCAATTACCATGACCATAAACTACGGTGTTTTAATACAAGTGATTAGTTCCGGATTTTAACTCGGTTTCATAACAACCGTAGCCAGCCCACGCGATTAATCGATAGGTACAGTGTGAGTCATCGTTATCTGTAATCGATTCCCATATCGATTTTAATACGAATTTATTGCTCCACATTCGTTTGTTTACAATATAGATCGGAGATGAAGGCCGAAGGTACACGAAATCCACGAATAGGTTGCGGTTCGCAAAGAAAATAAACACAAGCGACGTTTGAATAAATATTTAGAAATAATTTATTTAATGTTTTTAAGGCATATTTTCGTTTTCTTATTCACTTAGAATAATATTACATAATCGTCTTTGTTCTAATATTTATATTGAAACTGACTGGAAGTTTAGCACAAAATAATCTAGTAGTTCTGTGAATAGTAGACTTCGCGAGTACAGACTTTTTTGCACAACCTCAATACTACAATTACATAGTTTTTTTTTTAGTCGGCGATTTGTGATTGGACAGTGAGGTCTCAGTTCGGGACATCGAAATGAGACCTCACGACTGACTCTTGACAACATCTTGACCGATTTTGCTCATATTCGAAATTCTTGTTTGGAATTGAGTAGCGAATATTTCTGCCAAATATTATCATAATCGGCAAATGGCACTTCGGCAACCTTCCCTCCCTTTTTGGAGGAAATACCAACCAAAAATCGCTGACGACAAAAAAAAAAGTTATGTTTGAGTTCCGTCAAGATTGGTCGAAAAATACGACCTGTATGCCAGTAACAACAGATATAAGCTAATTTTGTCAGTTTAAGAGTTCGTTCGCTTCGCTCACTCGGTCGAAATAATTGGCTTAAAATTTGAAATTGTTCAAATTGAAAGAAAGAAGTTTTATACATTTTAGTTTTACTTTTATTTAAGTTGGTAATTATCCTAATTATGTTTGTAGTTTGTGTATTTAAGTTTAGATTATTATTTATATGTACTTTTTTTTTGTTAAATTAAATTGAAAGATGCTTGGAGAATCACGCAATTGGAATTTAAAAATTAATTTCCAAACAGGGTGCATCTTCTGTCTCTGCACATTAATGAGGTGCAGCAAAGCAAGCCTACCTTCGTCTTCTGAAGAGGAAGACATCGTAAATCCTGAAACTCGTGTACACTGACACATCTCAGATATCGTCGTCTCTTCTGTATAATTCAATATCACGCGTCCACGAGATATCCGTTCTAAGCCCCAATCGCGTCCGAATCGCATCTACGCCGTATCGCATCTGTATATTTGGCTCTTACGTCAACTGAACCCGCGGGATCAGTTGACGTAACGCATATTTTGAATCGGTCGACTGAACCCGTTGACAAATTTTGTAATTTGTATAGACGCGGAGAAAAGTTTTTGACAATTAATACGAAAACATGAACGTTATTGTACAACACCCTTTACGTTATCTTAAGTATGAGTTAAAAATATTAAACATGAATAATGACGCAAAAAACAACTTTTTGCTGCAATAAACTTTGATATTCTTACGTATGCAATAATGATACAAGTAACTAAGTATATCAGGAAGTTCAATTAATATAATTGAGTCCATTCATCTTTGGGCAAACAATTAAAGTGTTGCCACTAATGATGTGACCATTTACGGCCAGCTTTTAAACCTGTTCTGAAGAGCGAATTTTCCGCCTCAGCGAATATAATAACATTTACATATCGCAGCCTGTAATCGGACATCGAACACCTACAGTTCGGTAATCGTTTAAAGAGAAAAAATAATTATACAGTCAGACAACACTTTGTCATCATTATCAATGTCAGGTGTATTGAATTACTACTCACGGGATATTTATTGACCACGATTTTGTTTTTTTGAGTTCTCGAAAACAAAACAAAAAAACTGGGCAAGTGCGAGTCTGACTCGCACCCCATTCATTCCTCCCATTCATCGGTATAATTATGTCACGGTCATTTCTCTAACACCGTACCAGGGACCCTATTCCTGTGCGTTCGAGATTATGTCGGTTACTGTCTCTCTAATTTAAAATTTAATGGGAGTGAGAGTGACTGAGATAATCTCGAGCGCACATGAATAGGGTGCCAGCTAGTTATATGTAATTTGACTGACACAGGGATAAGTAATTTTATTGTTTTAGTTATACATTTTTATGGGTCTGTGGTTGCTTGAAATAAATGAATTTTAATTTGATTTAAATTTAATATCAATAAAAAAACATTGTGATGTATCTACAAATTAATATTTTCAGATTGATTCATTTACCTGCGCTGTGAGACCTTGCTTCTTGCCAAATTTTACGATTCTACGGGAAATTACCCTATACTAGGTATAGATTTTGATTTACTTGAGAGTGCGGCAAAAGCTACAAAATATGCGGCATAAACGTACTTTTTGATTGCATTGACTTAGAAGCTTGATTTCTATACATCTCCAAAGGTCCGTAGGCAGATTTTTGGTATTAATTTCAACTTGATACCTCCAGTCTTTTCTGAGAAACAGGGTCTTGACAGACAGACGTACAGACAGACAGACAGACGAACAACGAAGTGATCCTATAAGGGTTATTTTTTTCTTTTTGTGGCACGAAACCCTAAAATCGAACGTAGTAAACGAAAACAACCGCGAAATGCGAAGCGCGAATGTCTAAACCAAAGTGCATAGTGCGGGTTTTTCCTAATTGCGTTTACCTATTTAACTATGATATGTATGAAATAAGAGCAGCGCCCTCTAGCGCCAACTAAATGGCACTGAGACCCTATTCGGAGAAATGACATTTAATCTCGGTCACTCTCACTCCCATTAAATTCTAAATTAGAGAGACAGTGACCGAGATAAAATGTCATTTCTCCGAATAGGGTCCCTGCTCTTACTTCATAAAAATCGTAATAAACGTTAACGCGATCGAATAGGTAAACCCATAAGGAAAAACTCGCTCTAGGCACTCGGGTGTACATAAATTGAAGTTTAAAGGTCAGTATAGGAGGTTAAACATCGTGTTGCTATCATATACTCGTCTGCACTAAATTTTGAAAGCTCTTAAGTTCATACTTAACTCTCTAGGACGTACCTAACAATGAAAAATGCGTTGCACCAAACTCAGGAGGATGCCTTAATGCGTAAGACATGTCTTTTCCTTTGACTTTTCCTCTGGCTTAATTTAGGTGATGCTTAGCTAAGTTTTGTCTTTATTGACTTTAGTCGGTCACAGATTTAGTGCAGACGGGTATTAGTATTGTAGCTCCATGTATATGATACCTGCCCCCCGAATACTGAAACGTTTATTAACTTTGACAACAGTTTATTTTTAATACTGCCTATGTCTGGCACTAAGCAAATGACAAAGACAGCAATAGACTTAATCTGTCGTCAAAGTTAACAAACGTTTCAGTATTCGGAGATTAGTAATGCTGCGTACCTTAGATGCTAAATGACCAAACGAAGCACAAGTCTTACAGCCTACGGGAACAACTCGTTGCTTGCATGTATATTTGTCCGAAGATACCTTGCGAAGCATTTGATCCGATCGTCCTCAAATTTTGTATGCAAGTAGTTTATTGCAACAAAATTTTAAAGTTAGAATATGAGCTAAATCGATTTAGGTCTTGTAAAGATAAATGGGTTTGTCGTAGTACAGCCCGAACTGTACTAGTTGCGATTATTATTCGATTTTTAAAAGATTGTTCTTCAGTGGGTGAAATTATCTGCAAATAGTCATTTCAAGTCAGGAAGAGATAGAAACAGCTCGATGTATGTGGATCGTGTAGTAGTATCGCAAATTGCACTAATTGCCATTAAATCGACAAATACTAGCTTAATCGCAATTAATGTAGCTTCACCGAGAAGTAATAGGTACAACAGTAACATGGGCCGGACCTTTATTTCCCAGCGGCTATAGATTACTAACGTAAGATTTATACGCAGAGAAAATCGTCTACAGAAGCCTTCAAGTAATTATATCCTTTAATATTCTTGAATTGGTTTTGGGACGTAATATAAAATAACACATATGTAAAAAATAATGCCCATTTCTTTGTACAACAGTATCTTCTCAATTTTATTAGACCAGCAGGCGTGCTACGATGAAATTTTGTCCCGCGAAAACGAGACTGTTCCAAATATACATGATGTATCGGGAATCCAAATTGTAGCTTTCTCACGTCGACGTTTTAAGCAGCGCGCGTTGTAGGGCTTCAAAAGGCTTGATCCTTGATATATAATTTCAAAATTCGAAAAATGGGCTGCTCATACATTTTGTAATCGGCTTGACGTTGTGAGAACACTCTCACCCAATGCGTGGTCCAGGGCATTCAAGGGGTGTCATAATGTAAAATATGCGTAGCGTTGCGTAAGGAGCTTTGGTCTCTGTAGTAAACGGTTAACAACAACCCATAAATTAACGTAGTGGGGTAAAAATAAACTATGAGTAGATATCATCATCACTTCAACCCTTATTGATCCACTGCTGAACATTGACATCTATTTTAACACGTCATTCATTACGGTCCTTTGCCGATCTCATCCACGTCAAGAGCCCTTTAACCTGACGAACTTACGGCCCGCATACGGTGGCCATAAGCAATCCGCCGCGGGATGTAATGCGGCCCACAAAACTCTTAGCAGCAGGCCTAGCACGGGCGCCGGGGTAAAATTATGTCCACCCGCTTTGTCTTCGCGTTAATGTGACAAAGCTATAATATAGATACATCCGTCTCGTTCTCGCGGGATAAATATGATGGACAACATTTTATCCCGGCGCCCGTGCTAGGCCTGCTGTAGTAATAAAATGTCGACATGAACAAAAGCTCACTGAGATGCTTTTTGCTCTTAAGCTAAATGAACTGACCGCATAGCCAAAATTAAAGAAAAACAACATATTCTGCGAAGATATTAAAAGTCATTACATTAAAGACAACCAGTTGTTTTGGTAATAAACTCATCTGATTTTCCTGCTTGGTGCCTATATACGGCCCGCAACTTTATGTGCGTGCTTAAGTTCGACGTTCCAAATCCTAAATGAGAATAGTTTAAAATTCAATTTCTCGTTGCTTCCTAGAACATTATTTAGCTCGCTTTTGAGACCCTAATGCTGGCAGGTACGAGAAATAACCGCAGTCCATGAGCGAGGTAGAACTATTTGTAAGCGTTATTATCAAGAGCACTCGGTCCTTGTTTTTGCTATAAATGTACCGTTAAGTGTTTTGAAGAGAGAATTGGATTTTAAGTTGTGTGGTGTTGAGAAAATGCTTCAACACAACATTGCTGTCGAGTACGACGAGTACTTTCTATATCAAAGTACATAAATATGTTGCTTAAACTTGATAAGGCGAGAAATAAATAGGTAGCTATATACACTACTGCCGATTTTTTGCCTTTACTAATGCCTTTTGTCTTTAAAAAGCCATTTTCAGAGCAATTTCCATCAAGACTTAGCTAGATAGCGTTTCCAATTCATGTGGTACATAATTTTAACTGGCCAGAACTCCCTGTCTTGCAAGAAAAGTCGTGTCTGGCACATATTTCAAATTTATTCGGTCAACTTGTAACTGGCTAAATGCACAAAACGTGTGGAGCCATTACGTACATACATAGCTAATAGCGCCATCTATCGAGTCCGTTGGAACTAGTTTTCTTAACAGTATTCTCTTCACAGAGACGCATTCTGCTGTAAGTGTTGAAATAATTCTGGAAACGAGATGCCTCTGAATTTGTCTATCTTTTTGTCTCTCTTTTTGATTTCAATCTGGACAAGGATAAAATGGCTTCTAGTCCTGACAAAAGTTTAGCTTTCAAATGACACAATCAGTTATGATAAATAAATCATCATCATCAGCCAGAAGACGTCCACTGCTGAACAAAGGCCTTCCCCCTTAAAGCGCCACAATGAATTACAATCTGCCACTTGCGGGAGGCATACCTACGCTGCGGCTTCCGGTTCGCAGTTCTACATCAATATCAAAATGTCAAGTTAAAAACAATCTTGTCATGGGAATTGTTGGGAATATTTTAGTAACTTGTTAAAATATTTGAATGTAAAATATAATTAACATTTAACCTCCAAATGTCAGATACAGTAATAATCCGCACAGTCCCGTTACCAATTAATTATGAGTAAATGTAACACATACGAAAGAAATGTTCTAATTAAGTAAGTATAGAATTCATTAACATGATATGATATTCGGGTGTATGTAGGTATATAAGTAAGACATATTTTAATTGATAAATAACTTACTTACTTTATTAATTACCTTAGTCGACGAATTTGGCTAAAGTAACAAAAATATCGCTGTCTTTTTAACTGCAGTGAATTAGATGAAGACAGAAACACTTTCAGATAAAACTATTTATTGTGCACACACTAAGCAGCCCCGTTACGAGGAAAAAAATCCGGCATCGGGCAACCCTGACACCCAGAGAGAGAGAGAGAGAGACAGAGTGACAGAGTTACTTTTGCATTTTATAATACTAGTAGTTCGCGGCGAACTAAGACCTCGCGACCCCTATATCTTCACAACCCTGGACCAATTCAGCTCATATTCGAACTTAAAAATTGTATTGAAATGAACTTGCCTACAAAATTTCATGGAGATCGGATCAACGGTTCGCAAGTTATCATCGGACAAATATACACACAAACATACAAACATACATACAAATGCCGATTTGTCCCAGTAAACTTCTACGAGACCTTCGCTTCGCTCGGTCAATTATTATTTACACTGCTCTAACGAAAAGATAAGTCGCACTGAAGGACTCGAACCCACAACCTACAGCTCAGAAAGCAGAAATCCACCCACTGAGCCACAAGGCTAGACAAAAAGAAAACTAAAGACAACGTAAATGACGAAGTTCTGAGAAAAGAAACTTAAAAAAAAAAAACGAATTGAGAACCTCCGTATTTGGAAGTCGGTAAAAAAGGAGGCTTGACAGACAAGCAAACAGTCGGTTAAAAACGTGATCCTATAAATAAGGTTCCTTTTGACAACAAGGACAACTAACACCCAGACCCAGAGCAGATATTTAGTTTCATCATACCAACTCTGCCCGGCCGAGAATCGCCGCGAGGCTGTTTATTAGGGAGGTACGCCACCAACTTAGTCAAGATGGTCGTCAATCTAAAACCTTCATTATTTGCTTTCAATAAACTTATTTAGAAATAGTAGTTCGCAACGCACTGAGATCTCGCGATTCCTATTTCTTCACAACTGCTACCGATTACGCTTATATTAAAATTTAAAAAAATGTATTGAGGTGCGTTACTCTTCTACAAAATTTATGACGATCGGATCAACGGTTAGCTAGTTATCGTCGGACAAGTATAATATACACAGAATCTACACACAAAAGCCTGGTTGTTCTCGTAGACTGAGACCTATCACACCGGCGTGGAGTGGCTAGCCTGTCGGTGTTCTATAGAATGCACTACGGTGAATGTGCACAAGAACTGCACGACCTAATTCTGCCCTCACCGTTCTTTTATAATAACTACCAGATGCACGAAAAACAGGTCCAACAAAAAACACCCTCTAATAATGGATATACCGTTCAAACGTACTAAACGTTTCCAATCCACCTTCTTAGTAAGGACAGCAGAGGTGTGGAACTCTTTACTTGCGTCTGTCTTTCCGAACAATTACAATCTGGGGCTGGTCAAGAAAAGAGTGATTAGGTACTTCCTAGGCAAGCGTGCTTCATCTTCGGCCACATCAGGTGAGATTGAGGTCAAACGAATACCTAGTCCGAAGTAAAAAAAAAAAAAAAAAACCCTACAGACTGAGACCTAAGCTTCGCTCGTCAATTACTTAGTTGTTGCGTACACAAGGGAATAATATTAAAAGATTCGGTCATTCAATGACGGATTAAAAACGATTGATCAACACCGTTCGTTGTGCCCGTTTGATGGATGATGTCCCAAACTAGAAAAAAAGTATGGCGTACAAAATACGCCAAATTTTTTTTAAATGTAATTTGGTGACGAGACGAGCAGGTCGCTCATCTGATGTTAAGCTTCACGCTTGCCCATAACAGTTCTGCCCAATTCATTTTGTAGAAGTAATTACAAAGTAAATTGTTTGTTTTTCTATTAAAAGCTCTCATAGCGTTGCTTGACTAATTATGCTTGTGCTCTACTTATTGTATAATCGACGCAAACTGTATATGTGGCCAAATTATAGAACTAAATTGTTCTACAGTTACATTTTTTATTTTTTTTATTGGCTTGCGTTTGACTGCCATCACGTCTGATGTTAAACGAGGATGCAGCCTACGATGAAGCACGCTCGCCTAGAAGAGACCGATTCACTCGCGACTTGAAGACACCCAGATTATAATAACGTTCAGATAACGATTGTGGCTCCCCCAATCAACTCTACAGATTGCTGTGAACGATCCGTATGATGAAAATGACACAGTTCTCTGTACTGTCAATATAATGATTCAAGTGCCTTTTCGAATCTGACATAGGCTATCATTATAAATCGTTTGTCAAACGCGTCAGCTAATTTTATAGACTGAGTTATTGTTAGCAAGTGGGATACGTGTTACAAGGCAAACAGCTCCTACGCGAACATCGTTAATCTAGGCTTGATTTAGACTTCACCGAGCTTGCCAGGTAGCGGCGTACCCTAATTTATATCCCTCTGTTTTGTGGATACGTACGTAGAGCGCATATTTCTTATGTTCCTTTCTGTCAGCTATTATTATTATTATAATCTTATTCTCACACTTATAAATACTACTAGCTTGCACGCACGGCTTCGCTCGCATAGACTACAGTAAATTAAACAACTCATTTCACCTCTGCACCAGGCCTAGCACGGGTGCCGGGATAAAGTTATGTCCACCCGTTTTGTCTTCGCGTCAACCTGACAGCTAGAATATGAATACATCTGTCTCGTTCTCGCGGGGTAAATATGGTGGACAACATTTTATCCCGGCGCCCGTGCTAGGCCTGCTGATGTTGATTTTCGAAAAATCCTGAGTCATGCCTTTCTTTATTTTTTATGCTTATTACACAAACCGAGTTTCATGAGTTTGAAAAGGTTTCATGAAAAAATATTTAATTTCCAAACAAACTTTGGGGGCGTATTTTATCCCCTTACCCCCGAATACTGTTTACTTTTACGTTTACTTTGTTTTTGACGACAGATTAAGTCTATTGTTGTCTTTGTCATTTGCTTAGTGCCAGACAAAAGCGGTATTAGAATTAATCTGTTGTCAAAGTTAACAAACGTTTCAGTATTCGGGGGTTAGGTTAGGTTAGAAATTCGCAAAACCCGTTCTTATTGCAGTGCGCCTATATTATTTGAGGAGTATTGGGTTAAAATTTTACGTCTCTGGCAAAAGCCGTTGGGTCTGTGCGTTGATTCCTAGAAAAGGGCTTATTATTTTATAGAAATTTTTGGCTGAATCCGAACGTCGTCAGTAGGAACGTTGTGTTGGTGAATTTAAATTTAAGACCTCCCCAACATATAAGTCGGGACGTTGGAAATTATAATAGTGGGGTCTGATCACGGGTTTATGAAAATAGTGGGGATAGTGGCATTTACAACTGAGCGCTACTGTGGGTCGGATGACACGGTCCCAGCTTATCATAAAAGAACAACCGCTAAGCCACGTCCAGGGCCGCTAGTCTCGACTTTTCGCTATGCACTTTGCGACCGAATTCGGTCGCTATGACGCAAAATTCAACGCTATTTTTGCGTTTTTTCAGAACAATTAGTGTTCGTTGTCGAATTTTGCGTCATAGCGACCGAAGTTGATCGCTATGACGCAAAATTCAACGCTTTGTTTGCGTTTTTTCGTTAACAATTCGTGTTCGTTGTTGAATTTTTGCGTCATAGCGACCGAATTCGGTCGCAAAGTGCTGTAGCGAAAAGTCGAGACTAGCGCCCCTGGCGTCCTTAAAACTGACATCAAGGCAATCCACTCGGTCTAATATGCGAATCTACTTTAATACTTACTTTACTTTTCAACAATGTGATTATACATAAAAAATCTAACGAAAAGTATCTTGGCTTATATCTGGACAGTGGACTTACATGGAAGACACACATTGCTCACATCATGGGTAAAATACGGTCTCTTACTGGTGCCATAAGAAACTGTGTAAGCTGTCTACCACGTAAAATAAGGTTCACTATTTACAACTCTTTAGTCAAACCACACATAGATTATTTAATTGAAGTATGGGGCAATGCTGCTCCGACAAACCTAAACGACTTGCAAATTAAACAAAACAAACTCTTAAAGGTACTATTTTCATATGATTATTTAACACCTACGAAACTGCTATACAAAGAACTCAAAATTATGAATATAAAACAACAGTATATATATAATACTTGTACTCTGATAAGAAAAATGCATAACAAACAAATACACACGCAGCTAACCTTTAAAATAAAAGGCGAACACTCTTACCAAAAAATGAAGCTTAGAACTGCCAACAATCTTATCTTGCCAAAATCTAGGACTGGTTATGGCCAAAAAATCATTCTATTTAACGGAGTACAATATTATAACAAACTCCCAAAAGATATTAAGGAAGCAAAATCTGCACAAATATTCAAGAAAATGCTAAAAGCATATGTTTTTGACAAGTATTCATAGCATCTCATATGTTTATTAATTTATATTTCACATACTAATATTGTCTTTCTTATTATAATATTATCTATCTACCCCAATGTTTTTTTTTTTTTTTTAACTAGAGATACGATTTTAGCGCACTTAACATCACCTCGCGAATCTGTCCTTTCAGACAGATTTCATTAGATTAGATTAGCTATCTTTTTTACTCTCTAACTGTTCGCATCTTTTTTCGCCCTCTTTGTCGGCTGTAAATATACTGTAGCGGAGCCGAATTCAGAACGCCATTTTGAAGATAAAAACCTATCTTTAGTAAAATAAGCACCCTAGAATATAATTTATCTACCCACTTAAAATGATTTTAACTATAAAAGGCCCACTGGCCACAACTGTTAGCTTTAGTTAATATTAAGATATCGCGTAAGTGAGACGAAATGTTTCTTTGTGATATTAATAAAGATCTTTGAACCTACTTACTTTAGTATTAAGGGAACTTAAGATCCCACGCCCAACCTCCGGTGATTCTGGTCGAAGTTTAATGACATGCCCGGATGGATCCTATTTACCCGGGTGTTATTCTTCTATGAAGGTAAGGTCGTGCAAGGCAAGACGAGGTCGCGCGCGTGGTTCGCTTAGCATTCCTTGATAAAGGTCACCGAATGTGATCGAAACTATAGTCGGAATAACCGACTCAATTTAACGTGAGTATTCCCGTTTTATTAAAACAAAATGTATCAAAACCACGTCAGTTTTCATAGCAAAAGGTAGTAAGTGTTTTTTTAGTGTACAAATAATATTAGCTTTATGCCAGTGGATAAACTTTTTGAAATGTTCTGGTATATTTATTTAGGAGTCTGGCAAGCTTAATCTAGACATGCCTAGACGGTTCAAGACATGGATAACGAAATTAAGTACCTAAGTGTATGTGGGTGTAAGGCCAAGACATGGTTGCGACAACTCTTTTTGTTTACCTTCTCTTGCCAAATGTCGTGTAGTTAATAGATTTATGATCAAAACTTTACGATTATTACGTTTATAATTGGTTTCTACACGCTGTAAATAAAAAAACTTTTTTTTTTTTACTGAAAAATCACACTATGAGTTCAAAAGCAACTCTCTATCTCTATTTTTTACTAGCTGGCCCACACGGTTTCGCTTTATTTGATTTGATTTAACATCTAATATCTCAAGGTGACGAGTGCAGAGCATTGTCGCGCAGGGTTTGAACTGTTGTAGTTCAAACTTTGGGATGCACCCACAGATGAACCAGATACCTCGTCACGCGGGTTTTGGTCCGATCAAAAGTCGCCACAGTTTGAGGAAAGCACGGGGTGCGCGGAGCGTGACAAATAATTCCCATTGGCTATCATCAAGGTTACGCCCACCACTGTACCGAGCTAGTACGTTCCGTAGTGATGGGGTAAGCAGTAGGCTGTGGCAGTAGGGCAACATCGGTACTTACCTACATAGCGAACTTCCGCTCTGCCATAGTAATCGCACTCACTCGAATTTCAACTCACTAACATAACATTACTACACAACACCATTAAAGTACTAATTCTTCCTCAGTGTCGTGCACTCGCGGATTTTTCGAGATCGAGCTGTAAAGTCGAATGTTTTTTTTCGAGGTCCCTGCTTTCTTTGCGCGTTTCAATATAATGTGTTATTCTAAAATGTGACATTTTCTCGAGATCACGCGTTTTGTTAGGTCCGAAAAATAATGTTAGTTTACCCAGAATCAACTCCGTTACTTCAATTCATCATCTAAAAATCTATTTAGCCGGGTATCGAAATTAACAACTGAATCATACACCTAATAACCTTGAAATACTTACGACGTATACTATAGTCTACTGACAAAAACGCCATTATTGTTTACCAGAAAAACGCGGGCGAAGCCGCGGGCAGAAGCTAGTAACGGATAAAAACTTCAAACATCCTACGTACCTACGGAACCCTACTAAGCATGGCCCGACATGCTTTTAACAAGTTATTTTCTCTAGTCTCACCACAGTCTCAAGCACATGCTAGATGCTGCCGGTCGATTCTATCGTGATTTCGTTGCTTGTCGAGTTTAGTCCCGAGTGTACAGTTTAGTTAGTTAGAATTCATCAGTGTTCGAATCCCTTTACGGTATGGTGAACATCGAAAATGCAAGTCTGCGTTTTGTTTAATGAGTCACAACACTACTTTATACGTGCGTTCGCCAGAAAGGGACAACTACATGGGATATCCGCAATGAGGAAAAGGGATAAGTGACGACGTGTCCATTATACGCTGAGCTCAGCTATGTCTTGTAAAACTGAATTATTTTACTTACCGATGAAAAGTTATTCCGTCTTTTTTGTAGTTTGAGTGCGCGGATGACTTTCCACACAATTTCACTGCACAGATAGTCATTTTTGTTTACTGTTGGTTGTCAGGAAAATAAAACAACCGTTTTATTTTGTAAGCCGCACGCACGCACGCACAGCTCTGGCACTTGGTCGGAACTGAGGTTCAATGTTTGGGGCGGCGTCTTATATAAGTCTTATAAAACTTATGTGTTGCGCGCTAGGCTCGTCCTAGACTAGGTATCTAGTTCTATTCATCTATGGATGCACCGAAGACACTTATGGGAAGGTTGACGCTTAACATCAGGTGAGCGACATGCTCACGTTAGTCAGTACAATAAATAAAAAACAAATATTTCGTAGTATAAATGTTAATACCATGAAAATTATTAGATTATTAAATTAAAATGTATAGATTCACAAACATCTTAAATTTCCGCTTGACGTCTTAAAATGTCAAGGGGCATAACATAAGCAATGAACTGAACATTTTATACACGTTATTGGTCCATAAATTCGAAAACCGTGAACAGTTCGCTTTAGAAACGCTTCTAGCGAATGCTATTACAATTAAAAAAATATCGTTTATTAGTTATTCGTTAATGGTATGTCAATCGTATACCAGTACTTTTGATGAATTAAAAAAACAACTATTTGACTAAAGTATCTAAACAAAAATATTTTACCAAATGTAGCCAATCAATCCCGAGGGCCAATCATGGCGATCCATGCTAGGTATTTTGCACCTAATATTTATTGTTTGGCCTGGGGAATAATGATGGTGACAAGAACCAGTGCCGTTCTGTGCAGTACAGACTAGTCATCATCATCATTCCCCAGTCCACTCCTAAAAAAAGCCTAATGACGCCCTTGCCCTTGTAATAATCTCCACGATCGGCTTGAGGCTTAGGGACCGCAGAACCGTTTAGTAAGAAGGCGCTGCTACCCGTTCTCGGTGATTCTGGTCTCAGTGTAAGGACATTCTCCCGGATCCGTAGTAGCATAGTAAATGAAGAAAAAAAAAAGTGAATCTAACTTTAAACCCTCAATTACTAGCACTTAAATTAGCATATAAGCAACAGCGTTTCTAATTTTATGAAAGTAAAAAAAACATGAATTTCAAAGAGAGCTCGGGTGTATGTAAATCAACTAAAGATGACATGTAAGTTATAATGCACTTAGCTTACTATTTTGTTATCAAATGCTGACTCTCTCGGGTCGTCACTCATGTAGATTGTACAAATAACTTTTGCTACTTGTATTTACTGCCTTCTCTAGCGGCAATCAAACTTAATGTATCACTAGAAATAAAAACAAAATCTGATAAGCGGTTTAGGAGATTAGAGGGAACATATGAACATACTTACATACATACATACATACATACATAGACTGTTAAACTCATAATCCTCCTTTTCCGTAGTCGGGTAAGAAAATGGAAGGTACTGTCATCTTCCTGGTATTATTATATTGAGCTATATACTATATAAAAAAAAATATTAGATCCGTTTTTGAAAATAGCTGCCATATTTTCGCTTCACAAGATCTAATAAATCTATTCAGTATTTTAATCAGTTTTAAATTGATCACCATAATTTTTTGACCTTTACTAAAACTAGTAGTTTTGCGAGCAGTAGAATTCGCGAGTCTCTTTTTTATAGTCTCAATTCTACAATTTCATAGTTTGTTTTTAAATCGTCATGTATATAATAAGGTCGCGAGGTCTCTGTTCGAGACGACCTGGTTGATCTTGACAACCTCTTGAACGATTTGGTCATATTCGATATTCTTGTTTAAGAATTCAGTATCGAATGTTTCTGCCAAATATTATCAAAATAAAATAAATGGCGCCGCAGCAAACATCTTTTTGGGAGAAATACCCACCCCTGCAAACAAAACTCGCAACGAAAAAAAAACTATGACATTGTAGAACCTGTATAGCAATGTTCGTCTTCGTCAAGATTAGTTGAAAAATAAGACATGTACGGCTGTACGTGAGTACCAACATATGGACAGATGAAAGCAAATTATGCCCGAACTTTCATTTGCTTCGCTCACTCGGTCAGTTACAAAGAGATACACTTTGTGATATTGTTTGTTTGCAGGAGGTAACATCTGGAAATACCGATTCTGAAAATTCTTTGTCTGTAAGAAAGCAACACTATCAGAGTAACACAGTCTATGTTTTATTTTGATAAAGGCAGCGCACATTTCGCTGGATAATTTTTGGTTTACGCAAGCGAGGCCGCGTGCAGAAGCTATTGTATTATGCACTTTTATGAATCGTAGATTCCATGAATTTTAAGTGCGTCTACACTTTGGATTTTTAAACTGTTTTTTTGTGAGCAACTCGAACGGAAACGAAAATAGTTGCTCGTACGCAGGTTCTAGCAATCACCGAAAATTTGAACCGAAATATGCTGTCGAGCAAAAATATTATCATAGATCATTGATTGCTCGCAAATACGAAATCAAAGTGTCAAATAAACCATGGAATGGCTAAAAACAAAGTGATAACATTAAGGTGCAACGTTTCGGTCAGCGCGGCAAATTCAAATTTTCTTGCGTTTTTTTCAATTACAGCTTAATTACTCATAGTGGGTTCATGAAAACGAATTTTGCGACAATAAATAGGTCGTATCAAGAAATTACGGCTAAAATGATCTCCTAGATAATATTGGTTTAGCTACGAATCTCAATAAGCTGATTTTTATCTTGGTTTTTGGTTTAGTGAGAAGTGTACTTATACTAGCTTTCACCTTGATTTTTTGGTTGGTGTAATTTCTTGATATAACCTATTTATTAGCGCAAAATTCATTTTCATGAACCCACGATGAGTAATTAAGTTGTAATTGACAAAAAACGCAAGAAAATTTGAATTTGCCGCGCTGAGTTAAACGTTGCACCTTAAGCATTAAACTCAATATCCGTCATCCGAAAACATTTGGACTGCCCAACGTATCTTTCGAGTTAGCCGACTAAAAGAACTAAACACGGATTGCTGTTCCTTTTTTCAGAAAATACGATTGTGGTTCCCTTAATAGACTGTAAAAATAAATTTGTATACTGTAAAGCCGGCAGCGGCGATATATTATGGTAATGAAGTAGCGGAGTTTGATTATGGTAAACTTTTGAAGGAACGCTATATTTATTTTGTGTTTTATTATTAGGTACAGATTACAGAGGGTAATGTTTTTCGGGTGTTTGTAAGTAAGCGATTATGTATGTTTTTATGTTCTTAATGACCTCCAATAGCCTAAACGGCTTGACTGAATTTGAATTTGAATGAAATAACTTTAAGAATAGAGTATACAGCCGTCCTGTTGTATGTATGTTTTTAAGTATGTATGTATGTCCTTATGTATGTTTTTATGTTCCTATGTGACCTCTAATAGCCTAAACGGCTTGACTGAATTTAAAATTGAATGAAATTACTTTAAGAATAGAGTATACCGCCGCCCTGTCCCTAAATGTTATCCGATTTAGATGTTTTTTTTTTAAGTTCGCAAATAACATCAAATACAAGTACAGCTTAAATATTCCTCAGTTGTCAAGTAATTGTTTGAACAAAATTTGCATGAAACTTGTTTGATGTGTTTAAGGTTTCAAGGCTTACTTTATTACCTACTATTGTGCTGACACATTAACATAGGTCTTATTTCTTCTTAGATATAACTATTTATTACTTTGTAATTGAGACATAAAATGCACCTTTTGTCCTTATCATATCGTAGAACATGGTCAACAAAGCAGGGTAACATAGGTATGTGACCGTGCTTTGAGAAATCTTGTTTCAATAAGACGCTGTGTAGAAAGAGAAATGTTGATTTTTGCAAGATGTTCTTTGAGTGTATTTTATGTTTGAACCCGATCACGAAGCAGGCTTCATCAAAATTTACCCTTTACGATCAACTGCTAAATAAACGGTCATTTTTGGAAGTGGTCTTTTGAAAATGGAACATAACGGCCTCTTCTTCAGCCCACTGCTCTTTCTCTTCCACGTCTTGGCCAGAAACCTCGACTTGGACACTTAAAAGCCGGCTCGCCTGATTCCAATATCCCGTGCGCACTTTTGAACCATTTTTTTTAGATATAAAATTACAGAGAATATATAAAAATTATCACCGAATATCTGAAGAATATATTCTGGCGAAGTAAGAGGAAAATAACTCGAAAGAGCTGTTTTTTTGTTTCTGCTTCGCCAAAATAAGATATAATAACGTGAAAATTGCTTTAAAATTTCGGCAATGGTAATTAATCTTAAGATATTCTTTTTATTTTTGTTTCTATTTTTTTTTTAAATGGTTCAAAGTGCAAACAAGATAGCGGAATCAGGCGAGCCGGCTCTTAAAGTGAATCTATTACATATGTTTTCATTGGTAAACATGTATTTGCTAAATCCTCTTGCACTAGATACCATTTTGTATGGTACATTTTGCGTTAAAGTTTCAGGAAGGTATCAACGGTTCGGATGCTCCGCGGAATACGCTTATGAAAAATTCAACGCGCTCTGATGGCGCTCTGTTTAATTACTTTTTCAGGCATTAATCTGGGAAGCGGGGTACGTTAAACTGGATCAAAATTATGACGAGATGTGAATTATGACTGCATTTTGGACTGATGACGATATCTTAACCTAGAAATTTAACGTTCTAGACTTCACACCGCAACTGACAAAGGTTGAATGGAACCCCTGTGATTCGATGCTTCCTCGGAGTTTTTTTGCGCGATAAAAACTTGAACGAGGATATTCGCCAAAGAACCAAAATCACCGTCATAGCTTTCATGGTATGCAAGCTGAAGTAGCAATGGGCAGGTAACGTCGCTGTCGCTGGATAAGAACCGATAACCTACGCGGGGAAGAAAGGTTTTTGAATGGGACCATGAACTAGAAGACGCAGCGTAGGTAGGCAACCCATTAGGTTGACTGACGACATTGTGAAAGCCACGTGTAACCGGTGGACAAAAATTGCAGAGTCTTGTTCAGTAAGACGCTCTAAGGGGAAACCCTTTGTTTAGCAGTAGGCGTCTTCAGACTGTTGATGATGATTCGACGGAGAGACAATTATACGGCAGCAGTAAATGTAGAAAAAAAATCTATGCTTTGTGAATTTCTAGAACAGTGTGAACAGGCCTTCTTGTAGTGGGCTTATTTGAGCTTTTATGACTACAATGACAATTATAACGACAAAGAATACCAAATTCTTGCAATTAGATATGTGCAATGTTATCAGTGAACTTAGATCCAATCTTTGGCCAAAGTGCCACCAAAATAGTATCATTAGATTCTAACGACCAATTACCCTCATTACTCAATAAGAGATTTCAGAGCTAATACTATTACCTAGTTAATGCAAATGAAGTTGTCAAGTTCAAAGAACAATAGATAGCGTAGGACGAACATTTTGTTATGGACACAAATGAATAATTTGACTGAGCAACAAAAGGGGCAAGCATTGCGGACGATAACGCATAATAGTATTAGATAATGAATTTATAATGTTAATGTTACACAGTTAGTATAAACATGATAATGGAAATGGGATTTATGGGGGGTCTGCTTAGAATTTAAATAGAACATACAGAAGTTGTGTAAGAATAATAACCGAGTAATTCTGTATTCTAGGGTTGTGTAAGTTTTATCTAGATTTTATGTAGGTTTACTGTAGCCGTGATTTGTGTTAGCTTATTTGTAGTTGTGATATAGATAGACAGAAAAACATTTGAATGAATTGTGTGATAGAAGATAAGAGTGTGAGGAGATTTTAATGTAGTAATTATGGCAAGTAGAGAGAACTGGATTAGAAAGAGGAACTGGACTGACTCCATTGAAATCTAATCTATCAGGGAATATAAATAGAATCAAATCCATTGATGGATTTATTCAGAGAATTAGAACGGGCAAGTTTCGCCTTTAGATTTGAAAAACAAAAATCGATGCCATCCAACGACGCTTCAAACAATGTTCTGACATTGCTATGAACATTTTAGTGTCATTATTAATTTTAGTCGAATTACTTTTATATGTACTTATAATATAAGTAAAGTGGCAATGGGCAATTGTGCAGGCCACATCACTCGAAAAACCGATAACCGAGGAAAGGTTCTTGAGTCGCGACCACGAACCGGATGACGAAGCGTAGGCAGGCTTCCCACTAGGTGGACCGACGACATTGTGAAAATCGCGGGCAACTGCTGGATGCAAGTGGCACGTTGTCGATCGATGTGGAGCTCTAAGGGGGAGGCCTATGTTCAGCAGCTGTGGATATCTTATGGCTGATAATGATGATGACTCATCGTAATATATGAACTACTTTCATTAGAGAATCTATAGCTGTGATGCAACTACGTCCAATTCACTGTAACAATAGCAACGGCCTTGCTTTAATTTTTAACCCACTTCACAATTAGTGACCACTTTAGTATGACACGTTCAAATCTGTCATCGATCATTGCCAACACTTGGGGACGATCGAGTAGGCGATACATGGGCGATGTACAGGACTGTGTTAATTACTACACATTATTGACCGATTCTGGCATTTACAGATTTTGGAAAAAAATATAGTCAGTGAAAATAATGCAAAACTAAAAAAATAGTATATTTCTCCAATCTATCCTATTTCATGTAGGAATCAAAATACTGTTGGATCATTTAAGGTATGAGAGTACTATAAATGACAGAAATCGACAAAAGCGTTTCCCATACTTTTGGGTAAGAGATTCATACTTTTTAAACCATTTTTCCCAAATCTGTGAATGCAGTTCAAAATATCTCAAAAAATTATGGATGGTCTCTTAGTGACGTTTTCTCTTGTAACTATAACGGTTACAGTTAAGCCCTTACTGTCCTGACTCAAAAATCCAGTCCAGTCTCAAGAGTCGGAGGCTACAAATATTTCACGATCAGTTTTAGAAAAGCCTCCGACCACAGAAGAGGAAAAGTTTCTCTCTCTTCTGTGCCTCCGACTGTGTGTTTTAATATTAAAACACGTAATTAAGTATCCTTTGGTACACGTCTCATGGACCCTTTGTGGGTAAAGTTCATAATTTCATTTCTAATACGCCTTGTTTACATATTTTCAGTATGTTATTATGCAGTCGGGATTTTTTTGTATTTTTTTTTAAAATTAATTGTTACTTTCTAGGCGGATTTTACGGTTGCTTAGGTTTGTGCAATCCAGCCTCAGTAGCCGTTGAAAAGATTTACAATGCCTTTATTATATTATCGTGATTTAAGATTGAGATATCGGTTTTGCAACGTGTTAGGCGAAAGCTTAAATCAAATTGCAAAATGTAGAAGCGATTATAATTCCTGCCAGCCATATTTAGTGGATTTGCTGGATAATGGACACAGTTTAGCCATATAGTAAGTATTTGCATAAAGCTATAATGTTAATAGACAATTTTTAGATTTATTTCTGTAATTATTGAAGCATCTTGGAATCAGATTTTTGTAACAATACGTTGCATGTGACATTCAATACTGTGCTGTCAGTTACTACTTATTTATGTTAATATTTGTTAGTTACTTTTCAGTCATTTCGAATCAATTTACAAAACTTGAAAAGCACTTATTTTTCTATTTGTATCATATTTCAAGGCCTTCATTTCTAAATCACAGTAAAAAAATTGTTAGAAGGTCAACCGAAAATTTTTTAGGCTTCAATCCCACGGCACCAATTAACTTTTGTTTATCATAACTGTAATTTTACTACCACTTTGAATACAAACACCTAAATCTCATCATCAAGTATGAAAACGCCATAAATTTGTGGTAATTTAATTTTTATCTACATCATTGTTGTTCTCTTTAAGTTAATTAGCACATATTTACATTATAAGACCCGTGTGACGTTTTTGAGTAAAGAAAGATTTATGGTCTTCCATAAATATTTATGCAACTGTTGTGTTCTTTGGTTTTAGCCTAAATATTATCAACACCTCAATCACTTGAATGCGCTCAGCGCCAGTTTTAGTTATCATCAAACGCATTTAATAATTTTTATATATTTTTTATTGTATATTTATATGATCACTCAAACAATACTCTACTCTATGGTATGGAAAGACGCTTCTAATTGTATTGATCTAAGTTGAGTGGAAAAGTAACCATCAAATTTTCTGAAGAACATTAACAGTTATCCGTAAATATTTTTTGTTTCAATATTTGGCAAGTGTTAGATCCATTCTATCCTTTACTTACACTGTGTTTGTTATTCGTTGCTTTCTGAAAATCAACTTAGTGATATTATTTCTGCCTGGAGCGCTAAGGCCGCCAATTGTTACACACATTTTAAGTCGATTTGTGTCAAATGTATATGTGCTAAGAACAATAAAGAATAGTCTATCTATCTATTACTATTTTTCATAAAGGTCTCCTACAAAATTTACGCCCTAATTCTGTTATTATTGACCTTTTGTAGCAAAAACACGTGCTGACCTTCTGCCCTACGATATTCATTATTATCACGACACGGACATTACCGAAACGAGTTCCTACAGATAATTACGCCCCCTAACATCCGTCGGAGATAATCTAATGTTATCACCGCAATACTATCCAAGGGCTGTTGAAGCAGAACTAACGGACGTAACCTTGCTATGTATAAATTAAACCTAGATGAGAATTGAAGTATTGAACATATTCATATTAATTCAGTATGCATATCAAACAAGTTGTGACTGGTCCCAGCTAGCGATGGAGCGTGAACATTGGAAAGAATAGGGCGAGACGTTTGCCCAGCAATCTAATAGGTTAAAAAAATAATATTTAAAAAATCCAATCATAAAACGATCCCTTTCTAAAATCTCTTGTCTTGTAAACGGCTGGATAGATTTTCTACAAAATAGCTTCCCGATTAAAATAATTTAAAAAACGCATTCTAATTTTACATATATTTGGGTGTTATGAAGCCACAGCAACACATACACCACAAGTGTCAAATTTGTGACACCCATAGTTTTTCGACGTCAGGGTTTAGAAATAAAGTTAATCAACAAAGCCAGCCAATCTTAGGCTTTGTACTTCAAATATCAGAGAAGCAGTAAGAGAAGCGAAGCCGTGCTTTATCTCCTTCAGTTCCAACCTATTATTTATCTATCACATCAAACATAGTTTATTAAACTAAGCCATTTTGATGCGCATATAATTTATTGCTTGTACTTTTCAAACCAACAAGAATGTTTGTAGTTCATATATTGATCTGTCTACCATCCTTCTAACTTCCAAACATATTTTTCTAATTAAAATAATAACTAACCACTTATTTCCTTCTATTATGTTTATTGGTAACTGTGACTCGTATCACTCTTTTCCTCGTTTGCATCGTTTTCGTATGGCATGGCATGATTCACTAAATAAGCATGAATAAAATTTATTGACACCATTTCAGTTTTGAAGCTTGAGCTTTATAGCTGTTAGTAGCTGTATATACAATTCTTCAATCTTCTTTCTCTTTAATTATAGGGAGGGCTGCGACTGGAGTGGAAGTAGTACGGAATCTTAAAGTGATTAGTGACAATAAAGTAAAAGTGCAGGCACAGAAGCCGAATGAAGTCGAAAATAGTGAAAATGAAATATTTCCCCTCGGGGCAGAAAGAATCTTATACATTGCTCTCAGCAAGAAGGAGATATATGAAGAAACTAATGTACGTATACCTTTATTTTCACATTACGTCGACGATCTGTTGCGTTGTTGTAATAAACAAACTTTATTTCTCTATATTTAGATTTACCATATAATATTTCAGATTGTCCTCAATGATGTACAGTAAATAATTAAAATTTTCCTTAGGAGAATGAAAGTCTGATCAGTGATGTCATCTAAACAAGCTGATCAAATGCATTTCAATATTTTTTTAAAGTACATAATTATATCGTAATTATCAACTAATTATCAAACCAAGAATTTACATCCATTCCAAACAGTTACCGTACTAGTGTACACTGAACTTCAATGATTTTGAATTACTAATGAATCTCTGAATTTTAACAATACAGGGCTATAAGGAAAGGATATACTAAGCCGAAAAGGGCTCATACTACTCATCATTGTGAACAACTTTTACTATGGGACCAACACTGAAATCGAGAAAAAAAACAACTGTTCTATACATTTTGTCGAGTGTCATTGACATTTTTCTATGGAAGACCTTTTTTTTTCTGGTTTGGTCCCATACTAAAAGCTGTTCATAATGATGAGTACCTACTATGAGCCCTTTTCGCCTCAGCATACCTTATTCTTAAAACTATACTATGTATTATGGATATATCTACCAAAATATAATTGATAAGAGTAGATCGTTTTGTCTTCCTACATAAATATTTCATAGAATCACTATCCGACGTTAGTTATAGCGAATACGTCTGAAATGTAGACACAGTGTTGACATAATTAGGACATCTAGAAATGTGCGCTATCTGAATATTGAGATCATTTGTAATGAGGCGTTTTCCAAAAAAAAATATAGTTCTAAAATACTTACTAGATGGCGTAATAGTCCTATCGTTTTACCTGTCATTGTCATTTCTGTCGAAATGTTTTATGTTTATTTCTTAAATCGTAAATTTTGGCTCCACATGTTGTGTATTTAGCCAGTGTCAACTATTGTAATATTTCAAATGAAGTCAAATACATTGCTTGAAATTGTCTAAATACACATGTGGAGCCAAAAAAAACGAGAAAAAAAAAGGCACACGTACATTTTTTTGTCTTTCATGTCTTGAAAGTGACAGCAAAACCTCAAGGTTAGTTAGTAAGTTAAACATAGGTCAAATGTCTATGTCTTTTTTATTGCAGTTTATAAGACGAGGGCGACAATTTTTTATTTTTTTTTAATTCTCTTATCAAAAATGAACCGAATTTAAATCAACAAACAACAAATTTTAAAACAACTTTAAAATCGACCTCATACAGTTTCCATTTTGAAAGCCAATGAGTCAATTATTCTTTAAACAAAATCATGCTTTTTAACGGTTATCTATTCTTAAATTAATAATATCTACTAACCCCCGAATACTGAAACGCTTGTTAACTTTGACAACAGATTAATTCTTTTACTGCCTTTGTCTGCCACTAAGCAAATGACAAAGACAGCGATAGACTTAATCTGTCGTCAAAGTTAACAAATGTTTCAGTATTCGGAGGTGACAGTTCTTTATAAGATGGTTAAATTCAACTATTCATCTCGATCTATCTCTGAATCTATATCGAATTCTCAATTGTGAAGTACAGTTGGACAAAGACACTACTGTTCTTTGAGCCTCATCCCGTTACCTAAACTACTATTAAATCATGTCTGACTTACTGTATCGAATAGCTATTTCATATTGGCATTGGTGATTTCAGGGATTTCTTCTGTACAATATTGATCATTATGTCTTGAACAATAAGGTATGTTAAGTTTTGTATGATCATAGAATAGTAAAATAAAATAAAGTTTTAATGAAGATCTGTAGGTTGGTTGGGCGGTTGCGCTATAATGTGCGTTCGTTTCTTCAGCTTCATCATTAAGAGCTTTATCACAATAATTAATTGGTAAAATTTCATGTGATTAGGAACTTCTTTGAGATTAAATTGGATTTCATAAGTTAAGGATTTGAGATAAAAACTAAATTACCTATTTATAGTTGTAAGTTTTTATCCTCAACGTGTTAATACATTTTTAGCATTATCGGAATTGGTTGGGATTCTTACAGCGTCCTGGTAATTTCCGTTTAGTTAAATACAAACTCCTACAAAAAAAAAAAAAAAAAACACCCCGACAGAGATACAGTTACTTTGGTATTTATTATACAATGTCGCCCATCAGCAAGTGACCGCCCGAAAAGGGCTTATGATACTCATCATTATGAACAACTTTTACTATAAGCCCTTTTTTGGGCGGTCACTTGCCGATGAGCCACCCTGTAAGTAAGTGTAAGTCAGGATTTAACTAACAGTTGATGCCAATAACTCATCTGGAAGACGCAGCGTTGGTAGGCCTCCCACTAAGTAGAGTACCACTAAGAGTAGGGTTGGTAGGTGGTCCGTCAACATTATGAAAGTCGTGGTATGCAAACAGTAGATTCAGTGTGGCGCTCTATGTTCAGCAGTAGACGTCTTCCCGCTGAAGATGATGATGATGCTTACTTCCTAGATTAAGTAACATAATAGTTATACGTATAAATAGATGGTAAATAGTAAACACACCACCACAGTACTAATTAAGTAGTAGCGTGTGTAATTCTATTCTTTAATTGCTGGTAAATATTATTACCATAATATTATTATTATATTATTATTATTATTCAAGGACGAACCTTTAATTTGCAATGCGCTCGCTGTCCACATTTTCTGAGCTACTACTATGAATAAGTTTACGGATGTATAACTCGATCGATACTCGCTGACATGTCCTAAGAGTTGTGAACTTGTAGCGAAGTTGCGACCTAGAGGCAAAGTAACATTCTCAGTCAGCGCATTTGTTTATTTTGCGATACGGCCCGACCACACGATACTTTGCATCTGATATCGAGATCCAATGCCACGAATTTTTGGCGGCGGAGCGTAAAAGAGCTTGATGATGATGAACTTAAATATGGCATGATTTCAATTTACAATTTACGAACGACAGTGCCGTATGCTCGGAGTTTCTTTGCGCGATGAAATCCTGAACGAGGATATTCGTCGAAGAACCAAAGGCACCGATGTAGTTTTCAGTTTTCAAGCTGAAGTGGCAATAGGCAGGGCACATTGCACGAGGAACCAATAACCGTTGTGGAAGAAAGGTTCTTGAGTGGCGACCACGCAGCGGAAGACGCAGCGTATACAGCCCTCCCACTAGGTGCGGCGTGCGGCGCTCTAAGGCGGAGGCCTATGTTCAGCAGTGGACCTCTTCTGGCTGATGATAAGTGCCGTAAATATAGTCTTAATAATATTATATAAGCTTCATTTTTAAATGCTATTATTTTTGCCGTGTTTTTCTACTGTAAAAGCATCATGATCCCTGAAACAATCAACAAATAATGTGATATTATGTAAATAAGGATCAGATTTATCGAAAACTACTTATAGATTTTTTTGTATTCCAGCTTCTTATATTCATCAACTATGTATGAAGAAAATATTTTTACGCGTGCAGAATATATAAAAAGTCTCAATCTAATAATAATAAATAAATAATAGATAATCTCAAGTCGAGATCCTAATACTTATAATAACAAATTTATTTACCTACCGTTACGGCAGATTGCGTCCGATTATTCCCTTAATAAATGGTTACTAACTATGATTATTACTTGTAATATTACTCGCTTGATTACACCTTTCTAATTCTGTGTTAGGGTTGTGCTATGAATATCAATGTGTACATAATTGACTGTAATTTTTTATTCTGTTGCATATTTGGGTGAGTTTTCGGGAACGAGTAATTAGGGTTATTAAATTTAAACCATAGCTTCATGTTTTAAAACACCTACGATGAAGGTAAGTACCACTTTTGAACTATTTTGTGTGTCTAATAAGTGTTACATAATGGGCTCCGAAATTTAACGTATCTGTAAGGATTTTGACTAAAATAAATAAATAAAATAAAATGTATCTATGTTCATTAATTTGTATTACCACAATAATACAAATTAATGAACACAGATACATTTTATAAAACAGCCAATTATAGGTCTATTATAATTTAAGTAATATAAACAATATCGCTTTTAAATCACTACTCCTTAATTACCAAACAAAGTTCTATCGATGAAGTCGTAATAGATATCATGAGCAACTAGGATTAGAAGTATGATCAGGTTGATCACCGCATCGTATACTTACTAAGATTCGTTAAAGGTCCTAAGAAAAATTCCAAACTCAATGACAAGAGAAAAAAGCCAGACGAGAAAAAATCCAAATTGTGTTTACTTTATTTTCCTTTTGAAGTGGGATTTGAAAATTTGTTAGGAAATGAAAGTTTTGTAATACTGAGTCGGTCAATCTTCAGTAATTTATTATTCCGATGTCCTATTTTTAGAAAAGAAAATTGTTGCTACATATTTTTTTAAACATGTCAATTCGAGAATTATTTATTGCCGTTGCTTTATAGATAAAGGTACTCGCAAAGGAAACCTTTATTCGACGGAGCTACACCAATAAATAAACGAAAACACACACGCGATTCCCAGTTCATCCTAAGTTTCAACCTTTCACACTTGTAGCATGTCTTACCACAATAAAGGACTGGGGGCCTACCGCAGCCTCTTAGCCTTTCGTATTTTTAACTATACATCGAGCCTTCCGAGTACTCATTAGTGTGCATAGATAGTGGCACAAAATCCATGTAAGAATGTATCAGTTCCAAAAATAGAAAGCTCTAAGCTAAGAGATTGTATAGTAGGCCCCCGGCTTTATTGGGTCGAAGTTGATAATTCCGGAATGCTTGTTGTGTAGGCTGAGTGATTAGTGTGGGTCTGAGAGATGGCCGCCCGATGGTGACTGACAGGATAAAACAAAAAATAACCAAGATAAAAATTGAAATGCAATATTGAACGTGTTAACCAAACCACGATCTTGCTATTTATGTATTTTAGTTTGTTTTTCAGTAGGGCTCGGTTGTAAAATCTTCTTGTAGTGACTTCACCCATCCAAAGACAGAGTGCTTTAAGATCATTTCATGGTAGTACAAGTAGCGCATTGGTGAATGTTTCACCACTAGGCCACTTTTCTTTATCTTTGCTGAGATTGCCCGGAGGGTGATTAGGCCATATTCACCACGCTGGCCCAGAACGGGTTGGCGGATTCACTTACTCTTACTCCATCGAATTTCTAAGCCACTTGCGTAAGGGAAATGTCGCAGAATACTTCATCAGAAAAGCAGAAAATTTGATTGAAAAAGATTAAAGCCATTGAAAAGTGATTTTAGTTTTAATATAGTTGTTTCAAAGCTTAAATCTAAAAGTCAACCAGCTCATCAAGTCGTGCCTTTCCAAGTCGTGCCTTTCCACATGTTCAGCCAACGTTCCCTTTGAAAGCATTATAACAGCTCAAGTCCAAGTTTACGAGCTTTACAAGCAAACCATGGACGATAGAAAAGGGTTAGACGTCGCCTCGAGAACACGCTAAGTGAGGCACCAAAATCATTTTTCGATCCAACACCTCTCAGCAACAAGAAGTACAGTATTTATTTTAGGCACTGCTTACCAAAGGAATACAATCATTAACCTACCACGCCGACGTGGTCGAAGAGCCCCAGGATCTTTCAGCAGATTGATTAGATATCTCCAAAGAATCAAACAGATAATAATAATCAAACCGATAGGCCCCCAGAGCACACGCCTTCTGGGGATGCCATGGCAAGTCGGATGTCCCTTTCCGAGTGACAGCCCAAACCGAAGTTCGTACCGTAGAGTAACCCATACGGCAAATGATAGTTTTAAGGTCCCTACGCCATCTGCGTTAGCCAAAAGCCCTGTAAAGCTGTAGAGGCCGGTAGAGGCCAACAACATTGTCATCCAAAAAAAAACCGAAATCACAACCTACATAATATAATGACATTTTTATTTTACTACCAAACACTGCACATTTAACGAGACTCACCGGCAATCACAGCATAGTAAGCGAATCGTCAGCTAAAACTGATACTCTGCTCACTTATGCCGCCGCCATAACTGTGCTTCAGTTACTTGTAAGAGAAGTCCCGTCCTGTTTATTTCTTGGTACAGCGAGCATGCAATGTCATTGCCAAGTCGTAACTTCAAGCCTTTTCATCGTTCGAGATTTATTATGTCTCACCCAGGACAAAATCTCATTTGGATTCTGTTGTTTTTGCCGTAATAAGTTTATTGTAATCTGACGCAGATTTGAACCGGCGTAGTCGGGGCAAAAGGTACTGTGGCATCTCATACCACATGTAGCTCGGATTGCGGTGTGAATAGCCCGTGTGCTCTAAATTAATTGGCTCTTTCGCACCACGGTATGAATCACCCAAGTATTTATTTACTGTATGATTGAGAAAATTTACCTTGCGTTTTCGAATATTTTTGAACATTAGATCTGAAGTGATCACAGACCCGTTGGGAGTAATAAATACATGTCAATTAAGGTCCCACCCGATATCATCCGATGGGCGCACAGATATAATATTGTAAGTATCAAAGCTTGGTTTGGATCTGTCTGAATCGGTTCAAAATTTCCAATATACCCAAATGTTTCGGGTATATTATTTTCTCTCAGGTACTCATTGAATCTCGATTAAGTAAAAGCTGTATTTATTAACCTTAAACTGTCAAAGATTAATAGATTAAGATTTAATAGTTCTATTAACTGCATTTCTTATATTATTATTCTGGGTGCAAAATGGGAGAGAATCGTATGTTTTAGCTAGCTGCGCTCTGTGAGCTGTGCTCTGTATTCGTGTTTCAATTTTTTTTTTTCGTTGTTAGTTTTTTTTAGTTAGAGAACAACTAAAAGAAGGCTTACATTTAACCACATCCTGATTGATTTCAGTCTAGAATGTCAGTCCTCATGATGTATACTAATACTTCGCTAAATTTGTTCAAGACCGGGGCAGCCGTTCATGTGAAAAGGCATCAAATCATTGACATATGTTGCTTTGTAAGGACTAAGCGAATAAATTAAAATGGTACAGAATTCATGGTGCTTACTGGTATACTGCGCACCATTGTGTATTCAGTCGTATGCAACCTGCGCTAGCGCACGGTGCTTCGGAAAGGCACGCACGTCGTATATCTCACACGTATAATCTAACATTCTACAAACAATTCGACGTAGTTAGTAGAAATTTCAACGGATAGCACCAAACCAATCACCTTCAAGTACTAAACATATTAATATTAGTGTGATTATAGTGCCGGTGTATATTTGCGACAAATTTAACAAAAACTTTTTATCCCCTTTGCAGATTTTGATTGACAGCGCAATTTAGTTTCATACGACTTTTGCACGTGTGCTACTGAATTAAGTATTATTACAATTTCGTCCTCCACGTACCTCGTAGGTTATTTATTCTTTTATTATTTTCTGTTTGTTTAAATTAGGCCTTTTTCTAGATATATTTCTTGCTATTAGGCCGACCTATATATTTATAGAAGGAGTTTTGTTCTGTGTTAAAAAATAAATTCACCCGTAAATCTTCTGTTTGTTTTCAAAAATAAAACAGCTAATCAACAATTAATAACCTGCCATTTCAACTCCTATTTAATTATAGTGGAAGCATATCTAAGTGCAGCTTTTGTATGAAACCAAAGACTGAGAATTCTGTGTAAGAAACTTATTAGATACAAGTACAAGCTCTTGAGCCCTGCCAAAGATCAGAGGTGAAAGCTTACATATTCACAGTCTATTCCCTCCACAGCATAGTAATCATTTATTGGCGATTCTGCCGATTATTTAAGGCGCTCGTACACAAGGCTTCCCACGTCAATATGCGTATTCGCTAGTAAAAAAAAAACAATCTTTATTTTGACTGCTATTAGCGACTACTTTTATTTGTTTATAGTTAGAACCGCCATTTTTTAGTGGCGCTAGCGTCAACGCCTGTCAAATACGACTTTTTTGGCGATTTGCTTACATAACCGAACATAGAGAGAGACCTTAGAGACCGGTAGCGCGACCGATAGTGTTACTGGTCGCAGTTTCTGAACTTACTGTGTGATTTCGGTAATGGTAAATGTTGTATCTGACTATGACCACAATACTTTTGTAAAAAAATCCCTTTTTATAACTTTTAATTTGAAGGAATGATCGAATAAAAAATAGCGAATATTATTATTTTCATCATTATATTCACAATATTTCTGATGTTATGATAGCCAGCATAGAGTCTTTGGGAATTCACTCTATCTACAAAAACTTGCAAAACGAGGTAGCTGTGGCACGAATATTCGTTGTAGCGACGCGACTCGCGCTTACTTGGCAAACGTCGCGTCGTCGCAATGCGATAGTCTGAGAGTAGCTGGTTCTTGGTCGCCTTGTGTACAAACTACGAAAAGTGATTAGCATAGTAAGGCTTAGCAAGGCCTAGGACCTAAACATTTAACTGTCTTTACGATAATCTTATGCATGAGTGTGGTAATTAAAATTAATTAAGCACTTGGGTATTTATGTTTACTTCCAACTCAGAACAAATTGACAGAATTAATTTCGTTATTACAAAATGGTTCATTATTATGGAAAATAAAAACTAACTGCGCATTGAGTTACTCTCTATTTTAAAGATTTCTTGCAGAATTATATTTCGAAAAATAAAAATCTCATGTTTGTTCATAAACTTTTTATCTCGAAAAATATGTAAAAAAAAGTTGTTTTCGTTCGTTAATTACTTGACAAATTAAACTTACAGCCTATTTGTGTCTGAGCCGGCTGAGCTATCTCTTTCGCAAATAATTGTATTTTGTAAAAGTTAAATGCGTGAATTATGATGCCTATGAGAGACATCCGTTTCATCATTACCACTGCTGAGCATAAGCCTCCCCTTCACCTAAATAAATTCACAAAAAAAAATTGGTCGCTTTATACGTAAATCGGTCTAAAGATATTTATAAGGATAAGGTCACAAAAACTTATATCTTGGCATCCTCTTGACCGATTTGCTCATCTTCGAAAATCTTGTTTAGAATTACTTTCCAAAACATTATAAAAACTGGTCAATGGCACCGCAGCAAACTTCCCCCTTTTTGGGGGAAATGCCCTTACAAACTAAAATTGCCGTCGACAAAAAAATACTATGAAGTAGTTTTTTTTATTTTTTTTTTATTTTACTCGTTGACGAGACGAGCAAGTCGCTCACCTGATGTTAAGCGTCACGCTTGCCCATAACAGAAGACCCCACCCAAGGCCACCCAGAATTTTGAACTTCAACAGTTCAAAAAACAGCACTGCGCTCGTCACCCTGAGATGTTAGATGTTAAATCTCTGTATGCCCCGTAATTACGCTGGAAACATAGCCCTTCAATCCGGAACACAGTAATGCTTGCACACTACTGCTTGGCGGTTGAATAACTGGCAAAGGTGTGGCACTTCCCCAGGCGGACTCTGCAAGAGAGCCCTACCACTACAAAAAAGTACAGTACTTAGTAAAGTATTACTAAGGTTTTACTATGAAAACTGACGTGGTTTTGATACATTTTGTTTTAATAAAACGGGAATACTCACGTTAAATTGAGTCGGTTATTCCGACAAGGCAGTGCAAGGCAAGACGAGGTCGCGCGGGTGTCTCGCTGAGCATTCCTTGATAAAGGTCACCGAATGTGATCGAAACTATAGTCGGAATAACCGACTCAATTTAACGCGTGTATTCCCGTTTTATTAAAACAAAATATTACTAAGGTTAAGCAAAAAATGTTGTGCTTGCGAGGTCTACTGTTCGCAGAACAACTTGGTTCTATTAGTTAAAAATAATGTAATGCCAACATAAAGTTTTTGTTGCACAAAGTGCAATTTACACCTCTAAGCTTGGCTTAAAGATACTCGTACATTACGTCAGCAGGGCTTTCTTCCGCCACTATTAGGATACCAGTTTGTATTTTCCAGGCAAGGTAGTAAATCTTTAAGTAATGTTTCAATCACGCGGTTCCACTCACGGAGCAGATACAAAGCGGAGAGGGCATCACAGAACTTCTTTCACAGCAATTCGTGACATCACACTTTGTGAAGTGTCGTTTATTCAAGTAGTAAAAAGCATGCGCACATAACCAATATGACGTCATCCTTTGTCTAATATGAAAATATGTCTACGGCATCCAGATTTAAGTATCTAGACTCTAGAGACTAGAGAATATGGTGATCAAAATTACATTGCGTCTCTACTCATTCTGCGCATTGCTCTCGGGAGAGGAGCGACGTGTGACGCCCGATCGCTATCACGGGTCGCCTTCAACAGAAATCGAAATGATGCTAAGTATAATTTTACGCACCATGAGTCGGTACCAGTTGGAATGAACGACGTAACTTAAATGTCACTACTCGATCGCGTTAACGTTGAACTATAACTTTTATGAAATAAGAACAGCGTCGTCTAGCGTCGTCTAGGCACTGATCTTAATTCATATAAATCATAGTTAACGTAAACGCGATCGAATAGGTAAACGCAATTTCAAACACTCGCAGTCGGCACTCTTGTTTCAACTGTAGTTACGTTGTAGTACTGCAGTTGTTTTCGCCACCTCTCCTTTATATTTTCTCCTTGGTTCCTATATTCAGCTCCATTATTGAGACGTCGTATAAATTATGAACAGCCGTGAGGCCCATTGTTCCTCGGAAACCTTTTAAGAAAACGTAAAATTGTGTGAAATATATTGTGCTCGCCGTTTGCCGCTGTAATTCTGAGAGTGGAAATGAAGGAAATAAAACTTACATTGAATTTTATATTTGTTTCCTAGATATCTATTTTAAGGGAATTGCAATTTCATTGCGCGATAAAATCCGGAACGAAAATCCGAATAGCCAGTGTCACCGACATAGCGTAACAGGGCTTGCAAGCTGTAATAGCAATGGGAAGGCCTCATCGCTAGAAAAAACCGATAACCGATGGGGAATAAGGTTTTTGAGTGGCGACCACGATCCGGGAACGCAGCGTAGGTAGGCCTCCCTGTAGTTGAACCGACAACATTGTAAAAGTCGCTGCGTGGTGTTATAAGGTAGGCCATTCAGCAGTGAACGACTTAGGGCTAATGATGATGATGGTTTGTTCGCTCTTATTCTACGCCAGGCAACAAAGCAACGGTACGACTGGACATAATCTCGGAGAGTGAGATTCTGAGAAAGAGTATACACAGGTGAAACCGTGGGGCGCAGCTAGTTAAAAATAAACATTATATACTTATATTACTATTAGTACCACGGTTAATTGAACATGGCGCATGCAACTGTGCCGAAATATCGGGAACTCAACAAAAATAATAACCGTGGTATATATCCCGTGAGCACTAATAGTAATGCTGTAAACCACCACGAAAGTCTATAACAGTGATTATATAGGTACTTATTTTCAAAGGTGTCCTCGAAATATACTACAACAATAGATTTAAAAAATCATAGTTTTGAATATCTTTGTCTATAACCATTGAATACTGAACCGAGGAAAGGAGACACTCAAACATAAATTAAACTCAAAATCCAGCTAGTAACTTTACCAAATCCCCGCATAAATAAAATACTTATGGATCGTTTAATTCAAGAGAAACCGGCGAAGTGAGTTACTGAACAGCGAGAAAGTTTTGATTCAAAGCTCAAAGCTTAATTTAAATAAAAATAAAATTAATTTAAATAATAAATTTCCTTTAAATCCTAATGAAATAGCTATTTCTATTTTGCATTGGCCAATTGAAATACTGCAGGGGCTCGCCTTTTAAATCGCTCGTATGATAATTCGCACGAAAATGTCATGCGAAATGACTATCACTCGCTAACACAACGAGCGGTTGAACCATTCGAACTTATTTTCTATCAATATCAAATCTTTCATTTCGCATTACGTTTTCGAGCGAAATCATACGAAAAATCGGAGCCCCAATATACCTTGTAGGCGGAATTTTAGTTGACATGTCGCTTCAGAAACAAGAGTTGAGATACGGCCGTGTTGCAAACTTAAGTGATACATTTATGATGTAGTTAATTGATTCAAGTAAGTAATTCTAATATCACGATTAATTTTATTTCAAAGTACTCCGATTATCCGATATGTTTGGGTATTTTTACTGGGGTTACTTAATAAACGTATGGCTGTGTACTCTCGCTCATGACGCCGTGGGGTGCCGTGCGGCGCGTGGAGAATGTCGGGCTCTGCCGCGAGTACCGCTACTTATCAAACAAAACGCGAATGAACACTTTAATACATTAGCATATATTTGATTTGTCTGCACGACGCGACCCTGCGCGCACCGCGCAATGCCCCAAACCCTCTTGAATTTTGTCTCTCGAAAAACTTTTCGCGAAAGGACGAGTTTATGCATCATGCAGCCACTCTTTGTGGCGATTCATGCGTCCCCAGCTTCCTAGACACTTTTTGAATGGCTTTTGTCGACCAAGTGAGGCTGTCTATCATCGCGCCAGAATCAAACTAAGGAGTTTTGTAAGCAGGGGTAACTAAATCATGTATTTCATATTTTGTACTCACTACGTTAAATAAGGAAATAACAATTAAAACTAAATGGCAGATGCCCAGATTACTAATCTCTCAATGGAAATATAGTTCTATTATATGATGTTTCGATGGCTACACAGTAATAGTTTATGTGGACACACTTGCACTTAGGTAAATTGACTAATCACAAGCAGAAGCACACTTGGATTGTTTGCGAGAATAAGCAATAATGGGGCGCGTTTTCTTATTTGAAAATACATTATTTAAAATAAAACCTATATTTATAACGAATCTCCAGAGGCTATTTCCGCTGTAATATAATATCGTGTATAGCAATAACAAACCTCAAAAATGTGATTTAAGAATATATTTAATTCCGCTTCGGTATTGTAAAAACGCTGGAAGAAGGTTCTTGAATGGCGACCACGAACCGGAAGACGCAGCGTAGCGTAGTAGTCCCTTACTACGACTAACGACATTGTGAAGATCGATGGCAACCGGTAGATGCAAGTAGCAAATTTTCGTTCTGTGGCGATCTAAGGGGGAGGCATATGTGCAGCAGTGATGATGATGATTGTAAAAATAGAACGAAGAATAAGGGATTCATAATTATTACTTAGTTGACCCCCACAGTGCTTTGTGGTTTATCCTTTAACTGTAATTGACCAAGGGAAGCGAAGGTCTCGAGAGTATACTGGGACAAACCGGCTTTTGTATGTATGTTTGTGTGTATATTTGTCCGATGATAACTTGCGAACCGTTAATCCTATCTTAATAAAATTTTGTAGGCAAGTAGTTCATTTTAATACAATTTTTAAGTTCAATTTTTAAGTTTGAGCTAAATCGGTCCAGGGGTTGTGAAGATATAGGGATCGCGAGGTCTCAGTTCGCCGCGAAACTACTAGTTTTATTTTGATTCAAATTTGATGATGAACGTCAGCAAAGAACTTAATTTATTTATTATGCACACGCCCTAACAACGTCCTTAGTGCCTTCCTGTCTATACACTCAAGTGCATGTACAATCATACTTTGGGTGGGCGTTTATAAGTGTTTTCTACTTCAAACATGTCATCTCACAGTTATGATATTTTTAATTAGAACATTTTACTTTGCTTCCGTATAATGAGTAGAGGTTTTTATCTTTGGTTTGATTGACATTTACTGTTGATAATTATAAAATGTTTACTTGAGTATATTATTATGAACTGATAATTATTGCTTATTATTATCATGTGTACCTAATTTATTGTTGATAACGCTGCAACAATATGCACTCTCTCACTCACACAATCAATCTGTATAATATTTATATAAAATAACAAGCCCTTTTCTAGAAATCAACGCACAGACCAAACCGTTTATGATAAAGACGTGAATTTTGAAACCAAAACTCCAGTAATTTATTTTTATTTTATTTATTTATTTCATTACAACTAGTTTTACAGGATAGCATCTAATACAATAGTGTATGTCAACATTTAAAATATATAAGAAATGATTAGTCCAGAATGTTAAATACATGCAATGTCAACTAAATTATACCATTATTATTATTATATTAAATTATTATTCAATCAATATTACTTATTATTATAGCACATCACAAACAATACCGCTTCACAAACAATGGTGAAGATAATGGTCTAGCTACTACTACAATTAGAACGGATATAACGAAATTCCAAATAAAAAAAAAATGGTAAAATTAAATTAAATTTGTTTATTGAGACAAAAAATTCCAAAGTTTTTATGGAAATAAAATCTTATTTCATACTGTCAAAAATAACCAATATGTAGTGTCTTTCCGCTGTAACGTCGCGTCCAGTACAATAGGACGTACTATTGTACTGGACGCGACGTTACAGCGGAAAGACACTACATATTGGTTATTTTTGACAGTTTGAAAATGAACTTCCGCAAAGTTACGCCTGAATCAATCAACTATCTTATTTCATGCTAAGCCAATGAAACTAGGTTTATGTACTAAGCATTAAAAAATTAAATATTAAAAATTAATTAAAATTAAAAATTAAGGCATGTCTCAGGATTTTTCAAAAATCAAACCCTAAAGATTGAAATTACTGTAGACTATGCGAGCGAAGCCGCACGGCAAGCTAGTAATTTAATATGCGCGCCAGAGTGAACAAACATCAGTTTGAAACTCGATGGCGTAATCAAAGTTAAATTAAATAATAATAAATAAATATTGTTGGACGTTTTTCACACAGCGCCATCTAGCCCCAAAATAAGCAAGCTACTATGGGAACCAGATAACTGATAGAATACATAAATACATCTTTTTTTTAGCATACATAGAAACACCCAGACAAAGAACAAACATCCATCAACAAACATCAAATCAAAGTATTATTATGTAGCAACGAAGAAGCCAGAAATGCTGAATGGTACAAAGTTTATCTTAGAACGCTGATCCTCGTGTACCTAGTCTTAATCGTACTCAGATTCTCGCAATTACTTACTTATCTAGTACTAACTCAGTCTGCTGATTTCGAACGCCGTCAAAGTACCTTAATATAAGTAATATGGTCAAAGCTCATACGCATTGATTATGAAGCGGGATTCCCTTGTATCCTTTGGACCCGCCGGAACCCATAAAATTGTGCCTAAACTGTATAGAGACGTAATCTGCGGGCTTATCCTCTAACTTTGAAACGTTCGTGATTCTGATTGCGAGAGCATGCCATCCCGCTCGAACCAACTTAATCGCACTATGCGCAGTCCCGCTCGCGCACTATCACTACCGCTTTCAGAGCTACGGGATAAGCCCGCTGATTTTATGTTGTTCGAAGGCACAAGAAACAAAAAACCTTTACACGCGTTTTTTCAACACAATGGCAAGAATTTACTACAAGTGGCCTAGTAAGTACATTTTTTTAGACATTTTTTCTTCTCATTATACCCGATTGCATTGGGGTGCAGCTGGGTTATGTGGCATTATACGCACTAAAACCTCTCCTGGTGGCTTGCCTTGATGCTCCTCCGGGATCCGCCTAGACGACGTCAGCCACTCGACGCTGTCGTCCTCTCCGAGCGTCACGTTCTCTTTTTAGGTGGATGGTTAGATCCCCACCTCTAATCACCCCCGAGCCCCCTTTTATTAGTCTTACTACCAGGCAGGGGATAACGATGCCCGCATCAGGGCAAGGGCGGCCTAGTACCTAGTTTTGGTTCTACGCACCAAAAGCACCCATTTCGAGCCAGAGATGTGAAAATATATTTCCATCTCTTTCTCTCCCGTTACGAACCACGCGCGCGATCCAATCCACAGATCGTTAGCACTGTGATGGCCGCAATATGCTATGTCTGGGATACTTGCATGGTCATAGAGTCATAGTAAGGACGAAGTGTCAAGTGTCAGTTATCAGTCACGCATGAAGCCTTGTGTATGTCATCGATACTGTAACTGGATCTTGGGAGATGAAGACAAGTATGGGAAGGAAGCTGAGTGTGGGTATTTGTAATTTTTTATGATTCCGTAACAAGCAATGATGTAACATAAAACATTGACACAGACGACCTGTTTGGCTAAATATTAAAACGTCTGCCTTATGAGATTCCGACCGGGCAGATGTTGGACTTATGAATTTAAATATCTGCTCTGGGTCTGGGTGCTAGTTGTCCGTGTTCTATGGCTTCCCCATCACAAGGAACCCTAGTGGGGTATGAAACGTTAATTTATTTAAACAAGGTGCTACTAAAAAAATGCAACAATATTTAAAGGTATGTATGTACTCATCATTATGAACAACTTTTACTGTGCGACTGTCTGTAATCTCGAAAAAAAAAACCGTTCCATAGAAATCGTATGGAACAGCAGGTTTTCTTTCGCGATTTTAAGGCTGGTCCCATAAGTAAATCATAATGTTATGTAGGTACATACATACGTTTAAATATAGTTGCACCTTTCAGTAACATCCTGTATATTACTAGCAGCGCCTGCAGTTTCACTCGCTATACCATAGGAATAGTATGTTTTAATCAAGGGTATAAGGTGCCAAATTTCATCCAAATCCGTTCAGCCGTTACGGAGTTGACTGGGAACAAAAACACATACTTACCACTCTTACGCACCACAAACTGTTTAATATATAATATCTGTAGTATGTACTATTGTTGAAAATAATAATTAGGTGCTATTTAAAATTCAGTTGCGATTTTTTTTTCAGAATAATATGCTCCATACTCATACGCTTATTCCCTTTACATATTGCATGCCTATTATTTTCGACTCAATAATCCTAGTGGGGATTAGGATTTCCTGCGACGGGTATGTCATGGAAGTCATACAAAGACACGGAAAACTAATTCTCAGACCTAGAGCAAATACTTACATATAATATATTTTTTAATTTATTCACAAATTTTACAATTTTTTCTCTAAAGTAAACTATATTATAATCTATAATAATAATAACAACCAATCCATAACAGAACATGAAACTCTCTTGGCCTAGGCCCGTGATTCCATATTATTCACCGAAGTGTCCTCAATGCTTCGAGATAAAAAACACATGCAATGATAATAATAATATTTTTATTACCAGAAAACTTACATTATACATTTATATGTTAACAGCGATCCCCTAACTAGGCGAGAATGCCTGTATTTTGAGGTTCAGAGCACGAGTTGTGTTAGAGAAGTTACACGAGTATGAATTTATCACAAGGGTTTTTTAAAGAAAAGGTTAGGTTACAATCAACAGGGTTAAGTATCTAAACTTAAATATACAAACTAAAACTACAAACAAAATTAAAATAAATACTTAAATAAATTAATCTAAAATATCTACAAATAAAAAACGTTTAGGTCTAAGAGTAAGGTGCCCAAAAACCTGGCGACATTACCCCGTTGAATTAACAAACTCACCCTTATGTTTTATTATGTATTTAAAATAGATTTATATTTAACCACATCCTGGTTGATGGTAAGGAATAAAGTGCTCTAGGATGGTGCACGGTAACCTATTTACATGGTTTTGAACCTGAGATCAGACGCGCTGCCACTTTGTATCATTGGTTTCCAGTTTCCGCAGCTTCCGAGTTTTGTTTCGTCATCTTCGAGAAAGTAAAATTGTATCTACGTCTAACTAAAAGATTAATTGCGATAGAGTCCAAGCGATTATATTGAGTTTCCAAGAAAAGCTGAAAACAAACTTTATCTTTTGCAATTAATAAAATGGGACCCAAAATTAGATTAAATCAATTGAAATTGGAAAGTTTTGGAACTCCGTCGGACCCATATCCATCATCAAAGTTTTTCCATTAAATCCGAATACGAAGTTTTTTCATAACAGAAGACACGTGTTACAAGACTGTGCTGTACAGACAGACGTACAGACAGACAAATGTAACCAAATCAATGCGGGAGGGCATTTTACGAGTACGAGAAGCGTGGGAAGGGAAGGGTGGTAAATCAGATTTTAGACATTTTTTTGCCTTTGGTCACATTTTAGTTATAGTAAAAGCGATGTAAATAAAAGGTACAATAAATAAATAAAAATAAATAATATAAATATTGGTGGACGCTTTTACACACAGCGCCATCTAACCCCAAACTAAGCAAGCTTGAAAGAAGGGAGGATTTTAATTTTAGAATTAACCAAAGACCAAATTGTATCCGGCAGCTATACTTGAACCCACACTTGAACCAAACTATGAATGGTTCTTACCGCTGTAATAAAATTATAGAAATTAGAATGAAAACATTCGCTGGAAACTTTACCTTTCAATCCGGATTACAGTAATGTTTGCAAACTACTGCTCGGCGGTTGAATAACTGGCAAAGACGTGGTACTTCCTCAGGCGGAAAGAAAAAGTAATTAGAATGAACGGATATCATTTTCCATTTTACTGCAGCTGTCAGAAGCATTCTTAGTTTGAATTCATTTAATGGCTCATTTATAAAAATATCCACTTCTTGAAACTTCCTTTCATTAATAAAATTATTATGAAAAAATAAACCGCCACGACAGTATAGAGAAACCGGCAAAAGATTGATTACTTATATTCAAACTGTTGCCGGTTTCCATCAAAAGTAGAGTACAATAACACAAACAAAAGCACATTTACGATGAGAATTTCAATCTACCGACAAATAACTTCAAATTGGAGCAAAACAATAAAAATGGCGACCAATTCACACGTACCAAGACCAGATGTAGGATATGATGTAATTAACTTGATTTATGCTCGGATAAGAACTTATTTCACGGTCTTGGCCGTCCTATTGTTGTTTTTTAGATGTTACTAACATATACGTATATGGTGAAGTCAAAGAGAAACGCTTGTGGTGGTTCGGCCTCATCCAAAGGCGCCCAGACGATCATAAAATATGGTGAACCTTGCGCTAGACTTGCCAATAACCACCCACCACCTGGTTAACGACCTCGTTAACGACGTTTCAAAAATATGTACCTATAAAGTGCTCAACTAATAGCTGATACGGAGACCGTGCTAAATGGAAAATGCGGACAAGGAAGGCCGACCCCAAGTAATGGGACCTGGCTTACAAGGAAGATGGTGAACTCACAGATAATAAATTCGCCAATAACTAAAACTTACGCTTGTCGAAGCTCCGTATTGCTTATTTAAAGAAATTTTTATTTTCATTCAAACTAAAAATTAATTAATTACGTAATTACGCTGGGAACATGAAACATTGCCCTTCAATCCGGAACTGCTTATGGCGTTTGAATAACCGGCAAAGGTGTGGTACTTCCCCAGGCGGAATCTGAAACATTGAGGAAAAAATTATGTTAACTTTTTTTGTTGACATTTCATGTTCTGACGTAATAATTATTATAATTGAATGTTATTAACATTGTATAACGCATTTAAATGATCATTGTATTCAATGAATAGCCTCTACTTAATTTGCATATACTATTGTATACAAAAGGTTATTATTTTTGACTTGTAGATGAATATTTAACAATAAATAATTTTGACTTTGACTTTGACTTAGATAGAAAAACTATTTATTGTTCACACCAAATTTTACATACATTTGAAAAAGAGGCTTAAAAAGTAGTGTAACAACTGGCGGCCTTATTGTTGAAAGCGATCAAGTTAAATAACTCAATGTTGTTAGCTCGTAATTTATACAGTTGTGAATTTCGGCAAGATCGGACGATTTATCACGTGTTATTTCAAATAATAAGTTTCAAAAATTCACCCTTGATTAGAACTTCAACCGGTTATTGTAACCGCAACCACAGAAAAAATAATAAAACCCACATCAAATACTTCTGGGATAATAGCAAAGTAAACATTGCAATTTTTTCCATAAATGGGTTACACTATCCAAACATATTTTACAATATCGTAACATCAAACTAAACAATGTTTTTACGACCCTGCAAAAAACTATAATATGTTTAATACGAGTATGCCTTATTACAACATCCAAAGTAAACATTTTTTTTTTTGCTATCCTGCTTTAGGACCAATTCAAACATGGCGCGATCGCTAGCCTACTCGCGACTACGAGTATCTTTTTAAATATGTAGGTTACATTAGCTCTGCAGGGCGCTGCGTCTTTTTATGAATTGCCCTTTACAAAGGCTGGTATTTGCACAGGACAGCCGGGCAGCGGGTATGAAAAGAAGTCGCCGGTTATAAGCAATAAGCTCTGCAGAACTGAATCAAAAAATCAAAAAATACAATAAAATTGTTGACCGTCTAGCAATATCGCTAATTTAATTAACACGGGAATGGCATAGGCAGATGATAGCATAAAAAAAGACGGTTATATGCTTTCGAGAGGAAAGGATAGAGAATGTTGCACAAAAAAATAAAATGCAGCATCAGTGCAGCCTTTGATCTGATTTAAACTCGAGTTAGTGCAGAAAATAAACAATCTGTAATTTCTTGATTTAGAACAAGAAGAACAAGCACACACTGTAGGTGACCTCAAAAATCAAGATCATTGCCGGGCATTGACTATCGATCGCAATACTAATTTAACCTTTGAAGACGATCATTGTATTGAATTGAATTTTAATATTATTCCAAAATCGTCTTCCAAACCGAGTTGGTGTACAATAGGGACATATGTGTACCAGGACTTCCAGGATGGCACAAACACGTTATGTTTGTTTGCGTGGAGTATGAAAGTAGGTTAACTGGCTGCTGCAGATGGGCTTGGGAAAATACAAATATTTGAGCAGGAGACGTTCTACCTCTGCAGATAAAAGCAATTGCAATGAGTGAATACTTACATTTTCAAACCCAGAGTCAAACAGAGGGGTTATAACTTTAACGTATATCTGTGTGTATCATTCCTGACCAACAGCCCCACTCCTAAACATCATAGCTCGCAAACGGATGGACCGATTATGATTTAGTTTCTTTTTTTTAACGTCACTCTACTGTTCTTAGCTATGATTTAAAAAAATTGTCTACCCGTTGGAAGATCGTCAGCCCTTTTCAAGTTGTGTCGGAGGGTTTTTGAACTCTTTAATTTGTGTAAAAGTAGTGAGGACAGTTTAAGTAATTTTTATTGACTGTTTAGAAGGAGTTATATAACTAATTGTAGGTATGTAATGTGTGTTTGCCTGTTTCCATGTAGCCTCCTTTATCCTAAACGTATTCACTGATATTGTAGTGCGAGTTGTTGTTGTGAGTAGAATCGCGTCACGTTCGTCTTCATAAATAGTATTCTTTATCAAAGGCTTGCAATATTATTATCTATTCTGTGTCATATACATTTTACTTGTTCACAAACATGATCCAATATTTTCCGAACTTCGCCTATTGACAAAATTCTTATCTATGATAGCCAATTTAAACTCTTTTGTACTCTTTATGCAGAATAAAAATGTTTTCAATTTAGTCTAGTCGAACCACCATGTGCATGACGTGGACTCTTGTAACTGGGTGTTGATGCCTATGTTTCATAGTGTGAAGGTAATGTGTAATTACTGTTGGGGATCCATATTGTGTTAATAAATAAAATAACAAAACGCAACCAAGTCATAAAATGAAAAACCAACAAACTGACATCTGCCAATCACCTTTATTACAACTCATCGACAAAGCCACCCTTCGACGTGGGGAAATTAAGCAAAGCCGAAAAACAAACAATCGTTGATTAAGTCGCCAGAACCAGTTTGCCGAATGATTAAACAAGCTGGAGCAGTGCTGCCAGATTTATGAAATGTATTCTATAGGTATCTCAGATGTCTGTCTAAATAAACTTCGAAAGAAAATGTATGAAAAATGTAGTTTCATTTGACGACTGATAGGGCTTGTATATAATAATATATATTAATACGCGCTATATTAATATAATATATATCGCTTGATAGGGCTATATATACAGCCCAAGAAGGAGGGTAGTGTTTTAGGGGTGCATTTTGAAATTGTAAGTATGTAATACATACTTTATTTTAACGAAGTGCGTTGAATTGCTTTTGGTGTCTGAAGTGTCATATATTGTGGCTACATTTTGTAGTAGTTTTTTTTTTTTTAATTATCCTACTTGTTCATTTATTTTGCTATCGAACACGTACGAACCAGGTACCTACTGATCTTATTCTTTTAAATAATTCAATTTGAATAACCCCTAATTTGTTTTATCGAATCGATAAAGAAATTAGTTAAATTTAATTAGTAAGTAGATTCATAAAATAACAATGTATTTATTGCTAGTTTTAACAATCAAATTGAAGATTGAATTGAGTCAACAATATTTTTCATACCAACTAATAATATGGAAGATATTTACTTGGTCACTTACCTTAAGTGATCAAGGAAATAAGTATGTATGGGAAAAACAACTTTTCTGACAGTTCGCTAAAACTTCCTTAAAAATAATTCCTAAATACTGCTTTTTTCCCCGAAATCGCGGAAAAGTAGCTATCTGGCAACACTACTAATATTCCAAATGATCAATGAAGGGGAAATTCGAAAATCTATTTTATTTCTTATCCTAGTGTCCGAACGCGAGGGGCGCTTGAATGGTCAGTTAATTGCCCCATAAATCAGACTCAACCCATTATGCTCAGTTCCTTTTTCATCCGAGAGATGGGGTCATGCAGATCACTCGTGCGCACTTTTGTTTACATTTTATATTATTCTAATAGCAATAAATTATAGCAACCAGTTAAAAAAAATTAAAGTTAAGTTGTAATGTCATCGTTTATTACTTGCTATTGAATTTCGGGCTGAATTTTCTTTGGTCTCGTGCTGTTAAATGGATCAAATCAGACCTATTGTTTACGAATGTTTGTATGGTCAACAGTTTAATATTTGTAGCGGCTTTTGTGATTGAAGAATTTGTAAATTGTTATTATTTGAGCATCAACTTGCAAAGACTTAATTTATTCAAACTCATATATCTCTGCATTATAAATCAAATTTAACTCGTCGCAACTTATGTATGTAGTGGTAGACCTCGTCTGCAAAAGGCCGTCTGGAGAAATACCACAATTTTTCCAGCTATTCAAACGCCAAGCAGTAGTGTGCAAGCATTACTGTGAATACAGACTGTGCATTACTGTGAAGGGCAATGTTTCCAGCGAATTACTGGGCATACAGAGATGTATAACATCTAATATTTCAGGGTGAAAAGCGCAGTGCGATGGCGCGCAGAGTTTAGAACTTTTGAAGTTCATAATTCGGGGAGGCATTGAACTCATATGGGCAAAATAATATTAGTAAAAGAAAGCAAAATGATTGCAAAATGTAGCCTATGTCACTCCGGATCCGGACGTAACGAGTAATCCAACGACACCTCACTCGTCGAAATCGGTCAAGCCGTTTAGGTTACAGGATATAGGAAGCAACATAGACAAACATAGTTACATATCCATTTTAATTTCACCCCAAAAACATTACCCTCCTTCTTGGGCATTCCGGTAAAAACTAGCAATGTGCGAGTGAGATAGCTTTTTACCCCTTATGACTAACAGTATAGATAATATATGAAACGAGAGCAATGGAAAAGGAAGGAAGAACAAAAAGTTTTCGCTCAACTTTTCTTTGAGCGACACCGTAACGAGCTCTATTGTAGAATACAGAGAGAGAATACTATGATAGATAGATAGAGAATAATATGTAGAGAGAATACTAGCCTTTATAAAGTTACAGAAAGTAAAAGGACGTTGATCGATGAGCTGTGAACAGACAACAGTCTGATGGATGTGAATCTTGTGAATAAAAGAAGCGTATTGGTACAAAATGGGGCACATTGAAGACGTTTCAGCCTGTAACTACGTTCAACTATGCCAAAATTTTATTTCGTTATTGAATTCTAATAAATACCTAGTCAGTCAAGGATTGAATGCAATGCAAAAGAAAAAACATTTTTTTCATTCTCGGCTTACGGTTTGTCCATTGTTATTAAAAACCTTTTAAACTTTAAAAACCTTTTTATAAGATTTAGCGGTTCTTTTGTTTTGTGAACATTCGGCGCCGCGAAGAAGCCCATGGGTTGACTTGTTGCAATTAATACTTTACTTACCTATTTTGTGCAGTAAAGTCAAAGATGACTGTCTAAATTACAAGATCCTTGGTCTAAATACATACTATTATTAATTTATTGTTATAGTAACATATTTTTGTAGGTGTAACGTTTTTTTTTTCTGTTACGTTTTGCCTCCACACGTTGTGTATTTAGCCATTAATAGCAAGTATTGTAATATTTCAAGTGATGTCAAATATTTCACAGTTTAAGTAAGTCTCAGTCATGTTCTAAGTCAAGCAAAGTAAGTCACGGTCAAGTCCACCGCGTCATGCCCCAGTAAAGTGGTGGACCTTACTAGAAGTTTCTATGGAGTTTTGGAAACAATACGAAGGGTCTCGTTTCACAACATTATAATATTCACCAACACTCGTGTACATCCACGAACACAGATAACAATCCACCATTTTTATAACACTCGATATAAAAATAATAGAATGACGAGGCATGACTTCTTCACATTCCCGTCCAAAAACTCAGATAACGTTTTGTACAAGAAACACTTTTTAATCAAAATGTTCTTAAAACGCCATCTGTCGAGGACCTTTGTCAACATGTTGATTTTTTACCTGCTCGAACGCTCGAAGAAACATACCTAGTAAAACACTTTATTTCTTTTCCGGCAGGCGGCAGCACGTGTCCGCGCCATGGAGCTCCACGACCACTGGAGGCACTCGCGCTCAACACGAATTGTTCGAGTTACTAGAACGCGTGCAATGTTCGCGGTTAGATGACCAGAGGGCAGTATTGCCGCCGTATTTCTCTCAGGTGCGTTTTTATTTCTTGTTTATACGAGTGCAATGCTCGCGGCTTGATGACCAGAGGGCAGTATTGCCGCCATATTTCTCTCAGGTGCATTTTTATTGCTTGTTAATAGCAACGCCATCTATGAAACTTTACGTAAGTTACTTTGCAAAGAGCGAAAACTTCATTTACTACCTGGCTATTTAGTTTGTCAGAAATAGGCTAGATGGCGCTTTCGAAGTATGTTGTAAGTTCAAACATAATGAGCTAGATGGCGATGCAAAACTCCCAAGTTACAGAAAAGGTTTGCTAGTTCTTGATACGGTTTCAGATTTAAAAAAATTACCTTCCCGTTTAGCACATAATAAAAGTCGAAATGTCAATATATATTTCAAATACTGGGCATGATTTAAGACAAAGCTTATTGGGCAGCAATACCCAGATACCCTACGATTCGTGGTCGCACGGCGTTGGTGACTGAACCTATCGCCATCTACTACCATCGCAATAAGGGTTTCGCAGTACGGGCCCAGATCATAAAAGGTTCTTCAGTCCTACAATGAAAATTAGCTTTATGTCTTCGCAAAATTTTCCTATCCAAGTCAAAAAGGGTCATTTAGGGTGCAGGTCTGTACTTATTTCAAGGGTCAGCAGACACCGAGTTCGTTACCTCTAGAAAATAATCGGCGGAAACCGCGGGTACGATGAAGCGATAAAGATAACTTAGGCCCAGTGTTGCATCCGGCCCGCTTCTATACCACCTGGGGTGGTAAACCAAGCGTGTCAAAGAAAGGCGCGAGCGTGACGGTACGAGTCGCACTTGGAATTTCATTGGTTATTTTGCTGTATAATGGTATGAAGAAAGGCTATGTTTTTGAAGATGCAGACATACTTTAGGTTTGACTTTGACCTAGGGGCTCCATTTTTTAATCGCTCGTTTGATAATTCGCACGAAAATATCAAGATTTTCTATCGATAAGAGCAAATTCGAATGGTTCAAACAACTAGTTGCGTTAGCGTGTGATATGATTATTTCAAAAAATGCGACTTTTCTTTTGGATTTCTTTTGAAAGTCAGTCATTTCGGATGCTGCGGCATCTCACACCTGTAGCTCGAACTACGGTGCAAATGTCATATCTACGAGCGATACAAAAATGGAGCATGTATGTCCTAAAACTGCGACTAGAATCATCATAGTAACAAAGGCAGCAGCGTCCTCTTAGTAAAAGGTGATTATTCTCCGATTTCCAAGCCACCCGCCAAGCGGATTATGGCAACCAACCTCCCAATATGGGGGAAGCTACGGTCAGCCAGTGGAAGTCTATAAAAAAAAAAAATATTGCTGTCACTCTGTTTCCTACTCGTGCGATAGAGAAAGTAAGTGGGTACCTACATTTTTTGATGAATAGCGTTTCAGGGGAAAACTGTAAATACCCTCTAAATAAACCTTTTTTTGTTTTTTTTTTTTTTTTTTTCTCTTTCCTCCTAAGAGAATTTTGGCGTCGCACGTCTTATGCAATTTTTGTTTGTTTTTTTTTGGTGTATTGTCTTGGATCACACTAATATTATAAATGCGAAAGTTTGTGTTTAAGTGTGTAAATATGTAAGTGTGTTTGTTCCCGTTCAACTCTGTAACAGATGAACGGATTTGGACGAAATTTGGTATGGAGGTAGGTTACTCCCTGGATTAACACATATACATAGATAATATCCTGAAAAATTTAACCGTTCCTGTAGAATAGCGGGTGAAACCGGGGGGCGCAGCTAGTAAATAATAATTTACACCGAGAGGTTTTTTTTTTAATTTTGTTGTCCTAAACTGCTATATAACTGCCTATAACTACGAAGATATTGCGATAATTCAAAAAAATCAAACCTATAAGCATACTTTTTCACGTCGAAGATAACATAAAAAAACTTGGTGGAAAACATAGTAGGCGGTATACTCTTATCGTAAATTACATTTGGAGTTTATAAGCAAAGCCATTTACAGGATTATAAGGAATGGGTATGCTAAGCCGAAAGGGGCTCATAGTACTCATGCGTGTGAACATCTTTTACTATGGGAACAACCCCAAAGTCGAGAAAAATAATCAGCTGTTCCGTACATTTGTCGAGTGTCATTGACATTTTTCTATGGAACAGCAGATTTTTTTTTCTCTAATTCAGTGTTGGTCCCATAGTAAAAGTTGTTCATAATGATGAGTACTACGAGTCTTTTTCGGTTTCCATACCCTTTCCTAACAGCCCTGTATTATTGCCATTACGAATTTATACATGGGCATAAATGAAACCTAGTGCAAGAGAGTTGAAAATTGCAGTTAAGACAACTACTTCAAGGAGTAGGAGAACCGTAAATGAACTCTAGGTCAATCTAATTGTGCCAATAATTGCCTGCATCAGATTTGTGACACATATTCATACTTGGATAAATTTAGACCATGACAGTCTACTCTGGATATACATTATCATAGGAGCTCTATAAGAAACAGTAAGTCTGAAGCTAAGTATTGAAACCTTTAGTTTCGCTGTATTAGTTCAAATATCTGGCCGTCTGTACGTATGTCACGGTGTTTTTATTTAGAGACCGTAAATACGAAATTAATGTGTAATTTGGCGCAGGTACAGATAATTAACTCTACCAGGTAAACTTAAAATGTTGTTCAAGAATCGATTAGGGGTAGCCATGCAGGCCCTGAAAATCAGGGAGATATTATGAACTATATATATCCCAGATTTTAACCGAGGGGAGAAAGCGACCGATTACCAACGAGGGTCAGTATGTATACCGCCGTCTTGTCCATACAAAAAGCGTAGTCTGATGTTATCCTCTAAATGTTATCCGATTTCCATGATTTTTTTGTATGTTATCTACACCGTGAAAAACTATGCTTGAATGTTTTTTTTTTTTTTTGCTGTGTCTCCGACCTTCGTTGTTATATGACAATTTTTTTTTTGCGTCGAAACTACCACGGTTTAAAGTAGTTGTTATTAGAATACCATAGACATTTAAAAAAAAAAAACAAAGCAGCGGCATACATTATGGTTTATCCAAGCTCCAAACAAAAGATTTTGTTAAGATTTTGGGTGCGATAACAGACTAGCCCCGAAACGCAAATTTTATCAAAAAGTTAGGAAAATACACTAACTTTTTCTATTGCACGCACGAGAAACAGAGCGACAGCAATACGATTTCAAATATTTAATGCGCCGAAACCTCGCAGAAGGACAATCTCTTAATACACACGAGTTTGGAATCGCACTTTCATCCGAGTGATAACATAATGCTTTATACTACACTTGCGAGGAAAATAAAAGACAAAACAAATTGAAAATTCAGTTAAATATTACAAAAGCAACCAAACCGTTCGCTCGTGATTTTTCTTTTAATAAATTTAGTGTTCAGAAAAAGCAAGTGGCCAGTATCATTTTGCGGACTTGGAGGTAAAAACTTTGTCTTTTGGCATTATAACAGACCTACAGATATAATCCGAAATTTAAAAATAAAAAGCCAGCTCGTTATCAATCGATTTTCATACACTTTTTTTTTTTTTCTTTCCTCCTAAGAGGATTTTGGCGTCGCACGTCTTATGCATTTGCCAGTGTCAAGTATACATATTATATATTCTCAACTTTTGTTAGATATTACCAAACAAGTCATAGTCACGATCAAAGGCGAGCAAAGTAAGTCACGGTCGAGTCCAAGTCATGCCCCAGTAAAGTGGTGAAAACTTTACTAGAGCTTTCTATGGACTTTTGGAAACAACACGAAAATTCACGTTTCACGACATTATACCATTCACCACCACTCGTGCATGTTAACGAACACTTAACGGGTAAAAATTCACCGTTTTTACACATTAACACTCCAAATAACACAAGTAATGGAAAATAATATAATGACGCGACATGATTTCTTCACGTTCCCCCCAAAACTCCCGAAATTATATTTCTTCGTGGGATGCGGAAAATCATGAAAAAAAAAAAAAAAAAATTACCGTAAAAAATTCACCGTTTTCACAATTAACACTCCAAATAACACAGGTTTTGGAAAATAATAAAATGACGCGACATTAATTCTTCATGTTCCCGCCAAAACTCTTTCATACACTTTTTTTGCCAACATATTTGTACGATAGAGATTCCCCGAAGATTTCCCGAGAAAGTGTAGTAAAACAAGTTTACATCGAGTGGGGTTGAAAAGGCATTTCATTTTTCGCTATCATAATTATCGTATTATATTTTCAACCATTGCCCATTTTTAAATTTTCGAGTCCAACGCTGCCTTTTTTTTGTAACATGAGTTGTTTATGGAATAATGTATTGAATTTAGTCTTTCTTTCTTTATTTAACGCTATTTCTGAATATCGGTACTTTTTGTTGGTTCATGATTTCGAAGTCGCGTTTCAACAATTCTGTAAATAGACTCGGTTTTTATTTGAAAATAGAATCGACTGAATCTATTTCAAGACTTCCTCTATCGGGTGTCGATTCAAAAAATCTGGTGAACGTTCGAACTTTATGTCTTAGTTTATTCAGCAAGGCTGTAACATTATTAGATAATAATTCGATTACATTTACTTCTGTGCAATCAAAAATCTAGTATTCATTTTCTACTATCTCGGGTATACCCTAAAAGTACTAGAACCGTCGGAGGACGGTCAGCAGCGTCCTCTTTGTAAACAGTGAGCGTTCTGTGATCCCCAAGCTGCTTGCTAAGCGTAGGAAATATAGCAACCCCTCCCCTAAGAGGATAGTCTTTACGCGAGGTTTCGATATTTGAAATTGTATAGCTATCGCTCTATTTCTCGTGCGTGCGATAGAGAGAGTTATTAAATTTTCCTAACTTTTTGATGAAATTTGCGTTTGCGTGGCTTGTATAAACCATAATCAATGAAAAATATTGCGAAAAAAAAAAACTTGTCACAGTCAAGGTGTAGATAAAATACAATAAAATCATCGAAATCTGATAACATTTAGGAGGAGATCAAACTACGCTTTTTGTATGGACAAGACGGCGGTATACTTTTTAGGCCTTTGTTCAGTGGTGGATATCTTCTGGCTGATGATGTTGACGATGATGAGAGGCCAGTCTCTTTCAATCATGGTGTTTCACACATAAAGTTACCACGTTGAGGCTTACCAATACTGATTCACAATGGATGACCTTCAATCTACTGGGTCAGTTTGCTCTACGCCTGAGTAATAGGAGAATCGTGAATACAAGTGTCGAAACCTTTACTATAATGTTGGATTGTAACCGTGATCAAGACTACTACTATACTCACTCGTACAGTGAAACAAAATTATCTGTACAGTTCAGTGAAGGAGCCACTGTTTTATTTCACCAGCAAAACTGATAGCACACCGCGCTTAAATATGGTTCCATATATGGCTACCTCTATAAATAACTTGGGCGCTCGGCTTTCGAAACGCTATTCTGGCATGTAGCGTGTGAATGTGAATTAAAATTTGTTTAATTGGACTTTGCTGACAGATTGACTAAGCGAAGACTTTGTACATCAATTTCAACGGAAGGCGAGGCAATCGGGACCATAGCGCCGACCGTACATTGTATACATACCTCACGTACGCACTAAGCACTCGAAGTGCTTAGTGCTTAGTCCATATTTTTATTTGCACAGCGAGGGTTTTGTACTCTTTACCGAATCTATGTTTCACTTACAAAAAGTGCATTAAGGTTCTTGTAAAGCTAGAGCTTGTAAACCTTCTAGGTAAGCATGCGCCATCTTAGACCACTTCATTGCTTAATATCAGGAAGAAACTGGTCAAACGCAAACTTATTATGAATTTAAACACAAGTACACTTAATAAAAAGCCTTTTTTTAAATATAAAAAGTACTGCCATCAAAGTAACTGACCATAAAAACCTGAAAGAACCAGTAAAATGTATTAAACTAATATCCAGAACTGCATTTAAAAAAATAGATCAAACATGCTTTGGCTAAGAATGATTGCTCAGTGCCAGATCAAGTAAAATCTAGATTCTACACCCTTCTCCTTACTAATCGAGCTAGTGTCGGAATATAATCATATTATATTTAGACTGCCCCAGTGGCTCAGTTGGTAGTGAACCTACCTTCTGTGTTTGGGGGCGTGGGTTCGATCCCCATCTAGGACAAACATTAATGTGATGAATATTTGTGTTTGTTCTGTCTGGGTGTTAATATCTATATAAGTATGTATTTAAAAAATATCTATGTACGTATATCAGTCTCTGGCAGCCATATTACAAGCTTTGCTTAGTTTGGGGTCAGATGACCGTGTGTGCAAAAATGTCCCAAATATTTATTTATTTATTATTTATTATTATCTTTGATTTTTATAATACTTTTTCGAAATTCGACTTTTTTAAAGAAAGAGAGATAGTGTGGTATAATTTGTGTTTTTCTCTCTCTAGCGAGTGATTGACTGAGGTATGGCAAGTGACCACAATAAAAAGAGAAATACCAATGTACTGCGTCTCTACTACGTAATACATAATAGCTGAATGGTCTAGTTAATCTTACCACACTACTAAAAAATGTTTTGGCATTCCTTTCCTACTCCAATCTGGAAAACATACGCTATTCAACTAAGAATGCGACTTTCACTGGAAAGTACACTCGTAAGTGCCAGACGTTCGTGAAAAATAAATGACCATAGCTCATTGTTCAGGGCAGACGCTGAACAAAAGCCTGTAGACGATTTGTAGACGCTTCATTGCGTATGAATGAAAGGGCTGAGGAGTTGCACTGAGGCTGGCTTTCGAATTTTTGGTACAACAACATCCATTGCGAAAATACACCAAGTACTTTTCACTTTCTCTATTTGCTTCTGAGAGGATAGTCCCTCCGCGAGGTTTAGGCGCATTCGATATCTGAAATTGTATAGCTGTCGCTCTGTTTCTCATGCGTGCTATAGCGAGATTTAGTGAGTTTTCCTAACTTTTTGATGAAATTAGCGTTTCGAGGATAGTCTGTTATCACCCCTAAATCTTAACAAAATCTTTTGTTTTTGGTATCAATGTCTTGGTTAAGCCATAATCTATGCCGCTATGTTTTGTTTTTTCATAAAATGTTTATAGTATTCCAATAACAGATACTTTTCTTCATCGTATTTTCGACGTAAGTGCCTTTGACAAAGAAGAAATTTAAAAAAAAAACTAGCATAGTTTTTCACGGTGTAGATAAATAACATTTTATAAAATCATCGAAACATATTATATATGATAATATAAGATGATAACATTTAGGGATGGGTATTCAGACTACGCTTTTTGTATGGACAAGACGGCGGTAAATTCTATTCTGATTTTATATTGGCATCGATATATTTAAGGACATTTGGAACAATTACTATTAAAAGAAAAACAATAAACTCGATCAAATTCTGAAATTAGGCGTGTATACTAGCGTGTACTCGTTCCTGATGGACCTCGTAGAGAATCCCTGAGGAACCGTACGTTGGCCTAGGTTAGATAAGAAATAGCATAATTTTACTTGTAATATTATAAAAACGTTCATATCGTTATTAGCAATTTAACGTAAGTATTTCCGTTTTATTAAAACAAAAAAAAATTATAAAACTTGATACTGGAGCCAAAACATAAGAGAGAAAATAAATATATTATACTACTTTATGACATCCAAAACATTAGGTAATAACAAAATTATAGTCGCAATATACTATTTTATGATTCATTTCTTTGGAGAAACCAATCATGAATGAAGTAGAATAACTTTGACCTCGCCATACCTAGTGCGGAGGACAGAATTTTATTATATCAATACTGTAAATTGAATAACACACCTATACTCCATCGCAATAATTCAATAAAAGCTTATTTAAGTTCCTTGGCCAATTTAATCCTGATCGGTTCAGCCGTTGTGGCCTCGTTCAGCCAAAAGCGACTATTGCTTACTATTACGACTATTAAGAGTTGCTTATTGCGATTATTGTTAGGCTCAGCCGACGACGCTGCGCGACCATACACAATACGGTTCGTGGTAACGCAGCATCATCGGCTGAAACTTATGAACCTTGCCGACTCAATTTAACGTGAGTATTCCTGTTTTATTAAACAAAATGTATCAAAACCACGTCAGTTTTCGTAGTAAAAAGTTTTACATTATAGGTAGGCTAACGTAAGCTAGCTATATACCATCATCATCATCCACAGCCTTCCTTATCCCACTGCTGTGTAAATGATTTGCAATCAAAAATGCACCGTGACGTAACGACGTGGTCGGGTTTTAGTTTTTCAACCTATATCTTGTTTCTCAATCATAGTGTTAACCAGTTTTGATTACCTAAAGTTTGTGTCAACCATAATTAATTCCAGGCTTGTTGTCAGTTCCAAATCGGACTTAGTTCTTTTTATCCTATTTTTATTAGGTGTTATTCTTATCATATTACATCTTAACTAAATGTGTCAATTCAATCACGACAGTAAATAATATTGTATGTCTCGAATAACATACTTTCGTCACCGATAACGGTTGACTGGCCTAACAAAGGTCTGTTATTATTTTTAATTTTTACACGAAATTATCGACAAATAGCTCGAAAACCAGTACCTCATCACTATCATTTTTGACTGACTTACGTTGCAGGACACCTATTCTCAAAAGGTGAGATTCAATCTAATCTCGAAAAAAATGTCGAACTTCGAGATTTCTAATTCTCAACGGTATCTTTCGAGATATTCACGATGGCTAGCGTTCGATATACATCGAGTGGTCGGACGCAACCGAGACGAGAGACGATCGAGATTGGAATCTCGAAACCGACATCAATTTGGAACTCCGAAGGGGTTAGGAGCCCTGGTCCCTTTTAACAAGTTCGTCCTAAAACTGCGACGTGCATCAGCAAGGTCTAAATAAAGGGTGATTCTTCTGAGCTCACCAAGCCGCATTCCATGCGCACTTGGATGCGGGGATTGGGATTATGCCCCAACTTGATGGGAGGCCTTCGTTCAGCAGTGTTCTTCCTTTGATTGATGATAATGAAGATTTTGTATATTTTTTAATGATTGTTTTAAGAGAACTTGCGTACTGTTGATCCGATATTTACAAAATTGTGTAAGCAAGTTCATGCAAATCTAACTTTTAAGTTGGAAGGATATAAGGGCCGCCAGATCATAGTTTAGGGCGAACAACTATAGTTTCATCTGAATACTGATGTCTATAATTCTAGTAATAGAAATTTATAATCTGTAATATGGCTGGAATGTGAATAAGTCATGTCGTGTCATAGTATTACTTTCCAAAACTAGTATAAGTGCATTTTTATTCATGTTCGTGAAACGTGACTTTTCGATTTTTTTCAAAACTCTAATTTCTTTGTAAAGTCTCCATCACTTTACTGGGGCATGACTTGGACTTGACCGTGACTCACTTTGCTTGACTTAGACTATGATTAAGACTTCTTTTTACTAAGAAATATTATGGTTCACTTGAAATATTACAAAATTTGACACTGGGTAAATACACAAAGTGAGATCCAAAATTTGAGAAAAGAAAAACATTGAGACTGGCAACAACAAATTCAAATGGCATTCCTACCACTAAGGCGTCTAGGTGTGAAGTGGTTTGTATTAGATCTGAACAATAAGCATCGACCTTCGATATATCTGCGGCATCGACGTAACTATAAAAACAAACAAATAATATTAAAAAGAAAAACAAAATACCCGACTGCAAGTGGTAGCCTACGTTACACAAGATGTAAGGGGGAATTTAACGACACCTCACTAGTAAAACTCTGTGAAACCGCTTAGGCTACAGGAAGTGATATGGGAACACACAGACATTCATAGGTATACTGTTATACCTACATAACTACTTACATACTTATACTAACATACACCCCAAGAACATTACCCGCCTTCGGGTAAAAAAACTCTTCCCCCGCTACTTCAATCTGTGAGTTAGTCTTTATGACTAGTAGTTCGCGCCGAACTGAGACCTCGCGAACCCTATATCTTCACAACCCATGAACCGATTCAGCTCATATTCGAACTTAAAAATTGTATTGAAATGAACTACTTTCCTACAAAATATCATGAAGATCGGATCAACGGTTCGCAAGTTATCATCGGATAAATATACACACAAACATACAAACATACATACAAATGCCGATTTATCCCAGTAAACTCTGAGACCTTCGCTTCGCTCGGTCAATTATTTTTATATCATTACTACGTTAAATAATCAATCCTGTTCATTGAAATATTCGAATAACACTCGCTTACAACCATTAAATCATTCATCTGGGTGCTGCGAATCGCATAATTAAAATGCATTGTAAAACATAAGTACTTACGTTTAGAAATTGCATTCGCGCAATAAAATTTTCATTTCACTTTCTGCTACTATCTTTGAGATTTATTACTGACATTTATGTTTATCTATCCGAAGGAATAAATTGTTTTATTCATAATAAATGTGGTACAATGACTTTGCCCCAACTAAGATATTACTAGTAGTTCGCGGCGAACTGAGACCTCGCGATCCCTTTATCTTCACAACCCCTGGACCGATTCAGCTCATATTCGAACCTAAAGATCGTATTGAAATGAACTACTTGCCTACAAAATTTTATGAAGATATGATCCACGGTTCGCAAGTTATCATTGGACAAATATACACACAAACATACATACAAAAGCCGATTTATCCCAGTAAACTCTGAGACCATCGCTTCGCTCGGTCAATTAAATTCACTTCTTCGTTCTTTTTTTTTCGATTTCAAATTAAAAGACTAATAAAACCGCGACACAATATCTGTCACACATAGGAAGTCCTATGTGTGACACTGCTTACGGTTTCATTTCTTGTTACCTCTGCATACAAATTAAACTGTACGATACTTATCTACTATTATTAATTGCCCAAAATGAATCAGAAAATTAAACTTTTAATGCCATTTACGTGTTACTGATGTTCTGTGGTTACGAAACAATGTATAAAACAGAGGAATGCTTTTGGAATGTGCCCGGCAGGTCACATTGCAGTTTGTGGTAATGTTTGCTAAGTGGACAAATTGTGTTGGCTGTATCAAATATTTAACTGTGCTTTGCGCAAAATGCAAGGCAAAACTTGACTTTAGGTGACCACTTACCATCAGGAAGCCCATCGCTTGTTTGCAACCAATTACATTAAAAAAAAAAAATGTTGTATTTTATTGCATCTTAAGGTTAAAGATAAGAATATAATCCTAACTAATATTATAAATACGAATGTAACTAGCGAGTTATCACGGCTAAATGGCTGAACGGATCAACCTGAATTTTTGCAACATATGCTGGTTTTTTTATTGGTCCACAGGAACGAAGTCGCCTAACTATATACCTAATTGCATGCATATTTTAATAACGATAGAGGATTGAACTGAAGTAAAAGAATGGAATGAATGAATGAATTTTAAATAATGTTTGATGTTGTAGCATTCTGACAAGCTTTTAAGCCTGATGATAGAAAACTATAAATCAGTGATGATCAAAAACTCTGCTATAAGTAGCTTAATGTCCTTGATTTGCGTTAAAGTTTCCTATTCTGTGTGATAATATGCGGAAAAAGATAAACTCGACCTTATCAAATCTTATCATACTGAACCTGGTGGCAATTGGGAAATAAAAAAGATTATATTGCTATTTGAGTTTCTATTTTAAATGCAACATCTCGTGTCGTTTGACACCAATAGCAGGCATGCGGTGTATATACGTTTATTTAAATAAATCGTTTAATAAGTGCCTTAATATCATATGCGTTTTTTATTTATTTTATTTTTAGGCTTGCGTTTGACGGCCATCACGTCTGACGTTTGAGTTTATATACGTTTACCAGTTATGTGCCGAAATATCATTCAAATGTATCTGCGAATCGCGAATATTGTTTGGCAATAACAACTCTATTTGCATAACATATCCGTCAAGGTGCTGTCCCGTATCGATGGTCATACGATGACGCCACATCCTTCACTCGTAAGGCATCGTCTTCCGTCCTTCGTAGGATGGCTTCTAGTTCTGTCTTGGTTTTGTAAAGTTTGAGGCTTGTTCGGGGCAAGCTCTCATTGGTTTCGGAAGCAGCTGGTCTGTAGCACCTGTACGGATCCCTTTGTTATGTCGAGGGTCCTGGCACAGAATAAATACAAGTTACAACGTGGTTAAGTTCCCTATCGGTCGAAGCCGGATGTTCCCACGTGAATTTGAAGTTTGGAGGGTTGGGAGTTTGAATTTCGGTTGCATTTAATGCGCTTTTACGGTTTTTGGGCCAAATTATATTTTTAAGTAAGTTTAGGTTTTGGCAAATTTGATAAATTTATGCAAAGTTGTGACATTTGTTTGACAAAACGGAGAGTTGTGGACGATTTATTTGTGAATGAAGAATTTTGGTACAAATCAAATTTTTGCAGTTATCGAAATCTAGTTCACGAACTGAGATCTAAACAAGATCTAAAGATGTTTTTTTATTGATTGCTTATAAATTGCTATAGCTCGTAATGTTTGATCTTGACATTTTATCTTGCCTCAGTTTCGTATTAAAACAATAGGAAATCGCACTAGAAACGTTTGAAAAGTTTTTTGTTGTCTTCTCCCAGTTGTTACATTCACCTGTCCTGCCTTTTATGAAGGTGTGTATATCTGCTTGTCCTTGTCTTTATCGAGCCGTTATCGCTTTGAAGAAAGAGACGGGGATTTCTCGGCGAGCCTCCGTCGGCAGAAAGCATGTGGCACGCGCCGCTCCATTCGGTTTCGGAACGTAAACCGTAGTGGACGTTGTGCTGTCTCCGATTTTCAAAATTGGAATAGTCGTGATTCGATCGTGTTTTGACAGCTCTCATACTATTGAAGTCACGAACTTTTGGCTAACTCGTGCTTCGGACTGATAATTAAATCTGGATTTACTGGAGTGTGAACCGTGCTTAAGTGAATTTAAATTTTAAAACAGTATGCATTTTCGAATGCGACAAGCGTGTTAAATGTCGTGAATAAATCAACTAAAGAAATAACCTACATCCAGGACGACAAAGACGTGCAAAGTGAAAGTTTAAACTGCACGCTGTTTGGAAATAAAAGTTTAGGAGAGTTTTCTCCAAGAAAATAATTGAAAAAGTTCCAGGCAATTTATGGGAAAGATCGCAGCTGTGACCCGAAAATAAAAATAAACGATTTACCGGAAGATTTATCTGATCTTTGAAGTCCGATATCTAAGGATGATTAATAGTGTAGTTACGATGCGAGGCGACCGCTGAGTTTATGAAGATTTGTGAACTTTTTTCTGTCTTTATGAGGGAAAGAAGGTCTCTGCCTATAAGTAGCGAAGTGGCGTTGAAGAGTGATAAGGATGGAACTGGGAAGTTGGCTGTGAACACTGTTCTATGTGGTGTGGTGGACGAATTCTCAAACGGCAGGACTGGGAGACGAGGGTCGTGGGTTCGTCACGCAGTGATGGGCGTGCTTAGGTGGAAGGACCTGACTGGAGTCAGGACTAGCACACCTACAGAACAGAAAGAGGTAAGCGATTAATGGGGTTCCTATTTAATCAGATAATTTAAACCCACTACCGGGTATAGAATTCATCTCATTCTCATGTGCGGATTGTGTGGCCTTCCGACTGACTTGACAATGTGCTCTGACTGGTTGAAGTATAAAAACCCATTGCTAGTATATATGCACTTAATAGCTATTCACAGACTATTTACAATTATTTACAACTATCTTCTGGGCTTTTGAGTTCTGACACTAAAACACTGCACTTTGATAGCTATTACAGAAAAAAAGTATACATCAGCCTCTAAAGGCTGATGGTGTCTATGTTATACCAACAAAAAAATATAATGATATTAATATACATTTATATATCTAATCGAAAATATCAACTTTTACTACATAGCAATATTAGCGTAGACAGTAAGTAATAAAAAAAAATGCCGAATAATTTCAAGATTCATCTTCTAATACTAACTCATTCCCATTGTCATATATAACACTTTCTTTACAATATTGGTGATAGTCTAGTATAATCAAATCTATAGTAATCAAATTCCAGCTTACTAAGTTTACTAGAACCATTGTTAGGTGTTGCGTCACTGACTGTGGTCACTGATGATCTTATCCTCGCTATGAGTAGGCTTGAAGCTAATGAATAGTATTTTAGCCAGCCACAAAACAATTTCGTTGACTTTTGACACGAATATCAGCTCATTTATAATTTTAGATTTACTTTTCAAATTGCTAATATCGTCACTACTATAATTAACAAATGAATACGTTATTCGATAAGCGTCGCTATTCTGAAATGTTGACTGTTTTGAAATATTAATTGATTTGTTATTGACATAGTCATTATTTTATGTTATTGCCATATAATTGTAATCTTTTGTTTTCTGTAGGTATAGTTTAAGGTCTTAAAACTACTAAATGTGAATCTAAAATATCAAGGCTCTTCACATAATTCGTCGTAGCCAGCCATTGAAAATTGAGCGTTATTCCGCCTAAATACTATGACAAATTTAAAGCGAATTATCTTTAAGCATTTAAATGCACCCTAATGTAGCCGAATTACACTCTTACTAACCTTACGTAACTATAATCTTTATTTCTTTCTTTCTCTTCTTTCGTTTTTTAACTTTCCATCCTTAGGTTCCTTATTCTTTCGTCTTCTTAACATTGAAGATAATAGATAAATCTGATTGAGTCAATTAATATTATATTAAGTGTAGAGATAGAGATGTCATTGTATTTTGCATTAGATAATTACAATTACAATAATTACGTATTCTGATGATATCAGACCTAGAACAAACAGACTAAATTATGCTTATCATTGAGGTGACAGCTGCGCGTCTCCTAAACCTGTTCTTCAACATATGAATCATGTTGTTATGTAAATAAATGACGAATGGTGAAAATCATTCGGTCTGGGTCAAGTCCGTAACGTCTGCCAAATGACGATCGGTATTTTTTTTAACGATTTTATTATTATTATTATATTTATTTTGTTTCACTGCTGTCTGACTGACAATTGAATCTTGTAATCGAATTTTTAACTCGCATCCGATAATTCGAATTTGCTGAAATTTTCAACCCATGATATAAAGCCCATGATAATGTAAATTGCAATTTTAATTGTGAAATTCCAACATAAAGGCCAATAAGAAGGTACTAGTGATTTAGCAAAGATAACTTGGTGTTATAAATGATTTGATTTGGTTTGATACATAGCGAACCAATCTACTAAAGCGAACTAAAGCAATGAGTTTTTATCATCCAGGATATGGATGATAAAAACTCTTTGCTTCTTTTAGAGGAATGTTTCTAAATTTTTAGCAATGTTTTTTAAAGTATCGCCAGTAACTATTTTTATAGTAATTGGAAATACCTTTTTACCTGGAGTTTTATACTAAAATTCAGCAATAATAATAGAAAAACAACGACGCAATAAAAACAACATTGCCTTTAAGTACAGAAACATTGTAGTGTAAGTAGCAATTTTCTTTTATGAGCAGAATAAAAATTGTTTTATCCGTTGGAAAGTATTATTAGACTTCTCATTCCCTGAAGTAAAATAAGATTGTTAGCTAAATGTAACGACTTATCGGTAAATTAACAAAACTAGAATAGTGATTAAAGAAGTCAATTACAAAAATAATAATAACAATAATAATGAATGTAAATATGATGAATGAATGTTTTAAAAAATGAAGGACTTCCATTTAAATTTTCCATCTCTTACTTAACCCCATAGGGGATGTATTTTCGAAATTCCTTTTCTTAGGTGCTTACCTATGTTAATTTATGTGGAATACGTGAAATGGATGAATGAATGAACAGACCCATTGATTTGGGCAGTGCGTTGTCTGTCAGTCAGTTGTTGGATTTCTTAAGGCAGACCATTTGGCATCTTACACAGCCGATTAAAGATGGTCGCGCCATTGCTCTGCAGAGGTCGAAGCTCGCGTTTTTCGAACGCGCGCTTTATGGTAAGGTTATTTTATAATCATACCAATTTCGAACAAAGCGCGCTTCGAGCTGTAAGCCGCAAAATAGTAAACATCTACAGAATTGTTAATAATTATTAACAATTCTATAGATGTTTACATTATCATGAGAGTATTTAGGACTGCACTTTTTTATATGAAAACAAAAGAAAAAATGGTTCGGCAAAGCGCAACATAAAAAGATATTTCCTTTCCTCCTACTAATCGGAACATCACTCGGAAGACCGATAACTCTCACGTTGATGTTAACTCTGATACGCTCAATTCTCCACATTACTCTACTCCTATGCTTGCTTCTTTCACGTGCATAGTAACGTGCTGGTAACATTATCAATTTTTGCGGTCTCCTCAAGTCGTTCTGTGTTCTATTTGCAGTTAGAATATTCATTAAGTACTTACGTAATCGCAGCGTTCGGGAAATTGCGTGATATCTTCTCGTCCAAAATCCCGCAGTGTCGGAAGACAAGGGTCTTCAACCAGCGCGTGTTTCCAGTTATTACATATGGAACTCAGTGGTGGTCCTTATCAGCCGGCCTTTTGTAAAACTCAGTCACACAGTGGGCAATGGAGAGAGCTATGCTCGGATTTCCTTTGCGCAATAAAATCCGGAACGAGGTGATTCGCCGAAGAACCATAGTCACCAATGTAGCTTTCAGCTGAAGCGGCAATGGGCAGGCCACATCGCTCTAAAACTGATAAGCGATGGGGAAGAAAGGTTCTTGAGTGTCGACCACAAACTGGAAGACGCAGCACATGTAGGCTTCCCGTACGTTCTGCCGTTCAGTGTGTCTCTAAAGGGAAGCCTTATGTTCAGCAGTGGACGTCTTCAGGCTGTTAATGATGGTGATGACCAACGTAATAATAAAACATGACTATTAGTTTTAATTGTATTCAAAATCTCAAAAGTAGTTCAAAATTTAATAGTATCCAAATTGTTTTCATCGTTGAGTTTTGAGTCAAAGAAAAAACTCAAACAATGTAATAAGTGATTTGTTTCGTCTCCGTGCCAAAACTGATTTCTACCAGCCTGAGTGACCCAGTATTGAAATGACATCTCCAAAAATTAAAATATATATTTATATATATATATATAACGGAATCAGGGAATCAGGAATGTAAATATGTATTAATATATTTATATATATAATTTAAACCCTGTCACTTCCAAAAAACATTTCTCTTCAATCTGAAATAGTCATGACTGCACACGGTTGAATAACTGCCAAAGACAAGATACTGAACTCTACAAAGTTTTACCACTAGAAAAACGTCATAGTTGAATGAGAATTAATCACCTGCCACATTAATCTAAAACACTTCTCCAAGTTATTTAAAAACGAGCTCAGTACCGCATCTGAAGAAGGCCGTGATAACAATCGCGTGCCGACTTAACGCATACCTCCCGGATATTTCTCACTCCAATTACTCTCACTGAGGATGTTGCTAGGGTTGCCACAAAGAGAAAGTACTTAACTATTTTATTATAATCGTCGGCTGGAAGACGTCCACTGCAGAACAAAAGCCTCCCGCTAAAAGGAGAGAAGGTTGCCATAATTCCAACACCTGGCAGGCACCTTGAGAATCGCGGAACGCTCACCGTTTAATAAGAGGACGCTGCTGCCCGTGCTCCGGTGGTTTTTGTCGCAGTTTTAGGACATAACCGTGTTCAATTACCTATTTAACAACGCAAAAGCGATTTTAAACTACCACGTCAGTTGACAGTTGCTTATTTTTTAGAAACTTTCAGTCCGACTACTTTTTCACTAAACAAAGTTATGAGGTCTCATAAAATTTATTAAAAACAAAGTTGTGATTTTTACCTCATGATTTATTTTTACTTAGGGTTTATTTCAATTTATTTACTATTTAATGACCTAAAGTTCATTTCGTAATTGCATGTTTTTAATAATGATAGTATTATACTTAACTTTTACTAGCCAGCTAACGAACTGTTTCTTAACAGTAAAAAACATTGAATATTATAAAAACATTTACCGCAGATGTCACGTACCTACCGTAAACTATTCTACACAGAACAAGTTTTTGCACACATCCATGAAATTATAAAAACGTCACGTTTTACGTAATGATCAAATAAGTACCTCATGTATTTGTGTTATGAAAATTAAAAAGAAATCTATTAATCATTGTACCATTTTCTTGCCTATTATTTCCTTACCATATATAAGTTTAATAATTAATTCAGTTAAATAGGACTTAAAATTACATAGCAATAATAAACAAAATAAACTAATCTAAAAGAAAGCTATCAGTGGGAATTGTTCCCAAAATGATGGCCCCATTAAAATGAGGCAGGTGCTGCCTCTACGTTTTGTGAAAATAAACAGTACTAGCATAAAATATGATAACTCAATTCCTCTATTTCGTAGTTGTATTAAAGGGTTTTGTTTTATCATATCAATATTATTCATGAAGTAATCAAATGTGACGATGACAGATAAAAGCGCATGAATGATCCGGGAAATGATAACAATAAATACTTTCTTTTTTTGTGTTGATTATTCTGAAGTGATATTTGAAATCGATATATGCACAACCGATTGCCTAAATTCAATTTGTGTGGAGCCACATTTAAGAAAATAAAATGTAGGGTAGATTGAATTTGATAATAAATAAAAGAGTAAAACTTGACATACCTACTTGTTATATTTTAACAACTATCACAATTTTTTTATGAAGTATTGCAAGCTGTCCGGCAAAAAGACGTAGTGTCTACTGACTTATTATTTGGTGATTTCAATGCACAGGAGAGTGAAACGAGGCATTTATACCAACATACGTGCGGTCTTTTTTTTTAATACTCAATACTCAATTCATTTATTGCAAACATTATGTGGATTACATGCAGATCTTAACTAGCATATTTTAAATAGGTAAATCATAATGACCCTGATTGGGTATGGCAATATCGTGCGGAGCGGGTCAATCTATTCCATAATTGTCTCTCAAAAATTCGTCTAGGGTATAGTAGGATTTTGCGAGTAATTTTTTAGCTTTAGCTTGCCCGTTACTGTCAAACTGCTTTTAAAACAACCCATTACACGGTTGATTTTCGAAAATCATGAGACATGCCTTTTCTTATTTTTATGCTTAGTACACAAAGAGATTTTTATTGACTAGCATTTTTTTTTATTTCGATCCAAAATTTGGGGGGTCCGTTTTACCCATTTATACATAGGTGCAATTTCGCAAAATCCGTTCTTACTGTTCATATAGACCATTTCAGGAGTATTGGGTTCAAATTTCACGTCTCTATCATAAGCTAAGCATTTCCTAGAAATGGGTAGATGTCTGAAGGGACATATTGTATCTATGCTTGAGAATGTAACATCAACATTTGTGTAACTTTAGTTGGAAGACCGAAAATTAGGATAAAAACATTTGAAAAAAACAAAAAAATACTTCTAATATGTTTGTATGGGATATCTTTTATTGTAAACAAACGAAACGATTTTCTTATCGCATAGTTAATACGCCGTCAGGAAGACAAATCGCGTGTCAACCCTGGCATTATTACCATAGACGTGACGGGATGGGACACATTCGAGATGAAATTATATTAGCACAAGGGATTGTGGCAAAATCCTTTCGCTATCTTCATATCGCATATTATGTGGAGTGTTTGTGTACACTGTAGTTGTTCGCTGCGACTTGTTCATTAGATTTCCCCCAACATTTACTAGATTTTATTTGGGAGAAAAGGAATCGTAGGTCCTTCCTTAAGATGCACACTGCCCCATTGTGTAATTTTATCACAGTCGGTGCGTAGGTTTAGTCACGAAAAAGTAACAAACAGACAGAGAAGTACAATTACTTTTACGTTTCTAATTTTAGAATTTTAATAATTAGGCTTTTTTACGGAAAAAATAGATGGCGCTGTGTCTGAAATACATAGGTAGGAATATTACGTGTATTTAGCAAATATCAAGTTGAAAAATATTTCGGGTTATTGATAATTAGCTAACAACCTCTCGTAGGCAGATTCCCTACATCATATCTAACAACTTTTATTCCATGACTTTTAATAATAAGTATTTTTCTTTCTCCTAAAATGAAAACGAAAACGTTTTAATTGGGGCTCCAAATGACAAGAACATGACGGATTCAAATAACAAAGTAACAAAAAAAAAATGAAAATAAAAATGCTCGTCTGAACCTACTAAGGAGCTGACACTTGCACTAAAAATCCAAGTATTTTTTTTTCCACACAAAGTTTAAAAAACATTTTGTTGAATTTGTATAGTTGTGCAAAAGTCATAGAACACTAGTTTTAGGTAAGATATAGGGATGTAATGAAACTGCTCTAATAACAACTCATTCGGGTCATAAACGGCTTAAAACTCACAAAACAGTAACCTAAATCTTTGCAAAGCCAAAACGCTAAAACAACCAAATCGTGTAACTTTGCTTTAATCCGCGCAACATTAATTAAGTAGCCCTAATTACTGTTTGGTGATTCAAGCTAATCCAGTCTTGACCCTAATCGGCCTTTGCTCCTGTCAAAAGTTTAAATCACTGACCTGCTCCACTTTCATTGCGCTGGCACGACTGCATTATGACTGCATTAAATTTTAGTAACGCGGTCGGGAGCTGCAATGGCTTTGGTGCCAATTCTGCAGTCAAAGTTCGTAGAGCTTAGTTTTCGGGCTGAGTGACTCTTTAGATGTGCTGTATGGTCGTACTTTATTACCTCAATTAGATTGCGCGCGGTTTCAATGGTTACCATCGAAAAAAGTCTTCCGTATAGCAAGGAAAATGTACACGAGAAGAATGCCAATCTCATACAAAAAAGTGTACCTGCAAAAAAGCAGCATAAAACTAGATGGCGCTTACGTATTTAGTCAGCTAAACCGTTGTAAAAGCCGGAGACAAAAATATGGTTAATATAGAAACATAGTATCAGTATATTATTATTTTGTCCGCCATTTAAAGTTTGGCTCAAATTAGATTGCAATATACGACGTAAAAAATATGTTTCTAAAAATAATGTTTGAAAACAACGCCATCTCTGGAGAATATAGCGTGTTTTGCAGATTAAATATAAAATTAATAATTTTACTGAGATTAACGCAAAAATCTTCACAACAGGTGACGTTTTTTTCTTCGTTTCTCCGTGTTGACTTTGGTTTCTATTCCGAGTCAAGCAGAAATTGTGACGACCATGTCGCAGTTTGAAGCACTAGCAACATCTTAAGTCCTTGTGAGTATCAAAATAGAGTTATGTATCTTTCTATGGACTTTGGCATTCTGCTTTATATAATTTATCTGTGTTTATAGTAAGCAGTTAGCGTCCACTGTGGATATCTGACCCGTACTTTGCCGATCTTCTAAAGCCACTATTCATCCCTTTTGAAGAGGCTCTTTTTGTATCTTCTCTGATATCCTTAACGTGTCCATGGAAGTGTTAGAAAGAAAAAAACATATGTTGGGCTTTGCCGTAGTTTTAAATAACGTGCTATATATTCTGCCTGTGTCCGTTTTAAGTTACAGACCTCAAATTATAATAATATAACGTAAAAAAATTTGGCCCAACACCGATATTAAATTAAAAATCTATAAAATAATATCTATCTGGGTGGCATAATAGAAAGGTTTTTTTTTTCTGACTACCATGAAGGAACCACTGTATAGAGAGTAGAGTACAAAATATAACATTTGTTTCCAGCTTCTACGTGGGACGAGGTTCTAAGTTTTCTATGTCTCATTATCAGCCAGAAGACGTCCACTGCTGCACATAGGCCTCCCTCTTAAGCCGCCACACCGACCGAAAGCGTGCACCGGCCGACGCGACTTTCACAAAGTCATCGGTTCACCTAGTGGGAGGCCTGTCTACGCTTCGTCTTCCGGCTCGTGGTCGCCACTCAAGAACTTTTCATTCCCGTCGGTTATCGGTTTATAACCTACGTACCTTCCTACCTATGTCAATCTAGACATAGGTCTACATTGACTATCTATGTAATCGCAGACGTTACGTGTCCAATAGCCCGCAGTTCCGATCCGCAAGAGCTGTCACCCTGCAACTTGGCACATTGACAAGTATTTCACAGCATTTGTCCGGCGTTGTCAACTCGGTCACTGACTCGGCATGCTCATCGCGTTCATGACTAGGAGGAAATCGGTTTTGAGAGCAAAGCTGTTAGGCTAAACGGAGCGTAGTTACACTAGTTACGTTTGGCATAAATCCGGTGAATTTATTGTTGTGTTGCTTGCATTTGGCATACTTACACAATGTTGTAAGCGGTTGTAAGTATGCTAAGCTGAAAAGAGTTAAATGCTGTATATAAAGAACTCGGTTATCAGACGTGTTTTCTATACTACAAACGGAGTACAACGTTAAAAAATCGCTTTACAACTAGAACAAAACTGAAGTCGCCAAAAAAATACATTTTAAGACGCGGTCTGAACATGATTTGAAAAGAGTTTTGCACCCGCTCAAAGCTCTTGCTTTAATTCTCGGTTTAAAGTTGAAAATCGAACATAATACTCGGTGAGAAAACGGGAAATTGTAGTTTTTTTTTCTTTTTTTGTCGATTACTTATCTGAAATAAATATCAAATAAAAATACTAGGTAGTTCCCCGTATAAAGCCATACCGCGTTTGATTTGTAAAAGAAAATTTGTTGTAACCGCTGAAAATTCAGAGCATTTCATTTCAGAAGTTTTTTTTTGCGGGATAATGAATTTTTGTTTTGAAATATAGACATATTTTCGAAATTTTATTCGGTTAAATGTATTTTCAGTTTAATTTTGTACCAGTATTTTTTTTGCACGTAATTGTCTAATCTCGTCACTCAGAACTAGGCGTTAAAAATACAATGTGATGTTGTTTTTGTGATTAGACCGCGCCTTAAAGACAAAAATAATGTCATTCATACTCGCGAAACGTAATAGTATGGAATAGTTGATATTTTTTTCTGATTCAGTGACCTGTTTTTTTTTTTGGATCCTGTAGTAAACATTGTTCATAATGATGACTACGACAAGCTCTTTTAGGCTTAGTAAAGCTTCGTGTAACCATGGTTTAAGCACTTTTGCGCATCAAACTTTCTACTTATTTCCTTCTTTGTTTTACTAAAGTATTGGTAGTATTACTAAAGTAAAATACTTTGGTCGAAGCTTATATCTATACATATATATAAAAGAAAAAGATCTTTTCTAGGAATCAACGCACAAACCAAACAACTTATGATAGAGACGTCAAATTTGAACCCAATACTCCTCAAATGGTCTAGCTCTAGGTGAATAATAAAAACGGATTTTGCGAAATTCTACCTCTAAAACGGTAAAATGGAAACCCCAAAAAAAAAAAGTTCTCCATTATTGCACAACCCCGTCTTTTACATCTTCTATGATACTCTCCATCCCAATTGCCTGGAAGAGATCGCTTTCAGCGATAAGGCCTCCAGTTATTACACTAGTTTAATGATATTTTTTCCGTCCTAGGTATGTACAATCAGGTGTGAACAATAAAATGTTTATCTATCTATCAACGTTTTTATGGAAATAAAATGTAGCCAATGAAACTCGGTTTATGTAATGAGTATAAAAAATAAAGAAAGTCATGTCTCAGGGTTTTGCGAAAATTAACCCCCTATAGATGTGAAATGGGGTGTTTCATTTATTGTAGCATATACAAAAAATACAAAATACAAAATTCTTTATTTTGGAACAAAAACTTAGTGAATAATGCAAATAGAACGAGCGAAGCCTGCGGGTAAGCTTGTATTACGTCAATTATGTTGTGTGCGTATTAAAATTACTTATTAATTGTAATCATAGAGAAAATACTAAGCGCCTAGGCTCGAGTCGGCGGTCCTGTGTCGAATTGGTAGGTTTGTGTGCTGCGACCATAATATTTGCTTTTTTACAGACTGCCGAAGAAAGGTAATATTTTTAAGTGTATGTATGTTTGTGAGGCTGTCTCCGGACTCCGTCATTCAGTCTGTTATACGTTACATTTAGAATCGAAATCTTCCCCTTTAAAAAAAAACTTGTAATGTTATTAATATTACAAGTTTTTTTTTTAAAGTATTTTATTTATAGTAAGGGATCCTACTATAAATATGTCAACCTCAAAGTCTAAGAAAACGTGAATAAAAAAAAGTTTTTTGGAAACTATATTTCGTTCTTGCGCTCATTAATGTTACTAAATTGCTTTTAAAACACAAAGATACATTGTTTCTTTTCAAACATTTTATTATCATCTTCACACCGCGCTTAATGTGCTGAAAGAAACAGCCAATTAACACAACAACATCGCGCGGTCACACAAAACCATTTTATTATTTCTATGGACGGCTGAAGTTTATATTTCCTCAATAACTTTGTAATTGGGGCTTTCCACGGACATTTTGAAAGCATTTCCCGAACGTAAATAGACGAGGATGTAGAATAGACAAATATTGCACCATTCTTTTGTGGAAGTATTCCTGTGATGTGTTTTAAAGCTTTTAAAATCACTTACGTAACAATGTTCTGAGAGGAGTGAATTATAAGGTTCATTCATTTTACAGTAGGGTTAAGATAATTACAAAGGAGAAACGCTATCAATTAAGCAAGGATGCTCGTTAACAAATCCGTGGGTTGTATACTGAAACAAATGAAGAAAAACTGCAGAAAAAATAATTGGTTGGTGCCGTCAACATGGCTATTATTATTACCTAAGTCCTGGCTTTTAGTACTAAATCATAAGGCCCAATAATTTCCCATCTAAGTTTAGGAACTTCGTAATGGATTCTTCGGAAAGTATTTCAAGTTTTGCCGAGTCAGTGTCTCATACATCTCTCAGTCTCTCACGTGTAGTCGATCAAGCGTGACACTGAGAAAGAATGGCACAGAGACATAACTTGGGACAAACGGTTTACATACGTCCACATAGAAAATAAATAATTTGTAGGTTTATTAAATGTTAACCCTACATGTTAAAATCATTTTCTTATTTCAATATAATTAGGTAAGTATTATTCTCCCTTTGTATGATATTCTGCACTAGTGCTTTCTGGATACAAGGGCTAAGTATAGTTTTGATCAAAAGATAAAACGCTAAGAGGGCAAGTGTGCATTATTCTATTAATGAATTGGTTCTAACGTTACACACGAATTCCAGGAGAATATAAACATAATTAGCTAATTTGTCACTTCAAAACCGCAGGACAGCGAGATGAATTGCGTGAGAGCGAGATGAATTACGTGAGAGCGAGACGGCATCATTTTAGTCTGTTAAGTAATAAAGTTTTAAATAGTAATAGTAGTAGTTCAATAGTAGGTTTACTGTAGAATAATATATTTTCACCTATTGATTCTTACATCAACAGGACTTGCCCCAAACTAGACCCGCGAGACTATTTAAAAAATTTAATTATTTTCTTTTGTCAAAATATGTCAATATGTTTTCTCCCAAATTGAAAAGTGCTTTTAATTTGGGGGAACTACTTGGGAATTACTTGGACTATAATATTATCATGCGGAAATACTTGGTAATATTAACCTCACATATTGCAACAGCGTTTTTTTTAAATTCATTTTCGATCCTGTGTATTGCTCTGAGTTGTACATCTATTATATAAATATTTTGTGCGATATCATGAAGTTCACAAAAAGGTTAACGCTCTGGCATAAAAACTTAGCGATAGTATTGACAGAAATGATGAATGTTCCCGACTTGACGACACGCTTTATGTGAAATAAATAGAACGTTTCATTTCGATCGGATTTCTTATTGACCGTGTCGACCATTACCCCAGAATCCTAATATTGGTACTATACTACGTATCACGAAACATAGCTATTACTAATTTAATTAATTAATTATTATTATTAAAAAAAAATAACTAATTAAATATAAACACATGTTACTTACCGCGGGCCCGTACCAATGAGTTCTTAGGAAATTACGTACGGATATACCACTGGCTTTACGGTGAAGGAAAACATCGTGAGGAAACCTGCATATTTCCGGAGAAGAAATTCGATGGCGTATGTGAATCCGCCAACCCGCACTGGGCCAGCGTGGTGGATATGGCCTAATCACCCTTCGAGGGTAGGCTGATATCCCAGCAGTGGGATGTTTTAAGGCTGATATAGTACATGTTACGTTACTTTAAGTATGTAATTATTATGTCGAATATTTTTTTTAAATTCTATTTCGGGCCTTATACATATTGCTTAAATTTAATCAATTAAAGGGGTCCGTCTCGTTTTCGCGTAACTTCACGTCTGCCACAAGTTCACAGAATATTTTAAGCATTTATTAACTTTATAAGTAAAGCTCTAATAGAGATTGAACGATGGCCTTCGCTTCGTCTATGTCTACACTAGCTTGTGGCCGCGGCTTCGCTCGCGTGGACGTTGGACGTCCAAAAACAAGAGGAACTCAATTCGGTTGTTTTTTAAAATGATTGTTACCTCAGAACTCCGTCATTTAATAAACCAATTTGGAAAAAATCTTTTTGTATTTTAAAGGATATACTTCCATATTGCTCCCATTTTTATCAAAATCCAGTTGTGATAATGGGGTCCATGAGGGATTGAGGGAACTCATCAAATATTATAGGCATACATAAGCGACTTTGGTATTTTTATCAACAAGTCAAGAATTTGCGTTCAGAAAGTATGATTTGGTGAAGTGGAACTGACGAAGAAGACCAACATGGCCACCGGAACTCCTCAATTATATGTATTTCACGGCAGGCGCCAAGATAATCTCAATTACGATAGTTAAGCGACTATGACGAAGCAAAATTAAATATTTGGTTCTGATATAGTACTTTTTTTTTAATTTATAATCATGAAAAACAAAAAGGAAAAAAAAAAAGATTATTGCGGAAAATTCGGGAACATCATGGTCCGGTAATTCTCAAGTCATGAGGATAACATGTAAAATCACGGAATGCTGCTATATAAATAAAAACTATTTATGACATTGCATCCACCATAATACAAATAAGATTTCAACAAGTATGCTTATTAAAAGAAAATTAAAAAAAACCGACTGTAGCATCTTGGAGTCCAACATCTTACTATATCATATATATCATATACACGTATCAAAAAAAATACACCTCTATAACATTATCCTTGGGCAGTCGGGTAAAAAGAGAAATGAAATATTGAAAACTATCCGTTTTGAAAGTCTAACATCGTGTGTACAGTTGAACCAATATCGGTCAATTTTCCGTTAAGCTAAATTTATGCACGCTTTGTCTTTAAAAGGCGGGGAAATGGACCATATCCGATGGAGAGATATGCTCTACTGAGGTGTATTTATTGAACGTCACGATTTCCGTGCTTCGTGTAATGTAGAAGCAGTTACTATCATGTAGTGTAGATGTTGTGGTATCCGGACTGGTTAGTCGTTAAGATCGTGATATGCTTTTTTTGGCATTACGTGCTTTGACGGAGCGGAGCGAGACTACGGGGGCAATTCGGCGTTTGTATATATGGTTGTGTGTATCTTAACTACAAAAATATAAATATGAGTATGAAGCAGAGTCGCTTCAATTAACGTACCTGTAATTAATCTAACTAAACTGTGTTTTTGTAGCCAATACACCTCTTTGAGAAGCTGATAACAGTCAAATAGGCATTAAAAAAAGGCTGGTAATCATTTTTTTTTTTTAATAAGTTTAGTGCTGAATTTTATAAGGCTGTGGGTTATTTTTTTGTATAGTTTCTTTAGTGTCCTAGCAAATGTATTATTTTTTGTTGTTAAAAAATATTTATATACATAAGAACCCGTAGTTTAAATATGATTTAAAAAAAACTCAAATATTAACGAATCATACATATCGAGCAACAAACTTTGTAACCGCATCTAAGTTAAATGCTTAAAACGCAAGGAAAATGTGTCGCATGACTTATAATTTGAGTACAACCGAATAAATTATTCGTCGGTAAAATCTCAGTAACTACTGTTCAAACAATCTTGTGCCCTTCCCCTACCATTTTCCAAAATCATTTCAATCCATCCCAAAACTTATTTTCAAGTGTCCTAACTTTCTAACAATCAGGATGTCAAAAGTTCCCAATGTTCCACTTTGAGCACAAAGGCTTTGGCAATCGGTTTGTATAGCTTCTATTATAACTCTAGCTTAAATTTTCATTGAACCTTTTGATAAGAGCACTTTGAGTTTTAAGTTTTCTAACAGTTCTGATGGCTTTTGAGATAAAATTTTAGACGACTTGGGAAATGTGTTGTAAACTAGCGCCCACGGCCACACCAACTCGCTATTCCGACGATTCTATTCAGACGACCGTTCTAGATTAGTTGGTAGCGGATTAAATAATTTCCAAAATAGCATAGCATATAATTTTTATTGATTTCCTGGTTTAGTTATAATTAGCAATCATTTTTTAAAGAGCGCTAAAGCCACCTCTTTTGATTTTCACGCGAAAGTGTATCACAATTTTTTTTCGAATTAGCCCATTGAAGATAACATGGCGAGTCATAAGCCCTTGAAAAATCCTTGAATAAATTGGCCATTCGGGTACTGATATCAGTATTATTTATTAATCTCTACGGTGCTGTTTCCATGATGATGTCATTCTGAGTCTAGCCGTCCAACGTAATGTCTAAATAAATAGGCTTGAAATAAACCTGCTTTTGACTCATCATTAGAAAGTTGTTGTCCAAAATGGACTTTATATGCGACATATGTGTCTAAGTACTATTCTTTTGTTTACGTTCATGGCTTTCAAAAGAGCTTCACGAATGCCTGTATAAAAACTCTTTTGAAATGCTCACTACAAAGGTGGATGTAACATAACATCTAATTAGTAACACGTTCAGAGGGTTCGGGTTGAACAGCGCGTCAAAAATGCGCACCACCATTTCTCTAGAATTTTTTCTAATATTACAACTTTAATGCCTCTTTAAAGCAGGGTTACCTGAATAAAAATCAAGAAATCGACAAATCAAGCATAAGTCTCATCAAGATATCGTTACACGCTATGTAGTTAATAACTTTGTTTCAAATAAAGTATGAAACTGGAGCATTCGCTATCAAACGCAAAAACCTAGTTGTATAAATCTTGCCAACCCATTTATGTAAGAAACAAAACGTTTATTTAATTAATAGTTCAATCAAGATAACGATGCCGGTCGCAGGAAAGTTCTTAGTGGAACATGAATTATAGGCGTGATTTGAAATGGGAAAGGAAATGAATACGAAACACTGAATTTAGTTTTACTGTGACTGCGAAGGAAACAAGCAAAAAATAAACTAAATTTGTCTCAAATAAATTAAAATATTTTGCAAGCACTTAATATGTGCTTGCATTTATGAAGGTACCTACACACTTTCGTTTAGCATTAACATGCTAAACCCCGCACCCACACTCGCAATACTTCGCGTTGCGGCCACTCGCGCCTCTTCTTGCGCTATTCATCTCTTTTACGTCTTCAGCCTTGCCGTCACTCTATCGCTTTCTATCATGCTTGTCCTTTGACTTGCGCTCAAAAAACCGACCAAATCGGGAGCTGCGGGCAAGGCGAGGATCATGACGAACAGCAGGACAAGTAACATGGCTGCACTACGTCTCTGCATATTTACTTCGCAATTTTCCTCTCATCTCGTCGAGTATGTGGCCGCAGCATAACAACTTCAAAAAAAGCTAAACGGCAACATGCAATGCATTTTCCACATAACATAGTGTACCTAAGAAAATTGCATATCTACATACGAACGCTAATTACCTTGTCTTTCTTCGTGAAAACTCTTTTTTCTGTCTCCCCCATCTCAGTCATGCAAAACTAATTAGAGAACCACGTTGATCTCACCCGACGTTTAAAACACCGTGGGATACAATTTTCTACTATAATTTTCTTGTGCATTAATTTTGTTTGTACTTTAGAGACGCAATACGCATAATCTTTGAGTGTTTCTGAGAATTATGAGTGAGGTTGTTTTTGCGCATCTGGGTCCGACTTCGTTTTGGATTCATTTCTTTAATTCCTAATTAGATAGGTACTATATTACTTTATTCAATTTGTTCCATGAAACAATGTTCAATTGTGCAACATCTTAAAGACAAAATGAAATAAATGAATGTGAAGTTTTCTTCTCCAAATCGCTAGTGGGAGTGGTAGTAGTGGGGTGTGCTTAGAAGAAATGTTATTATTTAATTTTAAAGTTTTTCATTTATTTAATAGAATATATTTCCAGTTCTCTTTTTATTTATTTTTCTTTTCTTGGTAAACTAGCAGCTGGCACGGTGTAATATTTTAACTTAAAGCTAATTCAAAGTTGCCATACATCATTATGTATATAGCATAGATTATTTAAAAAAAAGTCAAGTCGACAAACACCAGTGTTTTTTTTAATCTGATAATATTAAACATTAAGTAGTAGGTAGATGATATTGCGTCAGATCGGTATGGGTATAGAATGTATTAACAATTAAGGCAGAAGGAGAAGGGAAGTGGTACCAAACAAATCAATTACAATATTTTTAGGCCCGTAAGAAGGTCCCATTCTTAACAAAATCCAGTTCTGCTAATGGATCCATTTAAAAGTAGTAAAAAACTTCACTTACATTTAAAAAAGTATAAATCACACTTACATGATGATATATGTATACCTAAATGCGATAATTTGTGACTGGGTAGTAATTTTTGTTCTCACTTAACTCCGAAACGGCTGACCAGATTTCGATGAATGGTAATAAGGATCGTATTGAAGTTTAGCATATACCCAGACATTTTTCTCCCAAAAAAGTGTATTGAGGCAAACCGCGAGCTGAAGGTAATAAAAAAATATACTGTTACCGGCCCGAACGGTTCGGCCGAAGGCCAGTGTTGCGATATTAAAATATTTAAAAATAGTCAAACAAATTAAATTGCTCAATATAATTAGAGTTCAATAAACATAATGCGCACCTTAATACCTTTCAATAAGATGATTTGATTAAAAACTTCAAATATAAATTTAAAATATTTTTGAATAAACTCTTTTATTTAGACAACACGTCCTTCAAAGGCCTTCGTTCTCTTGAACCTTAAGTACGTTGAACTTACATTGAACTCGGGTTCATTTCTACTCGTAGCTTTAGTTCGAATCATAAACTGAAACTACTGAAGCTACTGCAAAAAGAATGTACGACAGGGGCTGTAAAATCTGTAACTAACTGTTGTTTGGGTTACACGCTATTCTGGCTTAGATTTCTATTTTATTTATTTTTAGGAAGGAGGAAGAGGTTTATTGACAGTGCTGTATTTTTTAATTCGTACTATACATTACCCAAACATAGTGTATAATTAGTTATTTACCCAGTGTCAAATTTGTCTTTTTTTAAGTAAAGGCTCAGAGAAATTATATAACGAGAGTGCCAATGGCCATAGAAAGATGTGTAACCCGATTGTAGTAACTGATAAGGATGTAAGATGTCGCTAGTGCTTTAAACTGTGACACGATCGTTATAATTTCTGCTTCACTTGAAATAGAAACCCAAGCAACTCATTCGCAATGATACGGAGAAAAAACGCTAGTTTGGAATATTTTTGCTTTCGTAATATAAGTAATATAATTCGTTCTGTTTTTCCAGGGGCACACATTTTTGTATGACATTCTTCTCGGACATTTTTTCTGTGGTTACACAATATAAACAAGTCTCAGTTGGCGCCAAAACGCTTTGATTTATTATAAGTCTATTTGACGCATCATCTATTATTATCTAACATCTAACATCTATTATCAAACAGAGCGCCTGGTTGACGCGACGCGTGACCAAAATGCTGGCGTTTATTTGGCTCAACGTATAAGCATTGCCATTCAGCGTGGTGATGCCGCCAGCATGCTGGGTACGCTGCCAACTGGTAGTGGGCTTGAACATTTGGATTATCTATAGACCTTTAATGGTCTCTGGATAATTCAACTGTTATTTTTATGTAGTAGGCTAAGCAGTTTAGGTAGTTGTAGTTTGATTATCTATCAGATGTGTTTTTATTTTGAATCTTGCCATATCTACATCTACATAGTTATAAATTCAATTTGCACTCGAGTGACTATGATAGTTATTTTTTTTTTAAAACATCAATGTAAAATCGTAAAAATCCCCAATAAAAGAACCTGCTATATAAAGATAAAGATAAATATTCCTAAAGATTTTCTTTAAAGAAAAATTATACCCGTCTGCACTAAAGTCGACAAAGATAAAACTTAGCTAAGCATCACCTAAACTAAGTTGGACTTAGGCATATCAAAGGAAAGGACACATCTTATTGCACCAAACTTTCCTAAGTTTGGTGCAATGCCTTTTTCATTTCGTCCTATGAGAGTTAAGTATGAACTAAGCAACTGTCAAAGTTCAGTGCAGGTGAGCATAAGTGACAGTTTAAGTAATCATTTAACTTCTCTGAGTGCAACCTTCTGTGTAGGTACTTTTTAATATCCAATGACAACGCCATCTCACCAAGAAGTTCGAGACCGAACTCAAAATTTAACTGAATTTGACAGACTATCTTTGGTGTACAGATAACGTTAGAGCAACAGTAAGTTAGCCTTAATATTACAGTTCTTTTTTTTTTTTTTTTCTCGGTGGCGATACGAGCAAGTCGCTCACCTGATGTTAAGCGTCACGCTTGCCCATAACAGTTCAGTGCCACCCAGAATTTTGAACTTCAACAGTTCAAAACTATGCGCGGCAATGCACTGCGCTCGTCACCCTGAGATGTTAAATCTCCGTATGCCCAGTAATTATGCTGGAAACATTGACCTTCAATCCGGAACACAGTAATGCTTGCACACTACTGCTTGGCGGTTGAATAACTTTGCCCTTTCCCTTTGTCAAGTCTACGTGACTTAAAAGTTACAATATTAGAAATTAGCATCAGTCAAATGAGACTATCGATTTAAAATTCTTCAGCCTTCAAGGTCAAAATAAGTAATCACGTTCTAATTTTACGCACGTACTGGCTTTACAAATCAGATAAGGATCTCTAATCGTGCGCAGCGGTCATTAGGCTTCTAGACTATGGGCATCTTTCATCATCTAAAAGTAAAATTTTTCTTTTAGCTACTTTCTGATAAGTGCTAATTGGCGAGTAACTAACCCAAGTAACTTTAGATTTGACCCAACTGCCTAAGGAGGGCAATGTTTTTAGGGTGTATGTAAGTATTTATATTGTTGTGTTATTTATGTATGTATGTTTGTGTGCCGATTTTGGCGAGTGAGGCTTCGTTGGATGCTCCTCTATGTCCAAAGTGACATTTTGCAGGCGGGTATTTTGATTTTATATTTAATAATATTACGTGCTCTTCAGTTTTTGCGTGGATAACCACGCAAGCTAGCTAGCTAGCTAGCGCTAGCTGTCACTTATGTGATTGTCACTTATTTCTACATTTAGAAAATGCAGTTACATTCTACCTTAACCGGCCAGTAGCTTAACTTTCGAGTAGTAGCTTACTTGGATACGACGGTAGAGCCCCAAAAATGTTTACTGTATCCAGTCTCGAACAAAGACCGAGATATATCAAGGAGAGGTTAAGGTGAAAAGATCCTCCAGTGTTGTTTTTTTTTTTTTTTATTTATTTATTGGATGACAGCTGTTGGCTTTTAACGGCCTCTACAGCTATAACCGGACTTTTCCAGTGTTGGTATTCAGTGATACAAATATGTACTTACTGTCTCGTATGAAACACCTAGGATGTCTAGAGTACGTTTCAGTACTAAAAACTTTTCTTGGAGCTTTCTATTTTTGGCGACCACGTTTCCTTGTACTAAAATTTTATTTTACTATATTTTTATGATATATCATAGCTTAAATATCAATATTGATGGAGTAAGAACGAAAATATCTCGTAGGAGATACGTAATTAGTCTCGAGATGAATATGTATATTATATAGAAAATTGTAATAAAGATTAGATTTTATTTTAATAAAACGGGAATACTCACGTTGAATTGAGTCGGTTATTCCGACTATAAGTTCGATCACATTCGGTGTTTTATTAAAATAAAATGTATCAAAACCACGTCAATTTTCATAGTAAAGATTAGATTCTTGACAATCGCGGCCATACAGACACACAAACAAATATTATGCCTATATTTTCCCCAAGGTGAGTAAAACGAACAACGAAGGCATCTGGTCTCTGATCTGAGATAAAGAGAAACACGGACGACAATTCATAGACTACAAAAAAAAAATACACATAAATTTTAGATTAACCTTATGAAACCGAAGCCGGGTCATCCACTGACCTATACATATAGGTCAGTAGCAGGAACAGGAATATTCTCCGTGCGTGTAATACTGGCCTTAATCTTTGACCAGAGCCGTCAGAAATTGTAATTCCCTCTAGACCGGCCCGAATGAATCCCCCATCAATTATGCATCACTACATCTCCAATCCACTTAAGTTCAGGTGCGATGACGTCAAATTACAAACTGATAATTAAGGTTGGGCTTTTGATCTCATCGGGCATCGGGCTGTGCGGCATAAGTTGAGAGATCTTGTTTTGTTTCCTATTTGAGAGGATTACGTGTTTGACCACAACTCACCGGCTGATGTGGATGTGGATGTCGAAGATGGCGAACACGAGTAGCCTGGAACGAGGGCTCACATCTTTAGTTAGTTTAACAAAAACAGCGTTAGACGCTTGGCGATTGACTTACGACTTAATGATGGTATATACCTAGGCAACTGAGCATCAGAAAGTAACCCTGCCAAAATGTGAAGCTCTCTGCACGAAGTTTTCCTTCGCCGACAGCTTAAGCTAATTGTTGGGATATAACCAGCAGGGCTAGCATGCCGCCGCGACAAAATCTTCTCTATTGTTCATATAGTGAAATATGAGACAAACGTAAACATGATCGTGTCATGTTCTTGCATAACAAAAAGATTTTGTCGCGGTGCGCATGCTAGCCCTGCTGGAGCGTGGAAGTCAGAACTCGCCAACCACTGAGCTATATCTATCCCATATTTCTATCCCATGGTGATCTCATATTATCGATTACAAATAAATAGTTCCACTCCATCCACGCCCTCTGCTGCTGTCGAAAAATATCCTCGCGTTATGGTTCTAAAACTTGAAACGAAATAAAGATTTAGGTATGTAGTGTGATCCAAGAATTTTCAGTCCATAAAGGTATAGGGCAAATAGTCTTCTTACATTCGCGAAATAATATTCGAAGTTTTGTTCGGAATAGGGGTGCGACCTTTTTCAACCTAAGCTTTGTGTGCGACCTTTACCCGTGTTATTGTTATACATGCATAAAGTTTTCTCCCATTGTGAGGTTTCTGTTGCTACCATCAAAACACGGCGACATAGGTTGAGACCAACAAGGTGGTTTATCGTTTGGATTTTTCTATCGTGTTTTAATTTTATTAAGGTTTATATTAATTTTGGTAATAGCTTGATTATAATACTAAGCCGCGGGACCGGTTCCTGCTATGTTCGGGTTTTAGAATGATCTAAAACGAGTTTTTAGCTATTGTGTCGCGCGTTGCAGTTTTGGCTCGGATTTTGCGCGCAGCTGACTAACGGCGCGCGGCTATTCTGACGCGCTCACGAGTAGATCATATTAAGCTAGGCGTTCAAATAACAATACTGTAGCTTCTAATACACGCTACATCGTGACGAGTGACTTTCTATTTTGGAAAATTTCCTTTTAAAAAAAGTTAATAAATTTACTTTACTAGCATCTCACCATATAATAACTAGTGATAAATTATGACAGCAATAAACGCTTACAATAAACCATTTACTGCCGTTAGCGTAATGTGGTACAGATGTTTTCGTCATGCATCTTCGAGCATCGAGATCTCATTGTTCCACTGGCTTCCGCAATAGACGTTACTATGGGAAACTCGAATAGTAATATTTAGAGGTTTTATTTTTGAAGATACTGTCCTGCAGTCAAGTAATATTATAATCAAGCTCTCTTTGAAATTGAGATGGACACGTCTATCACATTAATATTATAAAAGCGAAAGTTTGTGTGTAAGTATGTAAGTTTGTTTGTTCTCAGTCAACTCGGTTACCGCTGAACCGATTTGAATGAAATTTGGTATTGGATTTGCTACATTTTATCTCGTAAAAAGCCTCAGTTGTTGCAGAATAGCGGGTGAATGCCAGTTCAAAACTAAATTACTTCTTAACTTGTAGGTACATCGACTTTCCTATGAGTTTCCTTAAACATTGGTACGATCCACAGTACGGCATACTGTCCCTTACAGCATATGCGTTGTACTATATCTTATTCTGTGTTATAGATATAGTAAATTTTACAGTGTGTTTGTTTTTATGACGAAAGTGGGCCGTGCTGTAGGAGACGTTATGTAAAGTTGGTTTTATGGTGGGAAGGATTTCGGGACATGTGGTGGGATAACGTGATTGATATGGGACTGGTCTTACTTTTTTCTGTTCTGAAGAATTGGTTTGTTTTCATGACACTGTAAACTGTATCCTAATAAATTCTAGTAGTTCGCGCCGAACTGAGACCTCGCGACCCCTATATCTTCATAACCCCTAGACTGATTAAGCTCATATTCGAACTTAAATATTGTTTTGAAATGAACTACTTGCCTACAAAATTTCATAAAGATCGGATCAACGGTTCGCAAGTTATCATCGGACAAATATACACACAAACATGCATACAAATGCCGATTTGTCCTAGTAAACTCTGAGACCTTCGCTTTGCTCGGTCAATTATAATTCATAGGAATATAGCCGCACTCATATCAGGACCAATAAAGGTTCGAGATATGAATAAATACGTTCGTCTCGAGGAAAAAAAACGCTTTGCGCTATACAGAACTAGTCCATACAAAACGGCAAAAAATACACAAACAACGATCAACGCCATCTAGCGAACTATAGGAAGTAAGTTAGTCTCTCTGTCTGGATGTTTGTCGCGTTATCATGGCTAAACGGTTAAACGGATCTTGATAAACTTTGATAAGGAGTTACTAAATATCACAAGCACGGACATAGGATACTTTTTTTATGTCCACGCGAACGAAGTCGCGGTATTCATAGCATTTTTTTTTCCTCGAGAAAAACGTATTCATTTTCATATTTCGAAGCTTTATTGGTCCTTATACGACTGCGGCTGTACTCCTCTGATTTATAATATTAGTTAGGATTAGGATATTTTATAATAATCTAGGTCTAGCGAATAGGTACTTGATTAAATCAACGCAATCAAGAACTGGCGAGTTGGTAGTTTAGGACATAAACCTGCCCATTTTGCCTTAAATACTCACCTATTTATATATTATATATATATTATATGATATATTATTTATATATTTTTTTATTAGGTTTATTGTTAATTCTCTCCGTTTTGGCTCTATTTATTTGGCTTATTTTTTGATTTAATTAGAAATCACTTGAACAAAGCCACGTAAATTATTATTCCCTTTGAACAAATTGAGAAAAATACTTGTTACGTCCGTACTTAATAAAAAGTATTTTTACATTTTAGTATCAGGTAATAATTATCCCTATGACATACTAATATCACAAAAAAAAAAAAAAAATACTACCGTATCTATATTATTACATTTCTACAAATAGCTCCACTAAATACCAGTTACAGTCATTAATGGACCGTCAAATTGATAAATTTTGTTTGTATTATCAAAGAAAACTTATAAAAGAAGAATGACAATCACATACAAAAGTGTACCCCCGAAAATACAGCTTATAACAAGATGGCGCTTACGTATGTTTGTTCAAACCTCTATAGAAACCGATGAAAGTATGGTTATCATAGAAAATAGAATTAGTTCAAACAAGATTGCATATATACAACGCCATCTCTAGAGAACCCAGCGTGTTATGCAAATAAATATATAATTAATATTTTTACTGATATTACTATGCAAAAATATTCTTAACAAAGTAGCGTTTTTTCCCTGTACCATTACGAATGAGTTAGCTTGGGTTACTATTTCAAGTTAGCGTATATTGTGACGATCGTGTCGCAGTTTAAAGCACAAGCATCTCTCTATGGCATTGGCACTCTTTAGTATAATTTCTCTATGGTATTATGGAACTACGAAATAATTTGGTAGCGAAGCTTTGATGGTCCCACAATTAGGTTTGTATTGATCACGTCCCCGATAAGGTATTTGAAGACATTGTCGCATATGAGAAACGACATGGTTAATTCGGTTTTAACAAACTATGAATTCAACCATGTCCTTCTGAGTGTTCCATGGTATCTCCAACAAAGGGAATCCTGCCGGGGAGTGTGAACCATTATTTAGTATTTCGTGGCGGCGGATTAGCAAGAACTCTTGCTAATCCGCCGCCACGAAATTCCATCCTACGGCGTATTACTGAAATTGCCGGATTATAGTGTATTGGAAACCGTAATAATATTGAGATATAAGCAACATTTTGATGAAAATTTGTGTAAATTCAACAAGGATGTAACTTAAATTACACAGGTTTCGAAAAATATATTTTAATTTGGTTTGTTTTAACGTACTTTAATGTTAAGCGAGAATAGCACTAACACACGCAGACAATTTATAGTATCGGCGGATAACTTTTATTTTTATTATTATTTATAGGCTTGCGTTTGACTGCTATCACGTCTGATGTTAAACGATCTACAGAGCATGATCTAGATCATTCTGGACTCGCAAAAAACGGCGAATTATGGTAGTTGTCGGATTAGGGTGAGGACTGTATTAAATTTACTTACAATACAAATGTTGACGGCTTGCGCATGCGTCAGAGCAATAATCGGAGGAAAAGGAAACCCATTTTTTTATGTAAAATATTCTGCACGATTGGGGGGGGGGATTGAATAATCCGGAATGAGGATATTCGTCGAAGAACTAAAGTCGTCGACATAGCGTTCAGAGTTTGCAAGCTGAAGTGGCAATGGGCAGGCCACATCGCTCGAGGAACCGATAACCGGTGGGGAAGAAAGCTTCTTGAGTGGCGACCACGAACAAGAAGACGCAGCGTAGGTAGGCCTCCCACTAGGTGGACCGACGACATTGTGAAGGTCGCGGGCAACCGGTAGATGCAAGTGGCCCGTTGTCGGTCGGTGTGGCGGTCTAAGGGGGAGGCCTATGTTCAGCAGTGGACGCCTTATGGCTGATGATGTTGATATTGCATGATCTAATTCCCCCCTGCCCATTCTTCTATCGGACAGCCAGGAGCTCAAAAAAGCGACACCGTTTCATGGTAGATATACCAAAAACTCGTACGAAACGGTTTGATTCCACTTTCTTTATTCGAACTGCTGAACAGTGGAATGCGCTGCCCGAGTGGGTTTTTCCTGATAATTATAATTTGGGTGTCTTCAAGTCGCGAGTGAATCGGTTTCTTCTAGGCAAGCGTGCTCCATCGTAGGCTGCATCCTCGTTTACCATCAGGCGTGATGGCAGTCAAACGCAAGCCTATAAATAATAAAAAAAAAAAAAAAATAATAATAATGGAGTCTGTAACTTATACGGATCTCTTTGAGTCATCGCGAGATCGAGATCCATCGCTGTCGAGTTTTCCCAGATGGCTTCATAGGTAGAAGCCTTAAAATAGACCAACAGCATCTATCAAGTAAAAAAGAAAAAGAATTGAAGCTATAGGTTAAAAAAACTGAGACTTTTTGTTTTAATAAAACGGGAATACTCACGTTAAATTGAGTCGGTTATTCCGACTATAGTTTCGATCACATTCGGTGATCTTTATCAAGAAATGCTAAGCGAGACACGCGCGCGACCTTGTCTTGCCTTGCACTGCGGGCTGTGGCGCGTCGTGAGTATTCCCGTTTTATTAAAAAAAAAAGTATCATAACCACGTCAGTTTTCATAGTAAAACTGAGACTCAGGTCGTTTTTTGACCATTTCGTTTACTCAGTTATGTTTGCTGTCAGGATTATCCCCACAATGCCAGTAGCTGTAGTTATATTCCCCTGCGTTAAATCAATCACGCCGGTAGTTGTTCGCGAAGCTGTGTGTTATTAAATATTAATTATTAATTAAAGTTAATGATAGCATGATTACATTCGTCATTTGTATCAAGATTGGTAGAGTGGAGGTATTATTCATTTACTAGTGAATTAGCGTTTGTACATATTTTTTACATATGTCTTTCTATACACATATTTGGTTTCGGCCACATCTAATCTGATTTATGTTTATTTCAGGTAAATAAGGAGTCTATTCTCTCCCAACTAAAATTAATAAGCTCGTAAGTATGTAATTAAGATAAATTATAAACGTTTATTCCTAAGCTCAACCATCAACAAAGAAGCCTCAGATTAGATACAGGATGTATTTCGAGAGATAAAGCGGCAGCTGATTTCCAATATCTTCAGATAGGGAACCTCAATATGTGCAGATTTAAAAAAACTATTCCATACATTTTGTCTTACGCCATTTTTTTTAATAATTCAGCTTTTGGCCATTTCAGGGTTGGTGACAGTTAAATCGTTAGTTATTGAGGTCTAAGCTGTGCCTTGTCTATATCTCATAAGATACATTACAAGAGATTATTTTGCTATTATTATTCGAAACTTCATGCTTCATTTATAAACCACAGGTAGTATTTTTATCCTACAGGCTTTTGCACATGTTAGAGAAAAAAAAAGTAATAAATAATACTTTTAAGTGTTGGACTCTGCATACAGAGACAAGATTGAGAATACTTTGTTCGCTGTTATAAGCTTTACCTGTGTTCTGTTATCTGTCATGTCTTTACTGTTATCAGCGTCTTGAAAAATCTGTCAATAAGCTACGAGGATATTTGATGTAATAAATTTGACACTGCAAATGTAGGCTTACGAATGGCACTATTTTATGTGTGCCTAATAACTTTAATAGCAATTATTTTTGGTAGTTTTTACCTCTTTTCACCCCTTTTAAACAGCCAGCCCCATCGAAACATCGGTTCACAAAATTTACACAGACATAAACTTTTATGGGCATATCGATGGCGATTTAAAACATACTGCAATCATAAAGCACTCTTAAAAATCACGATATAGCATATTTTATAGGTTGTAACACTCTATAAGAAAATAAAGTTAAAATTAGGTTAATATTCTGTTGAATTTCAAACAAACTTGCTACTTGCGGTTTGATCCACGATTATGCAGCTTAGTAGATGTTCAAGCATTATTTCGATAAAATCATCATCAGCCGTAAGACGTTCACTGCTGAACATAGACCTCCCCCTTAGATCAGCGACAATTGGTCATTTGCATCCACGACTTTGCAATGCCTTCAGTTTGCCTACTGGGAGGCTTGACTACGCTACTCGTTCCGATATTTCGAGATGAAAGTACTTATCTGTATTTTTTCCATCCCACAGCCATTTACCAGGATAGTGTCATTTAGTTATCAGCTTTCATTAAGATCGGTCTTGCTATTTATTCTTTCAGAAACGGAAAGAATCAGCCTCTTCAAAGGAATTTAAGGAACTCTTTAGAACTGTAGTTTTGGTCAATAGCTCCTTCCCAGTTCCTTGAGCTATTTTGAAAGACCTGTAGGCACAAGAAAGGTTCAGAAGTTCCTTAAAAGGAAGTGCTAAAGGAAAAGGAACTACTCAGAACAAATGAAATCCCTGACACTGCGATATCAGAGTGATTATTAATAAGGCTAATGTTCTTCTGAATTGATGATGGAAAACCGTGAACAAAATTGATTGGTAAATGATGAATGATGAATAACAGATTAGTCTTCACGGTTATCTAATCTGGAAATCTATCGATCTATTTTGAAAAGCTCTTAGTGAAATGACAGAGCATTTAATTTCCACTAAAGACTCAAAATGCGAACAGTAAAGTAACTTATGTACAGTTAATTGTCCGTGAATTTGGTATTTTGGTATTGAATTGTCCTGGTATGTCCTAAAACTGCAACCACAACTACCGGAGAACAGGCAGCCGCGGCCTGGGACCCTATTCGGAGATATGTCATTTTATCTCGGTCACTCTCACTCCCATTAAATTCTAAATTAGAGAGACAGTGACCGAGATAAAATGTCATTTCTCCGAATAGGGGCCCAGGTCGTAAGCGAGCGCTCTGCAATCTCTACGCTACCTGTCAAGCGTGCTGATTATGGCAGCCCCTTTCTTTAAGTAGTTGGTTCAGCAGCGGACGACTTCTGGCTGATAATGATGTTGAATTTGTTATTTTGCTGGATACTAAACGAACTGATATAGTAAAATGAGCTGCATACAGCAAGTACGTAGACCGCAACTATTGTAAATAAACTTTATCGCGACCTAGAATCTTCTCGGAGCGATTCTTCTGACTCGTAACACATATTTTTTTCTGTGGTATTGTTCTGTTAACCCAACGACCGCCACCATCATCATCATCATCATCTCAGCCACAGGACGTCCACTGCTGGACATAGGCCTCCCCCTTAGATTTCCACGAAGAGCGGATGGAAGCGGCTCGCATCCAGCGCGTTCCTGCGGTCTTTATCAGGTCGTCCGTCCACCTTGTGGGTGGACGTCCTACGCTGCGCTTGCCGGTACGTGGTCTCCATTCGAGAACCTTACAGCCCCATCGGCCATCAGTTCTGCGTGCTATGTGCCCTGCCCACTGCCACTTCAACTTGCTAATCCTCTGGGCTATGTCAGTGACTTTCGTTCGTCTACGGATCTCCTCATTTCTGATTCGATCTCGCAGAGAAACCCCGAGCATAGCCCTCTCCATAGCTCATTGTGCTACTTTGAGCTTACTAATAAGGCCCACAGTAAGAGACCACGTTTCAGAGCCATAAGTCATCACTGGTAACACACACTGGTCGAAGACTTTCGACTTTAGACACAGTCGGTCTAAAAGTCGCAACCAGGCCCAGCATCGCTTGTCACGTAAGCATACGTCGTCAATACATGGGAAGAATATGGTCTATTGAAGATATTTAGTGTGTTTATGTCCCATATCACAGCACTATCTTCCCGTACCAGCGGGGTATACGTACGCATTTTTTCACGTAAAAAAAGTTATTTAGTGGCTTGGTGTACTGTACAGGGCCCGTACCGTGAGGTGGTTATTGCGGTGATTATTAGGTTCAGCCGACAACGCTGTGCGACCATACAGTGCAAGGCGCGGCGATCATTTATGTCATGGGTGTCAATGGGTTAAGATGATTGAACAACACTACATCAATATCTACTACATACATACATAATTATTATGTTATGGTGTTTATCTGTAGAGTAATTTCCCTTTTTATTTTATTGTTTGCTATCGTCGATCAAAAAATAACACAACGGGCTTTAGTTAAGTAAGCAAAATTACGTCAATGCCGTAAATCTGAAATGTAGTCACGCGATTTGTAGTGAAGTGTTGACACGCAATTTTTTCAACACCTAAATTGAATTGACCTCAGATGAAGTAACTTACTATTTATTTTTAGGACGAAAAGCTGAAATTGTGTTCTATAACACTTAAAACTGCGTAAAAAAGGTGCCGTTTATGTGGCCAATGCTTAATTATTGCTAATCAGCGTGGCAAAACCTTATACTTGGTATGCTGCACATAACCATCTGTTAGTCTTAGTACAGCAAGTTTGAATAATTATCTTTGGGTAACCGCAACACGCGAATGTATCCTAAAACTGACCCTAAAACACCGGAGGACGGGCAGCGACTTCTTCTCAGTAAACGGTCAGCGTTCTGCGGTTCCCGAGCCGCCTGGGGATTATGGCAACACTCCCCAACCTTTTCTAAGGGGGAGGCCTTTGTTCGGCACTGGACGTCTCCTGGTTGATGATGATGATGATCCGCAACACATGAAAGGCAAGTATTATAAAAGTTATCATAAATTAAATTCAATACCTGTCTGTTTGTAACCTCATGTCTAAACGGGTAACCCGATCTTGACCAAATTCGGCTAAGATATAATACTTTATAAGGACGGACTTAAAATACTTTTTACACTAAAAACTCACGAAAATAGAAGATAATTGCGATTGAAACCATACTGCGTACTAAGGATACTTCGAGTAAGGTTCAGACTTACAATTTTGTAAGACCACTTGTTGTATGCCTATATGCCAAACTCGGTATCAAACGGCTGATCTTAAAAGCAAAATGGTCACGATCGCGCAATTATTTCCGTGATATTGGTTCGCTAGGTGAAGGTCGGCTTACGTCAGCCTTCGGTTTATGTCTTACTGTGTGGATTAACTAACGAACGTTAACGCTTTGTTTGAATTGTCTAGTTAGAAGTTAATAGGAGTTAATAAAAAAGAATCAAAAATTAATGAAAGTTTTACGTTAGTATAGGGTAGAGCGGGGTAAAATTAAATACCTACATGGTTTTATAAAGCGGTTCTAGTTTTCAGTGTGTGCTTTACGTCACACTTTTCAGCTTTGAATGGCCGGTTGCTTCAAACGAGGGAGCTGAGACTTGCTCGTCTCATCTTTCAGCTGTCCAAAAGCTGAACAAGATGATTATTTTCTATGAAGTTTTATAATACACAAGAGATAACCGGAGGATAATGTTTAATTAGTTCACTGTCCATAAACAGTACTTATGACTAGAACATGTTTTTATCCGACTGCTTAAGAAGGACGGTAATGTTTTTGGTGGTGTAAGTAAGTTTGCAATGATGTATGTGTGTTCCTATATTATCTTCAGTACACTAAACGGCTTGACTGATTTTGACGAGGGTATCTTTATATTTCTATTTATGTCCGGCGTGTCATATGACCTACATTTTGCAGCCGGGTTTTTTTCGTTTTTAATAATAATCAGATATTTCATTTTATGAACACTTCCTTAAGGTAAAGTAGTGAGATCCATATCACAAAAAAACTTTTTTTTAACATAGATGAACTCACTGCCAGTTACGCACGAAATTGTATAAAACCACATCGTTTGTGGTTACAATATATAGACAAAACAAGTTGTTGTTTACGTTAACATTTCTCTAGCAGAGGTAGTTTAAAGCGAAAGTGCAATTTACTGGACTATTAGAAAGCAGACTTTTGCAAACATTATCGGGTATAGAGATTATTGGAGAGGCATTACAGAAATCTGTAACATTAGTTTTATGACTTTGCTGTTTCTTGAACGTAATTTTCTCAAGATGATAGGCAAATATAACTTTCTATGGATGCAGTTATACGCTATCTATTTAATTCTTAACGTTACATACAGTTGCCCCACTGGTATTAACTAGTTTTTTTATGGTTGACAGTCTAGGCGTATGACCATCTACTCACGTGGTGTCTAGTTAAGATGTGGTCGAAGATGACTAACACACATCAGGCTATGTGTGTTAACCATCTTCTTTCTGCTTAACTATGTACAAAATACGCCCGTCTCACTAGTGACTTTTCTCTATTTTTCGAAATAAAAGTTGAGTTTATTATCAATTTATCGTAAAGAGTTAACAAATAGACAGAGGGGCAGGAAAATTGTTAAAACTTCAAGATTTATCGTCACTTTTATCGGATTAATGTCTTAATAGGGTTGTACGTTTTCGGTTCAAAAATCATTTTATATCTTATTTCTGTCAAATAATGAAACCACGTTATAGTCACCATCAGCCCAAAGTCGTCCATGTCCCCTTAAATTATATATTAAACAAACCCTTAAATAGGAGTGTTGCCATAATTCCCACGCTTGCCAGGTGGTTTTGGGACTGCAGAATGCTCACAGTTTACTAAGAGGAAGAATCAGCGACGGTGTGACGACATCTAAAAAAATCCGGCAACATCTGGACGCGATTTGCACAAAACGGTAGATTGGCGAAAGAGGGAGGAGGCTTATGCTCTCCAGTGGGTGAAAAATCTGCCGATGATGATGATGATGAAGAGGACGCTGCTGTCTGTCCAGGAGGATATATAATTATGTACTGTGACCAGAACTACAGGAGTGGTTCTGGTCACAGCTTTAGGACATATATACATACCACGCTATAGTAACCACTAAAAATAAACAAACATGTTTAAAAAATAATTGTATACATTCTAAAATCTTCATAAGACAGACGCTTTGGATTCGCTACATTCGTTCAAATTCAAGTGCTGCTCAGCTCAGACTCTGTTCCCTTCAATTTTATTTGGTTACCCAAGTAAGATAGGGGAAAGTAATTCTCAAAAAATAAATTCACCTCCACAAAACTGTTACGATTGGGAACTTTTCAAACAGAAACCCTTAAAACAAAGTGCTTCGTTGCACTCAGTTTTTATCGCATTTTGTCTCAGATTATGTGAATAGGCAGATATACAAGAACACAGACAAAAAGTAGACAATATTTTCGTGCTTATAATTATGTAGATAAACGTTCTGTACAGCTAAATCTAAACCTTACACTACCGTAGAAGAATCCAAACATAGTTCTTATTCTCATTCTTATTCGAGATGGGGGCGATGAGTCCTGCACTGACGTCCCGCATGGGATGTATTGTGCATTCCCCCTGCCAGCGTCTACCCGAGCCAACCCAGCTCCTTGAAATAACGGAGCGAGGCTCTGGGCCGCTGGTATAGCTGCTCCAGTGTTTTAGATGGTGTTAACGATGATGATGAGACCAAGTCAAGTTGTCGGGATGACATGGGTGATGTTGAAGCTGCCTTATTATGATTAAATAAAGTAATCGTTCTGGGAATAGAAAACACAACACATTCATAATCAATAAAAAAATTGAGTTGTCTCTCTGTACAGAACAACGTCTATAAATCTGTACTAAGCAACGGATGAAGAGCCTCGAGTTTATTAATTTCGAAATTCTTTGCGAACTTCTCTCAACTTGAGGATGCTTTGTAACAGTAGTTACTGTAGTATACGTTTCAATTACAAAATTAAAATTAAAATTGGAAAAGTATTTTCTGTCTTATGACCTCGAGTCTCGGGTTCGATTCCCGGTACTTATTCTATTCTACAATTATAAAGTTACTGGGTAGATAAAACGCATAACAGACAATCACAATTCACAACCAACAAAAAAAAACCTAGTCAATCCATAGAATCCTAGTGGAGAGTTATGGGTGTAACACTTATTTATTTCTTTTAATTTAATTCATTGTAAACATTCGCTTTATCAATATACCTACAGAGTGGACCAAACCGCGGCATTGGTTCATTTTCTATATTTGGCGGGTTCGATTCCCGGCTGTTACAAGTGACTTTAAAAAATCTTTCAATGCAGTTATTTATAGTTTTAAAAATAATGAAATGTTTCCTTCGAGATAATTTGTTTACTGTTATTTCTGAGTATAATTTACACACAGACACACACATTCCTCTATTTTATATGTATAATATTTTTTATTACGTAAACCTGACCTAAAGGTGGAAGCATTTCTATGCGATAAGTTGGCACGAGCTCAACCTATCTCAATAACTAGAGTTTGAAAGTTTCGAGTATTCGCTACGAGTACGTGTACAGATACTAGAACCAAGTTAGTATCTCAATAATTTCTTAGGGTATTTAATATTAGGTATCGGGTTTCGGAAATTATTTCATATTAAGTATTGGGTATCGGAAATATTTTACATAGAATTCTAGTATCAAATCCGAATTTCAAAATGCAATAGAAGCGATAACTTAACCACATACCATTAACTAATTATTTTTACCCGACTGCTCAAGGAGAAGGGTAAAGTTTTTGGGGTGTATTTAAGACAAGTATGTAAGTATGTTTGCGTGTTCCTATAAGACGTCCTCTAGCCTAAACGGCTTGACCGATTGTGACAAGCGAGGTGTCGTTTGATTCCTCTTTACGTACGCAGTGTCATAGGCTACATTTTGCAGTCGGTTATTTTGTTTTTCTTTTATCGATATTACTTGTTTAAATCTTTATTCGGATACAAGTATTGGTAAAGTTTTTATGGTAATAAAATATTGCAATTAATGGTATCTAGTGTTTCCTTAGGTTCTAAAGTAGGTGAGCAGGTGAGTAGGTCATTGTGAGTTGAAGGCTCAAGTGATAATGTCAGACTCTTTTAGGGTTCAATCCTTAGTCATCGGGCGTCAAAAATGTAGAACCGATGCTAAATACTTTCGGTATTTTATTGAAGATACCGATACGAAAGTTTTCTGATACTTATTATGATGTTAAAAGTATTGTTCAAGCCTTACCTCTCGAAATAACGAGTAATGTTTACTTCTACCCGCTGAAATGTTGGAGCGTCTGCACGTGACCAGCATTTTCAATTTGAGTACACAGCCTAATAAATTTTTCTTAGACAATGTTAGTATACTGGTAGAATTGAAGAATAATGACTAACAATAAAATGTAGCTGTGGATATTCTGTACGTGCCAATGACCATAGAACGCCTATTACATATCAAACAAATATAAGGAAAAAAAATGTAGGTTAAATTATGAGATTACAATAAAACAAACTATAATAATTTTAATAGATTTTCTATAAATATATTGACATTATGAAACTACCATAATTAAATTGAAATCCGATAACACTAATAGGTAGTTTTTACACATTTTGATAAGTATGTAAATCATTACATCAGCAAAATGTTATGAAACAAAAACTGGGTTAAAAACGTGATTGAAAAACTTGGCAGCGTTTCATGGTACATTTTGTTTTTGGTACAATTCCCTCCGAGACACAGTCATTTATCTGCGTCTATTATACCAAAAGCTCCTCAAAACAATTCTTTAAGAATAAGGACCACTACCGGTCTCGAGTGGGGTCTCAGTTTTTCTATAAATTGCTGAGGTCAGTCGTCTTTTTACCTCGATCTTATAAATATTAATTGAATTCACGCCTTTTGCAAGGCTTCGAGACTTATGAGGGTCAAAGGATTTATTTGGGTTAAAGTTTGTGTAAGCGAAAATTGTGTATAGCGCCATCTATTTGTAGATAAGGCCAATTTGCTGACAGAGGTCGTTGACGCTACTGTTACTCCTATCGCTTAGCATCTCCGTCTAAAACGGTTCATGTGTTTATCTGTGATCTCATCTGTGGATTTTTCATACATATTCATGAAGCGGAAACGAAATAATGTGCTTGAAATGTAAGGTGATCGTTATTTGTGGCTTCTGGGCTATATTTTTATCTTTAAATTCTAAATCGATGAACTGCTGCCAAAAGTTTTACATTCACTAAATCACTACATAAATATTTCGGTGTGAATAAATATCTCGTATCATACTTATGACATGTTTTTGAAAAAAAAACTACATGAAAGAAGTACGGTGCTATTATACAAATACATGAGACACTTCGATACTTTTGAGGAAGGCGCAATGTATCTCGCAATACAAAGCAGATCATGAACGCAAAAAACTTTCTATAGAACAAGATCAACCATTAAGATACAAATTAACATCTTATTAATCATCTCGCGTTTGAAGAAAGCACAAAATTCGGCACTTTCTTTTAACAAACAGTTGTTATTTTGTTCGCATTCCTAACCGAGCTCTCAGGAGGTCATTTTGTAAAGGCATTGTTATTTCCAGCGTCTTTTGTTTCAAATAACGTCCGTGGTCGGACTTTCCTCTATTCATTAACTTTTCTTCCGTGGACAAGTGGAATTCCGTGTGTAGCCTTTGGTTTACACTCTTTATTTCATACCAGTACCGCTCGCTTAATATTATATTCTATTGCATTAAGATAGGGTTGTTTTTCTGTGCGTATATTTTTAAATTATTGCAGGATTTCTTAGATTGGAGAGATAATGAGTACGAGCTCCTTCTTACCGTGATGAAACCGGATCGTATTGTGTTCGCTCTTAGCAATCTTGTTCATTCATCTCGAGGTTAAAGTGGAAATGGAAATCAAATAAAACAAAATTAACGTTTTGCTTTTCTTGTACAAACATTTTCCTTAACACAGCTAATATCATAGGAATATTATGTAATATCAATGAACATGAATGCAGTCACGCATTGAAGTTCCGCCATTCAATATTGTTATCATATCAAAAGCTCTGTAACATTGAACTGGTCATTCACTTTTAACATTAAAGAAAAATTAGATTGTTAATTATGTTGTGAGGAGTCATTGACCTGATAACCTTTCCACCATCTTTTTGCAGTCGCAGTCCGAATGCAGAACTACGCGACGCACGATCATCATTTGTTTTAATCTAGACCTCCACTATTTAGACAGGTCATGAAAACCAACCAATAGAAGCACAACGTCTATATGCAAATGCTCCCTTTATCACACCTATTTTCCTGGTACTTGCCCGCTATCGGTCGAGTACGTACGTAGTGGTAACACTGTTTTCGTGCCATTTTCCTTTGTCAATTCACGACACGCGTACGTTTGTCAATTTTAAAAGTTTTAATAGGTATTTTATCATAGTTTTTGCAAGCGCAAGCTCGATCTTCATTTGTTATTTTTAGTTTAACCATGGGATAGAACTCGGTGATTAGACATGAAAGTGTGAAATTAGCGAGAGAGAAGTGCAGTGTCAAAATGAACCAGCCTCGAAGGAAATCATTGAGCATTTGGATTGAAAAAATATCGAAGAGAAGGGGCTCGAAGGGTTCCAATGGCTCGCCTGTGGGGTCCCCTCTGACCGACGAGGTAAAAGTTCCGCCTATTCACTATCTAGCGAAGGTAATTCACTCTAAAACATCTTCATTCTTCATTGCGTTTCACATTTTAAATTCATGTACGCAGCGTAGTTAAATTTTATATAAAGTTAATTTTACTATAAAGTCAAAGACTATAAAGTACAAAGTTAAACACACCTATCAACACATTTCGAACTCAAATAAAATCTATGACGTAAGTATGTAATTAAATATTGAATACATGGTACTGAAAAATATGGTTGTCTAGTTTCAAAGGCTTACTAATCGACGCATTGTTTAAAGATATATTTGTTTTTATAAATTGTTAGTTATTAAAAATTATATATATAATTATATTATATATATATATTAAGTTTTATAGCGTAATACGCATAATGGGGTTTTGCTCCAAAATGTAAGGTATTCGAGACTTATTTTAGATAAATCGAGTTTTTTGTAAAACCTATAGCGCCAAGCAAATCATTACCAAAATCTTTAATCGGCGTGTTCTGCAATATGCCTTACATTTTGACGTTTATCCATCAAAGCTTGATTTATAGGCATTTGCATCAATGTACAGTTAATTTTCAAACTATTGCCTCCAATGATGTAAGTGTATAGAGAAACTTTATCAGTCCTGATGTAAATATAAATGCGTAAAAGCGTCGCTCTAACCGCCCTTGAAAATGAGCCAATGTTATCGGCAACTGATTATGAGAATGATTTTGGCTTTATCATGTTACGATATACCCTCGCTCATTGATTGGATAGCCAGGAAAAAAACTGGGGTCTTCATTGCGTAGATTACCTTGGACGCTTTAAAGTTAGGATTACCGCTATGAAGTTTGCGAACGCCATCGTCTGTTTCATCCATTCTTTAGCAAGATTTCTTATCGCTAACTCTTTCTTAGACTTCCCAATCAACGTTCACGCTGGAGATAATTTAAATTGCTTCGATATGTCTTAATGTGACTAACCATTATGTTATATTATACATACAAATCTTGTAGTCTTTCAACCATCCAAACCATCTTCATGAAATCATTAACATCACGAAACATGTGACGGGAACAAGAAGTAGTGACACTTATTCTAACTACAACAAGCTCTATCTAGCTCTCCCTTTCGAACTGGCACTGTAAACTAAGTTCAAGCTATGGGCTAATAAACATTAGCCATATTAATATTTGTATTTTATTCGAATTGCTAAAAATGCTTCAATAGAATTCACAGCAATCTGCTAGTTTTCTAGAAAAATATGTTTCTATCATGTCATTTACCCCGCTTTTCATTTCATGACCATATTTTGCTATCTTGTCATATGTTGTTGTTATTTTGTCATCTTGTCATAATAATATTTTACGATCTTATTTTGCCACTTTGTGTTAACAGTCACGTCAATTCTATTGTACTATTCTCTAAAATTAATTAATCTGGCAGGACTAAAATTTAATTAAATATGTGAGAAAATAATATCACCAGTCACCACTTTAAGAGCTGTCAAATTTAGTTTGGTTTACAACAGAATTGATGTCACTATTAGTCCTAGAAAACTGCCTTTCTTCAGCTGTTTTAGGGATTTATTATGTTGGTTTACAACAAAATTGTTGTCACTATTAGGTCTAGAAAACTGCATTTCCTCAGTTGTTTTTATTAGTTTATTACGTTGGTTTACAACAGAATTGTTGTCACTATTAGTCCTAGAAAACTGCCTTTCTTCAGCTGTTTTTAGGAGTTTATTACGCAAAATATAATCACAATACTCGAATCTATTTCGTCAATATAGCCATCAATCCAAGGGACATTTTGTTCACTTATAGCTCGCCTTGGCAAGCCGACTGCACCCGGCGCCCGCGCCGCTTGGCTCTAGCTTCATAAATAAATATATCTATCAAGGAAGTTCATAATAATAGCATTCGTAAATATTAATGTCTTCATTCAGAAAAGAAAATGGCGTGGTGTTTAATTTAATTTTTCATTTTACACGTCGTAAGGAATTAAAATTAATTGGTATACCGCCTCATAATCATCATTCTGTTTATTTTAATTTGAAGAATGTTGACAGAATGTTTAGTAGGATTTCTGGAGAAATTGACGAAAAATTTTCGGTGTTGGAAATGAAAACATGAAAATGTAACCTCTCGACTCTTTTTTTACACCAGCTTTTGAACAGAAACAGATACTGGTAGTTTTATGATGGCAAAATTTAGCCGAGATTACCTTTACGAATGGCAAACTTCTTTATGTTTACTTTTAACTATTTAAGGTGCTTCGTTTGAGTCCGCTAGGTAGGTAGGCGCCAAGAGATGGCGCTGTCGTTGAAAACTCAATTGAGGTAATCTGCCCCAGTTTTAATTCACTTTGCGACCTCTTACTATTGTTATAAACACATCTCAAAAATAATAGAGCCCATTAATAGCTGCACTCGACTGAAAATTCAAATAATCTTTAACGCCTGTATGCACGCATGAACATTACGCACACATGCGAATTCAAAACGGTTACAAGCAAATACGAAATTTCGTTGCTCTGAATATCGTCTCGGTGGCCGAAGTCATCAGTTTGATTAGGTAGCGCTTGTGAGGTTCCGGGTTCGAACCCCTAAAATTAGGTAGTATTATTTTTTATAATTTAATTTCGAGAATACTATTTATTTTAATTTTTGCTGTGGGTTTCTTGACAAACAAACTTATTCAAAATTAGTAACGAAACTTATAAAAGTATATATCTACATAAACCTAATATTGTCACACAAATATTTAAAATGCGAAAGTTCGTGTGTAAGTGTGTAAGCATGTAAGTTTTTTTTTTTTGTTATTTGGTGACGAGACGAGCAAGTCACTCAGCTGATGTTAAGCTTCACGCTTGCTCATAGCAGTTCAGTGCCACCCAGAATTTTGAACCTCAAACAGTTCAAAACCATGCGCGGCAATGCACTGCGCTCATTACTCTGAGATATTAGATGTTAAATCTCTGTGCCCAATAATTACGCTGGAAACATTGCCCTTCAATCCGGAACACAGTGATGTTTTGCACACTACTGCTTGACGATTGAATAACTGGGTCCCTGGAATAACCCCATATCGGGGGTTCTAAAGGCACCGAGTCTGGTACCTTCCGAACAAATTTTCCACTTTTTTTCGGTTTTTTTCAAATTAATTTCGAATTTTACATACCTAATACCTAATGAAATGAACGTAATGAAATATGCAATACCCAAAAATGTTGTGTTTTCCGCGTCGATAGACATTATTCTGCGACTAAAAATATGGATTTTAGACCCGGGTTAGATTAATTTAGTCCATAGTAGGTACTGTTGTTTGTTATTTGTTATTTTGTGTGTACACAACACACAAAACTAACTAATAGGTAGGTACGTAGGTAGGTAGGTTTGTTGCTTGGTTGGTGGCTAGGTAGGTATTATTAGTATAATGTGCATATTTTGATCGCGCAGCACGAAATATTCAAGATTTTCATATACCTCTATCTACCACCTTACCACCTACCTATATAGGTACCATACCTATATAGGCACCTTTTACAAAAAATCTATTATTTCACTAAGAAGGAAGTTTTTCAGAATTTTTTCAATATTTTTCCCGGGATCAGTGAGCGTGCGCGCAACGAGATCATACATAAAAATGCATTTATCATCATTATTGAGGTGAATTTTTTTCCCGAATTTTTGCATTATTTTTCCTGGCAGCACTGATGGAGCGCACACCGAGCCCCATACTCAGAAATGCTGAATTCCAACAAATTTTAGATATGGGGTTATTAGTTAGTCACACCAAAATGCGAAAGTTTGTGTATATGTAAGTAGGTATGTTAGTATGTAAGTGTGTTTGTTCCCGTTCAAATCTGTAACAGCTGCACGGATTCTAATGCAATTTGGTATGGAGGTAGCCAAATTTAGGTATGGTAGCCTCCATACCAAATCTCATCCAAATCCGTTCAGCCGTTACAGAGTTTATACCGCGGGTGAAACCGCGGGGCGTGGGTAATGGGTAAGAAATCTCGGTACGATATGGAACAGGCTGATGATGATGATGATGAATTTTAAATCTATGACCGAATCACATGCGAATTCAAAACGGTTACAAGCAAATACGAAATTGAGTACCCGATTTTCGGCATTCCACCTATCAGATCGACTGGCCGAGCGGTCGAGTGGACGGATTTTCATTATGCTTCGTTTTGTAGTGTGTATCAATGAGACAAAGGTCCCCGGATCGAATCCTCATTTGAAAATTACTGTTTTTGTAGATTTTTGTTCCTTTTGTGCTATTTTTTTACAGAATAAGTTATCAAACAACAACAAACACCACACACAAAACTAACTAACTAACTAATAGGTAGGTAGGTAGGTAGGTAGGTTGGTTGGTTGGTTGATTGGTAGGTAGGTAGGTATTATTAGTATTATGTACATATTTCAATCGCGCAGCATGAAATATCCAAGATTTTCATATACCTCTATCTACCACCTTACCACCTACCTATATAGGTTCCTATACCTATATAGGCACATTTTACAAAAAATCTATTATTTCACTAAGAAGGAAGTTTTTCAGATTTTTTTCATTTAGGTTATTAGTTAGTCACACCAAAAATAAATATTATAAAGAGGAAAGATTTGACTGCCCGTTTGCCCGCATTGAATAGGCTCCGAAACCACTGAACCGACCCGAAAAATCCCCCCGCTGCTGGGCAGCCTTTCAGCCCTCCTTACACTTCCTTCTTTTCTGCAACTTGACGCAAATAGAAGGGTTCTGCGTGTGCATTATAATTTTCATTCCCTCGTCAAACACCCGTGCGAAGCCGGTGCGGGCTGTAAAGGATTCAAACAGACAGACGGACAGACAGACAGACAGACGGACATGACAAACTTATAAGGGTTCCTTGTAGTACTACGGAACCCTAAAAATGTATAAATGGTTACCTATGTCAAAGTCCTCAAAATATATATTTCGCGAGGCTGCGCGGGCCGCGAGCGGCCCGCGGGGCGGTCCTGCAGTTGGGTATGGCTGGATCGTTTAGGTCGACTTGTAAAGTTAAAAAAAAAGGAGGAGCATGATGAAAACGGGTAAGAAACCTCCATACGGTAGCAATTTGGCTAATGATGATGATGATTATGGTTAAAATCTATGACCGATAATGAACGTCGCAGTTTGACGGGTAGTAATCCCCCCATCGCCATGAAAATGGGCAAGAAGTCTCGATACGTTAGGAAACGTGCTGATCATGATGATGATGAATTTTAAATCTATGACCGCAAATGAAAATCGCAGTTGGAAGGGTAGAAATTTCCCCCATTGCTATGAAAAATGGGTAAGAAATCTCGGTACGATAGGAAACAGGCTGATGATGATGATGATGATGATCCTTAAAATCTATGACCGTAAATGAAAATCGCAGTTGGAAGGGTAGAAATCCCCCATCGCCATGAAAATGGGCAAGAAGTCTCGAATTATATTTTTTATTTATAAATTAGGTAGGTAGGCACTTACGAAACACCTTCGCCATGATAATATTTCAGCCGAGCACGAACACGTTTCGTGCTCTTTTTTTGGCCAGAATATTGATGGCGTCTATAGCGCAACGATGATGTCTGCTGCATTCTATTATAATTATGTACGTTATTATTAGGTTACTAGCAGCCCGCCCCGGCTTCGCACGGGCACCCAACAAAAAAATAAAAACCATAATACACCCACGAAAACCCCTCCACCCGCGTCAAGTCACAAAAAAAAAAAAAATATTAAGAAAGCCGAAAAGCCACCCAACAGCGAAACAATTTTTCAAATCCGTTCAGCAGTTTCGGAGCCCATTCAATGCAAACAAACAAACAAACAAAGAATCAAATCTTTCCTCTTTATAATATTGGTATAGATAGATTATTCTATCATCATCAATAGTTGTCGCAACGCACGCGATGTAAAGGATATTTTAGGTATTTTTTTTACATCTTGGGTTACATTATTCGAGTTTTAGTAAGGATCCCAATTTTTTTTAAAATAAAATATAGTATAGGGATAGTGTAGCTTCCCAACAGTGAAAGAATTTCCCAAATCGGTTCAGCAGTTTCGGAGCCCATTCAATGCACACAAACAAACAATCAAATCTTTCCTCTTTATTATATTGGTATAGACTATTCTTTCATCATGAATAGTTTTCGCAGTGCACGCGAAATATATCATCTTGGGTTACATTATTGGAGTTTTAGTAAGGATCCCTAATTTTTTTGAAAATATAATATAACCTATGTCACCCGGGGATAGTGAAGCTTCCCAACAGCGAAAGAATTTTTCAAATCGGTTCAGCAGTTTTGGAGCCCATTCAAACAAACAAACAATGAAATAAATAAACAATCAAATCTTTCCTCTTTATAATATTGGTATAGATAGATTAGGTAACCAAATCAAACACTGCACTGCACACCGATACCGAATCTCGCAACGTCGCAATTATCGAAGGCCGCGCGCGGACTAAGCCGCGAGGCAAGGATACCTAGTCTCGCTCACACACGCACTGACAAGCTGGCAACGTCGCGTAAACCGCGTGACGCGCGCGCGGCACAACCAGTGTACACGATTTTTGCAAGACGCACGCACACATCAATATTTCACGCACACCATGATCGCATGATTCGCATGTAAAGAACACACCACTACAATCGTAAAATTTGTCGTAATTATTGGGTTGAAAGATGGTATTTCCTAGCCATGAACATTTTAAATTATCGACTTTGCGATACTTAGAGGCCAAATTAGACCTATGTTAAGTCATGCCCAGTTCAAAATCGTAGTAGGACGCCTAAAAAGGCATCGACAGTTTTGTATGAAAGTCGTTTATCCTTAAATATATAACTTACTATTAACAAATTTTGTACTTTACTAACTTTTATTTTCAACATGAGATTCATATCTATAAGCTACAATGTTATCTTCAAATTTTATTATTTTAACTGTTGTTGAAATGCTAAAGAGTTCGCTCTTAGGCCGTTGGCGCGGGACGCGGAACTAACAGCGGCGCGGAGTGGCGGTTTCAGTGTGTTGTACCACTCGTGTCGTCTATACAAACTGTTTTACTTCGGTATAACGTTAAAAAACGCAGAGCAGTGTGAGAATAGCCTGAAGTATAATTCTGCTGTTTCATAAAAAAATTACATTTACTCTCAAAAATGAATGGAACAGCAAACCATTTTTTCGAAATTTCATTCGTAAAATTTGTTTACAATGTTGACCATAATACACTTCTTTCGGCTTTCTACCGTGCGGTTGCATTTGTTTAGGGAAATAAAATTCTAAGGCAACCATTGACGCCTCAATTAAAATTATGGTAACATTTTTTTCGCACCTACCTTTCGTTAAACGCCGGAAATGTACTTTACTTACACAGTAAGGCATGTCTTGCGAAAACCGGTCGTGTTTCGGCGCTTATCGCGTCCTAAATTATGTATACTCCTAACCTTCTGTCGTAACCCTGCGACCACACTGCTTCTCGTGCTATTCTTTGGCCATTTCATTGCTCTATCTCGCCGATCTTTTGACTCGCACTAAAAAACCGATAAAATCGGGAGCTGCGGGCAAGGCGAGGTCTATGACGGGCGCCAGGACGAGTGGCGTCTTTGCCCTCTTCCCTCGCCACTCGTCGAGTATATGGCCGCGGCATTAATAAATGGAAAAACTATGAACTTGAATGTAAAGAATGTTTTGCATGTCACACTAGGCTTTGAAGAATGTTGTCCGTGGAAATAGTTACACTTACATTAATGTACTATTGGGCTTCCCGCACGGCTTTATTCGCAAAAGCTACAGTAAATGAAAACACCATATTTCACCTCTTTTATAGGGTTGAGTGTCGAAAAATCCTGAGACATGTCTTTCTTTATTTTTTAATAGCTGCGCCCTGCGGTTTCACCCGCTAATACTACAGAAATCGAATATGTTATACACAGACTATAGAACGTAATTCGTAAAAGTGCGATCGATAGGCTGAGTAACGCGGGTTCATCGCCACTAAACCAAACCTCTGAAGTATTACAAGGTCGCGCGACCTTCAGAGTTTTAGTGTTAACAGGGTTACCATAAACTTTTACCACATGTTAAATGTTAGTTATACATATTTGTAAACAAACTTAAACGTATTTGTATACAACCATGTTGAATGTAAATTCAACATATTTGTGTAGTACTACTAATTATAGTCAAGAAGTTACTCGTTTCAGTGATTAAATTAAGAGACGGGCAACACCCGCATTTTATTAAATAAACCCAAGTAGGGTTTATTTAATAAAATGTTAGCGAGAACTGTCACGCGTGAAAATGTAACAATTTGTCGATTATGTTGTACCATTTTCCAAAAAACGACTTAGTTCCCTACATTCCACTGCGTTCCAATATAGTCAGTTATTTTCAACTATTATTAAACATAACAGTTACCCAAATCAATTTCCGGGTTAAGGAAAGGAGAATGAGGAAAATATGAAAATACCGCTGGCAACCCTGCCGGCCTGCCCATTGAATACGAATATGAGTCTTATCCTTGCGTTTATATGTCTATTGGTATTGTCAACATGGAAACGTTACTGTGATACCATTTTGGGGTAAAGAGACTTGCTCACCTTGTATACGCGACACACGATTAGATAGTTCGAGAAAATTGTTGTTTCGAAGTCATTGTTGTAGAATGTAGATATTATTGTACTGGGTCATCATCATCATGATCCACAGCCTTCCTTATCCCACTGCTGGGTATAGGCCTCTCTCTTGCTATGTCATCTGCCTCGGTCCTGTGCCAATCTAGTCCAGGTTCGACCCGCGATGGTGACAATATCGTCGACCCATATTGCAGCTGGACGACTAACGCTCCGCCTACCTTCCCTCGGCCACCACTCTGTTACAGCCTTACTCCACCTGTCATCTCTGAACCTAGCAACGTGTCCTGCCCAGCTCCACTTAAGATTCATTACCGCTATTCTGACATCTCAAACCTTTGTTCTCTTTCGGATTTCGGTATTACGAACTCGGTCTTGAAGTTTGATGCTGAGCATGGACCTCTCCATGGCTCTCTCTGTGCTATCTTAATTTTGTGCACAGCCACATGGATAAGCGTCCATGTCTCGGCACCATACGTCATGGTGGGCAGGACACACTGGTTACAGAGGCGAGTTTTAAGGCAGTGCGGTGTACTGGGTATTCTAACTCAATTGTTTCTAGTTTAATTAGTATTTCTACTTGTACGGGTTTCGATTCAGTTCTTAACGAAATCCAATGTAACGACTGTTATTGTTCCTGGCTAATGGCTGAATGCTGGCTCCTGAATGAGCTATGCTCGGAGTTTGCGCGATAAAATCCGCAACGAGGATATTTACCGAGGTACCAAAGTCACCGACATAGCTGGGCTTGCAAGCTGAAGTGACATGGGCAGGCAGGCGGAACGGAAGACGCAGCATGGGTAGTCCTCCCATTTGAACTGAACTGACGACATTTTGAAAGGATGACGGCTGGCGGCCCTTAGACTGCTTTGATTCAGTATAAATTCTATGTGATCGAGTCCTTTCGAGTGAGCTTTTTTGTTGTCTCTGGCGCTGAATATTCCAGTTATTGCTGCGCATTGCCTAAAAATAGCAGTTTTAGTACGTTTGGTATCTTGTCACCCGGCACAAATCGTTACTTGTCAACTTATATATTTTTCTGCTTAGCTCACCTTTTAGAGCATCTTAATGCTCACGTTACTTATTTTTCTGGTCGCGCAGAGCGAATTTCGAGGATCATTTCCAACGAAACAGCCCAGGGTCATAAAATTAACGTAGTCATTAGAGGTGGGCATAATAAAGTACAACAGCTAAATATTAATGAGTGCTATTATTAATGTATAATCATACAACACATTAATAATACCGAAAAGGGGCTGTTATAATAAGTGTTATAAAAGCGGCACCTAACTGGCACAAGCAGTACTTTTTACAAAGCTAGACTATCAATATCAACCCAGCAAGGTCACTCCAATACGAAGTCTCAACTGATAATGATAAGAGGTAATTTTATGTACACTAAAATTAAATAAACCGATTCTGTGATGAACAGTGAACTTGGTTCCTGTTGATTGCGATAACAAAATCAACAAATAACGTAACAATTTTATAACAGCTTAAAAAAAAATAGAACGGTATTGCCCACCTCTAAATTAACGTCATTAACTGCCGTAACTTATAACATCAAAGCTACGTGTTTATTCCCTACGGAACTGAAGTTATAACATAGTCCCCTAATAAAGTGGTTGCTTTCTATTGCGTGACCGTGTTAGGTAGACATTTTAAATGACGCACATTTTGTATTGTCAACATAGTTTGAGAACTTTAACGACATACACCAAAATATTGGTCCATATTTTGGCAGTTTAAAATATTTCTTAATGTTTTAGCAGTTCAAAATAGTTTTGAATAATTTCATCGAAAGATGTAGGTCTATTTAATATTTTATTTTCATAAAACGGTAATACTCACGTTAAAATGAGTCGGTTATTCCGACTATAGTTTCGATCACATTCGGTGACCTTTATCAAGGAATGCTAAGCGTGACACGCGCACGACCTTCTTGCCTTGTCTTGCTTGTCTATATAATAATTGAAAATTCTATAATAAGTATTGAAAATAATATTTATTAAACAGTAGATTAATTTATAAAATCGATTATTTTAAAAACTGAACATTTGCATCTATCAAATTATACGTTTTTTTGTCGGGCAAGTGCCTTTTTAACTATAAAGAAAATACACACAAACTAAAACTGGAAATACTAAAAAAATTATACTGTCTGGAATAAAATCACTTATATGAAATTTTATATGACCGTCAGTTGGTAAATTCGTTTTTATTACTTACTAGCTGTTACCAGCGACCTCGTTCGCTTGGACCTACGAAAAAATGTAGCCTGTGTCCGTCTATAATTATGTGCAAAAATTCAGGTCGATCCGTGCAGCCGTTTAGCCCTGATAACGCCACAAACACCCAGACAGAGAGACAGAGGCCCGGATAGAGAGAGTCACTTTCGCATTTATAATATTAGTTAGGTCTATAGTCGTTTTTATGGTATGACATTTATGCATATCTTTGTCATAAATACTATTTATGTCCAGCAGGACTATTTGAAACCCAGTTCCGACAAAATCTACACTGGTCAAGTGAACTACAGTTCACGAGCTAGGTCCGACTACAGTCGGACCTAGCTCGTCAACCATTTAAAATCTATTTTAAGATATTCTGCTGGATATTTTATTAATGTTTAATTTTAATTGTGTTTTCGGTGTCTAATAAAGTTATATTGTAAGTAATGGCTCGCTCCCTAATTCAGCTATTTACCTCATACGCAGTTTTAAATATATTTTTTTATATAGGCAGCCCGTAATCTAACAAAACAAAAAAAAAAACAGTGTTTCGTGCAAGACCGCGAAGTATCGATCATATGGCGTCATATAACTAAAATTTAATTGGCCATGTGTTGTATTGTATTCGGTTGCTATCGACAGTTGCGCATGTGCAGGTGTTGTAACAGCTGTCATTCGCCATTTGGATGTGTGGAAAAGCTTGGAATATATTTTGAAATTTACTAAATAAAAGCAGGCTTATCTCACTGCGATCTCGAAGCGTTTAGGCTTGAGCAGCGAGCCGAGAAAAGCAGAGAGTGCGAAAATGACAGAGATTACTTTGTTGCGACATTGTGAAAGTCGCGGGCAACCGGTGGATGCAAGTGGCCCGTTGTCGGTCGGTGTGGCGCTCTAAGGGGGAGGCCTATGTTCAGCAGTGGACGTCTTATGCCTGATGATGATGATGATGATGATGACATAGAAATCAAAAATCAAAATGTATTTATTTCCGGACAACAAAGTAGTTTAGGTATATATGTGTAATACTGTATTTTATTTTTCATTTTGGAGTTTGGCTTCTATACTTGTAGTTATGTACTATAGTCTAGTCCAGAAAATCGATCCTTGTGGCAGCCAATCAGTAATTATATATTGAAAGTCAAATTAGAGTATATAATAAAAAAACAGACAGACGGACAACGAAATGATCCTTTATTTATAAGTGTCCCTCTTGAGGTACCCTAAAAATAACAGTTAGAAGTAAAATATCTTTAATGAAAATTACATCTTAATTCTTTGGGGTACTCATCGTAACTTTTAATTTAGAGTCTTAATTAGAAGTAACGATAATTAGTCAAAATTTTAGGTGTTATTAATTAAACTAGTCTTAAAACGCAATTTATATTTACAATAGCAATGTTCTATTTATTTCATTTACCGAAAAATTGTACTACGTATATTTCTTGGTAGCAATTTTGATTGGACGAGATTTATTAGCAAATCATAATCATCATTAGCCCCTTTATCGCCTAGTGCTGCCTGCTGAGAATAGATAGGCCATATTATATGCCACTTTTGTGGCCCCGGTCTTGTCCCAATCTTGTCCAAGTTCGACCCGCTGTTCTCAATATATCGTCGACAAAATTAAATATTTCTATACAATACTAGTAGTTCGCGGCGAACTGAGACCTCGCGACGTCTATATATTCACAACCCCTGGACCGATTCAGCTCATATTCCAACTTAAAAATTGTATTAAAATAAACTACTTGCCTACAAAATTTCATAAAGATCGGATCAACGATTCGCAAACTATCATCAAACAAATATACATACAAATGCCGATTTGTCCTAGTAAACTCTGAGACCTTCGCTTCGCTCGGTCAATTATAAATAAAAGAAAAACTAGCTTCTATACAAACTAACGTATGTATATCAGGATTTAAGAGACCTAAAATTCAATGGGATATATATAGTGCTGCCACAAGGTAAATATATCATAGTTATAAATGACAGTTTATTAATTACCTATGCTATTACGGGAAAAATTGTAACAATTTATTGTAATGGGAAAAGCCCAAGGTTCTCAAATCTCATTGTTGGATTTATTAATAAAATGCCTTGCATATTACCTAAATACGAGGATACATCATCTGTAAAAAAAAAGGGCATGCTTGCACTTGTACAGGCAATGGAATTTCGGATCACGGAACGAAAACAACGGATCATAATAATGATTAATTGTTGATGAATGAATGAATGAATTGATTGTTGTGATTTTCTATATTTTCTGTTTTATAGTGCTAAGAAAAGAGTTTACTGCCGTCTTATCCATACAAAAAGCGTAGTCTGATACCCACCCCTAAATGTAATCCAAATTCGATGATTTTTATATGTTATCTACATCGTAGAAAACTATGCTTGTATTTTTTAATATTTTTTTAATTTCGCTATATCTTCGTTGTTATAGGCAGAATAGGCACATAAAGTGACACATTGTTTGCGTCGAAAATACGTTGTAAAGTAGTGTAGAATACCTTATTTTTTTCTTTTAAAACACGTCGTAGCGGCATAGATTTTGGTTTATCTAAGCCATCGACACCAAAAACAAAAGATTTTGTTAAGATTTAGGGGGTTATAACAGACTACCCCCGAAATGCTAATTTCATCAAAAAGTTTGGAAAATTCACTAACTCTCTCAATTGCACGCACGAGAAACAGAGCGAAAGCTATACAATTTCAAATATCGAATGCGCCAAAACCTCGCGGAAGGACAATGCTCTTAAAAGACAAGTGGCGGATTTATACATTTTCCAAGTTAGGCTGTTAAATTGTTGCCGATCTTAACTCTACCTACTAGATATTGGTAATTCAGTAATTTAGATGAAATTGTATAAAAAATAGCGTAAAGTAAGTTTGAACCTAGGACGGCAGATTTTAGGGGCTCAAATTTAGGGACCGATTTTTGTATATATTTACCGCGAGCTTACTGCTGGTAAATCCGCCACTGTAGGCAACGGATATGGTACGCGCAGATCGTTTTCTAACAAACGAGAAAAAAACATTAAGATATATCCTAGCATACAAAGCCAAATATATAACTGACAAGGCCATTATGAAGCCGCTATAATAATGTATCTGTATTTAATTAATTTCATATGAAATTTGTGTATTTGACGTTATCAAGTGTTGTGCTAACCCAGGGTCCGAATAAATGAATTGAATTAAATTGAAAATAATGTAATTATCCGCAGTATAATTCCCATCGTTTTTATATTTTCGTAAAGACACAGTGACATAATTTACAAGGTAAGCAAAAATGGTAGTCTATTTTCTTTCTCTGCAAAATCTCCTCAATGCACCCGAGCTCCGCAAGCCGGGATGTATCAGAATATATCAGAATTTACCAAGTATACATCGAACATGCTTATCGGCCTTTGCCGATGCACGAGAAACGAATGTTAGGAATTTGAGTCGCATAAAAGGATTTTTGTGTAGAACGACTACGTTTTAGCAAAGAAAACTGTATTTTACCTATGGTTTTAGGAAGCTTAAAATGTGGAAATAGACAAAATATGAAATCTGTTCTAAAAATTTCAGAAATAATTATTATGGATGACATTAATCCAGGAGTATAAAAAACATAAGAGCTTCCAATCCAACAAGTAATATAATTAAAACAAAAACAAAATACGCAACTGCGAAATGTAAGCAGCCTATGTCACTCGAGCCGTAAAAACGAATCTAACGACACCTTACTCGTCAAAATCGGTCAAGCCGTTTAGGCTACAGGACGTTGTATAGGAATACAAAAACATAACTAAACTTCGATACATACTTGAATTCGATACAACTCAAAAGCGTTATTCTCCTTCTTGGGCAGACGGGTAAAAAGGTTTGGCATTCCGGGTGGTCACCAGCTTTTTTATGTTTGAGAGTTCGGCGCTTGACCACTAACTCGCCTGGTGGTGATGGTGTGGCCGAGGATAGTAAACAAAGCAAGCTTGTGAGAGCCACTTCCAGTTCCACATCATTAGCTGCTTGGCGATAGATTGTAGATTGGTTGAATTAAAACATCTAACTCTGAAGAATGCTCGCGATCATATAGTTCTTCAAACTATTGTTATCTTACATCATTCAGGCCTTTGAGAAGTTAACCAGATCATACACTATATATATAGTGTATGATCTGGTATATATATATATATATATATATAGTGTATGATCTGGTTATAGTTGCATTTTTTTTTGTATTTATTTAATTGCAGATAATTATTTTAACCAAACGAAACTTATAACGAAAGATGATCTCACTATATATATATATATATATATATAGTGATCATCCAGACCAGTATATATATATATAGTGTATGATCTGGTCTGGATGATCACTATATATATATATATATAGTGAGATCATCTTTCGTTATAAGTTTCGTTTGGTTAAAATAATTATCTGCAATTAAATAAATACAACAAAAAAATGCAACTATACTCGGCATGCGTTAAATGTTTGCCTTTCGGTCTGTATTTGCGCAAGTTTTGAGAAGGCCAAATTCTACGTATGCTATGTCAACACAAGTGACTCGAAGTCAAGATTAAAGTTTTTTTACACTGGAAAAAATTGATGGTTTATAAAAGAGAGAAATTATAAATAAAGAATACTAGAGTGATAATGGTCATGGAAAGATGCGTAGCCCGATTGTAGTAACTTATAGTGACGTAAGATGTCGCTAGTGCTTTAACTGCGACATGATCGTCCAATTCCTGCTTGACTTGAAATAAGAACCCAAGCTAACTAATTCATAATTGTACGGAGAAAAACGCTACTTGTTATTAATATTTTTGCAATAGTAATATCAGTGAAATTATTTATTTTATTTGCAAAACACGCTTGGTTCTCAAGGCTTTAAAAAAAATATTTTTTATCATTATCATCGTTATATTGCAGTCTAATGTGAACTTAACCTAAAATTGTGGACATATACCAATACTATATGTTTCAAAAAAGGTTAAATATCCATATTTGCATTGGCTTTTATAGCGATTTGACTGACTAAATACGTAAGCGCCATCTAGATTTATGCTGTTTTGTCGGGGATACACATTTTGTATGAGATTATCATTCTTCTCGTATAATTTTTCTATGGTTCTAGTACTTGAAGTTACCTTATCTTGCTACTTTTGTTGTGACCTCGATCGCGGCTACCAGTTGACTACTCTACTATTTTATTGTAAGGCAACTCCCATGGTTAAGTCCCATCTGCCTTCTAGGTTAATGTTGCCAGTTGGGCATTGTCATTTTTATAAGTTCTACCTTTTTTCTTTCTTTGCTTTTTTTTTGAGCAGACATGATTATTGATAAAGTATTGTTTCAATAACACAGGCATAAACAGAATCAAAGGGTTTCCCTTGATTCCCCCCCTTGATTCTTACCTGTAGTCTATAGTCTACTATTAAACGACTTCAAAAAAAAAAAAGAGGTTCTATTCGATTGTTTTTGTGGAAAATTATTTTATCTCACAGAAGTTACGTCCAGATTGGCTATTTTTCTAGCTATATGTATGGTAAAGCGATTTTGGGATTTTAATCAAGAATTCAAGCGTTCAGAAAGTATCATTTAGCACAGGAACTCCTCAATCTGTATTTCGTATTTCACGGGTGGCACCGATAAATTCTCGATTAAAATAGGTAAACCAACTATGACGAAACAAATATGAATTAACTATTCTGATAAAGTCGGTTTTATTTTTTAAATTATTTGGTCTGTGGTATATTGACTGAAATATTTTATAATTCGAGAATCAAGACCACTCTTCACGTGTTTTGACCTCGGCAGCACAACTGCAGTTGAACTGCATATGACAATGCCCACAGGATGCGAAGCTTGGCGACGACGTCGCGGTATAGGCCGTAGAAAAATCGACCTTTCCCGGTTTACTGTAGGTTAAAAATTGAACCTCATTTATGAAACTATGGAAAACCCGCGGTGCGGTGGACGCACGCCGGGTCAATTTTGAACCAGTGATAAAACGAAAAGAGTTGACTCTATTTCGCAAGAATATTTATATAAACCTACGTTACTCCTGTGTAATAAAATAAACGTAAAACGGTAGGTACACATTCAAATGAAGAACTCTATTAATTGCGCGGTTCACCCAAAGCTGTATGTTGCTGTCGCGGATGTTTAAATCTAATTAAAACATTTAATTTGCGGTGTTTGTATTAGTGCCTTGCGTAATTTGTTTCAGTTTCCACAAGAAATACCTAATGCTGGAAAGTTTATATATATATTTGTATTTTATATAGTATTTTAAACAATGAGGCATTTTTACTTGATGAAACTGTTATCGGTCGAGTGGATTTTACAAAGATGTTTATAAGGTTTTCATATGACTATGGAAGTTATTTGCTTAAGCATTTTTTGCAAGATCAGTTAACCCGATTTGTGGTTAAAAAAAAGACAATGTTGTTTTCGCTTTTTTCAGTATCAAGTATAAAACTCCACCCAAATTAAATTAGTTTTTTTTTTAAATTTGTTTTTTAAATTCTACTTATTTATTAATTATCTTTGTTTTAGGTTAATTTGGATTTTTGTTTCAGATTAGGTTAAATTAGTTTTTTTTTTTTATATTACGTGTAAAGCAAAATATACACAATTGATCCCTCATTCCTATTATACTAGACGCGATATTACTTTGGAAAAACACTAGAAATTTGTTGAATAAACAGTTTTAAAATTCTTCGATTATTTCCTTTATAGTTAAACTATATCAAAAACAAGTAGGTATATGTTTTGTATAGGTGTTCAAAACAAGCCAAAAGCCTTATAGCCTCCATAGATATAAATATAAAATTGGGTTGTTTGTCAAAGCGATGTTACCAAGAGGCTTTGCCTGACCTTTAAACTTCCACGCCGACCACTTAACACCAGCAAATGAGCGCCTCAAGTTACACCTTTTTGTCTTAAATTGCTACAAAAATTATATCCTTGCACTTTGCTCTCTACCTCTCCACATCTACTGTAGTTTACGATATGATCAAATCGGATACCTACCAACGGATTAGGGTCGCCGAATTTCCCGGAATTCTGGGTTCTCCCCGAAAATGGCAATTCGATTTTAAATTCTTCCGGCTCCAAGACCGCAGCTGAAAACTCCCATATTTTTCTTCACACGGAATCGTGGTTTGAAAGTCATAATAGTATAAGGAAAATAGTGTACACTTAAATACACCTACAAAGAATTCCATTATTGTATAGTTTTCTATTAAATGGTAACTACAAGCAGCGGGCTTATCCTCTAACTGTGAAACGTTCGTGTTTCTGATTGCAAGAGCATGCCATCTCGCTCGTACCGACTTAGTCGCACTATGTGCAGTCCCGCTCGCGCAACTCTCGCTATCGCTTTCAGAGTTACGGGATAAGCCCACTGGTCGCAGTTAAAAAATATATCATTAAATTAAAGTAAAAAAAGGTTACATTGATTTATTCTTCACTGACAGAATCTGCGGAAAGGACAACCCTACAACGGATCATTTGACTGGGCAATATCAACGAATCATTCTACAGCTCCCAATGGATCATAAGATCGATCCTGAAATTTACGAGTCGTTGATTTTCTTACACCCATTAAACAAATTAATTTCTTCGGTGTCGACGAACCAATACACGCCAATCAATGTTGTAATAACTCTGTTATTAAATTGTAGAGGCTATTATTTCTGCTTCTGTTACATAAACTGTGGCTCTATGCAGTCTGTTCCAGTAATAAGCATTCGAGTGAACGCGCAAGTTGCTTTTCTGTATACCAGTTAATTGATAATAGAAATTGGAAATAAAATATGAAACCAAATCGAAAGTAAAAAACATAAATGTTTAAAACTCGACTATGTCATATTATGTATTTATCCAAATCTGCTATAATAATTGTCTATTTAGACTATAGCCGAAATATTAACCTTACCTATTTCAAAATATGTTTGAATAAAAATGTTAATTATCTATGTATATTATTATAGAAGTAAGAATCTAAATCGTAGAAAATTAACTATGGTTTAATCTGTTACTCTGTAAATGTAATATAATGTAATATACTTCGTATACCCACGAATTCAACCCTTTTTATCAGGCCCCTCCGATGTTTCAAACAAAAAAAGGTTTCCCAAATCCTTAAAGGAGGCACTTAAATGAGTCAGTGGAGTGACTCACTGAGTTGCCCTTTCACTAAATCAATGTTGATCGTACAGTTTTGCCAAATGTTTCCTCTTGGGTTTTTGTTTATTTACTCGATTACTAAATAGTAATCGATAACAAGCCAGCATTTCAATTATCATCGTTACCATCGTCTTTAGCTTAGCACTACCGTTCCGAAGCTCGATATAATCCTCTTCTGTAGCACCATTACTGTGCCGATCTAATACATCTTTCGTAGACGCATCTACAAGTGTAAATCCAATTATTATATAGTTTCCAATTACTGAGACAAAAAGAAAAACACAAACGCGACAGCAAAATGTAGTCTGAAAGCAAAAACAAGGAATCCAACGTTCCTATACTTGACCAATTTTGACAAGTGAAGTATAGAAACGTTGGATTCCTTGTTGTTCCAAGTGAAGTCACTTGTCAAAATTGGTTAAGTATAGGAACACGCAAACATAAGTACTTACAATATTACTATTAGTACTCACGGGATATTTACCACGGTTATTGTACTAATATTGTACTAATAGTAATGTTGTAAACAACCACGAAAGTCTAAAACAGTATAAGTACTTACATTGCGTAAGTACTATTTACATGTCAACTAAAAACGTAGGCAGTAAAAAATTATATGAAAACTGACGTGGTTTTGATACATTTTGTTACATGAATTTTGTGTCTCGCTGAGCATTCCTTGGTAAAGGTCACCGAATGTGATCGAAACTATAGTCGGAATAACCGACTCAATTTAACGTGAGTATTCCCGTTTTATTAAAACAAAAAAAAATATATATTCAAAAATTTATAATAAATAATAAAAAATAAATTAAATAATAGTACTTACATACATCCCAGAAATGGGATATATTTCTTAGGTGTATTTGAGTATAAGTACGTCCAATTGTCCATATTGAATAAGTTATCTCGATCTTGTCCGTCAAATTTTGGTTTTAAATATTCCTGATGTTATAATATACGTGAGACACAACATACATATTTTGGGCATTCACAAACATCTTTTATAAAAAATTGTCAAATAGCGAGTGAGACAGTTGCGGCAGGACTAATTATACCTGTTAATAATTTCGTTCCTTATCATCATTTTCATCAGTTCACGATCAATCACGATTGCTATTTAAAGTTATTTTATTTTCTTACCAATTCATACGTAATAGTTGAGCCAAGCGGACTAGAGGCCTCCATAAAGTTAACGCTAGTCTGACTCATAGGTGTCTTGGTATCATTGCCACCAATCTGACTAGACATCGCGCCTTCACTGCAATCAAAACTACAGCCTGTACACTAAACTAGATAATATTAGGTTCAAAATCCAATGCGATTGGTGATATAACCTCGACCACGTAATCGACTTGCAGTTTGAATAATACAATGCCGTAACTTTGTGTGCAAATAGAATAATGCATTGAAACGCTGGAACCTTTTCCAAATTCATTTATTCTTCAAACACAAGATTACTGAAGGAAAACTCAAGAGAAACTTTCTCGAATATTCTTAGTTTTGACGTAAAATATCGAGGGTCCGAAAGGGCCTCGGTTTAGGGCAAATCACTAGCATATTCTAGCACTCTCTGACTGATTGTTTACCGATGCAGGTTGTGTTGGAAAATTAAGTATACTGGGTGTTCGATTAGACGATTGAGATAATTAAGGATATTATTGTACCCATCATTATTAACAATTTTTACTATAGGACCAAGGCTGAAATCGTGAAAAAAAGATCACGTGTTCCATACCATGCTTTTGTGATATTCCTGTCGAAAACATTTTTCCGTGTCAAACTCAATACTCAATACTCAATTCATTTATTGCAAACATTATGTGGATTACATGCAGATCTTAACTAGCATATTTAAAATAGGTAAATCATAATGACCCTGATTGGGTATGGCAATATCGTGCGGAGCGGGTCAATCTATTCCATAATTATTTTGTCTCTCAAAAATTCGTCTAGGGTATAGTAGGATTTCGCGAGTAATACACTTTTTAGGGCTTTAGTAACTGACAAATTACAAAATTTGCCAACGGGTCCAGTTGACCAATTTAAAATATCGGGTCCGTTTCGACCGGGTCCAATTGACGTAATAACCATTTCATCGATGTTGAACGACATTTTTGTATGGAAAAGCTGTTGTTTTTCTTGCGATTTCAGGAGTGGTCTCATAGTATAAGTCGTTCTTAATATTGTGGACAATAATGTCTTTTATCTAACCAAAAACCTATAATAAGGACACCATAAGATACAATGTTCTTGATGTCCCAAAAATTGTCATTCAATCAATTCGTTTGTTCAAATGCTGGCACTTGATCAAAACAAAATGCACAGTAAGGTAATCGTGCCAATTTTTGCCACTCCGCCACACCGCATTTTACCACCCTGAGTCTTCATTAGTATTCAAAAATGTTTCCGCATCCGATATTAATAATAAAAATTGCTTTTTTATTGTATGCAAAATGAGTTTGATTTGTCATTGTTGCGTTTTCCTTAAAGTCGTTCATGCATCCTTATTCTTATTCTTTCGTCTAGACATTTATCGGTTATCGATGTGTTTACTCGGAAACTGTTTCATTTTATTCTTCCTTTCCTTGATTCTCAGTATAAATAGTAGAAGTTAAAACTCTTTATTTTCCTAGTCAACGATCTATGTTCTTTTCAAGTTATAATAAATAATACTTTTGATATAATGAAACTGGCAAATAAACAATTTATAATAATACTGGTCGTGGACATGAAAAAAGTATCAATGTCTGCCTTTGTAATAAACAGTAACGTCTTATCAAATTGTATCAATATCTATTCAGCCGTTTAGCCGCGATAACGCGACAAGCATCCAGACAGAGAGACAAAGTTACTTCCTCCCTAGATGGTGTAGATCAATTTTTGTGCATTTTTTGTATGGGATGACAGTTGTAATGTAGGGAGTTCTGAATCGCGCAAGCGAAGTTTTTTTCCTCGAGACCAACGTATTCATTTTCATACCTCGAAGCCTTATTGGTCCTGATACGACTGCGGCTATATTCCTCTAAATTATAATATTAGTTAGGATTTTTTTACCGGTATGTGTAAATAAAGTCAGCCTTGCATTTATTATAAATCTATAAGTGAACTTTTTTAATCGATAACTTTTATATTTCGGTAAGTAAGCATAATAATGTCGAATTTCGAAGATTACTATATTTACATAACTAAAATACGAGCGTAATTTCGCAAAGCAGTTGTATACGACAAAGATGGCAACATTTTGAGCTAGTTTTGTTCCATCACTTTCTATCCTTTCTAGTCCATCTGAAGTTGAAATTATTCAATTAAAATCTAGTAAAACTTATGACGTTTCTCCGTATTTCCCCAATGTTTGGTCTTGAAAATTTCCACAGCATCTGTGCAATGTTTTAGTTAAATTAAACCACTACACCTAAACAAACTACTGAGAATATGAATCTGTTTTTATACGAGAATTTGAGGTAGTATCGTTAAATGTTCTTGTTTTTTTTAACCAATTGGAGCTTGGACCAACCTAAGAACAAACTGAGAAAGGCAAATTGAAACGAATAAAAACATAGCTTATAGAAACAGGCAATAATACAATAAATCATATGTTGTAGCAGTGACTATTTATTTTAAATTGTCAAAAACGCTTACCTATGACTATTGTATTGATTTTATGACGGATTTGTCCTAAAACGGGTTTGTTTCAAATTTTTCCTGATATCGAAATATCTGTTATTCGCATCTGACCACTGCAAATGGTTGAATCAAATACCGAAATCCTATGCCATTTTAAAATGAATGTTTAACTACATACTTATGGAAGTTCAATGAGTTTTTTTTTGTAAACTGCTTTGCAAAAAAGGAAAAATAGATTGTAGCACAGCTTATAAACCAAGTAAGTAAATAATATCAGACGGTACTGCAGTTGTTCCACAAGCAAACATCTGTTATTAGTGCGTATTTAGAACGAGAACAACCATCCTTTATTTCTAAGGTGTTTACATCAAAATCGTGGCTTTTATTTTGATTAAATTGACGTACAAGAATTGTAAATAGTTAATGGCGTCGATTCAGTTGTGAGACTCTCTATACTAAACTAATCTGACAGGACTAAAATAATATCTCTTTTCTTTTCAGTAACTGAAAAAAGTATGGCACTAATTTCAGTCCTGTCCAATATAGTTTAATTAAGAAAATGGTGCAACAGAATCGTCGCCGCAGTATTTGTCAATTTGATCAGTTAAAATATTATGCTTTTTACATGGTATTGTCATCGATGACCAGTGATCATTAAAACTTCCGAACATAGGGCTCATTAGCTCTATTCCTCGGCTTCTCCAATTCCACGGCTTCGCGAGACGTTCCCATTTGCATGATTTAAATGGACTTAAAACTAAAACTTAAAATAATAACTAAGACTTCACAAAAGTCACTGGTTTTACCTTTGGACCGTTTAGAACAGTATAATTAGCTTTTGCGAAACAATAAGGGATGTCCATAGAGTTTAACAGGCTATTAATACCGTTAATGATCTCAGTCGGATAAACCTCACTCTCTCACTATAATGACGCTCGCATATGTTATTGAAATAAGGCAGCTACGCTCTACGTAATTTGACGTTTCCTTATAAATTACCAGTTACTCGTGCCGATGTTAAAATGGTCGAACGTGTGTTCAGTGCTTAGTTTAAAATGGATACTCACGTTATTATTAATACTGTAAGTGGAAGAGTATTATGTTAACTTGCAATGTGCTTCTAAGTTTTTGAGGATAATTATTTAATTATGGGGTTAATATCGATGATGTCACAAATAAAATAACATGACACTATTGAGCTATTATTACTTAAATATAGCTCAATGCATGACACAGATATTTTTCAGTGCACACTGAAAAAGCCGCGCAGGGCGAAGCCGCACAGAATTTGAAGTTGTTAATGATTAAAATTTTTGATGACAGTGCCATTGCTATAAGTTAAAAAAATTAGTAGCTTACCATCGAGCCTGTAAACGCTCGTCTTGTAACTAGGTAGTAGAATTAAAAAAAAATGGGTGAGATACAGACGTATATACATTATACAGCCAGACTGACGCCAGCTGTGTCTCACCACAACTGTTGTGTTTCGATATTTTGGTACAAATAATTAGTTTTAAAGTCTCTATTCAAGATCTTAGGATTACTGCTTTATATTTGTTTTAAAACTGATGTAGTATTTTGTCTTTTAAAAGCGCTTAAAGATTTCTATGCAACCTTTAGTACAATCGAAGCGACTTTTTTTATTATTCTATTCCATCAATAGGTGGACGCGACCTACTTAGGCCACTTCTCAAAGGAACATCGGTTCGAATCAGACGTACATTGCAGGAGTTTTTTTCTTTTATGTTTTGGCTTCACACATAGTGTATTTAGCTAGTGTCTTCAAGTTTTATATTATTACATACAAGTGAAGTAAAATGATTAACAATTAAAACAAGTCCAACTCAAGCGAAGTAAGTCAAGGCTACATGAAGTAATACAAGAACACACAAACATTCATACTGACTTACTCGTACCATACCTACTTATACAACAAAAACAATACCCCCCCTTCTAGGGAGTCGGGTACAAAGTAGCGTGCTTTTTTTCCCTGAAACTGTTTGAAAATTTATAATCGCAGGTAAACTTTTTACCGTGAAACTGTCGGGCGTAGCTAATTGCTACGTTAAGGGGCACAGATCATACTAGACACCGCATTACGAGATTCGTTGTTCCTACAAAAAGTCACTAAAGTTTGAGGAAGGCGCGGGTCGCGGGGAGTGCGACCAAGCGTTCTCATTGGCTATCTCAAGGTTACGCCTACTCGCGCCTAACAATCGACCAATAAGAGTAATTTCGTAATAAGTGTATTTAGACTGACGTGGTGCGCTTCGAGCGTCCTGACTGCAGAATCTAGTGTGTGATCTGTGTTCGTTACTAACGTAATTACTATTGTTCTACCAGTTACTTTACTTCGCCGCTGAATAAGCCAAATTATCAAAAGATTAATCACTGTTCCACATGCTCTATGTCAACATAATGCTCAAGTAGATGTTATAATAAATCCTAAATAAATTCAACTTGTGTAGTACATAAAACTAAAAAATACTTCTTGTATGCAAGTATTTTCCTGCTTTATATATTGTTTTAATAATTTGACATAAACCAACACTTAAATCACAAAAACATGATCATCCGTTCACACATTGTTCACACACGCAGTATCGCAGTGATGATACTCACACACACACACCCTCTCTCTCCCCACTCACATTCACACTCCCTTCAACCCTGACATATTCTCACCCGACATACACCACTTTCAGGAGCCTTGTTTTCAACTCTTTTGCAAAATGGATGGCTTCGGAATTTCAGAGAAAGGAACTCGTTTTTGATTTTAGTTTTTGGAGCTAGTATAACAATGTTGAATAGATTTCAATTCAATCAATTTAGTTTAAATTACTTCAATTTCGAATTTTTTATTACAATTTAAATAATTATCGTCATATCAGTTTATTGTAAGCGCACGCTAAATATTATCCTGTTAGGAAATCCTCAAGTAATTCATATGTATCATAAGTGTAATTTTGGAAAACATTTTATTTTTTTAATTTCGTCAAGGGTGAAACAAATTTTTCTATGTAATGGAACAGTTGATTTTATTTTTGGTTTGGTCTAACATTAAAAGTCTATCATCTAAGCATACGTACCTAACAATACTAGAAGACGTACGCTTAATCATTTCGTAAATAATTCAACAGATGAATCTCACAAATTACGCCAGTATTTTAGAAACACCTGCAATTAGCCAACTGTCTGCTTCAGTGATCATCGCATGATGTCAACCCATTGTACAATGACCGTTGTAATCAGTTCAAAGACGTCGAGTTCTTGGAATGAAACGAGACAACGCCACGAGAAATAATCGAAATGATAACCCGATTGAAACACTCTTCAAAAGAAGAAGCAGTTTTTTCCGTTCTTTCAGTGTTGACCCCATAGTATATCATACATCTAGTATTTTAGTACCCCATAGCCTAGAATTTATATACGACAGCTCTAGTCAACAGGAATTATTCAGTAGGTATTTGGTATAGGCGCCGGCTACCAAACGCTCACACACCGACTTTACCGGCGGCTTTGAAGAGGTCCAAGAACTATTATCACACAAAAGATCTTACTAAAAAAAAACACAAATGATCTGTAAAATTTTCTCCAAATATACAAACAAATCAACTTACCATAGGGCCTGGTACCCTTTTGTACCCGTTTGTTGTTTTTTTTTGTACCCATACAAAAAAAAACTTGATATATATGGAGCAGGTTCACCGCGTGGCTATTCTCTGCCAGCATTTTGACTCCTTGAAACTATTTTATGCCTTATGCCTTTAAATTAATGTTCAATCTATAAGCTGTTTGTCATGTTTTCTTTCGCCTCTCATTCCTTTAACCTTTTCGTCTAATACAAATACAAATACAAATGATAACAAATACAATGATGATCTTTAGAAAATAAGTTCTGGTATCGTCCCAAGTGGCTGGACGTCTATCAATTTACTATGCCCACAGTTTATTTACTAAGGTTTTCTTTGTTGTACATAACAATAGGATTTCATATCGAATGATCTTTTTCATGATAATAAAACTGGCTTCTATATTTCAAATCATAGAATTATCATCGCGTCTGGTCGAAGCATCTCGTGACCAAAATGCTGGCCTCTACCTTGCCCAAAGAATCGCCATCGCTATTCAACGCGGCAATTCGGCCAGCATTTTGGGCACGATGCCTGCTGGTAGCGGTTTATTAGATTAGGGTTAGTTTTAAGTTTTATATATATTTATGATTATTTTTACTTAGAGTTTATTTTAATTTATTTACTATTTAATGTTATTTAAGTTATTGATATTGAATATAAATTATGTGTTTCAAATCTACATCAACAGATGTACTATAATATATGTGCATCCTATACATGAAGTAGCGGATAAATGAACACAAATGTGATGTACGAAGTTAACCTATTTAATTAAAAATCAAATCTAAATGGGACATTCAGTTTTGTAAGAATGGAATTGGTCTGATTATCCTTTACATCGCAATTTGACCTTCCAATACCAATTGTCGTGCTCTTGCACTGTCCACTGAAATGATCAATAGGTGACGTGAATGCTCGTTTGTGTACTTTGTGTGGATTTGCATAACCTTTAAATAGTTTTATTTGTCACGAAAATGGAATAAGGTGTACGTAACAACCTCAAGAATGAAAACCATTTTAAAAAAATAATAATATAATTATGCCTATTCACACTTTTCTAGATTTGTCTTGGCTTTATACGGGATGGTCCAAACGGTGGCGTCAATCCGAAAAATCGTAGAACATACATGAGGTATTTTCGTGAAGCCTTGGTATGAGAAACCTTAATTTTTCGGACTGTCGTCACCGCTTGCACCATCCTGTGTACATCATTAATTGAGAAAAGGTTAAGGAACTTTGTGTATAATTTGTTTAATATAAAGACACTTTCCCGATAAAATATTCATCTGCTTAAATCAAAATATGTTCTATATTTCAATTATTTTTTTCTAATCATCATCATCATCATCATCTTCATATTCAAGATTAAAGGTCATCTTGTGATAGCATGCTGCTTTTACAAACATACTACAACTAAATACCGGACCGTCTTGCAAAATACCGTCTTGCAGCGGCGCAGGGATTCCTGTGCGCTCGAGAATATCTCGGTCACTCTCACTCTCATGAAATTCTAAATTAGAGAGACAGCGATCGAGATAATCTGGAGCGCACAGGAATAGGGTCCCAGAGCGTGAACGCCGCGTATCAACGGGCCCGCGTTTACTTTGAGCTAAAGCGAGAACTCGGGCCCGCGCGTGTTGTAGTAAATTTGAGAGCGGGCCGAACATAAGTTACGCGGTTGTGCTGTGCAGCAGCTGCACGAAACCTACCTAGCCTAGGTAGAACGGTAGAAGCCTAGTCTTCCAAATGAAATAATAGTACCTACCTAAGCCCTAAAAAAAAGCCAAAACCGTAAACATACCTATTAGTGTTCGATGAACTAATCATATGAAGTATGCAACTATATTGTAGATAACATTAATTAGCGGTATCATTTTAAAATATGATAATAAATAAATGTTTACTAGTTAAAAACTTGCTTTGAAATACAATGCTTTAATTGTAATCATTATTCTTCTGTTATTTTATGTTTATTTATACCTTAAAATTACCTCATTATTGGGAATTAAGCTTTGCGCACATTGTTTAATAAAGATAATTTAAAAATAACATTTAAATTAAACCATGACTGCATATTGTTATGTTTTAACAATGAAGTGATTTTACGCTGTTTATTTTATTGCAAATTTTTCGTAATAAATATCGATCTAAAACTATAATTAAAATTATAATAATTATTAGTCTTGGAGACGACGGGGGACAGAAAGGTTCTGTATATGTCAGAAGACGACTTGCGAACCGTCGATCCGAAATCCATGAAATTTAGCAGACTAGTTGTTTTTAATTTTATTTAGATGTCATTGATTTCAATGCAATTTTAAGTTAGAATATGAGCAAACTTAGCCCAAGCGTTGTGAACTTAATAGAGGTCCCGAGATCGCATTTCGGCGCGAACTACTCAATACTTATCAAATAGAACGAATAAAAAGCTCTTCTGTAAAAGTTCCCAAGCATTTTAAATGGGTCACAACTAAAGTGCAAACGACGAAACCCGAAATAAAATTTCGCAAAGCGAAGACGTTGCATAAATGAAATTTTAAACGAAAAATTTTGTACCTGGAATTTCTACTTTGCAAACACACTACAAATTGCGTACTATGCAAACCATTCCCCTGATCCCTCTTATTCCCCTAAATTAAAGTTCATATTGCGAAGTACTCGTACTTCGGAAAAACTGAAAAATAACCTACGTTTCATTTATTTTTTCGTATCCTGTTTGTTCTTTCATTAGTAAATGTATTAGTAAATGTTCGCTCGGGCTTCAGAGGCCTTTAATGAACCTCATGCACAGGTTTCTAGAATGAGGCCTCTTTCGCTGGAGTCAGCAGCTTGATGACGTAAGCTGTCACTTGCTGAAGCTAGCATCCAACTTACACTGGTATTTGTACATATTATATTATTAAGACTCTCCCTGAATATGTAACCATGTTGGTTACATATTCAGGGAGAGTAAGTATTATTATGACTTAAAAAATACATTTTGAAATTGACTTGCAGTCGCAGTCATGATTTCAGGTTTAATCCGTGACTCACTAACTCGCAATCGCCATAAACGCGAGAGATTGATCGGCAAATAACCTAACAGCTACCGTAATCAAGTTGCAGGCTACTTTCGGTTGATGTCGGGTCTCTTTAGCGTGGACTAATTGCTGCACGCGCGTGGCACTTGTTTACGCTGAGATCGTGGGTTGTGCCTTTAATGTCTGGTTAAGTGGTAGCTGTGTTTGATGATTTCTTAATTAAGTACACTAGTGGTGGAAAAATTCTATAATTTTACGGTCGGCAAAAGTTATCTGCATTTAAGTACGACTATTGAATAGATGTTGTAATTGAAAGTCGAAATGTAAACATTAAGTAACAGCAGTGCCTATAGCCACTTCATATTAAAACCACAAATCGGATTCATTCCGTAGCATGGATTTTAAATAAGCTAGATAAGAACATCTCTAAATATACGGGTATTTGATTCGCAACTACTAAAATGCTCAGGTAAACCTACAACGACAGTTCGGATCTCAAGCAGCTTACCGTGAAGACTGAGAATTCTCCCTTTCCCCCGCCAGGTGTGGACGGTGTGAAATGGGAAAATTTCATTAAATTTTTCCTTGCCTTTGCTCTTCTGAAATATGACTTAAGTTGTTAAAAATAAGCGACGCCTTTATTGCCTTTAAGTCTATTAGAGACTGCGATTTTTTCGTCAGATTAGAATTTTAATATTTATTAGCCTAATTTGTTTACTTTTGTAGAATGACTCATTTTATGCGTCATTAAGCTCTACAGATTGTAAAACTAACTCCATTGGTACGACGTTTATCTTGGGATGTTAATGTGTTTCCATCATTTGGCAATTTCAGTACGCTTAGTATCTTTGAAAATCTATTAGCAGACGTTGCATCCTAGTTTATCTCTTGTGAAGATCATTATCTGATTGTGTGCTGCTTTACTGTAAGCCATGCATATAGTTAGCTAACTCGTATTTCGCTTGTCTGGTGCAGATCGATGAATGGATGTTTGAATTTGGTAGCTGTTTTGCAATTATTTGTTTGGAAAAAACAAAACAAGAATTAAAAAAGCTTAACACAGAAGTAAATTAAATATATATAATTTCGTAATCAGGAGGCCCGACGCTTGCTTGCCACCAAAAAAAAAACATTTAAATGCTTTATTTTTCAAAATATAATTCTCTTTCACGCAGGTGATAATATCTTTCTATTGAATTTAATTAGGCAGAGTAGACGTCAGTCCTCAGAGATGGCAGGAATTTATCTGATGATTCCATATTTAACTAAATACCAGGGAGGCGCAAAATGTAATTTTAATTACATAGCAATTTGCATGCGGGCTTATTATAATGTTGTAGTCCAAAGGAATTGCATAAACTAAAATGAATGCCCATTGTAATAGCCGGGCTTAACCAGCTTTGGGTCCATATAGGCTTCATGGGCTTCGTGTATTGCGACAAACAGTATGTAAAGTTTCGGATCACTAAATAACAAAATAAATTTGGTCCTAGTATTTTCAGTGTGATGCAAATGGTTGGACAGTTTTTCCGCTTATTATTTTTCGCTATCAGAGCCGATTCCTGCAAAAAATAAAAATGCAAAAAAACTTTGTGTGTGAAATTATCTTTGTTCTCACTGAACTCCGTAACAGCTGATCGGATTTCGAATAAAATTTGTAAAAATGTATTCCGCCAATTCCCAAGGTTCCTGGGACTGAGTGAAACCACTATCGCAGCTTGTAACTCATAGTCCACAATAACTACGAAGTTCGACTAGCGATACGCAACAGAAAACTTCGAACACTGTCTCACTATACAAATAATCTGATACCCTGCAGGCAGTGCCTGTTTGTTGCAGTTAACAGATTGTATTCGAAGCCATTGTCACCAAATTTGGTACTGGCATTTCAAACAGTTTCATTGTATTAGGAGTCATAAAAGGTGACCTGGCGCCATAACGTCTGCAGTACCTATAATATAGTGTATGTCGTAATCTAATATTCACTTTCGATAGTATTTCTTTACACTGTTTCCTTATTAGTATCAATTCCTTGACAGTCTATACATAAAATATTTTTTTTCGTCGTTTTTCTAGATTATTATTGTTTGTCAGATATCTATTGGACCTTAAATTCTTCAGAGCGGCAAAAATCAAATCAGAATTGTTAAATTTAAGGGAAAAAGTAATTAATTTCTACTAAAATTTAGATCAATTTTATTTTATTAAATTTAAAAAGATTTAATGTTACATATTAAATAGTATAATAAAAAAAATTATTCGGTGAGTATTTAAAAAAAAATGTTTTCAAGATAACCCAAAACAAACCAAACCCTAAAAATTTTACTACTTTACAGCCACCCGTAACTTTTAACGACATTCAAATGCCATTCTTTCGCATTCAAAAGCAATAAAAAGAAAATATTTTGAACAGTCCCATTGTCCCTGCAAATCGTTATCTTTACCCTCCATTAACATTAAAAGGTCCTAAGATGTTATCTCTAAAATTGGCGTTCCCGTTTTGTCCTTCAAAGATTATCTTCAAATTTGTTTAATTCAGCCATTCTGACGGCATGATTGATATCATAAGTTTCTTTTCTCTAGACAGGCCTTTTGTTTTTCTCATTTGCCCTCTAATTTCTTCAGTCAAATCAATTTATGAGTAACCCATCCCATACTCCATATGCCTTAAGTTGAAATGCACGATCTATGAGCAGCGCCAAATTTTCAAACATATATATATCATCTGATATCTATCAGGTTTATATTGCTATACGCTATAGTCTATAGGTATATAGCTATAGGTTTATATGCCGATAACCAAAGATCTTTTAAATCAACTTTAAGGACTGTGACTTGACTAAATCGATTTCACTGCTTAGTTTCAAGTTTATTATTGCCATTAATGTTGGATGTAGACACCATGATTGGGGTCCCCGTTTTTGTCCCTAAAGATTAGCCTCCGATTTGTCTCTGTGATTTTCAAAGTGATCTATTTTATCTTTACATTCTTTCGTTAGAGGGTCGTTAATGTGGCGGAAAAATCTTCGAAAACAAATTTTTATTGGTCATTATTGATTTGGGCGAAATATGGGAAATTTATGAGGCTCGAGGGAATACGATTATGTTGAGCTACTTTTGACTCTTCCTTTTTTTTGTTACATATTATTAACATAAGTATTTGTCTTCATTTGTGACCTTATATGCAGAACATCTACCAACAATGCATGCTTGATACATTTTTAAATTTCCGACCTTTCACAAACTCGGGTTCGCTCATGTTTTAAAATGTGATTACGGTTTGTTTTGTACGTGGCATAGGTTCTAAATTCACCTTAATAAATAAATGAAGTTCCAGAAAAGCAGATGCAGGCCGATATTTTATAACTTTTTAAGTGTATCGTACAATTTTTATGTACTGATATAACCATTTTGCAGTGTCCACCTAGATCTAGGAAGTACCACTCTTTTTCCAGTTATGAGGTCCAAGCAGTAGTGTGAAATGTTTTCCGGATTGAAGAGCAATGCTTTCGATAATCAAATATCTCAGGCTGATAAGCATAATTCTTTTGCGCGCAGGGTTTTAACTGTTACTGATGAAATTCAAAATTCTGGGAATAATTAGTTATGGGGTGCACAAACTGTTATGGGCAAGCATGAGCTTTACCATTAGACGAGCGACATGTCCGCTTCTTCACTTAGTTGCATAAAAAAAACTCCGTTAAGTAAAATGGTATCACATTTTCACAAAATTGTTACTGACATCAGCTACTTTCATTGCAATCTTCGTCTACTATCAAAAGATCCAATGAAATTTACTTAATACGATGAAAAACGATTTTCTAACATTGCCCACGAAAATTGGTTCATAAAGTTCAACTGAGAGCTTCGCCTGACTTCCCTCGTACTTTAAATCCATTCCCCAATATAGATTTTATGTACGTCGTATTTTGAACGAGTTCCAAAAATAGGTTCGACTACTTACGTTCTATTTCCAATATTTATTGTCACATTTACTCGCATAACAATATTCCTTTATAATGCCGGGAACTTTTCTTGGCGCGTGAGTGCTGGTTGTGAACCAAGTTTTTTGTTTATGAGTTTTCTTGTTTGGCTTTTGCATGGAGTTGGGAATATGAGTGTATTTTGCTAGCGTGAATTTATAAGAACCCTGTTTAATTATGAACTCGGATGCTTTTATACGAATTGCGCGTGAAAACATCCTTTAAGAATACGAAATCACGTGTGTCACACTCGCAAGGTACAATCATAAATTCCTTTTTCGTAAGTCGTAACGAAAAATAGTTATGATGATCCAACATACCGTATGTTTGGTTATATCATGTTCATGGAAATCTTATACAAAACTTGGATGACTATCCCGATCTAATCTTTAACTTTTATGACAATTTAGTTATCTTTTAGACCTTTAATGGTCTCTGGGTAATCAAACTATTAGTTTTGTGTTGCAGGCTAAGTAGTTTAGGTAGCTTTATTTTAGTTTGTGTGTATCTTTATTGAACAAAAGCCACTTGCTGGATTACTAAATAAAATAGCTAGATTCCAACCGACCTTGCTTCTTTCCTCCTGAGACGATGCTGGCGTCTACATAATTAAGACGGCGTCAAGTATTTTTATAATGTCAAGTTATAGCAAAAAAGAATAGTCACAGTCAAAATGGTTGAGAGTAAAATGAAAACACCTTCTATGGAGATTTGGGCACCACGAAAATACACGTCTCGTGACATAAACTAATCACCAATCCATTATTATTACTTGTTAACACTAGAAACATCACAAGTGTTGGCAAATAATACAAAGCAGCAACATGTTTTTTTTCCGTTGGCGCTAATAATAATCCATTTGGTTTTGCGGTTCCTAAAAAATCGATGTCGTCAGCTGGTATCGAAATTCATTGGTAAGTAGAGGTAATAATTGGTAAATAGAATAAACTATAGTACCTGTCTATATACTCTATACTCGTGTTCTCAAAAACAATAAAATGCCCTTGTAAAAATATCTGCTGCGTTGCTTACTCATATCTTCACAACGGCACCCACGTATTCGTGCTCTATGTATTTATAGTGCCAATATCTCTCACAGATAAGCTACTCCACCTTTATTTCTTCGATTTATTCATGTTCCCGCATAAATTTCGCCGATAAGATGCCTCAGATATGGAGATCTTCAAGCCTAGAGATGAAAATATTCTTGTTTAACCGTTTTGCTTCCCGTCCGAAGGGGTAAACATTTATGCTTGGCTCGCAAATTTGATGCATGCTCCTTTACACATCTTATATTTATCTATTAAGAAAGGAAGCAAAATTTCTCTTTACGAATCCAAAATCTCGAGAAGCAGAATTAACATTTCACAATGAAATAAAGCTTTAAAGTGTTTAAAGCTTTAAAATGTTAAAAGCTTAAAACCGTAAATTCTGTAGAAAAGACTGGCCAAGAAGGAGGTTAATAATGTTTTTGGGGTATGGGCTAGGTATGTATGTTCCTATATTACCTCCTGTAGCTTAAACGGCTTGACTGACTGTTGAATTCCTCTTTACATACTGACTGACAAAGGCTACATTTTGACATCATTTATTTTGTTTATCTATTAATAACATTATTTGTCGAATGGAAGAGTATAGCTGCTAGCCAATATGCAGCCAAATATAAAAAGATCATGTTTTCGTCCAGCCTTTAAATATGTCATTGCAGCTGTCAACTTAGGCGGTCCATTTTTTTTCTCTCTCTTAAATTTTGGCTTCACACGTTGTGTATTTAACCAGTGTCGAGTTTTGTAATATTTGAAGTGAAGTAAAGTATTTCACAATTAAAACAAGTCGCAGTCATCGTCCAAGTCAAGTAAAGTAAGTCTCGGTCAAGTCCAAGTCACACCCCAGTGAAGTAGTGGAGACTTTACTAAAGGTTTCTATAGAGTTTTGGAAACAACACGAAAAGTCACGCTTCACGACATTATACTATTCACCAACACTCATGCACGGTCACGAACACTTAATGAATAAAAATCCACAATGTTTATACATTAACACTCGAAATAACACAAGTTTTGGAAAATAATATAATGACGCGACATGACTTCTTCACGTTCCCGCCAAAACTCCAGGCGGTCCATTTCACCCCTTCTGACGTTGAATTTTGTAAAATCCGTTCTTATTGTTCATCTAGAACAGGGGTCTCCAAACTTTGAAGCCTTGGGGCCATAATATTTTTTTCGGTATGTTGCAAGGGCCATAACAATTTTAATTTTTCTGCCCACCTAAGCAAACATCAATTCTCATTCTGTGTTTTCGTTATCTTCCATTCAACTTATCACAGCAATAGTAACAACAGTAAAACATTGGCTGTCATGGGCCAGATTGATGACACTAGTCTTAAGCTGACGCGGGCCGGATTTGGCCTGCGGGCCGTAGTTTGGAGACTCCTGATCTAGAAGAACGGATTTTACAAAATTGAAAAGGATGAAGGGTTCAATAAGAACGGAGGTCTCTCATCTAGAATCTAGATTCTAGACCATTTGAGGAATGTTGTCCAAGTTGTATGTCTGTATCATAAGCGTTTTGGTCTGTGCGTTGATTTCTAGAAAAAAGCTTATTTATTCTTTCATATACGTAGACAAATTGAGCGTCAATTAAAATACAGTTCTTACGAAGACTGTTGTAACTTAATTTTTATATGTTTTTTTTTTTTTCTAATAAAATGCTTTTTTTAATTTAATCCATTTATTTTGTTTTGTTGCAGGTATTTTGGGACAGTCAGTTACCGGTAAGGGATGCGAGATGAAAACTCAAAGCGTTAAAAATTAACATAAAACTCGAGTTGAATTCCAAACAGTCGTTGGAATTTCAAATAGTTGACAAACATGGATGGAGCTGAATTGGCTGATACCTGAAATGTTTAAAACAGGGGATTTTAACAAAGTTTCAGGGATAAGTATTGGCAACGTCAGTGATTACTCATTCAGTTACATTCGTGAAATTTCAGGGGACTTGATAATGTAAATCAATGATTTGAATGTGTATTTTGTGCAAGTTCTTTTCATTATCTTAAAATTGAGCTAAATTACACACACATTAACACATCCGATTTAAAATATTCTTAATTTCCGTTATAGGTTAGTTTAATTTTGTTTTCTAAACCTTTACTTGACTCAAGATTTGTCCTTGGTGGGGCATGGATTAATAAACTACACTTTTCAATTAAATCTTTGCGCAAACTCAAACATAATCGTAACGAATACTATAATTGTGAATGTAACTCTGTCTTTCTGTCTATCTGTCTCTCTGTCTGGGTGATTGCCTTGTTTTCACGGCTAAGCTGCTGAACGGACTAGTTTTCATGGCTAAACGGCTGAACGGTCGTGTTTTCAAGGCTAAACGGCTCAACGGATCGACGTGATTCTCGGAAACATACATAGGCTACTTTTTTTTGTGGGTCCACGTGAACGAAGTCGCGGGTGACAGGTAGTTGAGTATAAATCTGTTTATACGCCCAAAGCTGCATTTATTTGAAAGGCGTCTGCAATATTCACGAGAAATAAAGGTCTCAGTTTCGTGTAAAACGTTTAATTCTCATTCAGTAACCGCTTTTCTGTCGCTCGGAATATATTTTTTTACTCTCTTCACCCGAGTTTCCTATTCATGCGTCGCGTCGTCCGCCCGATATTGCATTCATTCATGTTTCATTTGCAACATGAAACCTTGGACGGTACATTCGCATCAGTTTTATGTATGGCTAGATAGAATAGAGTATACCACCGTCTTGTCCATACAAAACGCTTAGTCTGATAGTGAGTATCACTCCGGAATGTTATCCGATGATTTTTTATATGTTATCTACAACGTGGAACACTATGCTTGTATGTTTGATCTTTTTTTAATTTCGCAATATCTTCGCTGTTATAGGCACTTAAAGTGGAAAAGTTTTTGCGTCGAAGAAAAGTAGTTGTTATTAGAATACCATTTAAAAAAAAAAACAAAACATAGCTGCTTAGATTATGGTTTGTTCAAGCTACTGATACCAAAATCGAAAGATTTTGTTAAGATTTAGGGGGTGATAACAAACTACCCCCGAAACGCTAATTTCATCAAAAAGTTAGGAAAATTCACTAATTCTCTCTATTGCAAGCATGAGAAACATAGCGACAGCTTATACAATTTCAAATATTGCATTCAATATTTGAAATTATGTTTCACAGCTTCATTCTTTGCGATTTATTGTTTACGTGTTGTAGTTGCGCCCTAGCCTCCACCTCGCACGGATTTTTTAGAGGTAATTTTTTTTTTTTTTTTTTTTTTTTATGGCAGCCCTTCTGGCTGTCATCTGTCATTCTAACCCCACTACTACTTTTCCTGAACGGTCCGTTGTGGTTTCAAATCATTCTGCGTTTCCGTGCTCAAGCCTTCGCACGTCTCCTGAACTATAAAAGTAACGTCCGTATTTCAATAATGGGAAGAAAAAGGAAACAAGAAAAGAATGAAGAAGAAATTCGTCGAAAAATTAAAAAGCTCGAAGATCAGCTAGTGCAGGTGACTTCCAAAACTGTGAACCCGCCATTGGAAGAAGAAAATTTGAACAGTAAGTTACTTAAACCTAACGGTTTATTTTAAAAGATCAATGTGTGATGCGTACTGCTATACTTGGGCTGTTACTGTCACAAAGTTTCATCAGTATATATATATTTTATATCGATATTTTTTATATTCGATATTTTAGTGATGCGAGGATACCGCACGTGGGTTACCTCTGTCATGCGTTAAAGTGATGCGTACTGCTATACTTGGGCTGTTACTGTCACGATTATTTGACATGTTCTAAAAAGAACTATGTTCTCGCAGACTTGCCGCTGGAGCCGCTGGAACCGTTGGACACTCACTACTTGGAGTCCATATACTGCGAGTCTCCGATGCCGGTCACGTTGGATTACGAGGAAGCTTCACTGTATCCAGGATCGTCTTACCTACCTTTATCGCATCCGCCGTCGCCGCAACCTGCTTCTACACAAGCCGCTTCGCACCACGTTACACCGCAGCCTGCTTTATCGCCGACACCCGCGCCGCCACAGGCTGGCACATCGGCAGATGGTAACAAAATAACCGCAAACGAGATAGAACTGGATGAAGATATCCTTCAGTTGCTTGGTGATGCTCCTAAGGCAGAGACTCCCCTCGGCCCGTCTATACACAAAGACGTTGCACGCAGATGGCAAGATATTCTTGCCAAGGGTTTGGCTAAGGACGTAAAAAAGGACCTATTGAAAGAGTATTTAGTCCCCAGCAACTGCGATCTTTTGGTACCTGCTGCTCTCAACCCGGAAGTAAAGGCGGCTTTACCCGACGCGTTAGTTAAACGAGACGCTTCGCTAACATTCAAGCAAAAACAACTTGCAGTTGCATTGTCTGCCTTAGCTACAGTAACGGAGCTGGTTTTAACCAATGAAACGTCAAAACAAAAAATGTTGAAACCACTTAGTGACGCTTGTCGCATTCTTTGCGACAATCACTATTCAGACACGAGAACTCGTAGAAGCTTCGTTATATCGTCGATCAATACAAAGCTAAGAGATACTCTCATAGAATCCAGTAGAGACAAGTTTCTATTTGGAGAGAACGTTTCAGAGAAACTAAAAGCTGCAAAAACCATTCAACAGTCTGGAGATGCCCTAAAAAATTCTCAAAAGCCAAAATTCCAGCAGCGTCCAAATGTAGCGTCCACTAGTGGAATAAATAATAAAGGCCGTTTAAACTACGTCCCTCAGCACCGCAAGACGGACAACAAACCGAACGAGGGTCGGCAAGCGCCCAGTTACGCGCATCGCCAGTCTACGAGCAACAATGCCCGGCGACCCAACGACCGTCCACTCCCGGCGAGGACATCAGCGCCGCAACGGAGATAATCGACCCAGAGGTACGATATGCAGGGAGGATTCAGTATTTTCTTAACGAGTGGGCCGATATTACTGATGATGAAATAATTCTGTCATGGGTTCAAGGCTACACTATTCCATTCAAATCTACACCTCATCGCGCTAATAAACCTAGAGTATACCCTAGGTCCGAACAAGAACGAAATAATTTCCAAAAATGTATAAAACATCTGTTGGATATCAATGCGATATCCCACTGTAATCACGAACCAGGGGAATTTTTGTCGTCTGTGTTTTTAGTGCCAAAACCGAACGGTGACAATAGATTTATCTTAAATCTAAAATGTCTTAATAAGTTTATAGAAACGAAACATTTTAAGATGGAAGATTATCGCATGGCGTCAAAATTGATAACGAAAAATTGCTTCATGGGGTCAATAGACTTTAAAGATGCATATTTTTTTCTTCCAGTACAAAATTTGCATAAAAAATACCTTCGATTTGAATTTGACGATGTTCTTTACGAATTCAACTGTCTGCCGTTTGGTTTAAGCACAGCACCGTTCGTTTTTACAAAACTGTTGAAGCCTGTAATGGAACATCTTAGAAAAACTCATCATTTGATATCAGTGGTATATCTCGATGATGTATTTTGTATTGGTAGAACATATTCCGAATGTAAACATAACCTTACTTTAACCAAAACATTATTTGAAAAATTGGGATTTTTAATAAATTGTGAAAAAAGCTGCCTTATACCAAAAAGTCAATGCAAGTTCTTAGGCTTTATTTTTGACTCAAAAAACATGGTTCTAAAATTACCTGATATAAAAATATCTAAAATTAAGGAAAAAATATATAGTATGCTAAACACACAAAAGTGTAAACTGCGAGACTTTGCTCGATTTGTAGGATTATTAGTTTCGGCTTGCCCTGCTATCCAATATTCATGGCTATATACCAAATATTTTGAACAATTTAAATACTCATGTCTACTTCATAATTCTAGCTATGAACAAATAGTAAGAATTCCAGAAAATTTAAGAGATGATATAGTTTGGTGGTTAAATAATATCGATCACGGGCATAAACCTCTGGGTATTGATGAATTTAAAGTAGTTATTTACTCTGATGCATCTTCTACGGGTTACGGTGCTTACTGTGATGGACGTGAATGTTATGGATATTGGAAGGAAGGTGAAAAATTATTGCATATTAACGAGTTGGAACTAAAAGCAGCTTTTCTCGCACTGAAATGTTTCGCAAAAAACCTATTCAATCTAAAGATACTACTACGAATCGATAATATGACTGCCATTTCGTGTATAAACAGAATGGGTAGCATCCAATATGAACATTTAAACATAATTTCCAGAGAACTCTGGCAATGGTGTGAAATGCGTAATCTAACCGTTTTTGCGTCTTACATAAATACAAAAGATAATTGTGAAGCTGATGAATTATCAAGAAAAAGGTTTATAGATACAGAATGGGAATTAAATCCTGAAGCTTACAACAAAATAACACTTAACTTTGGATCACCCGAAATTGATCTCTTTGCAAGCAGATGTAACGCAAAGTGCCCTATTTATGTAACTTGGAAAAATGATCCAGACGCGTGGGCCGTCGATGCGTTTACTATATCATGGAAAAACAAGTTATTTTACGCATTTCCGCCATTTTCTCTAATAGCAAAGGTCTTGCAAAAAATTATTCAAGAAAAAGTAGATGGCATAGTCGTTGTACCATATTGGCCTACACAAGCTTGGTTTCCCATGTTCCAAAAGTTGATAAGTTCAAAGCCCTTATATTTTGGACCCAATATAAACTTGCTAATTTCTCCTTTCAGGGTGAACCACAATCTACACCAAACATTAAAATTAGTTGCCGCGAAGCTTTCAGGAAAACTTTACTGAACAAATGCCTGTCTCCTAGTACAGTAGAAATAATGCTATCATCATTAACCGATTCGACTTATAAGCAATACGATGGTTGTATAATAGCATGGGGAAAATATTGTAATGTTCACAGTTATGATTATACCTCGGCTTCAGTCCCGATAGTGTTACATTTTCTTACTGATTTGTTTAACAAGGGTGCAAAATATGGTACAATTAATTCTTGCAGGTCTGCCTTGGCTTTGTTACTAGGTAACCTAGATGATGATAGGGTAAGACGCTTTATGAAGGGAGTTTTCAAATTGAGACCTACCACTCCAAAGTATAGTTTCACATGGGACCCAGCTATAGTCTTAGACTATTTAGCACAAAAATGGCCAAATATAGAGATCAATTTGGAAACTCTGTCAAAAAAGACTGCAACTCTGTTGGCTTTGGTAACTGCACACCGTATTCAAACTTTTGGACTTATACAATTGGAAGATATAAAAATGCAGTCACAAAAAGAGATATTAATAAGGATTCCACAATTAATTAAAACATCTAAACCGAATTCTGTTCAGCCAGTTTTGAGGTTACCTTATTTTGACGATCGCCCCGAAGTATGCCCAGCAAGGTGCTTGGAAGCTTATATTAATAGAACAAAGACACTCCGAAACACCAATTCTTTATTTATTAGTTACAAAAAACCACACTCAAAAATATCATCTCAAACACTCGGTAAATGGATAAAAGACATTCTTCTTAAAAGCGGGGTTGATACTTCAATTTATAGTGCCCACAGTACCCGTCATGCAGCCACATCCACAGCCAACAGACTTGGAGTTAATATTGACCTGATTCGTAAAACTGCAGGATGGACAGTTTCCTCCTCAGTATTCGCAAAGTTCTATAACAGACAAATAATTAGCAATCCGAATGATTTTGCGACAACAGTTTTGTCCTCCAGTAGTAATCTGTAACAAAAATATATGATTAATAATCTGTAACAAAAATATATGATTAATGTATGATACCGTTAACCAATACGTATATGTAAATAATGAACATTGATTTTGCTCACTCAAGTGTTTTTTCATTTCACATTTTATGTACACACTCTAAACATCTACAACACGTAAACAATAAATCGCAAAGAATGAAGCTGTGAAACATAATTAAAAATCAAACGAACTTACCAAGTGAAGTTCGATGATAATTATGTGAACAGCTTCATTCGACGCGATTTATACATACCCTCCCTATAATTCAAACAAGAAATGTTATCGAACATTTTGAGACCCTACCCTATAAAATAAAATGTGAATAGAATAGCTCTAAACAAAAATGATTTGAAACCACAACGGACCGTTCAGGAAAAGTAGTAGTGGGGTTAGAATGACAGATGACAGCCAGAAGGGCTGCCATAAAAAAAAAAAAAAAAAAAAAAAATTACCTCTAAAAAATCCGTGCGAGGTGGAGGCTAGGGCGCAACTACAACACGTAAACAATAAATCGCGTCGAATGAAGCTGTTCACATAATTATCATCGAACTTCACTTGGTAAGTTCGTTTGATTTTTAATTAAACCTCGTGGACGGACTATTACTCTGTAATACCTGAACAATATATTTTTTAATTAAATACTTTTTGAACATACACAAAAAGTTAGTTTGTTTTTTTACTACACAAAATTTGCTCACAGTGTTTTATCATAGTTATAGTTATCAATGGCTATTTATTTTACGTGAATGTTATTCTTTGTTTCTCTTTCTTCTAATTGCTTCAGTGGAGATATATAATAAGTTGCTCGTGTCAAAAAAGACACCCTACTACATGCTGTATTGACACTATTTTAGAGTCTTCCCCCGAATACTGAAACGCTTGTAAACTTTGACGATAGATTAAGTCTATTGCTGCCTTTGTCATTTGCTTAGTGCCAGACAAAGGCAATATTAGAATTAATTTGTTGTCAAAGTTAACAAACGTTTCTGTATTCGGGGGCTATTCATTTATATGCACCACACATAAGGAAGACGTAGGAAGTGAAAACTCTGCGAGAGAAGAGCGTCAAGCCTAGAAGTTACTCCACCACAAAGAACTACGCTCTAAGATAATGAATGAACGAAATTTAATCCACAAAAACACTTAAAACCATCGACGTCACAGAAAACGAGCATAATGATCAAATCGAACGATTTGTGGGATCGATTAAGTTCACAAACGATGTGCAGGTGCAAGCTATTTCACGAGAAGATTGCGGCTGCAAACAGATACACACCTAACACAGTAAACTTAGTCAGTAGTTCAAGTTTTGTTAATTTGGAAAAACTTATTTCCAAATTAACAAAAGCTTATCTTACTTCAAAATTTTCAACATTTCAATTTAAAACTCAGTTTTGGAGAAACTGGTTTAGTTTATCATCATTAGCCAGAAGACGTCCAGTCTATTGATGAACTAAAGCCTCCTTGGAAAGTTAGGGTTGCCATAAATCCCAAAGCTTGGCACTCTCACCGTTTACTAAGAGGCCGCTGCTGCCCTTCCTCCCTTCCTATGGTCGCAGTTTTACTCGGGTCCGAGTCAATTAACCATTACGTATTTATCAGTTGTAAACTTAAAATAATCACATAAGCAGATAATCAAGATTTATAAAAACCCGAAATGTTGTCAGATGTGTATGTAGTTTACATACTGTTTCTGTAGAAATTTCGTGTTGTCCATGTTTTTCGCTGCATACATTCCCCATCACTCTATAGCTCACAGGTACGCGGGTGTGCCGGGTGTCGCGTCAAATGAAATGGGAAATAGCAATTTGGGACGCATTGCATTTGTGATGATCGAACAGTTTTTGGTTTTTCATGTTTTTGATTTGGTCACAGTGTAATCTAATTTACGCTCAGTAGTTTTTAGCAATAGTTTAGACAAGAAAATCTCTATGGTGTAGATGACCGGTGTTTGATTTACTAAAAATAACAGCCTTATTGAAAATTAATTTTATACATACGAAACTTTGTGAGTTCGTGTCTGAAACGGCTGACCGGATTTTGATGTAATTTAGTATGGAGATTGTTTAGACTTCGGCTTACCACACATACCTATTTTTGGCAACGGAAAAAAGCGCTGCTATCAATTATTCTATTAATTCGCTGCCATTTTATTTATAAATAAAATATAATTTTATTTAGAAATAAAATAAATAAATAATAATGAATTAAAAGTTTTTTGGTAGGGATGTCCCTTTCCAGCAAAGCCTTATGGTCTATGGCGCACGTAGAGAGAGACGTCATATTTCAATACATATAATGCGCTCTCTGTCTAGCGAGAAACTAAAACGCATATAACTATCTTATTTTTGGCCAATTCTTTTTTTTTTTTTTTTTTTTATTAATTGTTGCCTTTAATAGAGGAAAAATAAAGCGGCAATAAAATCACTCATCTTGTAGATTATTATTATTAAATTTCGTAGATATCGCTTTTATCAGCGGGTCGAGATGATACAGCTCGAAAAGATATCCAACCCGAGGTGAAATTGGTATCAAGCTCGTCTAATTCCAAAGTATTTTTGAGATAAGGTAGTAGGTTCGTAGTTCGTAGATATCTTGTTACTTAGTTCAAAATTCATTAGTGAAGCTGTAAACTAATTTTCCTAAAAGCTTTCTACATACTAGAGTAGATCTAGCATTTCCAACTCTAAAATCGGACCTTAGTTAAGATCTGTAAGATTTATTTTTTTCTACCCTTTCAATCCTTATCTAATTGACCGAGTGTGCGAAGCGAACGAAATGTCTCAGTTTTAACTGCCAAAATTTGCTTTCATCTGTCCGTATGTTGGTACTCGGGTACAGGTTGTATTTTTCAACCAGTCTTGACGAAACTTGGTACACAAGAACTGTGACTTAAAAATTTTTAGACTTCGGCGATTTTTGATTCTTGGGGTATTTCCCCGACCATTGCCATTGTCCATCATTGTCCATTGTCTTGGGTTCTCAGTTCGGAATATCGAACGGCCGGTTACGGGCGCAGCGGCAAACGGCCTTTCTTTTTGGGGGAAATACCCCAACAATCAAAAATCGCCGACGACTATTTTTTTTTATGAATTTGTAGAATTGCGATTGTGCAAAAAAGTTTGTGCTCGCGAAGTCTACCGTTCACAGAACTACTAGTAAAGTATTACCTACAGTACGGCGTCTCTATACTAGTGCTCTATTTACTGTCAAGGTTTCCCATTGTGTTAATGTCAAACCATTCTATCGTATTTTCTACCTTTACGGCAACATTATAAAGCCAGCTATTCCCCTTTCCATTAGCCTCGATATTTGAGTTCCCTTCCAAAAACTTTTAATGTCACGAGTCGAATAGGTGGATATGGGATTATGGGTTCTACAGATACTTTTTTTTTCTCTTTAGGTCCCTTTTTGCAATCATGGATCTGTCAAGAAATTTAATTCCCATTGGTCAGATACATAATAATAAATCAAATATACACGTAATAGATAGGAAGTGTACATATATATTTGTCACGAAACTAGCTCCAACTCAGCATAAGCTGGCTGTAAACACCAGCTGGTATTCTGTTTTCTGGTTTCATGATGCATCTATATATAATTCATGGTGCGTATAATGATCATCATCCACAGCCTTCCTTTTCCTAGATCTATATTTTTTGTACTCCGTAGGACACTACTACTACTAGTTAATGTACAGTTAACACATTCGAAAGAACACAACGTTTTGGAAAATGTTCCAAAGAGGCGACACGATTTTTCACGTTGGCTCCAAAACCCCCAAAATTAGTTGCTTCGTTACCACAGATCACACTAGATACCGCATTACGAGATTCGTTGTTCCTACAAAAAGTGACTAAAGTTTTAGGAAGGCACGGGTCGCGGGGAGTGCGACCAAGCGTTCTCAAGGTTACGCCTCCTCGCGCCTACCAATCAACCAATCAGAGTAATTTTTTATAAGTGTATTTTGACTGATGCGTGGTGAGCTTCGAGCGTCCTGAATGCAGAATCTAGGGTGTGATCTGTGTTCGTTACTAACGTAATTACTATTGTTCTACCAGTTACTTTACTTCGCCGCTGAATAAGCCAAACTATCAAAAGATTAATCACTGTTCCACATGCTCTATGTCAACATAATGCTCATAAAGTTGACTACACATGAGTGTAATGGGCTGACCTAAATAGTCATGCAAATCCAAGGCTTTTAGTAACAGCACTATCAAGCTATTTGGGTAATTTGGGGAAATTAGAGCTTTCATTTATTACGCCTCAAGTTACGCACCATTTCGTCTGACTTAATGAAGAAAGGCTTACGAGGGTAGGACGGGAAGTATATTTATAGCAACAGTTACTGTAACATGTAGGTCACTGTAGGTGCTTTAAAGGACTGTTCTAGTAATATTTTAGTTATATTCACTTAGAACATTTTATAAGAGCCATAATTCATAGAGAATTAGACGGTATACATAAGCGTGAAAAGGATGGTACGGCCGTGCCCATGTTACTCGACATGGCCCCAGATAAAAGCGTTAAAAATTAAGGATTTTTTAAGTCAATCGAAGAAACAGAATATGGGTCAGGCCATAGGTTAGCTAAACACTTTCCCCCTTATTAAAAACGTTGAGTGCCCTTGGAATAGTTACCAAATATTTATTCTTTTTCCCCCTTTCGAAATTGGAACTCCATTGAAAAAGACAGAAGACTGAGCAACAGCTCCAAGGCTTATCCGCTTTTATTAATAAGGGGGTAATAACAAGTTTATTCATAATAACATTAGCGTTGTCCACTCAGCCCACCCTCAGCCTTTACAAACATAGCTAACCACATTCTATTTAAAATCCGAAAGTGATCTTGTCTTTCTGTCTGTTACTTTATTATGAATAAATCTTGGATTTGGAAGAAAGTAACGTGCACCATGTACAAATAATACATTTTATCACAAATTAAAGACTGAGAAGCACGAAGAAAGCCACTAGGAATATCTAGTACAGAAATATAAGAGCTGTGCGGTTGTTTAATATTTTAAACTGCATTGCGGCTTAAAAAATATATTGCTGTCGTCCGTGCGTGCAACACAGAGAGAGAGAGAGAGAGTTAGTGTATTTAACTTGTTTTTTTAAGGAAATTAGCGTTTCGGAGGAAATCTGTTATCACCACCCTAAATCTTACCGAAATCTTTTGTTTTTTGTGTCATTAGCTTGGATAAACTATAATCAAAGGCATTGTTTTAAAATAAAATTGTAATCTAATATAAACTATTTTTATTCGTTATAGGTAATGTCAACGCAAAAATTCATTACTTTAGAAGATATTGCGATATTTAAAAAAAAATAACCTACTAAGCATAGTTTTTCACGGTCTACGTAACACTTTTTGTATGGACCAGTAGACGGTATACTCTAATCTTAAGTTATTATAAAACTTGGCTGCCTATCGCGCTCGTTTCTAGTTTAAAATTGGAGTTTGGAAGCCTAAAGTTGGCTTCGCTGGAGTTTCGTTGGCGCTTGAAACGCTTGAGGCATGAAGCTCTTTAGACTTAAACTCGATAACGTCGTCAATTATTGCGGCTGGGTGTTGAGCACTTGTAGACGGCTCGGTGCTTTAGTTTGCAGCCTACCTTAAAATATTAAAATCGGTATTAATTTTAATTTTGAGCGCAAGTTTTTCCAGCACCCAAAGAAGTGCAAAATAGTTTATCGAAAGAATATAAATTCAATATGCAAATGCTTGGTTATTTTTTTATTTGAAACACAAACACAAAATGGGTTTAGATTAAAATATTTAAATACAAAATGCAAAATACCTACTTTTTAATATAGCTTTTTCCAATAAAATAGGTACATTATTTTCACTACTCACGTCATTGTACAATTAACCAACACTTGTGGACGTTCACGAACATTTAATAAATAAAAACCCCATCGTTTTTACACATAACACTTTTGGAAATATGTATTTAGCATTTTGTATTTTGTATGTATTTTTGTTTTGTTTTTAGTTCACATCTCTGACTATCCACATAGTGGAAGCGCTGCCCAAGTTAAAGACTCGCTTCCACAAATCCGCTATCACTTTCGCATTTCCAACATTTTTTAATATAATAATTATTGGAATGGAACTTTAAAAAAAAGGCAGTAACAAAGTAACAATTTTCGAGTTTTTGTTTTTTATTTTGACGAAGGAGAAGGGAAAAAGCTCTAAAATTTAGTTTTTTTCTTCTTTTTCGTCAAAATAGAATATGTTAACACAAATCATTTGCATTGTTATTCTTAATTCTTAAAATCAATGACTTTTTTAATATTCAAAAAAAGGCGCCGTACCTCTTTTACCATAAATGAAACTAGTTTTACCATAAATAGTGTTGTTAGCAAATAAACAGCATCAAACCAAATCAAGGGATATTTACCAAACCCCTGTATTTAGAAACATACAGTGCAACCAAGTTGAGTGCTTCCACAGCTTTAAATCTTAGTAATCTAGTGTGCTCGAGATGAGAGGATGCCGACTCTTCCGTACTGGTAATTATAACGTGATCCCTGGCTAAGCGTTACGATATCTTGTCTGTGAATTTGGTAAGTGTAGTTAGGGAGACCGCGGTCGATTTAATTACGAGTCTAATGTTTTTAAAATTTTGTTTGACAAATGTTGTTGTTTGTTTGTTTTTCCTTTTTTATGCCATAAGTGGCAAACAATCAGACGGGTGATTACAACAACGCTACAGATTGTCGGCTATCGAACAAAACGAAATATCCAAAATAAAAAGCCAGAAATATACAATAATTGTGGTTTTCATCATTTTTCATTTTAAACTAAAGAGAGCATAGCATGTCAAGTGCAGTAAATAAACCTTCCAGTACATCCTCGTCTAACATGATTGCGTTTACTATCTAAATGGTTTATATGCGTTTAGTTTCAACTAGTTACGAGCAATCAATTATTACGCGTAGCGAATTGATGTTTACTACTTTCTTATCGCTTTGAAATATAATTGTTGTAATAAAAACGTATATACACACTTTTATTCGTATAACTGCATTTCTAACCTATTATTTTAATTTTAACATATTTCATGTCCGAAAATGAAAATAAAACCATGTCAGTAGAACTAAACGAACATGGACGAAAGAATAAAGATGGATACCGCCTAAAAGCAAACAAACTGAGGCAACTACAGTATATTATATTCGTGCAACTGCTATCTCACTGACACATGTGCAAGTTTTGTGGATAGATTGTGAATTTAAAAAAACTTGCGTGTATCTATAGCCAATTAAGCTAGACTAACAAGATTGGCTTGCAAAGCCAATTGCAGCATGGTAAGCAAAATTTGATTTTTTGCTACTGAATAACGAGACGAGCAAGTCGTTCTCCTAATGTTAAGCGTCACTCTTGCCCGAAACAGTTCAGTACCACGCAAAATCTTGAACTTCACAGTTCAAAACCCTGTGCGGCAATGCACTGCACTCGTCACCCTGAGACAGATGTTAAGGTGCAACGTTTCGCTCATCGCGCGAAATTCAAATTTTCTTGCGTTTTTTGTCAATTACAACTTAATTACTCATCGTAGGTTCATGAAAACTAATTTTGCGATAATAAATAGATTGTTTCAAGAAATTACATTAACCAAAAATTCAAGTTGAAAGCTAGTACATTTGTCACTAAACCAAATACCAAGATGAAAATCAGCTTATTGAGATTTGTAGCTAAACCAATGTTATCTAGGTGATCATTATACCCGTAATTTTTTTAAACAACTTATTTATTAACGCAATATGGTTTCAATAAATCCACAATGAGTAATTAAGTTGTAATTGACAAAAAACGCAAGAAAATTTGAATTTCGCGCGATGAGCGAAACGTTGCGCCTTTAATCTCTATGTGATAGTAATTTCGCTGGAAATTTGCCCTTCAACCCAGAAAACAGTAATACTTGCATACTACTGCTTGGCCTATGAATAACTGGCAAAGGTGTGGTACTTCTCCAGGCGGACTTTGCAGAAGAGTCCTACCACTACATATTAATTATAATCATTTTGTTGGTAACGGTTATTACAGGTATTTTTTTATACCAAAAAAGCAAGCAAAAAAAATATAAGTATCAAATGATAACAACTAAATTAGCATAATGACAAAACAGGATACGTCAATAAATAATTAATTATCACAATGTAAAATGTAAATTATTATACTACAATTTTTTGCCAAAACTAATCTTTCCACTCACGCAAGCTTACGCGGCCGCCATTTTGTTGCCTGTTTGTATTTGACCCAAGCTTCGTCCACTACTATCCTCGTTCAAGCACACGAATTACAAAAAATCCATTTAATCATCGATGGTGTTTGGGCGGGCGGCGCCGGCATAGGCGGGAGGGTTCAAAGACCTCGCTAATAACTTCCGCTTACCTACGAGCTAGTCGTTAAAGCTAGACTTTTGGAAACAAAGAGGTTTTATGCAGTCATTTTGTAAAGTGACGTCATAGTGCTGGCACAGAATACCTAATAGATGCTGATGACGTGTAAAGGTTTGAGACCGTCAAGAGATTAACCGACGACTTCAACTGGTAACTGGCTTTACATCGACACAAAAATAGTCTCTATCGGTATAACTGTTAGATTAAGCTTGTAAATCAAGATGTTGATTAATAGACGTGTGTTTATACAACACCGATAAATATAGCTTACGGAATTGCATTTTTATAAGATTTGGTTTCAACTTGGATTTGGCTTAGAAACATTGCCCTACAATTCGGAACAAAGAGATGTTTGCACCCTACTGCTTGGCGGTTGAACAACTGGCAAATGTGTGGTACTTCCCCAGGCGGACATTGCAGAAGAGCTTAGCGCCACCACCACAAGATTTACAAAATTTTAACAGTCGCACAAAAAATTAAACAAATATGAAGTTTCAGGTAATATCTCTCTTCAATTACTCTTACTAGAAGCCTAATAAAAAGAAACGGTTACAGCCAACGGTTCAATCAGAACCGAAGCAAAACGCCCGCATAATGAATCGAGCCTTTGATTGAATCCATTGTAGAACTAAGTTCACTCGGTTCTCACGATCCACTGTAAGCAGTAGTTGAACTTTACGCGAATGGTCTAATTGATCCGCTCGCAGACCATGTCGTGCGACCGCAGGTTTATAGGGAACGTTGCGTTCATTATTTTATCAGTAGGATTTTTTGTGACGAGGGAGAGGAGGAAATCTTCAAAAGGTACCCCGATTGCTTTGAGGTGTCGCTGGGTTATGTGGGATTATGGATACTAAGCCCGCCCAGTGGCTATTGTGCCTAATGGAGGATACCGGGATCTCCATAAAAACGCACCTGTAGTCCGGCAAGGAAGCTGGGGGCACTATCCACATGTGCAAGTACATCCATAACTATGTAAAAGACTAAGTTACTCCACATACAAATAATGTGAAAAAATAATACGGTAATGAGGTTCCTCCTACTAAGGGATTCACAAAAGTACCTCATGTATGTTCTACGATTTTTCGTAGTTTAGGAGTTATGATGTTTTTTTATTTTCTTAAGAATTTCCCTTATAAAGCAGCTTTTGGAATGTTGTAATGCCTATAAAGGGTGATCATATCAGTTCCATGTACCCACTCACGTAGGAGTATATTATAAGAATGTAAAATATCTTCACTGTTGGCGTATCTCAATAAATAAATAAATAAATTATGATAGTTAAGCAACATGATGAAGCAAATTTAAATACTATGATTCTGATGAAGTCGTATCTTTTTATTTAAAAATAAATTATTAATATCGCCTTCTAACCAGGTAAATATCATTGAAAGACCTAAGAAACCACTAATACAAGTTTATGTACCGCAGACAGCTATGTATGACCTATAATGGAACGTAATACGAATCCTGATACCGATGAGATGAGCCGCCTGGAGCAGATTCAATGCAGATTGAAATGGGTATAAATAACTTGCAGTATATTCGTAGTTGCGAACTGCACTGATTGCCGTTTAAGCTCATAAATTGATGTGTTGCTGCTTTAGTTTTTGTTCTCTGCATTAAACTGAGTTGAGGCCATTTTTATGACACATACCTTTGATTAGCTATAGTCATTTGGTATTGCTCACCTGCCTACCTTACAATTAATGTAATTCTCTTTCTTTATTATGTCGTATTGATATCAGACTGGTGGAGGCAGGGTAAGTTGAGGGTTAGTCAATTGGTCATCCGGCAGCGAGACGGGTCGACGATATTGTCAAAATCGGAGGTTGACTGGTCGCGGGTCAAGTGTGCACAGCAAGAGAGGCCTATAACCAGTGCTGGGATAAAGAAGGCTGTGAGGTGATGATTATGGTGATAGTAAGTTAAACAGGAAAACAATCTTTAATCTAATCTAGCAAAATGTCTAGAATAAAAAATAAAAATAAAAAGTAAGAATAATATTTTTTTACCGCATAATTTCCGGATTTGTGTTTTCATGGCGACCAACTGACATACTAAACATTTCTGAAAAACATGCTAAACGGAAGCTGAATCCATAAGCAAATGTTGCATAAGTTGGAAAATTACATAGGTATAGACTCGTAAAAGCGAGGGAAATTGTAGGACGTTCATTAGAAACGGTCCATAAAATTTGCATGCATAAATTTGTATTTAATAGAGGCTATTTTCACACTTTCTTTTTGATAAATATTTTTTTTACGACGCAATACACGGTGAGCTGTGGTACAATTTTATGCTCGATTTGTTGACTGGAACGGACTTACGTATTTTCTAATGGGCCAAGGAATATTTATTTCATAAATTTACCTTAAATTATTTTAAATTAATTCCTTAAATACAAATTAGTTGTATTAATTTCTGCATGTTTTGCGATTCTTTATGTTTATTTTGACACTGTTTTTTTTTTTTTTTGAACACTGACAGTGTTCTGACACTGTTACATGGTGTCCATGTAAATGATTTGTGTATTATTTCATAACAAATTACAAGAAATTGATAAAATATATCCGAAAAAAGATTTAAAAAGTTACAAATATATACCCCAAAAACATTACCATCCTTCTTGAGCAGTCGAGTAAAAAGAATCATTTTAGAGATTTTTTTCGATTGATCGAAATATTTCAATCGCATTTCAAGTTTCTTATATCATTAGATCAAGGACAGAATTACAGTAAAAAATAATTGAAATCTTTGTTTTAAGGTGTACGAATTTCCAAGACACAGAAAAGCATTTTGGAACTCACTTCATCTAACCATCGAATAAAATCGACAAAGCTTCTTCCCGATTCCATAGAACCCAGGAAATTAACCCAGACGAATGAACAACCAGCGTAATAGTGCATTGACTTTTTACTCCAATCCAGGCGTTAGATTGGATTTAGACAATTCACGAAATTGATAGAGCCACGCCTGGCTTGTTCGGACTGACCACTGAATTCTGAATTTCACTTCACTACTGGCGGATGACTTTTCTAATTTGTCTGTGGTGGAATAACATTTTTTGGCTTTGAAAAGCGCTTGATGCTTTCACCGAGAAAATATTTTTTTTTCCAAACGTCGTAGAAGCTTCCAGTACCACCAGCTTATTGAAGAGTATCTTGGACTGGATCGCAACTGTAATCGTTTACTTAGACTGTGACTGAGACGTGTTTAATAAAAAAATGAATGGAACAAAAATGTAAGAGAATAATTTGTCTGTGGTGGAATAACATTTTTTGGCTTTGAAAAGCGCTTGAGGCGTTCACCGAGAAAATATATTTTTTTCCAAACTTCGTAGAAGCTTCCAGTACCATCAGTTTACTGAAGAGTATCTTGGACTGGATCGCAACTGTAATCGTTTACTTAGACTGTGACTGAGAAGTGTTTAATAAAAAAATGAATGGAACAAAAATGTAAGAGAATATTTTGTCTGTGGAGGAATAACATTTTTTGGCTTTGAAAAGCGCTTGAGGCGTTCACAGAGTTTTTTTTTTTTCCAAACGTAGAAGCTTCCAGCTTACTGAAGAGTAACTTGGACTGGATCGCAACTGTAATTAATAAATTTATAATGAAAACTGTTTTGTATAGTAATGAACGCTTTATTTTAATAAGTTTATATTAGAGAGAGATTTTACGCAGTACATTAAGGTGAGGCTTTTTTAGAAAGAGAAAGGACATATCTGTGTGAGCGAGCAAGTAGACAATGTTGTCATAGAGTATAAATATTTAGAGAGGTGACAATATGAATCGATATGACAGTAATCGACTAAGGTTTATCATTTTACTAATATTACAACACTCTCACCAAAATTAAACCTTTTTCAATGTTATACAATGTTTAAATATAATAACATATAATATATTGCTCTCACCCAAACAAAGGATATGTACTACATAAATAAAAATATTATTTTTAAATTACAGTTGATGTTTTATTTTAAGTTAATAACACCAATTTTCAGTCTTAGATACTGAAACTGTTGCTTAGCTAGAGCTTTAGTAAAAATATCAGCATATTGCTCTTTAGTACATACATAGTTTAGATCAATTTGTTTTTCGGCATATTTCTCTTTTATAAAATTATATCTAACATCAATGTGTTTACAACGTTTGTGGTAGTCTATATTCTTAATTAAACATATAGCACTTTGATTGTCAATATTTAAACGCACTGAATCTTGATTGAATTCTCTAATGTCTAATAATAGCCTTTTAATCCAGATAGCCTCCTTTGTACATAAGCAAGCGGCCATGAATTCTGCTTCTGTAGTTGACAATGAGACACTTTGTTGTCTTTGCGTTGCCCACGTTACGGCTGCGCCATTTTTGATAAAAACATATCCAGATAATGAGCGTCTTGTGCTAGTATCTTTCGCATAATCTGCATCACAGTAAGCTTCTAGCTTGTTTTGCTGTGACGATGTGTAACATAGGCCATAGTCTTTAGTTTCATTTAAATATCGCATTATTTTCTTTACTGCATTCCAATGTGTGTGATCAAAACAATTTAAAAATCGACTTACCAGACTCACTCCATACATTATGTCTGGTCTACTCACAGTTGCCAGATGCATTAGTGACCCGACTGCTTCTCTGTAGGGTACATTTGCATCAGTTGCTGTAGCGCTCTTTTCTAAGGCTGTGTGTGGGTCGACTGGAATGTGTGTGCCATTGGCATTAGACATATTAAATTTTATTAACAGTTGTTCAATGTAATTTGACTGCTGAATGAAAATATATCTGTCTGTTCTTTCTATTTCCATACCAACAAACACTTTTGGCTCAAATGACTTTATTTCAAAATTATTCTTTAATTCAGATAAAATAATAAGTAGTGTTTCCTTTCGTTTTGAAATTAAAATCCCATCGTCCACATACAATAATAAATAAACTTTTTCATCGTTTATATTGCCAATATAGACACATCTGTCTGCGTGGCTGCTTTGAAAACCATATTTCTTCAAAGTGCCATCAAATTTATGGTTCCAGCACCTTGGTGCTTGCTTCAGACCATAGAGTGAACGATTAAGTTTACATACCTGAGTTGGTTCAACATTCAAACCTTCCGGTGGAGTCATATATATTTCTTCATTGATGTCTCCATACAGGAACGCTGTCTTGACATCGAATTGGACCATTTGGAGGTCATTCTGTATGACTTCTGAAAGCAATACACGTACAGAGTCATATCTTACTGTTGGTGCAAATGTTTCAGTATAATCTAGTCCTTGTCTTTGCCCACATCCTTTAGCGCACAGTCTTGATTTGTATAGAGGGCCAGAAGGTTCATTCTTTATACGAAACACCCATTTGCAGCCAATCAGTTTAACTCCACGGGGCTTCTCAACCAACATCCAGGTTTTGTTTATATCATGTGACTTCAACTCTTCTTCGATTGATTGTTTCCACCGTTCAGCATCAGCACAGTCTGATGATGTAGCTTCTCCATAAGTCTCTGGTAAAATAAGTTTATTTGTTATTTTATCATTTACATGTTGTGCTGAAATGTAAGTTTTTGCTGTATGACTTGACTTGCTTTGAGACCTTGTCGTCATATTACTTTTACTTATTTTTGAAATATCTATTTTTTCTTCAGGTATATACTCAGATGTATTAGGCGACTGGAAAGAGTCATCACTAGACTCTTTTTCTACATGTTCATCGTGTGAAGAAACATTATTTTCATCTGTATCCTGTGTGTTATTCTCTGTTAATGGTAGTAATACATAGTTTCTTTTTACAGAAGTTTCAAGAAACATAACATCTCTACTTATCAATACTTTTCTTGTTTTTGGATCAAATAATTTGTATCCTTTTGTATTTTCACAGTATCCAATAAATATCAGTTTAGTTGCTTTTGGATCAAATTTCTTTGTCTTCTCTTTAGGAATGTGCATCATTGCTTGGCAACCAAAAATTTTCATATGTGAGATGTTTGGTTTCTTACCCGTCCACCTTTCTTCTGGTGTCGCAAATTCTAGTCCTCGTGTCGGGCATCTGTTTGTCACATACGCTGCAGTCGCAACAGCTTCTGCCCAATACTGCTTCTGTAATTGAGCATTTACAAGCATACATCTAGCTCTGTCTAACAATGTACGGTTCATTCTCTCCGATAATCCGTTTTGTTGTGGTGTATATGGGGTAGACGTTTGATGTATTATTCCAGCCCTATTTAAAAGCATTTTAAATTCATTACTTAGATATTCTGTACCATTATCAGTTCTGAGCTTTTTAATTTTGCAATTAAGTTGATTTTCCACTAGCGCTTTATACTGGGTGAATTTCTCATAGACTTCAGATTTATTCTTTAGAAAATAAACATATACTTTCCTTGTGTAATCGTCAATGAAGGTTACGAAGTACCGCGCTCCTCCAAGAGATGGCAGCTCCATCGGACCACAAATGTCTGAGTGTATAACTTCTAGTTTAAATTGTGCTCGGGAACCATTCACTGGAAATGGAGTTCTGGTCTGCTTGCCTTCTGAGCAGGTAACACATTGCATTTTCTCTTTATTTTCTATTGTCACTCCAGCTTTTTCTGATAGTTTGATCAGGTCTTCAAAATTCAAATGCGCCATCCTTTGATGCCATAAAAAAGCATCATTTTGTTTTGCTTCTGTCATGTATGCTGTATTTTCTTGTGTGTTCAGCCGGTACATGTTGTTAGTCAGATTTGCCTCTGCAACTTGAAGTTTCTTTCGATTGAATATTTTACAGCCTTGACTGTTGAACTGTACATAGCATCCGCTTCGAATCATCTGACTAACTGACAACAAGTTAGTAGCTATTTCAGGTACATACAGAACATTTTGTACTTGTATTGTATCTATAGCACCTTTTCCATTTAACACTTTTAAGTTTATTTTTCCGCAGGCTTTCACGGGCAGTTTCTTGTCATCAGCTACTTTTATATTAGTAATCGGAGGTGAAATTTCATCATAGAGCCAGTCTCGGTGCATTGTTAAATGCATAGATGCCCCTGAGTCGATGTACCAGCCACCATCATTACTTGCAGATGAGGCGGAGAATACAGCCACATACCCTGTGTCATCTTTTTGCTTTGCTGCCGATGAACCACTAACCTCTTTCTTTTTGTTTCTACAGTATTTGCTTATATGTCCATATTTATTGCATACATAACACCTTGGACCTTTCTTTTCTTTATAGTTATTGTTATTGTACTGTTTGTTTTGCGTTTGCCCCTTGCTGTTGCCTTTATTTACAAATAATGCTGTCGACTCGGCTCTTATATCTTGAAGAAGTTTAGTTTTCACCGAATCAGCCGTGACTGCTACACCTGAACTTTCAAGGGCCATTATCATGGGCTGATACACCTGTGGTAGTCCCGCCAACAATAAAGTGCCCAACCATTCATCATCTACGATGAATCCAATATTACGGAGTTTGTGTGCTGTCATCATTATTTTGTTTACGTATTCTTCTATATTTTGGCAACTCTCTAAATTGGTGTTTGTCAAATCTCTCAATAATCCGACCCGCCGAGTTAGGCCTTTGTCATCAAAAGCTTTAGCCAAGTTATCCCATACTTCTTTTGGCGTTTTAGCTTCTTGAATATGTATATAAATGATAGGATCGACGAGTAAAATTAGTTTGGACTTAGCTTTTATATTGAGTTTGGCGTCCTTTTCTATGCCGTCGACGCATGTCCACAGATCTTCATGTTCTAGATAGCTCTGGACAGCAAATTTCCAAGTCGCATAATTTGCGCGTCCAGTGAGCTTTTCTATCAGGGCCATTGTATTGTGTGATGCCATTTTCACAAAGATATTTCGTCTTGTCGGCGAACCGGGCACGTGCTTTTGAGGTTACGCACTTTTCACCACTGCTACTACAATTAGTTTTCGATTTATTTTAGCACTGTTCTGTTTTTATAAGCGGGTCAGGGCCCGTAACCTAATAAATTTATAATGAAAACTGTTTTGTATAGTAATGAACGCTTTATTTTAATAAGTTTATATTAGAGAGAGATTTTACGCAGTACATTAAGGTGAGGCTTTTTTAGAAAGAGAAAGGACATATCTGTGTGAGCGAGCAAGTAGACAATGTTGTCATAGAGTATAAATATTTAGAGAGGTGACAATATGAATCGATATGACAGTAATCGACTAAGGTTTATCATTTTACTAATATTACAACAGTAATCGTTTACTTAGACTGTGACTAAGATGTGTTTTAAAAAAAAATGAATGAAACAAAAATGTAAGAGATAAAAATACTTGGCCGGTTTTTTTTGAAAATTATCATTTTCGTCACTAATCTTGAGGCGGAAATCGACAGCAAGATTATAACGAAGACATTATCGAATCTCTTTGTCCAAAGAACCAATTAGTGAATATTGGGTTTGTTTCTTTCCCTCACTAATTGTTTGTTTTTGTGTTATATAATAATGTCGTAGTGATCGATAAAATCGGGAGATGTTATCGTTAGGTGAAAGACGTAAAAAAATATATTTTTATTTTAGTTACCATGCAAATGAAAATCAAGAAGCTTAACAATTCTGTTTTTTTTACTCTGTGTTCCTATTTTCATTGGGAAGGCAAATATATCGAAACGATAATATGGAAGCCCGAATAAGGGGTCGGGAACGCTTTCCCCATTCACGCTTTTCCATGACAGAAATTGATATTTACGATTTCTAGTTTTTTTTGGTGTCGCACGTCTTGTTTATTTGCCAGTATAAATATTTTCAAGTTTTGGTCAATATTGTCAAATAAGTCACAGTCTTAGTCAAAGGCAAGCAAAGTAAGTCATGGGCAAGTCCAAGTCATGCCCTAGTAAAGTGGTGAAAACTTTATTAGAGCCTTCTATGGAGTTTTGGATATGTCACGAAAAGTCACGTTTCACGACATTATTTACCAACACTTGTGCATGTTCAGTTAACTGGTAAAAGTTCGCCGTTTTTACACATTAACACTAGAAATAACACAAGTTTTGGGAAAATAATACAAAGACGCGTCGTGACTGCTTCACGTTCTTGCCAAAACTTTCTAGTATACATTTGTTTTGTTAAATTTGACCCACTCGTCAATTATATTTAGCAATAAACCAGTAAAATAATTATAAGACATACGTGACCAAAAATAAATAGAATAGAGAGTTGTTTATCCCTATCATCATCATCAGCCGTAAGACGCCCATTTCTGAACTAAGGCCTCCCCCTTAGAGTGCCACACTGAACGAGAATTGGCCATTTCGGTCACCCGTTCGCCCGCGAATTTTACTATGTCCTCAGTTCACATAGTGGGAGGCCTGCCTACGCAGCGTCTTGCGGTTTGTGGTCGCCAGTCAAGAATCTTTCTTTCCCATCGGTTAACCGTTCTTTGATTTATCCTTGTGTTTTCGAATTTCAAAAATGTTCTATGTATATTCAGGCAACGTTCAGTACGTATTCGAAATTACCTCGCTTCTAACACATTTTCAGATTTACAACGGCTTATTCACGCACATCGCTCACACGATTCAGTTCACATAATGCCCGCGAGCGACAACAATGGCGCACACATTTGCTCGACTTGTTGCCAGCTTATTATTTCCTAATCGCGCGTGTGTTGCCATGTTTTACCGGACGAGTTCTGCCGCATCATTTCTTACGCGCACTTTCTCTTGGTAATTCTCGCATAATGTAGGTAGTATACTCTCTTTGCCAGTGACTTGCGTTGTTTTTGTTGTTGTCATAATAACTTTAGTAAGTAGATCACATTTATTTTAAAATACTCAATACTCAATAATTTATTGCGACATACATGCAGGTCTTAAATAACATGATTTGGGTTTAGTGACACATATGACCCTATTAGGGTATGGCAGTTGGTGCGGAGCGGTCCATTTGTATATTGTCAAAATTATCCTTAAAAAACTCTTCAATAGTGTAATAGCATTTGGATTCCAGGATGCACTTTAGATTCTTAATAAAACAATCGTTGTTTTCTAAATCTTTTAGTTTGTTCGGCAATTTATTATATATCTTTACAGCCATTGAGTTAGGTCCAGAGCTGTGCATTTCTAGATTTGACTTCGGTTCAACGAGTTTATGCCTAAATTGCTGCGCATCGCGCCTTATACGTCTATATATTATTCAATAAATATGAAGAAAAAATGACTCATTACTTAGACATTTTTACAACTTAGAAGGAAGTTTTTTTAGTTAGTTTTAATTTATAGTAGAATATAAAAATTATACGATAAAGTGTTTTAATAATTATATAAAATATACGTTGTATAATTTCTCTATGATTAGTAGTGAAGAATTTTATCGATTTTTTTATCGTTTATACAGGGTTATAAGGAAAGGGTTAAGCCGAAAGGGGCTCATAGTACTCATGATTATAAACAACTTTTACTATGGGACCAACCCTGAAATCGAGAAAAAAATATCAGCTGTTCCATACATTTTGTCGAGGGTCATTGACATTTTTCTATGATATTTTTTTCTCGTTTTCAAGGTTGGTCCCATAGAACAAGTTGTTCATAATGATGAGTACTATGAGCCCATTTTGGCTTAGCATACCCTTTCCTTATAACCCTGTATATCGATCTACCTGAGGATATAGACCATAACAGAAACTAGCATAACTATTACCGTACCAGGGCCCGTACCGTGAGGTGCTTATTGCGATGATTGTTAGGTTCAGCGATGACACTGCGCGACCGCGAACCGTATCGCCGCGTGATAAGGTGTATGGTCGCGCAGCGTTCTCGGCTGAGCCTAAAAGTCATCGCAATAAGCACTTCACGGTACGAGCCCTGTTCGATAACAAACCGGGATCGCACCCGCTTCGGAGTGAATTGCGACTACATTTGTCATAAATTTTCAATCGAATAAATAAAGTTTTTTAAATAGTATGCTAGGGGTACAGATCAGTGCTTCTCAGAAAGTCGAACTTAAAACCCTGCGCGGCAATGCATTCCGCTCGTCACCCTATATTTCTGTACTCTCAGCAATTTTACAGGAAACACTGCCCTTCGGAAGATAGTAATGTTTGCACACTACTGCTTGGCGATAAAATAACTGGAAAAGATGTGGTAGTAATTTTTTACGCAGCACTGCAAGAGTCCGAAAATCCTACTAACAAAATCTGTGGAAATACCAATGACTTTACAGTTATTATACTCGTATTATATATTGTAACTCACGTCACTATTTTGGAGACGATAATGTGTGTCACATAACAGTAATCGTCGTGGTCAACCTGTTAATGGCCTGAGGCAAGGTTAACACAATAATTCCAAACCGAGTAAATAATGACTCATACGGTACTTTCTTTTTTAGTGAAAATGAATCCTTGCTTTGTTTTTTTTTCTATTTCTCTCAATTACGAAATTTAGCATACAGCTAACTTTCGATGTGTGGGTGTATACACCTAGATATGTATCTTCTCTATTGTATAATACATACTGAATTTTTATTTTTATTTTTTTTAATTGTAATTTTTGGCATACAAGCAACTGGCCTCTCTGGCTGGTGGTAAGATGTCACCGCTGTCTATGGACATCGTCAATACCCGGGGAAATGAGTACATTGCCAAGTTTTGAGGACTCTACTCAGCCTTTGTTATTGTGAAAATCGGTCAAGTCGTTAAAGCTACAAAACAAAACATTACCCTCATTCTTGGGCAGTCGGATAAAAAATATTGTGCTTGTTTGGTCGATCGGTAGGAAAGTTATTCTTTCGTTTGCAAAATTTGAATATGGAACACGGTCCGCGTATTTGTTTAAAATGTTAAAACTTTAAATTAAATGGATCCAACATTTTTCGTTAAAAAAAATGGTTTCATACGTGAATTGTGGTGTTACGTTCAGTCTGTATAATAAATTATCTACCAGAATATCATAAAAGTAAGCCTATAATACGTTACTTAACGAACCTTCTTGTACGGCATAGTCACGTAAGTAGATTTATACAATTTACAGGTATGCTTAGAGAATCTGGTAGGCTATTTTATTATATTGAAAATATGTTACAAATTTGTACTATCCTTGTAAATTTTAGAGTGAAAAAGCAAGCAACTTTTATTACTGATTAAATTAAATTATGCATATTTTTCGAAAAAAAATTAAATACTCATTCTTTTTCTAAAAAAACAATATATTTGATCACGTGATCGGAAACGCTCTGAGAAATGTTGCAGCCCAGTGACGTCACACCAACGTAAATAAACAGATCTCGCTTTGTTATTTATCTGTTTTCTTTGAATTTGTGGCGTTTGGTCGCGATTTTTAAGTTAACTACCAAAAATAAACTATTTTTTTTTAAATTAGTTCCAACAAATCATTCAAGTTTCGCAGTTTCATTTGCGGGTGTTTACTTTGGTATGACGTCATGCGTCACGTGACCGGCGGCGACCGGCAAATTCGCATTTTGCGCGTTACATTTTTTCATTCAAACTTTATTTTAGGGTTTTAATGAAAAATACAACTGATCCCGAGAAAGCTATCAATGTAATATGCATTACATTTAATTTAACAAAAACTGCTTACTTACTTACTCCAATATTAATGGCCTCGCTACATGGCCTGACCTGACATCGTGTGAAAGAGATGGCTATATATAAGTTTCTGGGCGAGCGAAAGGGAGAAGCTATAATCTTAATAGTTTGTTTCTTTTGCTCCCGTCAAATTCAAGTCTAGCTGTCCCTTTCACACGGTGTCAGGTCAGGCCATGTAGCGAGGTCTTAATTAGTAATCAAATATCCTATTGTGAACGCGAGTATTTGTCTCACAAAGCGCTTGCTGAGCGCTTGGATTGCATCATTGTGCTGAACAAAAATGCTGCAGTGCTAATTTCGCATGCACTACGCTTCTAGTGAATGCCATTACGGGCTTACGAACGCAAGCTTTCAGAACTACTGGATAAAAGCTAATTATGTCGGCAAAGTAAAATACTGGCTGAATATTATCATATTATCCACGCCCGATGAAAAAAAGCATAAAGGAAAATTGTCTATGTTTGTTCTAAAACAAAAACAAATCGATAAACTACATGAGTTTTGGTGGGAACGTGAAGTAATCATGTATTATATTACTAGCTGCGACCCGCGGTTTCACCCGCTATTCTACAGGAACGGTTAAAGTTTTCAGTATAAAAAGTAGCCTATGTGTTACTCAAGGGAATAAGCTACCTCCATACCAAATTTCATCCAAATCCGCTCAGCCGTTACAGATTTGAATGGGAACAAACAAACTTACATACTTACCTACACATACACACAAACTTTCGCATTTATAATATTGGTGTGCTTATTACGACATTGTATTATTTTCCTAAACTTGTGTTATTTCGAGTGTTCATATATTATGTGTATAAACGGTGGAATTTTATTCAACGAACATGAACGAGCTTTGGTGAATAGTATAATGTCGTGAAACGCTTGTGAAACGTGACTATTCGTGTTGTTTCTAAAACTCCAGAAACCTCTTGTAAAGTCTGCGCCACTTTACTGGGACATGACTTGGACTTGAACGTGACTTACTTTGCTTGAGTGCTTGGATTATGACTACGCCTTGTTCTACTTTTAAAATATTTTACAATACTAAAATACTACATACCTTGACACTATGTGGAAGCCAAAAAATATAAGAAAATAAAGTAGCGTTACAAAGTCCACTGATTTTGTTTTGATGATATAGGTAAGTATATATAATTATATAATAGGTTTTCGTTTAAAGAAGCAAGGTTGGATTTTAATCACCCGTCAATAATAACAGCTGTAATTATTTATGCATACGTCCCATTCACGCGCAAAGGGTTACACAATGCGACAACAAACGCATTCTGATTCTGCGTACGCTTTTGCGTCACTCTTTAATGTCAAACAACGAGAACAACTGAATGCGTTAGTGGAAAATGGCCCGTTCGCGTGTTAGAAATTCGAAGCAATTTAAAAACTAAACAAATAAAAATGCGCAGGCGAGCAAAGAGGTTTGCGTACTTTTAAAATAGATGGCGATATAGGGCAATATAATTATCTTAGCCGTCAGATTTGAAACAATAGCTAACTTTGCAGAAACACGTTATTAGTCTGAATATTACACAATTTGTATCTTACAATGGTGTAAGTAAATTGAAAGTATCCCTAAGATTTATAACACATCTAAGACATGCTCTACATAATTTAATTTCAATAAAATGCTTCAAATCAATAGTCAAGAACAAAAACGGAGCTTAGCCAAGGTTTAAAAAATAAAAACATCATTGATAGTTAAAATAATGAGTTGTAAACAAACGAGTCTCTTGCCGGAACAAAGAAAACAGCGATTAAAGATTGCAACGTTCATTTAACGGTCCAATAAACGCAATTACACGACCTAACTCTTTATAGGAAGTTTGGGTTCGATCATTCATTCGTTCCTTTGATTATTTAGATTCATTCTCATTGTTAAGGCCTAAAATTTACTAGAAACTGCTTTTAATTACTTACAAAAAGAGATACGTCGATTGTTAGACAAATGTGCTTACTTTTAGAATAATAATAATACCAAAGCGAGTTGAATTCAACGTTTGAATATAATGCCGCTGTGTAAAATCCAGCAAAATTAGACCTCGCATCCTTCGTTATGATGTCATCCATAAAATTTAGGAATGGCTAGAAAAGTAACGACGTTTATATCATAGCACAACGTTCCGACAAACTTAAACGATCGCTATTACACGCCTACATACAAATAAAATGAAGACATACGATCCCTAATGAGCCCAACTCCAACAAAATCGCTAGCAAGATAGCATCGACACGCCAAATTATACCCGAGAATTTATCCAAATCATGTATCTAACTTAAAAAGGGTCGACATTGAATGGTAATGTCTTATTTGATAAGGGTCTGTATTGTTTCCCATGACTTCTAAATTTCAAGTTGACAAGTTTATAAAAGAACCCGTTCTAGTAGAGTTACTCGAGCGAAACTTACACAATGCTATGTTATACGTGGGGAATGCCAATCTTAAAGAACCCGTCAGTGTTAAACTGTCGTTGAAATAACGCCTTCATCAGATACCAGCCGTGTGAAGCGCCCTTTATCTGTGAAACGAGTAAATGGCACAGCAATATCGTTAGTATCTCGCTCCGAACAATAGTAACGTAGACACCCCTTGTTGTTTAATGAACACGAGGAAGTCCCGTTACGGATCTAGCTCGATAACACAGCATGAAAATTCTAGTTTGTCAAAAGTAAACACATTTCACTGGCTGAATGCACGATGGCGTTGAAATTAAAAATAAATGATTGCAAGCAGGAACAAACTCAAGTTCCATTCTTAAATAAATATTTCGAGGCAGGCGCTGCCGTAAAGACGATCGGCATTTTTTTTTTTTTCTTTCCTCGTAAGAGGATTTTGGCGTCGCACGTCTTATGCATTTGCCAGTGTCAAGTATGGTTATATATATTCAAGTTTTGTTAAATATTATCATACAAGTCATAGTCAAAAGCGAGCAAATCAAGTCACGGTCAAGTCCAAGTCATGCCCCAGTAAAGTGGTGAAAACTTTACTAGAGCCTTCTATGGAGTTTTGGAAACAACATGAAAATTCACGTTTCACGACATTATACCATTCACCAACACGCGTGCATGTTCAAGAACACTTAACGGGTAAAAGTTCACCGTTTTTACACATTAACACTCGAAATAACACAAGTTTTGGAAAATAATAAAATGACGCGACATGATTTTTTCACGTTCCCGCCAAAACTCGACGATCGGCATTTGAATTTGACTGAATGACATTAGATTGCTGAAGAGTTTTATTATATGTATCTTCGCTTGTGCGGTTCAGTTCGGTCAGTGCCTTCGTAATAGTTTCGTGCCTGCCAATCAACATAATTAGTTAAATATTCAGAAGTTAAGTAATCAACTGTAATTTGAGCGTCTTTATTGCCAGTTTTTACCCGCAATGTGCGTGTTGTATGGATTTTTATTTAATCTCAACAGAGTGCAGCGTAATGAATGTTAAGCTTATCTGCTATCGTATTTGTTGTTAGATAATTCTGTTGACTGGCGACACGTGTTTTGTAGAGGACCGTAAAAGGGACACGGTATTGCCATTACTAAACCTACGTCATTAATCCACGTTATGTTTTGCTTCCATAAATAAAGTGTCACTATATTTAGGTACTCAATCTGTTTGTTAATTTTCGGCATTACATTTCACTGTATTGCATTGGCATTGGTACTTTTGTTGCGTCACTTTCTTTTATTTATCTTAGGACATCTGGTTTATATGTTTTTTAGTACTTGTAGTGTAGATGGTAGTTTTCTGTCACCTAACGCCAAAACCTTGCTTTTCTAAAATTCGCAATTTTAAACTTATTTGTAATGAGGTGTTTTGAAGAAGACAATACATCGTTCCGATCAATTCGACAGATGGCGTTATTTGCTAAGCACGTACGGTTTGGCTGTGTTGTTTATTTAGCCAGTATCAAATTAACTAAATATTTCAACTTAAAGTAAATAGAGCCCAAAAACAAGCATCAGACACAGTGGCAATCGTTGAACGATATGGTCAAAGATCATAGACTAGAGACCTTGCAAAGCAACAATGTAACAAAATGTAGGGGAAAACAAATCTAAATCTACCCTACCTCTAAATCAACTCCCAATAATTGAAGGCGCGACCGCCTAGTAATACCCTGAAGGTATGAATATTGTGGCGCCACCAACCGTATATTCCGTATTTTCTGGGAAAAAAACTAATAACGTCCCGTGAAAGTTTTAGTTCCCGCATTTAGTCACCTCTACATTTAAGTTCTTTTCTCTATAATATAGTTTCTATAGAGAATTTTCGTCAAGAACAAAAATACCAGTAGCATAAAGAGTCTATAATATGCTACTGGTATATAAGGTCATGACGAAAATATTGCGACGTTGGCAAAAAGCGAAGAGTCAGTGCTTCTTGTATTATACGTTTTTATGCCGTGTGAACAAATTGCCATGTCAGCAGTATTGAAATTGACCCTCCTCCGGCTGTTTCGTTATACAAAATACTTCGATTCGTGACACAAAATACTTACGTCGATTCGTGATACGTAGTACTTTTAGTGTCGCCTTGTAATATTTATATTTTACTTCGTTGTTTTGGTATCTGATCTGTGCTTTGCAGCATTTATTTCTTTGGAAATACTTCTACGTTTCGCTACCAACTTGCCTGATGTCGACGGCCTATTCTTGTCTCAAAAAAGCTTATTTCCCTAAAATATTACTGGTATGTTTGTTTCAACTTTTCAATAACTAAAATGAAGCCACCATTTGCTAAATTAAATGCACCATAACACTGTTTGCTTTGTTCCTAGTTTCAATACTGTTCAGACTAGCAACGCCCTGCGGTTTCATCCGCTATTCCACAGAAACCGAATATTTTGGTATTATATTCCGGGATAGTAAGTAGTAAGTAAGTAGTAGTAATCCAGGGTATAACCTACCTCCAGCTTTCATCCAAATCCGTTCAACCGTAACCGAACGAGAACAAACACACTTACATACTTACATAATACATATTTGCAAATTTACACATTTACGCACAAACTTTCGCATTTATAATATTAGTCTGATACATATCTAGTTACTTATAACAAAAATAGTCTGATATGCAATTTCAAGAAGCTTTTTGATTTGGCCTTGTTTACCACAATAACCTTATCCGACGATCGTAAAGAATAAGCTGAAGCTACTCCTGACCTCCTAAACTTAGGCTTAGGCTTAGAAATTACACAAACAGCTCAGCCAGGCGTAATGTTACTATTAAGAACAGTTAATAAAACTACTTGATCGCGCATGCAGAAAATTATCTTAAAATACAGTACAGCTCACCATGCAGGCGTGAGACGAGGTAAATAATCGTGCTATCCATTGGGTAGTTCAAAATTTGGCGCAGATTACTTCACTGATATTTATTTTACGAGTACGCAGAATAGGCTGTGCCATAAAAATGGCATATAATTTCCCTTTTTTGTGCTGATTTGAAGCGCCTCTACGAGGTTCCTGATATTAAAATGTACATAACATTTGTAAAGCAACTAGCTGCGCTCTGCGATTTCACCCGCTTATTTACAGAAACCGAATATTTTTGCGGGATAAGAAGTAGCATATGTGTTATTCTAGGGATTAAGCTATCTACATACCAAATTTCATTAAAATCCGTTCAGCCGGTACAGAGTTGAACAGAAACAAACACACTTACATACTTACACACTTACACACAGACTTTCGTATTTATAATATTAGTGTGATAATTTTAGTTCCGAGTGCGTAAATAACTGCTATCAATTCGTTAGAAGTGACAAAATCGAGAAATCAAAATAAATGTCTTCATTGGTGCATCTGAATAATCTGACCTGTCAATAGCCAGTCCATAGATAGATGTCAGTGGATTGTATGAATGAATTTGGATTTGAAATACCGCATATTGGTTTCAATAATAGGCGATTCAATTGGCAAGGTTGTGTTACTTTGTAAGCAATATTTTCGTGAAGGGGATTAGATTCGAGCTATCAACTGATTAAATAATATTTTCTATTAAGTAAATCGGACTGGCCGGCGTCCTTGGCTCGAGTTTTATTATGTCTGGTCTGATGTGTTAATATGATTAGTTTTTACGCTGCCTTTTTTATTTATTTAGTAACACTTTGGAGACCAAAAACATATTCTTCTATTATAGCATAGAGCAGAAATATATAGTAATAGTGGTCTGTCTTTATTATTTATTTGTAGAACAGAAATAATCAATTTTGATATAAAGTATTTACATTTTGCCTACAGTTTTGATAATTCGTTTTGTGATTCAAGCCTGGAGGGGCTCGAAGCCCGGCACTAGGACCCGGGTTCAGCAGCATCTTTTGGCTGATGATGATGATCATGATGAGTCATGCATCAATGGATACGATTTTTTAGAACTTCTGAAGCGTAATAAAACTTCAAACAAATGTATATAATAACTGGGTACAATTATTTTCATGATTTCTTTTATACATTTTGCAGATTATAAAATAATATAAATAATTTTATTTCTTTCTTTAGGGCACTCCCTAACTGAGAGCATTCGTCTGTAATGTAACAATCCAAGATTCGATGTTGAGCATTACGTTACAATATAGTTCGCGCGTGCCCAATCCGCAATATTGTAAGGGGTTTTACAATCAACAAGAATTTTTCATTGAGAAGCAACAGTGACCATACTAACAACTTAAATTATCTGTATCGCTCACCTTCCATATGTTAAAATAGGATATCAATAATTTTAGAGCTGTCAAATTAAGCCAATTAATTAATTATTTAAATTAATGGTATAACAGAATCGACGCCAGTGTTGTCAATTCTGTTGTTCACTAAACCAAACCAATCTGATAGCATTAAGATAATAGTAGTCATACCTCGGGATTCTGAAACGTTCGTTAACTTTGACAATAGATTAATTCTGATGCTGCCTTTGTCTGGCACTAAGCAAATTACAAAGGCAGCAATAGACTTAATTTCCTGTCAAAGTTAACAAGCGTTTGAGAATCCCGAGGATAATAGCTCAATGTCTGACAGGACAAAAATTAGCTGCACCTCTTTTAATTTCAATGTGTGAAAAGAGAATTGAAATAAAACTGCCATAAATAAAAATAATAAATAATTAATTAATGGATAATTAAATAATAAAGCTGTCATATTTAGATTAGTGGCACCTACAGAATTGACGTGCTCTAGATGTATCTGTGAATCAAGAAACTTTATACATAACCATAGAAAAAATACAGGAGTACCGATTAGCAAGAATACGTTTTTTCGGTGGTACACTTTTTGGAAAGAGATGATAATTCTTCTCCTATAAAGTTTCTTGTATATAACCAAATTATTTTCCCACATTTTAATACCTCACGGTTCCGCTATTCGTGTCAAAACAGAGTTTGTGATAAAAGTAGCGGACGTGAAACCGGGGAGCATTTTTATAAATACATTTTTGAACTTTTCTATAAATAAGATCACAATTTAGCGTTTGAACTAGTCGATGCAGCTTCGAATTGTGAAGGTAACTTTTTAAACAATTTTTGGCTTGATTGCTAAAACAACAAACGATTCCTAGACGTCTATATTTTTTAAAGGCTTTTTTAATTTTTTTTATCTTTCCTCCCTTGAGGATTTTGGCGTCGCACGTTTTATGCATTAGCCAGTGTCAAGTATATAAATATTTTCTACTTTTGATAAATATTGTCAATTAAGTCATAGTCACAGTCAAAGTAAGCCAAGGAAGTCAGGGTCAAGTCCAAGTCATGCCCCAGTAACGTGATGAAAACTGTACAATAGCCTTCTATGGAGTTTTGGAAATAACACGAGATTTACCATTCACCAAACTCGTGCATGAAAATCCATAATTTTTACACATTAACACTCGAAATAACACAAGTTTTGGAACATAATACAATATAACGCGACATTACTTCTACACGTTCCTGCCAAAAGTCCGTTGTGCCATTTTCTAGACTGAACTAAATTTGACAGAGAGTCTAAAATTGTAGCCATAATTTTCTTTATAATGAAATGAAAAGAAACGCAGATAAATTTAGTCCTGACCGATTAGTTTAGTGAGTGGAGCAACAGAATCAACACCAATATCTAAAAACACTTACAAAAATGTGCGAGTGAGATAGCTGTCACACGACTATAGATAATCGCCGCTAACACACACGCTAAGCGGACCCATGAGGGATTAAAATATGGGAATTCTAACTAATATTTAGCCATGATAACGCAACAAACATCCAGACGGAGAGACAAGGTTACTTCCTATAGTTTTTGTGCATTTTTGACGCTTTGTATGGACTGAGGGTAATTGTAATATAGGGAGTTTTGAATCGCGCAAGCGTAGTTTTTTCCTCGAGACGAACGTATTCATTTTCATACCACAAAGCTTTATTGGTGCTGATACGACTGCGGCTATATTTTTCTGAATTATAATATTAGTTAGGATAGGATTAGGATAGTTAGGATTACTTTTTTATATTTAAGGTGCAACGTTTCGCTCATCGCGCGAAATTCAAATTTTCTTGCGTTTTTTGTCAATTACAGCTTAATTACTCATCGTGGATTTATTGAAACTAATTTTGCGCCAATAAATAAGTTGTTTTAAGAAATTACGGGTAAAATGATCACCTAGATAACATTGGCTTAGCTACAAATTTCAATAAGCTGATTTTCATCTTGGTTTTTGTTTTAGTGAGAAATATACTTATACTAGCTTTCAACTTGAATTTTTGGTCGGTGTAATTTCTTGATACGACTTATTTATTGTCGCAAAAATAGTTTTCATGAACCTACGACGAGTAATTACGCTGTAATTGACAAAAAACGCAAGAAAATTTGAATTTCGCGCGATGAGCGAAACGTTGCACCTTAAAAAGTTTCTTGATTCGTGGTTCTATAGACAAATGAATACGGAGGTGGCATAGTCACTGTGTAACAAATGTTTTTCCTCCATCGTAGCTTAGTATACAGAATAATACTAACATACTTTTCGGTACATTACCAGCCACTACTACCTAAACTTAAGTCCCAAACCACAGAATAAGTAATAATTGCGACGACAAAATTGTTTATCGTGTCCCGTCATAGCTCCTATGCTTATAGCAATAAGAGTTAATAATTAAAAGCACATTTACCCTTGCTTCGCTGGTAATCACTGAGAGATGCTCGAACGAGCCAGGTGTAAAAACATTTATTTTGTTTTACGATCCTTGGTGGTAATGTGAATGGTAACTAGTGTTTAATTTCTTGGCTTGGCTTTTTACCCGAATCCTCAATAAGGAGGCTAATGTTTTTGTATAATGTATATTGGTATGTAAATATGTATGTTTGTGTGTTCGCATATTACCTGCTGTATCCTGAACGGCTTGACCGATTTTGACGAGTGGGGTGTCGTTGCATTCCTTTTTATGCCTGAAGTGGCTAAAGTTACATTTTGCAGTCGGGTTTTTCATTTCTTTTAATAATACTTGATGAAATTAACAAACTCTTCCGATTTTTATTTTTTATTTTTTGTCGTAAGGCTAAAAGAGGTTATAGAAAGACGCAAACATACACCTACAATATTATATTCACATACACCCCAAAAACTTATCCTATACCTATACTTGGGCAATCGGGTAAAACCAAGGATAATCTTCTCGCACCGCAATATTATAATATCTAAATAAGTACATAATTATGTATAATTCGAAAATAATAACCTATTCCCATCTCCTATGTACCAAAACTTCCCAAACGTGTATGCAATGCGTCTTTCTCCTAACACGACTACTAGAAAATTACTTGTAGTTGTATCATAACAATATTTGACACATTGAAAAACTTTTGTCATTTATAAAGTATCTAATCCAAACTTTTGTTATTAAAAAAGTTATAGAATACGTAACTTTATTTGACTGAACAGGCAATGTTTTTCGTCGTCGTTCTTTGTTTTTTTTTTCTTCTTATGTTTTGGCTCCACACGTTGTGTTTTTAGCCAGTGTCAAGTTTTGTAATATTTCAAGTGAAGTAAAATATTAAAAAATGTCTCAGTAATGAAGCCATGCCCCAGTAAAGTGGTGGATACTATACTAGAGGTTTCTATGGAATTCTGGAAACAACACGAAAAGTCGTTAGTAGTTAACCTAGCTGTAATATATGTATCCAAGTATCTAGTAAAGATCGAGTTCACATGAAGCCGTACCAATTCTGATATCTGATACTTACATCAATTCACAAATTACTAAAGTTACTTACACAACTGTAAACTAAGAATTCGTTTTCTGCAAATAAATAAAAAATGACAAAGTAGAGCAGACGTTGCACAATTATATTATCATTCCTATTACAAAACTGATATTTAAAAGAAGATTCTTAGTCGATGAATTCAACGAACCTATTTTCATTATGCAACCCACCCCTTTTCTACAGAGAACTTTCTACTTGTTTTTTTTATATTTTTATTTTTTTATTTGGCAGTGGACGTCTTCTGGCTGATGATGACGATTTTCTTACAACGACCTAAAAGGCACCATACAAATAAAGATACTTATTTCAATACTGGCAATCTTGAATAAAAAATCAAACATGGCGTCAGTGACGTCAGATTAATTTGATCAAAGTGGAAATGGCGCGAGTTTTCCGCGCTACTTGGCCCGGGCCTGTCAACAGGCCCGCTAATGCTTCCGTCGTTCCAAATTTAAACTTCTGATCATGTTTACGGCCAGTACGATTTATGGGGCAGTCGATTATTTCGAAATCGACTTTTGTGGCTATTCGATGAACTAAATAGACACCTAAGTTTTCTGCTTCCCCACCCTTTATCTAAAATTAGACCATTCTGGAAAATCAAACCAATGGCTCAGAAAATCTCACGCTTTGTTCGTCCCGACCCCAATCGTAGTTCGTCTCAATGTTTCACACGGCAAATGTGACTTACTCGTGGTTAACTCGTCGTTTTGATGCCATCATTCAAATTGACCGCAAAGTAATTTCTTTCTGTACAGTTACAATGAAAATCGTCAATGATGGAATCCCACGGTGCGAGTTGAATGATCGATTCGTCACGCTTACTGGCCTCGTCTGTACTTTCAGTAGTCACTGCCTATATTTCCACTGTACTGAAATAATTTTGAACTAAGTATAATCATTAAAAATTAACGCTGTACGATAAACAAGTCAATTATGAAGCTTTTGAACTCGAATGAAAGGATTGGGCGGTGTATATATACATATGTCTGGTTGATGACCCAAGCGTAAGGGTGTCTACACATGGCCCGACCCGACATCGCTTGAAAGAGATGGCTATATATAAGTTTCTGGGGAAGCGAAAGGGAGAAGCTATGACCTTAATAGTTTGTTTCTTTTGCTCCCGTGAAATTCAAATCTAGCTGTCCCTTTCACACGATGTCAGGTCGGGCCATGTGTAGACACCCTAAGAATATTGAGAATTTGTGCAACCAAAAATTTACATCAGTTTTCAATCATACAAATGTTTTTGCATATATCCGATGTGTCATATCACAAGCTACATATCGCAGTCTTGTATTTTGTTTTTTTAGTAATAACACTGGTTTTACTGTTAACTTTATAACAGACTTTTTGTTCACGGTAGCTATATGGCCTAACAGTGAATTGCTACTGTCGAAAAGTACGCAAAAACTCCGTAACAAAATTATATTTCTTTGACCAAGACCAGCACCTTAGCGTGAAATACTTCTTACTCCTAAACTTATTGGAATGCTAAAAATGTTATAAAAATAGAAAGAAACTGTATTACTGTATTTTTAAGTTTGTCTTTTTGGTGTATAATAAAGCTATATTGTATTGTATTGTATTACTTTTTAGATTGTGCTTTTGATTATAACAGCTATATTTTTTACAAAATGAAAACGCATTGTTGTAAAGTTTTTTCTAGGAGTTTGTAATATAAGTTCTTTTGATTTTCTGATCAAATAATTAAAAAAAACGGGACAACAGAGCATGTAATAGATTTCCCACAAAAAAACAAAGATATGCAACAGGAAAAATATTGCTAGAATTGTTTCGGCGGTTAGAGAACTCCTCCAATATTATACGCGCATACATCATTTGGTGAAGTAGAACTGATGGAGAAAACCAGAGATGGCAACCGGAACTCCTCAATTATACGTATTTCACGGGTGGCGCCAAGATAATCTCGATTATGCTAGTAAAGCCACTACGACGATACAAGTTGAAATAATATGGTTCTGATGAAGTTAATTTTTTTATTTAAAATTTATACTAAACGTATCCATACTTATATATACTAATACCTAGTAGTTCGCGCCGAAATGAGACCACGCGAGCCCTCTATCTTCAAATCAATTGTATTGAAATTAAGTACTTGCTTTTAAAATGTCATAATGATTGGAGCTACGGTTCGCAAGTTATCGTCGTACAGATATACAAACATACATACAAATGCTGTCATGTTCTCTAGGCTCTGAGACAAAGAGGTGAACTTTGTAATATATTTTTTTAGTTTGTAGGTAACGTCCAGAAATAGTTGTGTTAGGTCTTTTATTATAATAAAAGCTATTTTTATAAACAACTAGCTGTGCCCCGCGGTTTCATCCGCTATTCTACAGGAACGGTAAAAAAAAACACGATAAAAGTAGCCTGTGTCTTATTCCAGGGAATAAGCTACCTCCATACCAAATGTCATCTAAATTCTTGCAGCCGGTACAGAGTTGAACGGGAACAAACACACTTACATACTTACACCCAAACTTTCGCATTTATAATATTAGTGTGATGCAGAGTGGATACTCAGAGTTATGTCTATTTCAAAATTTTACAGAAAAAAAAACACGGAGTAATTAACTATGCTAAGACCAATATGAGTAAAGTTTATGTTTACATTCGATGGGGTTACATGTTGGTACAACAATGGAGGTTTTAAGCGTCGTTAGTCAAATGCAGGTCAAGCTCTACTCGAGCATTCTGCGAACCCCACATTTGCACACAAGTGTTAGTATGTGGGTGAATTACTGAACATTGTGCATTTAACAGCCTGCTCTTACACACTTATCGTCACATTCAGACGAGTAACTGCAAAATGTTACATTTCCACTGTATAGTTTCAATTTAATGAAACTTTCCAGGTATCACAGGATATAAAAAAGTTCATTGGAAGTTCTTCGTATGTCAAAGATAAAGAATTTTTTTTTTTTAAACTTATTTGGGTATGTGAAGTTCATCAGTTCTGCCCCAGTGGCTCAGTTGGTGACTGCCCCGGTGCCTCAGTTGATAGTGAACCTACCTTCTGTGTTTGGGGGCGTGGGTTCGATTCCCATATAGGACAAACATTCATGTGATGAATATTTGTGTTTGTTCTATGTCTGGGTGTTAATATCCATATAAGTATGTACTTAGAAAAAATATCTATGTACGTATATCAGTCTCTGGCAGCCATATTACAAGCTTTGCTTAGTTTGGGGTCAGATGACCGTGTGTGCAAAAATGTCCCAGATATTTATTTTCTCTACTGTTTTCCTCGTGGAAAAACAGGACACGGCTATGATAATATATAATACGTTTGTCTCATTTTCGCATGACATTTTATTTTTTTTAATTATTGAAACCTAAAGAGTAGAAAAGTCGCTGTGCTTTTTCAGGGCCTGCTGAAGCCTTTGTAGTTTGACAGCAAACTCCAAAGCTAGGTTATCCCATAGTAAAATTTGCTCAAACAATGAAAATCGCTATTAGTTTTTTTTTAACATGTGATCGAGCAATTGCTCAGAATTTATCGGGCTAAGTGTAAACCCAGCTTAACTTTGTTCTGCGATTTATGTAAAAACTCTTGTCTCTCTTTCCAGGTCACTCGACCGGAGAATAGACGCTCAGTGTCAGTGGGTGCGACTGGAGTATCAGTAGTGGACCGGCCGAACTCCTACGCCGGAGGTCGCGTGCCTGCTCCTCATGACCCGCCCTCGTCACCTGGCGCCACAGTGGTGCAAAGAAAAGTAGCTGCCGCTTGCCAGGCCAGCCGACGACTGCTGGAGGAGACTCTTGCTAGATCTGGTGAGTGATATCTTATATCGAAGGTCGGGTCTTTCTTATGGACTGCCGTTGTAGCACGACGTCACCGCGGTGGTATGAAAAGTCGCTGCTGCTTGTCAGGCCAGCTTGTGATTGCTGGAGGAAGCTGGATGAATCTGGTATCTTACGTCAAAGGTTGCGTGGCTGCTCTTCAACAGTTGTTGTTTGATCCCACTGCGGTACACGGAGTGGACTCGCTGCCCCTTGTTATTTTGATCGGTGACAAATTTGTTGAATTTTATTAAATTTGATAATTCTTTTAGTTCTAATAATTTTATCAGATGCAGTCCAGTCAGGTAAGTCAGATATCAGACACAGATTGGATATGAAGAATCTATCTCTATGACCTCGTATTCCGAAAATTTGTATCTGCTTGAAAAAAATAACTTGTTAATTTCCTGTTGATTCATGTAATTTCACCCTTTACAAAATACAAGCTTTTAGCTGCGCCGTTCCGCTTTTGATTAAATCAGCCAAATGCATCCAATTGATAATAAAACTCCCGCTAGCGAATTGAGTTCCTGACGGGTCCGATAGCTCGCGCCAACGGGAAGTATTCAGTATTTGTTATAGGCGCCGGTTACCAAAGGCACACAATCACACACCGGCCTCACCGGCATGGTCGAAGAATCCCAGGATCTATCCGAAGATCAATTACTTTCTCTCCAAATAATCAAACAGATAATAACTAAACCGCTAGGGCTCCAGAGCACACCACTTCCTGGGTTCCAGGGCAAGTCTGATATAACCCCCCACCCCCCACCCCCCGGGTGACGGCCCAAGCCGAGGTTCGTACCGTAGCACTAGTCACCCTCGCGACGTATAAATTGTTTTAGAGCTCAACGCCGTTTGAGTTCGCCAAAGTCCTGTAATGGCTACAGAGGCCGTTACGACCAACATCATAGTCATCAAAAAAAATATGGCGTTCCTGACCTGACTCAATAAAGTCTGTAACATTTGCCGTCACCGATATTGTTGGAAAGCTAAATTCCAAGATTGTGCTGAGGCATCCTTTGGGAGAGAAGACCGAAATGTCTAGCATTAGACTGATGAGTAACTCTATAACCTAAATTACAGTATAATTATTTATGTTTGATCTTGAACTCTAGATGTTTATAACGTCTAGGTAAGACTCTTTTGCAGATTCCGCCTGGGGAAGAAACACACCTTTTCCAGTTATTCATCTGCCAAGCAATAATGCAACCGGATTGAACGGCAATGTTTCTAGCGTAATTACTGACCTTGAATAGATTTAACATCTAAAGTCTCAGTCACGAGCACAAGACAATGTCACGCAGTGTTTTGAACTGCTAGGCATATGCATAAAACAAAAGTTTAACCACTACCAACTGATGTTACCACAAAAGTACAAATTGATTGTTACGCTGTTACGCAAATAATTGTTCATATTCGATCTAGACCATTAGTAATTATTGTGGCTTATATCAAAACTGACTTACAATAGCAAAAACAAATTGCTTTAGAAAGTATACTACTATTTCGCAATGAGAATATTCGTTACCGCATTCGTGGTTATAAATGAGACTAAATTAATACTAATATGACTTTTTTCACTGACGTAACTTACTACCAAAAATGTACCACATCCTCTTCATTACAGTACGTAATCCAAGTGACCACTAGAAACAAAACAATATTTGGTCCCATCACTAGATGTTGCCATAGGTGCTTATAGTGGAATCTTTATGAAAATAAACAATGCATCGGCGATGCCTACCTAACACAGTACTTAAATACGACGTTTGTTGATTTTGTTTCAATTCAATTCAATTCATTTATTCAGACCCCGGATTAGCACAACACTCGGCAACGTCAAATACACAATTTTCATTTGAAATACTTTAAATACAAATACATTATTATGATGATTATTGTCGTCTGCATTGTCACTACGACTATAGAAATAGAATAAGATATACGTTTACGGCATAAAATAGGTTGTTACATTTCATATTTCGCCATTAAAATGTAGCCTAAGTCATAAAAACTTAATTTCATTCGACGTTAAACACTTCATCTCAGTCTCTTTTAGATAGAGTTTTTGCTAAAAACTTTGTGAATTTCAAAGGCTTACCTCGTGCGAAAAGTTTAACAACCTCACGAAAACAATAAGTGAAATCACTTTACCCAAGGTACAGAACAAATTTAATAATAGTACAAGTGCCAAAGGTAAATCTTTCGAAATGAACTAATATTAAACGTCATTGTTACGGAGTACGCAATGGAAAAGCTTAGAATGAATGAGAAGGCGTGCAAGTGTCAGGCTTAAGATTTATGGTTCTATTTAGTCTCGCGAAGCCAATAACCTGTGCTTAGATGACAAAAAAGTTAATTTAATAATATTAAAAAAGAGATGTTATATACATACATACATTTTTATGTTTTGTAATATAAGTAAACTATGTTTCTATGGTAACTATGTTACTATACATAGCTCTCTACATCGGTGTGTACATACTCACGAACAGGATTTTCAAAAGCTGAGATTCTGTCTAGTCTGGAAAAAGATGTCGTACTTCGAGATTTCTTATTCTCAACGCTATTTTTCGAGATTTTTACCTAGCGTGCGAGATCATCGAGTGGTCGGAGGCAATCGAGACGAGACACAATCGAGATTGGTATCTCGATATCGACATCAATTTGTCATATCTCCGAATAGGTTCCGGAATCCCTGGTCGGAAATCGGACCCGTGACCTCCTATGCTCATAAAAAAGTCGCTACATGTTGTAAAAAAAACCTCCCCTCCCTCTTAGAAAACGCCTCCCCCTTAGACCGCCACTCTGAACGACAATTTGCAACTTGCATCCACCGGTTACCCGCGACCTTCGAAACGTCGTCAGACCATGTAGTGGGAGGCCTACCTACGCTGCGTCTTCCAGCTCGTGGTTGCCACTCAAAAACCTTCCTGATCCATCGGTTATCGGTTCTTAGAGCGATGTTGCCTGCCCATTGCCATTACCAACCAGCACACACTGGTTAAAGACCCTTGTTCATATTCATATTCATATTTATTTTAGCATTCCACAATGTATGTTGGTACTTAGTAGTTTTACATTTTGGTCACAATTGTGGACCCCGTCGGGTACCAGCTAAAGACACTTGTCTTCAGACACTGCAGAATTTTGGACGAGAAGATATTACGCAACATCCCGAACGCTGCCCATGCGAGTTGGATTCTTCGGGCAACCTCTTTGCCTTCGTTGGACTTACCTAAATTCCCACTTTTTTCCAGTAATTAGCAGTAATTATAGTAAGATGACTCACTAGCACATTAAACTTCTCTTCATAAAAACTAACCTCATGTTTCACAATTCACAGTTTTTTTTACCATAAGCTATTTGTCAAAATTCTCCATACCTCATCAATCGCTATAACTATAAAATATCCTTAGCCAGTAAAAAAACGAAGGTTTATGCTATCACGGAGCTCTAAAATGTCGATATCGTGACTTCCTCGAAGTATATTGTTAACTGAACCTGCAATATTTTCTGTGTTTACTTTATCCAGACTAAGTTATGTTAGAATTATATTCAAGGCGTTATTTAGGGGATCGTGTCTAACTAAAGCCATCAGTCGGAGAGTGAAAATTGTGAGCCCTAAGCGATGTAAACATTTTTCGAGGTTGTTGTCAAAGAACAATGGTTGATCATTTCTATGATGAAATCGGCATAATAAGGGCTCGCTTCCCTAGTGCAGCTATCTCGTTCGCGCTTTTCAAAAATAAGTTTTCGTTCTCCTTTGCGAAAAAAATAAAAACAGCAAAATTGCTTTGAAACATCGGCAATGTTGGTCTATAATTAAAACTGATGGAATATTTGTTTTTTTTTTTAGTTTTCTCCTACTGATTTTTAACATTAAAATGGTGTGTTAGAAATAGCTATGACCGAGAGTGCGACCTCAATCAATATCTTCCTTAGAAATAGAATATTCTTCTCATAAAATGCAGTAATGTTGTCCCATTTAAGAATGATTTACGCAGTACTGCATTGCGTTGGCGAGATTGAAATCTAAAGTAGGAATCGGAAACTGCGACAAATGTATTGATTGTTTAATATTTTGATGAATTTAGTTTTGTACTGTACTTATGTCTTCCAGACGCTGTTTGAATAATTTGTAAAGATCTAGAAACAAAATAATGGTATGACTATATCTGATAATAAGCTAGACTTGAAAAGCTGTTTCAACCTTTATGTTTGTAACTCCTAAATCGTGTTATAGTGGTTTGTGTATACCAACTAGCTTACTTTTTATTTTGATAATTGACAAAAACTGAATCATACCATAATAAATACCTAGTTATTTCAGGAAGACGTTAGTACCCGAGATATAAAATATTTAGTTCGGGTGCTAACATGGAGCCTAATAAGCTAACTCTAAAGTTAGTCTACCTACTTATCTATTAATGAAACTATCATTTGTATACACAGTTATTTGTTACTTGTACCACGTTAATGAGTCACATGAACATTATTATTATTAACATCATATTCTTTTACCATAGCTAGTAGATCAGTAACGTTATAACTATTATCAAGAGAGTTTTGGCGGGAACGTGAAGAAATCATGTCGCGTCATTATATTATTTTCCATTACTTGTGTTATTTCGAGTGTTAATGTGTAAAAACTGTGAATTTTTACCCGTTAAGTGTTCGTGAACATGTACGAGTGTTGGTGAATGGTATAATGTCGTGAAACGTGAATTTTCGTGTTGTTTCCAAAACTCCATAGAAGGCTCTAGTAAAGTTTTCACCACTTTACTGGGGCATGACTAGGACTTGACCGTGACTTGCTTTGCTCGACTTTGACAGTGACTATGACTTGTTTGATTATATCTAACTAAACTTGAGAATAAATATGTATACTTGACACTGGCAAATGCATAAGACGTGCGACGCCAAAATCCTCTTAGGAGGAAAAAGCAAAAAAAAAAAAAAAAAATATTATCGACGTTGTCATTACGATCACTCGTCTTAGCCATGTTTGTATGAAGATATTTAAAATGTCAATCGTGTTTGATTATATTAGTTATGGCAGCTACATTGATACATCCTCTTCCGTCAAAGTCCGATGCTATATTTGGCTTCGATATGAGGCCTTGAATATTGTTAACTTTTTGGTGAAAAATTGGATTCTTGTCTCCATTATTTAAAAAATATGTATCATTTACATATGCGATACATATGCATATGTTTACATATTATTCTCGATAAATTGTTTTTGTTATTATACAAAGTTACATGGATCGGTGATATTAAGCCGAAAACTCATTGTACTCATTATGAACGAATTTTACTGTGGACCGAACATGAAATTCCTGCGAATAAAAAAAAAGTTTACGCTTAAAGAAATGATATAAATTATAAATTTACTTTATAATCTCACTTCTGAGAACTATCAAACATGTCTTGAAGATGCCAGCTATTTTCATAATAAAAAAATTAACATCATAGTTTTTAGACCGACAACAAATTGTAAAATTTACGTAATAGACCATTACTCTGAGTGACCATTAGCTATTTTTCTAGGAGATCTCCACAACGGATTTTAACAAAAATTTAAAGACCCCTTCCGTAGAAGACTGTAGGTTTAATGAAGTCATGAAGAAAAGTTATAAAAATTGAGAATAGTAGAGAGGAGCGTACCTATCTAGGCACTTTTTCTGTTCACTTTAAAATTCTTATTATCTGTATCTTTTCAGGAACCCCACCGACGATAGTCCAGCCACCAAATGGCGGGTACTGGGTAGACGGGGTGGATGACACGCCACCAGATGGCGAGGAAGTGGAGCCCCGCGTGCAGCCAGGAACCCCACGACAGGCCGCCAGGCGGCACAACATCGACACAGACGACATTGCCAAGTACTACAGGCGGTTCTTCTTTGGCAAAGTAAGTATTAAGTTAAGAATGGAAAACACTGTCATCTTCCTTGTTTCTTGAGAATTATCTAAGCATTTTCATGCTTAGAGGTGACATATTATTACCACATCAGGTGATTTGGTGGTCAAATGCAGATCTATTTCCAGTAACAAAAGATTAGGTTGTTCTACAAAATATTTCTGCTGAATTACAGAGCATAGAAAATGCATATAATATAAAATATCAGGATGACCAGCGCAGCGCTTTGACGTGCAGTATATTTTACTGTTGAAGTTTAAATTTTGGGTGATACTGAACTGACACGGGTAAGCTAGAAGCTTTCATGCGTGCGAATTCCTACAGGGCTAGCATGCGCACCGCGATAAAATCATCCCTACTCTTCATGTCGCGAAAAATGAGACAAAAGGATACTTAATCGTAGCCGTGTCCCGTTCTTGCATAACAAAGATATTTAGTCGCGGTACGCATGTTAGCCCTGTTGGTCTCGTCACTTAGTTGCATGAAAACCCCAAACAATCGTTTAACGTTGTAACTGCCACGGAAAAGCCAAAATATCTCTTTTATCTATTTTATTTTATTCTATTTTATTTTCTATCTCATAGATCTAATCAGTTCCTTTTTTTGTGTCTTCTTTAAAGAACCTTGAAATCAAATTATGTATTCTAGGGTAAATTCCGGTTACACCATAAAATAAACAACGCAGTACTAAATATAAATTCATGTCATATCTATCATCATCATGGTCTTATCCATAATAATACTAAAGAATTCATAAATAAATAATATGTGTTTAATGATGTTTTTCGAAACACATAATTACGAGGAAAACAACTTGGGTATATTTATGATTTAGAACATCGTGAATCACAACACAACTTTAATTAGTTCAATAATAATTTTAGGATAAAACCTTATAGCAAATGCTTTAATGTTTCTCATAACTTAACCACATTAATAATATAATTGCGAAAGGATTTCTGTCTCAGTGCCCTGAATCTCTGCCTCCCTATCTCTCTGCCCCTCTTTCTATCCGCCTTTTTATCCACCTCTATGTCTTTAGGTATGTTTTTCACCTACGACATGATTCATTTCATCAAGATTGGTTCAGGTAACCATCTTGAAGACAAGCAAAACATTAGTAGGCGTCACGAAGAAGATAGGATACTACCAAGCTTCTACTTTCTATCCGGGGATATAACAAGAATATTAGTATATCGCAGGTTAAACTATAGGGAGCAGCTAGCTACTTAACAAATCCATAGATGTTGATGATGATGATGATGACCCATAGATCCATTGATGTAAATAAATAAATAATAAATAAATAGAAGTTGTAAGCTCGATGATGTTTCCAATACGAAATTGCGGACAAAGGCCTACCATACCTTCGTGCTCCAAGTCACGTTTCGAAGGTACGATTCGGTAGCAGAACATCAAGAAAAGTTGCGATTCAAAAATGGAATCACGATTTAATTGCTTTCGTGACCATCGAATACTTTCTTCGAGTCGATAGTCGAGATAAAAAAAACGTTAAAAATTACACTACGAATAGCACTGGCAACCAACTGGCATTTGCGCGCCAGGCTGTCTGTGGCGCAAATAAAACTACCGCTGCCAACTGTGTACTATTGTGTAGCTACCTACCAGACACATTGCGGTATTTGCGGTCTGAACATTGATTATACACGTGAATGAAAGAGAAGGCGAAGCGATTTCGTTAAAGAATGAATGAAACAAATAAAAAACGTGTGATAATGTAAAATTCGCCTTAATTTTACATGCGATGCAATCGATGCAACCCTCAAAGCAGCGGCGATGCACTTCATTTATCAGACTTGTTTGTTTGCAAGCCGTTTGATTTTGCGAAAAGTTGTAAAATTATTGATCTTAATATATTGGGCACTGTCAATTTTTATTGCGATTCAAAAAACTATTATTTTTCTACATACGCTTCCTGCTTTATATCAGTTTTACCGATTTCTACCCGATTGCCCAAGAATGAGGGTTAGATACCCTCATTCTGTTGTATGTAAGAATGTTCAGTTTGTAAGAATGTGTTAATACTATTACCTCTTGTAGACTAAAAGTCTTGACCGATTTTGAAGAGTGAGGTATTTTTGGATTCCTCTTTAAGTCTTGAGTTTCATTTTTTTTTTTCATTTTTTTTTTAATCGTAATATTTGTTTCTCAATTCCTTAAATTTACTCATAACATATCAGTATCTTTGTTTTATTCCCGTTTCATTCGAATTAAATACAAAGTTTGTAAAAATCTTTGTTTTCATAACAGTTTTGCTTGCTTTATTATGAAAAAAGTCTGAGTATGTAGATTTTTCTAGAGCTCTTTACATACAAATAGTTTTCGCGCCTGAAATGTCCACTTGATCACGTTTCCCTTGACACCATATGAATATTCTGTCACATCAATGCCGTTGTCCTTATAGGCCTTAACCTTCGCAGAAAGGTCTGCACTGCATCCACAACATAAATTATTGGTACTGTAATTATTGTGTAGTGGAACCAGTGGAATCGATTATTCTTAACTTATGTATCTTTTTACTATGAAAACTGACGTGGTTTTGATACATTTTGTTTTAATAAAACGGGAATACTCACGTTAAAATTGAGTCGGTTATTCCGACTATAGTTTCGATAACATTCGGTGACCTTTATCAAGCTCTGCGAGACACGCGCGCGACCTCGTCTTGCCTTGCCTCGTCGTCTTTATGTATCTTATTGTTAGAAAAGCTTCTTATTATATTTATATTGTCTTATCTTATTCTTATCTTATTGTTATTGTATAAAGCCAAACACTTTCGTCTCTCAGTTACAATTATAGTTGATTTTTCTTGCAAAGTTTGCGTTTTCAAAAGCAAGTATTATACACACAGTATTTACACCCCGGACATAAAGAAAAATCTAACGAAGCCTGACTCGTAAAAAGCTACATTTTGCAGTCGGGTTTTTTTTGTTTTTCTTAATTGTGATAATTACTTATAGTTACAAGTTTTCACACTTTACGCCATTTATCGAAACCGATTCGCTAATCATTGCATAAAATATTACGAACACTTTGCCCAATTATTTCTACACTCTCCTCAAAGTGTGCCATTGGTCCGTGACGAATCTAAACCTATAAAATACATAATAGTTGCACGTAGTTTTAAAAGTGGTATATTCTTAGAGATAATTTGAAATAAACTGTGATAACTTATATTGCTATTATTTCGTGATTTCATTCAACACGATTTTAGCGGCTTTTTCGGTTCTATTCATGCCTCATAATAATTAACGAGAATTATTAAAAATCAAAAGTTAAAGAACTTACCCGGGTATGTGTTAAAACTGTGACCAGAACTACCGGAGTACGGGCAACAGCGTTTTCTTAGTAAACGGTGAATATTCTGCGATCTCCAAGCCGCCTGCCAAGCTTGGGTATTATGGCAACCAAAAAAAAAACAAACAGACATTTTAAAACCTAGACTTTCCACGTGACATTTTTCTGAAATCATGTGGTTTTATTTTTTTTGTATTTACATCATAAAGTATGACTTCTGGCGCCGCCTTATCTATTTCTTCCCTATTTAAGTAATTCAATCATCATCATTCACATTATCTTTATGGCATCAGTGTTTGCTTCCATTGTGCCATGATGGTGTCCCATATTTCTAAGTATGTGTGATGGCTACATAAATGCTTTTTACAATATGTGGCTATGTTGTATCAAGAACAGCGATTAGTTGTAAGCGTTTTAAACTGGGTTTAAAGTGTAATTTTCTCTAAACTTTGAGCCTCTTACACTTGAAATGTTAACCCTTTCTTTGTTTTTGTTTTTGTTATTATCCTACAAGTTTCAAATCGTATATACCTACAGACAAATAGGATATTTGCAAAAAATATATATCCTACTCTAGATCTCAACTCCGTCTTAGATCAGAAAACAATCCGGAGCGTGACAGGTCGCACCTGGCCTAAAAAAGGCGAGATTGCTATATTTTTAGTCGAACACACCTTAGTGCTTGTTCACGCTGAGGTGCCGGGCGCGGGCGTGCTTACGGCCGCGGATGCGAGCCCGACTTGATTTTCACATTGGCGGCTAGGTGCGCCTCGCCGCTTCGAGTAACTCGATGTGAACACACAATCAACTGCAAACATTTGATACTGCCGCGCGCGCCAGTCGCGAGCTTGCCACCGAACCTGCGTTTTGTACTTGAGGACTTCCGTATAACATAATGTTCGAAATTTCGCGCCCGCGCCCGCCATCGCACTCGAGAGTTACGTGGGCGAGCACTTATGGACGCTTCGCTTCTTTTGATTTTTGTTAATATGCCTCGTTCGGTGATTGGTGACAAAAATACCAGCTGTGATGTAGAGTACTTGAAAGAATTCGTAGTATAATTATACTATTTGTGGTTAAAAACAATGTAATGTTTTTGATTTTGGTTTTGTGTAGAATTTGTTTTTTTCCATAAATAAAAATTTGTCTATTGTCTATTTGTACCATTATTTAATGTACCATCGTAATGCCACTATACTACGCGAAAATGCCATAATTTTATTTTCAGGTACTTCCTTTTGCTTAGTAAATTATGAAACCAAAACGAAAGGTAGTATAATTTTACACAAGTAGAATACTTTTCATTCTCATGACACCTATATTATAAATGCGAAAGTTCGTGCGTTAGTGTGTAAGTATGTAAGTGTGTTTGTTCCCGTTCAACTCTGTAACGGCTGAACGGATTTGGATGAAATTTGGTATGGAGGTAGCTTATTCCCTGGATAGGCTACTTTTTATCCCGAAAAAAATAACCGTTCCTGTAGAATAGCGAGTGGGACCGCGGGGCGCAGCTAGTACACAATAATTTTCTGAGGTTCTGAGGTCCAGCATATATCATATATAAGCATATATGTATAATCTCAATATGATCTAGAACCTCGTAATAAAATATTTAGCTACTGGTTTTACGAATGTTTCCGCTCTGTCGCTCCGCCTCCCGCTTCGCTTACCACCGTCTATCTCTACTCATAAGAACGGTTGCCACGTGTGAACTTTCCCATACCCACGAACGCCTCTTCAGCGTTTTTTCCCCGATCTTCGTAATTGTCCGTTCTTAACGCGCGACACATTTGATATTTATGGCATTATTGTTAGATCATTCGAAGAATCGGCTGGAAACGTTTTAGACGATTTATTTGTTTAATTAGTTGATCGTTTGTTAGTAAAAACTACACGTATTTTATATTGTTTTTTTTTACAAGCTTTTAGTTTGTTATATAACTTTAAAAAAACTGTTATGAAACGAATGTACAGAAAAAGCAACTTAGACTACTTTCGTACTTAAGTACTGACGCTTTATTTTTTTAATTATTCTATCCTTTGTAAGTAAAAACTACTCGTATTTTATCTTGTTTCTTCTACGAGCTTTGAGTTTGTTATATAACTAAAATAACTCTGTTATGAAACGAATGTACAGAAAAAGCAACTTAGACTACTTTCGTACTTAAGTATTGACGCTTTATTTTTTCAATTAGTCGATCTTTTGTTAGTAAAAACTACTCGTATTTTATCTTGTATCTTCTACGAGCTTTGAGTTTGTTATATAACTAAAATAACTCTGTTATGAAACTATTGTACAGAAAAAGCAACTTAGACCACTATTGTCCAATGCAATTGTGCCTCATTTTAGTTTTAGCTAATATCATCCTTAAATATTGACGGTTTATTTGTTTAATTAGTCGATATTTTGTTAGTAAAAACTACTAGCACTTTATCTTGTTGCTTCTACGAGTTTGTTTATTATATAACTAAAAGAACTCTGCTATGAAACGCTAATGTACAGAAAAAGCAACTTAGACTACTTTCGTCCAATGAAATATTGGCTCATTTTATGATCTTAGCTAATATCATCCTTTGGTAAGGTTAAAGCTATAGAGTCTGATGAAGAAAACGATATAAATAGTGATACCAGATGCAAATTTTAATTGATTGAATACTTTTAAGGTTTTAACAAGATACATCTCAATTTTGGAGAATTATTATACAGGAGTCGATTCTGTTGTACCCTTTTTTTTCTCCAATATAAACTGAATTTGACAGCTCTAAAATTGCTGCCATGTTACATACTGAAATGACAAGATACGCAGACAATTTTAGTCCTGTCAGATTGGTTGAGTTTAGTGTAGAATTATAAATGCAAAAATATTTTTAATGCCTGTCTGACTTTTCGTTATCTTTTCACGATAAACGGCTTAACTGATATTAATGAATTTATCAAAGAAGTAATGTGCATCGGAAGGACAATAGAGATAATTTTTGTCTAGCTGAAATGAGTAAAAAAAATAATAGAGAATAGAAGAAACGAAAACGTGAGCTTTTTATCATTCCCGTAATAAAACAGCTGAATTCAGAATAAGCAACTTCAACTACTTTCATCATGTAATCAACTTATTATCATGCAAATAGAATTCCTGGCCAGTCTGCCATGAAACTTCAAGTAACATAAAATATATGAGTTATAAATAAAAATCTGAGTTTAAAATCACGTCCACCAATTAACGCGTAGAACTAAGGGTTCCCTCGTTACGTTAAAAAAAACTATTGGGAAAAGCGTCTGGACACAAAATATATATGTACCAGTAGGCCGGCTCCATACAACAAGCACATGCACCGATAGACGCATACGTACGACGATTCGGATCAAGTTGGTGAAACTGCTTGAGCATAGTAATAACTTTTTATACCCAGGACCGATTTTTCAGCGCGTTTTCAATGCATAGTACGCTATCTAGGAGGTTTTGTTGCTACTTGCCTATAAAATTTCATGAAGATTAGATTAAAGGTTCGCATATTATCGTTAGAAAAAAAAATATACATACAAATGACGACACGTTCCCATATACTGAGAGAGTGGAGAGTTGCGCCAGCAATGCCTGTATTAATTGACATTATTTTATTGACCGAGCGTAGCGATGGTCTCAATGTCTACGGGAACGTGTCGGCATTTGTATGTTAGTTTGTATTTTTTTTTTTTTTTTTAAATTTATTTATTACATAATGTCATCAGCGTGTATAAGCAAAATTGAAATACGCAATTAATTCCCGTCGGTACTAAACTCAACAAAGATAGAACTTAGCTAAGCATCACCTAAACTAAGTCGGACATGCATGGGCATGTCAAAGGAAAGGACATGTCTTACGCATTTATGCAGCCTCCTTAGTTTGGTGCAACGCATTTTTCATTCATCATTCTTAGGTTAGGTTCCTAGAGAGTTAAGTATGAACTTAAGTAGGAGCTGTCAAAGTTTAGCGCAGACGGGCATAGGTCACGTTAGATAAAGATGACAAAATGGCGAATAACGACGTAAGCTGGTGTGTCAATCTCCCGAATGCCTTTGTGTTTTGGATGCGTTAGACCAATTTCATCTGAAATCGTAGTAGATATGCGTCTGTGTCGTGCGCCAGTTATCACTTATTGTATGAAGCCGGCCTTCGGTTCCTATTTATTTTGTGGTCTGGGGTTACCAACGCGGAACGTTCACGGTTGAACCAAGTTCTCACTCATGAGAGTCATGTTGTAGATTCCTGCGATTACGGAATTGTGGGGCAATTTAAGCCAGTGTACACGGTGCCTTATCTCGCCCGATCAGACGTCTCGTTACTGTGTTACGAAAAAAGTTTATGCACGTATGAACGTTTTTTTTTTCGACTCATTTAAATTTAATTACGTTTGGTTGATACGATCAGTGTTTTTGTTGGTAGTTCAAAGAAAGTAATTACAGTAATATTTGAAAGAAAATATCTTCTGAAATTTGTATACGATAAATAATGTCTAAAATCTCCTTCACGTTCCTAGTATAAGTTTTTACATCTTAATTACATTGTGGATGCAAATAAATAATATGATGAAAGAGCAGTCAGGCGACTCTACCACAGACTTTGTAAACATAACTTAATATAGTAGTTGCGATATTAAAATAATCTGAAAGAATAATAACAAATAGTAGGATATTCGGAATCCTTGAAAATGTAATAGCATTGGAGTGATAAAGAACGCTCACAAATATCTGTTTACTCACAAAATGTCAAACGGTATCAAATTGTTGAAAGAGCAAAATGTCCAAAGGGTGTTAACTTCAAGGCGCACAATGACCAAGGCTCAAAATATCCAAAGCTCACAAAGACCAAAGAGCGAAACGTCCGTAGCACAAAACGTCCAAAATTAATTTTTTTATGCTGCTAGACAATCTACGTTGACTACGAAACTTTGTTTTGAAATTAACATGGTTCTTCTAATCATACATGTATGAGGAAGGCGCGAGCGAAGACCCTTTTTTCTGCCCTGAAAGTAATTATAGGTATGTGGGTATGTGGATACATTAGTTAAATTGTGGGACTGTAGGAGTCTTCTTCATCAATACATGACGATTAAATTCTGCCAGCTAACGCCATTCTACTGCTGGTCGAAGTCAAACGTTTCCAAATAGTAAACCTCTGTGTATCTTGTCGTGTTTACAATTTTGTAACACGCAAATCTTTCTCACGACTGACCGATCAATGGTTTATTGTCCCACACTTTAAAATGGCGAAGGCTCCATCTAATAGCTGTTTGGTAAGAATATGCCTCATACTGCCCATAGAGGAACAAACCGTGTCAGAATAAAGCTAGTTTGAAGGATATCTTGGTAAGTGAGGCGCGTTACGTTTCATAAAGGCCATTTCGAGTGCGTAACCTAATAGCGGCTCCAAGTAGGACTAAGCTAGTTTTATAAGGGTCGGTACCGCACTAAGCAATAAAAAATCGAAATAAACTATATTTGTTCCTTTAGCCCTCTGCCTATCTTCGACCACATCGTCGCTGGCGAGTTGGAGGTCACAAGGGGGTTATTTAAAAATATGTTTGTTATTTTCACGACTAACGGCTGCATGGATCTTAGGGTACTTTTTCTGGTCTACGCTATACCTATTCAAGAAGGTCGCGTCATTCTCATGCTATAAGTCAACAAGTCAGTAATATTATTAAAAGGAAAACAAAATACCCGACTGCAAAATGTTGCCTGTGTAATTCCGGACGCAAAGAGGAATCCAAAAACTCCTAACTTTTCATATTCCTATATCACAAACATATTAACATAAACTCCAAAAATATTACCCTCCTTCTCGGGCAGTCGGGTAAAAACTAGTTATGCCCGCAGCCTCGTACCCGGTGCTTAAGACACGGGCCAAGTGCGGGATCGAGACTAGGCCTTCGGCCTCGCAATTAAATTGTGTGTGAAAATTACAAACTTTACGGGATGTTTCGAAAATGCTTTCTTGGCGCTACATATTACTTACATAATAAATAAATAAATAAATAAATATCTGGCACATTTTTGCACACATCGTCACCTGACCCCAAACTAAGCAAAGCTTGTAATATGGCTGCCAGAGACTGGTATACGTACATAGATATTTTTTAAATACATACTTATATAGATATTAACACCCAGACATAGAACAAACACAAATATTCATCACATGAATGTTACATATTACATTGCTTACATATTAAGCAAAAGAACTAAGAAAAATAAGGATCAAACAAGTTTACCCGCTATTCTATAGGAACTGTAATATTTTTCCGAAATAAAAAATACCGTAAGTATTGCTTTTATAATACTAGCATTTCCGTACGGCTTTGCTCGCATATGATACAGTAATCTCAAAACCGAGGATTTTCGAAAAATCCTGAGACATGCCTCTCTTTATTTTATTTGTTTAGTACACAAACCAAGTTGAATTGGCAAAGTATAAAAAAAAGTTTTTATTTCCATACTAACTTTGAGGATCAATTTTGTTGTTCTTGTTCACCTAGAGACCTAGAGCGTTTGAGGAATATTGAGTCTAGATTTCACGTCTCTATCAAAAGCGGCTTGGTCTGTGCGTTGCTTCCTAGACAAAGGCCTCTTTTTTTTTTTTTTTTTTGTTCCACCTGTACTTCCCCCAACACAAGTCGGGGACATTGTCAAGCTGAACATGTTCCTTACGCAGTTTTCTATTTTATTACAATCAATTCGGCCAGATTGGATCGCCGTTTGGTAATCAAATGGTATATATAATATGAATAGCGGGCAGTAGTTTTTTTTTTAAATTTTTTTTTCTTCTTCTTTTCTTTTCTTTTTTTCTTCTTCTGTATATGTAATACATATATATATATATTGTAAATATACTTCTTCTATATATATATATGAATGTGATCATTTCATGCTTTACTTACGGTCGCTGTTCGTTGCCTGCCAGTCAGTTGTTAGTTCAATATATTTAATAAGTTTTTGTTGTTATTTTTTTAAGTTATGCATATCGATGTCACTTTATTCTCGGAAACCCCTATCGTGTATCTGAAGATAAATTGCCGCTTCACACTGTAATATCACCCGTGAAAAGCTCAATGGGCCATTGCGGCAAGGGTTAGGCTAGATTAATGCGACTCTGCGATGGCTAAGCCGATACCAAAGGTGTGTTGACACGCGTGTAAGTCCTTTTCAGATTATGCTATAAAATCTAGCATCATAGCTCAAATGATTGCTCATTTTGGCTACTAGCCTATACCGCACCCTAGAACTTTAATATTATCGCTAGCATACATTTTGTATCTGATGACACGCTGTGCTATATCGCAGTTCAATTCTGTAAGATACTGAGACGATAAGTGAACCTGCATTTTTTCTGATTATTGTGAAAAAGTGTCATAATATCTAAATAGTTATCTCATTTGGCTGTTAGTTTTTTTTTTATTGTACTGATTGAGGGCGCTTGATGTTAAGCGTCACGCTTGCCCATAACAGTTCAATGCCATCCAAAATTTTGAACTGCAACAGTGCAGTGAACTGCGCGCGTCACCCTGAGATATTAGATGTTAAATCTCTGAATGCCCAGTAATTACGCTGGAAACATTGCCCTTCAATCCGGAACGCAGTAATGCTTGCACACTACTGCTTGGCTTGCCTTACCCTGACCATTCAATATTTTGAAATTTCTATACAGTAAAAGGCAAGAAAAGGCAAGTTCACACACTTGGGCGTTCACTTAACTTGCGGCGGCTGCACTGTGCCTGCTAGCCTACTGTTTTGGAGCACGATTATCGCTGGTTTACAATTTGTCTGGTTTTTAGCACTTGTGCTGTGCTATGTCACGAGTGAGGTCAAGTCAGTGCGAGGCTAGGATGAGATATTGAATTATAACGTAGTCTGATGAGCATGTAAATACGATTTGGCAGGAGCCATCGCATTGATGACACTCATCAGTTTGCTTGAAAACGCTTCGAGGACAAACGAGCGCAGTATCTCGAGTAGCTACTAGTAACTCTTATTTATTCTGTGAAACTACGGCCTCAAAGCCTTGAAGAAAGGTTCTTTGAGCCTGAAGACGCAGCGTAAGTAGACCTCTCAGTAGGTGGACCAGCGACATTGTGATAGTCACGGGCAACCGGTGGATGTAACTGGCAGATTGTCGTTCAGTGTGGCGCTCTAAGGAGGCTGTTCAACATTGGACTTCTCCTGGCTGATTATGATGATGATGAACTGCGATCTCAAAGACGCTATTTTTGTCAAGATACCAGATTTTATTGTTTTGTTTATCAGTGATAGATAGATTGTACTTCCTTGAAATTTGATCTGTATTAGATTGAATTGTTTAAAGAGTGAAATACCATTTTTAAAATAGTAACCTATACATAACCTTCACTTACCTCCTCATCCGAAGGTTTTCTGGATGATATCGCTTTTAGCGATAAAACTGCCTTTTGTTCTTTTCTTTAATGCATTATTTTCGTAATGTTCTCTTTGTGGTATTATTGTATAGTACTGTATCGTATCAATGCAAAGTAGTAAGTAAAATTTATTCTATGGCAAGGACGTTCTATGTATGTTAATGTGAACACGTTCGTAATCTTCACCTAAATTACGCCTTAACCACAGATAACCTCTATGGATACCGCTTTACGAGATCTTTTACTTCAACAAACCCACCAAAGCTTGTAGAAAGCGCAAGCCATGGGGATTGAGACCAAACGTCCCCATTGGTTATTTCAAGGTTACACCGACTCGCACCTTGAAACGAATCGATGAGAGTGTATTTTGGCTGGTGAGTGGTGCGCTTCGATCGTCCTGAGTGCAGAATCTAGGGTAATCTCTGCTCTTAACAAACTTATAGACTATTTAAAAGAAACAAACGCCATGTAAATGGTAATTAGTGACACGCATTGTTACATCAACCTTGTCAATCCTAGTTTTTATTCCCATGGCAGACCTTTTCGAAGGATTTACCATTGTTGAAGTAAACAATGATACATTGATAAATGGAAATGTTCAAAGACTCGCAAGACCTAAATCAATATCATAGTCAGGACCTCCCTGATTCTCTATCTTTGTTTCTATTGATTGTTTTTATTTTCTTATGTTTGAATTGGATAGTAGGTTATTTATTATGTACAACTTAAACATATAACATATGTTTAACTTAAAAAACAGACAATTAAAGAAAACTTAAAAATACTAACTAAAAACTAAAACCTAAAGTAACTATAAAAATTAAACTAAACTAAAAGATCATTAGTGGAGGGAAAGGTCCCCAGAATGCTGGCGGCATTGCCACGTTGAATGGCAATACTCAGTTTCTGTGCGAAATAAAAGCCAGCATTCTGGACACCCGACGCCTACTTTTTATGTTTTATTTTCTAAATCAATTGTATTTCACTCCAGATATTACATATTCGGTATGAAACACTTAAAACTTGTGGAAAAGTTGGCGGTCTTGTCGCTGAAAGCGATTTCTTCTAATCAAGATTTGTTTTTAGGGGATTCCTAGAAAAGTAGAAACAGGGTGTTACGGAATTATTATAAACCTTAGATATACAAAATTGTAATACAAATTTAATGTTCTAAATAAAATGTGGTGTTTTTGAAAACTATGTATGATATCTAATTGTTTCATTTTAGGACAAGTTTATCAATTTCACATAATTTCAAGCGAATTAAATGACTACACAATGTTTACCAATAAAAATTGCTTAAAGGTAAAATTTATTCCTTATTTCACTAACCGACTTTAAACAAAAGAAGGTGCTCAATCCGACTGTATGTTCTTTTTTGTGAGTTTGTTACGCGATTACTCTCTCATTGATAAATTGGTTTTTATTGATTATCTTCTAAAAAATAATTTGTTTGTTTCGAAATTGATTACTTGTTTTTTTCTTCTTCTTCTAAACGTTAATTATTTCTGACATTTTTTTTCTGAAATTTTGACAGGTATTTTATACGTATAAAAAAAAAAAAGAATAGTAATTATAAAATCAGCCCTTTAGTGAGTTTTTAGGTGTACCCTAAAAAAGGAACATAGTTATAACAAGCTGCAAAGCACAGACTTTCTTATCTCATCTTACCCAAAAATATCGAAAATCGTATGCCCTTTTTAAGACGTACCAAAGACGAAAATTGAAAGCTAAAGATGGTAATTGAAAGGACGACGGGTTAATGCCCCTCCTCAACTCCCTTGATGGATCGCGTCATTTGAGATGAAATCTTTTTTTTCATGCTGATAGGAAATGCCCTTTCATTTTTTTTCATGTTGATGGGATGCCCTTTTATCGATAATATTGCGTTGGAAAGTAGGTCAATGCGAAATGCTTTCTTTAATTATTTCTCAATAGATCTGTTTGTGGATCATTTTGAGAAATTATACTTTTACCTAACTGCTTAAAGTCTGCACTAAAGCAAAAAATATAAAACTTAGCATCACCTAAACTAAGTCGGACTTTGGCATGTCACAGGAAAGGGCATGACATACGCATTTCGTCAACCTTCTAAGTCTGGTGCAACGCATTTTTCATTGTTAGGTTCGTCCTAGAGAGCTAAGTATGAACTTAGGAGCTGTCAAAGAGTAGTGCAGACGGGCACAAAAAGCCTAAGGAGAGTAATGTTTTCGGGGGGTAGTATTCGTAAGTATGTATGTTTGTGTGCTTCTATATTATTACCACCTGTAGACTGAATGGCTTGACCGATTCTGACGAGTGAGGTGTCGGTGGATTCTTTATGTCCGGAGTGTCATAGACTACATTTTGCATTTTGGTTTTTGCTTTCGTCTTAATAATTATTCTAGACTTTACTGTCTCACTAGCTGCGCCTCGCGGTTTCACCCGCTATTCTACAGAAAAATAAATATTTTACCGGGATAAAAACCAAATGACCAAAAAAAAGAACCCTACCAAACTTCATTCAAATCCGTTCAGCCGTTACAGTGTTGAACGGAAACAAAGACACTTACAGACTTAGACATAAACTTTCGCATTTATAATATTAGTGTGATAGGAAAAGAGCTCTCCAAAGTATTCCAGTCTTTCCTTAGCTTTTTCTTTGGTTGCCGTACTTACTAAGTATGTTGTAATTTGAGCACTTTATTCAATTCCCTTTATTCAGTTGTAACTGACATTTACAACGGCAATCATTTCAACCCATTTCGCCTTAGGTGAAATGAATTGTCCCCAAACCAATTTAGCGTTATGAATGAAGGCATTTTGCTTGTGGCTCCTACTTTTTTTTTTTTTGCGCACATCCGTCATCGTCACTGATTTGTACTAATGGACTCGGGTGTTATCCGTTCTTTGCTAAAGATTGAATAGGTACCTATTCTTAAGAAATTGGTTTTGTTGAAAATTTACTCATTTGAACCGAACTCTCTAGCTATTAAGAAGATAGTCCTTGGCAAGGTTTTGGCGAATTCAATTTTGGAAATTGTATAGCTGTCGCTCTGTTTCTCGTGCGTGCAATAGAGAGAGTTAGTGAGTTTGCCTAACTGAAATTTGCGTTTCGGAGTTAGTCTGTCACTCACTGAATCTTAACAAAATCTTTTGTTTCTGGTGTCAATGGCTTGTATAGCTACTAACCACCATAATCTATGCAGCTTTGTTTTTTTTTTTTAAATGTTTATGGTATATTAATAGCAACTATTTCCTTTCGTCGTATCTTCGACGCAAAAAAATTGACACTTTTAACCGCCGAATACTGAAACGTTTGTTAACAATGACGACAGATTAAGTCTATTGCTGCCTTTGTCATTTGCTTAGTGCCAGACAAAGGCAGTATTAGAATTAATCTGTTGTCAAAGTTAACAAACGTTTCAGTATTCGGGGGTTATTCATTTCATTGCGAAATTAAAAAAGGCAAACATACAACCATAGTTATTCACTGTGTAGATAACATATAAAAAAATCATTGAAATCGGATAACATTTAGGGGTGGGTATCTACGCTTTTTGTATGGACAAGACGGCGGTATACTCTATTCTTAAAGAATAACAAATACACGATTGCAAAAATCTAGCCAATAACGCTGTGATACTCTGGACATTAAAAAGGAATTCGTCGACCCCTCTCGTCAAAATCGGTCAAGCTGTCAAAGCTGTGTGGTATTAAAGGAACATAAATATTTACGTATACTTGCATTCACCACAAAAACATTTCCTTCCTTATTATTTTAATAAAAAGGGAATACTCACGTTATGTTGAGTCGGTTAGTCCGACTACAGTGTCGGTAACATTCGGTGGCCTTTATCAAGGAATGCTATAAGCGTGAAACGCGCGCGACCTCGTCTTATTTTATTGAGTTTTTATTACCTTCCTTATTCAGTAAAAAGTGTAAGTATTTTTTTAAACTCTTAGTAATTTGGAAAAATGCTCAAATGAAAAACTTTTAAACTGTAGAACAGCTTAGTTCTCTTTTCGGTTTTCATCACACATAGTTTTGTATTTGTATTGATATTTGAATCAGTCATATTCGAGTATGGTACCCTGTATCGAGATAAGTTTCCGTATTTGCGTTTGACCTAAAGCCGCATATTCAAACACAGCGGGCAGAGTGTAGCGAAATAGGCTGTGGTTGCATTTGTATAGAATCGTCTACCATTGCTTCGCTGTATCGAAGATAAGTTTCCGTATTTGCATTTGACCTAAAGCCGCATATTCAAACACAGCGGGCAGAGCGTAGCGAAATTGGCTGTGGTTGTAATTGTATAGATTCGTCTACCATTGCTTTGCTGTCATCGAGAACGGAACGGTTCTAAACAAAGTCAAGCGGATTAAATCACTGCGTGGCCGATGTGGGTGTTGTTCCACTACCCGCTGGGGTCAAAGAAGCGGCCTTAATTTCACAAGTCACTTAAATAGAGCAATAATCGATTATTAGAACTGTAAATAAAGATAACAGGCCAAATATTAACGTGGGAATACTTTCCATGTAATCTCCAGGCGACGAAACTAGTGATGAATATTTTTACCATATTAAGAAGTGAACTGTTGCCATCCTCTATTGATTCTATTGACCACCAAAACTTCCGTCTGACTCGTTCGCCATAAAAAACGCATTATCAGAGCCATCATCAGCTCCAAAATAACCTTCACCGTAAACACGGCGTTATCATTATGGTGGCCATAATTTTAAATAAAAAAAATATCATATTGGTGATTGTTGTCATTTTGGGTAATTGGGCTTGTATAATCAGTTTTTTTTTAACCGTGCCTTTCCTTTTTTTCGCTAAGAAATACGTCGATTCTGTTGTACCACTCACCAGGCTTAACCGATTTGACTAAAATTATCAGCAACTCGTTTCATTTCAATACGTTAGGAAGGAATGGCAATAATTTTAGAGCTGTCAATTTAGAAAATGGTGCAACAGAATCGAAGTCATTATATAAACAAACTAAAACAAACGAACTAAACTAAGTACTTTTACCCAGATACAATTAAAGGACTAAAGATAATAAGTGTAAGGAAGAATTACATTCTCTGTAGAATAGATGTATATAAATAAAGAAACATAAGTGCTTATTGGCGAAAGATATAAATAACCAGTAGCTCTCGACCCTCTACAAAACTTACAAAGCTACAGACTTTCTCACCTCTTTCTAACATTAGTGTAGATTACAATACTCTTTCTCAATGGGACAAACTATATATTTATTTATCGTGACTATGACTGCGTAAGACAACAAATTCACCTGTTGGTAAGCGACGTTGTGGTCGAAGATGAAGCACGTAGGCATAGAAGATATTTCTTTATTCGGGATTTGAAAGTCGTGTAAGTCTTTCTGTTTGATGTATGATAACACGAATGATACAGTCGTGATAAAGTTTGGCAAAGAGGTAACTTGCTTGATAAAAACAAAGCTAGAATATTTTTTAAGCGGGAAAATATAAAAAATGGCTGCGCCCTGTAACGAATATGATTCAAAGTTGGCGCCTGACCACGGGCAGTCCAAAAAAAACCGTTCGTTTGGCTACCCTAGCTATCATATTCCGTGTTTATAGTCTATGGGCGCGTCTAATAGGTATTTTACGGTTGTTTTGATGGCAAATATTTGTTTATAGCATTCGTAATTAGAGACTTTCCTGGTTCCTATTTATTGTTATCGTTTCATGGAAAAACACGTGGCTGGTCACACTGAATGTCTGGAGAAGTACCTACTTGTTATATCGCACATTGCATTTACAATATAAGTATAACACATAGTTTATGGACACTATACTGGTGGCCTCATTATAGTTGTTTATTGAAGTTGTACTTACTTGCCCATTGTTTATTTTTATTATTTCTTACTATTTATCTTGCTACAGTTAGTAATTCTATTGCTGATTTGCTTAGCTAAACTTACTATTGTTTGCTTGAACAAATTAGGAACTAGAACGTTGTAAGCTCGATAGTATTCATGTTATTCAGTATGATTGTTACTGTTCATTTTTATGTTTTTAAGTTTGTCTGTTTTGGTGTATAATAAAGTTATATTGTATTGTATTGTATAGTAGATCTGGCCACAGCCTTACATGCTCATTCATTTCATAGAACTGTCCTAATAATTAGTCATAGTGCCAGGTTGAATTAATTTGTTAAATTTCACACTAATAGCTCTCTACTAGGATTCCTTGTTACGGGAATGCCATGGAACACATAATATAAAGACACGAACAAGTAACGCCCAATTCAGAGTAGATTTATATAAACTCATCATTCAAACATCTGCCTGGCCAGGAGTCAAACCCGGGACCTGCTTTTAGCCAAACAATAGTATAACAATTTATTAATAATAACTTCACAGTTATCATTCGGTTCTGGAACAACGCCTACACCCGTAATATTAAATAGTTTTTGTCGACCGCCCGCTTGTTTTGCTTATCATTCATTTATGGTCTTCAGGAACACATCAACCTGGTGGGATTCGACCGAGACGAGGCTGTGGGCCCGGTGGTGATGTCCATCAAGAACGAACACGTGGCTGGACAGGACTGCACCAGGATACTGCTTCGGCTCCGTACTGAGACCATGCATGGACTAATACCCACAATCAGTAAGTACAGCAGGGCAATTAGTACAAGACGTACGTTTTGTAATATTTTAATGAATCGATACTTTTTACCCGACTGTCCAGTAATAGGCTATTTCCAACCGCCTAAGCAATTTGGATTTTTCGGTGTCGTTATGTCTGTCTATAAATGCGAAGTGTCATTGGCTACTTTGGGAAGTGGTCTTTATTAACATTAGGCATTTTTGTCGGGTTCGTGTTTTAACAGAGATACGTGTTTTCAGGATCTGGCATGATGCCATCCCCTTTGAAGATGGCCAAAATGGTGAACGAACAAGTGAACGTAGACAACTTCATGGCTGTCATGTGCCTGAACGCATCATCTCTCATCGCGGCCTACGACGAGCATGTCCTCGTGAACAGTTTCAAGTTCGGAGTGCTTTACCAGAAGTACGGTCAGACGACCGAGGAGGAACTGTTCGGGAACAACGAGACGTCGCCGGTTTTTGACGAGTTCCTAGAAATGCTTGGGCAAAAGATCAAGTTGAAAGATCACAAAGGTAAACAAAAGTTGCTTTGTTTTGTTTTCGGTACGAGGAGATATTTGTTATTCATGCTACTCTTCGATATAGTAATTATTATAATACATTCAAATAATATAATTAATAAATATTCATGTATAGTAATTAATATATTGCATTAAAATATAATATAATTAACAAATATATATATTTATATCAAATCAATTACATAATCTTAAAATAACTATTTTGTGAAAATCTCTAACTTAAGAGTTTATTTAACCCAATTGGGTTGGGTCGAAATAATTATTTCGAAAAGAAAAACTACTTTAAAAAACTTATTTTACTTACTAGCTGATGTCAGAGACAATCTCAATAACCCTCTGTTCCGTTTTTTTAAATGTATAAGGTCTGAAAGCTGAAGTTTTTGAAACAAAATCTTATTTATTCCTACAATATTTAACTAGCGAAGCACGCGTAGACGTTTCCTTTATAGAAAAAGCAATTTATTCTTACACAGCTTGTATCCAATCGGTGGTAACTAAGTCTACCTTTGATTTATAGCAAGAACGTACGAACATTTGTTATGTAATGCCACAGATGTGGCCTACACTGCAGTGGCTTAGATTGGCACTTCCGAATTGAGCTTGGCAGTTCTCCCAGGAAAGACACTTGGCAGTATGCCTGTATGTCAACCGTTTCGGAATCTGGAGCGGTTTGAACTTTTTACATTAATGTAGGTCTAACATTGGCGAGATGTGCTGCATTTATATAGTTTTATTATATAACAACGAGGGCGCGTCGACATCGACAAGCACGTAGGTAGGCACGTTGCTACGTAGCACAGGTTTGACAGGGATAACAGGAAAAAGGGTACAAAAGATATTTGCCAGCTGTTGGATAACTGTTGAACCGTGGTAGAGATGGAAAAAGTACTTGTATGCATCCTGTAAATTGATAGGACGCACTGGGAAGAGATGAATGGAAGAAGATGAAAGCTTTTGCCTTCCAATGAAAGTGAATAGACTAAAAAAAATTGGTTTAGAATTTAATAATGAAATTTATTTTAAAGATTATATTGTGTCATAATCTAATATATTTCAGGCTACAGAGGCGGGCTAGACATCATGAATGGGCACACAGGCACAGAAGCCGTGTACGAGCAGTTCGTGAACCGTGAGATAATGTTCCACGTAGCCCCACTGCTGCCGCACACGGCGGGCGACGCGCAACAACTGCAGAGGAAGCGACACGTCGGCAACGACATCGTGGCCATCGTTTTCCAGGTCTGTTCATGTACATTCCTATTTATCTGTATGTACTTCGGTAACAACATCAAGAGTGAGATGTTGGAAGGGTTAACCCAACTCCAAGGGCCGCGCATCGGAAGATTAGGAAGAGTCCTCTACGCCACACCGTTTTTGAAATGTAATGTTTGAGAAACCTAGCCTATTGAATTTTGAAATCGTAACCTTGGATCAAGCCTAAACAATTTCAAATTAGATAAAGTGACTTCTAGAAATGTTTTAATTTACTTTTTTTTTTTAATAATTATTTTATAGATTTCCTGTACCTAAAAAATAAAATAAATCCGTGTTTGTTGTAAAATTGTGTGTGTAAAATTTTGTTTTTTTTTTGTTGATTGTAAGAGATTTTGGTGTTGAAAGAGTTAACGAAGCAGAAGAACTAAACGAACTCAGTTTGACGGTGGTACATGTAACGTCACTAGTAAAAACTGTGAGAAAAACAAAAAAAAAACTATGGTAAACGTGCTTGCGCCGTTTTGCGAGAAAGCGCAAAACGCGTGTCAGTAGTGCGTGAGATGACTACATTGATCAACGTGTGATCAACACCCTCCCCTGCGCACACGCATTAATATGACATCGTGACCGTTGAATTTATCAGAAGGTTTCTAGATGTTATATAAACTGAACTTGTCCACATAATTACTGATTTATATTTTGTATATTTCCAGGAGAAAGCAACTCCATTCACACCGGACATGATCGCATCTCATTTCCTTCACGCGTTCATCGTCATCACGCCCATCGATTCAGCCGACGGGGAGACCAGGTATCCACTAACTAAACACTTAGAAGTTTATCGATATACTGTAAATACGTGGAAATTCCAAACAGTACCTTTAGATAACAGCTTCTTATCAGCTTTTTGACGTCCACTGCTGGATGAAGCCGCTCGCACATCGATTGGTTGCCATATTCCCTAAGCTTGGCAGGCGACTTGGAGATCGCAGAATTTTCACAATTTTAAGAGGACAGTGCTGCCAGTCTTCTTGTGGTTTTGATCGCAGTTTTGGGATCAAAACTAACTTTTGGTCTAATTTAGAAAATATATTTACCATAGAAAAAAATGTATCACACTTTTCATACAAGATGTATGGAAAAATTTCGTTCACGCCCGAATAAGGGCGCTCCTCCATTTTCAATTTCTATCGATTTAAATAAGGTTTTGTTTGTATTTTTACTTGACATTTATCTAGAATTTCATTCTGCTATGTTCTTCCATACCGGCAAACTGGGCTCTCCGGCCATACCGGAAAGCTATTAAAGTGCTTCAAAAAGTGAACATAGGTAGTCAACACACCGCCAATGTTTTTGGCATTGTAATTAATTTATTACTAAAAAAATATTCCCATATAGGCTATAGGACCCATTTGCCACGAAGATGACTAGTTACTTTTCGCTAGTTCACTTTTAAAAAATAACTAAACTTTTCTCTACTTCATGGTATTCTTGAGGACTAACGACGTTAACTTCTCAAAGAACGATAGTAATAACTTTGGACTTCTTGCATTCTATTTCATTGAAACTTATTATAATGTTGTAAAGTGATAATAATTTTAGTCTGCACTCAGTTCGTACGCAAAGTGTTTGTCTTTAAAATAAAACCAACCAAAGCGCAAATAAAAAATCGACTTCTTTTTCAATCTCGCTCGCTAACTTTAATGCAACTCCTAATAGGTTGTTTAACATAAAGTTAGTTGACAACGCACAGTGGGTATTTGCATCGCGAACGAAATGGCTCGGAAATTGAAGTTTTACTCGTTTATATGCAAACGAATCCCTACTGTGTAATTATGAAGATTTTTATGGGGACAAATATTAGGGGGGGTAAGGAGTTAGAAATAATCTTGGATCTCAGAGGAAGATTTCGGTTTAAAAATTGAATGGGACTTTATTTTTAATCGTCTGTTTGTAAAAAACATTAATGGAACAACTTCGACAAAGAATACGGAAGTGTTTTCGCTTATATGAGAGTAAAACATTACCCTCCTTTCTGACCAGTCGTGTAAAAAGGAAGTTAGAGGATCCAAACGACTGGGAGTGAGAAGTCGCTGGATGCGTTTTATGTCCGGTGTGTCTATGCCACAGATCATACACTAGATTCTACATTCAGGACGCTCGAAGCGCACCAGACATCAGTCTAAATACACTTATAAGAAATGACTCTGATTGGTTGATTGTTAAGCGCGAGTAGGCGTAACCTTGAGATAGCCAATGAGAACGCTTGGTCGCACTCCCCGCGACCTGCGCCTTCCTCAAACTTTGATGACTTTTTTTAGGAACAACGAATCTCCTAATGCGTATCTAGTGTGATCTGTCGATCGTTACGACATAAAAAAAAACGTGTTCTCTGTCTGAGGGAACCATTTTGACAAAAAAGTATAGGATATATATAGCAGCGCCCCGCGGTTACACTAGCTATCGTACAGGAACGGTACATTTTTGCATCCAGGGTAAAAAATACCTCGATCAAAATGTCATCCAATTCGGGAGCTGAGAGGGGACAAACACAATTACACACAAACTATTAATGTGATAATAGATATTAGACAAGTCGAGCACTGTTCATGGTCTTCAAAATTGATTTTTACTAGGTTTTTGGCATGTTTTGTTGTTTTTACTGAGCTCACGAGTGGAGCTACTTTTTGGAGTCGTTTTTATACTGTACTTGTTTGTTTCCAGGTACAAAGTGGCCGTCACAGCTCGTGTTGACGTACCATTCTTCGGGCCGACTCTCCCTCAGCCCTCGGTCTTCCGCAAGGGCCGCGAGTTCAAAGAATTCCTCCTCACCAAGCTCATAAACGCTGAGAACGCTTGTTACAAGGCCGACAAATTTGCCCAACTAGAGTTGAGAACCCGAGCATCACTGCTACAGAACCTAGCTGAAGAGTTGAAGAGCAAAACAACTGAGTTTCTCGGTACAGGGGTGAGGATTGAGCCGGGAGCGGTGTCGCCCCAGCCTGAGGGGACTCCGAGGCAAGACGGGCCCGGGGCCAGGTTTATTGATACTGTGAAGAAAGCACTAATCTATAAAGTAAGGTGAGTAATGGCGTGTAAGGTTGAATGGTTTTTGTACAGATTGATAGTTCAAAGAGATCGATTATTCAAAGCTTACGCGTGTATATAGTGCCTTATTTGCTAAACTTAGATTTGAAATCGGTATTAAAGCAAAATGTCTCTTTCGGACGTGGGGTGCCCTCGGGTTACGGCTGCCCTCGGGATACAAACTACAGATTAAGGGTCAAGTCTGGTTTAGTTTTTAATGATTTTTTTCTAAAAATGAGGTGAGCTTTTGCTGTTTGTTGTTTAATTCAAGTCTGAATTAAATTCCAAACATGAAAAGTACCGTCACGATAATTTTTGTAGCGCATAATGGAATTTGTGTTGGATGTTACAATATTAGTTTTTTTTAACTACAATCGCTAAGCAATGACAGAGGCTTTCGAGAAGCTTTAAAACTAAGTCATTTTTCATTTCTTTTTTAGAACCATGTTTTTTCATGTTCATTGATTTATATAATTTCAAATTTAACACGTTTATGCAAACATCGTATGTGGATATGTACGTCACATATTGGTAGATGCTGAAGCACAACGTATAATCACGTCCAGAGAAAATTCGATTTGTTGAGCACGACGTTATTGTACGGCGCCTGGCGATACGAATGTCTAAGAGTTGGGCTTCTGTGCTACTCTCAAAATTCTAGTGCTACACCGCACCGATTTTTTTGCCATCTTCGATGTCTTTCCGTCCAGGTACTATGTACCTACTTAGTTTGGGCACAGCGTCACAATACGTCGCTTCGATTAAATTCATTCATCATGTTCCTAAAAATAATCGATTAAAAGTTCAGTAGTTTTAACCCACAGAAGAATTACTTGGGGTTTCAACCATGATTGCGCTATTTGCTCGGTTTGATTTTTAGGATTGCCAATCTCATAGCGGATGGTTCTCCTCAATATCCTCTGTGTGTGTTTCCTCTTTATTGTGTGTCTGTCTATACCTACTTATGTTTCATAATTTCAGATCACCGAGCGTAGATACGAACCTATCGGGCGACAGCAATAAGAACCACTTTCCTAAGAATAAATTTACTCCCAACGAAACTCATACACCCAATGTAAGTTTTTATATTATAGGCTGATGTGCCTATTACACTGTGTCGAAATGTGGTCGGTTCGTCTGTTAAGATTATTTTAATGTTGTTTAATTATTTTAAATAGACACCATGAACATTTTAAGAATCAAGATTTGTACGTAATAACGTGCATTAAATTACTTGCTTTTGTTTCAATAATTAGTTTAAGTTTTAGACTGAAAATGAACCAATTTTCTCGCATTTTGCGGGATAATAGTACACATGACATCAATATCGGCTTAGCCAGAGATACCAAACAGATAGAGGCAGACAGAGTGCCACTTCTGCATATAATTTTATACATGTTTCAATTTAGGTTGGACGTGAGCTTCAATGTAGAGAAGAACATCCACCCGATCGCAATGTTCAAAACTTAAGGTGCAACGTTTCACTCATCGCGCGAAATTCTTATTTTCTTTCGTTTTTTGTCAATTACAGCTTAATTACTCATCGTGGATTTATTGAAACCAATTTTGCGCCAATGAATAAGTTGTTTTAAGATATTACGGGTAAAATGATCACCTAGATAACATTGGTTTAGCTACAAATCTCAATAAGCTGATTTTTATCTTGGTTTTTGGTTAAGTGAGAAATGTACTTATACTAGCTTTCAACTTGAATTTTTGGTTGGTGTCATTTCTTGGAACAATCTATTTATTATCGCAAAATTAGTTTTCATGAACCTACGATGAGTAATTAAGCTGTAATTGACAAAAAACGCACGAAAATTTGAATTTCGCGCGATGAGCGAATGTTTTACCTTAAAAACGATTCCCATGGCCAGAGTGATTTGAAAATAGCCAATAAAAACCACACAATTGACACCTGAAACTTTTCTTTTTTAGTTTAAAACCTTAAATTATTTTTTAGTTTTCTTATTGTCCTTTTATTTATTTTTGTTTTGGCATTTTTTATTTAAACACCCTCGTAACTCCTAAAACAGGACTCCCAATTCCAGAGTGGACGATCCAAGTCGTCCATTCCGTCATCATCAGCATCAGCCGTCTCCGTCCGGTCAGCCGGCGGATCCGGCGAATCCAGCCCGGACGTGACGTCACGCGCCGCGCCACCCCGTCCACCGATGAATGACCACAGTGACGACTCCAGCTTGAACTCCGTGGATTTGGACCCACTGGGTAAGAGAAGAATTTACTCTATTCCAAATAACAGTGACAAAAAGATCCTTCGTATTACAAAGGAATACAGAGGTAAGGAAAGGATTCGGTTGGAAATTTACACTCTGTCTCTGTCATCTTGACTAGATGACGCAGACGGAGAGTGTAGATCTAGAATCGAAACTTTCCTTTCCTTTTGAGTTGAGAATACGGCAGCAGTTGACGGTGCCGGTACGTGACGTCTCACGTCCTTGTCTGCCCACTCGGACAAAAGACTCGGGCTTCGAAGCCGGCTTGGTAATGAAATCTTTAACTGTAAGCAACGGGACTCTGGTCTTTGGTGAAAGTTATATAGAGTCATGAAAGATCGCGTCAGCTTCTGGTTAATTGGGCTCGGGCAGTTCATCATCTGCCTGTCCACCACTTCAACACTAGTAAGTCTATAATATAACTAGAATACATTGAACTATTATACTCGTACTAGAATCAAAGAGGACTGGTAAAAGTTAGAGTGAGAAAAGGTCCTTATTTGTCCTTTTGTTTCGTATCGACCCGGGTACGACTTCACACGCCGTCCGACCAAGAGGGTATTGCGAGAGAAAGATAGCGCTATACGCTTTCGCACGCAGATGAAAAGGGATGGCTAACCAAAAAAACAAATAATTGTAAATTACATATAATCCAGGATATCAATCGAAATTATGTGCCATGCAATCCTAATATATTATTATTACTTCACTATTAGTGTGTTAATCACTCGAATATACACTAGGGTTCCGAGCGCCACCGAAAAATGTGTGTAAATCGAGGTCTTTTTAATGATTTGTTTTATCGAGAGAATATCATGTATTCGTGTTTTCCCACCATACTATACTTACTAGATTATAAACAAAAAACATATATCCCAAATTAAGATTTTTATACTACATAACTAATGAGGGGCACTAAATAGAAAAATCACATTTTTATCAAAATAGGCCGTTAAGTTTAACCATGATTGGACTCTATTTGCGCCATTTGGTAAGCCACTAACGCAAAAAAAGACGCTAATACTAACTTTCAGTCTTTCGCAAACAACAAAATATACGAGTAGGTAGGCGAGTTGTAGACCTAATGATCTAACCCTCCAGTCTTACTGCTCCTCGCGTTGCCGATAATATTCGCGAGTTGGCCACTCACTACTCTACTCGCGCTATTCATCCCTTTTATGTATTTGGTCTTGCCGTAAGAAATTCATTTTACTTCGGTCGAAGCTTTGACACGCGCTCAAAAAGCCAACAAAATGGGGAGCGGCGAGCGAGGAGCATGATGAGCGACAGGACGCCAAACTACAACGTCTCTGCCTACTTTCCTCGCCCCTTGTCGACTATGTGGCCGCAGCCTAATTCGTTTTATTTTCAAGTCATAACATAACTAGATCTCAACTCAGTAACTCGTAAGTAGCCCTCAACTCCATTGGCTAGTTGTACCTTTTTGGTCCAAAAATATTAATGTTATAACTCAATGGCCATTTTTTCCCGATTAGACGACAAGGACTGGCTGAGTTGTGGTAAAAACGCAACAGGTTAGTCCTGTAGTTAAGAAATTTAGATGAATGTTGTAATTTAGACGTAGAATTGACCTTAGCATGCAAAATTACGCAGTCCTTGAACTGTATCTACATCTATACGTAACTTTTCATATTGCTACCACGTAGATATATATTTTTGCATGATGTACAGTTCAATCCACTTTAACGCTCTCCATTTTTCTTCTAAAGGTTAATTTATACAGTAACAGTCACTAAATCTGCTCTCGCGACGGCGCTGGTCGTGGAATAGTGGCCCTCGGTTAGTTTTTGGCACCAATCACTGTTACCGAAAACCAACAAGTCATGCTAGCACTGTCGCGACAGCGGATTAGGTGACAGCGACTCTCTTGGTTTACATTTACGGCTGTGCCTCTGCTGCCGTAGCCGGCAATGCCGGAAATGATGTAATAATTGAACGGTTGCCGGAGATACGACTAGCCTAATACTCGAATCTGTCACTGGAAGTGTTTCCGGGTTGCTATAAAAAATAACCTGAACCAGCTGAACCTAATATGGTTATCCGACTTGGTTTTGTCATTGAAAGGTTTTTGTGTTTTTTTTTTAATACATAAACCTACTGCTATCCGTGTCTGTTATATATAATCAGAAAGGGTTTCCTAGTTGTAATCGATATACCATAATATAATGATAAATGAATAATATAATAATATGATATAATATATAATATGATTAATATAATGAGCTAGCATACATTCATCGACTCGGGAATTACTTTTTAGCTCTTCTTCCACTTCCGGCAGCTGTGCAGTTGCCGGCTCCGGTTGCGGAGGCACTTCCTAAATTTACCTTAAACTCTTACACTGCAAGTGTAATCTTACTGGTGGGGTTGAATCGTTGTTAAAAGAGCCTCACTTGATAGAAAATAACAACACGGAAATTGCTTTAAAATATTGGTAATTTTATTCTAAAGAGAAAACTGTTTATTCTTTTTAATTTCCACTTTGAGATTTTGTTGTAAATGCACGAATGAGCTAGCCTATGAGAAGCTGGATCTTAAAATCTGATGAGTTGTGGTCAAATCTGGCCAGACAAGTTTTTAAAAAAACATCACAGTTGCATTGTAAGTTGTAAGCTATTAGGAGAAAGGAGTTAGCGTTGGCGTGAATTTAACTACTTGTATAACTATTGTAGGTATTAGTCTGATTTACTTTAGCAGTCTATGTAAAAATCTAATATTAAAAAAAACGCACTTATCTATGGCTATAAACATCACACTATAAAGTCTACCGCACACTATCGACCAGACAAAAACACGCTGTTTCGTATTTTCAGACGTGGCCGCACGAAAACGCGGCGAATTTGACGCTGGGTCCGTGTTCGGTAGGCGTTACACAATCATACCTATTTCTGTAACGTTAAAGTTTAAATTGATCTTTATTAGTGCTTGTATCATTTCAGGTGTGGTATACGTAGATAGTGACACGGGGCTTGAGTCTATGTCATCAGCGGAGGCGGGTGCGGCCAATACGAGAGGCGAAGTTGCGCCACCTAGGGGCGATGCGGACCAACTTCGACAGGAAGTGTGCCGCCTAAAGAATGACAAGTTGGACCTACTAAAACAAAATATCGTGAGTAGTGTACTTTTTTGTATAATAGATGACGACACTGTTTGTAGTTGAGAACCGGTAAAGGGTGGACATTATAAACAAAAAAAAGCAAACGAGGACTTACCATCAATCTCCATTGCCTTCCTCCCTTTTTTTGTACTTTTTATCTAGTCAACTTACTACTCCACAACCAGACAATTGTAACTCTTATCACACTAATATTATAAATACGAAATTGTGGGTGTAAGTGTGTAAGTATGTAAATATGAAATTATGTAAGTGTGTTTGTTCCCGTTCAACTCTGTAACGGCTGAAATTGAGGTATCCATACCAAATTTCATTCAAATCCGTTCTGCTTATACCCTGGATTAACACATAGGCTATTTTTTTATTCCAGAAAAATATTCGGTTTCTGTAGAATAGCGGGTGGATCCGCGGGTCGCAGCTAGTTTTTAATAAAGAGTGGTTTTATTTTTTCAGACATGGCAAAACGAAATAAAATGCTTACGCGAGCGAGAGATGGCGCTGCAAGCTGAACTGGCCATAGCCGCGCGAGAAGTACGCGAACTGAAAAGACTGCGAGAACAGCAAACCACAATCATACCGAACCCATCCACACACGATTCCACAGCTTGAAAAAATACTACACAACACGCTTTGCTGTTTGAGTTTTTTGATTGAGAACGATATGCAGGATTTTTAGTCTGTGCTCTCGGTAGTTTTCAATGAGTTTTTTTTATTGAAAATGACACCAAAAACTGTTGTGTTTAGTAGATGTTACGACACATACAAGATTTTTGCATCTTTCATTGCAATTCTACATTACCATGTGATTGTAACTGATAAGTTCCAGAGTGCAGGAACGTTCTTTTAGTCTGTGGTAGTGATATCACAAACTGGTAGTTGTATAAACTTTTTTTTGTAGGAAATCACGAAGCAAATGTTTAGTCTGTGGTCATATTGTTTCTTTAAATTAGTTCTTCATTTGAAATTGAAATCAATGCTTTTCATCATAGATTTTGGCTCTGTTGTCGATATGAATAGAATCGAATTTTCGTAGTAATGTTATTTAAATCGATGTTAGACGGTAAATAGACCTTCATAACTTTATCCATTGTCTTTTTTGGAAGATACTTTACTACCTTTACCTTTTGATACTATCTGGTAAAATTAAACTGACAACAAAATCAAAAATCATTATCGAACACAAATCACACATAAAAGGAAAAAAGATCTGATTTAAAACAAATGACAAAAATAACGTTATATTTACACAAATTGGGAATATTAGGGTAACCACTTGGTTCGACTATTGCTTAAACAAAGTGTCAATTTTGTTTTACCATTTTGTAAGCTAATCTAAATGTGTGAGCTCTGACAATGATGGCTTCCTTTTTATCACATATTGTAATAAATAGAGATGGAGATCATTTAAGTGCTATCAGATTAGTTTAATTTACAGAAAGTCTTATGTTGTACTACAAAATGGACACCTTTCAACTTTATATTTATACCTCTGGGGCTGAAGCTGGCATTTAATTTTCACATAACTTTGTATCGCTAAAGAAAAGTATACGTTATTTGTTTTAGTTTTAACTTACTAGCTTCACATAAAGTAAGCAGTAAATCCCCAAAAAATAAACCGCACTATTCTGCGTATTTTTTTTTAGTTATTCCGTATATCCTTGACTAAATTACACTAGTAGGATAACAAAATAAAACAAATAATGACGTCAGATTCTGTTGTATCATTTTCTGAACTAAATAATTTTTTTACAGCTCTAAAATTAATGCTACTTCACAGATACCGATAACAAAGAGACGCTGATAATTTTAGTCCTGTCAGATTGGTTTGTTTAGTGAGTGGTACAGAATCGAGACAAATGTATATTGTTGAAAGTTTGTGGTACAATATTGTATGAAAATTAGACGCTGAGTTAGACCATAAATGCTTTTGCCATCTTAATACGTTGTAGCAACGATATTTTACTTAAGATAGGTAAACCTATCCTTACCTTTAAAATGGCGCTTTAAATTCGGCTCCGCTGCAGTCTGTTGACAGCTCATTGTAACCTAGCAACAAGTTCGATCAAAGAGTGCGACAGAAGATGCGAAAAGTAAGAGAGTAAAAGTGATACTAAGGGCGCTAAAATCGTATCCCGAGTAAAATATCATTGCGTTGTAGATACTAGTACGTGCAATAAAATGTTTTCAATTAGTAAATGTACATTCATTTATGGTTAAAATCCATAGTTGATTATGTTTGTTTACCTTTGAAACCTTCGCAATATAACCATACCTAAATAGGTATTTAAATATTATGTTATACATACTTTATTTATAAATCCCTAAATGTATATTTATTACCCGAAAGATATGTAAGATTTAATAAGAAAACTTAGGTCTCAACACATCAGCGGCAAAATTCGTGCGGCAAAATGTAAGCGACATGTCGCATATTCACTATAAACACTTATTTAAAATGTAGCATTTAGTCTGTGGCTAGACTGAATACTGTGAAACTTACATTTTTAGCATAATATCGTCTTTAGATAATAATTTGTACCTAATTATAGAGAATATAATTCGAATCTTTTATATGTTGTTATACCAAAACTGAAATTGTTAATCTATTGGGCTACAGTTGCTTAAATATTGTAGAAGATATCATCACGACTTTAATTTTGATGTTTGTATTTCTACTTTATAAAACCTATTCTTTCAAATTTAAGAATATTCAGTAGAGAACACATTTACGTATGCACTAGTAAACTTTAAATTTCTGTATAAATTTACTATTCTGTGAGGGCTTGTTCAGAGATGTTGCAATGAGATTTTTAGGAGACAGCACAAAATATAACTAGTTCTTACGTACTCGATAGATGGCGCTATTAGCTAAATACATTCGCTTTGGCTTCGCATGATCTTTGCAAAATATTTGAATTTGAAGTAAATATACTACAATAGATGCTCCAATATTAGATTGTTGAAAGACATGACCAAAAGGATATTCCATACCCAATTAAAAAAGTTAGTAATATTGGGAAACCCGAATTAACGCCATCTATTGTAGTTAGATGAACTGCGCCTTGAAAACCGTTCATCCAAAAGATAAAAAGTCGCAATGTCTGTGTAAGCCTTAACAGTTCAAAAAAGAAAAATGATATCTACCTAGTATTTAGAAAATACAAACCATGTAAATGCTGCAATATTCTTGCAATGTTAGTATCTGTAAAAGAAAATGTTATCTTTATTAGAAGTTAGAAAAATAACGGTACCTATTAATGTAAGCCTTTATTAGAACATGGTGCGTTAGAGAAAATATAAATGAAATACATTTTTCATATACTTACCTTCATAGAAAGTGAGGTGGTACAGCGGTATCGGTATATAATATCCCAGTATATATTATGATTTTGTATATTACTTCGCTTCTTTTTTACCGCTAAGTCTATTTTCCAAGCTCAAATTAGCTTCCAAACATATATATCTTGAAAGATTGAAATTTTCATTTCAAAGTGATTTATCCAGCACGGATCATAACGTCATAAAGAAATAACGTTTTCTATCACTATTTAGTTCATTAAGTTCACCGGTTACTGTACATATATTAAACTGGATTAGGCTATAGTAAACAGTATTTTCATAATTTATGCTTCGATATAAGTTGTTCGAGTGTCTTTGAGTTAATACTTACGTTTTGTTGTTTATAATTAATATTTTATACCAAAGTTAACATTCCCCACTAAATAGCATAGATTTTTTTATGTAAAACTAATGTGAACCAGTATTTGAATGGGTTTTTGGTTGTCAGCACGCTAACGTATTTCTAGGCTTACATTTTGTAAAAGGGCGTTAGATGGTTTTGATTTATGTGACATTGCTTTTTAACCGACTTTAGAAAAAAAGAAGGAGGTTCTCAAGTCTCTGTTTTTTTAAAACTTTTTAAAAGTCGCTTTGGTTTTTAATTATTATTTGAAAGCATATACTTCCAGATTGATCCCATTTTGATCAAAATCTAGTTCCGATAATGGGATCCATGAGGAATTGAGCAAACTCCTCAAATATTATAGGCATACATATTATAGCGATTTTGGTAGAAAGTAGATACCATTTGGTGAAGTAAAACTGATGAAGAAGACCACAGATGGTTACCGGAACTCCACAACTCAGCCACAGGCCATTCTTTCAACCCGCTCCTAATTTCTTCTGGGGTAATAAGGATGAGGTGTGACAGTTCAAAGTTACTAACCATAAAACAGGATCAAAGGTCTCAAAATATACATGTAGGCCAGTTGTCTTTTTGTCTTCATTTGGCTATATTTGGAGTTTCTTTAGCAGAGTCCTTCAAAGAAATTGTTTCATTTTCTGTGTTCATCTCTGATCATAATCTTCAACGCCCTTTTCGAGTTAAGTGTAATCTTTTAGACATTTTGTTCGCCTGTTGATCGTGTAAGGTAATCACTAACTGTTGATTCGTCTTCTGTAGACTTAAACCAAATATTGAGCGCGGAGCGTTAGATACATAGTTTAAAATATAAGAGATACTATTGAAATATATGAATAGTTAATACTAAATAAAAATGAGGTTTTATTGCTAGTTTTTTTTTTTCTTTTATGCTTTGGCTCCACACATTTTCTAGCCAGTGTCGAGTATTGTAAAATTTCAAATAAAATTAAAGTCTCAGTCATAGTCTAACCCCCGAAAACTGAAACGTTCGTTAACTTTGACAACAGATTAATTCTAATACTGCCTTTGTCTGGCACTAAGCAAACGACAAAGGCAGCAATAGACTTAATCTATTGTTGTATTGATAGTTAATAGCACTATAAGGCCGTCAGATTTTATAGAACAGTTAGTGTACTAAAATTATATGGAATCGGCCCGCTCGTTAGCGATGTTGGCGACGAGAGCGTTATTTTAATAATTCGGATCGCACCCTAGGTAATTTCCTATGATTTATATTTTTCAGTACTAGTGACGACATCTCTTGATAGCTTTGTTAACTGAAAATGGAGTTTCTGTAACAATTGTACCGAGAATGGAACTATTGGGGATCCACACCGCGTTTTTTTCTCGCTAGGTGGCGCATCAATGCGGCACAAATTAATCCGGACCGCCGCTGGCGCCATCTGCGAAAACTTTTGCCTATTGGGTTGGCAGTCCAGTCAACGCCAAAAAATAAAAAAAGAAAGCAAATGAATAAATTCTGACAGCTTTCACTAGATGTCGCAATTAGGTAGGTATGTGAAATAACAAAACTTTAGAGCTTTAAATAATTTAGGAGTTTTGGCGGGAACGTGACGAATTCATGTCCCGTCATCTTATTATTTTCCAAATCTTGTGTTATTTCGAGTGTTAATGTGAATTTGGTGAATTTTTACCCGTTAAGTGTTCGTGAACAAGCACGAGTGTTGGTAAATGGTATAATGTCGTGTAACGTGAATTTTCGTGTTGTTTCCAAAACTCCATAGAAGGCTCTAGTAAAGTTTTCACCACTTTACTGGGGCATGACTTGTACTTGACCGTGACTTGCTTTGCTCACCTTTGACCGTGACTTGTTTGATAATATCTAGTAAAACTTGAGAATATAATTATATGTATACTTGACACTGGCAAATGCATGAAGTGCGACGCCAAAATCCTCTTAGGAGGAAAGAGAAGAAAAAAAAAGAGCCTTAAACGTTCCAAATTTTTTAACTCTTGTAATATTTTTTTTTTTGGATTATTTTTCTTTCTCCTACGCCAAAATAATGGGTATTCTAAGGATAACCGAATATATATATTTTTTTATTTCCTTTCAGTATTTTTTAAATTCAAACAAAGTTAAAAAAGTCTGAATGAGATTGCTGGATTATGGAAGCCCTGTTATACCGCCTTTAGGCATAGGTATTTGATGGAGGACGACAACACCTGTGTCGCAGGCGGAGGAGTTACTGGACAGCTCGTAGCTGTCCCGGAAGGCCCTGAAACGCGGTGCTGAGGGCGCCGGTGCCTTTCCTTAGAGTTCCTGGAGTCCTTCGTCAAGCACGAAGGCAGGCCACCGGAGGAAGGTTTTAGTGGGCATAATCCCACATAGCCCAGTTGAACCTAAAAGCGATCGAGTATCTTGTGAAGATATTCTGACCGTCAATAAAAAAAAGATTTTGTGTAACATAATCTATAAACAGTCTTACTGAAAGTATGGCAATATAGAATGGCACGTTTGTACTCATCATTATGAACAACTTTTACTATGGAATCAATCCTGAAATCTGGAAAAAAAACGGCTGTTCCATAGAAAAATGTCAATGACACTCGACAACATATATGGAACAATCTGATTTTTTTTCGCGATTTTATAATTGGTCCTATAGTAAAAGTTGCTCATTATTATGAGCAATAAAACAAAACAATATGTGTTCAATAATGCTACACCTTTCAGTACACCTTGTATAAAGAATGGTCTAAACGGTGACGTCAATCCCAAAAAATTAGGTTCCTCACTCATACTAAGGGCTCACAAAAATACCCCATGTATGTCCTACGATTTTTCGTAGTTTAGAAGTTGTTTTTTATAGGGATTTTAAAAACGAGCGGCTAAAAAAAAATTTGGGTGTATTTTCCTAAACTAAGAAAAATCGTAGAACATACGTAAAATGGACTTCTACAATTTGTATGGAAATCATTATGATTTTTCATGCTAAGCCAATGAAACTCATTTTGTGTACTTAACATCCTGACTAATATTATAAATGCGAATGTAACTCTATCTCTCTGTCTGTCTTTCTTTCTGTCTGGGTGTTTGTCGCGTCATCACGGCTAAACGGCTGAACGGATCGAGCTGAATTTTTGCTTAGATATAGTTTAAGGGTAGGAGACGGACATATGCTAATTATTACTTTTGTAGTTCCACGTGAACGAAGTCGCGGGTAACAGATAATAAAAAATAAAGAAAGGCATGTCTCAGGGTTTTTGGAAACCAACCTCTAAAGAGTTGTGGGTTGTCTTATTTACTGTTTGCTTCGCATTGGCGAGCGAAGCCGTGCGGGCAAGCTTATGTAATAATCTGTTCGCCAGACAAGTTGGTAGTTGCCTATAAAAACACACTTTAATTTGGAGACTTTGTGTCTAGCCATAAACTTACGAAAGTACTTCATTTATTTTCCTTGTCGCAGGTGGATATTAGTCTGTACTATATTTTTGCTTTACTTTGCACTAATATAAATTCATAGTGAAATTTAGTACTACTTTTTTTAACCTTGCCTATTTAAAAATCGTTTTTATTATACCTGCCATAAGAAGGCCTTTACATTGTATTTTAATAAAACGGGAAAACTCACGTTAAATTGAGTCGGTTATTCGGTCTTTACATTGCAATAATATTGAACAATTTATTTTTTATTTTTTTATAAGTAATATTATATGAAAGAAGGGGAAGTCGCTCACCTGAAAGTCACGCTTACCCATAACAATTCAGTAGGTACCATCCAGAATTTCTAACTTCAACAGTTCAAAACCATCAGCAGCACTGCGTTCGTCAACTTGAAATATATCTCGAAATGAAGGGCAATGTGCCCTCATTTCGGAATAGTAATATTTGCACACTATTGCTTGGCGGTTGAATAACTGTCGAAGCCTGTTGAACTTCCGCAGGCGGATTCGGCGACAGAATTCTACCACTACAAAAACTATGTCAATATTCTTTAAAAAACCCTGTATAAAATACATAATTTATCTTGGTTGCAAAAGCACCATATATTAATGGTACTTTAGGGAAACTAACTTTAGTAACAACAGCTACTTAAAAGAACGTACTTATCATTCAGTATATTTTTTGTTATTTTTAAGCAGGACCGCTGTGAGTTCTAAACAATTCTCCATAAATGTCATCTTTGTAATAAGTTCCAGTCAGCGCTTTTTCCATTCTAGTAAATGCGTTCAGCAGATACACGATCCAGAAGGAAGCGATAAAAAGCTCTTAGATATAACCTTTTCACCTCAGCAGTTCGCATCATTTGCTGCGAGAAACCAGCGTGCAAAATCGCATTTTGCTCACTGAGTGTGCAAAGTGAATTTGAATTTCGAATGTCGGATATTCCAATTTTAGTTGCGTTCGGAAACGCTTACCCTAAACTTTAAATGAATTGGATGAAAATTTAAATGCGGTTTTTTTTTTTTTTTTTTTTTATTCTTTTGTTTTTTAGGGACTTTTAGACTTGCAAGTCTATGTCAGCCCCATCGTATCCTTATATACTAGGCATAATTGTTTTAAATATTAAAACGCTATGATATAATAAGCCAACCAGGCAAACGAGTGGAGCTGGAATCATTTAGGGCCTGTAGAAATGAATTTGCAAGTCCGTAAATCATTCTAGCTCCCTCGGAGTTAGGATCGGATAGAATGCTGTGGATTACCCCCACACTGGACTCGCTTACTTCAAGCTCGGCAAATATTCGTTCCCTCTCAACTTGGTTTCGAACACATTCCATCAATACATGATACACGTCCTCTGGCTTATCACACTCCTCACAATTAGGTGACGATACTATTCCCATAATGAATTTAAATGCATTGAGTGGAATGTGTCCGGAACGCAACCTGTGTGCGATGACAACGAACTTTCGACTAATCTTACCAACAAACCACGGCGATCGATGAGGCTGGCTTTGCATAGCTTTGTACCAAACTCCTTTAAATTTAGAACGTTCATCAAAGTATTCCCGCCAGTCATTAAAACACAAGGTTTTATATTTCGGTAAGTATTCAGAATGAGTAGGTAAAATGTATATATCCGATCCACAAATAGCAGCTAGTTTTGCAAAGCGATCAACGGTCTCGTTGCCTGATAATCCAATGTGAGATGGTAACCATTGTACTTTTACATTTATCTGATTGAGTCGGAGCTTTTCTAGTTTACGGAGAATATTATAAGCAATAGGGATACAACGACTACCAATAGTACATTTAGAGATATGCTGCAAAGCGCTTTTGCTATCCGTAAGTATTACGATATTGTCCCGCACATTATGAGACTCAACGTAAGACAGCGCCGCCGATATGGCAAACAACTCCAAGGTCATTATACATACCGGCGACGCGTTCCGATAACACTCCACATGTTTACATGTTGCATCAAAGAAGGCTAAACCTGACGAAGACGCACCAGTGCTCTTTGACCCGTCCGTAAATATTTTTTGCCAGTTTTTATACTTTCTATCTAATTCATCTATAACGCTAATTTTTAAAGCATCATGATTATAATCTTTCTTAGCTTTCTGAACACACTCTAAATTCGCAGCTATATATTCTGTTGTATTTATATTACTCATCCACTTATTCAATAAAAACATCTCTAATGGATTAGACGCGGTACATTTTTCTTTTTTCACTTCGTTGTAAGTTGTCATAAGTAAAGGTTTCTTTTTATACATCCAATACCTACCATATCTGTCAGGACAAAGAGCACTGAATTCCTCGAGCAGGGCTATAGTCGAGTTATCACACCATGATCTAGATTTAAGACAATATTTGTACGCTAAATATTTTCTCCGTATAAACAAAGGAGGAATACATACTTCGCTCTCCATAACATGTGTGGGTGTTGATTTTATAAAACCGCCAATAATTCTAAGCGCTTGATTTTGTACTTTATCGAGCTTAAAAGTGTGACAGTTTGCACTGTTATCGTAAAGAAAAGAACCAAAATCTATTCTGCTTCTAATAAGGTTGATATATAGCCTTCTCAAGTGCTTGGGGTGAACGCCCCACAGCCACTACCCGATAATACTTTCAAAATATTAATATACCTTTCCGTTTATTCGCAAACTTCCTGGATGTGCCTGTTCCAAAGAAGTGAGCGATCTAGCCAAATGCCTAGGTATCTAATATTTTCACAGGGTTTTAATTGTACTTGGTTTATTTTAAGTTCTATATAATTCCGTCTCCTACCTCTGCTAAATAAACAAAAATTAGATTTAACTGCCGATAACTGTAAACCGACGCTGTCAAGAAGTCTAACAATACTATTCAGCGAAGACTGAATCTGAACAGCACATTTATCGATATTTTTATCACTTGTATAGATTACAAAATCATCGGCGTATTGACTTATTTCCGTGTTAACAGTCTTACAGATTTCATGGGTTACTATATTAAAAGCCAAAGGACTAAAAGGATCCCCTTGCGCTAATCCTTTTGATGTCCACCTTACTAATTTGTTATTTTCCGAATTATTACCATTTATTATTAGATGTCTTTCACTAAGAAATTCCCAAAAATAATTACAAATTTTACTCCTAACTTTTAATTTGTCCAATATTTTAACTAGTACTTCAACCAACACGTTATTATATGCATTTTCTATATCAAGAAAACAAGCTAATGTAGGTATATTTTTTGCAAGGCCTAATTGTATTGTTGTTACTAATCGTGTTACTGAATCTAAGCAAGATTGTGCTTTTCTAAAACCTGTAGTATTATGAGATAAAATATTATGATGTTCCACGTACCATTCTAGTCTTTTGTTAATCATATTATGTAAAATTTTGCACATACAAGAAATTAATGAAATAGGCCGAAGCTTAACATCAGTATTAGAATTATTGTTAATTTTAGGAATTGGTACTATTTTTATATCTCTCCACTGTTGCGGCACAAGACCGGAACTGTAAATTTTGTTATATAACTGAAGTAGATAGGCTTTACCTACTTCTGGAAGATTGCAAATCATTGAATATGTAATACCGTCATCGCCAGGTGCAGTATCTTTTCTTTTAAGACAAACTTCTAACTCTTGTATACTAAAATCTTTTTCCAGCAAAGTATTAATTGATGTAAATAACGGTTTAGATACTGTTACACAATCTGGAGCCAAACCACAGAGTAATTCCTGCTTTTTAGATTCTGGCGCAATGAAGCTTCGTTGACGATAACCTCTAATCCATCTCATTTTCCTCCACATATCGGACAAGGATGTATCTTCATTAATCGAGTCACAAAAACCGCGAAAATCTTTAGATAGTTCAGATCTAGCGATGAAGGTCTTCTCTTCTAAAATTTTAAGATTACCTGGGGTCGGATTACGCCTAAATGTACTTAATGCTAGTCTTCGTTGAGCAACTAAATTAGATAGTGAAGAATTCCAATAAGATTTAGGCACAAACTTACTAACTGGGTTGTTATTGATTCTAAGCCACGGTATATTTTCATCAACCGAATTGTTAATGATTTCCAAAAAATTATCATATTCGTTTTGTATATGCTCAGAATTAATATTAGGAGATAATGCTAATAATGACCGTTCTACTGAGCTTCTATAATTAGGCCAGTCAGCTTTTTTAAAGTTCCGTTTTTTGGTGTAGTGTAATATGTCTTCGTAGTTAACTGAAATTTTTATTATCATATGATCGCTACCTAAGTTCTCGTTTAGTACTTTCCAAGTAAAATCTACTACAACGTCTGATGAAACAAATGTGATATCCGGCGATGATTGCTGCAAGGTATTGTTGACAAGTTTCATTCGAGTCACAGTGCCAGTATCCATAGAAATAAACCCATGATTTAAGCTAGAATCTAGAATTTGAGTACCTCTCGAGTCATTTTTGTAGGACCAATTGTTATGGTGGCCATTAAAATCGCCCCCTATTACCGTTTTATTGCCAACCAAAGAGAATAATTTATCCCAATCTGACTGCGCAGTGTGGACTGGTTGAGTGCAATATACAGAGATAACGTTCTTAATAAGTTTACAATTTAACACTCTAACTGCAACTACTTCAATACCAGGATTACTTAAATTAATTTCTATCACCTCAGTTTGTATAGATTTATGTACAAGGATGGCAACACCCCCCCATGGCTCTAATCTATCTTTTCTATATATTTTGTAGTTATTAATATTCACAAAGATATCTTCGGTCAACCAAGTTTCACTTAAGATGGCTATATGTACCTTATTCTGGTATAATACACTTTCAAAGTCGGTAAGTTTATTTTTGATACTCTGCGAATTCCACTGGACTATATTAACAAAACGTTGCATATTTTGAGCCCTATCCATGCCCGAGCATGGATAACAGTTTTGAAATATAATCCCCCTTTCTAAGCATCCCAGCTACCAATATGTAGCACTCCTCAAACACCACATTTAAAAAGTCCGTAATTTTTTCGCTGAGTAGTTTGCGTGATAAGATAATTTCCTTAACCCTATTGTATAATTTACTAAAATTGAACTTTTTCTCTCTATTAGGCACATTCTCGGTCACAAACTCATTATTCTTCTCTTGCCGATATTGTTCTTTGTTTACCGATATCTTCCTCTTTTTCTTTTTTCTTCGATACTCCTGATTTATTTCGCTCTGCACTTCTATTACTGACTCATTGCTGGAGTTTAACGCATCGCTTAGTATTTCCTTGTCTTGGTTCTGTACACTGTCTTTTCTCAACAATGCCTCCCTATAGCTGCGACTACATGTAGGTAAGTTGTGGCTAGTCTGTCTCCTTATACTAGGCGTTATCGTGTCTTGACTTCCATGAACTTCACTCGTTTGCCTTTCTAGGTATATAGATAGGGCTTTTTTATAAGTGCACTGCTTCTCACACATTAGTTTTCTTATGTCTTTCTCTTTCTTAAATACTGGACAAAGTGACTTTTCGATGGACATGTGGGGACCCTTGCAATTCACACATGTATAGTTTTTAGTCTCGCAGTTCTCGTGATTTGCACCACATTTAGGACATACAGTCTTCTTTGTAGGGCAGTATTTTTTAATGTGGCCATAAAACCAGCAGCCAGCACATTGCGAAACCGGGAAGGTGTACGGCTCCACTATGAATCTGCAACCGTATGCTGATACATACGAAGGTAAAGTGGAGGCCCTGAAGCATAAGCGAACCGTCTCGCTATCAGTCCAGGTCCCTTCGCTCGTTTGTCGCTTTAAACGCCTTACGGATACTATGTCATACTCGCACTTGAAAGTTTTATGTATCTCTTCTAACTCGGTTTCAAGGTCAATCTGTCTGACTATTCCATAGCATACATTCATTTCGTCTGTTCGTTGACATCGGATGCCCTTTTCGGTTATTTGCTCACAATTCAAAAGACTATCTGCATTCTCTTTCTTGTCAAATGTAATAGTAACTTTGTAACTACTCTTGTATTTAATCTTCAAGATATCTGGGATCTTTAGGCTTCTAAGTAGTTTAGCAAAAGCAATTTGCTTTGGTAACGGCTCAATCGATGTAGCACAAACTTCATAATACTGTACGGCCTCTTCCGATGCTGCGGGTTGCGTTGTTTTATACATGAACGGAAAAGTACGCTTCCCGCCACTTTTAGGCATACCCTTAAGTAAGCGTCTCGACTTCTGTGAGACTTCGGTAAAACCATCTGTAGTTTCCTCACCTTGGTAGTTCCTTAAACGTTTCAATCGCAGCAATTGACCGTCCGAGAGCAATTCGCCCGAGGTCACTGATTCCGGGCGCTCGCCCTCTGTCTCCTCCTTACTCACCATAATAGTTATGTTAGAACTAGCTGCGCCCCGCGGTTTCACCCGCTATTCTGCAGAAACCGAATATTTTCCAGGATAAAAATATCCTATGAGTTAATCCAGGGAATAAACTACGTCCATACCACGTCCATACCAAAATTTCACTCAAATCCGTCCAGCCGTTACATAGTTGAACGGGATCAAACACACTTACATACTTACACACAAACTTTCGTATTTATAATATTAGTGTGATATCACTAGCGCGGTTTCAGAACGAGATGGCGATAGAGCGCAAGCGTAACTACGAATTTTAAAAAAAGAGCGCACCTTTAAAAAAAATGCGGGAATCAAATAGTTGTTTTTGTATTTATAATAATCTCGTTTCTGAGGTGAAAAGTTGTACCTATGTGCCTCACAAGACCAAACTTTATTTAATTATTTATTTTATATAATACTAGCTGCGCCCCGCGTTTTCACCCGCTATTCTACAGAAACCGAATATTTTTCCGGGATAAAAAGTAGCCTATGTGTTAATTCAGGATGTAAGCCACCTCCATACCAAATTTAATTAAAATCCGTTCAGCCGTTACAGAGGTGAACGGGAATAAATACACTTATATACTTACATACTTACCTATTTACCTACTTACCTACTTACCTACTTACCTACTTACCTACTTACCTACTTACCTACTTACCTACTTACCTACTTACCTACTTACCTACTTACCTACTTACCTACTTACCTATTTACCTACGTACCTGTTTACCTACTTACCTATTTACCTGCTTACCTACTTACATACTTACACACTTACACACAAACTATCGCATTTATAATATTAGTGTGATGGACCCCAACAGAAGTTACACATTATGAAACATAGGCATCAAACTAGGTGCACCCCCAATTACAGGTGACACGTCATGCTCATGGAGGTTCGACTAGATTAAACTAAATTGAAAATATTTGTATGTTGCTTATGGAGTACGAAATAGTTTAAATTGGCTATTATTATTAACATTAGAAATTGAAAGAAATATTTCAAACTTGTGCCTTTGACTCCCTCGCACTACGCTCAGGATTCAAAATCAGTACTCAGCAAAAATCCACTTTCCTCTCTTGTTGCACAAATAACTATTCCTTTTAATTAAGAGATTAGGACATTTCGGCCTAGTACAAGAGGCGCTTTTACCACTAGGCCACTTGCGTAGCCGAAATGTCCTAAGCTTTTAATATCTAGAGTGTTTGTTTGTCATCATAAGCTCTAAAATTAATAGAGATATTGTAGTAGGTAAAGGTAGAGGTAGACATTCAATGAGGCGTTTTCCAAAAAAAAAAAACCCTGGTAATAAAAGTATCCATGGCGTTAGATGTACCTTGAGGTTTTTCTGTCACTGTCAAGACATTAAAGACAAAAAAATGTACGTGTGCCTTTTTTTTCTCGTGTTTTTTGGCTCCACACGTGTATTTAGACAATTTCAAGTAATGTAACTATGTATTTGACTTCATTTGAAATATTACAATAGTTGACACTGGCTAAATACACAACGTGTGGAGCCAAAATTTATGATTTAAAAAATAAACATAAAATATTTCGACAGAAATGACAATGACAGGTAAAACGGTAGGTCTATTACGCCATCTAGTAAGAATTTTAGAACGATTTTATTTTTTTGGAAAACGCCTCATTAAACTGTCGAACTGATGTATCGTTTTCGATATTGAGATAATCAATGTTCGAACTTTCGATAAAAAGTAGGGAACCCACATTTAACCGGATTAAAAGCGGATTCAAACCAAATTTCATTCCAATTCGATTAGCTGTTACGGATTTGAATCGGAACTGACACACTTACGGGTGTACAAATTTTTCGCATTACAAATATTTAGCATTAGTGTGATTGTTGTACAAAATGGATTGTTGTGTATTTTATTTATGCAAAAACAATCTACTACCTACAGAATTAAGTATTCAAATAGTTTGAAACATGCTAAAATGGAAAACTTTAGTTCAATTAATTTATGATTATTTTAGCTAGGAATAATATGAGACATATATAGGTTTTATATTATACTAGCAGCGCCCTGAAAATTCACCCGCTATACTGGAATTGTATATTTTTCTGGGATAAATATGTTAATCCAGAGTATAAGGTACCTCCATATGTAATGTCATCCAAATTCGTTCAGCCGCTATAGACTTGACTGGGAACAAACACACGTACATACTTACCAACTAATTACTAATTTTATTGTTAGTAATTATTTTTTGACATAGGTATTCATTTACGTAATAACTTACTTCCAGAAAACTTTTTCAGCGCCAAAAAACCGTGTTTTGGAACTGTCCCGTACATAATTAACAGTATCGTTTCCTGGTAATCACAAAACTAACCCAAAACCCACATCCGACCGTCCCATAGCGATCCTAATTGAGTTCAACCCGATTTCACGGGTCGGAATTTCACAAAGCATTGAAATCGATACTTTCATAGTACAACACATTCTCCATTGTTCATTTTATTTTGTGTGAAAATGTTGAACGTCACTAGAAATGTGAACTAGTATGAATGATGACCACGAACTTTGTTTTTCCAAATGAACATGCGCATAAAGGTTCGTCACTGAAGTTCAGTGGTTGGCCTTACAGTCTCTTAGCGGTATCAGAACCCTCCGTACGCTTTCGTACCAACCCCGAAATCGTTTCGCGTACGACTTTCCAAGTACCTATTTCTAAACCAACGAGTGTTTTATGTAAGCATTTAAAAGTAGAAGCATGTATGTGTTAGACTATTGAACTTCCTTCAAACTTAGGTGTACGTGTGGCTATTTTTAATTGGAGGTAAGTTGATACCTGTAGATTCGTGTTGTCAAGTTGACATATCGCCCTGTTGCATGACGATTTGTCCTGATGTTTGGCCCTGCCCTGTGTTCTAGATAATGTCATTGTGTACAGTGATCTATGTTCTAGTTATAAGTTGTAATTTCAAAGGTGCCGTAAACCAGACGTAGATGCTGTAAGATTTCGAGAGACTTACATTGGACACGGCATCAAATTTTACTGTTCGTTATTTACAGGTTGAAAGGTTTGTTTTTAAAAATATTTATTTGCAGTATTATTAATAATGTTTTCTACTTAATTAATAAGCGTAGCAAACTAGTTTAACGGATTGCACTTCAGAAAATGAAAAAAAAAAAAGAAATACTCACATTTTTTTTAGGAAGAATTAAAGCATGGTTATGTGAATTCTTAAGATAAACAGTTTTCCGATCGCATCTGTCAAATTAAAAAAAAATCCAAATACCTTTTGAAACATTTATTTTTTATTTTTTCTTCGATATATTTTATGGCATTGTTTAAAAGTAAAAAAAAAAAAAACAATAAATTTCATTAACTTATCAATGAAAAAAATAAAAAATAGCATAGCAGTGGTAGATATAAATTTTTTGGCATAAAATATTTTTTGTTGTGTCATTATTCAGGGAGGAAACAGGAGAAACCATTTTTGTATGAACTAAAAGATCACATAGAGCAATCAAAGCATGCTAATAATTGGCGTAGCAACTGAGACGGATACCAGAGTCTTATCAATTGCTCGTTTATAGGTTCAAGGTTCACAACTTAATATTTTTTTTAGTAAATAAGCCATCAAAGACTCAGACACTACGTACTTTTCAAATACAATGACGTAATATCATTATTACTAAGCATGATAAAATAAACGGTCTCGTACACACCAGACGTCTGTCACATGCAGACTTCACCAAGCCGTTTTCAGCCAGCCGGCTTGGTACGGTTTCTTTCCTATTTGCATATGTTATCAGGCATAATTTGTTATGGATTCTCATTAGGTTATTTTTATACAGGAGTATAATAATGAGTTTTTTTTTTGATTGTCCAGAAAAAGGGTAGATTTTGGAGTGTATGTACGAGTAAGTTTGTATTTTGTGTGTTTCTATATCGACTTGACAGAATTTAATTTGCAAGGTTCCCTGAAAACTACGGATCGCAGACCAACGACAGAAAATAAGATGAAAATATATTCCTCTCTCTTCCTATCTCGTATGCTAGATGAAGTTCCAAGCATACACATTTATCCAGCACTCGATTGGTCGTAGCTCATAGCCTGCATTTTGCAGTCGAGTTTTTTGTTTACATACAAATAGATGTGTGAAGGACAAACCTGAAAACGGACCAAAGCGAAGCCAAGATGGATAATATTTTTGTAGGATCTTTTTATTGCCTTTGTGTTCTATTCAAAACAGAAACTTTGAGAGTACATCTCTATTGTTCCCATCGTGCAAGTGGTAAGTCTGCATCAGCCTTTAAGCATCCTACTGCTGGGATATCGCCTTACCCTCGAATGGAGATTAAGCCATATAGTATATCCACCACCCTGGCCCAGTACGGGTTTGCGGATTCACATACGTCATCGAATATATTTTCCTGTAAATATACAGGTTTCCTCACTATGTTTTCTTTTACCGAAAAGTTAGTGGTATATCCGTACGTAAGTTCTAAAGAACTCATTGGTACGGGCCCAACCGGGTTCGAACCCGCGACCCCATGAATGTGAGGCGAGCGTGCTCCCACTGAGCTAGTCCAGCTACCACGGTAAAATGGTATTTGGTTAATTTTGGTTTTGCATGAGGCGTTGTATAAAAACCGGAAATTATCCGAGTACTTAGTACCTACTTACCTCTCGCTTGCTCCCAACATGTCAAATGAGTAAAATAATCCTATCAAATATTATAATTGAACATAGCTGCAGTCTTATGAGGACCAAAAAACTTCGCAATCGCGATTCAGAACTCCCTCGTTCCAGCGTAATTACTGAGAGTTAACAAAGTCAAAGTCAAAGTTATTTATTGGTAAATGGTAAATTCATCTACAAGTCAAACTACTACTAACTAACAACTACTAACTAACTAACATTTAATATCTCAGATGACAAGCATTGAAGTTCAAAACTCTGGGTATGAACTGTTATGGGCAAGCGTGTCTCTTACCACCGCCTGGTGGTAAGAGACACGCCCATAACATAATAATCGGTGATGAGACGAGCATGTCCTTAGCCTTAAGGACATGCTCGTCTCATCACCGATTAACATAAAAAAAATGGTAATCAACACGATACTTTGAGATGATGAATGTCCTCCCTTAGTCTTTAAATAATTAGATATGTTTTATGTCTGCCTGTCGAGACATAAAACCATTTTGACACAACACATGTTGCAGATAATCACATCAACGAATTATGTTATGGCAGGCCCCAGTTTATTTGGTTATTCTTTTTTGTGTCACACAGTGATTTGATCTTCGAATTGGATAAACGTATGAAACGATTGTGTCACACAAATATTTGAGGTGGAATAATCAAAAGCCTTGTGTCCATTCAATCTAAATGACACGTGATTCCAAACGTCAAACATTACGTACACAAATATATCGTGTATGTACCACAAAATTGGAGCAAACAGAAATATCATTGTGTTACATTACTAAAGGACGAAGTACGACCCGGATATTATGTCCTAAAACTTCGAACAGAGCCACCGCAGGGCGGGCAACAGCGTCCTCATAGTGATTTGATTTTGAAAGTTCTATTTGAGATAAATAAATTAAATTTTATTTGTAATAAGTACCTCAGCGTTAACTGTCTGATTAGCAAAATCTTAATACTAAATTGTTTTCCAGACTAGGATCGCCTTTTAAAATTTTTACCTAACATACGTCCTCATAGTAAACGGTGAACAGTGCAAGGCAAGACGAGGTCGCGCGCGTGTCTCGCTGAACATTCCTTGATAAAGGTCACCGAATGTGATCGAAACTATAGTCGGAATAACCGACTCAATTTAACGTGAGTATTCCCGTTTTATTAAAACAAAATTGCTAGCCAGGTTCAAGTTTTGTATTTCTTGAAGAACGTTTCGTCACTTTATACAAATTTCCCAATAACAAACAACACACGTTGTTGACCAAGCGAAGCGAAGGTCTCAGAGTCTACGGGAGCAAATCGGCAGTTGTATGTATATTTGTATGTATGTATGTTTGTATGTAGGTATATTTGTCCGACGATAACTTAAGAACCGTTTACCGGATCTTCATGAAATTTTGAAGGCAAGTTTCAATACAATTTTTAAATTCGAATATGAGCTGAATCGGTCTAAGGGCCGCGAACTACTAGTATTATAATCATTTACCATTATGATAACACTTTAAAGATCACAAGTTTTGGAAAATAGTACAAAGCAGCGAAAAAAATTTTTCACGCAATAAAATGGCGCTTACCACTAAGCGTAAAAGAAAAGTCCTAAGCTCTTACAATTCACTACGCACTTCCATTATGATTAGGTACTTATCTGTAGTTTCTAGTTAGTAAATTATTGTTTCAGTCTCCACATGACATGTTCACATTTATCGCCGATACTGACAGCCTGTCATTTCACTATTTCTGTATGTACAATAAAGGTTCGAGCACATTAGGCCGGGGCGAAGCGGGTCGGGTCGCATCGCAAAAATCCGCTTAGATCGCTTTCATAAATTTTATATGAACTATTGCACACTATGCCGGGGCGCAGCGGATCGGATAAATGCGCGGCGGATTTCCGCGATTGCGATGCGGCCCGCCAGCTGTATTTGTAGGCAAGCGGAATTGAGCGCACGAGCGCACGTGTTTTTTTATTTTTTTTCGTGTTTATTGTTTGTCTTCATCTTCAAATAAAAAAGCTCTTCATCGGAATTATCCATGGCGTGCAGTCACAACGTCCGGCAGTATACTGTAGTCAAAATCCGTCAGTGCCCTGCGACCCGGCTCGTCACTAATGTGCTAAGCAAGCATTTTGCGATGCGATGCGGCCCGATCCGCCCCGCTGCGGCCCATCCGAATGTAGTCGAACCTTTAGGGGTGGTTAATGTGTATACCTAATAGTAGGTATTTTGCCACAGACCTACACCAAATATTCAAAATAATATTATTTTTGTGGGCGTGGAGTAAATTAGAGTGTATAAATTTCAGGTCTCAGCAGTGGGTCTATTTTGGGAAATTGATTTATATTTTTATTTTTGGATGACTATGCTGTTGGCCCTAGCGGCCTCTACAGCTTTGCCGGACTTTTGGCAAACGTAGATGGCGATGGGACCTAAAAACCCGTGTGCAACTAGCGCAAGGGCACCACTGCTGTACAAACCTCTGCTTGGGCCGGTGCATCTGACACTCTTAATAAAGAATGCCACTTATATAAGAGGATAGTCCTGCCGCGAGGTTTTGGCGCATTCGATATTTTAAATTGTATAGCTATCGTTGTGTTTCTCGTGTGTGCGATAGAGAGAGTTATTGAATTTTTCTAACCTCTTAATACAATTACTGTTTTGGGGGTAATCTGTTATCACGGCGGTAACTCTATTCATAGGGTGCAAAGTGTGCCAAAGACACAGCGTGCCATATTCAAATTTTCGTGCGTTTTACTCATCGTGGATTTATTGAAACCAACTTTGTGCTAGTAAAATATGCTGTATCGTGAAATAGAGAAATAAAAAATAGAAGAAGGAGAAATTACATGCATATATTTAGGCTATTTCGCGTTTCCTTTTACAAAAATCTTAGTGCTATGGAAATAAAATCGAGAATAAAATAAACTCAGACCCGCTTTTGTCTCGAATACGTGCAAGTACTTTCTCGGGTGTAATAGTGTAATTTTTTTTCCCAATAATTTATTTAATTTAGTATTCTTTTCTTACATTCCCTTATTTATTCACAATAATCACTATCACAAAAATATCACAACACATTTGTTTGTAAACCCCTAAGCATTATTTTAACCTGCTGAATATTTTAGACATCAAGATTATATACGAAAGACTATGCTATCACCGTTAAGACCCAGCTCCCCGTGATATTCACTATCTCGTTCAAACATATAGATATGCAAACATTGACATTTGTGTGCATTGAGAAAGTGATTCAAGGCGAATTAAATAATCATTATCATCTTTATATCAACTGAACTTTAGTTCTTATTCGTTTAATCGTCTCTCGCGTATTTTGCTAAAACTTTCTTCTTTTTAAACACTGTGCGGTAACGAAATAAGAAAATATTTAAAAAATACTGGTTATACAAAATTATTATACGCACCTAAAAACCTAAAAAAAAACTTAAACCAAATTGAATTTTGATGAACGGTTTGAAATCTGTAAAGAATTGTGTATTCATTAACGCCTCAAAATTTACTTAATAACCATATTCTTTAGCGTTGAAATTGTTTGAATTTTCAGCGATATCAAACACTGTTTTTTTAACTAAATTAAATAGTAAGTTTAGTTTATGAAAATTTTAACAGGCCACATTTTCTGTTTAAGTATGGAGTATACCGCGATCTCATCCATACATTTTTTTTATAAGTTGTCTACATAGTTAAAAACTATGCTTGTATGTTTGTTTTTTTTTTATTTCCCTATATCTTCGTTGTTATAGTTTTTTGCGTCAAAAATACAACAAAGAGAAGAAGTTGCTGTTAGAATACTATAAACTAATCCGATATAAATGTTTTTTTATAATGTTTTTTTTTTTGTTATAAATTATATAATAGCCTAATGGACACCTTTGCGCCGGGTACAGTTAGGAGTGGGTATTTGTAATTAAGATTGATTATGTTACTATGGTAACTAAATGTGTAAACAAACAATATTATTGAATTGTATTATTTTTAACCGAAATAATAATAATAATATTGAATTAAATAATAATTATTTTTATTATTATCTAATATCACCGACAGGACTATTGTTGCCAATAAGCTTGATATCAAGGTAGTCGACCGGTCCCAACGCTGGGTAGTGCTCGTCGACATCACCATCCCGCATGACGAGAGCCTCGTCATGCGGGATGGTGATGTCGTGATATCTCGTCATGTGGTTATGTCGTGTGGGATGTTGACTCGACGATCATTGTCCCAGTAGTCGTCTCAGCGAACGGCCTTATAGCGAGGAGCCTCGACTAACATCTTCAGAGGCTCTCGCGTGACGGTTGTGTCAAGAGCCAGATGCAGAAGGCAGTCATCCTTGACACGGCGTGAATAGTCAGGAGGTTCCTCACCCCGCAGCCCTGACCACCGGTAGCTTGGGCCCTGCCTCGCTGCCGACGGGACTTTAGATTCAGGTTTTTTTATAGTATTTATGTTTTATATTTATATTGTAAAAAAAACCTAATAGTGGCATAGATTATAGTTTATCCAAGCCATTGAAACCAAAAACAAAATATTTTGTTAAGATTTAGGGGATGATAACACTACTACCCCCGAAATGCTAATTTTATCAAAAAGTTAGGAAAATTCAGTAACTCTCTCTATCGCACGCACGAGAAACACAGCGATAGCTATACAATTTCAAGTACAGAATGCGCCAAAACCTCGCGGAAGGACTATCCTCTTAAGACCCTTATATCAATTAAATCGGCTAGTATGTGGTAGGGAGCTAAGCCCAAAACTTGTTCAAAAGCATGCACCTTTAAAAATTACCGCTAAAAGCTTTTTTTACACAATCACACTCATAGCTTATATAGGTTTCCCTGTGTCGGGGATGCCATAGAACACACAAAAAGACATGGAAAACTAACACCCAGAGCTGATATTTAAATTCATCATTCAAACATTCACCCGGCCGGGAATCGAACCCGGGACCTCCTGTTCACGAAACAGAAGCGCTACCAACTTAGCCAGGAGGCTCGTCAAATTTGAGAACTGATAATCGCAGTGAACATAGCCTTTAATTTGAGAAGGAACAGGAGATCAGTGACGTAGAAATCACTACTAAAATTGCGAGCCATCAGGCCCATGTTTTCAAAAGGCTACTGACCGTTATTTAGTAGAGTTTACGTTATAAAAACGCACTTTCATAAAAAACTATACTCCATTTGCACATCTAGAAATCCATTAATGTATTGTGAAAAAATTTACATCCAACTATGCGAACGATGTAACGGAAGCCAATTTTAGTTTCGTCTGGTATCTAACGGGGTCAGCTGTCACTTTGTGTATTTCTACTATGTAGGACGACTGAACCAATTTTAATCCAGAAATGCGTAGGGGCTCTCGGGGATAGATTTATTTGTTTGCATTGGACGAAAGTGTTATTTGACTGGGAGGTATAAACATTCTAAAGTTACATTTTGAAATAAGACCCTTGGTCGCGTCATTTGAAACCGGTCGTTTACCAATTTACACAGTATTGAAGATAATATTACATCAAACACTGTTTTAGGCTTTCGTGGTGGTTTAGGTACTATATTACTATTAGTACAAAAAAAAAAACCGTGGTAATCTGGCATTACAAAAAAAAAAAAAAATAGAAGGTGCACAATAGTTCCGTCTCATTTTTTGTTTCCGTCCATGTGAACAGAGACCCAATGCCTCATCATTGGACTCCTTAAGTCGTCAGCGATAGCCGCGAGAATTCCGGCTATCGCTGACGACTTATAGCATAGCTCAGGTTATATACATACGTTTCCCACATGACAGCATACCACAGGACTATACCACAGGAATATTTTATTTTTCCTGGATAAAAAGTAACCTTAAGGAGGATGGTCCAAAGCAAGGTTGTCAAGAGATGGCACTAAAGTCGATATTTTTAGTTTTTTTTTTTTTAAATATCGTAAATTTTAATCCAATTTGAACAAAATCTTAAATCGCGGCCAATATATAAACCAATAGAATATTTGGAATTTACCCATATTTTTAATTACGTAACGAACACATTAGACATAATAGTTCCTTTATCAATGTGATGATGATGATGATGTTACTGAACGCAGTCCAGCAGTAAAGGGACGATTATTGCTAATTTATTCGTTTTATAATAAAAAGTACGGGTAATTTATACAAAAGGTATAAGCGTAAGACCGCGATTTCAGATATGGTTCATATTGGATGGCAAATTACGATGTAAAAGGTATATTTTTTTAAATAACGACTTTAGTGCCATCTCTTGACAACCTCGCTTTGGACCATCCATCTTAAACTAATCAGCCTTTCGGGCAGGTACCGAGTTGGTCAATGGGCCAAAGGTAAGCCTTTCCACCAGCAGGCCTCGCACGGGCGCGCGGGATAAAGTTATGTCCACCCGTTTTGTCCTCGCGTCAACGTGACAAAGCTAGAATATTGATACATCCGTCTCGTTCTCGCGGGATAAATATGGTGGACAAAATTTTATCACGGCGCCCGTGCTAGAGCTGCAGGTGAGCTATGCTTTTTCCGTCAGTTTTCCCGCATAAAAAACATATCCGTTACATCATCGGATTCCTAAGCTTTTTTTAGGTACACAAAAGCTTCTAAAAGGAATCTTTACTGATCTAACAAACAAGACAGGGACTGAGCGGAAATACCTTAATCTCCAGGTGGGACCTCAAGTCACGTACTCTGTTTTAATCCGAAGCCATGTGTAGAATATTTGAACAGATACTGAAGTGCTTTTCGACCCTTGGACGACTGTACGTAGATAGTAAATAACCTTATTGTTGTTACTTGCGATAAAATTTATCGCAGCTTAATAAATCACGAGGAAGCAATACACTAAACAGGTTAATATTTTTACTAGCTCTTACCCACGACTTCGTTCACGTGAACTATAAAAAAAAGTAGCCTATGTTCTTCTCCGACCCTTAATATATTATGCAAAAAATTCAGGTCAATCCGTTCAGCCGTTCAGCCGCGAAAACGCAATAAACTCCCAGACAGAGAGATAGAGAAACAGATAGAGATAATGAGACACAGAAAGACATTAGCATTAGCTTTGGCTTTTTTTTATATTTTATTTTTTTGTTTTACCGCGACAAACTTTATGTAGTTTTGCGGTAAAAATAAAATGTAACTGTGTAACGCATAAAAGAATTAAAAAAAAAATCGTTAAGATGTTTGGATTTTCTTCATTCATTAACGTCAGCTCACTGCTGGGCATAGGCCACTACCAAACACAATGAAGCTAGTTGATGGCGCATACTGACAAATTCTCTTTGGTCGCTCTCACGCACTTCGCTCTCTCTTGGATCTCATTCAATAATGTTATTCATTTAAAATTCTCTGCATCAGTCTTGCTGGGACATCGGCCTGCCTTCGAAGGGGTTTGGCCATAATCGAATTTCTTCGGAAATTTGCAGGTTTCCTTACGATGTTTTCCTTCACCGAAAAGCCAGTGGTACGAGTATATCCGTACGTAAGTTTCAAAGAACTCAACGAAAAAAATAGAGGAGATTCTCAAGTCGACTGTTTTTCATTTATTTTTTATGTTTGTTACCTCAGAACTCCGTCATTTATGAAACGATTTAAAAAAAAAACCTTTTTTTTTAATTTAAAAGGAAATATTTCCAGATTGATACCATTTTTATCAAAATCCCAGTTCTGATAATGGGAGGAATTGAGGGAAACGAAGTATGACGAAACGATTATAAAGGCACGTGCCCCGCTCGCATAATAACTGCAGTTGTGTCCAATTTCAACGTAAATGGATGGATTCGGTATCATTGCGCTGTCGCATATTTATGGCCAGTTCACATTGAGCTACAAGTAGCTCAATGCCAGTTCACAAAAATAAAATCGATGACACAAATTGACCTCTGTAAATCGTCCAGGTCACCATTCAAGGGAGCTGAAGCACCTTTTAGCACCACGTGAATAGGAATCAAACAACCAGTATGTTTGTATGATTTTCAGCTAAAGGTCTGTAATGTACTGCTACCGAGATGGAGTTTGCTGGAAGTTTTTTTTTCACTTCCCACTTGAATATTGTCTAAAAAAACTTCTTAAAGCATTCTCTAGGTTTAGATAGCCATCGGAACTACTGTCGTTTTCTAAATTACCTGCCCCTTGCACAAATTTTGACTGAAACAATCTTTCGAAACGGTTCAATTAGACAAAAAACTGTTCTTCAATGTTCTTTAAATTGGCTATTTCAGGCGGTATTTCCGCGAGTATCGTTTTAATCCAATATGCAGCTAGTGGAATTTCTTTTTTCCTAATATTATTATTGCGAGCACGTAGTTTTTGTACCTAAAGCAAACACTTCTTCGGCTAACACTGTACTATACTTATTTGCTTGTAAATTAAAGCGCTGTTGCTGTGGATTAGTAGTTTTTTTATAAACTACGCATGAAACATTGGCGAAAACATTGGTAGCCGTTTGAAAAGATTGTTCATTTGTGATGTCCCTACGAACGGTTTGTAGCATTGTATTAAGTCGAACAAAACGAGCTTCAGGTGTTTCGTTCGATAAGCGGTTGTGGATCATTATATGTATTGATTGTAATTATTAATATAAGTATAATCAATAACGACAATTGTTGACTATACTTGTTCTAGAAATTGATTAGGATCGGCATGCATGGAGTCTTTAACAAAATCTAAATAATATAAGTTATTGAAGTGGGATGTACAGTCTCAGGTGTAATAAAAAAAAAGTTGATTGAATCGGGCGTTACTGTCATCTTGAAATTGTATATTCGACAAATAATATTTTAAATAAATCTAAGTTCAAAACCTCATCAAGTTGTCTAAGAAACAAAAATCCAAACCAAAATTAAAAATGTTGATTAACCTTTAATCAAAATATTATTATCATAAAATTATTTGTTAGTATTGTCGAACATTATGTAGACTAACAATAAATTTAATTAACCTGATGGAAACATATAATTAACCTGAAACAATTTTATTTATTATCTGAAACAATTTACTTATTACTTTCTAAAAAATGTATTGGCATATATTTAAAAAAATTATACAGCTTAGAATATAATTATCTGTAAATGAGAATTTAATTTAATGAACTTTAATAATAAATAATATCAGAAATAAATATAATAACTAACCATTCTGTTTCAGATTCAGATATTGTAGCGGAGAACTAGATATTTATGGAAGATATAGTTTAAAAATTAAATTTATAGCTATATAGCTTTAGTTTATATATACTAATATACTGTATAATTAATTTTATAAATATATTTTGTACTTTATTTTGTTTGATTATTAGGAGGTGGAATTACTAAACTGCAACACTATTCCTGAGAGACAAAGGCTTATTTTGTTTACAGTGCTGAGAAAGCTTCGGACAAAAGCTAATAGCTTTAGGCGGTCAAAGGATGCGGCCCGCACACGTAGTTATCATCGGTTGGATCTCTTGTCAAATGAACAGACTGAAACATCCGATTTGGGCTCAAAAGGAAACAAGTTTGATATTTACTCCGTCTTGCGTTATCTGTTCCAAGGAATATTGTCAGTCTCACCGTTTTCAATTCACAGACTTTCACGGGTAAAAGTTTTTTCCCAAAAGCCTGTTAATTATAAACTTTCTATACGAGCTTATGTTGAAAATTTATGTTGGTTGTGATTTATGAAAGTTGTTATTTCAAATAAGTACTGGTTGTATGATGGATGTCAGATTTAACTCAAATTATTTTTTAAATAGCATTAACATGTTCATATGACAATATAATTAATATATAATTATATGACAGCCTTGTGGCTCAGTGGGTGGATTTCCACCTTCCCATCTTTAGGTTGTGGGCTCGATTCCCACCCAGGACAAACATTTGTGTGATGAACATGGATGTTTGTTCTTTGTCTGGGTGTTACTATGTATTCTATGTATGTATTTACAACAACAACAAAAAAGTATTTATGTATTCTATCAGTTATCTGGTTCCCATAGTACAAGCTTGCTTAGTTTGGGGCTAGATGGCGCTGTGTGAAAAACGTCCACCAATATTTATTTATTTATTATTATTATATAATATACGCCCAGTGAATAATCAATAAGTGAATAATAATAAAGTAATATATTGAATAATATAATGAATATTGTCGTCGCGGCGGCGGCGGTACAGCGCGGTGATTACCCAGAGGTCATCAAGAAAATCTTAAAATAATCTAAATATTAACGCCCACTATCAGTATTTTATAAGACGTCCGGATCAAAAATTTGTGAAAGGTTACCCCAGCTCTCCAGTCTTCTTTACACAATTTCGTACGATAATAATATACCTAATTCCTAAGGGTGTAATCAAGTAATGATGCTTCTAACTAAATAATTCCTAAAAGGATCGTTATTAAGGCGTTAGAGGAGCTCGTCGGATTTTAATTTTCGGTAATCATTCTGGGAGTTATTTTGCTGGATCATTAACTTCTTTTGTAGTGATAAAAGAAATGGATTGAAAGTGAATATAACGCTGATAATAATGTTAAAAAAACTTTATACATAAAAATGTGATACTTTCTTTTGTCATACATCTGAGCCAAGTGCGAGTTTTTGGGATTGCGTTTACCTATCGATTGCGTTTGCGTTTGGCAACTATGATTTATATGAAGCAAGAGCAGTGCCACCTAGATGACGCTAGACGGCGCTTCTCTTATTTCATACAAATTATAGTTAACGTTAAAGCGATAAAGAAAACGCATTTGGAAAAACTGTTTATAGTTTCAAGTCTGTAAGCTCATCGCGAAGATTCTTTTTAAAATCGATCACAAAATTAGTACTTACATTCCAGACAGTAGATTAAAGTAAACTAGTACTAACTAGTAACTAGTAGTGTGCGCCAAACTTAGACCTCGCAACCCGTATATCTTCATAACCCCTGGACCGATACAGCTCATATTCGAACTTAAAAATATACATACAAACGTACAAACGTATAAACATACAAACATACATACAAATGTCGATTTGTTCCAGTAAACTCTGAGACCTTCGCTTCGCTCGGTCAATTAAATCTTTGAAATTAAAATCCAATCCAACTGAGACGTTTGTTTCTTTTGACTAAAAAAAAGTTCCTTTTAAGTACCTACCAAGTATATGAGAAAACTATATCCCGTATAATTACGACGATCAGATTTCTAGATTGAAATCAAAGAAACGAAATACGTTTGAAAACTTTCCTCACCTATATTTTGCTTTCGTAATAAAAATTCTCTAGCAAGGTTTTTTGACGGGGAATAATCCTTATTTATCGTCTGGCCGAGTAAAAAGTGGGCAAGGCTACCTTTGCTACGACAGAAATGCCTTCACATTTCACTTTCTTTGTTATTATGATAATATTAATTTAAAAATGAAAAAGTATTTTTTAAAAGAAAAAGAGTTTTTTCTGAAAGAGTTTTGAGGGTTTTTCTAACTTATTGTTTTTTTGTTTTAGCTGCTTTGTTTAGAAGAAGTGGCATTTGGCATTTGTTGTAATCATCCTCATCATCATTAGCTTTGATGGAAGAACCAATAATATAACTAGATACTTACATACTTACTACGTACACTAGTTGTTCGTCCCGAACTGTGACCTCGCGACACAGTTGTCAGGACATTTTTATCTTCCCAACCCTAAGCCAAATTTAGCTTAAATTCTAACACTAGTAGTTCGCGGCAAACTGAGACCTCGCGATCCCTATATCTTCACAACCCCTGGACCGATTCAGCTCATATTCGAACTTGAAAATTGTATTGAAATGTACTACTTGCCTACACCATTTCATGAAGATCAGATCAACAGTTCGCAAGTTATCATTGGACAAATATATACACAAACTTACAGACATACAACATACAAACATACATACAAATACCGATTTGTACCAGTAAACTCTGATACCTTCGCTTCGCTCGGTCAATAACTAGATACTTACATACTTACTACGTAAACTAGTTGTTCGCCCCGAACTGTGACCTCGCGACACAGGACATTGATCTTCCCAACCCTAAGCCAATTTTGCTTAAATTGTAACATAAAAACATTGTATTTGCATGAGCATTATATTTGCAAATAAAATTTCATGGAGATAACAAACATTACATTATATGCCAATTTGTTTTCGTAGACTCTCGAGGCCGTTGCTTTGCTTGGCCGATAAATTGTCTTGTCTAATATTCTATGTATGGCCTTATTTAATAAGGAGAATTCTTTGTTATTTGTGTATAATTGATAAAATTCTTATTGTTCAATTCCTAAAACATCAAAAGCTATAAAAGGCCCTGAAGCCTTATGGATTCTAAAAAGAAAATATCTAAACGAGTTTCTTGACATTTTATGGGTATCCTTCCTCGGTATAAAATCCTGAGCGCTTATCAAATGAAAACGGGCGTTTTAATATAAATTAATGAATCCTTTTGAAATTAAAAAGACTCAAGAATATTTAGGGAAAATGTATTTTAACTCCGAAACTTCAAGTGCCAGATTAAAAATGGACGTGACTCGAATCAATGCATTTTCCATTATTATATTCAACGCAAGATAATGACAAAATACCCTGGATTAATTAAGAGGCTACTTTTTATAACAGAAAAATATTCGGTTTCTGTAGAATAGCGGGTGAAACCGCGGGGCGCAGCTATTAATTATATAAATAAAGGAGAGAAGCATGGATCTTGTATCACACGAAGAGTGCCAAGAACCATAGAAAGGAGCATAACCCGATTGTAGTAACTGATAAGGACGTAAGATGTCGCTAGTGCATCGAAGTGCGACATGATCATCACAATTTCAGCTTGACTTGAAATATAAACCCAAGCTAACTCATTCGTAACGGTCCGGATAAAAACGCTACTTGCTATGAATATTTTTGCATCAGAAAAATTATTAATTTTATATTTTATTTGCCAAATCACGCTAGGAGATGGCGCTCTCGAGAGATGGCGTTGGAGATATTATTTTGGAAACAATTGTTTTAACGTCATATATTGCTATCTTATTTGAAATAAGCCTTAAATTGCAGATACATACCAATACCATGTTTCTATATTACTCATACTCATATTTTCATCAGTTTTTTAGCGGTTTGAATTTAATATTAGATGGCTTAATACGTAAGCGCCATTTAGTAGGTGTTATGCTGTTTTTTCGGGAGTACAATTTTTTGTATCAGATTCACATTCATTTTTATAGTAAACATGTACCGTAGCAAAACTGTGATGGTTTGCAACTGTATTTGATGTGGATATTCACGTTTTATCAATACCTCGTGCTTAATATAAAATTCATTCTTTCGTTAATCACGTCCTTTTTAAGCTTGGTGCTTGAAGAAGCTGTTGAATAATAAATGCATTTTTCCCTAAGAAATGTCGGGATTCTTTTTACTTTCCTTTAAAAATCATCCTTTTAAATCATTCTGTAGAATTTTATCGAAAGCTTAGACAAAGAAAAACTACTATATTATTAATTTGGTATACCCGAGTGTTTCAAAAGGCAAGGCAAGGCAAGACGAGGTCGTGCCCGTGTCACGCTTAGCATTCCTTGATAAAGGTCACCTAATGTGATCGAAACTATAATCGGAATAACCGACTCAATTTAACGTGAGTATTCCGTTTTATTAAAACAAAATGTTATCTAGAAAACAAAAGCCTCCAAAAGTCTAGATTTCATGAATTGATCCAAACGAATTGATTCGGCTTATATAAGTTAGTTAGGCTTCATGGCGCAACAAGCAACATAAGTACCGACACGACACCCGACACGACAAGCGACGACGACATCACTGCAGTTGAGGAGAGGATCAAAATCTCACACATCCTCTTTTGACACTCTAGTTTTTTATTCGACTCCTTTTATTATTTGGTGTCGAATAAGAACAAAAAAAAAAAAGAAAGTGTTCCTCCTAAGAGGATTTTGGCGTCGCACGTCTTATGCATTTGCCAGTGTCAAGTATACATATATATTTTCAAGTTTTGTTAGATATTATCGAACAAGTCATAGTCACGGTCAAAAGTGAGCAAAGCAAGTCACGGTCAAGTCCAAGTCATGCCTCAGTAAATGGTGAAAACTTTACTAGAGCCTTCTATGGAGTTTTGGAAACAACACGAAAATTCACGTTTCACGACATTATACCATTCACCAACACTTGTGCATGTACACGAACACTTAACGGGTAAAAGTTCACCGTTCTTACACATTAACACTCGAAATAACACAAGTTTTGGAAAAAAATAAAATGACGCGACATGATTTCTTCACGTTCCCGCCAAAACTCCAATATGTGAGGTTTTGATCCTCACCTCCTCAGTTGTAATGAGGTCAGAACTTCACGTTGTACTTATAAATTTTGGTACAGCTGTTTAAAAAAGTCTTTGTCCTAGACGTTTGTATCTGGTTCAGACATAGTTATAATAGAATTATGCTTCGGTAAATAGCCCAGTCAATTTAGGTTCTGATCCGGAACTATTTATTACGAGATTATTATATGTCTATACACATAATAATGGAATTAACCTCTCATAAATATACAATCACACTAATATTATAAAAGCGAAAGTTTTTGTGTATGTAAGTGTGTTTGTCCCCGTTCAACTCTGTAATGGCTGAACAGATTTGGATGAAACTTGGTATGGAGGTAGCTTGTTCCTTGGAATAACACATAGGCTAGGCTAGGCATAGGCTTTTTATCGTTAAAATTTTTGCCGTTCCTGTAGAATAGCGGGTGAAACCGCGGGTCGCAGCTAGTAATTTAAATAAAATACGTATCTTCGACAGCCACTTTTTTACATTGAATTTAAATTAAAAAGTCAAAAAAAAGTATAGTAAATACTGTAAATCGCAACTGTGGTGCCAAAAACACAAAATATTATAATGTATATTCATATATTTATAAAAGAAGTATATTTTGTGATTTACTTTTTTCTGACTTGACAGGGCTAAAAAGTACGATTTTGTCGCGACAGTGACCGACATAATACGTGACCAGTGGAACTTTTGTCGTCGATTCTGTATCAGAGATCAAAAGTCCGAACTTCCTAACTCACTTCGGCACTCTGTTAATATTGTTGATCAACGAACCACGGCCTCCCCGGGGTAAACTAAATTCTCTTTGCCGCAACATTTTATTTGGTGAAAAAAATACTGGCCTAAAATTTGCTTTGTTTATGTATCATCCGAAACGCTCACAAAGTCTTCAGAGACTTGTAAAGCAGTTAATGCAAAATATAAAATTCATAAACAAGATATTACTGAAAGGTGTGACAATATCGAAAGGTATATACTATATATATATATATATGTATATACTCGTCATTATGAACAACTTTTACTATGGGACCAACCATGAAATCGCAAAAATAGCTGATTTTATTTCGCGATTTCAGATTTGGTTCCATATTAAAAATTGTTTATAATCATAATCATAATCATAATCAATTTATTGATAACGTTTAGTTACAGGTCATCCAAAATGTCGTACAATAATACTACTATACTATTATTACCAAATAACAAAAAAAGACCAAGACAACAAATTATTAACAAATAAATAAAAAGTATGTCAAAATTATACAAAATAATACTAATAATCATACAAAACAACGCATAATTAATATACAATGTCAAGTTCAAAAAAAAAAATATTTAAATAATGTCATTTAAAAATAATTTTAAAATAAAAATAGTCAATTCCAAAATAGTTTATCAATGTTATAATTTCAATTTTATAAATTCATCATAGCTGTAGAACGTCTGCTCGATAAGCCAGCGCTTGAGCCGCGATTTAAAACTGCCCATAGTGGGCGCAGAAGTTATATGTGCCGGAAGTTTATTATAAACAGCTGGACCCATGACATGCGTCGACTTGGCCGACCTCTCCAGTGTGTGAGGCACTCCCGCGAGTCTGTCACTGTTTCGCGCGCTGTTGAGAGTCTTGTAAGAGACTTGGTTTGTTTGGTTTTAACAATGAGTCCATATTGAAAGGTGTGACACACCTTTCAATATAATCACACCTTTTCGTAACCACCTGTAAAAGTATTTATGAGTACTGTTTTACTGTTTTTATAAAATTAAGTGACTTGACGAGCCTTAGAGCTACACAGCCGGTACCGAGTTGCTCAATGTGACGAGCAGATTTTCTACCTGATAGATCCCATCCAGAATTTCTAAGTCTTTTGCTGTATCGTGCTCCTCGCCTCGATATAACAATCCTTATATTTACTAACCTAGCTAATTAAAAGTCTCTATTAAGCTACAAATTCGAAATACTTGGTACGAATTAAATAATTTATAATTATTTCCGACGCCATATTTTAAAATGAGTTGTTTATTTCTGAGGTCATTGAAACGTATACCATCTAAAAGCCCCAGAAAATTAGCACAGCCTTAAATAGGTGATTTTTTGATGATTTCGCTGAATTAGTAGTCAAAGTTACCTAAATTTCAATTAATTAATTTTTTGGGCCAATTTGACATGTAAATTTTATATTATTGTATTATATTATAATTTAGTATTATTCTTTAAATACTGCTGTCTCGTCATATGACTTGGTGTGGCTGTAAGTGTGGCAAGCATTTCATCATCATCAGTCCATCACAGTCCACTGTTATTATATTATAATTTAGTATTATTCTTTAAATACTGTTGGCTCGTCATATGCCTTGGCGTGGCTGTAAGTGTGGCAAGCATTTCATCATCATCAGTCCATCACAGTCCACTGTTGGACATAGGCCTCTTCCAAGCCACGCCGCTTAGACCGATCTTTGGATTTTATATTACAGTTAAAACTATTGCTAGCTATCAGTCCTACATATATTATCGTCACTCCAACGCGTTTCTGGGCGTACTATATACGCTAAGTTTGCTGATTCGTGGTCTCTACTCTAAAACACGTCTAATCGTCTACCCCAGCAAGCTAGATTAATTAATTTAACAATTTTAATTATAAAATAAAATCAATTTCATAATAAATTAAAATAATGAGTTTAATAATACATTTTTAAATTAACGTATCATTGAATATATTTTTATTTATTATTATTATTATCTTCTTTTTTATCATTTGATGTACCTCTCGCACGTGCCACTTATCCTGAGCCAATCAATGGGCATAATATATGGGCTGATGATATTGTTTTTTTTTTACATAGTTTCCTTTCAACCCGTAACAAAGCGTCTTTGAACGTTACTGCTTGGCGGTTGAATAGCTGGCAAAGGTGCAGCAGTACTTCCCCATGCGGATTCTGCAGGATCCTACTGCTGCAAAACAGTTAGGTTATATACGATTTTCATACAAAACTGTCGACTACTTTTTAGGCGTCCTACTACGATTTTTAACTGGGCATGACTTAACATAGGTCTAATTTGGCCTCTAAGTAACGCAAAGTCGATAATTTAAAATGTTCATGGCTCGGAAATACCATTTTTCAACCTAATAATCTATCTCTTGGAGCCTACCTACCTAGCGCACTCAAACGTTGGACCTTAATACATTAAAGTAACTTTAATTTTCTTTTTCAGGAACAATCAGATGTTTAGAGATGTTAAACCTGTCTCCGGCGAGTTATCGGAACGTTGAGGAAGAGCGAGTGGTGAATAGTAAGAAGGTGTACTCGCGGCGGCCGTGGTATGCCCCGCCTGTCGATCCTGACGAGATACTGAGGGAACAGGAAGCTTATACAGGTGAGAGACTACAACTAGAAGGTAACGTTGACGATGGAACGGATAGCCAAATTATTATTTTCTCGTTGACCTCACAGCAGAAGAAGATTACCAAAATTTGTCACACAAAAGCGCTAGACTATGTGACTTACTGTTTTCGTATGTCACTTTAAGTGTCTGTGGCAATTTTTATCATATTGAAGGTTGAAAGAAGGAACCAAGTTTAAAAAAAAAGGTTTTCGTATCTATTTTTTAAACAAAGCTTTCAACAATGAGATGATATCTAGCCACCCTTTTCAGCGTGCAATGCAGCTTAACTGTCAGACACTGAAATGTAGGTTACGGTCCTTTGTCTCGAGAACAAGCGTGCTTGTTTAGCCATTAGGATAAAATTCCATCCGTAACAACGCCTATCTACGCATAACAACATAATCCTTGGAAATTTTAGAGGTGCGTTAAAATTATAGGCGATTACGGCTCAAAATTTTGAATGCAGATTTAACGCGGTACAAACAATAAACATTTTAATAGACACTTAAAAGAAAAACTAAGAATAATTAATAATTAAGACAATATTATTTTTGTTCTACATTTAAAAACTTTTTACATCTACACTAGCATGCGACCGCGTCATAATATGGCAAACTTATGAAAAATCATAGCAAATATCTCGTTCTTACTACGTATAATTTTGATCGATAATCGAAAAGACTACGTCGGTAAATCAATAGATCTCAGTAGGTCCCGGGTTCGATCCCAGCCGGGAAAAATATGGGAATGGTAATTGAAATATCTATTCTGGGTCTGGGTAATAGTTGTTGTGTGTGTGTTCGGTTTTTAATTTAGGTTTAGCCTTCTTAGTTTAGCTAACTAACCGAGGGAAGCGAAGGTCTCCGAGTCTAATAGAGCAAATCAGCATGTTGTATGTGTTTTTATGGGTATATTTTTCCGACGATAACTATAGAACTGTTGATTCAATCTCCATGGAATTTGGTAAGCAAATAGTTCATTTTAATACAAGTTTTAAATTTAAATATGAGCCAAATGGGTCATACAGGGGTTGCATTATCTCAGACCTCGCAACCCCTTGAATCTCTTTGCCACGAATTTCTAGTTAAAAAAACATCTTAAAACAATGCCTTTGTTTTCCAAATAGACTACGACTCGGAATACGGCGGCCAAGAGCAGCAGCACCACAGGCCCGTGGAGTACTATGACCAGCGCCAGTACGAGGATCCAGTGAGCTCGCAGGACGTGGAAGCAGTCGGCCAGCTCGAGCCGACCCCCAACCCGAGGTTTGAGCAGAGCCCCACCACCAGCTCGGTCTCAGAGTTCTCCATAGCTAATGCTGTGAATTTGCGGGGTGAGGAAAGTTTATAAAATGTAAACCCTTTTTTTTGTAGGGTAAGGGAACGTGGTGATATATTTTTTCAAATTATAATTAGGTAAGAATGTATTACATTAAATTCTTGTAACCAGAAACATTGACAATTTCACAAAATTACCATACAATTAAGCAGATCTCTATATCAGCCTTTAAACATCCCACTGCTGGGATATCAGCATACCCTCGAAGAGTGATTAGGCCATATCCACCACGCTGGCCCAGTGCGTGTTGGTGGATTCACATACGCCATTGAATTTCTTCTCCGGAAGTATGCAGGTTTCCTCACGATGTTTTCCTTCACCGAAAAGCCAATGGTATACCCGTACGTAAGTTCCAAAGAAAGTTTTTTTCCGTAGCAGGTTGTGAAAAATGGTTATGACCGTAGACCAAACCAAAATAACGCATTGAGTACGAATCTATATACGTTTATCTAGTTATAGTTTGGTAGAACCAAAATCTATTTGTATGCCTATAACATTTGAGAAGTTCCCTCAATACCTCATAGATCCCATTATCAGAACTGGATTTTGATAAAAATGGGACCAATCTGGAAGTATCTCCATTCAAATATAATTCCAAATCGGTTTATAAATGACGGGGCTCTGAGGTCACAAACATAAAAAGAAACAGTGGAATTCAGATCCTCTTTTTTGTAGAATTAGACAACAACGCCTCATAAAGATTCTTTGAAATTTTATCCTACTAATAATACCTACTTCTAAAATAAACATCTGCGCTTCTTTGTTCACGTAGAAAATTGGCTTTTAAACAGAAGTAGGTACTTTTATTTTAAAGCCAATATTATGTCAGAGTTTAAACTTATGCAGAATGAAAACCTTGTTCAGGGCAGTATAAGTGCTACCTAAACCGTTATAGCTAATTTTAACAAAAAAAAAACGAATTCAACAAAGTACTATGAAAAAAATGCACTATTTAGATGTTCTTGGCGCGAAATACTTATCACTGTGGATTCCGGTAGCCATCTGCGGTCTTCTTCATCAGTTCCACTTCACCAATGCAACGTCTAACCGAAATTTAAAGTCTTTATTGGTAGTCCCACAAAAACTTAAAAATGTGGGTAGATACAGCTAGATATTTAATAACGATCAGAAACAAAATCGCATGGATACTTTTTTGTATAAATTTTTTCGCTGTCTGTACATTAGTCTATCTCTAAAAATGCCGATTGAGGAGTTTTTGGCGGGAACGTGAAGAGGTCATGTCGCGTCATTCAATTATTTTCCAAAACTTGTGTTATAACGAGTGCTAATGTATAAAAATTGTTTATTTTATTCAGTGTATCCAACGTGCACGAGTGTTCGTGAATAGTATAACGTTGTGAAACGTGACTCTTCGTGTTCTTTCCAAAACTCCATAGAAACCTCTAGTAAAGTCTTCACCACTTTACTGGGGCATGACTTGGACATGACCGTGACTTACTTTGCTTGACTTAGACTATGACTGAGACTTATTTTATTTATTATTGTGAAATATTTGACATTACTTGAAATATTACAATACTTGACACTGACTAAATACACAACGTGTGGAGCCAAAACATAAGAGAAAAAAAAAAGCCGATTGAAATGTTCCTACAATTCAAGGAGGGTTTTGTCAGACCGTTGGTAACTGCCCTGCCCCTACTGTCCCGAGCAAAGTTTCCAGTAACAGTCCACGCCTCCGTACTTATGGGTCCAATAAAGTGAATCTAAAGTTTCGTCCATCGAATTCCTAGTAAAATTGGTTGCCATTAAGACATTAGTTCCCTGTAATAGCGTAATAAACGTGTGCCCACACAGACGTTTTCAGGTGATTTCCATAAATTACAACGCCCGTTAAACTCCCATATGTAAGAGTTCGGCCTAACCAAGATTATGATTTGATATTACCTACAATTATTATCCACCCAGGTTTCTAATGTTTCCATTCATACCTAGTATCTACCTAATATTATACTGGAAACCTTCCTGTCTGCTTTTTACTCCTAAATTAAGGATCCACGCTTAGCCATTTAGCCAGTGTCAAGTTTAGTGACATTGTGCGAAAAGGACATAATGCGAAAGGGATATTTTGCGAAAGGGGCATTGTGTGAAAGGGACGTTTTACGTGCAGTAGACATTTTAGGAAAGGGACATTCTACCACAGAGCCTGTAATACCTATGTCAAGTGAAGTACATTTTCTGATATCCTTTTTTTTTATTTTTTTTTCTCTCTTGGCTCTGGAGTTAGGACGGAATTCTACCGAGTTTGGGTTGGGTTTCGTATTTAGGTACTATACAATTTCACGAAGAAGTTGAAAAGAGTAAAACAAGAAGAAAAAATAAACAGAAAAATTATAGTAAATTATAAAGATATATTTTGATTGATTGACTTTTTTTTCGTGTTGTGTATATTTTGTTCTGTAGTTTTTTTTTTTTGGAAAAGTAATAGGGATTTCATCCTTATTACGCTGAAAATCAGCTCTTCGGGAGCACGCAGCACAGCGCTGAGCGTACCCCTATTGCCAATTTAGTTTTTGCTTAGGCTGCCGTGTCAATTGTTATTATTTTTCGGTTTGTTTTTGGCAATAAATATCATCTTATTCTTAACCCAGCCTAACTCCAAGCAGCTTGAGTTGATTCTCGCACTTAGGACGACAATACACCAACTCTGAGTGGAGCGTCACTGGGTTGATATATGTTTTTTTCTAGGAAATTCGGTTTTGATGTATCTTGTTTACTTTAACTTCCCTTAGAAAAATTACACATTTCAACCCAGCTTCGCTCCCCACAGCTCTAGTGTATTCTTGCCTAATTACTCGCTTAAGTTATTTTATTGTTTTTTTGTTTGTTTTCCTGTTTTTTTTTTGATAACAACACGTTTTATTTCGTGTCCGACACTAACACTTAGCATGAAACATTGTTCCTAGTTGCTTCGACGTAAAATGAGATACAGTCACATTTAATGACGCTCATAAAAACATTTTTATGGCATCATCTTATACATCCTGACACCATTAATCTCCATCTTAATCTCGGGGATATGTAAAGGTCAACGTTTATATCAACTAATAAGTACCTTCGAGTAAGTGTAGCGTTACGTCAAGTCAGTCTCTACAGATCAGATAACAACGGCAATGTATAGATAGACATAAACACATTACTTTTCTCCCCAGACATAAAAGACATAGGATAAAACACAGAAGAGGAAAATTTTTTACCTCTAGATCTCTCTTCTGTGGGATAAAAGTATTATCATTAAAATAAAAACAATAAAGCCCGACTGCAAAATGTAGCATATGATACTCCGGACATAACGAGGAATCCAACGATTAAAACCACAGTCGTCAAAATCAGTCAAGCCGTTTAGGTTACCTTAGGAATACACAAACATACATACTTTCATACAACCCAAAAAGATTACCTTCCTTCTTGAGCAGTCGAGTAAAAAGGCATAAAATTAGTGTAATTGGCGTTCTTATCGCTAAAAGCGATGTCCTCGAGGCACAATCCAGTTCTCGAATGCATGATAGGTTGTCATTTTAAGCTGTGTAACGTGTTTCGAATAGTACTGTAGATCTTGTTTGCTTGATAGTGGAACAATTAAGACCTAAAACTTAACAAAGGGGTCGGATAATAATCTATTAGCCTTTTAACATCTCACTGCTGGGATATCAGCCTATCCTCGAAGAGTATACAATTACGGCAACTAAAATTAATTTTGTAGTTTCGTCAAAGATATCAAAGACTATATGGCCTTTGTGTCAGTGCTTTAAAATGTTCGAACCGAGGGAGACTAAAATGATTTTTAGAACGATTTTCAAACTATATATATATCTTTTTATGATTCTCGGTGACGATACGAGCAAGTTGCTCTCCTGATGTTCAGCGTCACGCTTGCCCATAACAGTTCAATGCCACCCAGAATTTTTTATTTATTATACATTCAGTGAGAGTTCAGCCAGCTATTTTTATATTATTCTTTCGTAGTTAATACCGAGTTAAGGTACTTTACTGCTCCCATTAATAGTAGTTTATCCTCGAGTAGGTATCTATCTATGAATATAGTTATGTATCTTTATTATTTCAACATCCTCCGAGCTCTTTGCTACCTAAGCCGAGATGTTTTTCTTCGATCGCCGCAGGAATCCTTGGAGACCCACTAGAAAGTTGTGTTGACGACAGGCAATTTTTAAATCCTTGGTGGAGGTTAATAAAGGCGATTGCACGATTTATAGTGCTTCTTTTCAATTCAGTTACGAACCTATTTTTTTATTTTTTTCTCCTCTTAAGAGGATTTGGCGTCGCACGTCTTATGCATTTGCCAGTGTCAAGTATACATATATATTTTCAAGTTTTGTTATATATTATCAAATAAGTCATAGTCAAAGGCGAGCAAAGCTAGTCACGGTCAAGTCCAAGTTATGCTCCAGTAAAGTGGTGAAAACTTTACTAGAGCCTTCTATGGAGTTTTGGAAACAACATGAAAATTCACGTTTCACGACATTATACCATTTACCAACACTCGTGGATGTTCACAAATACTTAACGGGTTAAAATTCACCGTTTTTACACATTAACACACGAAATTTGATTAAAAAGTGAGCCTGGTGCAATAGGCTTTTTACCGTAAATTTAAGTCTACTAATAGTTTGTTTTCAGTAATACTTTAGTATAGTTCATGGATTTAAATATAATTAAAATCAAACTATGTTTTTAAAAGACTTACAGAGGCGTTACTAGCCTGAAAAAGTTATTCACACAATATTGGCGCGCCTATACAAAATTTTAGACCGTGTCTAGTTTGTACGCATTTTGTTATTATGTTAAATAAAGAACTTTTATAATAAATAATAACACTCGAAATAACACATGTTTTGGAAAATAATATAATGACGCGACATAAATTCTTCACGTTCCCGCCAAAACTCCCCTTCGAACCTTTGGGCCTAGTTCAAGAATGAGTTTTTTTAATTTTATTGGCTTCAACATAAAATGAAAAATAATGCATTACCTCGATGATTGATCGACGACAAAGACGCATACCTAGACGTAAAAAATATTAGTATTGTTTTTTTAGTGAAGATGACTATTGATTTTTTCTTTTTTCCAAAAAGGTTTACATTCAATTTATCTTTCGATTTGATAAAAACGCAGAAAAAGTTAATAATAAAAATTATTTGGCAAAATACTTTTGGAAAAAATATATTAGGTAAATACTATTAAAGAAAGTCTCTATTAGTAAGAAATTTCATAATGTACAGGTACTATCATTAACTTTTACTTCTTCTCTTCTTTGGAAGCCAATTTGTCGTCTATGACAATATAAAATTTTTAAACGATATTAACTATACTAAAAAATATTATATATAAACCATATTATAATCTAAAATTAAATAGACAGACTAAAACTACAAAAAAAAAACTTAAATTAAATCTAAGACTAGCATTAACTGTTATACAATTTACATTTTTATATTTTTTTTTTCTATCGAGAAAATTAGGGAAAATGATTAACAGCTTTTTTGTGATGAACTCTCTGAACCTGGAACCAAGGTAAGCTCTTAATAGCTGTCATGTTGACGAATTTTCATGGCAGGAAAAAACTTTTTCAAACATAGATATTTTTCTGAGGTCAGGTATTTACTCACTTCCCTGAGGTAAAAACCTTGGGGCAACCAAACGTAATATGAAAATGTAGGTATTTCGCTTTCCCTTGACATTTAAAGGATTATTTCCACAAATATACTGAAAGTATCCTTCTTCCTTTTTCCTTGGGAAAACTTAAAACAGAAAAGTTTATTCTTAGATAGAGCTTAAAAAAAAAAGAAACCGTACAAAATTTACTACGAGAACGTTTCTACAGGATTTCGAGAATTTCGTTACAATTTCGTCACTTGAAATAATAATCCAGGTTTGTCCTAAAACTGTGACCAGAACTACGAGAGGGCAGTCAGCAGCATTGTCTTAGTAAACGGTGAATGTTCTGCGATCCCCAAGCTTGCCAAGCGTGGGGATCGATTGATCATGGCAATCCACCCCTTTTCTAAGCGGTGGATGTTTTCTGGCTGATGATTATGAAAAAAAAAACCCGATATTATACACTGATATTCTTTTACAGTAAATAATTTGAAATTTGTATAATTTCATTTTAAACTTAGTCGTAATTACCACTACGTTTTGTAAAACTGACGATTCTTAGCATATGTCGCAATTGTTTACGGAAAAAATTAATTTAAACTTGAATTTTACGGCAAAATTCAATTCGCTTAGCCCACACACACCTGTAACTTGCATAATGGCACAGTAACTGTTTTCGCACACTAGAAGAAACTTTTATGGACATAATAAAGCTACTTCCCTAATTTGATGGATATGTATTTCCGGTCCAATACATCGTACCGAAATAAAGATTTATCTTAAAACCAGAGTACGAAAGTAATGCTAAATATACCACCAAAGTCTCATTTCCTAATATCTCTGGGCCTTTTTCTGTAGTGGTGATTCAACTATTTATTTGCAGAGGCAGTTCTAGTTGCATTGGGTGGCGCAAGTGCAGCGTTGGTGCTTCTCATCGTGATGGCCGGTGTTTTCTGCGCGCGTCGACGCAAGAACAGCCCCTCCCCAGTCCCCTCGCCGCCGATCCTGGTCTACCCACCTCATGATATCACGTCTTCATGCTATATGTAAGTAAAGTTCTTGACAAAGGTTCAACGTTCAAGCGTTCCAAGCAAAATGTATCCATTCATAACTCTGCTGTTACTACCGCTCCGCTATCACTTTCGCTCTGCAGCTTGTTGTCAGTCGGGCGCAAATGCCTAGTAAAAAAATGAAAATAAGCATGTATTAAACGTGTACTAGAAATAATGGCGGCTATCCACTGTTTTGATCTATCGATCTCTTGAGTCTATCGCACTAACTCTATCGGTATTCTGTTCTAGTGCACGTTTCATACAATCGCCTTTTTTCATTATTTTTTTATGGAACTCCCTCTCTTAAACGTAGTGATGATATTCTCTTTGCACGTTTTGTTTTAGTTGCGATTTAAAGATTAGGTATAAGCAGATAGCTCAGACCTGGACTTCAACGTATTGCATCTTCTTTGTCGCGTTTTGATGTCGCAAGCGTTTTTTTGCGCAAAGGTGGCAAGCCTTGATAATTTGTTAACGATTGCCTTTAAGGCCTTTAGGTCATTTCAATTGTAATAGGTTCTGCTCTTTCGCGTTGCAGCTTGTGTTTTTAAGAGCAATCTAAAAATTAGGTGTATGCAGATAATTCAGACCTGGACCTCAACGTATTGCATCTTCTTTATCGCGTTCAGATGTCGCAAGATTTATTTTGCGCAAAGGTGAAAGCCTTGATAATTTGTATACAATTGCCGTTTTCAGAATTCTCTTGACGGCCCGTAAGTCATTTCGATTGTAATATATTCGGCTCATAATCAAAAATGCTGTCCAAAGGACTCGTTCAACGCCTGTCCGTTTTCAAACCATTATCTTGATCAATCTCTAAAAGTACTGCAAAATAAAAAAGTGATAAATTCAGTTTTATTTCATGAATAAACTGGAAGTTGAATGACATAACTAATTACAAAGAAATATAAACGATGGTAAAATTTCACCGAGGAACATCCAATAATTTAGATCTTATAAAAGTCGAGAGGACTTATTTGTTTTGGTTTCGGTAACTAATTTATCGTACTTAATTAAGAAGAATTTCTTGTTGAAAGCGGAAAATGTTCATCCAATTTTTCACTTATAGCGTAGGTTAAGTATTCAATTGGATACACTAATGGGATTATATTATACGAGTAAATACATATAAGTATTGTAATTTATAATGTTCATATTATAATATAATAAGCTGTAATCCGTGGTATTACCCAAAAAAATAAATTAGTTTTTATTAAAACATATTCTGGCTAAAGATATCTTCTTCTATAATGTAGTGAAAGTTAGGAAGACAAAGAAACAGACTAAAGCAAAAACAATTTAAAAATCTAATTATCCCATTTTATATTTAACTTAAACTTAACAAAGATTTGAAAGAATCCCGAATCCAAAGACAATTAATTAACAACTTTCCCTACCTTTTGATTAATACAAGCTATCTTTGAAGCACACAAGGTTTTAAATATAAAATAGCAGACTTATTAAACTCAACACAATTACAAAAGAAACAATTTGACCACAATTATAAAGTTCTAAAAACAGCTCAAAAAAAAGATTTAACAAACCTCTAGAATGACCGCCTTTGAAGTTGACACGTTAATAATTCCAATGATGACACAGTATAACTACAACGGCTTAATTAAGTTAATGCTAAATTCGTATCTGTGATAAGCGTAGGTATTTTACTTGTTTTTGAGGGATAAAAGAGAAAAAGATTTGAGTATGCGATTGCTTAATTGTTATTACAGTATTATATTAACACTTACTAAAAACAGCAAATGTTTTAATGAAATTAAAAAATAAAAGACAAGTTCTTCAAATAATTTTACCAATCATAATAATGTAGAATAATTATAACCGTCAAACAGTGTCGTGTATCTTGGCTACCATGCTCACAAAAGCTGGATGCTGTTATCCATCAAAGATCGATGGCATTATACATCAGCGTTTTACTGAACAATGTCTCCGACTTTTGTCGGAGGAGTAAAAGCCGAAAAAAAAACCTATTCGATTAGGAACGCCGCGCTGCTATAAACAGGGGTAGAAAATGACTTGACCGTACGTAGCTGCAATTCAGCGAAAATGTAAGAGTCATCTCGTCCTCAATCATACTGTTTGAAAAACACCAAAGCGACGTACTGCTTAGGCGATAATGACGCAAACGCAAACAGTGGCGTGGCGCGAAAACAACAGTCGATACCTTTTGAAGTGTCCTACGTGACCAACGCAAGCGAGCCTCGGGTGCGGTGCGGTGCGAAACGAAGCGTACACGAAAATGAAAAATGTAACGTTGATATTTATGTAATATGTACATAGCTACTTGTGCGTATGATAAACGACACTGTTCGTTTAACTGTTCCACTAAACGGCGGCGGCGACGGCGTGATGCACGTAAGAACCGCTGCGCCGTATCGCATGGAATACGCGTGACACTGACACTGACGCTTCGCAATCGCGTTCGCTTTGAATCACGACTGATGACGACGAATGACTGATGACGTTTTGCATAGTGAACCTGGATTAGTGAGGCATTGTGTAACACTGTACCGGCCCGAACTGTCGGCCGGATGCCTGTGTTGCTCTGTGCAGCGTGGCTACAGACGAAAGATTTTCAATGAGGCGTTTTCCAAAAAAAAAGCCTGGTAATAAAAGTACCCAATAGATGGCGTTAGATGTACCTTGAGGTTTTTCTGTCACTGTCAAGACATGAAGGACAAAAAAATGTACGTGTGCCTTTTTTTTCTCGTGTTTTTTGGCTCCACATGTATATTTAGACAATTTCAAGTAAAGTAACTATGCATTTGACTTCATTTGAAATATTACAATAGTTGAAACTGGCTAAATCTAAATACACAACGTGTGGAGCCAAAATTTACGATTTAAAAAATAAACATAAAATATTTCGACAGAAATGACAATGACAGGTAAAACGATAGGTCTATTACGCCATCTAGTATGTATTTTAGAACAATTTTTTTTTTTTTGGAAAACGCCTCATTATCCGAAATATTGTTATTGATATTTCGGCTTCTTTCGACTTTGCGATCGAGCCTAATTTTAAAAGATATTAGTAAAATATAATGTGGATGACGTAAATAAATTACCTCTTTTTTAACTCCACACGGTGTATTTAGCCAGTATCATGAGTCACTCTTTTTTTTTTTTAAATTAGCGCTGAGTCGTGATTCGGCAATAAGTTTGCTTATTCTTATAAAATAATGTCATTGCTCACCATTTCTTTAGAACACCTAGTTTGAATAAACATGATTAATTATAGGTACACACATACATGTATACGAAATTATAATTTCCAAGTGATAATGACAAATTTTAGCACAACGGAATGATTAATGAAGGAGCCGAGTAAACAAAGTAGCACCTCGGTTATTCCTTTATTATTTAACCTTTAATAACACGTTAGCCTATTGTAACAAAATGTTTCACTTCACTTGAGATAATTACAAAACTAGACAGTGGCTAAATACATTTCGTCTGGAGCCAAAGGTTAACTATGTATGTATAACTATTATGTATGTAGATGACTTTGTCACGAAAATATCATTAGGTACTCAAATTACCGTTGATTATGTTACACGAATCACTAACAATCTTGCTATATGTCTAAACTTAAGAACTCCAAAATTTTAACATGCCTTTGAAGGCGCCGCAGAAACGAATCGACCTACAAGAAAAAAATCTTTAATGTCAAATGGATGTTAGGTTCTTCCAAATAAGTTTGAGTTTGTTAATAAGTTTGGTTCTTTGAGTTTGACTAACATGCATAAAAAAATAAAATAGTATAAAGTTATAAGAGAACATCATGAACTTTTGTTAGCCAAGTAGTTCATTTGAAAGCAGCAAAATTGGTCAAGATAATGGCCCAAGATTTTAGTTCGGCGCGAACTACTGATTTATTCTAGTATTGTAATTTATTAGCTAGCTATGTCCGAACAACAAACAATTTGTCGAGCTTGGCTTAGCTTAGCTAGCGACACTTTGGTAACTAAATCACTTTTTTATTTATTTATTTTTTCATTGTTTAATAATAACACAAAAAATTAAAAATACACATACCTACTACTGGAGTACCGCAAAACTGCAGTAAGTTTTTCTCAGTATCCACATTCACAACGCGCTGACATAATCCTAACTTCTTAACTAATATTATATATTCGAAAGTAACTCCGTCTCTCTGTCTGTTTCTTTGTCTGAGTGTTTGTCGCGTTATCACGGCTAAATGGCTGAACAGATTGAACTGAATTTATGCATAGATATAGCTTAAAGGTCGGAGACGGGCTTAGGCTACTTTTTTTTTGTTAGTCCACGCGAAAGAAGTTGCGGGTAACAGTTAGTTATAAATAAACTAAATAACTAGCACTGTCCAAACTAGGCTTTAATCTAGTTAACAACTACTAAATAAATTTTTAGACGGTAAATTTGAAATTTGAAATAATACATTTTGAAATCTCTCAAAGGCATTTTGCAGGCCTGTAATAACTTCTGAAACAAGATGAACTGTATCTTTGTTGAGTAGATTCTCATAGCTGAAGTTTTAACGAGTTATCCGAATTTTAATCCTGCGCATGAATGAGCCTGTAAATACAACACCACGGCACCGCAGCTTTTCAGTAAAAATGTACTACGGTATTTTATACTATTATTTTGGTTAATGGGATAAACGTTACATTTAAGTAACTTCCTAGAATTCGACAACATTTTCCTAAAACAAAGTTCCGTTTGATTTGACAAAAGATTGTCCTAAATTAAATTCCTCCTAGCCTTTGCAAAGTACACAAAATCTAATATTCAAGATAAACAAGACTAATAAGACCTTTTGTAATATGAAAGTAAAGCTAACCACAGCTCACCTAAAACATTATGAAGGTCACGTCATTTTTTACCTACGTAAAAGGTGTAGATGATTAACCAAGGACTTAATTGACCGAGCGAAGCGAATGTCTCAGAGTTCACTGGAACAAATCGGCTCTTGTATGTATGTTTTTGTGTATATTTGTCCGATGATAACTTGCGAACCGTTGATCCGATCTTCATGAAATTTTGTAGGCAAGTAGTTCATTTCAATAAAAAAAATAAGTTCGAATATGAGCTGAATCGGCTCAGTGGTTGTGAAAATATAGGGATCGCGAGGTCTCAGTTCGCCGCGAACTACTAGTTTAAGTACAGTTTAAAAAAAAATTGGTCACATAGTTTTAATTAGGTTACAAAATTATAATATTTTGGCGTTTATTTTATTTTTTGGCATAAGTACCTATTGAGGGTTAGTGTAGAAATGCTACCAGATTTTTATTCTATATAATTGAGTGACGAGACAAACTGTTTGCTCGTCTAAATACCTACAGACGCACCACGAGTGCGAGAAGGTGAAAGTGATCGCTCTGTTGTTTTGGCATAGGGCTACCGGGCTACATTCACTGGAGTATCAAACCGTCTAACATACCAAACAGACCAGCCCCCTTATCATAGATGTTCCTGATAGTGATAGTGCGCGAGCGCGACCGCGCATAGTCCGAGTATGTTGGAATGAGCGGGATGGAATGCTATCACAGTCAGAATCACCAACATTCATAATAAGGGCACAGTTACTCAAATCATCCACTCCCTAAGTATTTTGTGTCTCAAAATGACTAGGGGTCCACTATAACGACTGTCCAAAAATAACAAAGTACCATATTGACCAGCTTCCTAAGTCATGGCGACTTCGTTCGGTTAAATGTAAAGCGACCTCTACTACATGTTTCAAGGATAAACGCTTCGTGCTTGCAGTGAAGGTAGGCCTAGTTTAGTTCTTTTTTTACCCGACTGTCCAATCAGGAGGGTAATGTTTTTGGGTTGTATGTAAGTACAAAAGTATGTAAGTATGTTTGTATGTTCCTATACCTATTTTGACTAGTGAGGTGTCGTTGGATTCCTGTTTAGGTCCGGAGTGACATATTCTACATTTTGCAGTCGGGTATTTTATTTTTATTTTAATCATTTTAGTATGTTTCTTACTTTAAATGCCAGACACGTTCCAATCTTCAACCATACTTGTTACAAAAACAATGTAATACTTGATCTGAATATAAAATTATGCACAAGAATATTAAAACTAACCTACAACTATTTCGCAGGACCAAGGAAGTAAATTTCTCTCTACCGACACTACGGTCGTCCTCCCTGGGAGAACTACGTGACGTAGTCAGCGTAAGCAGTCTGGGAAGTGACGTGCTGTGCCCACCGGTACCCACGCAGTTCCGTTCTAACTCATTCAGTAAGTACATTAGATTAAATACTGTATACTTGAATGCCGTTTCTAAATTCCCACTCAGTGATTGTGAATCTTCAAGAATTTTGAAAATGTGTGAAAGGGCTTTATTTTTGAAACTCTTCGATATGAAATTATTTTCGCGTTCGAAAACAATAACCGGTTAAATCTAATGCGAGATTATAATATATATTATTGTACATATTGATTGTTTATATTGATTTTGCGTATTTTTGAATGATTCGAATTCTGGGTTAGCAATTTTTTACAAAGCATTTAAATTTTTCCATTTTACGCAGCAACCGGTGAACCGGTAAATTCGCGACGTCGAAGGGAACGTCAATTAAAAATAAAACACAAATATCTGTACTGTGTAATGTCTTTTAAACAATATTTAGTCGGATGTACTCCTCCAAGTTCGCCGCGTTGTCTATTTATCACTGTTTAATTAATTGAGACAATTTCACAAAATTATTTTGTTCTAGGTTATATACAAATAAAAATTGCAATCATTTATCTTGCATTTTTTTTTTACACGCTTATAAATATGTCAGATTTTCTATTGATAGAAGGCAAAATCGAATGGTTAAAATACTCGTTGCTTTTTGTTTGATAGCTATTTCAAAAGAGCGACTTTTTAGTATTTCGTTTGATAGTCGGTCATTTCGCATGAAAATTATCCAGCGTGCGTTTCAGAAATAGAGCCCCAGAGCCTATCTCTTTCACAAATTTTCATTTCAGATGTTTTGTACATTCAAACATTTTGATTGTTGAATGTTATTTTGTTTTCGGAAAACTTTCTCCATCAACACACTCAAGCTTATTCGTAGTTTGCAGTGGTAGGGACTTTTTTGCAGAGCTCCCCTGGGGAAGTATCACACTTTTGCCAGTTTTGTCGCACAACAAAAATAAAAGTTAAAGCAATGCACTTCGCACGTGCTCGTAGAATCTCGTCCAAGCAGCCATAGCACTTTGTCACACGAAATACTCACTAATATTTCTTGTGGCTTTATGTCTCGTACGGGCTATTTCAAAAACTTTGAAGCCAAAGAGACAAACATTTCACTGAGTTGGAAAAAAACATTCAATTATCTTTGAAATGATATGGTTTAGAGCAATTTATATTTTGACGGAGAAAAAAAAAACTACAATTTTTTGAGTTTTATTCTTTTTCTTCGCCAAAATAAAAAATAATGGCACGCATGAAAATAACTATGAGACATTAGCAATCACACTAATATTATAAATGAGAAAGTTTGTGTGTAAGTGTGTAAATATGTAATTGTGTTTGTTCCCGTTCAAATCTGTAACGGCTGAACGGATTTGAATGAAATTTGGTATGGAGGTAGTTTATACCCTGGATTGACACATAGGTTATTTTTTATACCGGAAACATAATCGATTTCAGTAGAATAGCGGCTGAAACCGCGGGGCGCAGCGAGTGGTAAATAAAAGCGAAAAAGAGATAAACTATGTTGTCTTTTAAATATCCAATCAGTGATTTTTTATCTTTAAAAGTTTTGTAAGTATGAGCAAGTTGCTTGTCTGATGGTATGCATCACGACTGCCCAATAAAATAAATATCTTAACCCCCCATAACTTATTAATAAACGCGGACGGATTAAACCTTGGATCAGTTACTCAGTCTTCTGTCTTTTTCAATCGAGTTCTAATTTCGGAAAGGGCGAAAAGAACTAAACACGATTACGTAATAGGTAGGTACCAAAAAATCAGCATCATTATCATTTACTGTCATAGGAACCATGCATTACCTATCTGTTATATGCTTTGTAAAATGTCAACTCGATCGAAACCGTTGAAAGTGGTCAAAAATCAGTTACAAGTTTTGATTTGGAAGAACAACATATCATTTAGGTATCTATACATTATGTACAGTGTACATTATGTAGGTAACTGAAATAAAATCTTGTAAAACAGAACATCGCAAGATCTCAGTTCTGGGCGAACTACTAGTTATTAAGAGGGGTTAGTGTTTATTATTGAACAGATCGTTTGGCCTTTCTGAAACAGATTGTCACCTTTCTCAGCAAGTAGTTGCTAGAACGTGACCCGCATGGCATCGACAGAGGGCAGCGGCCTACAATGGGTAGCATTTCTTAGTGAAGCCACAGAATAGATAGCAGCCACTAAAAGCCCACTACGTTCAACGTCACAAAATGTGTGACGTCATTACATAAACCTTAGTAGGCGTTATTGGATGTAGATTATACTGAGTGTGTGATGAGACAACTTACATATTGTAGGATATCATTATAATCAGGTATTTATTTACATGGTTTTGACATTTTTTCATGGAACGGCTGATATTTTTTTCGCGATTTCAGGGTTGGTCCCGTATTAGAAGTTGTTAATGATGAGTACTATGAGCCCTTTTCGGGCTCCTTTTCTTAGCATATTCCTTATAACCCTGTATAAAAAAAACTATAATAAATCCCGAAGTAGACGTTATTGGGTGTAGATCATACTGGGAGTTTGGTTAGAAGACGGACATTTGTGACCACATGAAGGATATCATTATACTCAGGTATTTATTTTCATGAATCAATTCAGTAGTAGTTCTAAAGTTATTAATGGAAACTGATTGAAATTATTATATTATATATAAATTATTATATATATTGATTAATGGAAACGATGATTGGCCGGGTCCTAAAGCCCGCCAATCATAGGCGATCTTACAGAGTAGGTAATTACTCGTTTAAACGAATTAGTATCGGTTTATTTTAGGTATGACGTATATCTTTTCAGAGGCTCTTGATCCTTCAGAAGGGTTGGTCGGCTCGTTCCGTTGTCATTTAGCTTTGACGCGTGTGTCGCGACCATTTGTTGAGGACTCTAGTAATCGCGTTTCTGTGTTCAGGTTTCTACGAGTGGGATATCAGGAGACGTGACCTTTCAATGCAACGTGACTTATGACAGGTTGTGGAAACCGGGAAAGGCTTTACCAGAGACACGTTTTCTAGAAATAATCTAAAGTTTTCGTTATAGAGCTAAATCTACTGAAAAGGACTGTGGGCTTATCCCGTAAATCTGAAAGCGATAGCGAGAGTTGCGCGAGCGGTACAGCGCATAGTGCGATTAAGTTGGTACGAGAGAGATAGCATGCTCTCTGAATCACGAATGTTTCAAAGTTAGAGGATAAGCCCGCGGATCAATGAAGGAAAATAAGAGGAAAATATATTTATTTCTCTTGCTCTCTCGTTAGAGGGTGGGAGACGTATACGATAACAAGAATGATTTCGTAATGCGGTATCTTAAGGTGTAACCTGTGCTATCATCCTAACAATATTCGGTGCAAAACTCGGTACACCGAACAACCTCGCGAGCTGTTTCCACATCAGAGCACACAAGAAACGTCTCGTTTACATTTGAGAAACTGTGTTCAACCGCATCCGCTGTGTTTCATTACATTTCATACTTTACTTCAAAGCAAGCTCTAGCCGCGTCCATAGTTGTCTCATTCGCGCGTTATTATTTGTGAATATATCAAAATAAAAATGAAGTGCAGTTCATTGTTAAGCGCGTCACTTGAGAATGGCTGGACCCAATGGCCTATTTTCACCGAACTTCCAAAAAAAGGAGGAGGTTCTCAAGTCAACTGATTTTTTAAATATATTTTATTTTTCTTTTAAAATGTTCGTAATAGTCCGGATCAGGTTTTTCTGGAAAACTGAGCTGAACGAAAGCTGAGCTGCATTGCGTAGGCCAGAAGTCGCGGGTATCAGCTAGTTAAAGCTTTAAATCACTATGTGTGTTTCAAAAAGTATGTATTATGACTGTTGATGATAAGATTATATAATGATTTCTTCAAAAATTATTTGTTCATTAGAAGGATATGTCAAAAAAAAGTTTTTGGTCCCTACCATCATATTTAAAGGTATGAAAACAATAATTTATTTAGTACTTGTTTTTACCTGCGAATATGTTCGCGTGGACATAAAAAAAAAGTATCGTATGTCCGTCGTTGTGATATACAGTAAATTAAATTCAAATTCAATCATGATCCGTTCAGCCGTTTAGCCGTGATAACGCGAGAAACATCCAGACAGAAAGACAAAGTTACTTCCTATACTCAACTAGATCTCAACTATCTCAACTAGATTTCTAAAATGTATTAGAAGTGAAGTTGTTCCTATCCTAACCCATCTTGCCAATATTTGCTTTCAAAAGGGAGTTTTTCCAGCCCCTCTAAAACAGTCAATTATAATACCGGTCCACAAGGGTGGGGACGGAAACGATATAAATAATTATCGACCTATATCTGTACTGCCAGCTATATCAAAAATTCTGGAAAAGTTACTTAATTCTCGATTACTTAGCTATTTAAATTCATTTAATATTTTATCTCCAATGCAATTCGGTTTTAGAAAAGGTAAATCTACGGAAGACGCTGTAACTGCTTTAACATCACTTGTAGTAGATCAACTTGATAAGGGAAATAAATGTCTAGCAGTTTTCCTGGACCTTAAAAAAGCGTTCGATACCGTTTCCGTCCCGATTCTTGTGGAGAAGCTGGAAGGTATTGGAATAAGGCAAAACGCCCTAAAAATTTTCTTAGATTATTTGTCTAACAGGAAGCAGAGGGTTAGGGTGGGTCTAACAATTAGTGATGACATGGATGTAGCATACGGTGTTCCTCAAGGAAGTGTGTTGGGCCCTACTCTATTTTTAATATATATCAATGATTTATGTAATTTGTCATTTAGAGATGCCAATGTTTTCTCTTATGCTGATGATACTGCTATTGTATTTTCGGGAAAATCTTGGCACTCCGTGAAAACAAGTGCAGAAACAGGAATATCGCAAGTGGCTGATTGGTTAAAATCAAACCTTTTAACACTAAACACTTCTAAGACCAACTACATATGTTTTAGTATCGACAAACGTACTCAGCCACCTTCGGAATTTAATATAAGAGTTCATGATTGTGATGATATTAACCAGAAAAACTGTAGATGCCCTAGCATTCACACGGTATCACATACTAAGTACCTAGGAATTGTTATAGATTATAGACTATCTTGGTACGCTCATTTAGAGCAAGTATCCAGCAGAGTACGGAAATTAATTTGGATATTCAGGTCACTTAGACATGTTGTTCCTAAAAAAAGTGCTCAGTCTCCTCGTAATTTATTGAATGATATTTATGTGGCTTTAGCACAATCTATCTTGATATACTGTATTTCAATCTGGGGAGGAGCATCTAAGACAAAATTTATTGCGGTTGAACGGGCCCAGCGTGCTTTAATAAAGGTAATGTATTTCAAGAATATCCGGTACCCCACCGAAAGTGTTTATGCGATTAGTGACTTACTGTCGGTAAGAAAGTTGTATCTTGTTCACTTAATTTTTAAAAAACATAAAACCCTACCTTTTGGTGCTAGCATCCAGGCAAAAAGAAGAAAAGTTTCCGCTGTGCAAATACCAAAATGTAAAACGGAATTTGCTTGCAAGCAATATAATGCACGTTCGGCTAATGTATACAATAGAGCTAACAAAGATTTGGATGTATATTCAAAACAATACTATGAATGTAAAAAATGTATTATCAGGTGGATAACACATTTTAATTACAATGAAACAGAAAGGTTATTACTTCAGGCTCAATAACGTACATACACGCACACATCTTCACCCACACATGCACACACACACAAACACTGGTCATCATCACTGCGAACCCTGACTCTTACGAGTACTTGAGTATCGCAGTGATGATACCCACACACATACACACACACACACCCTCACTCCTATTATGTAAAGATGTGCTACATTAAGAAAGAGTAGGGACTCTTAACACAGGCATTTGTATGCTTAAAAAGTGTCCCTGGTTGCTTAAATCTGTTTTTGTAATGTGTGTTTACTGAATAAACTTATTATTATTATTATTATTATTATACTTCACTAGATGGCGTTGATCCATTTTGTGCATTTTGTATGGAGTGAGGTCTGAATCGCGCATGCGAATTTTTTTCCTCGAGACGAACGTATTCATTCTCATACCTCGAAGCTTTTTTGGTCCTGGTACGACTGCGGCTATATTCCTCTGAATTATAATATCATAGTTAGGATTAGGATTAGATATCTCTGGTAATTATAATAGATACATTACAACATACCGTTTTTAGAAGTTCATACTCTGTTTGTAGAAAGACTTGCAAATGTGCAAGTGACATAGTATGTAGCTATGTAGCACGACTATATTATATACCTACCCCTTAACAGACTGAACATTTTCCACGAGAGTAAATTTAAACGCTAGGCTTGCTTTTAGCCAAGATTTTTGTATTTATACCGACTACGCGAAGCAAAAAAGAGGGTTATGATTCTGACTGCGGTATGATTGCGCTGTGTCTTGACTATAACTTTGCGATAATTTTTTCCCATTTTGAAATAAAAAGAGATAATTTTAGTCCTGTCACATTAACCTGTCAGACTTGTGGTACTAGTTTTTTTAAATATTTTTTTAAATTATTTATAGGCTTGCGTTTGACTGCCATCACGTCTGATTTCAAACGAGGATGCAGTCACGTCATTCCTTATAAGATAGTTCTGTATGTATTTTTATTATTTTGGTGTGCATAATAAAGTTTTTCTATCTATCTATCTTTCTATTAGTTTAGTTTAGTAAGTGGTACAACAGAATTGACACCAAAATAGTATAAAAATAGTAGATGCTTTTTGCGTTATATGTCACGTACAAAGCGTAAGATTTTTCATAGCAATGCGAAACCATACATTTACGACGATTTTATTACTCGCCCAGTTTATGAATGATTTGAAAAAAAGGAAATAAAGGTTTTCGCGGCTTCCTTAAGAGGGCCATTTCAGAAGAAAAATGTATAAAGGAAAATAACATTTCAGAGTTCATAAAAACAGTCCGAGGGAAAACGTTTCTACTCCTTTTCTTCCTAGTTAATGACTGTCTTTAATGGAAGTGCCATTACAGAAGTTTTGTAATAGTCAGATTAATTATAATAAGTGGCATCTTATATTGTAGACTTTTGTGGATTACCTTTAACGAGTCGGTCTGGAGAAGTACCGCACTTTGGCAGTTATTTAACTGCCAACACAGATCACACCCTAGATTCTGCATTCAGGACGCTCGAAGCGCACCACGCATCAGTCTAAATACACTTATAAAAAAATACTCTGATTGGTTGATTGTTAAGCGCGAGCAGGCGTAACCTTAAAATATGAACCAATAAGAACGCTCGGCCGCGATCCCCGCGATCCGCACCTTCCTCGATCTTTGGTGACTTTTTGTAGGAACAACGAATCTCGTAATGCGGTATCTAGTGTGATCTGTGACTGCCAATCAATGTGAGAATATTACTGTGTTGCGGAATGAAGAGAAATGTTTCCTTTGACGTTTCACATCTTTTACTCTAGACTGAAGAGCGCGGTGCATTACTGTGTATAATTTTAGTGGCACTGAACTGTTATGGGCAGTTGTGAGCTTACCATTAGGCGAGAGACTGGCTCGTCTCATCACTGAGTAACATAAAAATACTAGTTTTTATAATGAGATAGCAATGATGCCCTGAAATAAAAAATAGTCAGTCCTAGCTCTTAAAGTTTGAACAATATTTATTTAAACTTTGTAGAAAAAATCTCTTTATGTAAACGTTGGATAAATTGGTGTTTTTTTTTTTATCAAGTAGTGATTCGAATTAAATTATCTGTTTCAAGAGAAACGTTTGCAATGAATTTTGCTACAGAAATCTTTTTACCTCGTCGAAAGTATTTTAAGAACTCTCAGTGTACAGAAAATGACATAACATAGAAATCTCCGGAGATTTGTATTCTAGAAACTATGCGAAAAAGCACTCATGCATATTGACAATTCTCAAGAAAAAACCTGAAACTTTCTTCTAGTTTTTTTTTCTTTCTCTTTCCTCCTAAGAGGATTTTGGCGTCGCACGTCTTATGCATTTGCCAGTGTCAAGTATACATATATTATATTCTCAAGTTTTGTTAGATATTATCGATCAAGTCCAAGTCATGCCCTAGTAAAGTGGTGAAAACTTTACTAGAGCCTTCTATGAAGTTTTGGAAACAACACGAAAATTCACGTTTTAAGATATTATACCATTCACCAACACTCGTGCATGTTCACGAACACTTACGGGTACACCGTTCACCGTTTTTACACATTAACACTCGAAATAACACAAGTTTTGGAAAATAATAAAATGACGCGACATGAATTCTTCACGTACCCGCCAAAACCCTCTTTCTTCTGTTGTTTGTTGACTTCACACACTGTGTATTTAGCCAATGTCAAGTTTTGTAATATTTCAAGTGAAGTAAAAGTATTTCACAATTAAAACTCAGTCATGGTCTAAGTCAAGTGTAGTAAATCACGGTTAAGTCCAAGTCATACCCCAGTATAGTGGTGGAGACTACTAAGGATTTCTATGGTGTTTAGGAAACAACACGAAAAGTCACGTTTCACGACATTATACTATTCACCAACACTCATGCATATTCACGAACACCTAATAAACATAAATCAATCATTTTTACACATTAACACTCGAAATAACACAAGCATGGATTTAGTATCACAGTTCGTCCAAAAACACAAGTTTTGGAAAATAATATAATGACGCAACATGACTTCTTCACGTTCCCGCCAAAACTGACCCTCTTTCTTCTAGTTCTGTGACGCAGATAATTTAAATAAATCTTAAAAATAAGGTTAGAATTTGAGTTTTTACATCTAAAATAGGTCGTATTACAGGGCACTTGATATCTCCAACGAAGAGAACAGAACTGTGCCGCGGAGGCTTTTAAACTGTATTTCTAAATTTTTGGACTCATGGGAATTGTTGTGGGCAAGCATAATGCTAACCACGGGAGCAACTTGCTTATATCGTCACTCGCCACTTTTCTCAGGTGCCAAAGTAACCAAAATATGTGTTTTTTTTATCTTCATTCAATTCGGGATCCTTAGCGCAAGCCCGAATCACACTTGACCGATTCAGAATATATATTGTTATTATATAATAGAGTTTGCACTATAATCACACCAAGTTTCACGCTTGTAATGTGTTAACGTTATTACGATGGCCAAAAAAAAAGCCGGAAATATCGAAAAAGCACGTTTCTTGGGCCCTTATCTTTTTTTCAAAAAAACCGCCATTCACATACTCTGTGGTAATTTAGCGGCTAGCTATTACGGTACAAGATTGAAGCCTTTTAGTTCGGTAACTCCCATTTGTTCTGTGGGACTGTGACGTCATAGAACTATTAAAACTTTTTTTATACCAGTAGTTCAATGGTAGAAATTGTAGTCGTTGAACAGACAGACAGACGGCGTAGGCTAAGTAGCGTCCCGTTGACCCTCTCGGGTACGGAACCGTTAAAAACATAATTTTAAATTTATCAACAAGATACCTTCTTGGTAAATAGCGATGTTTATTGTTATCTTAGACTGCGATATACTTAGGTCTTCACCTAAGAATTTATGTAGGCGCTGCACAGAACTAACAATAATTAATAGCCGTAGTTTGTTTCTCAAAAAGGTCACAACTTTAGTGGCAATTTGCAACAAAGCGCAAAGGCTATATTGCAATTTTACTGAAGGCTTACTTTATGCTTCGCTCTTCAGTTTATATCCTTCCACCATCAGTTTACAGAGCAAAGTGCCACAGTAATGAAACTTTAAGCCTTAATATAAATCTTGTTAGTGCTCCCACTTCCTTAGCAGCCACAAATTAGATAAATAAGACTTACTTAGTACGCTCTTTTTCTAGCCTCGTAGGGTATTTCTTCTTATCAGAAAAGCCTGGGCCGTTATTGTCTATCTTGGTTCAAACTCGTAACGCGGCTTCGTTATATTATCTCCGTGGAATTTTTATGGAATGGTATTGTTTATGCCGTAAAGCAGGGGTGGCCAACCGGTCGATCGCGGCAAGGCAAAAACCATTAATAATATTTATTTGTAAAAAATATGTCAAGCAGACGACGCAACGTCTGCTGCGTTGTTGTTGAAAAAACTTTTTTTTTTTATGATGTATGTATTACTTAATAATTTTCCAATACAAACGAACCGCCTCAAAATTAGAATCGTACTTATATCACAGAACATATAATAATGCTTAGATAACACATTTTTGTCATTTCTTCTCTCGTTCAGTATGACTTATAGCGCAGTAACCTTCGGAATCGTGATTGCTCCCAGATAATCAAATGCCAGCAGAGCAGTGACAAAGGGCCTTAATTTGTCTTTAGATATTGATCAGTAAGGCTGGAGCCATACCAAGGCCGCTGGGCCTCATTATCTGGGACGGTAAGAATTAAGTACCTAAGGTGAAATATTAGTATGAGGCTACAGTCGGAGACTACCATTTCATTGTCATTGTCTTGATCTATGTTGAAAAAAACACTGGTATTTATTTTTGATAGGCACTTCAGTAGGGAGTGAGCCGATTTTTTTAATAGGCATATATATTGGCATTGGTCCTAGATATTATTTATTCTGAAAACAATCGTCGACCTACATCGGTCAATGATTTATTTTGAGAGAAGAATTTATTTGAATAGATTAAATTTTTTTAGAATAAATATTTGATTCAAACCCGATTAGTTTTTTATTTTTTTTACTATATTGGAAAGGTTTTTTTTTAATATTTCAACTCATTGTGGTACTCCGTTATAACCTGACTATGTCAAGGCTATCAAGCAAATAACAAATAAAAGTTACTAGATAACCACTTCATGAGCCTTTTACCTACGTTTTTAATAAAAAAAAAAACATGAGCATTTTACCTACTTTTTTAATAAAAAAATGTTGATAAAGTAGAACAAATTTTACATATACATATAAACGCAATCTTTTTTTAGTTTTGTATTCATTATGTTAGTTATCTAACTAGATATTATGTAAGGGACGTAGTTATTCTAAGTAAGGTGATTAATATTAATTACAGCGCTTGTTATGTTATCTACTATACTTGTATTATTTAACTATCTTCTGACATAATAAGACTTAATACTTATGTAACCATATTGTATTCCTAACAACATCATTAGCCAATTTCAGCAGTACAATTTGGTTTTGAACATGTAGGTATCGTTGTAATGTATAGGTAATATTATGCCATTGTTTCTAAGAAAAGATGACAAAAAGATGTTTCAAAAATATATGACCTTGTGCGGAATATGATTTGTTGGTCATTATGTTAAGGAACTTCATTTTACTATAATTATTGCAAATAATTAGTTAATTTGCGAGTAGAAAAATATTTTCACTTCGTATAATTACAACACTTTTCGAACAAAATGACATATTTTAAGTACAGAAACGTAATTAGATGCTTTCAAACGAGATTGATTTAATGAGGATTTAATGTGATGCCATCATTCAACAAAAATTTTTTTTTTTTTTACTATTATAATATATTTTTCTAAACACTAATTAAGCCATAAATGCAGATTTTATTGTGACAAACGCTAATTTGTATTTTTACACGTTCCTCTATCCACCGTACTATGTAATGGCCCACAATGAAACATTTGAATTGTTGAAATTAAACTGTTGATTTTTAAAAAGTTTCTGGAATTTTTAGATACATTTGATATTACGTCAGCGGCAAAGCTGCAAAACAAAAGACACGAGAAATTATAATTGAAAATGACGAAAAAAGCAAGTCGTTTGTCTTATCGATCGATAGCCTTACGGGATATTACATTTTCTATTACAACCGTTACCGCGGCATATGCAACTGCGCCAAATTATCAAGAACTCAAAAATAAACCTAACCGTGGTATCTCGTGGGTACTAATTTAAATGTAGCCCTCAAGTTGTATCATTCAAAAAACGAACATAGGTTACAAAAGGGTTAAGTGCTCCTCCGGGCGCCAATTGCCACTATACCCTCTAATGTTGCGTGCTAAATATATACCGGAATACAGCCCTTGAAACACACCAAATACACGGTAGCGACATAAATCTAAATCAAACTTCAGTTCCTGAATAACAAAGCAGGGTAACGTTGTTAAAAGACGTTGTGTCAGTATGGGTCGTGTGTCTATTTTGTTGGTGTAGTTGTTGCTGTATTTAATGTTTGTTTTGTAGCTGATTTCGTTTGGGCACTTTTCTTTGATCACAGTCACTTACACAACATAAGCGTCAAACGCTTTAGGTAGACACGAAGCATGAATGATGCCCGTTTTCACCAACAAACCCCTAACTTAAGGGGTTAGCTAAGAAATTTTAAGTGTTAATTTAAGGGGTTATTTATTGGTTGTAAGGGATTAAGGGCTAATGAGCCATATTTTAAGGGATCCCTTAAGATTTTAGGTGTACCCTAAGTGATGGCGAGAACATAACTTACCCTTAAAGTTTGTTATGTGATCCCTTAATGTTGGTGGAAACCGGCATTAGCCTGTCGATTTTTTGTGAAGAATTCGGTCCTAGTAAATACTATTAATGTCTTACAATGGCATCGAGGCAGACGTTATGGTGTCAATTATATTAAAACGTGCGATACTATTTAGTTAATTTAGTTTAGTTTAGTTTGGTTTCGATTTCATGTTCACGTTTAGGTAGTTCATGTTCATGAACTTATTAATATATCAAAAAGATTTTTTCTTTAAAGATGTTTGATGTGCATCTCTATATTCTGCACCTCTTAAATTCTTAACGTGCAAGTGAGATGATAAACTCAAGGAATGCGCATTTTTCTTGCCTATTCATGCAGATAAATATTTAAAAAACAAATTGTAAGGGTAAGGAACGGCTAAATGTGTTCATTCGATGTTTTGGCATACAGAAGGTCATATCACCTTCCTACCCATTCCATTCCATTCCATTACAATGGTATGTAATGGATTACATACCATTGTAATGGATTGCAATGGTATGTAATCCATTCTTACATACCATTGTCGAAAAAATTGAAAATGTCACATAATACCGCTCGGCACCACTAGTATGCAAATTAAACCACTTCAATGGAATACGTACGTACGCAGAGAGCTTTGAATATTTAATTAAAATAATTAACGTGTCTCCTTTGGCTTTTCACGTCGGAAAGCTTGTTGAGATTTTACCAAATCTTACCTTCGTATATGTAAATGTAAGCTCAGTTCCCATGAAAACTGTTCTGCGTCAGCCTTTTAACATCTCAGTACTGGAATATCAGCCTACCTTCGAAGGTAATATCCCAAGGTTGAAAACTACGGTTTACCTACAAAAAAAAAACGAACCTAAAATACGGGCTTAATAATAAAAGTATTTGAATTTTCTAAGCTTTAAGATAGCTTTAAAGAGATTAAACATTTGTATTAACCCTCATAATTCATAAGCGCTAGAGACATTCTAAATTATCTGTTTTTGGTATATAATTATTCTATTGTCTGGCTTTCACGTGGCACTTATCATCAGCGAAAAGTTGACAGATAATTTTTAGCAATAGGTATAGCCATCGACATTAAAAAGGCCTGTAATCAACGCATAGCGTTGATTAGCTTATATTGAGCGTTAAGAAATAAGAAAGTAAGAAGGTAAGAAGAAAGAGGTCGGCTTTACTGAAAATGTATAGAAAGATGCTGGGTTCAAAAGTATATTATTTTCGGCGAAACTCGAACGATATTCATTGAAAATGTATGTACGATATAGACACATGAGATAAACGTGTAAATACGAATATTATGGCAATTATTTTATTTGACATCTGAATAACACAAATTCCTATCTTCCACTTATTTGTCTCAATGCCTTAAAATTATGAAAACGCACAGTGACTTGCTACTTTGTGGTTTCACAAGATATTCACGCTTCTATGAATCACACTAGTAATTATGATTTATAACTCAGCTTATCCGGATAGACAGACAGACACACAATTTTTTTGAAAACTATTTGCTCCCTGCTTACTTCCTTACTAAACTGTTAAAACTTAAAAACTTTTAAACTCCATAAAAATATATTTTCAAAAATATCTTCAATGTAAAGTAATTCCTTCGTTACAGTTTTAATATATCTATAAAAGATATTATTAGACCCGTTTTGAAACTACGTAGGCACGTTTGAGGTTATATCTGAAAATATGAGATAATTGCACTTGCCCAAGGACCACATTTGATTCCTGAACTAACTGAGTAGGTATGAAAATATATTGCGTACTTTATGGAGCACCACTTCCAATCAGTCGTGGTCACTGTCCCTAATAGTGTGTTTGTAGGTCATGGAGGGAGTTTTCAATCAATTTGAATCCACCTGTTTGTAGAAAGGTTTTCGTTAGTTTTAATTATTTGTGTTTATGTTCAAATCAAATCTGTGGTTCTAATGCATTTGTGTAAGTATTAGCTTTTACCCGACTGCCCAAGAAGTAACAACTTTTCTAAGTCAGTTTTCTACATTATGATGGCCCAAGGTAATTACTGAGCATAAAATTAATATAACGGTCGGTATGCGATAAATTCCTGATATTATCCAGAACCAGGAAATTGCTACGAAAAGTTATATTGTGCTGCAAGTTTTCCTGTTTCTCAGATATATGTTTTAATGTAAGAGTATTTTTACCCGACTGCCCAAGAATGAGGTTAATGTTTTTGGGGTGTATGTAAGTATGTTCGTGTGTTCCTATAATATTACCTCCTGCAGCCTAAACGGCTTAGCCGATTTTGACGAGTGAGGTGTCGTTGGATTCCACTTTACGTCCAGTGTGACATAAGATGTCACACACACTAATATTATAAATGCGAAAGTTACTCTGTCTCTCTGTCTATCTATCTATCTGCATCTCTGTCTGGGTGTTTTTCGCGTTTTCACAGCTAAACGGCTGAACGGATCGACCTGAATTTTTGCATAGATATAGCATAAGGGTCAGAGATAGAGATAGGCTACTTTTTTACACTTTGACTTACTTACTTATACTTTTTACTTACTTTTTTTTTACGTCCAAGCGAACTAATTCGAGGGTAATAGCTAGTAGGCTATATTTTACAGTCAGCCATTTTGTTTTTCTTTTAAATATATTACTTTTTAAATTTTAATAAATGCGACATCCACAACCTCCGAGCGTTAACGGAGTGCGACTAATAACAATCATGCATATTTATTTACTTAGACAAAAAAATTGAATTGTAAAAGTATTGTAGCTATGAATATTTTACGAACAACAAATAATAATAAAAACTTACCTTAACAATAGTATGAATAGTATTAATAATTATGATTGTTCTAATAAATAAAATTATTAGATCTTAAACGTTGTAACTGTAAACACGTTATTTACTCAATACTCAATAATTTATTGCGACATACATGCAGGTTTTAAATAACATGTTTTGGGTTTAGTGACACATATGACCTATTAGGATATGGGAACAGTTGGTGCGGAGCGGTCCATTTGTATATTGTCAAAATTATCTTTAAAAAACTCTTCAATAGTGTAATATGGATTCCAGGATGCTCTTTAGATTCTTAATAAAACAATCTTTGTTTTCTAAATCTTTTAGTTTGTTCGGCAATTTATTATATATCTTTACAGCCATTGAGTCAGGTCCAGAGCTGTGCATTTCTAAATTTATTTTAATAACGACTTAGCCGCGAGCGGTAATTTATTTTAAACTAACCGTCGCGTCGCTTCTTAATTAAATCATGAACAAAGAGTAATGAAAACAAAACGCTATAAAAAGTGACATGAACAAGATTTTCGCTTATTTCTGTTTTCTTTTTGTATTTGCGTTAATTAGATACTGTTATCAAAGTATCTAATTATAATTAAGGGCATATTTTCACGAATTATGCTTACATTTCTAAGATGTCAAATTTACAACGCCATCTCTTGAGCGCCGCTTCCCGCTTCTATTTCAGCATATCTCGTTCGCACATTTTCAACATTTTTTTAAATAAAAATGTACAGAGATGAAATATAAAAATACACTCATTCTTCTTTATTTAATTTTTTTTATCTTGACGAAGAGTTTTTTGAAACATTTTTTCGAGTTTTTTTCCTTCTCGTTCGCCGAAATATTAAATATTTGTTTAAATAAAATGAAAAATTATAACATAAAAGTTGCTTTATAACACTGACATTGTTTTTCTAAAGAAAATAAGTGTTTTTTTAATTTTTATTACCGCTCAGAAATTTTTATAATAAAAAAAGTTGATAAAGTGCGAACGAGAAAGCGAGACTCAGGAAAGCCGGGTCTCAAAGCACATCTTAGCACAGCTAGTTGTTTTTTCACTTTCCTCAAAGAAATTCCTATCACCTAAACAAAAAGTCGCATCTGGTCGAATTTCTATAAACATTGGAGAAGGAATACTCAGGGGTCGGGGTATCCGTAACACGTACGCTATCGATATACGATCCCCGGGTAAGTGGCGATTCAATATAGCCGCACTTACTTTGTACTTATTAAAAAGTGACTCAAGTTATTTGAAACGTTCTCATAGCAATTGGACCATTTATCGAAAGATATGTACTTACAGAGAACTTGTACATTTGGCTAAAATATCATATTTTTAACGACAGTGGCGTATAAGATCCCAACAAGCTGCTGAAAATCCGGTCAATTTTGGGATGGGTATTCCGAAACCCATGATAGCTCAGTTCGCACGCGATGTCCACGCGAACGAAACCGCGGGTAATAACTAATAATTTATAATTAAATGACAATAATAAGATGAGAGAGATAAGACATAGTTTATAGCCGGGGGTCTTCGGGCGTCCTGAAAACCTGGACACTTTTATTCTCCAGGGGCGCTAGTCTCGACTTTTCGCTACAGCACTTTGCGACCAAATTCGGTCGCTATGACGCAAAAATTCGACAACGAAGTCGAAAAGTTAACGAAAAAACGCAAACAAAGATTCAGATTCAGATGGTTTATTGCTTCCATCAAGTACAAGGTGGTCGAAAAAATTCCATTTTAGTACAAAGTTACATAATGGACCCATTACAAAGCGTTGAATTTTGCGTCATAGCGACCGACTTCGGTCACTATGACGCAAAATTCGACGACGACCACTAATTGTTTTGAAATAACGCAAAAATAGCGTTGAATTTTGCGTCATAGCGACCGAATTCGGTCGCAAAGTGCATAGCGAAAAGTCGAGACTAGCGGCCCAGCATGTAAAGTTCACTGTAGCTTTAGATCCTACTACTTCAGATCGTGCTATACTAGCCAGCCAGCCACGGTACCAGCCGTGCTAGCCTTGTGGCTCAGTTGGAGGATTTCCACCTTCTGAGCTGTAGGTTGTAGGTTCGATTCCCACCCAGGACTAACATTTGTGTGATGAACATGAACAAAACATTTGTGTGATGTCTTTGTTCTTTGTCTGGGTGTGTCTAAGTCTATGTATTCTATGTATGTATTTATTTAATTATTACAAAAAAGAAGTATTTTATGGATTCTATCAGTTACCTGGTTCCCATAGTACAAGTTTGCTTAGTTTGGGGCTAGATGGCGCTCTGTGCGAAAATCGTCCACTAATATTTATTTATTTATTTTATGTTAACAAAACGCCTTGTAATGTTAGCTTTGCTTTTTCTTTGCAGCAAACACAGCCGATCTTGGCGTACTGGACCCTGCTCTTTACAAATCCGACTGTCTTGATGAAGATCTCATGTGGCCGGAAGGACACGTTGTAAGTATCATAATTGACGATCTGTACATCCTCAGTCAGTCGTGATATGACTGCCTTATGTATATCCTATGTCTATAGTTTAATCGCACTAATATTATATATGCGAAAGTTTGTGTGTAAGCATATACGTATGAAAGTGTGCTTGTTTCCGTTCAACTCTGTAACGGCTGAAAGGATTTGAATGAAATTTGGTACGGAGGTAGCTAGGCTATGTATCCCGAAAAGTTGAACGGTTTTTGTAGGATAGCGGGTGAAACCGCGGGGCGCAGCTAGTTATACATATTCTACTAGCTGCGCCCCGCGGTTTCACACGCTATTCTACAGAAACCGAATATTTTCCCGGAATAAAAAGTAGCCTATATGTTAATCCAGGGTATAAGCTACCTCCATACCAAATTTCATTTAAATTTATGGATAAGTTCATATAAATACATAAACAGGCTATAATTCTATTCTAATATGATATAATTCATTGTTTTCCACTAATTCTTAAACTGCGCATGTATTTTTCTGTGTTTATGTTTATATATATTTTTTTATTTTATATACATATATTATTTGTAAAATATCATTTAGTTTATTTCTTTATAGTACCTATATATACACATAATAATAATACGATTTGATTCTACCTACTTAAGTAATATGTTTAGATCTTTTATTGTCTGTACTATATGTTTGTTTAAGATTATGTTTTATATTATGATTTTGTGCTGTTGGTCTATTAATAAAAAAAAAAAAAAAAAACGTTCAACCGTTACAGAGTTGAACGGAAACAAGCACACATACTGACATATTACACACTTACACACAAACTTTCGCATTCATAATATTAGTGTGGTGTCTAAAGTATAATTTGTTAAAGTGACTTGCCATTCAATGTTATTTAGGGTCAATAAATATTTCTGATTTCTGATTAGGAGTCAGAGGTTGTTTAACCGCCACTGAATGTGTTCGACGGCTTACCGACACAGATAATCGTAGTGTGAAGCGTTTACATAACCGTTATCATCCTGATGGACATTAAGCCTCATGAATATAATAATTGAGGAGGTGAGGATCAAAACCTCACATATCCACTTTTAAAACTTTCGTTTTTATTTTTCTTATTCGACTCCTTTTACCATTTATTTTCCTCGATTCGTCTTTTTTATATCAAAAAAAAAAAAAAATGTACGTCAATTACAATGTTGTAAAGCAATTTCTATTAAATATTTTCTATTTCACGAAGGAGATTGGAAAAACATTTTTTTGGGGTTTTTGCTCCTTTTTCGGGTAAATATAAAAACTGCTTCTAAACATTGGCAATATTTTTTAAAAAATAACCTACCTTTTATTTTTTAACTAAAAATTTTATGATACAAATAGGTAATAGCTGGGACCACGACCTTATTGCACCCAAGTGACCTACCCGAAGTACATTAAGTCGTACACGTAAAACAGCACCAAAGATCGTTTAAGCTACTTTGAGCATTGAGTTCAAAATAAATATAACTCATTCCAGAATCACAATTCTGACCTTTACCCGAGAGGTTTTGCTTAAATCTCAAGAGTCTCAAACTCAGACCTGGTATATTACCGCACTCCGGTAAAATATGACGGCGAAAGTAAATTAAGACTCCATTTAACCGAACAACGACCGGCGAGACCCTAATTACGGTCTGTCAGACCTAATTCAATTATGTCGCTGAATAACACACTTACCTACCCACATATTCCCATGGTCTACAAGACCCACTTGAAAAGGTACACTTAATAACGATGCTCTATCACCCGTGCTTTTTGATATCCGAGAACGTGAGAGATTTGATTAAAACATCAGATAATAGCAACAGCAGATCGGCGAAAGACCTCCAATTTAATAATTATGCTCTGCAAGGTCACTCTCTCTCAAGCAAGGGCTCTCTGTAAGGTTGCCTGGAAGAAATCCCTTTAAGCGATAAGACCGCCAGTTGTTACACTAGTTTTAAGTTTTTTTGGTCATCATCATCATCAGCCATAAGACGTCCAGTGCTGAACATAGGCCTCCCCCTTAGAGCGCCACACCGACCGACAACGGGCCACTTGCATCCACCGGTTGCCCGCGACTTTCACAATGTCGTCGGTCCACCTAGTGGGAGGCCTCCCTACGCTGCGTCTTCCGGTTCGCGGTCGCCACTCAAGAACCTTTCTTCCCCACCGGTTATCGTGATATATCCTCGAGTGATATGGCCTGCCCATTGCCACTTCAGCTTGCAAACTCTGAAAGCTATGTCGGCAACTTTGGTTCTTCGACGAATATCCTCGTTCCGGATTTTATCACGGAAAGAAACTCCGAGCATAGCTCTCTCCATTGCCCGCTGCATTGTGCGTTGTATTTTTTTGGTCATCTGTATGTTATTTCTGGTGTGATCAATAAAGAGTTATCTATCTATACATCTACCTATCTCTGCGGTGGGCGGGATAAGCTCCCTATGATAATATTATAATAAAAAGTTTTTTCAGTAATAACACAATACAATTACAGATCTAAGCGACCAGGGCCCGTACCGTGAGATGCCTATTGCGATGATTGTTAGGTTCAGCCGCCGACGCTGCGCGACCACAAACCGTATGGCCGCGCGATAAGGTGTATGGTCGCACAGCTTTGTCGGCTGAACCTAATAATCATCGCAATAAGCACCTCACGGTACGGGCCCTTAACACTTTTTAAGCATACAAATGCCTGTTTTAAGAGGCTTTGCTTTGCGTTGCTCTTTCTTAACAATCACATCTTTACGTAATATGTGAGAAGGTGTGTGTGTGCGTGTAAGAGAGATTGAGACACAGATGAATAGGATTGAGAGGACGTGTGTGTGTATTAGTGTGATATACTACGGGCAGGGCCAGTGACAAAATGTCTCCAGACTCTTCCTTACCTTTTCACGACTATGACTACACCTATCCTCAATCGCCATGTCCCTTTAGCCCCAGGCCAAATATCGTCAAAAAACATGGCGCATCTCAGGAACTCAAAAATAATTCTAATGGTGGTAAATGTCACAAGAGTCCTAATTTAAATGCAGTAAAAAATCGCGAAAGTCTTAAACAGTGTGTGATGAAACTTATCAGAAAAATTGTGTTAACATTGAGAATGGACAATTGGACATGGACATGATATTTCTGTCCCGATAAACGGGAATATCAAGAGGAGATACTATTAATGAATTTTACTGAAAATATGAGCAAAAATCATTCTCCTAGTCGTCATGTGAAGCTGATACGTTGGATGAGTATTCGATTTGGAGTGGTTGTGTCTGTTGTGCCAAATGCGAGCACTTTGCTTGAGCACATGGGACTATGCTGGCACAAGCCAAGCCAAGCAAGCCTCACATATCTATTGGTTAACGCAGGGCCTTAATCACACTAATATTATAAATGCGAAAGTTTGTATGGAAGTGTGTAAGTATGTAAGTGTTTGTTCACGTTCAACTCTGTAACGGCTTAACGGATTTCAATAAAATTTGGTATGAAAAATATTTGGTTTCTGTATAATGGCGGGTGAAACCGCGGGGTTCAGCTAGTATCAATATAAGATGCTTCTATTAGTTACTTCTAGTTACTCATGAGTGTCACTTGTGAATGGTAATTTGTAGTTAATTGACAATTCGCTGTCATGAAGCTATTATGTAGAGGTGAAGAACAAACTCTGTATACCTATTTATATCATACACCAACTTATTGCTATCACACTCTCTTTTATCGAAAAAAAAGGTTACTATGTTAGGTTCAACCGGTCATTATATTTTATTATTATATATTATATATTTATCTTTATACAGTATGTTTGATTTACGATTAGCGATATTTGAAAGGCGTATAGAACAGTCAATTTAATCAACAAATCACCCCCATATCGGGGTCCCCAACCTCCTCATTTTGAAATGGCCGCCTTTTTTATTTTTAGAGATTTTTTTCTGACACGTCATTAACAAAAAGCTGTTACTTTTTATGTAAAGGCTCTACATACTGTTATTAAAAAATACTTAATCGTAGGGTATTAGTATTGTCTATTAATGAGAACCAGTGTTAAAATTTGACTTAGAAACGTTTAAAAAAATTATAACATAAATTATTCACACTGCTCAATTTATTACAAAAACTAGCGGGATAATGTATGATTGTTATTAAAACTGCTTTAAATTACCTAGATAATGACGCCAAAATGTCTTCTCTAGGTGCCATAACAAAAAGTTATTGCTGTTTGAATTCGATCCCTGTGGTAACGCACAGGAATTTTGGAGGTCCATTTTATCCCCTTAGAAGTGGAGTTTCCCAAAATCCGTTCTTTTTATCCACCTAACTTGTTTATTTATATTTTTATTCATTATGTCTCTATCAAAAGCGGTTTGGTCTGTAAGTTGATTCTTAGAAAAGGACTTGTTTTTTATGTATGTCGCAATCTAGTCGTATCCGGGACGCCAGCACCCTCTGCCGGCGCTCGATGGAGTTAGTGGCCGAGCGACCGACCGGTTGTCAAATTGCAAACTGTCAAAGCGAGGCACTTTTCTAATGGCGGTCGGTTTGTACGGCCGAAACTGAACCATCGCGCGTCCCACTATAGTTACCTAGCGATACTAGCTATTCTCTTGTGATCGGCTCAGTGTTCTAATAATTATCAAAGACATTATAAACCTAATTGAGTGTACACCAGTTTGTTTTGCTGTTCCAACATTACCCACCGACATCCACTGTTAGAAGACCAGGAAATCCAGGAATCATGAGTGCTAATGATGACGGTCACCCACCTCATTCCGATATATGTTGATCCCACTTCTGATGTAATAAACCTGAAACATAGGATAGAAAAGACTCATTAATGTAACTAGAAATACAATATCCTCTTTATCACTTGTACAGACTTACTTCAATATTTGATCTTATTAACTTTATTTATATCTATCTATCTATTCTATATGTTAATATTTAGATCGACGTCTTACTCTTTTAAAAACCAAATCCAAAGTGACCGACTCGCCAGCCTAGCACCAACACCCCCCCCAAGACTACTTTTTAGGTAAACGGTTCTCTATTGGTTGATGGTGCTAGGCTGGCGAGTCGGTCACTTTGGATTTGGTTTTTAAAAGAGTAAGACGTCGATCTAAATATTAACATATAGAATAGATAGATAGATATAAATAAAGTTAATAAGATCAAATATTGAAGTAAGTCTGTACAAGTGATAAAGAGGATATTATATTTCTAGTTACATTAATGAGTCTTTTCTATCCTATGTTTGAGGTTTATTACATATATTAGGCGACGTATATTTATGTCTGTTCCCTATATACTCCAAAACAGCTGAACCGATTCAATTATTTAAATATTCAGATTAGTTTCAGGGACATCCTGTGAAGTTTGGAACCTGTGTGAAGCCGGGGTGGGTCGCTAGTTATATAGATTCAGTTATTGTAAGCTACACCATTCGCGAATCATGATCACGAGAATAAAGACGTAGGCACATGTTATTCGTTAATATAAGTATAGTACCTATATTTTTGGCAATAATGGGTTAGCAGAAGTTCCCTAGAGATCCATTTATTTCGATTTATTACCCGGTATATCACTGCCCTAGTAAAGCTTAACAACCAGTTGCTGATGCTTGTCTTTCTCTATCTCCCAAATTATCGCTTTACACATAGTGTATTTAAGTGTCAGTGTCAGTGCCAAGTATATTTAGTCAAGTGAAAAAATATTTTACAATAAAAACATGTGTCAGTCATAGTGTGACCAATAATTTCAGCTACTGTCCAGTAATGTCAAGTTCTATTACATTTCTAGAAAAATATAATATATCACAATTAAAAATGTTTCAGTCATAGTCTAGTCAACAATTTCTGTCACTGACCACTGTCCAGTGTTCACGTCATGGTTCAGTAAAGTGGTGGATACTTTACTGGAAATTTCTACAGAGTTTGGGAAACAACACGATAAGACACGATTCACATCTTTACACAATTTCTCCAAACTCGTTAACTGATAGACACTATAATCTACATTTATATATATAGAAAAAACAAGTATTTTTCTATGAATCAATGAACAGACCAAACCAAACCACCACTGAATTTCGAACCCAATTCTCCTCAAATCACACTTATAAATGCGAAAGTTTGCGTGTAAGTGTGTAAGTAGGTAAGTAGGTACGTAGGTAAGTAGATAAGAAGCTAAGTAGGTTAGTAGATAAGTAGCTAAGAAGCTATGTGGGTAAGTAGGTAAGTAGGTAAGTATGTAGGTGTATTTGGTGCCGTTCGGCTCTGTAACGGCTGAATGAATTTGAATGAAATTTGGTATGGAGTTAGCTTACACCCTGGATTAGCACATAGGCTACTTTTTATCTCGGAAAAATATTAATTTTCTTTAGAAAAGCGGGTGAAACCGCTGGGCAGGGGGTAGCTGTATATATAAGCGCTATAAGCATACAGAACAGAGAATAAACAATACATACAAACAAGCACAGAACACAGAGACATACAGAAGGACAGGCATGGCAAATTGATATAAGGGTAACTCGTAGCAAACTAAGAAATAGTTTGGACGGTCCCATAAGGACCCAACCTATGGACCCCGAAAATAGATTTATTTAAAATCCAAGCAAACAAAAATTAAACACTCAAATAAACCCTTTAGTCCTGTGGCGTACTGCTAATGAATATTTATGATGATGCAAGCTCTACTCCCGCTCTTCGTAAATTAAATTTTTATATAAAAGGATTATAATTTATAGCCTTCAGCCATGACCTTGTATTATGAATGGCAATAAGGCGGGAATAATTTTGTAAGGCAAGAAAGTACTATTTTTGTAGGCATGACAAAGGCTGTTTTTAGGGTTCCGGAACCAAAAGGTGCCAACGGATCCTAATACTAAGACGCTGTATGACTGTCTGTCCTACTATTTAGGGTTGTATTTTATAGGTAGCCGGTTTTTTTAATGGAATATGTAAAAGTAAGAATCACACTAATATTATAAATGCGTAAGTTTGTAAGTAGGTAAGTGTGTTTGTTCCTGTTCAACTCTGTAACGGATTAGGATGATATTTGGTATGGAAGTAGTTTATTTCCTGTAATAACACATAGGCTACGTTTTATCCTGATTTTTTTACCGTTCCTGTAGAATAGCGGGTGAAACTGCGGGCCGCAACTAGTATGTAATATAAAGTAGTTCCGCCATGCAAAAAAACGTGTTTTGATCCGTCTTCTCGTCGATAACAGGGGGACAAATCGAACTTTTTATTTCTGTTTGTCTACCTGAGGGGACAGAGTGGGAGACAGACTGTAATAATTTGTTTTTCTGTGTTTTTTGTTTTGGCTCTATCGTAAAAACGGTAATACGATACAAATATCGAACTCGGTGTAGTTTTAGTCCATACTCTAATAAACTAAACTAAATAATAAAAACCGGCCAAGGGCGAGTTAGACTCCGGCTAACAGTTCAACTACTGAGTATTCAAGATTAAGTCATCGACATACGCAAATGCTATTATATTAATATATTATAAATTATTATATATATATTATCATTTTTTTTTTGGTACCTAAAAACATACACACAAATATACAAATATACTGCCCCGGTGGCTCAGTTGGTAGTGAACCTACCTTCTGTGTTTGGGGGCATGGATTCGATTCCCATCTAGGACAAACATTCATGTGATGAATATTTGTGTTTATTCTATGCCTGGGTGTTAATATCTATATAAGCATGTATTTAAAAATATCTATGTACCTATTATCAGTCTCTGGCAGCCATATTACATGCTTTGCTTAGTTTGGGGTCAGATGACCGTGTGTCCAAAAAATGTCCCAGATATTTATTTTTTATATTGTGTAACTGGTACAGAACCCTCAGTGCGCTAGTCAAACTCCCGTTGTTTTTTTGGTATAATTTGCGTGAAATATGTTGTAAGCATTGCGTAACTCGCAAAGCTCACCATTATCTAAATTGGATTTTGAAATGTTGGTTCTTGTACGGTTCTCGTAACATGATCATCGTATGAGGGCTTGTTGTTTTCTGTCCCAGGAAAAAAATATTTTTTTCGGATTCAGGTGCTTGTTTCTCTGATCTCCTGCGTCTCCTCCCATCTCCTTATTTTTTTTTTTTTGTTACTCTGTGACGAGACGTGCAAGTCGCTCACCTGGTGCTAAGCGTCACGCTTGCCCATAACAGCTCAGTGCCAGCCAGAGTTTTGAACTTCAACAGTTCAAAATTATGCGCGGCAATGCACTGCGCTCGTTACCCTGAGATGCTAGATGTTAAATCTCTGTATGCCCAGTAATTACGCTGGAAACATTGCCCTTCAATCCGGAACACAGTAATGCTTGCACACTACCGCTTGGCGGTTGAATAACTGGCAAAGGTGTGGTACTTCCCCAGGCGGACTCAGCAAGAGAGCCCTACCACTACAAAATCCTGTATCCAGTTTTGTATGAAAGTCGTTTATAGATTTTGGAGTATAAGGTAAGCCTAAGTAATTACACTTTGCAGTCGGGTTTTTTGTATTTCACTGTTAAAAATACTTATCAAGAATATAGCATGCCGCCGTCTTGTGCATACAAAAAACGACAACTGGTTCCCACTCCTAAATATTATCCGATTTCGATGATTTTTGTATAGGTTATCTATACCGCGAAAAACTACCATTAATCACATGATGTTTTAGCAACTTTTTGACCGCCTCCCCTCCACCTCCTGGTGATATGTGATGAAGTTTAAGACTAACCCCTCCGAAAAAAAAACACGCAATATAACTACAACGCTTGTGATATTTCGTAATTTTTCGTATAACTACGAAGATATAGAGAAACCAAAAATGGCGATTTTTTTTTGTATGACGAAGAATACCAAACATTTTTTGAAAAAAACTAAGCCTATCAGCGTAGATGGACAACAAAAAAAATGCGTTTCCCCCGAAACGATAATTTCATCAAAAATTAGGTGAATAACTTTCTCTATCGCACGCACGGGAAACGGAGCGACAGCTATACAATATCAAATACGCCAAAACCTCTAAAACCAAAACCTTTCTATTTTAAGAAAATATTGTCCATTAATAACTATGCTATAACCCCAAATGAAATATAAGAACCCTATGCCTAATTTGCTATGCGTAATCACACTACTATTATAAATGCGAAAGTTGTGGTTAAGTGCGTAAGTGTGTAAGTATATAAGTAGGTAAGTATTTAAGTGTAAGTTTGTTTCCTTTCAACTTTGTAACGGCTGAGCGGATTTGAATGAAATTTGGTATGTTGTAGCTTACAACCTGGAATAACATATATGTACAATAGCGGGTGTGGTGTTAGTGCATAATAAATCATTCAGATTTAAATAAAAGGTCAAACTTTAAAAATATCTCTTCAACTATCCTAAAAATATCAGGGGTTCTATTCTGCCGCGCTCGAGTTTACCTCGGTCACTGTCTCTCTTATTAGTAATGTCATGCCTGGGTTGGACGTGAAGGAGTCTTTCAAAGATAATCTCGAGCGTAACAGAATGCTCCCCTGGACCTTAATTAGATGTTAGGCCGATAAATGTGCGCCTACACGTTTTAATTTTGCCCCGAATGACGTGTTTTTACGACCCCTATTGTTCTGAGGGCTATATTGTGTACAACATAAAATATTTGTGTCACGAGAGAGCCTGACAAAGTAAGTTGAGAGCTGGTGGTTTGAAATGGAGACGGGAAACATTTTTTTAGTCAATTTACCTCTACGTTGTGTTGTAAAATACTTTTTTATTTTTCAATAAGATTTCTAGGTAAGAATACGCTAGACTCTGCGTTAGGCTAACGTCAGATTCATCTTATTTTTATTTTTTTTGCAAAATATATATATATATATATATATATATATATATACATATCTTTACACTCCTAATACACTCCTTAAATCTAGATCCAGAGCAGATATTCAATTTCATCATTCAAATATCTGCCGATTAGGAATTGAACCCGGGACCTCCTGCTCATATGGCAAACGTGCTACTAACTGAGCCAGGGTACTGCGGCAGCTTATACCACGAATCGCCAAGGAGGGTCAAATTATAGCTAGGAGTCAGGAGGGCAGGTGTTGGATTAAGCTGATGCTGCTAATGATTTCGACACGGCTTACTTTTTTCCCGACTGCCCAAGAAGGAGGATAATGTTCTTGGTATATGTAAATGGTATATGTAAGTATTTGAGTATTGTTTGGGTGTTCCTATATCATTAGCCTTAACGGCTTGTCCGATTTTGACGAGTGATGAGTCGTTCTACTCGTCTTTACGTCCTGAGTGACATCACACAAATATTATAAATGCGAAAGTTTGTGTGTAAGTGTGTAAGTATATAAGTAAGTAAGTAGCTAAGTAGGTAAGTATGTAAGTGTAAGTGTGTCTGTTCCCTTTCAACTCTGTACCGGCTAAGCGGATTTGAATGAAATTTGGTATGGAGGTAGCTTATACCCTGGATTAAAATTTAGGCTAATTTTTAACCCGAAACCGTTCCTGTAGAATAGCGGGTGGAACCGCTACTAGTAGACTATATTTTTCAGTAGAGCTTTTTGTTTTCAATATTGTTTTCTTGTTACGCATGTGAAAAATGTTTTTCTAATTACGAGGAAAAAAAGCTTAAGCGGTATCCAGCTTATGTTTTGTTACAGAAGTTATTATTACAATCAATACAGACTTGCTCTCATTATTACGTTGATACAAATGATTGTACGAAAGAAACGCCTTCATACAAAACTGCTCATGTAGAAATATAAAATAGTCTTCGTACGGCACTTGTTACGTAGAACAGGTTGCGTAGGCGGCAGAAAGGAAATGATTCACGCGAGTTTTATTGTTATAAAACTATTCAGATTGCTATGGATAATTTATTTCGGCGCATATTCGAGAAAAAAAAAACGCTATACACTTCTGCGCGCAGATGATTTCCATGTCAAAAGAGAACTATTCTATGCTAGAAGTAGGTAATTATATTCAACCAAAACCAAAAATGGCAATGGGCAGGCCATATCACTTGAGGAACCGATAACCGGTGGGGAAGAAAGGTTCTTGAGTGGCGACCACGAACCGGAAGACGCAGCGTAGGTAGGCCTCCCACTAGGTGGACCGACGACATTGTGAAAGTCGCGGGCAACCGGTGGATTCAAGTGGCCCGTTGTAGGTCGGTGTGGCGCTCTAAGGGGGAGGCCCATGTTCAGCAGTGGACGTCTTATGGCTGATGATGATGATGATGAAAACCAAAAAACATAATCTCAACATAAGATCTCCAATCTACATAATTTTACTATTAATCAAATTAAATTAATTTTTTAATTTAATAACACTTAAAAAAAAAAACTCAGCTTCTTGATGCATATGAGTTCCCTCTCCAGTTTGTGGTAGAATGATATGAATAGACTTTAAAATAAAATAAAAAAAAATTTTTTCATGACAAGATAACAAGTTTAGTATAACCTCGGGTTTCTGAAACGTTTGTGCACTTTGACAACGGATTAATTCTAATGCTGCGTTTGTCTGGCACTAAACAAATGAAAAAGACAGCAATAGACTTACTCTGTTGTCAAAGTTAACAAACGTATTTATAAAAGAATTTTTAAAAGATTACTAGTACTATTACTAAAGTAGTAAAAAGTATTAGTAAAAGGTTACTAGTATTACTAGTATTTTTAAAACAAAAACAAAAACTCGACTGCAAAATGTAGCTATGTCATTCCAAGCAAAAGTAATCCAACACACCTCACTCATCAGAATTGTTCAAGCCGTTTTAGTCTTATAGGAATACAGAGATATACACACTAACATACTTACATTTACCGCAAACACATTACCCTCCTTCGTAGCCGGGCAGTCAATAATTAGCTTTAAGTTGCAGCTTTTAAAATATAAATCACCACCCACACAGTCATGTGACTTTGGCTCACTAACGGCTAACGAGCCCTAAAATTGTACTATTACGCACCCTAATCACTTTTTTGATTTCCCAAGGGTCGAGTCTGGTTCACGCTGAAGTACGAGGCTGCTACTGAGAGGCTCCAGGTCCACATTTTGAAGGCGAAGCATCTACCTTCTCGTACTCCCGCTCTCGCTAACGCCTGCGATCCTTACATCAAGTAAGTAGGTAGATTATTTTCTTTAGGAAGATAAATCATGGTTAAATTTGTTTTAAAAGCTCACTCCTTTCATATGCTATCTCCTTTGGGCATTTTCCAAAATAAAAATCACAGAGGGGAAAAAAAGAATCAGATGCTCAGAATAACAATGGCAATGTTTTAGCAATTTTTACCCGACTGCCCAAGAAGGACGGTAACGTTTTTATATTAACATTATCAATGTTGACAATGAAGAAGGAAAATAACAATAAACTCTATTGATTGCAAAACATTGCCAATTGTATTTTAAGGAACACTGACTGTTTTTTAGGGTTCCGTAGCTTCGATTTTGTCGTTGAACAGGTCTTTTTAAGGTGACAATTTTGGAAGTATAAAAAAAACATAATTCTATATTAATAGGGTGCCTACATACAAAAGGTCACCTACCCACAAGTAAAGTAGGGATAAAAAAAAAATATCGCATGTCCCCCACTTGTTGGGTATCATTGAAAAGATTATCGCTTGCGAAATAAGGGCCGACCAAGTTGCTTACAATGTGTCGTTGTGAAATTAACTCTTAAAGGTCCATTAGAGAAAATTTATCAAAGGATACCTATAATTTTACTATGAAAACTGACGTGGTTTTGATACATTTTGTTTTAATAAAACGGGAATACTCAGGTTAAATTGAGTCGGTTATTCCGACTATAGTTTCGATCACATTCGGTGACCTTTATCAAGGAATGCTCAGCGAGACACGCGCGCGACCTCGTCTTGCCTTGCACTAAAAAAGGTCACCGAATGTGATCGAAACTATAGTCGGAATAACCGACTCAATTTAACGTGAGTATTCCCGTTTTATTAAAACAAAATATACCTATAATTATTAATTACCTACAATGTGTCATTGTGAAATTAACTCTTAAAGGTCCATTAGAGAAAATTTATCAAAGGATACCTATAATTATTAATTACCTACAATGTGTCGTTGTGAAATTAACTCTTAAAAGTCCATTAGAGAAAATTTATCAAAGGATACCTATAATTACCAGTTTTAAAATCAAAACACACAGTCAGACGCTTTTCTAAGCTGATCGTGAAATATTTGTAGCCGCCGCCTGCTTCTTTTGATCTTTTATTATGTAATTTGACTTTAGTGTCCTTTGGTATATTTCCTCTCAGAGGCCGATTGAGAGTTAAAAAATACGTTCGCGTGTATTATCTATCATGCAGTTGTTTTTTTATTTCATTTTATTTTTAAAAGTGCTAAATTTACAACCATAATTATTACAAATTAATTATAGATAAAAAACAGAGCTCAGGGCCTGTACTGTGATGTGCTTATTGCGATGATTGTTAGGTTCAGCCGACGACGCTGCGCGACCACGAACTGTATCCCCGCGCGATAAGGTGTACAGTCACGCAGCGTTATCGTCTGAACCTAAGAATCATCGCAATAAGCACCTCACGGTACGGGCCCAGGTCACTATCCGCGGGCAAGGTACCCAGAAGGCAGGTTACGTTACCTCGTTGAATAGCAATGCTAATTTATTTATTTATTTATTTATTTCATTAGTACGGTATTAAACCAATTACACTAACTACATTACAATTAAGATACAAAAAGCGTTAAGAATTAAACATTAAGTATTAATAATAATATAAAAATCCGTGTCAAAAAATAAAATACAAATAGCAGTCAAATTGATAAAAGTACATATTAAATGTCAAATATAAAATAAAAATATAAAATAATGAAAAAAGTAACAGATGTCAGGCTAAATACAATGTCAGAATAAAATTAGTAACAGTTCAAAGTAAATTAAAAATTATTATCAATGTCAGGTACAAATACAATATAATATAAAACAGTGTCAAAATATATTATTGAATGTCAAAAAGGAGTTTACCAGAAGTCAAAATCACACTGACATAAATAGTCCCATTCATCATCATCATCCATTTCCATCTTTTTACCCGCTCTCACTTCACAGTATTCCAGACACTTCGACTGCAAACTCTTCCATTCATCAGCAAACAAATCACACTCAGGTGCCCAGGTCAGGAGATTGTTGAGTGCAGTCAGAGAGCGTAAGATAGGGGAGTACCCGTGCGCAACCGTTCGGGCTGAGGGAGTCTCCCACGGCGGCGACTGTTGCTGTCGGGGACACGGAGCCGAGCCAGCTCCTCAAGTAGATTGGGAGCGTCAATTTTTCCACGTAGGATTTTGCACATTACATTTATCTGGTTATGCGCTCGCCGAACTACCAAGGAGTTATAACCAAGGCATCCTAGGAGGAAGTCAGTCGGGTACATATACGGATAATAGCCATACCTGCGCTTGTATAAGAATCGTAGGAAGGCTTTTTGCACCTTTTCTTTCTAGTTTCTAATTCTCTGGCCGAGGTAAGCACCAGCCCTTTGGTCGTTTGTTCTTTCTATCAGCCGCTTAGAAAGATCTTTAAAGAGTAGTAGCCATGCGCTTGGACCCCAAGGACCCAATGTTTGTTTTATTTTTTAAAGTTGTGTATTGGTACATAGTAAAAACCGTCCAATGATGAACAATCTGTTAATGAATAAAACAACGTGTCTAAATCTGTTTTGAGAGTTGATTAGTTACTTGAATGCGTGCGGTGTGAATACAAATAATAAGATAAGAATAAAAAATCAATAAGCTTAGGTGTTAGCAGGTTATATTATAGAAGCAGACAAACATACTCGAACTAAGTATGTACGTACATACCGGAAAAAAATTACCTTCTTTCTGAGCCGGCTAAAATGGGGTGGATTCAAAATTATTTTCGTGGATAACTGCTATCGTTATAACTGAATAGTTCATTTGAGCGAAGCGAACGAAGCCTCTGCTACAACTGGCAAAATTTCAACTGGCCGTATGTTGGTACTCGGGTAAAGGCCGTATTTTTCAACTTATCTCGACGAAACTTGGTATACAGGTTCAACGTTTTTATAGATTGTTTTGACGTCGGCGATTTTTGATTGGAGGGGTATTTCCTCCAAAAAACGGGAAAGTTTGCTGCTGCGCCATCTACCGGCCGGTTTTGATAATATTTGGCAGAAACATTTGGTACTCAATTCTAAACTATAATTTCGAATATTAGCAAAATCGGTCAAGAGGTAATCAACATATCGTCTCGGACTCTCCGTCGTGAGGGGAAATTGAGATTGTGTAAAAAGTTTGTGTTCGCGAGGTCTAGTTGTTCCCAGAACTATTATTATGATAGTTTTAATTTACTTAGCTCAGTGCCTATTTAGTTGTTTTGATAGTACTTACCTTAACATTTCAAATCTACATGCTGATATGATTTATGTACATTTTGAGTACTCCCAAAACGTTTATTTTATAGATACCTACTTTGTGTTCGTGTTCTTCATTAGCAATTCACGGTGTTAATTACTTGTATAATACTTTATAAATTATGAATGGTGAAAAACGGGACTTAGTTAAATAATAATTATGGTACATATAAAAACCTACACAATGAACTAAGTAATATGTCAAAGTACTTAATCTACTTCTCGTGTATGTCTAAACTAGGGGACTACTAATACAGAACTTCTAGGAATAAACGAAAAAACCTAGCAATACAAACATCAAAATAAAAAAAAACTAAGCAAAGTACCGATGATAAGATACCTAAAGACAAAGATGAATTTAATGCAAGTACTTAGCAAGTAAGCACTGTACCATTTTATTAGCAAGTTTTTAATTCATTGTTTATCGAGAAAATGTCGTGTCATCACTTTTCCCCCTAAGCTATACTAGATAAAAGAACCAAAACAACATAAATATAATTATCTCAGTTGTTATGCGTGTTTCATATTATGCTAATGGATAATAAATTTATTCCTGGTTATTAACTGTAGTAATGGGGGATATAATTACGCCTAAACATTCATGCGTCATTATTACTATGCTTAGGGCATTACATTACATTGACATTTATGCATTAGGACAGGTTTTTTTTTTTTTTTCACTTTCCTCCTAGGAGGATTTTAGCGTCGCACGTCTTATGCATTTGCCAGTGTCAAGTATAAATGTATATTCTCAGGTTTTGCTAGATATTATCAAACAAATTCAACTGATATAAAATATGACATTGAATTTTGTGCGTACATAGGGTTGCCATCTCTAAAATTTGGCAACCAGAACAAGATGCGTGAAAACCCCGGATTTTAGATCCCAGAACCCCGACATGTCAAAAGTTTTTTTTAAACATAGTCAGTGTAACCAGTTAAATTTTTGAACCCGGACTACAAATGAAGCCCCGCCCGGACGCTCCCCGGATGCCCTCTAAACTAGGACAAATCCGGGTAAACCCGGGCGGATGGCAACCCTATGGGTACATAACAACATAGAAACTATCAAATAATCTCCGACCAAATAGTAGAAGAAAACTTGAAAAAAAAACATTCAATATGATTAATACATTGTGTTAGATTTTGCAGCTTTTAGTTGATAGAACTTAATTAAGTAACTTAACTACTTATTTCGTTATCTAATTTGTATGGCGCAAAAGAGACAGCCACATATTAATAGGTTTAGTTCAACGAAGCCTTCATAATCGACTACATTGTGACAGTAATATTAATGTTTACATTGATATTCTGTTGTACCTCTTTCTAGACTAAATTTGGCAGCTCTTAAATTAGTTGGTATCCCTTTCTATAATTATTAAAATGTAACAGACAAACATACAGATCATTTTTGTTAGTTTGTGACTGTTTTTTTTTTTGCGATGTGTGATTAGTTTCGTTAAGAATAGAGTACACCGCCGTCTTGTCCATACAAAAAGCGTAGTCTGATACCCTAAATGTGTGTGTGTGTGTGTAAATGTTTGTGTATTCGATTTCGTTGTTTTTTTTTGTATGTTTTCTACACAGTGAAAAACTATGTTTGTATATGAAGGCGCAGGTGGGTAGTAGTAGGCCGTTCATCAGAATATTCATCCTTGGGCGTGGACGTGATGCGATGAAACAAAACGAACAACTACTCTGTTTTGTGCTCTCAAATTATTATAATTCTTCGTAACATAAAATAAATGGTCTATCAGTTGTTTAATTGTCTTCTGTTCCAAATTCAAGTCTTATTTGTTGTAAAATCACTGTAATTGGCGCGATGAATAGCGATTCGTCACAGACACGGTGCGCTGGTCGGTGGACTCCTCGATCAAAAGTGTGTTTCTTAAGATGGCCGCCCCGCTCCCATAGACGCGACGCTTTGCTAGAGTGACTCTGACAGTGACAGGCCACTCTTGAGGTTCACAAATTTAAAATTGGCGTCGGCGCGCCTTCATATATATATATTTTTTTAAATTTTGCTATAGTTTTGTTGTTATAGGCACTAAAAGTGACATTTTTTTTGCGTCGAAAATACGACGAAGAAAAGAGAATACCATAAATATGTTTGAAAAAAAAAACATAGCGGCATAGATTACCCAAGTAATTGACACCAAAAACAAAAGATTTTGTTAAGATGAGGGGGATGATAACAAACTACCTCCGAAAATTCACTAGCTCCCTCTATCCCACGCACGAGAAACAGAGCGACAGCTATACAAATTCAAACATCGAATGCGCCAAAATCTTGCGGCAGGACTATCCTCTTAAGAAAACTGTACCATAGAATAGAAAACTATTTTCGAAACAGTTTCTATGTACTAGTCGTCCACAGATTATATATAGATACGAGACTACGAGATCGTAATTCCAATATAAGCCACCAGCTGGAGAAAAAAAACGTTGTGGGGACCGTGACCAAGCGTTTTTATTGGCTATCTCAAGGTTACGTCTTCTCGCGACTAGCAATGAACCAATGAGAATATTTTTTATAAGTATATTTTTACCGATTAGTGGTGCGCTGCGATTGTCCTGAGTGCGGAATCAAGGGGTGATCTGTGTAGCCGATCAAACAATTTATATTCGTAAAATGTTTTCCTGTTTCGGCGCGCCTTCACACATTCTTGTTATAAGAGAAACATGATACTTGTATTTAGATTACCTATGTAAATGTCTAGACTGAATTCTGAGAACAACCGATGGCAGGAGAATGTGTTATTTCTTTAATATTTCTTGTTTAATATTTTTTGTTGTTTCTTGAAGTTTTCACTCACTTCGAGGAATTTCGAGATAAAGATACACTTTTGCGCGCAGATGAAAAGAGATGGCTTTAGCTAGCGCTATTCGAAAAACCAGATAATTTCTAATTACATCTAAACTAGGAAATCAATCGAAATTCTCTTCCATGGAAACCTAAATATTATAATTACCTTAATGCTAGTTTAATAATAATCACTTGAATACACTAGAGGTTCCGAGCACTAGCGATAAATGTGGATAAATCGAGGTATTTTCAATGTTTTTTCATCGAGAATCATGTCATTTCAACAAACAATGGCAGAACCAAAAAAACATCTATCCCAAAATAAGATTTTTATTCTACATAACTAATGAGGAACACTAAATTAACATTTTAAACTAGCACCAATTTTCACTATACTTTAAACCTCTTACTCATGTTAGAAAAGCATACATTAGAAAAGTATACCTTTTTAACCGGCTGCCTAAGAAGGACGGTAGTGTTTTAGGGGTAAGTTTGCGTGCTGTAGCCAAACGGTTTGGCCGATTTTGACGAGTGTGATGTCATTGGAGTCCTCTCTATGCAAGAGGATACCTAGAGTTGGGGCACTAGAATACGGCATCGGTATCCCCTGCCTGTAGTAAGAGCCTACTAAAAGGGGACCTGTGGGCTCGGGGGTGATTAGAGGTGGGGCTCCAACCATAGATGGTTAGATGGTATGTCAGCTGTTAGCTGTCCCGAGAGGAGCTGAAGGCTCCGGTGCGTTCCGTTGGAGATCCCGGAGCCCTCAGTCATGCACCAAGGCAGGCCACCGAGGGGGTTTTAGTGGGTATAATCCCACATAACCAGCTACCCTCAAATATAAAAAATATAAAATCATTTCCCGCATTTAAAAAACAACTCGCTCAACATATCATATCAAATAACTAATTATTGCCCTAAGACAAAAAAAAAAAAAAAAAAACGTGAAGTGGGTCATACGAATAAATGATAATAATGTAATAATTTAGATACCTACCTACTTTCAGCATTTATTTATTTGTACATTTTATTTAAATTAGTTAATACGACGACGAACACCTATCTAAGCTAAATTATGTTATCACATAAGTGACAATGTTGTCTTTGTTGATAATAAAGTTCTTTAAACCTAAACCTATAGCCCGGCTGCACCCCAAACGGTCGGAAATTTTGTGAAGAATTTGCTTACGAAAAAATATAAGGATACCTAGATTTCGGTCGGGTATATTGTTTTGCGTTTACCATAGACTAATTATCGTTCTTTGCTTTTACTAACATTACTTGTAATAATGATTTGTTATTTATGAATTTCTACATACTAATTATTCCACAGGATTCAACTGATGCCCGATGAGAGGAGAGCATTGCAAACAAAGCAGAAGAAGAAAACGTGCAATCCGTTTTACGATGAAAATTTTGTTTATCAGGTCAGTACATATAGAGCGACCTACTTATCAGTTAGAGTTTGCCAAATGGCGGACTTAAAACTTAAAATAAAATAACCAAGCGGAAACTGGTATCCCGATTCATTTAATTTTCAAAGTACTAGCACATTAAAAATAGTTCTTATTCCTTTTATAAAAAGTATCTAAAAATATATAATATCGCAAATGGTGTATTTTCGTGTTGTTTCCAAAACTCAATTTCAAGATTTAATATGGAAAGTCTCCATCATTTTAATACTGGATTTGGACTTGATCATGACTTAGATTGCGTGACTTTGACTAAGGCTAAGGCCTGTTTGACGAAACGACGTTTGTTTGACTATTTGTTGAAATTATTAAAGTATTTGACACTTGACTGGCAAATGCTCAGGACGTGCGATGACAAATCATAAGATGGTAAGAAAATAACACAAAAAAACACGTTACACGATAGTAATTGACCGAGTGAGCGAAGCGAAAGAAAGGTCTCAGTTTTACATGCACAATTTGCTTTCATCTGTCCGTATATTGGTACTCGCGAACAGGTCATATTTTTCAAACAATCTTGAAGAAACTTGGTATACAGGTTCTACAACTTTGTAGACTTTTTTTAATCGTTAGCAATTTTTGATTGATGGAGTTTTTCCCCCCATAATGGGGGAAGTTTGCTGCGGCACCATTTACCGGCTGATTTTGATAATATTTGACAGAAACATTCAGTACTCGATTCTAAACAAGAATTGGAATATGGGCAAAATCGGTGTAAGAGGTGAGGTGACATTGTCATCACACCTCACTTAGCACAAATACCGTATGTTACAACTCCCGAAGCGGAGCGGAGCTTCGGAGCGGCATGACACGCTCCGAAAAACTTTTTGTTTTAAGGGCTCGTTCAGGGATACGCAGGGCGTTGCGCGGCGCGTCGTGTAGAAGCGTGTTCATGCGCGTTTTGTTTGATATCTAGTTTCACGTTGTGGCCACCACCACAAGCGCCGTAGCTACCGCCGTCGCTTCCACCGCGCTTTTCATGCCTTTCCTTCCGCGGGAGACGCCGTCATTCACCATGCGCCGCATGACGCCACGCAACTTTATAAACGAGAGTACATGTTGCCATCTGTTTGTCTTTTAGCGTGCGGCGCTACGAACAACGCCGCGGACCCGGCCTGACGCTTAACGCGCCGCCAAAAAACGTCCAACGCCTCGCGTATCCCTGAACGAGCCTTAAAGTCTCAACATTTTTTATTCGAGTCTTTACACAGTACCGCAGGCGCGGCTTGCGGCTTTCAGAAATCAAACATTTACTTTCCTTTCAGTACATGGACGATATTGATTTAGGCCTATGTGGGTTCGACGCATATATTTTTAATTAATCTACGGCAAAGTCGACGTTCGGAACGTGGTTTGCGGTCGCTGTTTTATTGAACTTTATTTTGTATACTGGCCGGAGTTATTTAACATTTAAATAGAAGAGACAGATACGCTTCGTAAAATTCTGTAAATATGTAGATCACAATTCTAAACAATCTTAAATTACTTACATATATTTTTTTATCATTTCTCTATGAAAACTGACGTGGTTTTAATACATTTTGTTTTAATAAAACGGGAATACTCACGTTAAATTGATTCGATTATTCCGACTATAGTTTCGATCACATCAGTGACCTTTATCAAGGAATGCTCAGCGAGACGCGCGCGACCAATAGCAAGGCAAGGTAAGACGAGGTCGCGTAAACTATATAGGAATAACCGACTCAATTTAACGTGAGTATTCCCGTTTTATTAAAACAAAAATATATTATATCATTCTAAATTAAAACAGGTTAGTTAGAAGTATATATAGCCTATCACCATGCTATGGTTTCACAATGTTTTTCTTCATAGGTAACTCAAGCTCATTAATTATTATTATTATTTTAAAACACGGCCTGCGGCGTGCGATCCGAATGCGTTAACCACTGAGCTATAATCGCTTCAAATTATTTATTTATTTTACTATGTTTTTTTTTTTACTTTTTTTTTTCGTTTTTTTTTTGTTTTTTTTTTTTATAAAACGAGAATAGTCACGTTAAATTGAGTAGGTTATTCCGACTATAGTTTCGATCAGATTCAGTGATCTTTATTAAGGAATGCTAAGCGTGACACGCGCGCGACCGCGTCTTGAATTGCTTGTATTTTTTATTATTATTATATATTGCACAATTCGGTGTAAAACCAACCATTTTTAGCAATTTGGTTTACCATGTATTGTATATGTAGGTATTTTGTAGTGGTAGGGCTCTTTTGCAGAGTCCGCCTGGGGAAGTACCACACCTTTGCCAGTTATTCAACCGCCAAGTAGAACTATGCAGACATTACTGTGTTCCGGATTGAAAAATTGTTTCCAGCAAAATTACTGGGCACGAAGAGATTTAACGTCTAATATCTCTGGGTGACGAGCGCAATGCATTGCTGCGCATGGTTTTGAACTGTTGACGTTCAGGATCCTGTGTGGAAATGAACCGTTGCCTTGCCACGGGCAACCGTGGCGCTTATCATCAGGCGAGCGATATGCTTGTCTCACACAGAATCATTAAAAAACGAGGCTAAAATTTCGTCTGTAATGTTAATCTATTGAGTTAATATTCCACTTAAGGTGCTTCGTTTGAGTCCGCTAGGTAGGTAGGCGCCCAGAGATGGCGCTGTCGTTGAAAACTCAATTGAGGTAATCTGCCCCAGTTTTAATTCACTTTGCGACCTCTTACTATTGTTATAAACACATCTCAAAAATAATAGAGCCCATTAATAGCTGCACTCGACTGAAAATTCAAATAATCTTCAACGCCTGTATGCACGCATGAACATTACGCACACATGCGAATTCAAAACAGTTACAAGCAAATACGAAATTTCGTTGCTCTGAATATCGTCTCGGTGGCCGAAGTCATCAGTTTGATTAGGTAGCGCTCGTGTGGTTCCGGGTTCGAACCCCTAAAATTAGGTAGAATTATTTTTTATAATTTAATTTCGAGAATACTATTTATTTTAATTTTTGCTGTGGGTTTCTTGAAAAACAAACTTATTCAAAATTAGTAACGAAACTTATAAAAGTATATATCTACATAAACCTAATATTGTCACACAAATATTTAAAATGCGAAAGTTCGTGTGTAAGTGTGTAAGCATGTAAGTTTTTTTTTTTTGTTATTTGGTGACGAGACGAGCAAGTCACTCAGCTGATGTCAAGCTTCACGCTTGCTCATAACAGTTCAGTGCCACCCAGAATTTTGAACCTCAACAGTTCAAAACCATGCGCGGCAATGCACTGCGCTCATTACTCTGAGATATTAGATGTTAAATCTCTGTGCCCAATAATTACGCTGGAAACATTGCCCTTCAATCCGGAACACAGTGATGTTTTGCACACTACTGCTTGACGATTGAATAACTGGGTCCCTGGAATAACCCCATATCGGGGGTTCTAAAGGCACCGAGTCTGGTACCTTCCGAACAAATTTTCCACTTTTTTCGGTTTTTTTCAAATTAATTTCGAATTTTACATACCTAATACCTAATGAAATGAACCTAATGAAATATGCAATACCCAAAAATGTTGTGTTTTCCGCGTCGATAGACATTATTCTGCGACTAAAAATATGGATTTTAGACCCGGGTTAGATTAATTTAGTCCATAGTAGGTACTGTTGTTTGTTATTTGTTATTTTGTGTGTACACAACACACAAAACTAACTAATAGGTAGGTACGTAGGTAGGTAGGTTTGTTGCTTGGTTGGTGGCTAGGTAGGTATTATTAGTATAATGTGCATATTTTGATCGCGCAGCACGAAATATTCAAGATTTTCATATACCTCTATCTACCACCTTACCACCTACCTATATAGGTACCATACCTATATAGGCACCTTTTACAAAAAATCTATTATTTCACTAAGAAGGAAGTTTTTCAGAATTTTTTCAATATTTTTCCCGGGATCAGTGAGCGTGCGCGCAACGAGATCATACATAAAAATGCATTCATCATCATTATTGAGGTGAATTTTTTTCCCGAAATTTTGCATTATTTTTCCTGGCAGCACTGATGGAGCGCGCACCGAGCCCCATACTCAGAAATGCTGAATTCCAACAAATTTTAGATATGGGGTTATTAGTTAGTCACACCAAAATGCGAAAGTTTGTGTGTATGTAAGTAGGTATGTTAGTATGTAAGTGTGTTTGTTCCCGTTCAAATCTGTAACAGCTGCACGGATTCTAATGCAATTTGGTATGGAGGTAGCCAAATTTAGGTATGGTAGCCTCCATACCAAATCTCATCCAAATCCGTTCAGCCGTTACAGAGTTTATACCGCGGGTGAAACCGCGGGGCGTGGGTAATGGGTAAGAAATCTCGGTACGATATGGAACAGGCTGATGATGATGAATTTTAAATCTATGACCGAATCACATGCGAATTCAAAACGGTTACAAGCAAATACGAAATTGAGTACCCGATTTTCGGCATTCCACCTATCAGATCGACTGGCCGAGCGGTCGAGTGGACGGATTTTCATTATGCTTCGTTTTGTAGTGTGTATCAATGAGACGAAGGTCCCCGGATCGAATCCTCATTTGAAAATTACTGTTTTTGTAGATTTTTGTTCCTTTTGTGCTATTTTTTTACAGAATAAGTTATCAAACAACACAACAAACACCACACACAAAACTAACTAACTAACTAATAGGTAGGTAGGTAGGTAGGTAGGTAGGTTGGTTGGTTGGTTGGTTGGTAGGTAGGTAGGTATTATTAGTATTATGTACATATTTCAATCGCGCAGCATGAAATATCCAAGATTTTCATATACCTCTATCACAGATGAACCAGATACCTCGTCACTCGGGTTTTGGTCCGATCAAAAGTCACCACAGTTTGAGGAAAGCACGGGGTGCGCGGAGCGTGACAAATAATTCCCATTGGCTATCATCAAGGTTACGCCCACCACTGTACCGAGTTAGTACGTTCCGTAGTGATGGGGTAAGCAGTAGGCTATGGCAGTAGGGCAACATTATTAATCGGTACTTACCTACATAGCGAACTTCCGCTTTGCCATAGTAATCGCACTCACTCGAATCTCAACTCACTAACATAACATTACTACACAACACCATTAAAGTACTAATTCTTCCTCACTGTCGTGCACTCGCGGATATTTCGAGATCAAGCTGTAAAGTCGAATGTTTTTTTTCGAGGTCCCTGCTTTCTTTGCGCGTTTCAATAGAATGTGTTATTGTAAAATGTGACATTTTCTCGGGATCGCGCGTTTTGTTAGGTCCGAAAAATAATGTTAGTTTACCCAGAATCAACTCAGTTACTTCAATTCATCATCTAAAAATCTATTAAGCCGGGAATCGAAATTAACAACTGAATCATACACCTAATAACCTTGAAATACTTACGACGTATACTATAGTCTACTGACAAAAACGTTTTTATTGTTTACCAGAAAAACGCGGGCGAAGCCGCGGGCAGAAGCTAGTAACGGATAAAAACTTCAAACATCCTACGCACCTACGGAACCCTACTAAGCATGGCCCGACATGCTCTTAACAAGTTATTTTCTCTAGTCTCACCACAGTCTCAGGCACATGCTAGATGCTGCCGGTCGATTCTATCGTGATTTCGTTGCTTGTCGAGTTTAGTCCAAGCAGAAGGTCCCGAGTGTACAGTTTAGTTAGTTAGAATTCATCAGTGTTCGAATCCCTTTACGGTATGGTGAACATCGAAAATGCAAGTCTGCGTTTTGTTTAATGAGTCACAACACTACTTTATACGTGCGTTCGCCAGAAAGGGACAACTGCATGGGATATCCGCAATGAGGAAAAGGGATAAGTGACGACGTGTCCATTATACGCTGAACTCTGCTGTCTTGTAAAACTGAATTATTTTACTTACCGATGAAAAGTTATTCCGTCTTTTTTGTAGTTTGAGTGCGCGGATGACTTTCTACACAATTTCACTGCACAGATAGTCATTTTTTTTACTGTTGGTTATCAGGAAAATAAAACAACCGTCTTATTTTGTAAGCCGCACGCACGCACGCACAGCTCTGGCACTTGGTCGGAACTGAGGTTCAATGTTTGGGGCGGCGTCTTATATAAGTCTAATAAAACTTATGTGTTGCGCGCTAGGCTCGTCCTAGACTAGGTATCTAGTTCTATTCATCTGTGACCTCTATCTACCACCTTACCACCTACCTATATCGGTTCCTATACCTATATAGGCACCTTTTACAAAAAAACTATTATTTCACTAAGAAGGAAGTTTTTCAGAATTTTTTCATTTAGGTTATTAGTTAGTCACACCAAAAATAAATATTATAAAGAGGACAGATTTGACTGCCCGTTTGCCCGCATTGAATAGGCTCCGAAACCACTAAATCGACCCGAAAAATCCCCCCGCTGCTGGGCAGCCTTTCAGCCCTCCTTACACTTCCTTCTTTTCTGCAACTTGACGCAAATAGAAGGGTTCTGCGTGTGCATTATAATTTTCATTCCCTCGTCAAACACCCGTGCGAAGCTGGTGCGGGCTGTAAAGGATTCAAACAGACAGACGGACAGACAGACAGACAGACGGACATGACAAACTTATAAGGGTTCCTTGTAGTACTACGGAACCCTAAAAATGTATAAATGGTTACCTATGTCAAAGTCCTCAAAATATATATTTCGCGAGGCTGCGCGGGCCGCGAGCGGCCCGCGGGGCGGTCCTGCAGTTGGGTATGGCTGGATCGTTTAGGTCGACTTGTAAAGTTAAAAAAAAAGGAGGAGCATGATGAAAACGGGTAAGAAACCTCCATACGGTAGCAATTTGGCTAATGATGATGATGATTATGGTTAAAATCTATGACCGATAATGAACGTCGCAGTTTGACGGGTAGAAATCCCCCCATCACCATGAAAATGGGCAAGAAGTCTCGATACGTTAGGAAGCGTGCTGATCATGATGATGATGAATTTTAAATCTATGACCGCAAATGAAAATCGCAGTTGGAAGGGTAGAAATTTCCCCCATTGCTATGAAAAATGGGTAAGAAATCTCGGTACGATAGGAAACAGGCTGATGATGATGATGATGATGATCCTTAAAATCTATGACCGTACATGAAAATCGCAGTTGGAAGGGTAGAAATCCCCCCATCGCCATGAAAATGGGCAAGAAGTCTCGAATTATATTTTTTATTTATAAATTAGGTAGGTAGGCACTTACGAAACACCTTCGCCATGATAATATTTCAGCCGAGCACGAACACGTTTCGTGCTCATTTTTGGCCAGAATATTGATGGCGTCTATAGCGCAACGATGATGTCTGCTGCATTCTATTATAATTATGTACGTTATTATTAGGTTACTAGCAGCCCGCCCCGGCTTCGCACGGGCACCCAACAAAAAAATAAAAACCATAATACACACACGAAAACCCCTCCACCCGCGTCAAGTCACAAAAAAAAAAAAAATATTAAGAAAGCCGAAAAGCCACCCAACAGCGAAACAATTTTTCAAATCCGTTCAGTAGTTTCGGAGCCCATTCAATGCAAACAAACAAACAAACAAAGAATCAAATCTTTCCTCTTTATAATATTGGTATAGATAGATTATTCTATCATCATCAATAGTTGTCGCAACGCACGCGATGTAAAGGATATTTTAGGTATTTTTTTTACATCTTGGGTTACATTATTCGAGTTTTAGTAAGGATCCCAATTTTTTTTTAAATAAAATATAGTATAGTATAGGGATAGTGTAGCTTCCCAACAGTGAAAGAATTTCCCAAATCGGTTCAGCAGTTTCGGAGCCCATTCAATGCACACAAACAAACAATCAAATCTTTCCTCTTTATTATATTGGTATAGACTATTCTTTCATCATGAATAGTTTTCGCAGTGCACGCGAAATACATCATCTTGGGTTACATTATTGGAGTTTTAGTAAGGATCCCTAATTTTTTTGAAAATATAATATAACCTATGTCACCCGGGGATAGTGAAGCTTCCCAACAGCGAAAGAATTTTTCAAATCGGTTCAGCAGTTTTGGAGCCCATTCAAACAAACAAACAATAAAATAAATAAACAATCAAATCTTTCCTCTTTATAATATTGGTATAGATAGATTAGGTAACCAAATCAAACACTGCACTGCACACCGATACCGAATCTCGCAACGTCGCAATTATCGAAGACCGCGCGCGGACTAAGCCGCGAGGCAAGAATACCTAGTCTCGCTCACACACGCTCCGACAAGCTGGCAACGTCGCGTAAACCGCGTGACGCGCGCGCGGCACAACCAGTGTACACGATTTTTGCAAGACGCACGCACACATCAATATTTCACGCACACCATGATCGCATGATTCGCATGTAAAGAACACACCACTACAATCGTAAAATTTGTCGTAATTATTGGGTTGAAAGATGGTATTTCCTAGCCATGAACATTTTAAATTATCGACTTTGCGATACTTAGAGGCCAAATTAGACCTATGTTAAGTAATGCCCAGTTCAAAATCGTAGTAGGACGCCTAAAAAGGCATCGACAGTTTTGTATGAAAGTCGTTTATCCTTAAACAATTTGCTCTCAAAATCAATCAAGTACTTAACCTATAAGTAGATTATTATATACTTACTATTATTATATTACGTACTTTCATATCAAGTATCATCCAGATTTAATTACTGTGATGGGAGCTCTTCGGTCGACACGACACCTGTATTAAAGCTCCCGGTTTAGTTATCGGTATTATTATGAATCGGTATCGAAGAGCTCCCTCAGTGTCGGGTCATATTCCTATATGATAAAGTGGTCTCGACATTTGTATTATATGTAATAATTGAAACAGGCTATGCTCCGAGTCTATTTGCGCGATAAAATTCGATGTTCGCCGAAGACAGGCAGGCCATACAAAGAACCGATATCTGATACGTAAGAAAGGTTATTGAGTGCCAACCAAGAGCTGGAAGACGCAGCGTAGATAGGCCTCTCACTTGGTGGATTGACGACATTTTGAAGGTCGCGGGTAACTGGTGGGTGCAAGGTGTAAATTGTCGTTCAGTGTGGCGGTCTAAGGGGGAGGCTTTTGATCAGCAGTGGATGTCTTCAGGCTGATGATGAAACATATAACCATATTTATAGACAATATATAAATTACATAGATAGTCTTGACGCCCAACTACGTATGAATAAAATACTAGATAATATAATTATGTATGTATCGTAGATCTGTGAAAGTTTAGATATTCAGAATGCCACCAATAAATTCATTTAAACACCACCTGCTCCGCAATGGCACAATGCTTTTGCTATTTATGCTAAACTTATTTATTAAAGCCCTGGGGTTGAGCCGAAAAATATTATTGTACTGGATATCGTTATTCCCTCTCAAAATACCTCTCGCAACAAAATATGGTGGACTGACGACATTTAAAAGTCGCGGGCAACCGGCGGATGCAAATTGTGTTGCGGTCTAAGGGGGAGGCCTTGGTTCAGCATTCGACGTGTTCAGGCTGTTGATGATGATGAATGCCTACTCGTTTTGGGAAGTATGATTAAATCGTTCAAACGGAGCTTTTGTATATAAGTACTGGCGTAGGAGAATATTGAGTATTTTTAATTAGGTTTATTTTTGTAAGAGGAATTAATTATGCCTCTATATTTTGGGAGATATTGTGACAGTTTGTTAATTTTTATACAATATATGTGCAGTTGTGCACCCTGTAGGCAAGTAATTTTAAGTAATTAATTTTTTGACATAAAAGTGACGAATATTTAATATAAACGAAACGCAGTATATTTTTTTACGATTTATCTATTCCCTTAACTTTTTTTAGGTACCCGTTACACTCAAAATTTTCCGTTTCGGTAAAAATCTAAATTTCATTAAGATTTGTTGTAAGGAGTTGAACAGAGGTGCATAATACCAAACTGACAGAAATAGAGTTGCTTTCGCAATTTTAATACGAGATAAGTTTCATACATGAATTTAAATTTATGGCATTCTTACGACAAGAATGCCTTCTTGGTCCTATTATTATAAGAATAGAACCTGAATGCATAACATAACTACCTACTTAGAATATTTCAATTCTATTTTAAACTTGACTTATGGCAACTTCGACTTTATTCTAACAACCAATAGTGGTATTTTGTATGACAACATAAGTAGTTACTGTGCAGAAAGCTGAAGCAGTAAACTGGATGGAAACTTAAGTCCCTGTGGAAAACGCTCTCATATAAATGTTTATCTTCAGGAAATGTTCTAGAGTTCTCAGTTATGCATAATTTTTTGATCGTATACAGGCCGTTTACTAAAGGTGTTTTATTAAATATTGAAAGGTTTGCGTGTACTTACCATTATGAACAAATTTTCGAAACCAGAAAATTCGAAAAAATATATTTTCTGTTCAATACATTTTGTTGAGTTTCATTGTCAATTTTCTATGGAACAGCTGTTTATAATAAAACCATTTGATTGTGCATGGAGATTATCTTACGACCCTCCTAGCTTAGTTGGTAGCGCTTATCCTTATAAGCAGCTGAGTTCAATTCCCGGCCGGGTCGATTTCTGAATGATATATTTAAATATTCTGCTCTGGGTTTTTGTTTTAATTGTCCGTGTTCTATAGCATCCCCGACAAACTAGCTTTAATTATTTTTGCTTACAACTGGGCGACTTAAAAGAAATTCATGCAATTTACACCTTTGATTAGCCTGGTAGAACATAGGTGATATATAACTGGCGACTTTGCGCTATTTGGAATATATTAATATATTGGAATATATTTGGAATATTGTTTTTTATATTTTGTTTTGTTTTTTTTTTATTTATATTTTCTTGAGGGATAGATACAACCGCTTATATTATCTTTGGTTTTATCCGAGCAACGTATCTTTCTATCCATATCCCTACATTATATTATTTATATATTGGTTGACCTTCTGAAGAGTCGAGGCAGAAGCGCGATGCACAGGCGACCTAAAAAACTCGACTTTACCTGGTTTACTGAAGACTCAAAATTGTCCTGCCGCGTCAACGCCCCCTACCCTACGCGCCAATCTTAAGAAAATCTACACGAGAAGAATAACCATCTCATACTAATGTCCAAACCGCTATAGGAGCCGATCAAAAATCAAAGGAGGATCAAAATATGGTTAATATAGAAACATAGTATTAGTATAATTATGTCCAAAAATAAAGTTTTTAACGCCATCTCTTGAGAAACTAGCGAGTTTTGCAAATAACATAAAATTATTGTTTTTAACTGATATTATTAGTTCATATCAAGTTGCGTTTTTTCTCCTTATCATTACGAATGAGTTAGCGTGAGTTTTCATTTCAAGTCAAGCAGAAATTATGACGATCTTGTTGCAGAATAAATTTCTAGCGACATCTTACGTCATTGTCTGTACTACAATTGAGTTACGCATCTTTCTAGGTCATTAGCACTCATAGTATAAATTTATCTATGGATTATTCTAAATGAAGTAAATTTTTTAAACCTTCGGTAAACTGGAAAGGGTTCACTTTTCCACGCCTCGGCGCTACTCTCCAGTGGGCAGTGTACGATTTATTGTTGAGCAACTGTGGCTGACAAAATTAAACACTGTTTTAGACTTTTGTGGTGGTTTACAACATTAGACAGTACTCACGGGATATTTACCACGGTTATTATTTTTGTTAAGTTCCCGGTATTTCGGCACAGTTGCATGCGCCATGTTCACGGGTAGACTGAAGATGCGGGTGGATGATAAAAAGTTACGAAAATTTAGGAGCAGACAAACCGATCTACCCCCTTTCTCAGTCTTTTGCTACGGGTACCACTGGTACTAGAACTCGATTGCAAGTCTCGACAATACACACTCACAGTAGTTACGCATTCCGGTACACCGAATAACACAATACAAGTAGCAGCGTAGACTGCTGACTAAGCGTCTGGGCCCCTGTTGCACCGGAATGCACAACGAGATAAGAGAGTTCTCGAGTAGAATTAAATAATTTTTAAGAGCATTAATTAAGTTACTCTCAAGTGTATCGGACACAAATAAAAATTGTATTTTTTAAAAAGTATTTTTCTGGTTCTTCGATTTTGACTGGCGCAGCCGGTAGGATTTTCGCGCGCGATAAGGCTACGTCTTTAACGTTAATATCACGTAATCGTGGCTGTCGCTGTGCCGCTTCGCACTGGCGCGGAAATCCAGCAAACCAAATAAATAAGTCAACGGAGTCTCAACTACGGCCTGACCCCAACGGAAGGATGAGAGCGGCGACTATGTGAGTAAACCTTTTCGCATTTTCCTGCCCATTCCTTATCTATTTCCGTTTGTCAGCATTTTAGGTATTTAGTTATTTGATTTTCCTTAATTTTTATTATTGTGTGAATTTTATTGTTTTATTAGTGTATTATTTGTGAAACTATTTTAGGTAAAATTATATTTAAGAAGTTAGATTTACAATAATAAATAAATTAAAAATGGAGCAAATAAGAACGATACCAAAAGATTTACTATGTATTATTCCGAAATTTGAAGGTGAAGAGGGCTTATTAAACTTATTTATAAAAAAGGCCCAATATATATACAACGCCTTTTCACCTCCGACGACAACTTCTCTCGCACAGAAAACTTATGTTTTTCACGCAATTTCAAGTCGAGTCACAGGTAGAGCAGCAATTCTCCTAAGTGAAAGGGAGGACGTGAATTCTTGGGAGAAATTACAGGAAATATTAATTCAACATTTTGGCGATCCAAGATCTGAGGAATGTATTGCGATAGAACTAGAACAACTAAAAATTAAGCCCGTCGAATCCTACATCGACTTTTGCCACCGAATCCAACACACGCGCAGTACCTTATTTGCGAAGGTCAACTTACTTTCGGATGAAGGTGTCAAAGCTGCTAAAATGATAGTATACAACAATTTGGCACTAAATGTATTCCTGTATAACTTAACAGAGGATTTGATCCGCATCGTACGCCTCAAGGGGTGTACAACCTTGGAAGCCGCTTTATGTATAGTCACCGAGGAAGTCAATTTTATGAATCAATACAATGCAAGAAACAAAATGCGCTCAAATTCCGCCCCTCAGGCATTCAAACCGCTAGTAGCAGCAGCACCAACCCCGAATTTCAGATTTGGTATTCCGCATGGTATTTCCCAATTCGGTCAAAACAGAGTCCCGACGACTAATCAAAATCTGAGACCGAGCGTTCCACAACAACAACCTCAAGGTTATAGGTTCGTCCCACAAAATCAGCCCACTGGATTTAGATTTAACCCAGCACCCCAACAAAACTTTAGGTTTGGCATCCCGAGACAACAGCCAAACTTCAACTACGGCACTCCTCAGCAAGGCTATAGGCCACCATTCAATAACGGCATCCCTCAGCAAGGCTATAGGCCACCATTCCATAATTTTAATAGACCACCACCACCTCAAGCAAATGCACCCCAACACAATTTCAAATTTGGAATCCCCAATTCCCAGACACAGGCCCCGAAACCGCAAGAAAACACAGACGTCTCCATGCGCACGGCGCGCCCATTTAGACAAAATATGCTAACAGGCACTCCACCAGACGCTGTGGAAAATGACGACCCCTTCTACAGCACCGAACGAATTGATTCACCTCCCGATCAGTACAGCGACCCCAACTTTGACTATTGCAACGAAAATTATTCGTACAATTTAGAAATGCCAGAAATTCAGCCTTACGACGAAAATTACGAAACATATACAGAACAAAACAGCACAGAAAATTTTTATGTTCGGGCCTCGAGCCTCCATCCCAAATAATACAAATAAATTGCGATTCTCTGTTAAAGCTCCCACACATTAAAATACCAGAAATAAAAGCCCGATTTATGATCGATACAGGTAGCACCCGGTCATTTATTAGCCCCGCAAAAGTCAAAGAATATTTCCAAAATTACCAGTACTACGAACCATTTGAAGTAGTCAGCACTCATGCCCGTAGTCAACACAACGAAGCTATTTACATCCCAATGCTGAAAACCTTCAAAAATTTAGGACACCACAAATTCTATGTATACGATGTAGACAGTCGATATGACGGCTTGATTGGCTCTGACCTTCTAAAACAACTCGAAGCAAAAATTGATATGAAAAATCAGGTCCTACAAACACCTACCGCAAATATACCTATAATCTACAACCCGCCGTATGAAATAACAATAGAACCAAGGACAGAGACACGAGTTAAAGTACCAACTGATCTACAAAATGGCGAGGCCATTATCGACTATGTTGATTTTGGCCAAGACGTAAGAATGCCATGTGCTTTAGTATCGTGCAAAGATTCATTCGCGTATACCATCATACAAAATGCTTCTGAAGATAGGGTAACCATGACTTTTTCGAAACCACTGAAAGTGAGTAAGTATGTAAGAGAAGAATGTACAGTGAATGTGACGATGAATGAATGTGAGATTGACGAATTGCTGAAACAAAATTTGCGAAAACTACGTTTAGAACACACCAATCAGGAAGAAAAACAGTGCATAGAAAAGCTATGCTACGAATACAGAGACATTTTCTACAGTGAAGATATACCGCTTTCCTTTACTAACGGGGTTAAACACGAAATAAGAACAAAAAATGAAGACCCCATATACATTAGACCATACCGACACCCTCCGACTTATACCGCGGAAATACAAAACCAAGTAGAAAAGTTACTCAAAAATGACGTAATTCAGGAGTCACACTCCCCATGGAGCGCACCAGTACATCTAGTTCCCAAAAAGACCGACGCCTCCGGAGAAATTAAATTCAGAATGGTTATCGACTACCGACGTTTGAATGAAATTACCACCGACGACAAATATCCACTTCCCAACATTTCAGATTTATTCGATAAATTAGGCAAATCTGTATACTTTAGTACAATCGATTTAGCAAGCGGTTACCATCAAATTGAAGTTAAGGAAGAGGACAGGCAAAAAACTGCATTTTCTACACAATCCGGACATTATGAGTTTACCCGAATGCCGTTTGGTCTTAAGACGGCTCCCGCCACATTTCAGCGAGCTATGGATAATGTCCTGAGAGGTCTACAGGGCTTGCATTGCCTTGTTTATCTCGACGATATAATTGTCTACTCAGCAAGCTTACAAGAGCATATAGAAAAACTACGTATGGTTTTTGACAGACTTAGAACCACCAATTTGAAAGTAACCTTAGATAAATGTGAGTTCTTCCGCAAAGAAGTTCTTTACCTTGGCCATATGATAACGAAAGACGGCCTTAAGCCAAATAACGACAAAATTCAGGCAGTACTAAACTTCCCCATTCCGAGAACCACAACGGAAATTAAAAGTTTCCTGGGATTAGTCGGCTATTATCGAAAATTCATACAAGACTTTGCCAAAATAACTCGCCCGCTAACAAATTGTTTAAAAAAACGAAATAAGATTGAATTAACAGATGAATATGTAGCAGCATTTGAGATGTGCAAAGAACTACTAGTAAACGCCCCAATTTTGCAATTCCCGGATTTTGAAAAATCATTCATTCTCACCACAGATGCTTCCGATTACGCAATAGGCGCGGTAATATCTCAAGGCCCTTTAGGCAACGATAAACCAATAGCATATGCCAGCAGGACCTTAAACGACGCTGAATCGCGATACAGTACAGTAGAAAAAGAATTACTCGCAATAGTATGGGCGGTCAAACATTTTAGACCCTACCTCTATGGTAGACGTTTCACTATATATACAGACCATCGACCCCTAGCCTGGCTAAACAACATGAAAGAGCACAATAGTAAATTGACACGCTGGAAACTCAGACTATCAGAATTTGATTATGACATTGAGTACAAAAACGGAAAACAAAATGTTGTCGCCGATGCCCTGTCCCGAATTAAAGTAAACGCCGTAGACAGCGACGACATATCCATGAAGGTCAATGTTGATGAAGATAAATTACAAAAAGAAATAGATGAAGTAATGAGAGAAATTGAAATATTGCAGAGGTTGCAGCAAAAACCAAACGAGGAAAATAACAGCACCATAATCTTATCATCAGACTCGGAGAAAACTGTGTCAGTAATACCTCCCCATGACACAAGATCACCCTTCTCTATACCATCCCCAACTAATAGCACCGTCTCGGCACAACTAAGTTCCCAAACGGAACATTCAGTTTTTGACACAGACACGAATCAAATATTAGTACATACTTGCCGTAAAAGATATATCCAGACCTAAACAAAAAATTTTAGAGGCCCATCTACCATTGAATAAGCCACATTTAGTCAAACAATTTCTGAAAGAATATATTAAACCGAAAACTAAATATTTCATATATTTCGAAGATAAAATTCACCGGAAACAATTCGCAGAAGCTACGATAGCTCTTTTCAAAAAGAATACAGTAAAAATTTTGGAATGCACAGAAAGAGTAGTTTACGTGGAAAATGAAGACGAGCAGAAAGAAATAGTAAAGAAGTATCATGTAGGAAAAACTTGCCACCGAGGTATTAAGGAGACACTGATCCACATCAAACGAACATATTACTGGACTAATATGGAACTCACCGTAGCAACAATAATAAACTCTTGCGATAGCTGTAAAATAATGAAGTACGACAGGAAGCCCTTAAAACCGGAACTACAATTAACCAAAACTCAGACGAAACCATTTCAAGAACTCTTCATAGATGTATTCGGAATTGATGGAAAAACCTACCTAACAATAGTAGATGCTTTTAGTAAACTAGGACAGGCAATGGAAATAAACAACAAAACCACACCAGAAGTAATAAGAGCCCTTCTCAAGTACTTTTCTATATATGGAGTTCCACATAGAATAAGTGCAGACTCAGGCGCGGAATTCAATAACGATCTACTGAAGGAAACCTTAAGTTTCTATAAAATAGACCTACACATTGGCACCCCGCACAACCCCAATTCTATGGGAATTGTTGAACGGTTCCACTCGACCATAATAGAGATTTACCGATTGGCAAACTATGAACACAAATTTACTGACGCGGCATCAGTAATGACATATGCACTTTTATCCTATAATCAGACTATACATAGTACAACTGGTTTAACCCCCTTTGAAGTTGTCTTCGGTCACACCGAAGCTATGAGCCCTTTTAACGTAGAATTCAATAAAGACTATACCCAAAAACTAGTCCAGGATCATAAAAAACGCACAAAATACTTATATGAGTACTTAACTAATAAGGCGATAGAAAAGAAAGAGAAAATCAAGGAAAAGCATGGAGGTGAAAAACATTTTAATGTACACGATGGAGATACAGTGTATGTGAAAGGCGTAAATGACAGAAGGAGCAAAGACAAACCACGTTACAAAAAAGCGGAAGTAACAGGAGAAATAGTTAGGAATATAGTACCAGTTAATATTAAGGGCCGTGAAACTAAAGCACCTATAAAGGATATAAAACGTCCTTCACAGGTTCGTCCTGATCCTGATGCAGACATCAGCAGGCCTAGCCCTTCTTCTTCAGCGGATTGACCGCAACCCTGGGATTCTCCCAATAAAGGAAGGCCAGGCACTCATTAGTAATGATAAGTGGACTTTAATTAAGATTTTAGACCTAAGCTTAATTCGCGAAGACTTAGAATTTAATGTGAACGGATATGCGATCCTAAACAAGCACGTTTCCAATCATTTCGAAAAGAAATACATTTTCCCGGAAATCAGTGACGTTAAAACTCAGACTGATTATGTTAGAAATTTGACAGTGGAAAAACTCAATCAACTTTTGCCACCAAAGAAAACCAAACGCGGTATTCTAAATCCTCTCGGTTCTATAATAAAGCTAATTTCAGGAAATCTAGATAACGACGATGCCATAAGGTATGAGACGCTAATTAACAACGTAAAAGTAAAACAGAATGAAAATGATAAGAAGGTCACAGTGATCGCTGAAGTGTTGAAGACATTAGTAGATATTACCAATAGCACTAAATACAATTTCATCCAATTAGACAAAGCAATCTGGGACATTAGAAAACAATTAAATGATACAAACCAAAACCAAAATGTGCTAAGACTATATAATGTTTATAATTTATTTTTGCATAACTTCCAAACGCTTTATGCCAAACTGGATGAGATTGAAACAACAGTTGCATTTAGTAAATTAGGAATGCTGCATCAAGCAGTTATTGATACAAATGAATTACTTGTAATGCTCCAAAATATTGAAAAACAAAATCGGCTTATTTTTCCTGTTAAGGCCGCAAACATATTAAAATTAGAACAATGTATTGACTTAAAAGTTTACATAAAGGAAAATCAAATAACGTTCATTTTAGACATACCCCTAGTTGATAGTGATATGTATATATATTACAAAATCCTTCCCTTGCCTATAACCAATGTTCTCAATCAAACTTGCCTCATCCTACCCAAGTTCCCTTACCTCTTAGCGAAAGGGTTGAAAACTGTGTCGCTCCACCGCCCTTGCAGAGAAATAGATGACTTCCTGTTCCTGTGTGAAGAAGACTTCACATCATCCCTCGTGAAAGACGAGTGCGTCACCGATCTGATAACTTTTGCTGATAATACGACGCAATGTATTCCGATTCCAGTAAACATAGAAAACGTCAAGGTTGAAAGGATACAACCTGATAGATGGATGATTTACACAAAGTCAAGCCTAATACTAACCCAGATCTGTAAAGAAGAAAACACGTATCGCCACATCTATGGAACATATATCCTGACTATCGATGACGACTGTGAAACCGAAATAAAAGGAATAAAATTAAGAAAACGCCAAGGCAGTACACAAAAGATTTACTTATCTGCCCTGCCAATTATCAACCTGCCTGAGATACCCATGCCTGTAAGGACATCTTCCCCGGAAATTGGTCCTGTCAACGTGGACGACGTAGAACTGTCAAATCTGCAACATCTGACTGAAGTTTTAACAAAAAGTGAAAGTGTAAGTGAAAATTTTAGTGAAAATCGAGGCATTATTAACGCGAACGATATGAGTATCGGTACATTAGTTTTATATGTAATCCTAGTTTTAGTCATTGTATTTTATGTTAAGAAAATGATTGTAAATCGAAATTCTCGGATTCACGCATGTTCACCCGATAATTTCGAAATGAGGGAGGGAGAAGTTACGCATTCCGGTACACCGAATAACACAATACAAGTAGCAGCGTAGACTGCTGACTAAGCGTCTGGGCCCCTGTTGCACCGGAATGCACAACGAGATAAGAGAGTTCTCGAGTAGAATTAAATAATTTTTAAGAGCATTAATTAAGTTACTCTCAAGTGTATCGGACACAAATAAAAATTGTATTTTTTAAAAAGTATTTTTCTGGTTCTTCGATTTTGACTCAGTATCACTACGCATTGTATTTAATAATAACCGTGGTAAATATACCATGAGTACTAATAGTAATGAAAAAATTAACTTTTTTAACTATGTCCTTTTCTCCAACAGATACCACCCGGCAAGATAGAAGCTCTCACTCTTAAACTATCGGTGGTAGATATCGGGCGGGTCGGCAAGAACAAACAGGTTATTGGACATATCATCCTCCCCTTGACTGAGCTGGAAGGAGTTGCACCCGATGAGGAGCCCCAGTTGTACAAGCTAGATATTGAAAAGGTAATTATGAAAAGTATATTTTTTTTTTAAAGCGTATATGTTGGAAACGTGACGCTCGAGAGGATTTTGTCTGATATGTAATGAAATTCACTGGTTATACACTTTTATGTATTTATTCTTCTTTCATAATTTTATAATTTTGTTTATATAATTTATCTATCTTTATATTTATATTTTTTTATATTTTATATTTATAAATCTCCTATTTAAAAATCGTATGTCTTACTGCGAGCAGCTCACAGCCGAGACTGCTCGCACTTCTTGCTCCAACTCCCTCTTCGTCTCTATCCCTACTCCTACCCTACAGCGCCATCGTAACTTTCGTACCCGATCTTTAAACAACCAATAGGCGCACACCAAGTCTTTTACAATTCAATTGACCGATTTATAATACTAATTATTATCTAATAATTCTTAATTAATTAACAATCACACACAACTTGTATAATAACACTATTAACTATTCATTATTATGGAATATTGGCGCAAATCACAACATTCGGCCATCCGACTGCGTGCTAACTCCGAAGCACGCGTAAATCACAACATTCGGCAAGTAACGAAAGTACTTCATGGTTCTTTTATGATTATAATACCCTACTTAATATTAATTAATATTTTAATATTTTAACATTAGACAAATACTATTTAACATCGGCAAAATAAACTAATCATCATGATTTACAAATAAGTTTTTAAGTTTTCAAATTATTATATGTCAGTGTTCGTACAAAAATGAGCACCGAGAAGTCCAATGACATGTATTGACCTACTGTGTAGAACGGATTGCCTTAGAAAAATAATGCTTAAGAGCCTTTTTAAATTTAAGTTCGGTTATAGAATCAGTTAATTTATTGTACATTAGTACCTCGGCGCGACGACCCTGCCTCCCAACTTCAACTATCCCAGTCCATGGCTTGTACAGCTTTTCCTTGTTTCGTAGGTTGCATTGATGCATGTCTTTATTATTATTATTTTTTTGGTAAATTAGCCTCATGTATTTTTAGCAAACTATTATAAATGTAGAGAGATATCACTGTCAAAGTAATTGCCATTGGCACTCATATGAAAATAAAAAGGAGCGACTTAAGACAAAGGATTCAAAATTGTTGAAGCAGTGAGCAAACAGTTGAGAACCAAAGATCCACTGAATATGTTCATGCTTACCTACATTGAAAATACTGAAGACATCAACAAAGTTTTCCAAATCAAGACTGTTGGGATTTAAAGTTGATGAGCAATCTTTAAAAACAACAAAACTAATCCCTCAGTGCAAAAGGTGCCAGGTTTATGGTCATTACACAAAAGTGCTCCGCTAAAGAACCGAGGTGCGTAAAGTGTACTTAACAAACACACTTAGGAACACACTTAACAATAGAATGTTCAAAACGAGCAGAAGATAAGCCTAAATGCATCCACTGTGGAGGTTCTCATCCTGCCAACTACAGAGGATGCGCTATAGCAAAAGAAATTCAACTGATAAGAAACAAAACTGCTAAAAGAAAAAACTAACGTGATGCGTAATCATAGTGCATCGACTGGGAAACAAACTGGCTTTGCCAAAAACAAACTTGCTGTAACTGAAACAGTGCAAACTGCGACGAAAAGCGTATCGTACGCTCAAGCAGCTGCAAAAAACTTAAGTAGGACAACTCAGAATCTTTCTGTATCTGACAATGACAATAAAAAACTAGATGGAAAATAGAAAAAGCGACAAAACGGCTTCTAAATCTAAGCCAAAGTAATGAATTGCACCCTTAAAATTATGATTTGGAACGCAAATCACAAAAATGAATTACAGCTAGTCCTAGATAAAAAAAAAACATACAATCATTTATACAGTTCATTGGTTATAAAATTTACCACGCTCTTCGCCCAGATAATAAAGCTAAAGCGGGAAGTGCTGTCATTGTGAAAGAAAACCTCCAACACCACGAGGAAATGAAATATGAAGCAAACGAAATCCAAGCCGTTGCGATACAAATCAAAACAGAGGTTTCCTATAACAATATCCTGCGTATACTGTCTACTTAGGCATAACCGCTATAAGGGAGACAAAGTCCGATGCAATATCAGCTGGAAAACCAACCAGCTGGCTATCAGACCCTAAAAAGATTCCAGATTTAATAGAATTCTTCATATTTTAAAATCTATGTTCTGGCCATTTTCAAACTGAACAAAACTTTGATATGAACTCAGACCATTTAGATGTTCAAGTAGATCAAATCATTAAACACATACAACAAGCAGCAGGGAACAATACGCCAGATTTAAATAAAACCACTAAGGGAAAAGTTTATCCCTTATGCATAAAGCAGCTTCTAGTCGAAAAACGAAAGCAAGGAAGAATTTGGCAACAATCTAGAAATCCAATGATAGCAGTACCGGCTATTCCCTGTGGAAGGCTACGCAGAACCTTAAAAGACCTATAACCCATACTCCTCCGATAAAAATTGGTCCCGGGGTATGGGCAAGAAACAACGAACAAAAAGCTAAAAGATTTGCAGAACACCAAGAAGTCATATTTCAACCAAATGAGGGAGAGTCAAACGATATTCCAACTTTGAATAAAAACACCACATCAGAAGAGATATAAAACTATTCACTTCGCAAGAACTGGTTAGAGAAATCAGACGAAATATTAGCCCACGAAAGTCCCCGGATATGATCTGATCTCGGGAGATATTCTTAAGAATCTTCCAAGAAAGGCTATAGTTAACAACCCTAATTAACGCCGCACTAAGGTTAAAGTATGTACCAGATTTATGGAAGATTGCCGAAGTGATCATGATAGCAAAACCAGGTAAACCGCCACCTGAAACATCTTACAGGCCTATATCCCTGCTACCAATAATTTCGAAGCTTTTTTGAAAAGCTTTTGCTCAAGAGGCTAAAGCCGGTTTTAGAAAGTTTAAACCTTATTCCGAAACACCAGTTTGGCTTCAGAGAATAGCGCTCCACCATCGTTCAAATACATAGAATCACTAACATTATTGAAAAAAAGTCTTGAGGATAAAAAGTGTGCTCCACTGTTTTTCTAGATGTAGCACAAGCTTTACTATGAAGTATGCCTCCCAAGCAATATGTAGACATTATAGAATTTTACATTACCGATAGACTATTTAGGATCAGACAAGAAGATGTCTACTCAGAACAAAGAAATAAAAGCTGGAAAACCACAAGGAAGTGTTTTAGGTCCGGTCCTGTACCTATTGTATACCTGTGACATCCCAGAGCTAGAAAATAAAACCATTGCCACCTTTGCTGATGACACTGCTATAATGGCCATAGGAAGTACCCATGAAGAAGCAGCTGAAAAGGTTGAAGTGGCTGTGAATCAAGTTTATGACTGGACAGAAAAAATGGAAGATTAAACTAAACGAATCAAAATCTACCCACAGACTCCAGTAATAAACGACATAGGTATTCTCCTATTTTGATCAACAATCAAATCATACCTTATAAGAATACAGCCAAATATCTAGGCATGACTTGACGCAAAACTTCGCTAGAAAGCACTCAAGAAAAAGGGGAAGCGCTGAACCTTCGGTATAAGCAAATGTTTCGGCTACTTGGAAGACATTCCTCGCTGTCATTACATAACAAGTTACGATTGCATAAACAAGTCCTGATGCCAGTGTGGACTTATTGTATACAGCTGTGGGGCTGTACCGCTCAGAGCAACGTACTTATCATACAAAGGTTCCAAAATAAAGTACTGAGGGACATTTCAAATGCACCTTGGTACGTAAGAACGTCGATCTCCATCGGGACCTTCAAGTCTAGTTCGTACATAAAATAATACAAATGTACGCAGAAGCTCACGATAACAGACTTCATCACCACGTGAACGTCGAGGCCATCCAGCTTCTCGACCACATGAATATACTAAGAAGACTAAACAGAACGAAACCGTTCGAGTTAGTGTAGTGTAATGTAATTGTAGTGAATATAGTGCAAGTGCTGCTTCTAAAGAACACGCAAACATAGTGAGTTAATAGAGACAATAAGAAAAGTGTTATTGGACACATTCTTAATCATTAAGTATCTAGAAGTTTAAGCTAGATTTATATTACCTATTAGCCCGAGTCTAGATTGTAATTTTATTAAGGAATGCTGTTCGGAGGTTCTTGAAGTTTCTTGCAATATGGTGACAATCTTCATCAGATCTTTTGCCCTCATACCTACCGAAGTTTTCTTCAGTTTGCTTAACTCATCCGCATCGTCGGAACTGAATCTTCTAAGTCTTCTACTAGGGAGCTCCCGTGTATGGCTTCCACCACCGTTTCCTGAAAAGTTCTGCACTTAATGTTCTTTTATAAATAATAACTACTTCTAAAGCCTGATCTGATTCAACTTTATTTCCCGGAACTTTTGACAAGACACAGGCAAACTTATGCAGTATATTCATATTCCAGCCTAACTTAGATTGCTTTTACCTATGAAGCTCATATTCAAAACCACAGCTCACCTACATGGCTGATGTATAGTCAACTCGTCTGATTTCTTTCTATATTGCAGCTCACCTACATGGCCGCACAGCTCACCTACATGGCTGTTCCATAGTCGACTCGTTAATATTCTTTCTATACTGCAGCTCACCTACATGGCTGCACAGCTCACCTACATGGCTGTTGTATACTCGAGTTCTCGAAATTCGACATTACGGCTCACCTACATGGCCGTACTACAGCTCACCTACATGGCTGTTCCATAGTCGACTCGTTAATATTCTTTCTATACTGCAGCTCACCTACATGGCTGCACAGCTCACCTACATGGCTGTTGTATAGCAGACTTACTACAGCTCACCTACATGGCTGTTGTAGTCGGCCTCTCGGAATTCAATATTAGCTCATAAGGCATGAAGTGGTTCTCAAGGTATTGGTGAGATTCAAATCTAATAATCTTTGCTTAACAATAATAACTAAGCTTCTTAATAACCCAATATAGTTTAGTTCTGGTTACAATAAAATTATCGGGGAGTGGCCCCGTTCACACTATTGCAGTTTATTTATTGTAATATTGGCTTAGTTCAATGCAGTGGAAACAATATTGGGAGTTGCCCAACCAAAAGTTCCACTTACATTGCCCTAATTCAAACCTTATTGCAAAATCTACAATCCCTACTGGTCCAATACAACGGTAACATTATCGGGGAGTTGCCCCGACCGAAAATACCACTGTATTCTACCAATAAGTTCTGCTTGGCACAGCTGAAGTGAAATCTATTCAAAATTGCTTTTTACTTTCAGACTTACGTCCCAATAATTTTGAGAACCACCTTTTTTTTTTATAAGTTATAATTATCTAGGAATACATTGTAAAATACTCACGGTTTTCATCCGACATGGCTCGTAGGTCATCCCACTTCTGATATGTAATGAAATTCACTGGTTATACACTTTTATGTATTTATTCTTCTTTCATAATTTTATAATTTTGTTTATATAATTTATCTATCTTTATATTTATATTTTTTTATATTTTATATTTATAAATCTCCTATTTAAAAATCGTATGTCTTACTGCGAGCAGCTCACAGCCGAGACTGCTCGCACTTCTTGCTCCAACTCCCTCTTCGTCTCTATCCCTACTCCTACCCTACAGCGCCATCGTAACTTTCGTACCCGATCTTTAAACAACCAATAGGCGCACACCAAGTCTTTTACAATTCAATTGACCGATTTATAATACTAATTATTATCTAATAATTCTTAATTAATTAACAATCACACACAACTTGTATAATAACACTATTAACTATTCATTATTATGGAATATTGGCGCAAATCACAACAGATACAAACCTTGTTAGTATTAGTGTCATAAAGGTATTATGAGAAACCGTTATTTTGAAAAAAAAAAAAAAAAAAACAACATGAGGTAAAAATATTATATTCAAACTAAAATATTCAACCCCTTTATGACTAATTTTAATTCTAAACATATTTTGAATCTGAATCTAGTAAAATATATGTCGATGAAGTTATAGCTCAATGGGTAGTTAATAATTTGCAATAGTTCGAATTTTAGTATCAAGTTTATTCATTAGAAATGTCAAGCTGAATCCTTATTCTGCTATATAATTTAAACAATTCCCAACCTTGTTTATTATCTTTTGCGGTAATAGGCGGCCCGTCTCTGTTGTTCTTTTAAACTTTGTCTTCCAAACTTTTCCCGACAAATATAACGTCTTCTCGACTTTTGAATTCCTTAACACGAACCTGTCCAAACTTTCACTTCGCACATTTTGATTGTAACAGTTAATTATAACGGTTGTACATTTTAGTTATACAGATAAAATACAACTCGCAATAATTAGCGCCACGCTAACATACAATTTTCTGTTCTAACTAATAATTAAATCTTTGAATCTTTGAAAGGTGTCCATATATTTTGTTTTACTGAAACGTAATAAATTTGGTTGTGACATGGTTCTGAAATTTAGTTGGTGGTGTGATTTGGGAGAAGTGGAGTAGAAGATTTGGCCAAAGTCACTTTGCAGATCTTTCTCTTTTGTACCTATCATAGACCAATTTGTAGTTATTTTTTTATATACTGGAGAATTTTGAAAACTGAAAATATAAAATAAAAGCCAGATCCATGTATCTATGTGTTATAGCTTGATTTTTCCATAGGGATTACTCTCCTTGCCATAACTATAGGTTAAAAGGTATGTTCCTCATGAAATTACCTAAAATCATGCCTCGAACCTACTCGTCGTACCTTGTAATTGGATATGTCCCTAAACTGGCGACCCTTAGAGCAACTCGGTCCGACCCGAACAGACTAACGGCCGAACGGCATTGCTCTCTCCCCTTCCGCCAAAATAAAATGAAAGGCTAAGGGGATTTCTGGATTTTATGTCCAATAATCCCTTTCGCCTCTCATGATCTGGCGCTAAGGGGATTTTTACACAAAAAATCCAAAAATCCTCTTCGCAGGGGATTGTCTATGGGAATTTCTGGAGTAAGCCTCAGCTGCGAACCACCGGAGGACGGGCAGCAGTTTTCTCTTAGTGAATTGTGAGCGTTCTGCACCGAGACCTTTGTTCTGCAGTGAACGCCATGATGAGTAGTGTATTCTCACCACTGCTTTTTATATGTGTTTCTCAGGACTGTCAAGAGCCAACGTCGGATTTGGGCGAGATACTAGTTTCTCTACTTTACAATGAAAACCTCCATCGGCTCACAGTGACTGTTATAGAAGCAAGAGCACTAAAGGTATGTTTTTAGTGACTATATAAACTGTACTGTTTTCGTTATCTCCTTTTCGCCTGGAAGAGATCGCTTTCAGCGATAAGGCCGCCAGTTGTTACACTACTTTTTAAAGTCTGTTTATAAATTATGTAAAAAATTGTGTGAACAATAAAGAGTTAATCTATCTAATCTATCTATCTATCTTTTATTCATATTCATTTATTGCGTTAGTACTATTTGCATGTCAACTTAAAAAGAAAGGATATAAAAAAAAATACTGTTTTAGACTTTCTTGGTGGTTTACAACATTACTATTAGTGCTCACGGGATATTTACCACGGTTATTATTTTTGTTGTGTTCCCGATATTTCGGCACAGTTGCATGCGCTATGTTCACGGGTAGACTGAAGATGCGGGTGGATGATAAAAAGTTACGAAAATTTAGGAGCAGACAAACCGATCTACCCGTCTATTGCTACGGGTACCACTGGTACTAGAACTCGATTGCAAGTCTCGACAATACACACTCACTGTATCACTACGGATTGCTTTGACCCCTTGACTACCACAGCATAAATGCATCAAATATAATTTTCTAACACTTGTGATACTACAACGGTAGATTTTTAATTATTAAGTGTTTATGAAATGAACGAGTGTTGGTGAATAGTATAATGTCGTAAAACATGACTGTTGTTTCCTAAACTCCATAGTAGAAAAAGAAAAAGAAAAGTCCTCCTCTAGTAAAGTCTCCGCACTTTACTGGGCATGACTTGGACTTGACCGTGACATATTTTGCTTGACTGAGGTTTTTTCTAATTGTAATATACTTCACTTGGAATATTACAATACTCGACACTGGCTAACACAACATATGTAAAGCCAAAAGACGATGAAAAACAAATCAGCTTTTAAGTAAATTTGCTCTATCCAAACAAAGTTATTTTGTTTATTTGTCTCGAATAGCTTAATTTGTATATGTGCTTCCAAATCGGTGGAACCTTTACGCATTAAACCTTCATTTATATGTTTTAATTATTCCATTTGAATAGCGGCAATTTATTTATAACAAACGAAAACAAATAACAGAAAACATTTATTGTGAGGTGCAAACATAAACGAATGAAACTGACACCATTAATAATTAATCGCTAGCTCGTTCAATGATAAACGAATACATTAATAAATTCATTTGCTTACTAAATCAATTGCAAACCAACTATATTACTGTCACCAATTCTCATTTGTTTTTAGCAACTGAAAATTAAATACGCCCATCAAATGGACATTTTTTTACTTGACTGCCCTGTAATTGCGAAGCGAAGGTCTCAGAGTTTACTGGGACAAATCGGCTTTTGTATGTATGTTTGTGTGTATATTTGTCCGTCGATAACTTGCGAACCGTTGATCCGATCTTCATGAAATTTTGTAGGCAAGTAGTTCATTTTAATACAATTTTTAAATTCCAATATGAGCTGAATCGGTCCAGGGGTTGTGAAGATATAGGCACCGCGAGGTCTCAGTTCGCCGCGAACTACGTTATAAGTAGTGTAATTGAATGTTCCATCTACAGCATAATCGACTTCAACGATGTTACAATGTTAAATATCGATTGATTTGTTTTCATTTCCCAAGTGTCATAATAATAATACACCGCTCCCGAATACAAAAAAATACTTTACTACTCATAACTGCAAGTAAAATACAATAATGTACGCCAATATACAGGACGCTCAGCTTAGTTATTGAATTACATAATCTCAGTGTAGCTGGGCTTATCTGCTTTGAATGTTCTGGAGTGTTTTCAAAAGGCTTTTTAAACTTTCTAGGTCTCCTGTCATTCGCCCCATTCTATCACCTTTGTTAGTCCCATCCTTTTGAATTGCACGACAGTGTCGGTTGCTAGTTATATATTATGGTTCTGGCCTGGGACATAGTCCGTGGACCAATTTAGCTTTTGCATCAGACCTCAGATTCTCAGTTTAGATACAGATAAGTGGTTTTGGTAATTCGCGGAACGCGGATGCAATGCGGAAAACTGGCGAACTGCAATGAATACAAAATGATAATAAAGCGAAGCGAAGGTCTCAGAGTTTGCTGGGACAAATCGCCATTTGTATGTTTGTTTGTATGTTTGTATGTTTGTGTGTATATTTGTCCGATGATAACTTGCGAACCGTTGATCCGATCTTCATGAAATTTTGTAGGCAAGTAGTTAATTTCAATACAATTTTCAAGTTCGAATATGAGCGGAATCGGTCCAGGGGTTGTGAAGATATAGGGGCCGCGAGGTCTCAGTTCGGCGCGAACTACTAGTTATGTTAGCAGACAACTTATCCATAAAAATAATCAGTGTGGCGCGGAAGAAATTAATGATCTAGTCCGTACCAAATCCGCAAGTATATTAATTGTCCGAACGAAGCAAATGTCACATAGTCTACGACAACAAATCGGCATTGTATGGTTGTGTGTATATTTGTCTAACGATAACTTTCGAACTTGATGAAATTTCGTAGGCAAGTATTATTTTGGTCCAAGGCTTGTGAAGATATAGGGAGAATATACTATGAATAGCTAAATGATAAGGCCGTTATGACGATATAATTTTCATTATAGCTGGACCCGTCGTCAAGCAAGCACGAGATGGTAGTCCGAGTGACGCAAGAGCGTGCGTGCCGCGGCGTGCGTGCGCGACGTACCGCTGCCGTCGAAGTACCCGAGGACGGCAGCGCGCTGGTGTCAGAGTGCTTCCACTTCAGACTGAAGGCAGACGAGCTCCACACGACGAGTGTCACGATACAGGCGCTGCAACCACACTCGGTGTATGCCAAAGGTGACCATACACTTCTATATATTTTTTTTATATTCTTTTTATAGGTTTACTTACAGATCGTATAATTATATATAGATACCGCATTAAGAGATCGTTGTTCCAACTAAAACCTACCAGAGTTGGAGGAAAGCGCTCTAGCAATGAAACAATGAGAGTAAACTTTTATAATAATACTAGCGACCCGCCCGGGCTTCCCACGGGTGTAATTTAGAAAAAATATATGTGATGATGATCATGATGATAATATAAAATTTCAATAAAAAATTATCTAACTTATGGTTAAAACCGCATCCAAATCCGTTTTGCGGCTTAGGAGCTAGCGGATATACAGACAGAGGGACATACGCGGAAAGCGACTTAATTTTATACTAGGTAGAGATAGAGATATGTAGAGATGTATATTTTGATCGAGTCTTAGTGCGCTTAGATAGGTCTTAGTGCAGAATTTAAGGGTACTTAGTCTGAAGACAGCCTGAATACGTCCACTGCTGAACAAAGGCCTCCCCCTGTGACCGCCACACTGAACGACAGCAATTTGCAATTTGCATCCATCAGTTGCCCGCGACTTTCAAAATGTCGTCAGTCCACGTAGTGGAAGGCCTACGTACTTTACGTTTTCCAGCTCGTGGTTGGCTCTCACAAGCCTTTCTTCCCTATCGGTTATCGGTTCTTCGAGCGATGTGGCCTTCCGATTGCCACTTCAGGCTTCTTCGGCGAATATCCTCGTTCTTGATTTTATCCCGCAAAGAAACTCAGAGCATAACTCTCTCCATTGCCCGCTGTGTGACTCTGAGTTTCTCCAAAAGGCCAACTGTTACTAAAATGGTGTACGCCAAAATTGAACAAATCTTATATGTAGCATATGAACATATTTATGTGTAGCATTATTTAATACACAGTATATAGTATTAGATCCAAGGCACATGATGCAGAGCGCCTTAGGGAGACCAACTGTCGTTTTCTTTCGCTTGCAAATATAATATAATATATATTTCTGATATTAATTTACTGAGAATGACATGTACTTGTACAGTGGACAGATGTTTGCGAAACATTTTCATTATTATGAAATTTGAGATGATTTAAACGAATTCTCATGTCGATCTATACAAATTTTCATTTATTTACACGAATGACAAGGCGGTTACTCAATTGCATAAAATTGTTGTATTACATAAAATGTTGCAAAGACATTGTTATTTAAATAAACGCCTGTTGTTAAAGCTAAGAACTCTCTCGATCAAGTAATCTTGGGAAAAAAAGGTTCATCCGTTGGGTAGCTACGATACCACATAAATATAGGTACCGAGTAACACACCTCTGCTTACATCATGGGTTAAAAAAATGTTCTTTATCTGAGCAATGGCAGATTCTGATATATATACATACGTAAAATCTAGCATGAACAATACAAAATTTATCTATCTACTAGAGGCGCCCGCGGTTTCACCCGCTATTTTACAGAAACCGAATATTTTCGGGGACAAAAAGTACAGAGTTGAACGGGAACAAATACACCTACATGCCTACATACTTACATACGTACATACTTACATACTTACGTACTTACATACTTACATACTTACATACTTACATACTTACATACTTACATACTTACATACTTACATACTTACATACTTATATACTTACATACGTACGTACTTACGTACTTACATACTTGCATACTTGCATACTTGCATACTTACATACTTATATACTGACATACGTACATGCTTACATGCTTACATTATTACATACTTACATACTTACATACATACTTACACACAAACTTTGCATTTATAATAGTGTGTTAGTGTGATATCTTGCTGAAATAGAACGTATAAACTTTTTATGCAAGCGAATAATTTCGTGCAAATGATTCTATCTATCACTAAAATGAAGCGAAGAAAACTTGAAATAGACTGAGATAAAGCAACTCATTTAGAAACTTGGAGCGAAATAAATGACCCTTATTACCAAGGCACCAAATTTTTTTCTTGTATTAGAGACTGTGTAAGGGCAGCGAAACTATTGCGATGAGTTCAAAATTCTTTAAGGCTGTGTTCTTGTTCGCGTAATTTATAAAAATACTATTCAATTCAATTCCTTGAGTACGGTTTAAAATGCGCTCAGACTGCAAACACCACATACACTGCTAACGATCGGTTTAAATTGTTAGTACGCTCACAGCGTGCCAACAAATTAAACCGATCATGAGCGTGCTTATGTCAGATAGTTTAATTTTTCAGGTTATAGGCCTGTGTCTCATAATTTGATGGTCACAGTTTCATTTCTGTCTTCACAGAAGACTGGTCTGCATTCAATCCATTTTTTTCTATAAAAAACAGAGAATATCGGAATTCACAGATGACAATTTGAATTTGACATTAGCGCACACAGTGCACTACCTCATTCTTGTGAGCACCGTGAGCACGCTAAAATTACGTCACTCATGACGTTATGTGTCTCACAGGAGCCTTTATATGCGCATCTTAAACAGACTGTTTGCACGCTGACAGTGCAAATGGTAACTATGTGCACATTTTAAACCACACTCCTTATGTTAGGGCGTAATCTTGTGGTTCAGACGTTTGGCGTCGGCGTGGGAGTTGAATGGAAATTCTCTTTGATCCTTTACATATTTATTTTCTTTATAACATTTTAGTTTATAATTGTTCAAATCAATGATGCATAAAAAATATGCTGTAATGGCGTATACGTTGCAGTAGTAAAATATAGATGGTGGACGGCGGTCATAGACAAAGACCATCATAGACGGCAGATGGCGTAGACTGGCTTGTCCACGCGACGCGATGTGTCGGTTCGTGCGTTACCACCTTATTTTATCTTTTTACAGTGTTCTCAATTCTCAGGCACGTCAATTCTAGCAAATTTATAAAATGCTGGTTGCTACTCGTGACTTCGTTCGTATAACAGAATGAAAGCTTTAGAACATTTCTGATGTTATGATAAACAGATTGAAAAGGAAAATTGCAGATTGTAAGAAAACAGTTTTCTTTGCCGCAGATGTTTGAATGATGAAATGATAATAAATATTACTTGACCGGGTGTTAATAAAATTGTCCCTGTCTTTGTGTGTGTTTCATGGCATCCCTGATATTGGGAATCCTAGAAGGAGCTGGAAGTGTGAAGCATTAACTATAGTGGGATCGTGTCGCTATTAGTGACATCAGATTTTAGTGGCAGATAGCAACAGGTCGTTGCCAGCGGCACAGAGTATATACTATATTGGTGGACGTGGACGTTTTTTCACACACAGCGCCATCTAGCCCCAAACTAAGCAAGCTTGTATTATGGGAACCAGATAACTTATACATACATTTTGTTTTTCTTTTTGTAAATATAATACACAGAATCACCCAGATAAAGAATAACCGTCCATGTTCATCACACAAACGTTCGTCCTGGTTGGGAATGGTCCCACAACCAACAGCTCAGAAGGCAGAAATCCACCCAACGAGCCACAAGGCTAGTCAAATCAGTATCAGTATCATCTAGTAGCGATAATAATACATGCAACAAAAATTATTGATGTGATTTTATATTCTATTTAAATTTGAATTATTGATGGTTACGTCAACATTACTAGGTTACGTCAGCGATGATTCAACATGGTTAATTATAAAAATGGTCTATCATTAGGTTAGACTCAGTAGGCGTTAGTGCATACCTACTTGAGTACCTGCTTACGTGATATTGGTCATAGATCGAAATAAATTATTGCTTTCAGCGATGTTATGTGACCGTGGAAAAGTTAACCGGGAAGCAATGACAGTTTCAAACATGTGAAGATCTCATCCTATCTAGTCTCTACTAGTCTCATGACTCTCAGGCCAGCAGGCCTAGCACGGGTGCCGGGATAATTTTTGTCCACCCGTTTTGTCTTCACGTCAACGTGGCAAAGCTAGAATATGGATACATCCGTCTCGTTCTCGCGGGATAAATATGGTGGACAAAATTTTATCCCGGCGCCCGTGCTAGGCCTGCTGGTCTGGCAAAACTGAACTGAACATGCTCGGAACATTGCTGGCGCACGTTGGCGGATTCACATACGCCATTGAATTTCTTCTCCGCAAATATGCAGGTTTCCTCACGACGTTTTCCTTCACCGAAAAGCCAGTGGTATATCCGTACGTAAGTTCCAAATAACTCATTGGTTCGAACCCGCGACCCCACAGATGTGAGTTGAGCTTGCTCCCACTGAGCTACCACGGCTTAAAGAAATAAAATGAAATGAAATTAAAGATGAAGAAGAAAATTATTAAATTTCTTTTATATTTTGATTCGTCTCAAATATGTTTTTCCGTAGTTTCTTTTTAAATCTATAGGTGTATACACGCAACATAGTATAAGTATAGTAGATTTTCCTCTTGTGATGTTGTTAGTTTTATATTATATTAGTAATAGTTACAAAAAAAAAAGTTGACAAAGGGCCGGAGCCCGTGCAGCTAAAATAAATAAATATCTGGGACATTTGCACATACGGTCATCTGACCCCAAACTAAGCAAAGCTTGTGATATGGCTGCCAGAGACTGATATACGTACATAGATATTTTTAAATACATACTTATATAGATATTAACACCCAGACATAGAACAAACACAAATATTCATCACATGAATGTTTGTCCTAGATGGGAATCGAACCCACGCCCCCAAACACAGAAGGTAGGTTCACTACCAACTGAGCCACCGAGGCACCGAGGCAGCTGCACTAAGAACAATAAAAAAAAACTAGGAGTTCACTCAAAAACTCTGTGTATTTTTTGTTTATTTTTAACTTTTTTTTTTTTTTTTTTTTTTTTCTGCAAATAAACTATTGTCTATTGTCTACTCATGTAAAGCAAATGTAATAATTATATATTTTTTGTTTCAGACCGTCTACTAGGGAAGTTCGTGCTAGGATCGTATATGTTCGCACGAGGACGAGCATTGCAGCACTGGAACTCCGCTCTCGCTGCTCCAATGGAACAAGTACAGCAATGGCATCCCCTCACTAATTAAATTCAACCACTGGCGTGTTAACAAGGACTGATCGAAACTGACCTGTTCCGTTATTTTATTACTCATGAAATTGTAGTTTATTTTTCGATCGATCGATTCTATCTTGAAATTTCGAACGTCATAAACAATTTTTCAGTTTTATTTCAGAACTGGCAGCACCCTACGGTTTTACCCGCTATCCCAGAGAAACAGCACATTTTTCCATAAAAAATGTATCCAGAGCATAAAGTATGTGCTACCCCCGGACAAAATTTAATCCAAATCCGTTCAACCGTTACGTAGTTGTTTCATAGTATACAAACAAGTATGTGTGTAACGCACCACGATAGACACTCATAAACTTTCCAATTTATAATTATACTGTGAGATGTAGAAGGATTTTACTTTACATCTGTGACTATTGTTTATGTATAGTAAAACATAGTCTTGAGTGAATCTCGCAAAAAGGAATGCCAATTTCGACGATTGACGGTTTCATGAATGTCAATGCTTCAATCTCGATCACACTATGATATTTCTATCAAGTTTTCAATTTCATGTTTACGTTTACTCACTGAATATTTTAACGAAGTCGAGTAAAGGTCGGCTTATATTGAAAGAAAGAAAATGATTTTATTTTGCAACAACAGTAACATTAAATAAATTGAAAGGTAAGCAGGTGAGCAAAATCAAATAACTATAGCTAATCAATGTTATGCTATGTTGCTATATGTATAAACATTGAACGTGTCAGACACAGAAGAGTTTTCCTCTTCTGTGGTGTCAGACACGTGCCATGGCAGACAAAATAGGGGGCGTTTACCCTGGTTCTCGCTGTCTCGTTCACATTTTATTAACATTTTCTAAAATAAAAATAACAGAGAAGAAATAAATAAAAAGTCTAGTCATTGACTTTAGTATACTATTTATTATCTTTTTATTTAGGCGAAAGACAGGCAAAAAAAAAACAAATGTTCTTTAGTTCTCCTTCGCCAAAAGAAAAAGATTAAATAACATAAAAGTTGTTATAAAACATAGGCAATGGTATTCTAAAGTCAGTGACTAGACATTTTTTTAATTTCTTCTTCTTGACATTAATGATCGATATTAAGTCAATGTTTTCTCTGTTATTTTTATATTACAAAATGTTGATATAGTGCGAACGAGACAGCGCGAACCAGGTTATACGCCTACATAATACACTGTCTTTCTTGATTATGTCATAATCATAATCAATAGATTGTGATTATATTATCAATTAATTTAATTATCAAAAGATTATGACATAATCAAGATATAGATTATGATTATTGTAATAAAGACAGCACTGCACTTTTTTAATAAAAAAAAAAAGTTACGCATACACACTACACAGGCCTGGCCAGCACTAGCGGCATATTTTGTCTGTGCGGTTCATTTCTGTAGGGCATCACCCGGGCAGTGTGAAATATGAATAGACCATCGGAGACGTGAAGACATCTTAGGTTATCATTCGGTACCGTGTCCGCCACGTGACTTGCACGTTTGCTGTCTTGTTAGATGTAAATAAACGATGTCTGTCGGCTTACAGCAACACAGGCCTCCGGCCGGACAGTTCAGGCCGGTACCGAGTTGCTCAATGTCTGTCGTTGTCTGTTACGCCGCGCGGCGCGGATCTGCCACGCTCAATGTCTAGATATAAATGGACCTTTACTTGTTTTTTATACTCAAGTTTTGTATTTAACATTCAAGGCGCTAAATGAAAGTACGCAAATTCAAAGAGGATTGCGACGTTTTAAAAGAAAAAGGTGCTTTGATAAAGCTGAACGTTTATGAATGAATCTTTTTATGAATGAAAATGAGAGGTACCTATTTGAGGCAGAGCACTTTTTTCTTGACACAATTGAGGACTGAGTGAGTAAGTATAAGAGATCATTCAATATTTTATGGAATTACTATGAATTTTACTTAGAATAAGGAGCGATGAGTAATATAAACAATTATTTTAAAAGAAAAGAACAAATATTTTACTATGTTTTAACATGATTAATTCTGAAACAAAATTTTTGGAATCTGTGAATTGTGCCAATGCAATTTTAATTTCTCATTAAGAAACATGTCAAATAATTCAAATCATCATCACTAAAGGCCCAACGCTCACGGAAGAGTCGTTGCAAGGCGCAGCATCCAAGCGGCTATGGAAATATCAACTCTTTACAGTTTAACGTAGGTTCCAAATTATCGGATTAGTCCCATCTGGCCTGGTGGCCCGGCCCCGGTACCGGGTCGGCTGGGAAAAAAAGTTCCAACGGCCTCGGTCACGCCAACACTGCGCTTTGTTTCCTCCACGCCTGTCCAAAACTAGTTATTGTTGTAAAATGTTGAACCTATATATTTAAATAATAAGACTTGAGTTTTCCACTGCCGCCGCTTGTACGCCTTGCCTCGCTTCGACTTTTCAGTGGGCGTTGGGCATAACTTTTAAATATTTTGATTTTTACCCGACTGTCCATAAAAGGAGAGTAATGATTTTCGGAAGTATGTACGTTTGTGTGTTTATTGTGACGTCTTGTAGTCTAAAATGCATCAAGGCTTTGGACTGCAAGGTGGAGATTTGGTTGGATTACGTCTTTACCTCCGGAGTGTCAAAGTCAGTAAATTTTGCCGAGTTTTTTCTTGTAACTTGTTCTAAAAGGTATAGTTTCCAACTCGAGATTCAATTTGTTACTATGTATATTGTTTTTAAAGCACTCGGTGGGTGTCGATTTTCATGGCTACGTTTTTGGCTTCGAACAATTATTTAATTATAACAGTTACAAATTGTTTTAACTAAGTGACAAGACAAGCAAGTTGCTATCTAAAAAAACTTGTTATTTCATTGCATTTTAGATATACATATTACATTTTATCTTATAATTATTTAAATCTTTTTTGAATCGCCGTATCTAAGCAGGCTTAGGCCTTTGACCACCTATTTGGCTGTTACTAGGTAAGCGACGATGTGGTCGAGGATGGAGCATGCAGACTGGTTAGATCTCTCAAAAATATTAATACTTTCCAAAAAAACATAGCGAAAAGTTTGTCTCTACTCAAATATTTTTGTAATTAGCAATTTACACTTTTAATATGTTTAGTTGTAAATATAATTGTAAACTCTCATATTCATAAATGCTTGATAAGTGCGGTTATAAGTTTAATTTATTAAATTAATTTATTATTTATTTAATTTATTTATTTTAATTTAAGTACTTATTTTAATTTTGTTTATAGTTTTAGTTTGTACATTTAAGTTTAGATTATAATATATATAATTAGTACTTGTTATAAGTTAAAAAAACAAGGTTTAACATATTTGTGCAAGCATTATTGTATTTTGTACTTAATGGGAAAATATTGAATATCTAATGTCTCATGGGGATAACGCAGTGCATTGCCGCGCATGGTTTAGAACTGTTAAAGTTCAAAATTCTGGGTGGCCTTGAACTGTTATGGGCAAGCGACGCTTACCATCAGGCAAGCGACTTGCTTGTCTCATCATGTCTCATATTAAAAAAATGTGAGACACTTCTCGCCAGCTAGAAGTGGACGTAAATTTTTAGCCGACTTCCAAAAATAAAGGAGTAGGTTCTCAAGTCGCCTGTATTTTATAACATATATTGGTTAATCAAGCGTTTAAGAATAAAGAAGTTACAATTCATTACCTTATTACTCTTTAATTAACTATCCAACTAAAATCTAAATAAAATTACTCTTAACAATTTATAAGTATTGCTCATTGTGGATAGATATGTCAAACAATTCAATGTATATTACTAAAGTTTGTATTTCTAACAAACGCAATTATATATTATGTATATCTACTATATAGTATACCTAATGTATATCTAATATACATACTTTAATGTTAAAATAACTCCAATATACATATAATTATATGGTAGTATTTATTTCCATAATTATAATGTGCAACTCGAATTGATAAAATATATGATGACATCATGATCGTGTTGTTTCAATTTGTTATTAGTAGTTGTTTTTTTATTTGTTGTGTTTAATACAATAAAAAAAAGTTAATTATTAACATGGAGTTATTAATTAAGGGGTAGGTCAATAACTTATGTACTTATACATATCATAATAACGAACAAGACAACGGCAAAATAGCCGCCATTTATTGACCATACTAGTAATTGCTCTACGGGTGGGGCTTAAAAATAGATCGAGCGAAGCGAAGGTCTCACGAGTCTAAGGGAGTAAATCGGTAGTTGTATGTATGTTTATATGTTTGTATATATATTTGTGCGACGATAACTTGAGAACCGTTGATCGGATGTTCATGAAATTTTGAAGGCAAGTAGTTCATTTCAATACTCATTTTTGAGTTCGAATATGAGCTGAATCGGTTGTAAAATTATAGGGGTCACGAGGTTTCAGTTCGCCGCGAACTACTAGTACAATTTTACTTAAAGGCAACACAGGTAAGGCTAAGTTGAATTTAATTTTGTACAATACCCGTATAGTTTTCCACATTAAGTACACATAGATAGTCCAACCAAGTTGCTGTCATATACTTAGAATTGATTTATTACGGGATTCAACTTAATAAACTTATGGCACAAATGAAAGTTAGATCTAACCAATGGGGAAAAACAACTGGTCATATCAACGTAGCCGCCAGTCTGTCCACTGGGATCTCGTAATAAAACAAAAATTTATTATGATGTCACCTGTCACCTAACCACCACTAATTTGGACAAATCTATCGATACCTCTTTTATCTATATGCAACGAAGGACTAGATAATTTAATCGATCTCTGATTACTTTTAGGTTACAGTTAGTTAGTAGTTAGTTTCATATATATTTGTAACTTTTATTAAACGAGTGAGCGAAGCGAACGAAGTCACTGCTTCAACTGATAAAATTAGATTTCATCTTTCTGTATGTTGGTACACGCGTAGAGGTCGTATTTTTGAACGAATCTTCATGAAGATTGGTAAGTATATAGGTTCTACATTTTTTTTATTTTTTACTATCGGCAATTTTTGGTTGGAGGGGAATTTGCTAAGCCGATATATACCGGCCGATTTTAATAATATTTGGCAGAAAATTTGCTACTCAATTATAAATAAGAATTTCGAATATGAGCTATATCGGTCCAGGGGTTGTGAAGATATAGGGGTCGCCAGGTCTCAGTTCGCCGCGAACTACTAGTTTAAATTGACGAGTACATTGATATCTAAGAATGATCTCTATCGTCTTGCCAAACATCTAGCATAATTATATTATAGCCATTTCTTAGAGGAACCTAAATAATAATTAATTTCAAGTCTATGCATAAAAGAGTAATTAAGTGTGTGGTTAGGCTACGGTAATTAATATCCGTGGGCTTGCCTTAATTAGTTTGCCCTACTTATATAAAACGTTATTAAATTTATTTATAACATTATGACTCTCTCGTTATATTTATCACTTTTTTCTACCTACTTTTTGATATAAATATATTATATTAAAATAAAGTAATTGTAAATAAAGTAATTGTATTGAAATGAACTACTTGCCTACAAAATTTTATGAAGATCGGATCAACGGTTCGCAAGTTATCATCGGACAAATATACACACAAATATACAAACATAGATACAAATGCCGATTTGTCCCAGTAAACTCTGAGACCTTCGCTTCGCTCGGTCAATTACGTTACTTTGTGAGCGACCCTGAAATCGCGAAAAAAAAGAGAAAAAAGGCCAGCAGCTCCATAGAAAAATGTCATTAGCCCTCGACGAAGTGTGTGGTACAGCTGATTTATTTTAACCGTTTTCAGCGTTGGTTCCAATGCGAAAGTTGCTCATATTAATTATGAGTAAAATGATGTTCTAGAATACATCAGCCGTCTAATTGAACGTCTGGTATATAACAATTTATTCCGTCAATGCTAAACTGACCCGTGTACCAGACAGACGCCAGATAATATTTGGAGTGCATATCGCTTGGAGCGATTTGAAAACAATGCCTGGATGGTGTCTAGATATCAACGTGTACGTTCTATCAGGTGCTCTCCAGCCATGACAGAAATATCAGCAACTAGCTTGCCCGCACGGTTACCCTCGCCTCATCATCAACATCATCATAATTATCAGCCAAAAGACGTCTACTGCTGAACATAGGCCTCGCCCATAGAGCGCCACACCGACCGACAATGGGCCACCTGCATCCATGTTTTGTAATTACAATGCAGAGGAAAAAACAACTATCCCCATTGTGTAGAGTATGTGTACAATCGAGTACACTACCTCTCAATCACAATTTAGGCTGGAAATGGGAGCAAACATATTACTCGGCAAGGTGTGCCCAGCCTGTCTACTATCTGGGTCACCTGAAAACGTTAGGATAAGGTCACTAAGTAGCAAATGGCTCGATAAAGGACGCGTAAAATGGAACGTAATGGATTTTGTAACAACTAGGAACTTCGTTTGCGTGATTTTTTTAATAAACCGCCTCTGCCTCTGCAGACGGAGTCGCTGGATATTGCATAAAAATTCAACTGTAACAATATTGTTTTGAGAGCTTCTCTGAAACAATGTTGTTAGTCATATTTTCTGGAGCGTGCACAAATAAATTTGCCGCATCGCTGTCTCTAGACAGGGCCACGAACAGCTGGCCGTGACTGAAGCAGCTGGTGGAGAGGAGCATACCTGCGGTGTGCAGCATCAGTCCTTGGAATCGAAAAGCTTATACAAGGTGTTTACTAAAGGTGTAGTAATACTGAAAGGTATGTATGTTTGTCTCATCATTATAAACAACTCTTACTATGAGACCAACCCAGATAATTTTGTGGCATCGATTCTGTTATTGTTACTACTCTCTTTAAACTAATCTGACACGACATAAAATAAACTGCATCTCTTTTCATATCAATATGATTGTAAGAAAAGTATAACAATTTTAGAGCTGACAAAGTTTAGAAGATTGTATAACAGGATCTATACGAATGTTTCTCAGTTTCTCTGTTTGTTTGTTATCTTGTAATAACTAAACTGCTGAGCCAAAGATGACAATATTTGGTAAGACGATAGTGTGCTTCCTAAAAAAAAATGTAAGTAACTAAAGCTGAAATATTAAATATTGCGAGAAGCTCTGCAAAGTGTAGCAAGATAAAGGTAAACTGTAGTTCGCACCGAACTGACAACTTGCGACCAATTTAACTTTAACATTATGAAACGAATACTTACCTACAAAATTTCATAAAGAATGGAGTAACTGTACGCGAGTTATCGTCGAATAAATATATAATATACAAACAAACACCCATTTTTACGCGAGTTTGCTCCGTTTTATATAAAACATTAAGTTATAATTTACATTACATAAGCTTCATTTTGGAAGCACATTAAGTTTTCTCCATCCGGAATGAGATTTTTTCATGTGGCGTTATTCTAAACTACCAACATTCAACTACCAGTTGGTAGTTGACTATGTAAAATACAAAACCTGATAATCTATTTCTAATAATATGTAGCTATAATAATAGGGAGAACCTTTGTACTATTGTAGGTAAGTTATAAGCATATAAGTTAGCTTATTATCCTGACAGTATACTTCATTGACAGTACCCAATCTTGTCTGTTTTTGAAACAGTAAAGATTGCTTTAAAAAAAAACTTGTTCCTCATCATGCACGAGGGCTTGAAGGCAAAGTACAGGTCTGTTCAAAAATGTGACAACAAAATATTACATGATTTAATAGGATTATTGTTAGACGACTAATTCAGTGAAGTTGTTATGTTTTCAGGACTCTATGATGTTATCCTTTTTCTTATATGTAGTTATTCGTATGTGTTTTTATCTTCCTCATTTTCCGACTAAGCGACAAAAAATAGAGGGTTATGATTTTGACCATTATATATGTATGTATGTTCACTTGTTCCCTCATAACTTCTAAACTACTTATCATAATTTGACCAATGGGGTATCGTTGGAAGTATCTTCATCGTCCACTGGTTATAGGCTATGTGACGTTACATTAAATTGAATATGGCGCCCTTTAGATGACATAAAGTCATGAACTATAAAAAAAAAATGTTTTAATGATGCCGTGTTGGGTATCAAATGAAAGGGCTTAATTAGCACATTTTAAATTTACGAGGGGCGTTCATTATAAAGAGAAAATGAAGTAGAAACTCTGTGGAACCGAAAAAAGTACTGGCTGGTAAAGCTGGAATGTTGATTAGATTTTAAAAAGGAAACAATATGAATATCTTTTGTTTAAAAAATTGGAGGTCTTTTGTTTGCAGTCTGTTTTAGCGTGTTGTCGAAAATGGAAGAAATTAAATTGCGCGCGGTTATTAAGCATCTGTACTTGAAAAATTTTACTACGGAATGAGCTAATCAAGACTTACAGGATACTTTAGGAGAAATGCTCCACCATGTTCTACAGTTGATGCGCCGAATTTAAACGTGGTAGAAAATCCACCAAAGATGACCCTCGCCGGAGCAACCCCACAAAAACAAAAAAAAAAAATATATATACTGTATATAATATAATTATACTGTGTATAGTATAATATATACTGTGTTTTTTTATATTCCAATTCATATATATATATATATATGAATTGGAATATCTTTTTTGTAATCTTAAAATTCCTTTCTATATTAAATATATATATATATTTATATAATATAATATATATATTGTTAGATGGTTCCTCGCGCATTTGCTTGCGATAAAACTAAAGGTCAAGTAAGGACGAAGTTAGGTCTTAGTTTTCGACCTGTATCTTGTCTGTGCTAGAATCCTTACCTGAAGATGTAGAGCCAAAATTAGTTTTTGTTTGTACCTTTTTGCCTTATTTGCATTTTAAGGGAAAACTTTTTCTTGCGCAAAGGCTGTCCATTTCCATCGAGCGTACGTACTAATGCTGCCAGTTTATGTTTATATTTATACCAGGCCTATAGAATACACTGGCGTGACTATCTTTATGCTTTCCGATAGGGTTGGTAAGGAGCAGCAATGGTCCGTCAAATGTGGCAGGAAATTGGAAGACTTTTGCCTAGCAAAGGGACAGCAAAGGTAAGAAATAAATACTAGCTGATGCCCGTGACTTCGTTAGTTGCTCTGCTTTGCTTTCGGCCTTACATGCAGGTATGGGCTCGCGAATGAGGCCTCGCAAATACAAAATAAACTGATGAAGTTCCATACAAACTGTGATCACTCATTATTATTATATATCATTGTAGTAAAATATCTGGGACATTAAAAAAAATATCTGGGACATTATTGCACACACGGTCATCTGACCCCAAACTAAGCAAAGCTTGTAATATGGCTGCCAGAGACTGATATACGTACATAGATATTTTTAAATACATACTTATATAGATATTAACACCCAGACATAGAACAAACACAAATATTCATCACATAAAATGTTTGTCCTAGATGGGAATCGAACCCACGCCCCCAAACACAGAAGGTAAGTTCACTACCAACTGAGCCACCGGGGCCACTCTTTCTCTTCTTTTTTTTAACCGCTACGCTAACCTTTGCTGTGTTCCGGATTGAAAGGCTATATTTCCCGTCAATTTACTGAGCATAAAGAGACATCTAGTATATCGGGGTGACGAGCGCAGTGCATTTCCGCACAGGGATTTTAACAGTAACTGTAAAGCTTAAAATTCTGAATAGCACTGAACTGTTATGGGCTGTTATGGGTTATAGTCGAGCTTACCGAGGCGGCGAGCCGCGAGCGACAGCGCGTCTCGTCGCGCAGTTTCATGAAGAAAATCCTTATTATTCTATGAATTCTCATGAGAAGGTACTCGATATTCGTTCTCTCTCAGGGTACTCATTGAATTTCTTGCAATATATTTTTCTTTATTATCAAATTTACTAAAATATTTAACCTTACAAATTTTCTTATATATCGGTCGCGTGCGAAAATCTGGTCTCGCGTACGTGGGGCCTATATACTAAGACAATATTGTGGTGCGCGCGCGTCTATATCGCACATATTCTTATAAAATGTAACAAGCAATATGCTCAATGTTGTAATAAGGAAATTTAACAAAAACATTTTTGAATATCACTACTTTTATTATTAAAAAAATAAAATATTAATATTAATTAATTTTGATTGTGCGATCGAGATAGTTTGTTGTATGTTAGAAGCTGTATATAGTTATAGATGGCGATATTGTAGTCCCACCGCTCTAGGCTGTACTTTGTCTGTCAGTTTGTTACAGTTAGAGTTTTATTGAGATGTTACTTTACTTTCATTAAACTGCAATTCTCTGCAGCGAAACTTTACAGGGAAACTTTAACATTGTTTTCATTAAGGGGTCGTATACCCTGGCTCGTGCTGCTTGCTGTCTCATTCGCACTATATCAACAGTTTTTAATATAAAAATAACAGATAATAAATTTAAATATGTCTTGTCAGGAGAAGGAAAAAAAACTTTTTTTTTGTTGTTTTTGCCTTTTCCTTAGCCAAAATAAAAAAAAAAAAACATGAAAATTGTTATATAAAAGATGGGCAATGGTATTTTAAAGTCAATGACAAGTTTTTTTAAATTTTTTCTCTGTTATATTTATATTAGAAAATGTGGATAGTGTGCGAATGATTCAGCAAGAACCAGTGTATACGCCCCCTTAAACCATACGAAACAGGACTTGTGAATTCTCTATGAATGCAAATTTCGTCTTTGTAGCGGTTCCTGTTTACACTGCGATGAATTACTATGCAGCGCTAAGCAACTCTCAAGTGCAGTAGTTGTATCTAATGCAACACACATAACAAATACCTCGTTCGGAGCTCAACTGTTCAAACCATCATCATAAGCAGCCAGAAGACGTCAATTGCAGAACGAAGGCCTTTTTCTTAGAGAGCCACACTGAATGTCAATCTGCTATTTGCATCCACCAGTTGTCCGCGACTAACACAACGTCATCGGTCCACATAAAGAGGCAGGCCTACCTAAACTGCGTCTTTCGGTTCGCCTTTCTTCCCCATCGGTTACAAGCACTTCACTTTTATTGTCACTCTAACTCGCAAATCCTGGAAGCTGTTTCGGTGACTTTGGTTTTTCGCGAATATCCTCATTCCGGATTTTATCGCGTAAGGAAAGTCCCTGAAACCTCTATCGCCCGCTGTTTGACTCTGAGTTCAAGTGAGTTGAACACTTATATTTATTTAGATATAATCATAATAAGCCATACTAATTAGCCCAAACCAAAGGGAGAAAAAAACCGCTAAATATGGTCAAAAATGTATGGAAGCTAGATCAGGCATTGACATCGATTCCGTTTACCGTTTTCTAAACTTAACTGCTAACTGCTTCCGTCCTTTTCTCACAAATTGATATCAAAAGATAATATAAGATAATAAGATAATATAGATAAGATTGATGTAGATAATGTTGGTCCTGATAGATTAATTTAATTTAGAAAGTGGTTCAACAGAATCGACACAATTGTTTTTATATAAGGTTTTTTTTTTAGATTTGTTAGTTTTTCGTTATTTCTATACATGAAGGCAACTTGAAACACTTTTTCGTGAATTTTGTATTACAACATCTACATCCATGTATTAATAAATTTATGTCTAGTTGTAAAATATCATAGTATTGTTGCGAGAGGTATTTTAAGAGGGAATAACGAAACCCAGTACAACACTATTTTTCGGCTCAACCCCAGGGCTTTAATAAATAAGTTTAGCATAAATAGCAATAGCATTGTGCCATTGCGGAGTAGGTGGTGTTTAAATGAATTTATTGGTGGCATTCTGAATATCTAAAATTTCACAGATCTACGATACATACATAATTATATTATCTAGTATTTTATTCATACGTAGTTGGGCGTCAAGACGATATATGTATTGTATATTCTGTATAAAATATGGTTATATGTTTCATCATCAGCCTGAAGACATCCACTGCTGAACAAAGGCCTCCCTTAGACCGCCACACTGAACGACAATTTGCAACTTGCACCCACCGGTTACCCGCGACCTTCAAAATGTCGTCAATCCATCAAGTGGGAGCCCTACCTACGCTGCGTCTTCCAGCTCGTGGTTGCCATTCAAGAACGTTCCTTACCCATCGGTTATCGGTTCTTCGAGCGATGTGGCGTGCCCATTGCCACTTCAGCTTGCAAACCCTGAGGGCTATGTGTGTATGAATGATTATATGTTTATGTACGTTATACTATAGTTAAATGACCTTATCGCACTTTTTCGTCAAAAAAGAAAACGCAAACATTGTTATTCTTAAGATGACTAACTGTATATTTTTTTTTATTTCCCACTTAGTGATTTTTGTTTTCTTCAAAAATATTGAATGCGCAAGCGAGACTGTCTATGAGGAAAGCGGGCTCTATATCTACTCTAGGTCTGGGTGTTAGTTGTCCAAGTTTTAGTGTGTGTTACACAGTATCCTCGATACAAGGAAACCTAGTGTGGAGCAATGAGCTACAAGCATTAACTATGACCATTTCTGTGAGTTTTAAAATGGTTTACCTACTCGTCTATGATAAAGGACACATAAAAAAAAAGGCATTAAAAAGATTTACGTTTGAACAATTTACGTATTTCATAGTTTATTAAATCCTTGTATTTCTCTCGTCTCGACCTTTAAAATAAAAACGAATATGCTTGCTTTTATCTACGTAAAAGAGAACTTTTATGAGTACTTGATATTCTGTCCCATGCTGCTTATGAGATTTTAGAAGTAAAGTTTTAAATTATGTTCACAGTTCATCGGAACATTCAGAGTTTATTTTTAATCTAGATAAATTATTTTAGACAACAGCATTTAAGATTATCAAAACAATTATAAGCTAGAGCACAACTATAGTTCCAATTAAAATTAAATATAGCAGTAAAACATTACGACAGCCTGTTACAATATTTGCAATGTTTTTGAGAAAGAAAAACGTGTCATTGTGTCTGCAAATTGTGAAAATGTCAGTAAATTGTAGGCTACACAACCTAATTTACCAAACTTCGTTTTTTTTACCGATTTCCAAAAAAAGGCGGAGGTTCTCAAATCGACTGTTTTTTTTTTCTTGTACCTAAACATAATAATGAGTATTGAAGAAGAGTTGGTTTATACATATTACCTCAAACATTGAATAATCTACCCAAAAACATTAATAGAAAAATTAATGGAAAAAACATAAAATAGACAAAAAATTAATGTTTTTTAATTCTATTATTATTCCTAACTAATGCTATAAATTCGAATGTAACTCTGTCTATCTGTCTCTCTGTCTGGGTATTTGTCACGTTATCTCGGCTAAGCGGCTGCTAAATTTTTGCATAGATATAGCTTAACGGTCGGAGACGGAAACAGGCTACTTTTTTACTTTTTGTTGTTGTTTGCTAGGTCTACGTGAACGAAGTCGCGGTAAACAGCTAGTTAAACATAAAGAAAAATGTATGATGGGTGCATGCCCGGACCATCTCTTCTCTACATAGTATAAAATGGTTGCTTTCCGCGTCCGTCTGTATGTATATCCGCTAACTCCTCCTAAATCATGCGACGGATTTTGATGCAGTTTTCACCATCAGTTTCATAATTTTTCACGGAAGGTTTGTAGGTTGTCTAAATTACGCCTGTGCGAAACCGGGGCGGGTCCTAGTTCTATTTAAACAGATAGCACACCGACGTTGTTGATTTAAGATCTTACAAGGATTGCTTATTCCACAATCTTTAATTATAAGATTGTAGTAAGCAACACTGTATTTTTTGTAAGATGAAGTAATAAACTTTATAATACAAAAACAGCATTTTTGTTGATCAAGAAAGTCAATTCACAAAAGATGCACGCGGTGCGGCGTGGCCTGGTCCGTCGTCTATTGTGGCTCTTAGACTCACAGTGGGACAGTAGGCCTTCGGCTGTAATAAGCCAGACTACTCACAACTTTTAGTAGGCTTCAAGTTCTTATTGCCAAACCTTTCAAGTGTTGTAATAAATCTCGGAATTGTTTTGTTCAGATATAGCTGGACAATGAAGAATCTTACGGCCGCTATAGGAAATTGTATGACCTTGGGTACGTTGTGGTATATGAGTGGGAGAACGCTCGCCTCACACTCGCAACATTCGAACCTGGGCGGCCCCGTACCAATTAGGTTTTTGGAACTTACGTACGGATATACCACTGGCTTTTCGGTGAAGGAAAACATCGTGAGGAAACCTGCATATTTCCGGAGAAGAAATTCGAAGGAGTATGTGAATCCGCCAACCCGAACTGGGCCAGAGTGGTGGATGTTGCTTAGTCACCCTTCAAGGGCAGGCCGATATCCCAGCAGTGGGATGTTTAAAGGCTGCAGAGAATAGAAAATTGTGAGTAGGTAGAAATCGTCTAAGGTAAAACTGCGCTTTTTTATTATGCAATGCTCCTCTTTTTATGTGACTGCCTAGAAGGAGGGTAATGTTTTTCAAGTGTATTTATTAGCAGGTATATTTTATTTATTTTTATTTATTATTAAAACAATACACTATCATTACAGGAGATTTCCTAATACAATAGAGTAGCTAAGATATTAAATTAAATGTATATAAATTATCAAGTTTATTATTAGTCATTATTATTATTCATTATTATATTATGTTAGTCTGTTCCTATTTTACCTCCATCCTTAAGGACTAAACAGATTATGAAGTACAAGGTGTCGTGAGAACGTGCTATGCTTAAATAATTTAAAAATGGGATAAGGGAAATAATCGTTGTTATCCATCACGAAGCAATAGTGTGGGCATTGTCATTCATCACAAAGTAATTTAGTGAGGCATTTTCATTCATCACAGAGCAATTTAGTGTGGGCAAAATGCGTCTAGCTTCACGTAGCTATGTTGGTAAAATTTGTACGAGTCAATAACTCATACCTAGGCAGTTTTTATCCTATATCTTGTTAAATCAGATGATCTTTGACAAAAGACACGAGCTTTAGATTTGTTTGAAGACATTTCCTTTTTTTTTTTTAATATTTTTACATTAATCTGTTTTGATTTGCACTTTAGTAAAACTTTCACTTATGGATTAACTAGCTGCGCCTCGCGATTTCACCCGATATTCTACAGAAACCGAATATTTTTCCGGGATAAAAAGTAGCCTATAGTTAATCCAGGGTGTAAGCTACATCCATACTAAATTTAATTCAAATCTATTACACACTAACATACTTATCTACTTACACACAAACTTTCGCATTTATAATATTAGTGTGACTTAAAAAATACCTTGTTCACATTAAATATTCACATTCAATTGTATTAACGAAGACACTTTTTTTTATCTAAAATTAGATTAGACTTAATACCTTCTCAATCGCCAATGAGCCGAAATAAGTGGATTTTTCAAAGCTGAGACCTCTCCGCCCATCACACAAAATCCCTTTTTGTACCTGTCATTGTGTGTGTAAATCAAAGGATCGTAAATGGTGCCTTTGAAAAAACACGATCTTATTTTGGTTGACTCTCTTGAGACAACATTTATTTAGGTTTTAAAATAAATTGTTTTAATTTTTTAATTTTAATTTACTATTCAACAGGGATCCCATTATCTATTATTTTTATTATGCACTCAATGTAAATTTACCTATTTTAAGTGCTACTGAAAACCTGTGGTATATAGTCTGTTCAAAAAGAGAGTGGGCGTGACAGAGGGCCCCGTTGTGTTTAATTACTGTTTTGTTTTTAGCGTGACCAGTCTATCTTCGTACTTTACAAATTACAACAATTATACAAATCAAATTACTAACTAAATTACGAATAAGGTGCAAATAAATAATCAATCTCAATCATAATAAATATTATAAATCGAATTTAGCTCTGTCTCTCTGTCTGGGTGTTTGTCGCGTTATCACGTCTAAGCGGCTGAACGGATCGACCTGAATTTTTGCATAAATATATCTTAAGGGTCGGAGACTGACACAGGCTACTTTTTTATTAGTAGGTTTTTTAGTAGTAGGCGAACGAAGTCGCGGTTAACTACTAGTTATAAATAAATTATAAATCTCTTTCTGAACAGACTCTAACAGCATGAAAATTTTCCACAGGCGGCTGTTTGCATCCCACGTACGGAACTTGGCCACGGCCAGAGATTCATTTGCCGGTGATTACCTCTAAATAACCCTTCAGATGACCAACGAACACAATACTCTCTAACGAGAGCACATGACTACGCGTTACATATTCACGACCGGCAACAGAAATGTGCTTTTAATTTTAAGGGCGCAGGCACATTGACTATGGAAGAAAAGTAGCTTGTAATGTTTTTGGCGTAAATAACCACTATCGAGATTTTTAGTAAGATTTTCTGGTGACTCGTTTGACGATAGCTTACAGCTGGAGAGGACTATACAGGGTTATAAAGAAATGGTATGCTAAGCCGAAAAGGACTCATGGTTCTCATCATTATCAACAATTTTTACTATAGGATCAACCCTGAAATTGAGAAGAAAAAAATCAGCTGTTCCATAGAAAAATGACAATGGCACTCGACAAAATGTATGGAACAGCTGTTTTATCCCCTTCGATTTCAAGGGTCTTCAACCAATGTGTGTTGCCAGTGATGACATATAGAACTGAAACGTGGTCCTTGATCACTAGAATTTTGGAGAAACTCAGAGTCGCACAGCGGGCAACAGAGACAGCTATGCTCGGAGTTTCTTTGCGCGATAAAATCGAGGATATTAGTCGCAGTACCAAAGACACCGATAAAGCTTTCAGAGTGTGCAAGCTGAACTGGCAATGGGCAGGCCACATCACTCGAGAAACCAATAACTGGTGAGTAAGAAAAGTTCTTGAGTGGCGACCATGCACCGGAAGATGCAGCGTAGGCAGGCCTCCCATTAGGTGGACCGACGATATTGTGAAAGTCGCGGGCAACCGGTGGATGCAAGTGACACGTTGTCGGTCGGTGTGACTTATGTTCAGCAGTGAACGTCTTCTGGCTGATGATGATGATGATAAATGTATTGTGCTTACACACATAAGAACTTGGTTCATGCCAACCGTCGTCCAAGAAACGAGAAATAAAGATAGATAATAGTTATTTGTTTAACAGAGTGTAAAGTTTGTTGTTTGATGAATCCCGAGCAAGCGAAGGATTCTATAATTGAATCACCATTGTAGCGAGCGATTCAAAGGCACAGAAATGAAGAAACGCTACTCTCGCGTGTTACATTTTCATTTCAATGGCGAAAAAGTACTGCAAGTGGCCTAGTACGAAATTTCGAAGAAAAAAAACCAAATCGAGATGGCTATGGAGCATTGCTATGAAGGTTTATTGAGGCAAGGCTTACTCGCAGTCAAAGACCTTTTTTATATGGAGAATTCTGTGCTCGCAGCATTATAAATTTAAAACACTTTTATTCACTAGCGGAGGGAAACAAAATTGACGTTTGCTCACTGGTTTTACCACTGAATTATGTAATACTTGTAAATTAGAAATCAGAGGGTTTTACGCACCAAAAGCACCCTTTTCGGGAGATACAGGTGAGAATATATTTTCCTCTTGTTGGCCTGCGGTCTGTATTGTACCCGCCGATCACTTAGAAATCATCTTACCTAGCATTATTGTACTGCTTCCAGACCCAAAACAAAATAGCCCCAAGTGGAGCAATATAGCTTAAGACAAGGCAGGAAATGAATCTTTGTGTACGCCTCCAGCCGTGCCCAAGGGACCTAGGAAAATAAATCGATGAGTTGCGTATTTTTACCCGACTGCCCAAGAAGGAGGTTAATGTTTTTAGGGTGTATGTAAGTATACAAATATGTAAGTATGTTGTTTTTTTTTTCAATTTTAATTTATTCGCATATTTTTTTTTTTTTTTTTTTGGTACACTGCAAGATTAAAAAAATGTAAAACAGATGTTTCAATATACAATGGTTCACGGATCTGTGGGAGGACGATTGCTATTTGATACAATCAGTCCTCCCACAGATCCAATATGTAAGTATACTTAACATATGTAAGTGTGTTAAGTATGTTTGTGTCTTCCTATAAGTACCGCATCTAGCATAAACGGATTGCAGTCGTGGGTTTTGTTTTTCTTTACTTATTAGTTATGGGGTTTACTCTAAGGGTATATGCAATTCAAATAAAAAATAAATAAATTATTATACATTCAATATTATACAATACTTATTTTACTTCTTTTTATTTCAGTTGGGAACAAGTAAAAAAAAATTATTATATCTTAATTGGTTTATTGATTTAACTACCAAACCAAAAAGATCGGGTAGGTGTGAAATAAAAAGACAGGTTACTATCCATTAATCTTACTATGAAAACTGACGTGGTTTTGATACATTTTCGTGTCTCACTGAGCTTTCCTTGATAAAGGTCACCGATTGTGATTGAAACTATAGTCGGAATAACCGACTCAATTTAACGTGAGTATTCCCGTTTTATTAAAACAAAATAATCCAACATTTAGTTGTGAGTTATATTTGTACAAGTAATTTTTACCTATTATTCTCAGTAGTTGTATTTTACGGTATTTTGACGTTTCGAGAGTATATCTTTGATATAGATATATATAATTAACTGATACTTAATATAGTACCTAAGACACAAAGATTATTGAATTGAAGCTTAGATATATAAAATCATAGCATTATCTGACGCAACGCATACATATTGCCATTCAGCGTGGTTACGCTGCCAGCACGCTGGGTACGCTGCCAAGTCGTAGTTGACGGGCTAGACTATTTGTATTATTTTAAACCTTCAATGGCCTTTGATAATGCAACTGTTTGTTTTATGCAGTAGGCTATGTAGTTTAGGTACTTGATTCTTTAAAAATAGTAAAAATAAAATAATAATAAATAGTAAAAATAGCGGTAAAAAAAATTGCTTCGAAATAACTATCTATTTGTGTCACTGAAAACTGAAAGTACGAGTAATTTCCTCGATTTATTGGTTTTCAGCAGTGGCAATAGACATCTGTCATTTGCCAACTATGAAATAACTTCCCGTGTTACAGATTCATATCCGATGAAAGGAAATTTGCCTTTACACGAATGTGTACCTTTTAATCTATTGTATGAGAGGGCTGATTGTCGCTATCTTCAGCTCTGTATTTTGCACAGCGTTACGTAGGCCTGGCTTTGTTTTGCCACGCTCACATCTCTTGGCAGAAGCACCCATTTCATTCCTAATGGTGCAGGTCACCTTCTAATTGGGTTGGGCAAGTATCTGCCGACCTATTATTAAGCCACAGAGCATAGAACTAGAATTTTTGTTGAGAGCACTATTGAATTTAAAATTACTTAGGAAACAAATACTTTTCTTTACTAAAGATAGAAAACAAATTGATATCGAAGAAAAGATCTGGATTATTTTTATTTGTGAAAAATACCAGAAGGCTCGTTTTTAGTAAATAAATATTTATGTAACTAAAGGTAGAAAGAGAATTGAGCCGATCACAATAATTTATTCCGTTTCTTCCTCTTTTTGATCTCGTTCCTTGTCCATTTTTAAGTACGACGAAACGGCGAATAATATTTGTTTGGAGTAAAAGAATGTAAGTATGTGTTTGTATGTCCGTTACATTTTACTCCAAAAAGGCTGGGTCAGTTTTGCGGTTTTTTAAATTTGAAAGCAGTTGTAATTGCGGCAGTGATAACAAATGTGATAACAACATATCCACCATGCTGGCCCAGTGCGGGTTGGCGGATTCACATACTCCATCGAATTTCAGTATCATCGTGTTAGTGGGTATAATCCCACATAACCCAGGGTATTTTGTGAAGATTTCCCCCTAGCAAAAAAAAAACTTTTTTCCGCGACAAAAAGTTGCTTGTGTCATTTTCTTAATTATTTTTATGACCGAAGTGAAGATGTGAGCTATGTGAAAACCTGGTGAGCAAGTCGCCAACCTGATGTCGTCACGCTTGCCCATAACAAAACAGTCCCATCCAGGATTTTAAACGTCTACAGTTCAAAACTATGAGCGGCAATGCACTGCGCTCGCCACCCTGATATATTAGATGTTAAATCTCTTTATGCCCAGTGGCTACACTGGAGCCCTTCAATCCGCAACACAATAATGCTTGCACACTACTGCTTGGCGGTTGAATAACTGGCAAATACTTGGAGACCTAGGCGGACTCTGCAGTAGAGCCCTACCACTTATGCCTAACACTACTACTATTTCCGACCATTTAACTAAAAAAATTGGTCGATCCGTTGCTCTGTTGCCGGGTCCTTTCCTACAAGCCAACCAATAAACCACAAACACACAAATTCGCTTTTATAATATTAGTAGGGATGATTTAATAATGGTTCCGTTTTTAATAGGCTTAGACTCATCATCATCAGCACCATCAGCCATAAGACGTTCACTGCTGAACATAAGCATCCCCTTAAAACGCCACACCGAACGAAAACGTGCCACTTGCATCAGGTTGCCCACGACTTTCACAATGTCGTCGGTCCACCTAGTTGGAGGCCGGACGCTGCGTCTTCCGGTTCATGGTCGCCACCCAAGAACCTTTTCTGCCCGTCCGTTATTGATTCTTCGAGTGATGTGGCCTGCCCATTGCCACTTCAGCTAGCAAGTTCTGAAAGCTATATCGGAGAATTTGATTCTTCGGCGAATAACCTCGTTTCGGATTTTATCGCGCAAAGAAACACCCAGCATTGCTTTTTCCACTGCCCGCTGTGCGACTCTGAGCTGCTTAGACTGCTGAAGTGAAAATCATTAGATTAAAATTGATAGTGTGTACAAACATTCTCTTGACACCTATCGTACAATGCAAATATGCTTAGTGTAATCTTTGTAACTTTGTCCATATTTGCGAGAGAACATGCGAAACCTTTCTTTAATGCTAGCCAACCTTTGACCCATAAACTTTGTGGTGAGTACCCGTAATCGGAAAAATGTTTTCTTGTTACGTATTTTAAATAAAAGACGTAACAAATAATTCTATCTTTGTACTGTTGTGTGGTATAGTTTACGTTTAAAATTATTTTTTTTTTCATCGCAGATATATATCATCTTTTTATTCACACAGCATTAACAACATAAAAGTTATAAACATTACCATAAAGTAAAAACTGTCTAAATAAGAAGAATTCTAAGAAGATTCTAAGAATCACTTCTTTAGGGAAAAATAATCATCATCATCAACCAAATCCTTTATCCCAGTGCTGGATATAGGCCTCGGTACTAATCAGAGTTTGTTAGCAGAGTCCACCTGGGGAAGTACCGCACGTTTGCCAGATATTCACCACCAAGCAGTAGTGTGCAAGCAATACTGTGTACCGGATTGAAGGATAATGTTTCCAGCGAAATAACTGGGCACAAAGAGGGTAATAACATATCTCAGCATAACGAGCGCAGTGCATTGCCACGCAGGGTTTTGAACTGTTGAAGTTCAAAATGTTGGGTGGTACTGAACTATTATGGGCAGGCGTGACGCCTAACATCAGGAGAGCGACTTGCTCGTCTCGTTATTCAATACAATAAAGAAAAAAAAAAATAGTTTCAGATGAATTTTGTCATCACCATCACTATAAGCCGGAAGACTGCTGAACATAGGCCTCGCCCTTAAAGCGCCACATCGAATGCGTATTCACAATGTCATCGGTCCACCTAATGGGAGGCCTGCCTACACTGCGTCTTCCGGTTTGTGGTCGCCAAGCTCTCAAGGACCTTTCCCATCGGTCGAATTGGTTCATGCGATGTGGCCACATCGTTCAAGGCCACGAATTTAGTAGGAGCTTTTAATTTTTTTCCTACCTGTTTCTGCGAAATTAAAAATGGCTTTTTATTACATGAACAAAGGTTTATACAAGGAAAAGGCAAAAAAATATCTGCTCAGACCCTTTATTATCTCAATTTACCATAGCGTTTGTACCGTTATGAGCGATAATAAGAGAACGCGTAACAAACAACCGTATTTATCATCCTTGTCGTACTAAGAATAATTACGAAAAGAAAGAGACAGAAACAGGAAGAAAGTTTTAGGATGATTCTAGTCATTTTATTGTTTATGTTGGCTTAATTAAAACTTTTTTTAGTAGAGAAATCTAAATACTACAGGCATTATTTGAGCAAACCGTAAAACGTTTTTTTTTTAACTCTTGGTATTTATTCAGAGTTTGCAAGCTGAAGTGGCAATGGGCAGGTCACATCGCTCGAAGAAACGATAACCGATGAGAAAGATAGGTCCTTGATTGGCGACCACGAACTCGAAGACGCAGTGCAGGCAGGCCCCCCAAAAGGTGGACAGACAACATTATGAAAGTCGGCAACTGGTGTCAGTTCTGAACACATCCTTCAGGCTGTTGATGACGATGATGATTATTTATTGGCTATAGTACGTGGAATTTCAGTTGGTATATCAGGATAAATAGTGGGATATTTGGCTAGAGAGATGATAGCTCAGTGGTTATCGCGTTCAGATCGCACGCTTCAGAGTGTCGATTCAAATTCCAACAATGAGCCTGAGCTACTGGAAAATAGAAACATCGCAAGGAAACCATAGAATGGTGGAGGAGTGCTTTCAACTACACGCTACTACACGCTGGCTAGCTACTACCCTCAAGTTCAAAATGTGTCGCCAGCACATAACGTGTTTCAGCAGCCTCACTTGTGAACCAGTTCCTCCCATTCCAGGGAAGGCGTGCTTACCGACTTCAGACATAGTCACTTAATCAGGTCTAATTTGCGAACACCCGAAAGACCGCTGGGCAAAGGTCACCACAGAATGGGTACCAAATCAAAACAACTTTCGGGTTGATCCAGACGAAGGCGGCGTGACGAACTGAACTCTCATGGCATACACCGGACCACCAAAGCCTACCGGGAAGTCTGGAAAGAGGGAAGGGAGGCTTTTGGGGCAGTCTAGGCTGAAAAAAAATCTAAAGTAATCGATATTGACGTTTGTGCTTAATAATATAGTCAAATCGAAATATCCACAACAAAAAAACCTCGATTACTGTTTCTGGTCTCTATAGAAACACCATTCAGGGAGTAATACCAGAGAACCAGCATCCAGAAAAGAACAAAAAAAAACTCTATAAAGACTCTGTGATACTCCGAAGTAAATCATAATATGAGACACGTACGTACTGTCGTACGTACGTGCTCAGATTTGGGGATAAAAGATCCAATTATACCTAAGGGCTAAGAGCAAAATTAGTGTTACTTTATTAGTATTAAGGATTATGATCCCTAATGCCATAATAAAGATTATATGTAATCTAATAACATTTTGAATTATTTAACTCTACTCAAATAGTTTAAATGTTTAACACTATTACGGACACGTCGTCGAGAGCCGTAAACATGGTTGCTTTCGATATGGCAGCACACATGTGTCTAATGAATTTTATTTTATTTTTAAGCCGGCTCTGATTCAACTATCTATTTCGCACTTTTTCAAAATATATTATTATAAAAATGACAGAGAGGACATAATTTAAAAAAAAAGTTTAGAATACCATTGCCAATGCTTGATAGCAATTTTCTTCTTACTATTTTATGTACAAGAAAAAAAAAACGAGAAAATTATTTTTTCCTTCTTCTTCACCAAAAAATAAAAAAATCACATTAAAATTGCTATAAAACATTGGCAATTGTATTCTGAAGATAATAAATGGTATTATTATTTTTAATTTACTCTGTAATTTTTATAAATATGAATATATATAAAAAAAAATATTCAAAAAGTGCGAATGAGTCAGCGAGAGCCAAGGGAGACTTACACTACATCAACTGCCAATCAATTTACAAACAATCGTATAGAAGCACGTGATTTTATGCTGCTTCATGCTTATCAATCACTAATTTTCTAGTGACACGTAAAAGGTCTTGGAAAATTGAATGTCAAGTACCCCCCTCACCCGCCACGTATTAAATACATACATTACATATTGGTAGATGTGGGAAGCGCGACCAAAGTTGTGACCACCTGTAGCCGCTGTTGACACGGTGCTGCCACTAAATTTACTAATTCATGTGTGTGATGGTACAGTCCGCCCACAGACGGGGTATAACAATATTTGGGTACTATTAGTTTCATATTGGAATTTTTGAGAATATCATTATGTCAGTGATAGTGTTAAATCTAGTAACATCAATAATTCAGTTTTTGACATAATCTCATTTTGTTCAGTAAAGTAGAAACAGACAAAAAATCATGAATAAAATACTTCGTAGAAGGCTCTACGTGACGTAGCCTTCATTGCTACGATGCTACAATCGTAGAGCGTCTACGAGTTCAACACATTTTTGTGCTCGGCAGTGTTTTTTCGAAATTACCGTGTTGTGTGTTTTAGGACCTTCATTTCCATCTTAAATATCTTGCTACTGAAATTTTGTTCAACCAGACCTGTCCCGGTGCAAAAGTTTCATTTTTTTTTACTTTGCTTACTTTTGTATTTGTAGCGGTGATGACTCAGTGGTTAGTGTGTTCGGGGCACACGCCGCAGAGTGTGATTTGAAATATCAACATAGAGGTTGAGTTATCGGTGAAGAAAGACATCTTGAGGAAACCATCTCGCGGTGTTAGGGTACTTTATAGTACGCGGCTGGCTAGCTACCACTGAATAGCCCAGTCAATTTAGCGTTTGACCCGGTACTAACTCATAACAGGTTTTTCTTCTGTACATAATTGTAAAATCAACTTCTCATATTAATATACAATAATTGAACTAAATTTGTATCCGGATCAGACTCAAATTTTACATTTTGCAATATCTTCTCTATTTGCACTGTTTTTTTTTCAATATTGATTTATAGGACGTTTTTTTTTTTTTTAATATACAGCAAGATTTAAAAAAAATTAAAACAGTTTCAATATACACTGGTTCACGGATCCGTAGGAGGACGATTGATATTTGATACAATCAGTCCTCCCACAGATTTGTACTATGTTAAAGGCTATTTCAGATGACGATCGTAAGCACGGCAGTGAGTCATCGGTGACGATAATGTATTAAGGCTCAAGCATAAATGCTTTTTCTATGTTCCATAACTCCAGACTGTATATATAATATTGATTCTACATCAGCAAATTATACCAAACACAATTTTATAATTATGTTATGTATTATGTCCGGGTCCTCCATACTAAGTCCCGTAACTTGGCTGGACTATGAAATTTGAGAAAGACGCAAAGACTGAGAACTTCGTAATACTTAATTTTCACACATTTTGTTTTTGCATAAGTACGTCAAAGTAACAGGGTTTCGCGTCCCCTAAGTTTTGATTTATACGCAGACAGTGTGTGCCTTCAACGAGAAAGCTTTATTTATGTAGATTTATGGTCAACATGGCCTTACATTTTACCAGACTGCCCAAGAAAGAGGGTAAGTTTTTGGGGTGAATGTAAGTATGTTTGTGTGTTCGTATAAGATGTCCTGTTGCCTTTAATGGCTTGACCGATTTTTGAGCGAATTTACGTTCGGAGTGTCATAGGCTACATTTTGCAGTCGGGTATTTTATTTTTGTTTTAACGATATTACTTGTCTTATATTTTTGACGTAATTTTGATTTACGTCAAATATTTTACAATTTTAATTAAAATTAAAATCAATTTTACCATTATTGTCATGATTCGATTGTTTAATGTTCAATTTATTTTTACATAGAAACACAAGGGTGCACTTTGCTTGTCAAGATTACAAGTTAAAATTATTCAATCTTAGATAATATAATTTAAAATTAAAATATGCATAATGCAGCAGCCTTGTCATCTTAAAAATAATAATAATTAAATCAAATGAAAAAAATATAATATTTAATGCGGCTGTAAAGAGGCCTTGTCAATCCTATTACTATTGTACAGAACTACATTGGTCCATGCAAATCTGTCGTTGTCTTTAATTGTAATATGCTTTTTTGATCTAATTATTTTTAACTGCATTTTTTAAACATCTCTCATTCAGTGCTAAGATTTCTTTAAGAATTTTATTATCAAAAAGTTACTGATTTTTCTAAAACGTTTTGTCGCTTGCAGTCTAAGAGCTGGACGCAATCTGTTATTTCACTTTTCTTGGTAAAACTATCTAAATATTTGCGTGTGTACATTATAACTTCATATATAGAGATGGCACAGTCATAATTACAATGTTTTTAAAATGATCACATAGCGTAAATTGAATGAAGACACAAGCAAGCAAGAAGAAACTGGTATATAAAAGCCTGAAAATAGGCTAAGTGACATACGCTACGCTTTACACTATAGCATCCCACTAGGATTCCCTGTGTGTCAGATATGTCATGGAACACACATAAAGACCCCAACAATTAACACCAGCACTCTTATTATGAATGTTCGTGATTCAGATTGCGATGGCATACCATCCCGCTCGTACCAACTTAATCGCACTATGCGCGGTCCCGCTCGCGCACGCTCACTATCACGATCAGAAACATCAATATTATGGGGGCAGATTAAAATGAATTCAGTTCAAATTCATTGATATTTAAATTCTTCATTCATGTTTTTTTTTTTTTGAACCCGTTTAGTATTCTTACGACCAGAACCTTCGGCGAACTGGCAGCACCTTTTGATGATGGTGAGCTGTCAAACGCCGAGCCTGTTAAACATAAAAACTGATACAAAAATTGAAACAAAAACATTCTGCGCACCGAAACAATCAAAATACATTGAACAATATTTCTATTAGTACTCACGGGATATTTACCACGGTTATTATTTTTGTTGTATTCCCTTATATGTTCCTAATAGTAATGTTGTAAACCACCACGAAAGCCTAAAACATTGAATAATGGCTATCACAGATAAACATTTTCAAAAAATTGGAATACAGGATACACGTAATAAATTGCCAAAACTGGACAAGATAGCGCCATTTTGGCTATAAACCACGGATTTTGCCCCGATACTTAAATTTATTCGCTTTTACGACATCCTAATTCGAACGAATTACCAAGCTTAAACTTAACGACATAGCACCGTACTTGTTACGTGGATTTGAGTCATGTTATGTTTCGTGTAACATGGGCTTTTAAGGGCATTTAATCACTGTTAATCTTCAAAGTGTAAGTCGCAATTAATTGCTCCTGTTAGGATCAAGTGAATTCCACAATGCCTTTCTGTGAGATGGAAATTCTAATACAATTTATACCACACCTTCACGGAAAGTAACGTATTCCTTTTTTTATGGGGGAAATATACATCACTACTGTCGAGCAAATATGTTAGTTGGAAAAATGTATAAAAATCCAGCGTTACCCCTCTGTTTTTTTAAAATTTGGGATTTGTGTCATATTGTCTGTAATAATAACAAATACAAAAAGCTTCTATCACCAAGTCCGTAAGCTGATACTGTCCACTTGCATTAAAAATTAAATAATAAGGAATTGTGCAATACTAATGTAGTAATGTGTAATAATGTAGTATTCCTTATTGTGGAGATTTCAATTTAAAAAAAAGGTTATAATTTAGGTCTTGATCGTTTGCTTTAAGGGACTGAAATGCGAATAAAATGTGCTGGAATCGAAAAAAAAAACATTTAAGATTGTAATTAAATTACTATTTGAATTTAAATGTTAGATATAGGAATTATGTTTACAATTACAATTTATTTATTAGATTATAGCGACTAGGATGTCAGAAGCTTACTTCTGCCGCAAATATGGTAGCCACAAACAATTATAACAGCATTCATAAAAATAGCAAGAATTCTAACTATTCTAACTATAATTAACTATCGCTATCTACGACAAATTTGGAGTTATATATATATAACGCCAGCTATAAGCTAGCTGGCGTTATCTCAAGAAAACTGCTCCAAGCTAATTGCAAGTTTGTCTATAAAATGAATCAAGGTGAAGTTGGAGCATGACACATTATTGGGTAGAAGAAAGGAAAATCTACAAAAGTAGAATAACAATCTCGTACAAAAAAGTATACCCCCGAAAAATCTGCTTAAAACTAGATGGCGCTTATATGTTTAGTCAGCGAATGTTATTTAATAGTTAATGTCCAAAACGCTATAAAAGGCGATGAAAATATGGTTAGCATAGATACATAACAGTTAATACGGAGCAGCCTCTATTATGTTGTCGTGGACTAGGCGGCCGGCCGGAACACGTTGCTTGCGCTTCGCCTGTTCTAGCCATTACTTGCTTTTGTAACTTAAAGTACCTATCTACCTGTTGGCTAAATGAAGTTGCGAGCACGAGTCGTATAGTCGTAAGTCTCTTCGCGATAACTTGTATTATTTACCATTAAGTAGCAGATAGCTAATAGTTATTTTAATTATTATTTTATCAACCTAATTATTATTAATAATTAATTATTTAATAGTCTTAATAGTACAGAACCTGACGCCAAGACAAACCCGTGCGAGATTTTATAGTGCTAATCAACAATAAAAATGTAATCTATTAGATATAAAAAAAAAAAACAAAAAAAGCAAGGTTAGTAAAAGTTGCAAAAAAAAACTCTCAAAACAAAAGGTCTCGTAGTTTTGCCGGGAACGTGAAGAAATCATGTCGCGTCATTCTATTATTTTCCAAAATTTGTGTTATATCGAGTGTTAATGTATAAAGATGGTCGATTTTTATCAAGTGTCAAGTATACATATATATTATCAAGTTTTGTTACATATTATAAAACAAGTCATAGTCCCAGTCAAAGGCGAGTAAAGCAAGTCACGGTCAAGTCCAAGTCATGCCCCAGTAAAGTGGTGAAAACTTTACTAGAGCCTTCTATGGAGTTTTGGAAACAACATGAAAATTCACGTTTCACGACATTATACCATTCACCAACACTCGTGGATGTTCACAAATACTTAACGGGTAAAAATTCACATTTTTTACACATTAACACTGGAAATAACACAAGGTTTAGAAAATAATAAAATGACGCGACATGAATTCGAGTGAAGTCTACACGAGTGTTGGTGAATAGTATAATGTTGTGAAACGAGATCCTTCGTGTTGTTTCCAAAACTCCATAGCAACGTCTAGTAAAGACTCCACCACTTTACGGAGGCATGACGTGGACTTAACCGCGACTTACTTTGCTTGACTTAGACTATGACTGAGACTTATTTTAACTGTGAAATATTTGACGTAGCTTGAAATATTACAATACTTGACACTGGCTAAATACACAACTTGTGGAGCCAAAACAAAAGAGAAAAAAAAAGGTCTCAACAGCCATTCGTAACTCTAACAATTTTTTGGCTAGAAAATACGACGAAGAAACGTTTTTATTACAATACCATAAACATTTTAAGAAAATACAAAACAAATAGTGGCATTGATTATGGCTTATCCAAGCCATTGACACCAAATCAAAAGATTTTGTTAAGCCTTAGGGGTGATAGGAAATTACCCCAAAACGCTAATTTCATCAAAAAGTTAGGAGTCATTGCGCTTCTATCCGTAATACAGTAATGTTTGCATACTAGCTTTGCCTGGGGAAATACCACACTTTTGTTAGTTATACAACCGCTGACTCTGCAAAAGAATCGTACTGCTACCGAACAGGCTACTCGTATAAGGGTAATAAAGCATTTTATTACACTATTTATTACAGTATGAAGTAAAAACGCAATATTTCGCAATTTCCCGTTGTGGGCGTACAATACCAGGGTACGAAAAAATCGAGCCGCGCCATATTACTCTCGCGATATTGCGTGAAAACAGGATAAAAACGTAGTTATCTCCAAATAGGAATTCAATTTGTCAAACGTTTGCGTGCCCATACATACATTTATGGGGAACAAGGTTTGGCACGCGACTACACTTGAGTTTTTAGGGTTCCGTAGTACTAAAAGGAACCCTTATAAGTTCGTCATGTCCGTCTGTCTGAATCCTTTACAGCCTTATAACTTCCAAAGTTATAAACTTACATGCATGAAATTTGCACAGCGATAGTTTAAATATAGACCTACTGCTTAATAAAATAATAATTTTTTGTAAAATTACCGTAGCTCCCATACATGTAAAGTGGGGATAAAAAAAACTATCATCCCCATCCACCCACCCACATGGGTATCATTGAAAAGGTCTTTTAAAATAAACATATGGTTTCCTACACCATTTTGTATCAGATGTACCGCTTGCAAAATATGGGCCGACAAAGTTGCTTACAATGTGTGTGTCCCCAATGTCCATGCCATTTCTAAACTATGCATCTCAGAAACTTGTAATCTTCCATGTTGTATGTCAGTAAAAAAAATCTGTTAAAATTATTTTGGGCAGCATGTGATAATTACTTTTTTAGATATGCGGTAAAACAGATAAATACTTCAAACGTCCTACGCACCTACGGAACCCTACTAAGTATGACCCGACAAGATCTTAACAGGTTATTTGTTCTTAAAAATCTAGGTAAATAACTGTTACCCGCGTATAGTATTTATTGAGTATGTTAAAGTTACCTATGTCCGTCTTCTACCCTTAAGCTATATCTATGCAAAAATTCAGGTCGATCCGATCAGCCGTTTAGCCGTGATAACGCGACATACACCCAGACAGAGTGACAGAATTACATTCTCATTTATAATATTAATTAGTATTATTTGATGACAATGTGATTAACGCGTCGATATATTTTAACGGTCAATTATCGATGCGTGCTCTATATAAAATCGAGTCCCTATTTTATTTAGTTACAGACGAATCGCGCAAAAGTATATCCCAATATAGACATAAAGTCATTTAATTGAACTAATCTATAAATACACAAAATTAGGGTAGCACAGAGAGCCATGGAGAGTTCTATGCTCGGCATCAAACTCCAAGACCGAGTTCGTAATACCGAAATCCGAAAGAGAACGAAGGTTCGAGATGTCGGAATAGCGGTAATGAATCTTAAGTGGAGCTGGGCAGGACACGTTGCTAGGTTCAGAGATGACAGGAGGAGTAAGGCTGTAACAGAGAGGTGGCCGAGGCAAGGTAGGCGGAGCGTTGGCCGTCCAGCTGCGAGATGGGTCGACGATATCGTCACCTCTGCGGGTCGAACCTAGACTAGATTGGCACAGGGCCGAGGCAGATGGCACAGCAAGAGAGAGGCCTATAGCAGTGGAATAAAGAAGGCTGTGGATGATGATGATGATGATAAATACACAGCTCGGGCCCTAACACAATGGCCGTAAAGCTATCTAAAATTGCCAAAATAACACTATGTTTTAATCGAGGAATAATTGTTATACTTCACTTGAATTGTAAAAAAACTTGACACTGGCTAAATATAGTGTGGCGAGACAAAATAGAAAAAAAAGGTTGCACGTGCCTACTCGTTAACTACCATAATGTATGACAAAAATGTATCCACACGATTTATTGTAGTACTGCCACCATAGATCCTGACAGGAGACAAATCAACCTCGACTAAAACATGCTTTTATGGCGTAACACTTGTTTTGATCCTAAACATTTTCAGTCATCGTCGACTCTATGACGTCGTAGAAAGAGTCAAAATCAAATAGCTGTCTGCATTCAAAGGTTGCTATTTTGATTCACGAAGGTAACAATGTTTATTAAACGCGTGTCAATTTGCTAGTCAGTTTTTTTTTTAGGATACTGAGTGACGAGACGAGCAAATCGTCTCCGCAAAGTATGTGTTAATCCAGGATGTAAGCTACGTCCACACTAAATTTCATTCAAATCCGTCCAGCCGTTACAGAGTTGAACGGGAACAAACACACTTACATACTTACCTACCTACATTCTTAACACATACAAACTTTCGCATTTATAATATTAGTGTGATATGGGACCGGAAATGTCCTAAAACTGCGACCAGAACCAGAACCACCAGAGGACAGGCAGCTTCATCTTTTTAGGGAATGATGAAGATTCTGCGATCTCCAAGCCGCCTGCCAGGTTGGTTTTTTATCCATTAAGTATTCGTGAACGTGTACGAGTATTGAGTATGATGAGGGAGTTTTGGCAGGAACGTGAAGATGTCATGTCTTGTCATTAAGATGGCATTATTTTCCAAAACTTTTGTTATTTCGAGTTTTAATGTGTAAAAATGGTTGATTTATATTCATTAAGAGATCGTGGACGTGCACGAGTGTTGGTGAATAGTGTAATATCTCTTTTCGTGTTGTTTCCGAAACTCCAAAAAAACCTTTAGTAAATTCTCCACCACTTAACTAGGGCATGACTTGGACTTGACCGTGACTTACTTTGTTAACTGCTATGGTTGAGACTTGTTTTAATTGTACGATATTTTATTTAACAAGTGATAGTATACATAACTTGACACTGGCTAAATTCACGACGTGTGGAGCCAAAAGAAAAGGGGAAAAAAATTAGAACGCAGAGGAACATCTCAACAAAGGGAGGCTATTCTGTCTCGTGTAATGCAATTAAAATTATAATGAATGAAAGAGTAATTGAGTGCTCCTATAGTCAATTACCAGGGTCTTCCAAAATGTCTGAATGTCACAATTTAAGCTTTAATAATACCGAATTTATGGAAATAGCATTATAACGTAATAAAACGAGCGAACCGAAGGCCTCATATTCTATTGGGAATAAGTTGTTTGTTTGTATGTTACTTTTTTATGCTTCTGTGCATATTTGCGCGCCGATAAATTGCAAACCGTTGACTCGATCTTCACAAAAATTTTGCAGGCGAGTAGTTCATTTAAATCTACATACCTAAAATAATAAAAATCACTTGCCGTGCATTGGTCTCGCAGAAAAATGAAACATTTTCTTTTGTTCTCAATGGTTTAGAATAAAATAAATTTCCATGCGTGTGGAATCACGGCGCGCGGTTGTTTACAGATATATATATAGATACCGCATTACGAGTTTGGTGTCCCGACAAAAACCAACTGCGACCAAGCGTTCTCATGGGCTATCTCAAGGTTAAGCCTACTCGCGCCTAGCAATGAACCAATGAGAGTAAGTAAGAGTTGTATTTTAAGCGTTGCATGGTGCGCTTCGATTGTCCTGAGTGCGAAGTCTAGGATGATTATTAAGTTGTTAAGACTAGTTTTAAAATTTCCTTAATAGTGACAAGATCAAAGCCCAAAAATATTATGTAACAGAATTTGCGTTTCGAAGGCGGTGACTGACTTTAAACGTTTGCTTGTAATAAATCAAGTTTTTGTAACGCGTTACAGTAGTAGTCATACAGCGAGCCAAGCTGCTCGATGCGAGCGCATGTTTACAAACAAGTCAGTGCTGGGCCCTTATTCTCTATTGACATAACTAGCTTGTTACGCGCCATGTTAAGTTCACTCCGTGTTAGTCGCACGAAACGGTATTCTCTAAGTTTCTTAAACGCACAATTCATCAAGATTAGGCGCCTCGTTTAAGTTTAGAGCGTGTTATGACGTCACGCGTTATTGGCAAGTTATCTCATGTGCGATAGAGAATAAGGGCCCTGGTTGTTCGCTACGTTTAGTGTATCGCCGTTTTGTAATAAGAAATAGAGCGCGCTTGAACTACCTGGTCAAAGCGAGCGTTCGCCGCGTCTTGTGTATTGCCGTTCTGTACCAAGCTCGCCTCGAATGATAAATTACATACAAACGTCACAACTCAGTCTCCGCCTAGATCACTACTGATTTTTGATAGAAGAAAAATAATGATAGGATTAAATTTTGTGTAATGAGACTCGAGGAAACACACGATTATTTAATATTAAACCGTTATTGTTCTGTATCATAATTTATAAATAAATAAAAATAAAGATGGTATCTAAGTAAGTTCGCAAGCCATTTTTTTTTAATGTTTCCAATGCTCGTTTGAGATAGCTTTGACACGACTACACCTTAAAGACTACAAACCCTTACGACGCTTTTGGCATTCCTTGTTAAAGAACACCGGATGATATCGAAAAGCCGTCGGAATACCGATTCCCGGTTTAAAAAATAAAATATGCCAGAACCACGTCGGTTTTCATAGTTTAATGAAGCAAAGCGAAAACGCTATAAGCGTATAAGCGCGAAAAAAAAAACTAGCAAAAGCGAGGGATTCATAATGACGTTTGTTCCAAACGAAGAAAACACTTGTTTTCTTCGTCGTGTGTTTGATTTTACAACAGTAAACCTCTAAGTAAGCCTGAGTATTCCCGTTTTAGAAAATAAAATGTAAAATAACCACGTTAGTTTTTGCATAAAAGAGCTTAGTATTTTCATTAAATCCGCGGTCCCAGATGTTTTGCAACCCGAATCAACATCAACGTTGTTCATACAGCGCTTGCTTCCGTAAATTCTTGAATTTTCTTTGCTCGTAAAAAAAATCTTAAATATTCTACAAAATATTCACCGAACCATGTTTAACTTTGCTAACCAATAGAGAAAGTTTAATATAACATATTTAAAAGTTCAATTACTTACTGCAGTAACGGACGACACTCCGATTTTATGATTTTCAACCATTCCTTAGCACTTTAAGTAATTACTTAGATCCCAAGTTACGAGATACCGTAAAGAGGTTCGTAAAGTTACTCCTTGTAAAAACACCTACGACAGTTTGTAACTTGCGAGTTTGTATTCGAACATTAAAAGGAAAGTTGTAAAAAGGTTTCCCTTTGATTCAGTTAGGCACTATTTGTTTTCTTTTTAATGAATAAGGAAGCCAGCCAATGGGGGGCTGACAAACTCTTGTTATACCGCTTGGTGGAGGTAGTGGTTAATTACTATGGCAAGGCACGCGTTCTAGCAATTTTTAAGTTAAATTGCGTTAGGGTTAAATGGAGCACTTGTTGTGTTGATTTTATTATCATCATCATATGCTTAGGAAGTTTTTTTATGGTACTCAAGACCTCGACGATCGATTGTCTAGCCTGATGTTAAGCATCACAATCGGATGTAATTTTTATATTTAAATTTTTTTGAAAAAGTGGGAACCAGATAGCGAGAATCAGGGGAGCCGGGCCTTAAGTCTGGATGCGCGGTTCTTAGGCCGCCACATCCAGCCAAGTTTTGTCCTAGATTTAAGGCCAACTGCTGGTGCTGTAAATTCTTGGCGATAGATTTTCAAATTGAGGGCGGTAGGCTTGACAGCCAGGTACTTGAAAATAACCACCACCATGTTATGGTTTTCTCACAAAATTTCCTTCATCGGTAGCTCAAGCACATTGCTAGGATTTGATCCCACGCCCTACTCCGTGCAATCCAATCAAATCACTGAGTCATCGTCGCTACAAAAATGGTCCTTAGAAAATTACTACTCAGGTTTTCCAGCACCTTCATAGTAAAGGCAATTACTTCAAAAGACTCAACACGCCCTTATTGATCAGGTAATCAATCTTTATAACTTGAAGGCTTCTTAGACATCCAATACAAATTACGAGTTCCGTGGCACAGTTACTAAAAAGAGAGCTGTTGTATAAAATGGAATCTCTTGGTTATTACTTCTGACCTTCACAGAAGCACAGTGATTCAGATAAACCAAAAGTTTTTTATTTTTTTTATTCAAGTTCACAAACAGCGTTATGTAAAACTCTTACACTATAACTTAACAAATATATTGTATGCATAAAACCACAATAGTGTACCTAGCCTTACCTGATGCAACTGAGCAAGTCATTCGCCTGGTGGTAAGCTCGTTTATAATAGTTTAGTGGCCAGAATTTTTAATTTCAACAATTCTGACGAACTCGCAGGGAATTATCATTGTCAAGAAAGCTTCCAAAAACATTTTTTTTTGCGAGTAACAATTATTATGCGTATTAATAATCCCATAATTATGATAATAAACTATCATAAACTTGACATATACAATTAAGTAAAATGAACAAACAAAACTTTCAAAACCTACTGAAATATGATAATTAATTTAAACGGCATAACATAATAACAAAGATATGACTTACTCTAGTTATTTTATTCTACACCCGAGGCGTGTTAAGAAAGGTTCTGACAGCTTCAATTACATTGTATAGAGCCGAATGAAAGCTGTAATTTCTACACTTCTTCATGTTTCTTTGAAAGTAGGAGTGACGCTTGCTACTACAGTGACATTATATTGAAGAAAATGATTTCATTTAGCGTTTTAAAATGTTATTTCAGCTTACCTTAGCTTTAATGCAAGCTTAGAATTTGAATTCAAGGTAGGTAAGTGATTTCTACTCATAAAGAGGATAGTCCTTCCGCTAGGTTTTGGCGTATTCGATATTTGAAATTGTATAGCTGTCGCTGTTTCTCGAGGGTGCAATAGAGAGAGTTAGTGATTTTCCTAACTTTTTGATGAAATTAGCGTTTCGGGGGTAGTCTATTATCACCCCCTAAATCTTAACAAAATCTTTTGTTTTTGCTGTCATAGGCTTGGACAAACCCTAATATGCTCCTATGTTTTGCTTTAAAAAAAAAATGGTATTCTAATAACTACTTTTATTACAACTACTTTTATTCGTCGTATTTTCTTTGTCTTTGTTTGTTACTTTAAGTGCCTATAACAACGAAGATATTGAATTGAATTAATTAATTATTGAATAAGTGTTTTCTCAATTGACTTTTTAAGTTTTTTTTATAAAATATGATTAATTTATTATTGAATTGAAAAATATATTTAAAAAAAAAATACGAGCATAGTTTTCCACTGTGTAGATAACATATAAAAAAAATCATTGAAATTGGATAACATTTAGGATGGGTATCAGACTATGCTTTTTGTATTGACATGACGGCGGTATACTCTATTATTTAAAGCGTACGCGTTTAATTACGAGCTACGATATTCAATACCGAAATAATCTTCAAATAATTACGTTCACAGAACACAATCACAGAATATATACACCTCCTAAAATGTCAAATGTCAACGTGAATGTTACTCGAATCTGCCTAAATAACGTAGAATTAACATCATGTTAATTCACTTACGCGTATGTATTAACTGAGGTATTAACATACGTAGTGATGATAATGCTGTGCATATTATATTATGTTTGTATACTGTAATATGCTATATTGCTGTATTATGCTAGACATTTAATATAAGTTTGACGAAATCATTAAAATTAGGGTGACTATCTGAACATGTATTGGTTACTGTACCTGTACAAAATGAAGAATGTATAACTTTTTATTGTAATTTTTATTTTGATAATTATCAATTTTATTCTTATAACTTATTTTATTTTTATTATTGAAATTTCTGATATGTAACTTAATTTTCTATTAATAAAAAATCTGAATCTGAATCTATGCTCGGCGTTTCTATGCGAGATAAAATCGGGAACGAGGATTTTCGCCGAAGTAACTAAGTCACTGACGTAACTTTCAGGGTTTGCAAGCCGAAGTGATACGGACAGGCCACATCGATCGAAGAACCGATAATCCTATGAGTAAGAAAGGTTCTTGAGTGGCAACTATGAGCTTGTAGACGCAGCGTAGGTAGGCCTCCACTAGGTGGACAGACAACATTTTGAAGGTCAAGGGTAACCGGTGGAAGCAAGTTGCAAATTGTCGTTGTTTAAGGGGGAGGCCATTGTTCAGCAGTGGACGTCTTCAGGCTGTTGATGATGCTGTAATAAAAGCTTGGTAAGTATGCTGTTTACAGAGGCTTCAAATAGAGCCTCCACAGCTTGTTTATAAGTTTTTGGTGGCCCAAACGGTGATTTAAATCCGAAAATGTAGGTTTATCATACCAAGGGCTTCACGAAAATACCCCATGTATGATCTACGATTTTTCGTTGTCTTTTTTTTTTCGTAAGGATTTTCCATAATTATGTGCGGTTAAAAAAATAAACCTAACTTGTTTTGAGTGGATTTTTCGATGATCTTTTGCAGATTCTTCTTCGTCCCTCATCGAAAAGTCCACGCAAAAAAAGAGAATATTTTATGTTCCTGGATAACGAATGGCGGCGTGGCAGATTTTAACGTTGCGAAACGTCGTGTCCCTTCGCAACTTTTTATGTAATTGCGTCCATAGTTGTCTCGCTCGCGCATTATAACTTTATTAATTATATAAAATCACGAAGAGTGCATTTCCAAAAAGTATATGTTGTGACTGTTACTGATAATATTTTCAAGTGTTTACGAGAATCTTTCGTATTTTTAATATTTAAACGTTTGCTACGGCGCCATTTATATTTAGATTAATAATTTGGCAAAAAAAAACGGTTCTTAATTTCTAAACAAGAATTTAGAATATGAGCAATTTCTGTCAATAGGTCATGAGGTCTCAGTTCGAGTACGCACATTGAGATTGTGTTTGTGCTCGCGATATCTACTGTTCCCGGAACTATACTAGTTTTACAATTTTTAAAATCAAATATGAGCAAAACGAGGTCACGGGGTCGTGAAGTCACAAGTTATCGCGAGGTCACAGTTTGGTGCAAACTACTATAATCATTTGTGCAACTGCATCATTACCAAGAGAAATTACAACTCGGCCGGTGGCCAGAGTTCCTCAGGACTGTAGAGTTCAGTCACCGCTTATTCATACTAACCTGACGTTGTGTTATCAAATTAGTTGTTCTATCAGTTTGTTAACCCTCATTAACGTGCTATAATTATAATAATATATTAATGTAATTAACCTAGGTCAATTATTTGTTTATTATTATTATCTCTATAGCTTTGAGGAAGCAACCAAAAAAATGCGTCGTTATTTATCTGACGTAGTTTTTGGCTTACTGGAGAAGAGTGTCTATTACCCGACTGCACAAGAAGAAGTGTAATGTTTTTGGGATGTATGTAATTTACTAAGCAACTTGAAAACTATAATTAGACTGCCCCGGTGGCTCAGTTGGTAGTGAACCTATCTTCTGTGTTTGGGGGCGTGGGTTCGATTCCCATCTAGGACAAACATTCATGTGATGAATATTTGTGTTTGTTCTATGTCTGGGTGTTATTATCTATATAAGTATGTATTTAAAACTATCTATATACGTATATCAGTCTCTCCCCCGAATACTGAAACGAAAAATTCTAATACTGCCTTTGTCTGGCACTAAGCAAATGACAAAGGCAGCAACAGACTTAATCTGTGGTCAAACTTAACAAACGTTTCATTTCAGTATTCGGGGGTCTGGCAGCCATATTACAAGCTTTGCTTAGTTTGGGGTCAGATGACAGTGTGTGCAAAAATGTCCCAGATATTTTATTTATTTATTTAATTTCAAATTTCACAATTCAAAACTGAAAACTGAAAAGTCAAATCTCAAAACTCAAATTTCAAGATACGTTTTATATTTATCTATGCCTGTTAGAAGCGGGATACATCCATAACTGCAAGGGAGGCATTCACATGACTGTGTGCGTTCGCACACAGACGTAAACTTGCATATGTACTTTGGTGCTAGCATTCTTATTAAAATTGCCAAGAATGACCAATCACAAACATTAGAAAAACGCAGCGCGCGATAATGAAATTTAGTTCAATATTATTGACCTGCGTAGAGGGTATTAATGAAATCCATTACAACATTATTGCCCGGGCAATAAAATTAAAGCAGGGCGTAAATTGCTTATACGGGGCATTCCACGTGAAGCAGACAGGCAAAAAATGTTGATGTTATACGACGACGATATAATAGAAAAGGGAGGTCAAATCTGTAACCGATTAGCAAAGGACCGAAGCAGGTGGCACAGCAAGAGAGAGGCCTACTACAGACAATAATCTTCATATTTTCATTTGTTTTTTTTTTCAAATTTTTTTTAGGGCTCTCTTGCAGAGGCCGCCTGGGGAAGTACCACACCTTTGTCAGTTATTCAACCGCCAAGCAGTAGTGTGCAAGCATTACTGTGTTCCGGATTGAAGGGCAATGCTTCCAGCGTAATTACTGGGCATGTGACGAGCGCAGTGATTGCCGCGCATAGTTTTGAACTGTTGAAGTTCAAAATTCTGGGTGGCACTGAACTTTTATGACAAGCGTGACGCTTAACATCAGGTGAGCGACTTGCTCGTCACGTCACCGAGTAACATAAAAAAAAAAAATGGCTACTGCAAAATGTAGCTTATATTATTATTACTCCACGCTTAGAAAGGTATCTAACGACATGTCTCCAATAGGTCAAGCCGTTTAGGCCATAGGAGGATATAGGAACATACAAATATAGGTGTCGTGGTAGCTCAGTGATCACGCTTGCCTCAAATTCGTGAGGTCGCGGGTGTTAACCCGGGTGCCCGATACTAATGAGTTTTTAAAAACTTACGTATGGGTATATACAACTGGCTTTTCGTTGAAGGAAAACAACTGTGAGGAAAAACAAGGAGAAAGAAATTCAATGGAGTATGTGAATTCCCAACCCACACTGGGTCAGCGTGGTGGATATGGCCTACATCCTTGGAGGGTAGGCCGATATCCCAGCAGTGGAATTTAAAAAAGCCGACAAACATACAAACCATTATACTTACTAAAATACTTACACACCAAAAAATTACTTCCATCTTGGGCAGTCGGGTAAAGACAAAAGATTATGGAAGCTTTTCTTCTTAATGATACTACGTGTTCGAGCCGAATGAGACCAAATGTAATTAGTTCACGAGCCGCAATTGTGGCGTCAGTTTCTAAGTTAATGATAGTTACGAAGGACAGCTTCCTTAGGTTACCTATTAGACAGTGTTTCACAAAGGTTAAGGCTACTCAGATGCGGGATTTACGTAACTGTATCTATAATACATTTCTAGTGTTTTTGCCCTACAATATTGCTTCTATTACAATAATAGGGAAAAAAACTAATCAACCTAACAATGATTTTGAACAAACGTATTGTTAATCTGAAACAATTATTGTCAAATCAATTATCTGAAACAATTGATTTCGCTACCAAATTAAATTTGCATTTAAAGTTAACTAGAAGAAACTTCCACTTTTGAATTTATCTGTAGCAAATGATTCGATTAAATAATCTGAATAATTTAATTTTGACATCAGTTGATTATAGTTATTTAAGTTATTAATACAGTTATCAAGATTAAATTCCGCGAAGTAACGCCTGTTCAATCAGATTGTACCTTTATAATGCCTTAGAATTTTCAATTAAAATCGCTAGAAATGAACGCGCAATAACGCTGTCAAGGCATTGAAAGCATTCATTCATTGTTCTTAACTACAATTACATTGTTTACGCTTACATAGACGCTGTCAATCGATTGACTTTAATCAAGCTTCAATCTCCAGAACTTACAGGAACTTGATATTATAGCCATAGATAGATAGAAGCAAGATACGATGTCATTTGTAACTAACGAACCTAGCCGTCAATGTAGAAATTCAAATTGATTGTTCTAAAGACAATCAGAATGACAGAGCAAATTCAGCTGTACATTTTCAGGTCTCTTGTCCGAAAATCTCTCTCTCGTCTGTCTAATTCGCAGTGGAATAGCATCCTTGACATCGGTTTAAGAAATGAGAGCATCTACCCCCTTGGTGTCTCGGTGGGAAGCTAACTGGTTTGTGGCAGCGCAGCCATTGCTAACCATACTAGTGGTTCTGCGAACAGTGGACCTCGCGAGCACAAACTTTTTGGCACCGTCTCAATTTCTCAGACCGTAACTAACACCTCACGACCTTATATCTTGACCACCGCTTGACCGATTTTGTTCATATTCGAAATTCTTGTTTAGAATTGAATACCGAATGTTCCTCCCAAAATCAAAAAATACAAATAATTGGAGGGAAAAATACAAGCAAAAATCAAAGACGACAAAAAAAAAATTGTAGAACCTGTCTACTACTAGGACCTTCGCCTTGTGGTAGGCCTCATAAGCTATGGAAGCGGCCCACAGCCTCACTCCGGTATTTCAAGGAGCTGGTTTGGCTTGGGTAAACGCTGGCAAGAAATGCACAGTACACCCCACGCGGGACGTCAGTGCAGATTTATCGCACTGACGTCCCGCGACTGACTGATTTATTATAAAAAAAATTTATTGAAATGAACTACTTGCCTACAAAATTTCACGAAGATCGGATCAACGGTTCGCAAGTTATCATCGGACAAATATACGCACAAACATACAAACATACATACAAATGCCGATTTGTCCCAGTAAAATCTGAGACCTTCGCTTCGCTCGGTCAATAAGTCGACAATTTCAGTCACGGTCCGAGTTTTGAAAACAATACGAAAAATTCATTACAATTTTCCGACACGAACACTTGATTGAAATAATCCACCAATTATAAGAATATACTCAAAAGATCTCAAGTTTTCAAAAATAACAGAAATAAAACCAGAGATTATGATTTTTCCACGCTGGCATTAAAACACAATTTCTGGTGATAAGACAATTGTGTTTTTTTTTTGCTAAAATATAATTATAATGATTCTGCACATATAAAGGATTTATCAACCCCCTAATATTTGTAGAAAAATAATAAATTTATATCATTAACGTAATGTAACGTAATAATAATTCAAAGACATTTAACTATTCATTAGAAACTTCAGGGATATTTAGAGAAACATGTAAATGTTTTCCCTCGAGAGCGAGAAAGGTAGAGCAAAGTAGTAAAACCGTGTTACTATCTAGTTTAATTAATATCACAAAGTATTATAAATGAGAAAGTTTGTGCGTTAGTATGTAAGTATGTACGTATGCAAGTATATAAGTGTGTTTGTACCCGTTCAACTCGGTAACGGCTGGACGGATTTGAATGAAATCTTTGAATCTTTTTATCCTGAAAAAAATTACGGTTCCTGTAGGATAGCGGGTGAACCTGCGGAGCGCAGCTAGTTCTTAATGAATGCTTTCTATCTAATCCACAGGGAGCATATAAAACCAGCATGGAATGCAAATGGACCAGCACAGATTTTCACAAAAATATTAAATTCTAGTCTGTCTGAAATAAGACCGACATGAATTTTCTGGATAATTGTAGCATTAGCTTTGGGAGTCGTGTCGTATGTTTTATCGTACAAACTGCGGTTCATTTGCGTTACTCTCTTAATTATTGTGCTCTAAAACGGTATAGTTATACTAGCTGCGCTCCGCGGTTTCACCCGCTATTCTACAGGAATGGTTAACATTTTCAGGATACAAAGTAACCCATATGTTATACTAGGGAATAAGCTACCTTTACAACAAATTTCATCCAAATCCGTTTATCCTTTACAGAGTTGAACGGGAACAAACACACTTACATAATTACACACAAACTTTCGCATTTATAATATTATTGTGATTAGCTTGAAGACTGAAAAACTTTTAAAGCGAAGCAAAAACAAAAAAAAAAAACCTAATGTAACCATCGTAATGTTCAAGCTTATTACCAGTTAGTAGCGAACGCCAACATGCCGACAGCATTACCAGTCTGAATGGCAAAACTCGCACTAGGCGCTTGTCATACTAAAAAATGCATCATATTAAAAAAAAACTAAACAAAATAAAATAATAAATATTACCATGCACCGAATAATAGGATCAATATACTCGCAGGTTCAACGGAAACGAGGAAGTTAAAATTACTACAGAAATTAATAAATAATTGCTCTTTATACACATACAAATAAAAAACAGTATAAACAACAAATGTTAATCAAGCACACGATAAAAATAATAAATGCCTATATTGAGAGTATTGGACTTGTAAAAGATAAGCAAAAAATGAAGTGTTAGGAGCCAATCTCTTGTTTATCAATAAAAAAAATATGAAATAAGTTTTTGTGGGAAAAAGTGTTTTTCCAAACAAGCTTTTATAAAATCCCTTATTGGTATATCTTATTGTATAAAATGAGTCCAAACTCTATCAATCTACTGCTAGTTACTGAGGAGTTCCGTTTTTCACCTTCCGTTTCCATCATCAGATAAGGTGCAACGTTTCACTCAGCGCGCGAAATTCAAATTTTCTTGCGTTTTATGTCAATTACAGCTTAATTACTCATCGTAGGTTCATGAAAACTAATTTTGCGATAATAAATATATTTTTTCAAGAAATTACACCAATCAAAAATTCAAGTTGAAAGCTAGTATAAGTACATTTCCCACTAAATCAAAAACCAAGATGAAAATCAGCTTATTGAAATTTGTAGCTAAACCAATGTGATCTAGGTAATCATTTTACCCGTAATTTCTTAAAACAACTTATTTATTGGCGCAAAATTGGTTTCAATAAACCCACGATGAGTAAGTAATTAAGCTGTAATTGACAAAAAACGCAAGAAAATTTGAATTTCGCGCGATGAGTGAAACGATGCACCAATTGTCATCGAAGCTTGACAGGTATGCACAACTTCAACTCAATAGAACAAGGGGAACTGGTCTAAACTCGAGTATCAAGATTTGACCTTAACATACATACATATATAAAACATTTCAAGTTTAAAAAGCTTGTAAAATTAATAAAAAAAAAGAAATTGTTCATATGATTTTAGAGATCCATACCAAAATTCTAAGAGTACAATACCCTTAATGTGAGACTTCTATATCTGTCGCGTGCTTGTATTTCACACTTATTATTTGCGGAATTAAGTTTTTTTTCTAATTGTCTAATCATTACACGAAAACATTTAGTTTTAATACTACTGGAGTCCCGCAAAACTACAGTAAGTTTGTCGCGGTATCCACATTCACAACGCGCTGACATAATAAAGCAAAACAAAATAAAATGAAATGCGCGAACTTACATGCTTAAATATTTTACTACCTATGTGAGCAAGCACTGCAAGCCGTATAGGAAAAAAAGATTAGTTGAAAAGAAAAAAATAATTAGTATATAAAATATTATATGTACCATAAAAATTACATGTTGCTGGGCAATCAACAAACCATTGTCCTCTATTTGTTTACACCAACAACTTTTATTACGAGTTGACCCCAGTGATAGCGAGAAATTAATAGCGTCATTATATTGTTGCTACCCTTTTTCTTACTTTCTTGAATAAAAAATACATTTTTGCTATCAATTCATTATAGAGGTGTGAAGAAGGTATAAATAAGCGAACGTTTCTTGTTGGGGCACAGTTGGACTCACATAGGGCTGGCTGCACGATGAAGGCTTTACTATTGGTTTTGGGCCTGGCCGCCGTGGCCATGGCTTCTCCAGTATTGGAAGATGAAAATCAAATCAACTTGGGTAAGCAATCCAATATTTTTTGTACATTTTTGACCGAGTGAACGAAGCGAACGAAGTCTCTACTTGCTTTGCAAGTTAATGGCAAAATGTGCTTTCGTTGATTGTGTCCTTATGTTGGTACTCGCGTACAGGTTGTATGTTTCAAGTAATCTTGATGAAACTTGGTATACACCATACAGGTTCTAAAATTTTCTAGAGTTTTTTAGTCGTCTTCGATTTTTCATATTTATATAGTCTCCCCTATAATGGGGAGAAATTAGCCGCGGCGCTATTTATCGGCATATTTTGAAAATATTTGGCAGAAACATGTTGTACTCAATACTAAATAAGAATTTTGAATACTTATGAGAAAAAATCGGTCAAGAGGTTGTCAAGCTATAAGCTCGACAAGTCTCAGTTCGTTGTCCCGAACTGAGACTTCACGATTCCTCCAACCAAACATCACCAACCACAAAAAACTATGAAATTGAAATTGTAGAATAGAGGTTATGCAAAAAAAAATATGCTCGCGAGGTTTATTGTTCGCAGAACTACTAGTAAATTAAAATATTTTTCTCTAACTATGCTTTAAATTGTTGTCATTACTTTAAATCTATGTGCTTCTTTCTCTGTTACAGTAACCACGGACATCAAAGAAAGGCAATTGATCATCCTGAAACTACTAAACCATGTTATGCAACCGGTCATGTATAAGGAACTCCAGGAAACTGGCATGAAATTCAAAATTGAAGAAAACGTCGACTTATACACTGTAAGCATAAATTTATTTAACATCTAATATCTCAGGGCTACGAGCGTAGTGCATTTCCGCACACGGTTTGAACTTTTAAAGTTCAAAATTATAAGTGGTACTGAGTTGTTACGGGCAAACATGATACTTACCATCAGAAGAGCAACCTTTTCTTCTTGTCACAAGGTATTAAAAAATATATTTAAATTTGTTTCAGAAAACCGACGTCGTAAAGGACTTTGTTAACTGCGTTAAAACTGGTGTTTTGCCACGTGGGGAGATCTTCACCCTCCACGTTGACCGCCAACTCAAAGAAGTAGTTCAGATGTTCCACGTACTGTTCTATGCCAAAGATTTCGCTACATTTATCAAAACCGCTTGCTGGATGCGTCTCTACATGAACGAAGGAATGTTCGTCTATGCTCTCACCGTAGCTGTCAGACACCGTGAAGATTGTAGAGGAATTATTCTTCCTCCTCCATATGAAATCTACCCATACTACTTTGTACGCGCCGATGTCATCCAGAAAGCTTACTTGATCAAAATGAAGAAAGGTCTGCTCGACTCAAGACTGAGTGACTTCTACGGAATCAGGAAAACTGACAAAGGTGTTTTCATTATCGACGAAAATGTGTTCGACAAACGTGTCAACTTGAATGATGAAGACCGGCTCAGATATTTCACTGAAGATATTGATCTCAACACATACTATTATTACTTCCACGTAGACTATCCCTTCTGGATGAAAAACACGCTCTTTGACAAGTTAAAAATCAGACGTTTTGAACTGACCATATATATGTACCAGCAAATCCTTGCTAGATACTACCTTGAACGTCTATCTAACGGTCTTGGTAACATTCAGACGCTTTCATGGAACAAGCCCATTAGGAACGGATACTGGCCGTGGCTGCAGCTTCACAACGGCATTCAAATTCCGATGAGACTTAATAACCAATTAATTATTCAAGACAATGACGTCACCGTCATAAACATGGTTGAAACCTATGAAACAATAATCAGAGAAGCTATCATTAAGGGCTATATTGAAGTAAGTATTATAAGGACTATAGTCTAATGACGAAAATTAATTCGTGAATATTGTTGTCAAAAATTTTAAAATATTTTTTTGTCAACAGATTAATGGTCTCAGACTGGAGCTTACCAAACCTGAGGATATCGAGACCCTTGGAAAGTTAATATTTGGCAAAATTGAAAAAACTGAAATTGATTCGAGGCGCGTTGATGCTTACCGTTATCTGCTCGTCATCATGAAATCTGTTCTTGGACTTAACACATTGACGTCTGATAAGTACGTATTGTATTTGTACTCTACGACATTTATTTCGATAGGCTTTTGTAAATAAATGAAATTACAACGGTATTAATTTTTCAGGTACTTCGTCGTGCCATCAATCTTGGACAGCTATGAGACTGCCCTTCGTGACCCTGTCTTCTACCAGCTGCAGAAGCGCCTCATCGATTTGGTATTCCTCTTCAAGAAGCGTCTGCCATGCTACACAAGGGAGGAACTTTACTTCCCGGGTGTCAAAATTGATAACATTGTTGTTGACAAACTCGTCACCTACTTCGATGACTACCTTATGGATATGACTAATGCTGTCATTTTAACCGAGGATGAACTTAAAAAGACTCGCTCTGATATGACTATTATGGCTCGTAAACGCCGTCTAAATCACCAGCCCTTCAGAATCACCCTAGACGTTTCGTCGGACAAAGCTGTTGACTGTGTCGTCAGGATTTTCTTAGGACCCAAGAAAGACCACCTTGGCCGTCTTCTCGATATCAATGCAAACCGTTTCAACTTTGTTGAACTGGACTCCTTCCTCTACAAACTGAACACAGGAAAGAACAACATTGTGAGGAACTCCATTGATATGCACAACTTGGTGCGAGATCGTAGTTTTACCCGTGACTTGCGGAAGAAGGTTGAATCTATTAATGACATGAGGGACCTGCTTGTTAAAGATCTCAAAAACGTAAACACTGGATTCCCCGCTAGGCTTTTACTTCCTAAGGGTACCGTTGGAGGATTAGAGATGATGATTTACTGCATTGTGACTCCGTTGAAACTGGTCGATAACGTAGACTTGGGTATCTTGGACCAGAACCGAAAAAACCTCATCGTAGACTTTAGATCGACTGTGCTTCTTGATAAGATGCCCCTTGGTTTCCCTCTAGATAGACCTATTGATGTAACCAGATTCTTTACTTCGAACATGAAGTTCGTTGATGTGATAATCTACCACAAGAAACAGACGTGTGATATGAAGACTCGCTTTGAAAAATACGTTTTGCAGAACTACAACCTATCAGACAAGACTTTCACCAATTTAGAGGGAAGCTACTACGTTGACGCCAACGTTAACGTCAACACCAATTTAAACAACCCTAACCGTATCCTAGGTGTGTAAAAAAAACTAACTAGAAGCACGAAATAATAAAAAGGCAAAGAATATTGAGAAATGTCAAAAAAATAAGAAGTATTTAAAGGCATTTTCGAAATAATACAAAGGCAAAGCATATGTACTGAAAAATTTTAAAAAAATAAATTTGAGTTGTTTAAGGGCAATTTTTTTACTACCCAAAAACACCTTCCATCATACGATAAAACATCTTCCAACTATACAGATAATGTTATCTCGAATATATTTTGTTTCTCTCTTACATATTGGCTCCACACATAGTTTAACTAGTATTCAGCTTCGTAATATTTCAAGTGAAGTAAAATACTTTACCTTGAACGCAAAAAACAACTTGCAGTCATAGTCATACCTATCTCTATTAGGTAGACAGTGAAAACAACATTGAAAGTTTTTACTGTTTAGCTTCTGGCCAGCTTGTATCGTCATACATTACTACTACATACTTAATCATTATGTTCTTCAAATACTTCAAAAGAAATAAAATCGAATAACTGATTTTTAGAATGATGTTGAATGATGTGTTCTGTAGAGTTTCGGATGTTCCCTGTAGTCACACTTTAGATACGCTACCCGGCATTTGAAAATAAATTATCAAGAGTGTGACGAGAAGAATAGTGCTTACGATAATTATTATAAATTCCGTATAACATGTTCCCAAAAAGCTCGAATTAAGTTCATTAAAATTGCTCAAATTCTTAAGTCACCTTAACACATCTCACCAATATTATAAATGCAATATTACATTAAATATTAGATTATAAATGTGTAAGCATGTAAGTATTTAAGTGTGTGTTGTTCCCGTTCTACTCTGTAACGGCTGAACGGATTTAAATGAAATTTGTGCGGAGATAGCTTTATAACCTGGATTAACACAAAGACAATTTTTTTTATCCCGGAAAAGCATTCTGTTTCTATAGAATAGGGGGTAAAACCGCTGGGCGCAGCTAGTAAGACATAATTGAGGACTTGGTGTAATGCATATGCTACATTTTGCGGACGATTTTCTTCCCTGCGGTCAATTTGGTTCAACGGGTTCAACGGACAACGGACATTATGCTCTAAGAACCATCTGATCCGGATCGATACTTTTTTGATGTCATTTCAGAGAAAACTATTGCGAGAACATTGTTTACTGAAACTTAGAACAATACCTCATTGTTGAAAGTTAAGCGTAGTAAGTGGAGAAGTGGAAACAAGTAATCTCATTAAAAGAAAAAGAAAATACCGTACTGCGAAATGCCATTTTGCAGGCGGCTATTTTGTTTTCTTTTATGACCCTACCAGTTCTCAAATTGCCAAAAAGATCTCTTTTCGGCAGAAGTTTTCTATAAGAATTCTTAAAGTATCCAAGTAGAAAAAATATACATAGGCTTTTGAAGACTCTTATCTAGACAAAGCATTATACCAGTACACGATATGAATTACTTCGCTTGATAGAAAAAAAACTTGAATGTAGAACGTTTTTGGAATTTTTCCAAATTAAACTGTGATTTTGGTACATCAAAACACTGACTTCTTTATTGATTAAATTAGTCAATGGTACAATAAAATTTAATAAAAGTTAATATTCCAATTTTATACGATTTTTTGAACACAAAAATACGGTATCTGAACCTGTTAGAATTGTTATTACTTGTTAGAATTGAGGTGTTAACGCATTATTATGTACATGACCTTAAGTGCGCGGGTCCAAATTATATTATACTTGGCCGGTTTTTTAAAATTGTTAACACAGAAGTGAAGGTCCTAGAGTATACAGGAACAAGTCGGTGTTTATACGTATATTCGTGTGTATGTATCTGCGATTATAACTTGTGAACTGCTAATTGTAATTAAGCTTCCACGGAGATTATCTCAGGGTGGCGCATTACGGTACTCACCGCGCAGAATTTGGAACTGTTGGAGTTCAAGCGTTGGGCAAGTGTGACGGGTAATATTATAAGTGACTGAATAGCTCGCCTCATCAGTCAGTACCACAAAAAAACAAACGCTCGACTATGAGAAAAATCGATTTAGGGTAGTGAAAAGAACATTTCTGTGAGTTAGATTTTAGAAAATTAACCATACCGCACGATGACGATCTCGTCGGCGTGTTTGTTTTGTACAGAGACTGATATCAGACACTATTCTGCTATCTGTGGTTTTTAGGTTAGTTTAGTTATTATTGATTGTCGTCTGCGTTCAATCGACACGCACACATACAAAAAAAAAAATTGTTGAGTTTTAAGATAAAAAATGCGTGGTCTTTCAGCCTCGCCAGCTACGGCCGGATTGCCACATCACACATATACATCTTCAACCAAAGTAAAATGAATGGACGGGCCCTAACCACAGAACTTCCTTAAAAATACCAAGTCAGAGCAAACGAACTTAGCTTCAATACGTAATTAAGAGTAAGTACATTTGTCACAAAAAAGAGATACCGAATATAATGGCTTGTCCCGTCTTCATAAAAAACGAGAGTAAAAGCGACACCTGTGTTTATCAGTTGCTCTCGAACCATTTGAAATTCGAACGTAAGTCTGGCACCTTTCACAAACTGAGAGAGACTGAAGCAAGGTGAGCGCCAGCGCTCCCCTTTAAAGTCTTCAAAATTATCTTACTAGGCCTGTCCATTCATTTAAATTTGGTCGAAAGTATACATAAAGAGTAGTTCGCGGCGAACTGAGACCTCGCGACCCCTATATCTTCACAACCCCCGGACCGATTCAATTCATATTCGAACTAATTTTTTTATTGAAATGAACTACTTGCCTACAAAATTTCATGAAGATCGGATCAACGGTTCGCAAGTTATCATTGGACAAATATACACACAAACATACAAACATACATACAAATGCCGATTTGTCCCATTAAACTCTGAGACCTTCGCTTCGCTCGGTCAATAAAAATCCTTAGTGAGAAAACGCCTGTTTTCCTATCTCACGTCTTTTTGCAATTGGATTGGCTTCGTGGTCTCGTCCTGCAATCGGATCGACATTGAGTCATACCTAAGAACAATGTGATTAAAGTCACTTTCCAAACAAACAAAAAAATTAAATCGAAATGGCTTCATCCATTATGGAGGTGTCACGCAAACTATTGATTTTTATTTGATATTTTTGCTTGCACTTCAAAAAAATTCAAAGCTTTGGTGTAGCAAAAGCTTTCCTCCTTAAATAACTTAAACAAATAATAAAGTGTTGTGTATATGTTGTAAGTTTAAATAGGCAAACCCGTGTATTTTTGGGATTTATTACAATGTTATTTATTGTTACTTTATCTGCTAAGTTGGCTACTGCTAGCGGTAAATTTAAATAATTCTTATCAGCAATCTGAAAATAGTGTTGTGGGCTGTATTATTATTAAGTTTATTTATGCTACCACATAAGTGTTAATTTTATAATATAGCTGTTTGCTGTTCCTTAATAAATAAATAAACTATTTGATTTTATGTAGCACGTTGAAATGAGCTATCTGAAAATAATGGTATCGACTTACAATACAATTTTTTCGTACTACCGTTTAACAGTAGTACGGAGTCGTGCATTCTGTGTACAATCGTATCATTCAAGTATTATGACGACCTGGCTTAGTTGGTAACGCGACTGACTTATAAGCAGGAGGGAATGGGTTCTATTCCTGGCCGGGCAGTTTTTTTTTGGAACTGGCTGACGAATCTAGCAAGTCGCTTGCCTTTGCAAGCTGTGGACGCTTAAGTGGTAAGCGTCACGCTTGCCCATAACAGTTCAGTTCCATGCAGAATTTTGAACTAAAGCAGTTCAAAACACTGCCCATTAATGATTGACGAATGGAAGGAAAGATACAAGGGGCGTGCGCGACCCAACGAAATGTACCGACCAAGTGTCTTAAAAGCGAGGCACAAAAGTCTCTGTCGTGATTAAAAAAAATTGAAAGCCATCAGGAATGGAGAAAGCGAGTAAGCCAACTAACCTATGAGGGAGGGATTCGTAAGTTTCATGTACACGACAAAAAGTCTGTTCTTATTGATCACTAACATGCACTGAAATACGTATAGATAGTTGATTGTTTCAGGCGTAACTTTTCGTCCCTTAAAATATGAATAAGGATCAATTGTTTGTTTTTTTACCTTGCATTTATTTAAATTAATATTTCGAATAGAAAAGTATCATGAACAATTTTTTTGAATATATAGAATAAGTATACTGAGTATAAAACATATTACAATTTTGAAATGATTGTCATAAATTTAAAATAGAGCAACACCGCTCTTTTTTAAATTTATAGTTTAAAAATTTATATTTGAATTAATATTTTGAACAAAATAAGTATTATTATAGATGCTAAACAGATACGTGTATTCTACGTCGAACGGAAACTGCCACTGGCTTGAAATTTACATCTTATACGCATTTTTCTTAAAACAATTATTTTAATTTAATTATTAATATATAAGATGTAACTGAAAGGTGCAACTATATTGAAAGGTATGTGTGATCTCATTATTATGAACAACGTTTACTATGTGACCAAAAAAAAAAAACAGCCGTTCCTTAGAAAAATGTCAATGACACTCTACAAAATACAAAACAGCCAAATAATATAATATTATTATGTTATTCTTTGAGCCAAAGACATTAAATTATTTACCCGACCAAATCGGGTAATCACTTTTTAAAGGAAAGCTTAAAATGTCACGACCAAAAAGATTGTCAATGGTAACAAATAAATTTAATTATACCCCATCACCCTTTTTAGCCAAAGACAAATTTATTTACCCGACCAAATCCGGTAATCACTTTTTAAAGGAAAGCTTAAAATGTCACGACCAAAAAGATTGTCAATGGTAACAAATAAATTTAATTATACCCCATCACCCTTTTTAGCCAAAGACAAATTTATTTACCCGACCAAATCGGGTAATCACTTTTTAAAGGAAAGCTTAAAATGTCATGACCAAAAAGATTGTCAATGGTAACAAATAAATTTAATTATACCCCATCACTCTTTTTAGCCAAAGACAAATTTATTTACCCGACCAAATCGGGTAATCACTTTTTAAAGGAAAGCTTAAAATGTCATGACCAAAAAGATTGTCAATGGTAACAAATAAATGTAATTATACCCCATGTCAAAATCGTGTTTTGTAAGGAGGTTGTCCTTCTGGTCCTTATTTAATAAGGAGAATTTTGTGGGAACAGCTGTTTTTTTTCGCGATTTCTGGTTTCGTATCATAGTAAAAGTTGTGTACCATAATGATGAGTACATACATACCTTTCAATATTGTTGCACCTTTATGAGAGTTATAATCAGTCAAGTATGTAGTAAGTGAATAAGTAAGTAATAATTCACAATGCTCTAGAGATATAGATATTGAAGTATCTTCAGTCCCTTTTGAACCCAAGCTTTACGACTTCTTTGTTTTGTGCACGTTTATTTTTATTTATTGTACATTGCTGCATATTTATAAGTTTTATTAGTTTTATCTAGTAATAAATAACAATTATTTTTTATCGCTTTGCTGAGATGTATAAAAGGGGAGGGTTAGCCGGTGGGAGCACAGTTGTACTGTCGTCGGGTCGGCTGCACGATGAAGGCTGTTCTTTTGGTGGTACTGGGCCTGGCCTCCATGGCCAGGGCTTCATATGCCGTAGACGATAACACGAGTGCATTCAATCTGGGTAAGAATATTATCCTTTTCTATTCTTATTAATTAGATGATGGAATCGTTTCTTAAGTAGCATATCTGTCCAGTCTTTGTTTCGATTGCTGGCCAGGCAGGTGTTTGAATGGTGAATTTAAACATCTGCTTTGATTACTGGCTGCTAGTAGTGTATGTATTTGTGTGTTCCGTGGGATTTATGACAAGGAAACCTAATAAGAAGTGAATGTGAATCCTTTTAAAATCTGTTTTCTATTTACGACTATGTCTATTTCATAAAAGTAACTTCTCTTTTGAACTTTCAGTAAACAACGACGTGAAACAGAGACAAATATTCATTCTGAAGTTGCTTAACCATGTTATGCAACCGGTCATGTATAAAGAAATTGAAGACATTGGCAGAAATTTCCAGGTTGAAACGAATATGTTTACTGTGAGTTAACAATACTTTTCTAGGCATTCATAGATACTTTCACAATTACTGAGGTAGTGATGAGATATAATTATATTGTTGCAGAGACTGGATGTCGTACAAAATTTCATCAAGTGCGTGGACGCCGGAATTCTGCCTCCTGGCGAGATCTTTACTCTTAGCGTTGATCGTCAACTTAAGGAAGTTGTTAATATGTTTCACTTGTTGTACTACGCTAAAGACTTCACTACCTTCATAAAGACCGCTTGCTGGATGCGCCTTAACTTAAACGAAGGCATGTTTGTCTATGCTCTCACCGTTGCAGTCAGACACCGAGAGGATTGCAGAGGGATTGTTCTCCCACCTCCATACGAAATCTACCCTTACTATTTTGTACGCGCCGATGTCATTCAAAAGGCATACTTGATCAAGATGAAGAATGGTCTGCTTGACACGAAACTGTGTGATTTCTACGGAATTAAAAGGACAGAAAACGGCGTTTTTGTAATTGATGAGAATATATTCGACAAACGCGTCAACTTGAATGATGAGGACAGGCTCAGATACTTCACTGAGGACATTGATCTCAACACATATTATTATTACTTCCACGTTGACTACCCGTTCTGGATGAAGAGCCAAATGTTTGATAAAACGAGAAGCAGGCGTTTTGAGCTGACTCTGTACATGTACCAACAAATCCTTGCCAGGTACTATCTCGAGCGATTATCCAATGGTCTTGGTAACATTGCAACGCTTTCATGGAACAAGCCAATCAGGAAGGGATACTGGCCGTGGATGCTGCTTCACAATGGTGTACAAATTCCAATGAGATTGAACAACCAATACATTGTCAAGGATAATGACGTCCCTACTATTAACTTGGTTGAAACATACGAAACAATCATCAGGACGGCTATCATTAAGGGCTACATTGACGTTAGTATAAACACAATAATGTTTTATGTAAAATTATATTTTTTTGTCGGTACATTAAAATTGATATTTATTTTACAGTTTAATGGCATTAGACTGGAACTCACTAAGCCTGAAGACATCGAGACTGTTGGCAAAATAATTTACGGCAAAATTCAGAAGACTGACTTAGACGTCAACCAAGTCACTGCGTACCGATACTTGCTAATCATCATGAAATCGGTCCTAGGACTCAACACAATGTTTTCTGATAAGTAAGTTAATGTACAATAAGCAAAATAGTAACCACACGCAAAATGTACAAACTAGCAAAATTATGTCACATACTCGTAATCGTCTCAGACTATCTGTCATATTTTTTTAATAACTAATAACCCACCTTTTCTTTATTACAGGTATTTCGTCGTGCCGTCTATCTTGGACAGTTACCAAACCGCCCTCCGTGACCCTGTGTTCTACCAGCTGCAGAAACGTCTTATCGATTTTGTGTTCCTCTTCAAGAAGCGTCTGCCTTGTTACACAAGGGAGGAACTTTACTTTCCAGGTGTCAAAATTGACAACATTGTGGTCGATAAACTCGTCACCTACTTCGATGACTATCTTATGGATATGACTAACGCTGTAATCTTGACCGAGGCTGAACTTAAGAAAACTCGTTCTGATATGACTATTCTAGTCCGCAAACGCCGTCTGAATAACCAACCTTTCAAAATTACCCTGGATATTCTTTCTGATAAAGCTGTCGACTCTGTTGTGAGGATTTTCTTAGGGCCTAAGACAGACCACCTCGGCCGTCTGCTTGATATCAATGCTAATCGAAACAACTTTGTTGAGTTGGACTCATTCTTTTACAAACTGAACACAGGAAAGAATACAATCGTGAGAAATTCCTTTGATATGCAAAACCTAGTTCGCGACCGCGTTATGACGCGTGACTTGTGGAAGAAGATAGAAACTATCACAGACATGCGTGACTTGCTCGTCAAGGATCTAAGGAACGTGCACACTGGATTCCCTGCAAGGCTGTTACTTCCTAAGGGTACTGTCGGGGGTATGCACATGATGTTGTACTGTATTGTGACTCCGCTGAAACTGGTTGACAACTTTGATATCGGTATTCTTGACCAGAACCAAAAAGACTTCGTCGTAGGCTTCAGATCGACAGTGCTTCTTGACAACATGCCCCTTGGTTTCCCTCTGGACAGACACATTGATGTGACTAACTTCTTCACACCTAACATGAAATACTTTGATGTGGCCATCTTCCACAAGGCGCAGGCATGTGATATGAAGACTCGTTGGAACAGATTTGTATTGAGGAACTACAACCTTGCGGGCAGAACTTTTATTGACTCCGACAATTACGTTGACGATAATGTCAACACCAATCTGAACCTGAACGTCGATCGCTCGAACTCAGTCAACCGCTACTAAACGAAGAAAAACATCGACCACAACTGCAATGCATCACAAAAATTAAAAAAATAAATGCAACAATATTTTTAAACAGTTTATCATTTTTATTGACCTTTCTTAAACATTTTCTCCTCTTTTTTTGTTTTATGAAAAAAACAAATCCTCGTTTCTCCAAAAACCTTTTTTTGTTTATTTTTTTTTGGTTATGACTTTAAACTTCATGAACCAAATAATTGTAAAGAACCAGTAGAAATTAATAAAACTGTCGACTTATAGGATATACAAAAATTGCCTTCGAGATGGCGCGCACGCGCAACTTTACTCCGCAACTAATGTGTCTCTCACTTCAAGCCTAGCTGTCAATTTCGGAAGAAGATATAGAAATAGATTGATTAGAAGTGGAAGGAAGACCATTGCTATACAATGGAAACTATATATGAATAATATATAATGAAAAAAATATATTGATATGCTCTAACTTTTCTAACATTGTATGAAATTTTCCTAATGTCAGTCTGTCACTCCAAAATGGATGCAACCAATATTGCTTTTTTGCTGTCGTCTTAGTTTTCTTAGAACAAGCGCACAAAATTTAACGAAAAATTAGCGTTGCTGTCGCTCTCGTGGGCGAATCGTCCAATTCTCGGCGAGGAGAAAGCGACAGAGACAACAAAGTTGCTCGTGGGCGCCCTCCCTGTGAACAAACACTAGCAATAAAGAAGGAGAATTCTGTGCAATAAAGATAACTTTTGCTAGTTTTGATAGGTTTTGCACTCACCGTCATTACTGATAGAGTGATATTTAAAAAATGCTAGTAAATTGATAAAGAATTGAACAAAGTTCTAATAAGAATTAATGGGAGAGTTTTTAAGGCACGTTGTTTGTCACAGTTCAAACATAACCTAACGTAATAATCAGGGCGGTGATCTATCTTTTACGCGCAAGCCGAGCGAGCGAAGCGAGCGTGTCGAGTCAGTTGCTATTTAAACTTTTAAGATTTCAATACGTTTCCCATTATAAATATATATATAATATATTTTGTAAGTATTAGGTATTAGTGTATTGAGTATACTTAAGTACTTATATATGTTTCTTCCCTCTCAACTCTTGTATAGTATGAGTACGATGTACTTGTATGATGAGTCATGACGAACAACTTTTACTACGGGACCAACCCTGAAATCAAAAAAAAAAAACTCAGCTCAGCAAATTATGAGCCCCTTTCGGCTTAGCATACCCTTTTCTAACAACCCTATATGTAAAAAAACAAGCCTTTTTCTAAGAATTATCGCACAGACCAAAGCGGTTATGATAAAGACAAGAAATTTCAACCCAATACTCTTCAAATGATTTAGATTTTGCGAAATTCCACCTCTGAAGGGGTAAAAATTGAACTCTAAGAGTTTGTATGGAAATAACATATTTTGTTAACGGTAAGCCAACGAAACTCGGTTTATGTACTAATCACCCTAACTAATATTATAAATTCGAAAGTAACTCTGTCTGTCTGTCTCTCTGTCTAGGTGTTTGTCGCGTTATCACGGCTGAACAGATCAAGCTGAATTTTTGCATAGGTATAGCTTATGGGTAGGAAACGGACATAGACGACTTTTTTTTTGTAAGTCCCCGCGATCGAAGTCGCGGGTAACAGCTAGTAAAAAATAAAGAAAGGCAGTCTCAGGATTATTCAAAAATCAACTGTAACAGAGGTGAAATAGAGTGTTTAATTTTCTGTACCGTGACTGTGGTCTATGCGAGCGAAGCCGTGCGGGCAGGTTAGTCTCATAAAAATATATATCTAAATATTATAGTCGATCCTGTTTAAGAAAGGTAATATTAACATATTAGTATTTTGACTAGCCTTGTGGCTCAGTGGGTGAATTTCCGCCTCCTGATCTATAGGTTGTGGGTTCGATTCCCACCCAGGACAAACATTTGTGTGATGAACATGGATATGTGTTCTTTGTATGGATTTGTATAGTAACCTATGCACGTATTTACAAAAAAAAAAAAAAAAAAAACTATTAGTTATTTGGTTCCCATAGTACATGCTTGCTTAGTTTAGGGCTAGATGGCGCTGTGTGAAAAACGTCCACCAATATTTATTTATTATTTATTAGAGATTGTAGTCTTTGTTGATCGCAAAATTATTTATCTTTCAAACAAACAGTTAAAATATTTATAAATAGGATCAAGGAAAAGCCGGGAAATAAACAAAGATTAGATTAAAATAATAAATAGCAGCCACAGAAGAGGAAACATTTTTGCTTCTTTCTCTTTTCTGTGATAGTATATAGCAGCAGCATTGAGCAGGCCTAAGTACAAACTGATATATATTTATGATTTATTTTTACTTAGGGCTTATTTCAATTTATTTACTATTTAATGTTATTGAAGCTACTATAATAAATAAAATACAATTTTAAGTACAAACTTGTCTGTAAGGTTGGCCAAATTATGAAACTAAATATTTTCCACTAAAAGTGTCATAGTGTTACCTGCTAGCTGTTACCTGCGACTTCATTCGCGTGGACCTACAAAAAAAAGTAGCCTATGTCCGTCTCCGACCCTTAAGCTAGATCTATGCAAAAATTCAGCTTGATCTGTTCAGCCGTTTAGCCGTGATAGCGCAACAAACACTGAGACAGAGACAGGCAGATAGAGAGAGCCACAGTTTCCTTTGAGTTTATAATGTTACTCGCGGCATTGTTCGTGGTGACTTTAAAAAAAAAGTAGCCTATGACTGTTTCCGACCCCTAAGCTATATCTATGCAAAAGATCAGATTGATCCGTTCAGCCGTTTAGCCGTGATAGCGCAACAAACACTGAGACAGAGAGACAGAGACAGGCAGATAGAGAGTGACACAGTTTCCTTTGAGTTTATAATGTTACTCGAGACTTTGTTCGCGGTGACTTTAAAAAAAAAAAGGAGCCATAGATATAGCTTAGGGGTCGGAAACGGTCATAACCGTTTCCGACCCCTAAGCTATGTGTATGAAAAAAATCAGCTTGATCCGTTCAACCGTTTAGTCTTGATAACGCGAAAAATAACCAGACAGAGAAACAGAGCTACTTTCAAATTTATAATATTAGTTAGGATTAGAATATTAAGGATGAGTCAAACTTCTCAAGTGGTTTTCTCACGTTATAAAACCAAGTACATAGTAGCGCCATCTGTCTGGAATGCCTGACATTGCTATCACTCTCCCAAAAGCCAGGAAAAGTTGCTGGTTGATTAAAATTTTCAGGATAGTAAAAATAGTTCTTCACGTGGCCTCTAGATGGCATTATGTGAGGCAATTGGAAAATAAAAGGGCGGCGCTAAGCACGAAATATTTCTCGCTACTTTTTTTTTTTACTGTTGCGATCTTAGTTAATAATATGACGTCATTTATATCCTATGACACCCGGAATGTAATGACGTAGAAAATAGTGTCTATCGAAGACACTATTTTCTAAATTGTAACTAGGAACAACAAAACGCACTTATATAATTACACTAGCACACCCGCGCGGCTTCGCTTGCAAAGGCCACTACACCTTTTTAGTGTTTGATTTTCGAAAAATCCTGGGACATGCTTTTTTATATTTTTTTTACACAACCCGAGTTTTATTGGCTTTGCATGAAAGAACATTTATTTTCATACAACCTTTACCCCTTCTTATTGATACGTTCATCTAGACTCTAGACCATTTCAGGAGCATCGAGTTCAAACTTCACATCTCTATCATAAGAGGTTTGGTCTGTGCGTTGATTCCTAAAAAGAGGCTTGTTCTTTTATAACTTACCAAAATCTAAATCTATTTATGGCGAATGTTGTATATGCCTATAAAGGGTGATCATATCAGTTCCGTGTACCCACTCACGTAGAAATATATTATAAGAATGTAAAATATGGTCACTGTTGGCGTATCTCAATAAATAAATAAATAAATAAGTGGTTTTTTGATTTGAACTCACACAATATACATACCCCCGAATACTGAAACGCTTGTTTACTTTGACAACAGATTATTTCTAATACTGCCTAAGTCTGGCACTAGGCAAATGACTAAATAGACTTAATCTGTCGTCAAAGTTAACAAACGTTTCAGTATTCGGAGGATGATTTTGACAGTTTCGTAGTCGACTAATAAAATAAAAAGTTCAATGTCCGTTTATCTGCTTAAATGTCGCGTGGTATGTTATGTCTTAGTAAGTAGGTAACATACAATACGATAAAGTTGTTTTGCCTAATAATATTTAAATGATGTCAGTTGAGTTCAGCACACTACTAACCTTGACTTATTGCTTACCGAAATAATTAAATACATATAAAAAAAACTTTCTGTGACTTAGCAGGCTCGCTAATGTAATGGAACGAGGGAAAAACTTTTAGAATTAAATTGGGCGTTTTGTTAAGAGGTTATTGTTGTACGTCGAAAGCTTAGGTACGTAGTTTTGTTGACCGAGCGAAGCAAAGGTATCAGAGTTTACTGGGACAAATTAGCTTTTGTATGTATGTTTGTATGTTTGGTGTATATTTGTCCGATGATAACTTTATTCTTTATTCTTTCTTTCTTTATTGCATATATGTACATATTCTTTCAATTGAGTTCAGCACACTACTAACCTTGACTTATTGCTTACCGAAATAATTAAATACATATAAAAAAAAACTTTCTGTAACTTAGCAGGCTCGCTAATGTAATGGAACGAGGGAAAAACTTTTATAGAATTAAATTGGGCGTTTTGTTAAGAGCTTATTGTTGTATGTCGAAAGCTTAGGTACGTAGTTTTGTTGACCGAGCGAAGCGAAGGTCTCAGAGTTTACTGGGACAAATTAGCTTTTGTATGTATGTTTGTATGTTTGGTGTATATTTGTCCGATGATAACTTTATTCTTTATTCTTTCTTTCTTTATTGCATATATGTACATATTCTTCTTCTAAAACTACATTTTAGCTTACATTATGACATATACCCTGTAAATAAGGGCGCAGCAATATTATGTGGCTTGTCACAGACCATGTCACAAGTAGACACGTTGATCCGATCTTCATGAAATTTTGTAGGCAAGTAGTTCATTTCAATACAATTTTTAAGTTCGAATATGAGCTGAATCGGCTCAGGGGTTGTGAAGATATAGGGATCGCGAGGTCTCAGTTCGCCGCGAACTACTTGTAGTAGTCCTATAGGACGCTTTTACAGGTCTGGGGAAGTACCACACCTGTCCCAGTTATTCAACCGCCTAGCAGTAATCCGTAATCCGGATTGAAGCGCAATGTTTCCAGCGTAATTACTGGGCACATAGAGATTTAACATGTAATGTCTAAGAGTAACGTGCGCAGTGCATTGCCGCTCAGGATTTTGAACTTTTAAAGTTCAACATTTTTGGTGGCATTGAACTGGTATGGGCAAGACGTGCTTGCCTCGTTATTCAGTACCATAATAGAAAAGTATCTCAATAACAAAAATAGTGCCAGATTTTCTTTACAAGCGTTTTCCACCATCTCTTTCTTCCTCCTAGACCTGGTCCCATTTTCTTGGGGTCGGCCTCCTTGTCCGTATCTTCCATTTAGCAGGGTCTTGTGCCATGTCTGGTGTTAATTGAGCATATTTTAGGTCTTCTTGAACCGTCGTTAACCAGTTGGCGGGTGGTCTTCCATGCGTACGTTTCGTTATTGACAAGTCTAGGGCAAACTTCACCATATGACTATCTGGGCGCCTTTGGGTGTGGCCGAATTACCGCAAGCGTTTCTCTTTGACCAAAGCGTGTTGCACCATATGTCGCGTAATGGAATGAAAAAAAATATCACAACTGTCTCTCAATTAAGGCTTCCTGAACACACCGTTTAGGTGCTTAGCGACACATTGTCATCTTGAAGGTGGCGGCTAGCCAGCCGAGTACAAAACCTTCCACCATACTATGGGTTCCACAAATAGATGTCTATGTTTATATGGTTCGTTATGGTTATTTATTTCTATACTAGTAGTTCTGCGAATAGCACAAACTTTTTTGTACAACCTCTATGCTACAATTTCATTTTTTTTTTTTTGTTGTTGGCGACTTTTGATTGTGGAGAAAGGGGAAAAACTTTACTGTGGCGCCATTTACCGGCCGATTTTGCTAATATTTGACAGAAACATTCGGTACTCATTATAAACAAGAATTTCGAATATGGGCAAAATCGGTGAAGATGTTGTCAAGGTGAGGTCTCAGTTTAGGACATCGAACTGAGACTTCACGGCGTTATAACTTGATAGACTCTTGTCCGCTTCTAAGGATCTCTAACAATTAAATCAATAATTGTAATAATCCAAAAATATTATAAACGAACAAAGACGCAGTAAAATATCAGTATTCAATTAAGACCTTAGCAAAGACAATGCACTACGGGTCACCTAATGCAATCTTAATCTCTATTTCACAACTTATGTTAACTTTCATAATAACTTTGGTCCATTGAACTATTGTATCAAAATATAATTGATAGGTACAATTATAGCAATTTCTCCTATAAATTAAGGAGCATTGTTATTTACACCACAGTTCTTGCTACAAAATGCAGGCGTTAACAGTAGTAGCCCTAGCATTTGTTGCTGGGACTTCAGGGTACCTCATCAAAGTTCCTGTGGCTCCAATATCACAACCAAATCTAGGTAATTATTTAAGTAATACTTCAGTTTATAACCGCTTTAAAAAAAAGTTATCGACTGTTTTTTTTTTATGTTTCTGCATCAGCCTTTAGCATCCCACTGCTGAGATATCGGCCTGCCCTCGAAGGGTGACTAGACCATATCCACCACGCTGGTTCGGTCCAGATGCCTTATCCTGTAACTCTGGTGCCAATGGTCATTGCGTGCCGACCCACTCGTGCCAACTTACTCGCACCATGCGAGCGAGCAGGATAGCAAACGAAGACCATCGCCACCAGAATTACGGGATAAGGCCCCAGGTTGGCGGATTCACATACGCCATCGAATTTCTTATCCGAAAATATGCAGGCTTCCTCACAAAGTTTTCTTTCACTGAAAATCCGTACATAAATTTCAAAGGACTCATTGGCACGGGCCCGCCGGGTTACGGACCCACGAGCGAGCGTGCTCCCACTGGGCTACTAAAGCTTCTTATTCACGCATAACTCCTTATTAAAAGAATATACTTTCAGATTGCTGATATTATATAATGGGATCCATGAGGTATTAGTAGTATATTTGTATTTTAGGTATAGGTAGTATATTAGTATTAGTATATGAGGTATTGCTTAAATACGTATTACACGTGTGATTTCGGTATTGTCATCAACAAGTCAAGCATTTGAATTCATTTTGTGAAGTGGAACTGGTGAAGATGGCCACCGGAACTCTATCATCGACAATGTCGATTAATGACGAAGCAAATTTAAATAAATGGTTCGGATGATTTCGATTTTTCTTTGTTAAAATTATAGACAAAAATATCAACTAGGGTTTCGTAGCCATGTCCAACTTCTGATAAATGTGAAATTTCAATACTTGGTGCACCCCGCGGTTTCATCTGCATGGAGAATTCCACATGAACTTTACATTTCCAGGGATAACCAGTAGCTTACGTCACTTTCCGACTCTTACGCTATAGCTATGCAAAAGTTCAGGTCGATCCGTCGTTCTGTTGCTTCGTGAAAAAGGAACAAACAAAACAATAAACCAATAAAAACATTTTTACTTTTAGAATATTCGTAGGGATTTTGGGGTTAGTTGCTATTTTGCTATTTTTTTTTTGTATCTTATGTACCAAATTTCAGACTGATAGGACGTATACTACCGAGTATAACTTTTATTACTGTGAAATTTGCTACAATTATAATCTAGAAATTATTTCCGGAGTCTAGTCAGTCAGTAAGTAGTTTGTGGATAAAATAACCGAACATACAGACAGATACACAGACGGTGAAACTGGGTTCCATATTGCTACAAGAATGCTTTGTTTATATATATAATTATGGACGATATACGTATAGATGTTAATCTGTAGGGATTTTTTCATTCAACAGGGGATTGTAGTGGTAGGGCTCTCTTGCAGAGTACGCCTGGGGAAGAACCACACTTTTGCCAGTATTTCAACCGCCAAGTGTGTGCAATTACTGTGTTCCGGATTGAAGGGCAATGTTTCCAGCGTAATTACTGGGCATACAGAGATTTAACATCTAACATCTCAGGGTGACAAGCGCAGTGCATTGCCGCGCATTGTTTTAAACTGTTGAAGTTCAAAATGCTGGGTTGCAATAAACTGTTATGGACATGCGTGACGCTTAACATCAGGCGAGCGACTTGCTTGAATCGTCAACGAGACACATAAAAAAAAAAATGATTATAAAAACGAAAAATTTGCCAACTGTGTTCTATTTTATAGGTTTCTAGTATACACTTACATTTTCCGTTTCAGTAATAAAATCTCACTTGTATAAAATAGTTTTAATCCGCGAGAGGAATTAGTTTGGCAATGGAACTACATAGTTGTAATAATAAAGAAAAAGTATAGACATTTTTTTCTACCGCAGCACAACAGTCTTCTTGGATCATTTTCGAATCCGCAGCGAGCAGTAAATAATCGTATACTACACTTTCTCGGAAGGTACCTTATTTCTGTTTATAAAACAATTTGCGGGCAGAGCCAATATATAAAAATCACAAAGTATATGAAAAACCAGCGTTATAGCCGTTTTTTTTTTAATTATGTCGCACCGAACGAAAATCGCGCGCGCTCTTTTGCCCTTGATTTATCTAGTTATGTGATTTTTCAATTTGTTTTGTCTTTTAATTTTCCTCGAAAGTGTAGTATAAAGCAATATGAAAGACTCCAAATAAAACTCGTGCTTACGCTTCGGTGAACAATATACTAATTTACTTTTTTACTTTTATTATAGCAGCATCAGAGTGGATCCATAGACAAAAGCTTGTGCTACCGTTGTTTGAAAATGTTTGTGAACCCAGCACCGATCCGGTCATTCTCAGGTTATCTGAAGAGTTTTCATCCAACATAGCTGCTGGAGATTTTTGGGTGAGTTGATATCAAACTAATATTATCAATGCAAAAATAAAAACAAAAATCTAACTGCAAAATTATAGCCTATGATAGGGATAGGATAGTAATCTAAGGACACTCGTAAAAATCAGTCAAGCCCTTTAAGTAAAAGACTTACATACTTACATACACCCGAAAAAGCTTGAATCTCTGTGAGCATGTTGGGATGATTGCTTAACTTTATAATGGTTTTACAGATTTAGATTAAAATTGGCGCTGATGTAGATATAACAAACGTAGACCACGTTACAACTTTATAATTACACTAGCTTGCCCGGCTTCGCTCGTGAAGGCTACAGTAAATGAAACACACGTTACCACAGCAGGGCTTGATTTTCGAAAAATTCTAAGACATGCCTTTTTTTATTTTTTTATGATTAGTACATAAATCAAGTTTCATTTGCCTAGTGTTTTATTTTCATTCAAACTTTAGGGCCACATTGTACCCCTTTAGAGGTAGAATATCGGAAAACCCGATTTTATTGTTCACTTGGACCATTTGAGCAGTTTTGGGTTCAAATTTCATGTCGCTATCTTAAGCGGTTTGACATTGATTGTTCTTTTTAATTAAAAAATTTAGGCTCAACCTACTACTTGTTCTATGCAATGCAATCCAATGTTTAAAATCCCGAATGCAATGTGCAATGTTTATATTTTTATTTTTTATACTGTACAAAAAACAAACCTGTTATCTACATATCGTCTCGTGTAATATTTGTTTTAATAAGATATCATCTTAATTGTAGGACCCAGAACCAATAACTAAATTCCAAATTCTCAAGACCGGAAACGGATTCCTACCCAAAGGCGAAATCTTTAGCGAGTACAAAGTCGAGCACACCAATGAACTTAAAATTTTATTCGACGTGATGCGCAACGCAAAATCATTCGACACGTTCTACAAAATCGCAGCATGGTCTCGCCAAAATTTGAATTGTGGCCTTTACGTAAATCTAATTTATATGACACTGGAAAATCGAAGCGACACAGAGAAATTAACTCTACCTCCGCCGTATGAGATTCTGCCAAATTATTTTATCAGGAAAGACATTATTATTCAAGGGTCGTCATTACTCGCCGGCGAAGAATTCACGCCGTCTGAAGGTGTGCGGGATGAAGGCAACGCCTATGCACTAGATGCCAATTACACTGCCAACTTCTACGACAACGATGACGAATCTAAATTGGCCTACTTCCGCGAAGATATTGGCCTAAACTCTTACTATTTTTTGAAAATGCTAAAATGGTCTCCGTGGTTGAACGAAAACGTCAATATAAATAGTCAATATGGCGAAGAAATGTATCACATGATGAAGCAGTTGGTCGCTAGGTATAATCTGGAGAGATATGCTAATGGATTGTCTGAGCTAGATGATCTTAACTGGGATTCTTTGTCTGATGTACCTTATGATCCTATGCTAGTTTATTCGAATGGAAACGAGTTTATTCATAGAACTTCATCTGTACAATTGCCAGAAAATGAAGATAAAGCTTTGCTGCATACGATTGAAAACAATATTTCTACTGTTGTCAGCCACATGGTAAGATATTTCTTTTACAAAGTCTAAATTTTCTATACATTTCTCTTATTAAAGCAATTAGTAATTACGTTTGTTTATATTTCCAGAGAGATGCCGGATATAATAAAACTCAAATATTAAATCATTTAATGGAAATCCTTGTCACTGGTGAGAGAAGTTATGATTCGTTGGCACGCAATCTGCTTGGCAAAGCTCTTAGCAACAATGGGTAATTGGTATTTCTGGTTGAATTGTATGCAGTGATGGATATATTATTCTCATTCATTACTAACTATGTTCTTAACTTTCAGACAACCTACAATTTTTGAGCACTACATGACTTCACTACGAGATCCTATGATTTGGAAAATGTACAAAAAAATGGTGGTCTTAGTTGATAACGCGCTCAAAATGTTACCACCTTATTCAAAGAGTGAACTCTATTTTCCTGGAGTCGAAGTAATAAGTATTGATGTTAAGAAAATGATAACAAACTTTGAATATTTTGAATTTGATATCACTAAATCCCTGAAAATAGGGAACGGCGATTCAACTTTCCAGGTGAAGATAGGACAACAAAGATTGAACCATAAGCCGTTTGTGATGAAACTTAACATTTCCTCTATAGTCACTCAGAAAGGCTTAGCTAAAATATATCTTGGACCAAAATTGATGCCAGGTGAATTTGCAAAAAATAAAAACATGTTTATGTTACTTGACGCTTTTCAATTAAACCTAAAAATAGGTTCAAATATTGTGACAAGAACTTCAAATGACATGAAGATGTTTGCACCTGATTTTACGTCTCTACAAACACTGTGTAAAAAAGTAGAAGACGCTCAATTTGGATTAGATTCTTTACCTTTAAATACTATAATATCACAAACAAGTTTTCCTGAACGGCTTATCATACCTAAAGGTTCACCTGAAGGGCTACCCCTCCAGCTATTTGTATTTGTAGCTCCATTTATGAAATCAACGGTTGGGGGAGCCTATTTAACACCAAACTTAGAATTTAATCCTGCAATACTATCACCTCTTTATCCATTAGATCTTATGATGGAAGACAGAATATTGTTAGACCTTCCAAATGCTTTGACTAAGGACCTTACTGTAACACAAAAAGGTGCATCAGGTGCTAAAAAAACATGGAATGGTAAAGTAAATGACCTTGCACCAAGACCAACTATGTACAATAAGGGAAACGAACCGTTTGATTTCAAAGCTAAAAATCAACAATTTGAAGGAGATGATATACAATTTAGCACAGATGAGCTATCACGCCCAAATACAGACAATTATTATAATATAGTGCAAAGAAATGACTCATATACTGAAACGAAACCAATTACATTAAATTCAGCGTATGATTATTCATCAAATTTAAAAGCGCCCTATGACAAATCTAAGAGTTGGGTTGACTATAAAGCTCTTTATCAAAATAAGACAACAGAAACACCAGCAGAAAAACAATATGAACTGACAGATAAAGTTTTAATAGACGAAAACCAAGACGTGGACAACATTCAAGAGGAAAACTCCCCTAAGAAAGATTTGGATCAAAGCGTAGATGAACTAAACCACAATATACAGAATGACGATTCATCTTTAGGATTGAAACATTATTTATTAAAGTCATCAGGATTAGATTATTTACATAATCAAAAAGGTATTACAGATTATGAGTATGATAAAAGTCCTAAAATTGTGATTCCTGATTATAAGAAAATGTACAAAAATATCTGGAAAACCTCAGAGAGAAATAAAAATAATAAGTCAAAATTAGTAATTATGAATGACAAAATCAAAAATCGAGAAGACGAAAAACTTGTACCTAAAGCTGAAAAAAATATTTTTTTCAAACTAATTACAGACGACGATGAATTTAATTCTCCTTACGTAAAATCAATAGATAAAAATAATTATATCTTAATCGAAGATATTGGAAATGTTGAAATTTTAAAAGTATTGAATGACGAAAATAACGTCACCTACGTTATTTTCGTCATTCTTTCTAAAAATTTGCCGCACCAATACGACGAAGTACAAAACATAGATAATGGAAACTTTTTTGAAAATGATAAAGAAGACAGCACTGAAGAATTTACAAAAGTAGCGCCAGTTGCTGAATCACAATTTTCAAATGCAATTTACAAATACATAATGCGTGTAATTAACAATAATTTTGATTAGAAATCTTGAACCTAAACGTATTATCGCTAAGTTAATTTGTTGATAACTTAGATTGAGCTGTGTTCTAGTTTATTTAAAATATAACTGATTTAATTTATTGTTTTTTTTCCACCTTTTATTTTTACTTGGTCCTATCAGGTATTTTATATTGTACCTTTGTAAGTACCTTTTAGAATAGAAAAAAGACGTTGTTGTTTATTGAAATAAAAGGAATAGTTAGGTAGCTAGCAACCAAGCAATATGTTGCCAAGCAAACATTACTATGTTTCGGTTTAAGGAGCAATGTTTTCAGTGAAATCACTGGGCACAAAGAGATTTATTTTAATTTCTAATATCTCAGGGTAACGAGCGCAGTTCTGATTCAGGACGGCACTGAACTGTTATGGGCAAGCGTGAAGCATCAGGTGAGCGAATTGCTCGTCTCGACATTTATATTCATAAAAAAAACTTTAAAATGACATGGTATGAACTACCGATTAACTAATCTGCCGCTACCTTCAAACCATTATCATAATACCACATTTTAAAGTGGAAAATCCACCAGAGAAAAAACTGGTAGACCAATGCACATTATTGCTATTTTACGTGGTTTTCTATCATTATTTTTGGATATGTTCCAAAAACTTTACAACGACGTTATACGCTTTCCCTATTTTCATCGTGGAATATTTAAAAAGCATCGGTCACCACTGTGACAACGACTGGATCACAAATAGAAAATTCTTTTACAGCCGGTTACAAGGTTTCTTAAGTATTAGTTTCATTGTCCTTATTGACCGGGCGTAACGCAAGTCTCAGATTTTACAAGTCAGGGTTTATATGTCAGCGTCATAGTAAGTCAGCGTTTGTATATTTTTTCGACCATATCTTGCTTATCGTTGATCCGATCTCCATAAAATGTTGTAGGTAATTCATGCAATTCAAATTTTCAAGTTCGTATATGCCCAAATTTGGTTCTCTGATTATGAAAATAACTAAGAATATCGGTTAGTGATCACGAAGACACAGCTCTGAACAAGTAATACTAACATATAAATTAATTATCATCATCATTATCAGCCATAAGACGTCCACTGCTGAACATAGGCCTCCCCTTTAAAGCGCCACATCGAACGACAACGTGCCGTTTGCATCCAGCGGCCTGCCCACGCTGCGTCTTCCGGCTCGCGGTCACCACTCAAGCTCCTCCCCATCGGTTATACATACACATTACAATAGCATTACATTACATTGCGGTTTACATATACATTATAGTAGTAATGTCTAAAAGTATCATTAGTTGCCAAACTTGTGTTTTTAATTTTAACTAGTTTTATTAAAATCAATGCAAATATTCTGAACATTTAAATAAATGGTCCAAATAACGTTTAGGCAATCGTATGGTCTTTATTTTATTACACCTAGAATTAAACCACATAGCCAGTTTTCTCATAAATTTGCTTTATGATAGATCGTTAAAGTCGAACATTGAGATACGTTTACCCAAACGCTGAATGCGCAAATACAAATCATATTCTCGTTACAGAATCTGTGAAACCATTTCATTAAATTTGTTGGTCGTACAGTAGATTTAAAATCAAGAATAGCTTATCAGAGCGCCTGGTTGACGCGACGCGTGACCAAAATGCTTGCGTTTATTTGGCGCAACGAATAAGCATTGCCATTCAGCGCGGTAATGCCGCCAGCATGCTGGATACGCTGCCAACTGGTAGTGGGCTTGAACATTTGGATTATCTATAGACCTTTAATGGTCTCTGGATAATCTAAATGCTAATTTATGTAGTAGGGTAAGTAGTTTAGGCAGTTGTAGTTCGTATGTATTTTGCTTAGTTAAGAAAGGCACTTGCCCGTTTCAAGTAATAATAGCTTTTGAAATTGGTACACAAGTACCCCATAAAATGAACTCTACGAAAAATCATAGTGTACGAGCTACAAATTCTTAGATCTAAATATCGTAATATTTTAAATCTAAGATACTGCCGGATCAGGGGGAGGCCTGTGTTCGGAGTGAACAACATCCAGCTGATGATGATGATGAAAATGTTGCTGTATCTACAAACGCTGTTTTCATTTAAAATGATAAGCCTGACTATATCATAGGCAGTCAACAGACTATAAAATCATATTATGGTTTAATATTAGGTAAATAAACAAATAACGAAATCAGTGAAAAGACTACAAAAGATTATCACTAGTTTAAACAAAATATAATATAGTATGGACATGATACCAATAATATATTCAATATAGAAGACATTATAACCTGTTTCACGTCGAAGTTTGGGTACAATTGGCTGCAGACATCACCTGTAACTACGATTCTCTGGAATCCGTGCCAAAATGATCACACATTCCACTCCATTGACACCGGTGATTCATAATCTATGAAAACATAATTATATTATCCAATTATTTCCTTTGAGGAGTGTAAAAGTAGATTCTATAGTAACTACTTGGATATTTTACCCTGATAAACAAAATATGAGAATGCAAATATTGAGAATCTGTGTGGAAGATGCGTCAATTTGTCTTTCAGGTAAATTGCAGGTATCTAGCTTTTATGCTATATTTTATGGTAGGTAATTAGTCAATACTCAACAACAATTTATTTTGCCTGAAAAGAGTGTGAGATGGGTGTGAGTGTGTGATACTCGTTATTACAAGGATAAAAAAAACGTTAAAAACTTGACTGGAAATTATCGGAAGTTAGTTATTATCGCTATTTAATTTGTGTACACATTCATTTCTTACGGATCGACTATAAATTTAATTTGATACAGGAGATTTGCCTGAAACTTCTGAGTATAATATTTTATCAGCGCCAAAGCATGCGGGTGTTGGTGTAAAATTATGAATATGCTGATTAACGTTCTCTTGGTTTGGATTAGTTTTATAACATCCGCGTTTTATGTTTAAAGTACAACCGCATTAAGTATTTTTTTGGTATTGTGGTTTACCTACATCATTTTAATAAGTAACATTTTCTTCTGTCTATGTTTCTTCCTAGCTATATTTTTTCAAGCTTCGGACTTGGGCTATCGCTTTTTAGCATAATATTTGAAGTTACAAATCATTGAGTGGAAATTTAAAAAATAAACAGCTATGTTTTATAACATTCTAAGCTAGGAAGCAAGTTTTATGTTGATATTTTCTGTTTTAGCCAAGGAACAAGAAAAAAAAACATTTTTTTCGAGGAAACAAAAAGAAAAATACTACATTAATAATTGCTTTAAAACATTGCAAATGTTACTCCAAAGTATTTTTAAAATTTCCGTTGTTTTTTATTTTAAAAATGTTGAAAAGTGCGAGCCTTATAAGGAAAAAGTATATTAAAATAAATAAAATGAATTAGATTATTTGAATAAATATTTAATGCACACAATGCTAAGTAAAATTTAGATAGTTTTAACTTACACAGGCTACTTAAAACTAACCTGCCGTAACGGGTGAATGACTCACTGTTTTATATTATATATATAATTATATATATATTAAATAACAGTTATATTAGGATATGTATTTCGAAGAGTTACTATTCTTGGCTAAACTAATAGAAACCAGAAACAGACCTATAAAAATCATTTTCAGATTAAATTAAAAAATATTTATTTGTTGCAACGACAGTTATAAGCCCTCCAATGATGTAGCGACTGACGGACAAAAGGAATTTATTATGGGAGAGAGGGTTGGTAAAATAAATAAATAATAAATATTAGTGGACGCTCGTAACAAAACTTACAGTTTATATATCCTATACTTTCGCAAAAACAACCTCAATAAAAAAAACTCGTGGCCGACAATTATAGTTTTTGTAGAAATAATATCTGGTAGAGGGAAAGGGAACAGAAACTAACAAGCAATAATAATAATAAATAATGGTAAATTTTTGAGTACCCTCAAATTATATTACTGAGGTCAAAACTAACAAGTCGACAATTGTTAACAGTAAAGCTGTAAGCACACATGCACTAGCGAGCAGTTGCTCAACATTTAATTTTATAAAAAAAAGGAATGCCATAGCTTTCTGACACCACAAAAATGTCGCTCCATTTAATTCGTATGCCAAGAAAACGGACAAACTTAGCTAGACAGGAAGACACTTACATTAGTTTGATTTGATTCTGAAACCACACCATAAAAATTCAACGTTTTATGATTGTTTTCAGCAGTGATAACTTCTATAAAACTAAAATAAAATAAACTTGTTTGATCGATCATCGAAAGAGTTATGAGGTGGTTACCAGCCAAAATAAACTTTGGCCTATATTGATAAATATTCTCACTAAGAGTGGAACCGATAGGTATAAATAAATCATCAGAAACGGGAATAGAAACAAGGTCCACAGAACAAAAATAACATCAATATTTCAGGTGTGCTTAGAAATATAACTTTTGATAATAAATAGAGATTTTATAATTAATCATAAAATATTTTTCAATTCATGTTAATAACAGCTTTTATTCATATTTATATATTATATACATACCTACTTAAATGTGCAAGTATGTGACGATGATACCAACAAAGTAAACAAATTTTAATGTAAGTATACAATTTCATGGAAACCCTGTCTTAGAAAACCCTTCCCAAGACAGACGAGAGTAAGTTGGAGAGTTGGCGTAATCTTCTAGAAGAAATAAGCAACCGTAACACCTATCAATCATAACAACGGCCACACATTAGGTAAAGGTGCAAACACCACACACTATCTATTAACAACTTCTTAGATTGTGTAGCAAAGCATCTATTGAACAATAAAATAGACGCAAGCGCAAACCACGCGCTGGCCAATAGCAGCCGATAGCTTAGAGACGTTTCATTGTGGCGAGTAACACAAAAATTATAGCCGATCACCGACAGTCTATATCTGCGCGGGCGCCGTGTATAACTCGTTTCACGCACCAGTGGTCGTCAGCAGTGGATCCTTGTTATGTTGTTGACAGACTTTTCATATTTTTAGAATTTTTTTTTCTTACAGTAGTTAGAATTTTTTTCACCGTGAATTATGGTTAGCTATATCTTCATAGAAACGAGTTCAATATTGATTAATAATATTTATTGATCTTTGGTTTTATTGTCGATAGTTACTGTCTTCGTTCCTGTCTTTTAAACTAGTTGTCTTTTTGTTAATGAAAATTTATTTCCTCAAATCTTATTTGTACATTTATACACTCTTGACGTCAAGGGTGAATCAAATATCTCCAAGGGCCTCATTTAAAAAAATAAGTTAATAAATTAAATAATTTCATTATATTAACAAAAAATATTTTCTTCTATCCAATCACCATCAAAAAATATTTAACGATAAATACATTCTTGGTGACTAAAACAGTAATATAATTATGACACTCTTCTGAGTGTGAGTCTGAGTGTTGGTAAAACTGATTTTATTCGAAAGCAATTGTTAAATTTTTTTGATTAATTAATTTCACACTTGGACGGCAGATAAAAAAAAAAAATAAGCCTCAATAGAATTAGATCAAGATCAATCGGTATTAGATCAATATAGGCATAGGTTTCACTTCTTCTTTGGCGTCAGATCCAAGCCCTTACAAGCAAAAAAAAAAGTTGAAAACCCCTGAAGATGACGTCGCTTATATTTTCATTGGGATTGTTGTGAATCAAAGCTTCAAAGGAATTTCCTGCTGTTCATCAACAGCCCACTTTATAAGCTCAAGTGTCTGATCTCGTCTCATCTCACCTTGTCTTGCACGCTCGAGAGTCCAATTGCCTTTAATCTCGTGTTGTGTTCAACTTCACCCGTTACAGTCGAGTATCTGGACGATTTGTAAATGCTGTTATTTTCCCATAAGGTGTTCAATGAACCCATGCATTTCGGGGGCCAATGCATTTCTTATTTATAGAACTCATTCCTTCTAAAATTTATAGACATATAAGACAAGTATTATGGAACAAGATAGAATGTTAAACAATTATACAAATATTCAATAATAGGTAAAATTATTTAAAAACAAAATAAATAATTCTATAATATTACAATTTTATTACTTCAAGGCATTATGCGACATTAGGCCATTTGACAAAATTGCAGCGTTGTTTGAAGATAATACTTATCCAAATAAGTACATTCAAGGATTAATGATTTACGTCGGATAAATAAATGCATGTAAGCCTTTTTCATTATTTTATTACATTTCCTTAATCGAACATAAGTGAATTTACACAACATTTTCAATCCAGGTACCAATTTCATCATCATCATCATTGGCAGCTTATTCAGCACATTGCAGAGCATAAGCCTCCTCCCTCTTTCGAAAGTACCAATTTGCCTTTACATATTTTTCAAATTTATGTTTAATCTTTACTGCTTAGTTATTGCATTAACAAAGGATTGTAAAAATAATCAACATTTAATTTCAAATACGCCATTAGCGTTACTTACCTAAAATTAAGCCGAAAACTTTATAGGGTTCCTAATATAATTAAAGTCAAGTAATTATGCTATGACAACGTGGTATGTCATAAATACTCTCAAACTCACACAATAATGTACTTTATACGAGAGTACCACGAAAGTGAAGCTGAAGTGGCAATGGGCAGGCCACATTACTCGAGGAACCGATAACCGGCGGGGAAGAAATATTCTTGAGTGGCGACCACGAACCGGAAGACGCAGCGTAGGCAGGCCTCTCCCTAGGTGGACCAACGACATTGTGAAAGTCGCGGGCAACCAGTGGATGCAAGTGGCACGCTATCGGTTGGTGTGGCGCTCTAAGGGGGAGGCCTATGTTCAGCAGTGGACGTCTTCTGGCTGATGATGATGATGACCACGAAAGTATTTAAAACACAAATTACCACGCCCGTTTCAAAGAACATTCTTTCATTAACATTTTATCAAACGGCCTATAAACGACGGGAAACGATTCCAATAAACCACGAAAGTGTAAAATATGTGACAATGTTCTATTCACAGATATCTGTAGAATTATCCATCGTACGTGGATTTAATACGTCGTAGCATGAAACGGTCTATAAATGGTTAATTTCATGGGTGCTTCAATTTCTATAAGCTTTTGTCAGTTAGTATAAATAGGTCTGACTGTTCACTTCCTGCATGCAAAATGTTGGTTTCGAGTGCAATATCATCGTATCATCGAAGCTTACGTAGTAATGTGATGACGATGAATTTCACGTCACAGGCGCAGTATTCCACTTATTTAGTAGACTAACCTGACAGATATGAAAGCCATCCAGTTTATCTGCGCTTAGAAAATCCTGCACGCCTGTACATAGATTATACACCCTGTACGCAATTATACACCCGTTTTCTTCCTAATTTTATAGTGGGTTCATTTGACTAATGACAAAATAATAAAATTAATTATTTAGTGTACTGACCCTGCGGGACCAGTTTGAGGCGGGACCAGTTGACGTAAGAACTAACTTTTTCTAGTGCTATAGCTGCCACGGTATCGTGTTCATTAATTCTGTTAAATGTGCATTGTTTTTCATTTTATTTCACTGTATGTATAAAATTTTGAGTAATTAAGATCACAACTTTGTATGAAGTTGACTCACGGTCTAGCACTGTGTCTACCACGTGTAGGACAGAGAAAGAAACAGGCAGGTTTTCACTTATTTTTGTATTTCGCAGTTCGGAATGCTATAAATAAGGGTGGCAAACGGACGTAAAATCTAGTGTAACAACACTCGCACTCGGATTCAGTTCTTGTTAAAGCTGCTAACCCTACACAAAAAACATGGTGAGGATATTATTAAAAGTGTTGTGATAATTAATGTGAAAGTTCTGTGACCGTTTTGTGAAGAAGTGCATTGGGCCCAAAAGTATTTTTGTTCGAATTTTTATTTAAATATTTTCGAAAGTTGAACATGAACAGTTGAACATTGATCGATCAGTTCCAGATCTAGTTCTAAGTTCACTAAAAAATACAATGCTCCTTGAAAAATCAGAAATCGATGTGGTTCACGAATATAAAGATCGAAATTTGTTGTAGTTTCCTATACCAGGGAAGATTAGAAAGAAGATCTAAATGACCTTATTGAAACATTTTGGAATAATTTTAAGTAGACTTATGGTCGTTCTGGCCACAAATGGTGCAACCTTTAGAACTATTCACTACTGTCGATATCTACTTGATTTGAAAATCATGATCTGACTTGTATTGGGGTTCAGTTATTTAATGGCTTGGTTAAATGTGTTATCTGTTTAAATGGGATGTTTTGTTTTAGGACACCGATGATGACCAGAAGATGGCCATGCTGCGTAAGGCCTTTCAAATGTTTGACACCACAAAGTCTGGATACATCGACGTTCTCAAGATCTCTACCATCTTGAACACCATGGGCCAGCTCTTCGATGATTCTGAGCTTCAGGCGTTGATTGATGAAAATGACCCGGAAAGTAAGTAGTTAACAAAAAATATTTAGAAATACTATTTTAGTACGTTTTAGCACAAGTGTTAGTGGGTAGAAGTTCTGACGCTGAATTTACAATTTCATTATGATGTCGACTATTTAGTTATCATATTTAATAATCATGACCTTCATCGTGGTTTTAAAGTAAAGCCATCATTGCAATATTTTAAAACATTGCGGTTTTTACTGTCGACTTATTTAAATAATATGAAGAATAAATGACAATGAATCGGCCATGAATTTAGTTAAATGAGTTTACCAGTACTATCATTAAAATTCATTGAGTATTCTTACTACTGTTGAACCGGTATTAAATTATTAGTATTGAACTTGGAAAAGCTCTTACGTATGCAACTCGATATAAAATGAACGTTTACCTTTTCTCGAATTCGTTTGTAAATATTTACTTTATTTCCATAAATGTTTAGAACAGCATTTGTAAACAGACATGATACAATGTAAACAAGTAATTCAATGATAACATAGAAACAAGACAATGTTATGGGAACAATAATAAAGTACGTACGTTCGTACATTTGCACACTTAAAAGTGTCTGCTTTTCACTTACTAGTAAAGGAAGATTATGCATCCGACATTTTATTATTAAATACTCTTAAAACTAGTATAATGGACTGTTCATCATTATCGGCCTAAGTTTACTGTTGGACTTAGATCTTTTCCTCAGTATAATCTTAAGCTTTAAGTCACTTAACCATATTATCACTATTTCGACGCAACGCATCAAAAAGCAAGGTTAATGATTGTGCAAGGCTACGTTTTCCAATTCGTGGTCTTGACATCCGAACACATTTTCCTCAACGGCCAACAGAAAATACGCAGCAGGCTATAGTAGGCTCTAGGCTTTACAGCAAATAATCATATGCAGTCTTAATGAAAAACTTCTGCAACGCTTATACAAAAAAATAAAAAATTCTAACTCTTTACAAATTTCGTCTCAAAATAATCAATGAACTAGTAACAGATACATTCCTTACGGCTCAAAATAAGAGTTAAGAGTAAACAGCAACCAGCTAGAGTTGAAGAGGTGATCAATCATCCTAATACAAGTTCGCACGTGCCGACGCTATGACACCTTTTCTAAAATAACGGAATATTTTCGAGCCACGCGAGATGCGGGAACTAATGAGTCTATTTCCGTGACTCAAACCTAGTGAAACGAGACTATCTCTTTCGAGATCTCTCTATTGATTTCATTTGTCTCTCTCTATCCTTCTGGGTTAGATTTTAGATGTTCTTATAAGGACTGTCTATGACAGTTCCGGTGTCTTTTCTATGGTAATATTAATACCGTATTTTAGACATCATGTCAACTTTATAAATAGACGTTTGAGATGTTACAATTAAGTTTACAATTTAAACTATGATAGGTTAAGACTATGATAAATTAATTAATAATAATATTTTGATGCGGATTTAACTAATATGGGTGATCCAAAGTCAAACTCAGGTCTAAAACTACATTTATTCGCTTATTTAGATGTGTCGCTTCTGTTAGCATGCATTGTTTTATATTCGTTTTTTTACAGACTCCGGAAAAATCAACTTTGATGGTTTCTGTAACATCGCCTCCCACTTCTTGGAAGAAGAAGACGCTGAAGCTATGCAACAAGAACTGAAAGAAGCTTTCAGGTAAATAACGCTCTAGTAAATTCATTTCAGCGCTGAATTACTTTATCGCGACGAATTCATCATCAAGCCTGTCAAATCACAGCATGAATAAGATGTCATGTAGACGCGAGCTTAAATTAGCTGACGAATAAAGGTAATGATACGAGATTTTCGTGAAAAAAAAAAACAATGAACGCATTAAAAGAACTTTTATACGTAAAAATTAAAAATCCTACATCTGTATTTTGTATTATTATATTTTATAACTTACTGTTATCAAATTCTTCTTTAATTCAATCTAATTTATAAATAACTCAGATAACCAAGCCAATCTAGCCGAGAGCAGATAGCCTAGCGACGAGCCATCGTAAATAAAGTCATACAAACAAACCTGGGGGAACATTAACAACACTACGCTCCAGAGCAATTGTTCACTGCGTAGGAGTAACAAGTGGTGAACCTAACGAGGCGTTAAATTATTCTCGCTTCTCACGTGCCTTTGTTTAAAAATAAACTCTTGGGTAATATTATGGCATCGCTCTAGTCCAGTAACAGATAGTGTTGCTATATACACTTCTTTATTTTTTATTTCGGTGAGAGGATCGATCCACACAATTTTGGTCTTCACTTCCATAAAAATTAAAATTATACACCAAATAGAATGATAAAAGCAATGACTCTAATTTGATTTATAATGATAATTTTCAATCTGACTATGCAATGAACCCCAATAGAATTCATGCCCAATTGCCGATGGTGGCTTGACCAAACCATAAATAATTTAACTTAAATGTACGTATTGCCGACTAATAAAATTTGTTTTCTTTACTATTGATACGAGCTCATAAAATGTTATTGTTAATAACATTTTATAATTAAATTTTCGTATATCGCGAAGACTGTACGTCTTAGCGATATGATGATGTTGAGATGAAATTAATGTAGTTACTAATCTCAGAAATCGGAAGAACACTCATGGGAGTGTTATCAAGAATATTATAATGATTTCTTACGATTGTTATGGATAAGTCCGTTATCAATAAAAGCCTTGTACGCGTGCAAAGTTTGTAGCCATAAAACATTTTTGTTATCTATTTTTTTCATAAACCTTTACCATTTACAGATTATACGATCGTGAAGGCAACGGCTATATTACCACCTCTACTCTGAAGGAGATCCTGGCCGCTCTCGATGACAAGCTCAGCAACTCTGACCTCGACGGCATCATCGCTGAGATCGACACTGACGGCTCCGGAACCGTCGATTTCGATGGTAATTATGTTTTCACTAAAATTATAAATACTAAGAATGACGTGGCCAAACTTAGTTTTTAGTCTTACCAAATTAGTTCTAACTTTAATGACGTTAAAACATCTTGTATAATAATATCATAATAAGTTTTTTTTAATGAGGAATATTATTATCATTAATCATAGTAATTATATTGTCATCTCTAAGAAGACTTTAATCCACATTTTTGAAAAAGGACCGAAAATCCTTTGTGAGCCAGTTTCATTATAAATAATACCACGGAATAACCCTAACAGCTTCAAAAATCTAAATACCAGAAACCTGTTTTTAAAACAGCATCTGTAGGTAATGTAGTTGATTATAAACTCAATACAGCAGCAGCTGTTCTTTCTTTCAAAGATAAAATACTTACATCGTAAATCCTACTAAAATACGCACAACCAGACGTGCATACACAAACATACGCTAATACAAATACCGAAACATACCACAACATCTGATGTGACATACATAATTTATGTTGTATCATATATCTAACACGATTCTGCTCATTCATAACTTCTTTTGGATCGAGATCAGAGAACGAATTAGAATGAAAACAAACAAAAATATTTAAAACACGTTAAATGAAACCGGTGAACATTCTGCAAACATTTCTTGAGTAAAATATTAAATTGCGTGATTATCTTTAAAAAGTACCTACTTTCTTTTTTGTGATAAGAATTCTTGCTAGGAATTGTTATTATTACCCCAACTTTAGTGTTTGTATCGTAGATTATAATAATAGGACTAGCCCTTTTCTAAGAATAACTGACCTTACCGTTTATGATAGAGAACCCAATACTCCTAATACTCCTCAAATGGTTTTAGGTGTTTACTCCAACTTTAGTGTTTGTATCGCAGATTATAATAATAGGACAATCCCTTTTCTAGGAATAACTGACCTTACCGCTTATGATAGAGAACCCAATACTCCTAATACTCCTCAAATGGTTTTAGGTGTTTACTCCAACTTTAGTGTTTGTATCGTTTATTATAATAGGACAATCCCTTTTCTAGGAATAACTGACCTTACCGCTTATGATAGAGAACCCAATACTCCTAATACTCCTCAAATGGTTTTAGGTGTTTACTCCAACTTTAGTGTTTGTATCGTTTAATAGGACAATCCCTTTTCTAGGAATAACTGACCTTACCGCTTATGATAGAGAACCCACTACTCCTAATACTCCTCAAATGGTTTTAGGTGAACAATAATAACGGATTTGGCAAAGTTCCACTTCTAAAGGGGTAAAATGGACCCCCAGAGTTTGTATGAAAATACAATCTTTTCATGTTACGCCAATGAAACCGATATACCTGATATTATTATTGCAGAAATATTCATAAAAAGTCGCGTGTTTTCTCCGTACTTACCATTACGAATGAGTTAGCTTGGGTTTCTATTTCAAGTCAAGCAGAAATTGTGACGATCATGTCGCCGAATAAAGCCCTAGCGATATATAGTAGATAAGATTGTAGTACTGAAAAGGATGTAAAATACGTCCTTATAGTACTACAATCGAGTTACGCATATTTCTCAGGACATTAGCACTCTTACCCCAGAATACTGAAACGTTTGTTAACTTTGACCACAGATTAATTCTAATACTGCCTTTGTCTGACACTAAGCAAATGACAAAGGCAGCAATAGACTTAATCTTTCGTCAAAGTTAACAAACGTTTCAGTATTCGGGGGTTAGTATAATTGCTCTATGTTAGTACTAACATCATAATTATATTAATAATGTTTTTTTGTTTCAGAATTCATGGAGATGATGACTGGAGACTAAGCTTAAAATTGACATTGCCATAGTATTATTTAGAATCTAATTTATATTGTTTAAATTAAGACTTAGTACAAAACAAATGCGGTATTAGCATGGTTGTAAAAATATATAATATTAAAAACGCACCATGTATAATCTATCTTATAGATAGGCTTGTTATTTAAAGTCTACACGAGTAGGCCAGGAATTGAATTCGTTCCAAAGAATTATTTCCGGAATAACTCACATTTAACGAATTCTAAACAATTGTATGCTAATATTTATAACGCACTCTATTTGGAAATACTACAATATAATTATTTTAAAATTGTGATGATCGTTTTCTTGTGTTTTTTTGTAACACCTTTTTACCCGACTCGTGTCTTTTTTCCACCTTGATAAAACTCCACTATGGGTATATGAAATATTATATTATAATAAATATAAATAATTCTTGCTGACTGTACAGAGGGGTACAGAAATCACATTAATTTATAATAGCGAAAGTTTGTGTATAAGTATGTAAGTGTTTTTGTTCCCGATCAACTCAGTAACGGCCGAACGGATTTTAATGAAATTTGACTTGGAGCTAGTTTATACCCTGCATAAACACACAGGGTACTTTTTCCCGTAAACATATTTGGTTTCTGTAGAATAGCGGGTGAAACCGCGGGGCGCAGCTAGTAGCTCTATATAAACTTTAAACAACGATTCACACATCCTTTGTCAAAATCGTCATATCTATATTAAGATGTGGAATTGTAGTTCAGATTCTTAGTACGTAGTAAGTAGTTATTGTATAAAATTATCAAATTGTATGTCTTTGTGTGTTTGTAAATGTGTGCGTTTGTATCATTCAAAAACACAAAAATATTATTAGTTATATGTTATATAAGGTTATAAATGAATAGTTTTTTCTAATTTTTGATTGACTAGCCTTGAGGCTCAGTGGGAGGATTTCCGCCTTCTGAGCTGTAGGTTGTGGGTTCGATTCCAACCCAGGACAAAAAAAATGTGTGATGAAAATTGATATTTGTTCTTTGTCTGGGTGTTTCTATGTACTCTATGTTTATATTTACAAAAAAAAAAGTATTTATGTACTCTATCAGTTATCTAGTTTCCATAGTACCAGCTTGCTTAGTTTGGGGCTAGATGGCGCTGTGTGTGAAAAACGTCCAATAATATTTATTTATTTAATTTAAAAACGAAAATTAATTAATAATAATATTAATATTAAAATGCGTGCGCTATTTGGATCTAAGTAATTTTCACTTAGACAAGACGGTAATCTTTGAGGAGATTGCTTAATTAATTTAGTTTTAACATATACTTATATATATTTTTAATTAATAGTGTCAAGTGTTATATATTAATTATAAACTACACTAAATTATAAACAATTCATATAATTTAATTTAAATAAAGTTTACTTTATGAATATCAGCAAACCAGAAAATAAAGTGTTTCATACGTCTCAGTTATATAAGCGCATGCCAATTATTATAACGAGTAATACTGTTTGAGAGTGCTAAATTCCCTCTCGACCAAAATAAGAGGGAGGTATATTCCAAGAGTCGCAATTGGAAAATTGACCAATTGCATTCTGTTTCCTGTGAATATGGTACAGTTCTATACAAAATACTTTTACCTATACCTAAAATAAAACCTATTTTTAAAACACCAAAATAGGTATATAGATAATAAAGACAAGAACGAAATGGCAGGTTCAGCATTTAACATTTTAACTCACAGGCTAGGTTTTTAACTATATATGCCACAAGAACGAAATAAAGATAATGAACACACCTAGTTCGGTACAGGAACTGGTTCATGTAAGGAAAACGCCGTTACAAACTTGTCGATACATTTTCTGCTTGATATCTAGCGAGCACTAGAAATACGTCTATGATGTATTTACATACAATACATTAAAATCTTCTTTAAATACATAGTATAAATACATTATATATTTACATGTCATTCCAAGTATTGAACCTATAGAATACTAGCTATTACCCGCGACTACGTTCGCGTGGACCTACAAAAAAACATACATTTTTCCCGTTCAGTTATTTAGCCATGATAACGCGACAAACACCCAGATAGATAGAGTTACATTCGCGTTTATAATATTAGGATACTTATTTTTGGAAACATTTTCTACATGCACGTTAGGCATACAAATATAGCTCTCACCCTGACAGTACTATTGTAGATTATTCCCATTAAGCCAACGCGAGGACCTCAATTGGCCCAGGAAAAACAGTAGAAGCTGACCCTCTTGCTCATATAAACGTTATTTACTATTTCTCGTGGTAGTTGGTATTCTGGGTTCATCAGATGATGATCTTAGAAAGAATCATGTTCGTCTGGTTTCTGTTGCTGGGTTCTGTGCTCAGCGCGCCTGCCGATGAGTTCAAGGAGCTTATAAGCAACGGTGTTGGAGGTATGTCAATATTTTGTTTCTAGCTACGCTAGTTACGTGCTGCGCTTAAAACTTATGCAACTTAAAACTTGACTGACTGACTGATTGACATTAAATGCATCTTAGATTTCAATCCTTACGACTTAAGATTCCGATATTTTGAAATCTAAATGTTCTAACGGTATCGTTTTGCTACAAACGCATTCTGGGAAGTCATCCTGGTAAGATGCCACCGTTTTAATCATACATAAGCAATGTGGTATTATGCAGTTTGTAACTTCTTCTGCTATTGAATAAAAATAAATGAAAATAGATTAAGTTAGCCTGGAAATAAAAAGATTCATCAGTATCTAGTGATTTATCAAACCATAGATGATGAAATTCTACATGGCAAGTGTTTGATATCTATTTACCTCGTTATATTATATTAACAAGTGAAAATAGTTCCTGCCAGGCATGATTGTTACAATGACTCCATCAATATATCTGTATAAAAACATATGTATCTCAAAATTAATAGTAGGAAAAAAAAAGATACTAGAAAAATAGTAGCAAAAGTTAATAACCTAACAATTTTTACAGATTTTTCGCAAAAAGGTGATATCTCAAATATTGTGCCTTCAAGATTAATATCGGCTGACTTAAAGTCACGATATTCAACACCTGATGATGACGATTGGTCAGATTTAATTAAAGATAATTCGGTAAGCTCAAGGCTAGAATTTAAAAAATAAACATTTTTAGACAAGTATGGTGTTGGTGAAATAAATTCCAATTAACACGTTTCAGGACAACAACTACTTCAAACTCTTCCATAAACATGTAGAAAAAGGAGCAACGGCAAAAGAATTAACTTTTTGCATCTATGACGATAACATCAGAGAAGCAGCGATTGCTTTGTTTCGGCTTTTTCAAAATACTGCTGGCGAAACCTTTGTTAAAGTGCGAGAATGGGCTAAAAAAAATATAAACTCGGAGATGTACATGTATGCTTTACGTTTAGAGTCTTTGTACAGTTCTAAAACAAACGATAGCACTCTACTTCCTCCTTTTGTTTGGAACCCTCACTTCTTTGTTAACGCTGAGAGTCTTGCAAAGGCATCACTGGCAATTGATGATATAGTATCAAATCCAATCGATCCGTCGGGTGTGGTCAATAGCAAAATATCAAAAATGAAGCTATACTTAAAAGAGTTAGTCGTTATAAACAGTAACTATTCCGGGTGGAATTTGCGTAAAAATGAGAAAACAGACCTTCTGAATTATTTCAGAGAAGATATTTCGTTGAACAGTTACTACTTGGGCATACATTTCTTACATCCTTTTTGGATGTCTAACGAAGAGTTGGAGCTTATGAATCCAAGATTTGCTGAACACTACTACTATGCTCATCAACAGCTAATGGCAAGATACAATTTAGAGAAATTGCATATCAAAGTTAAGAATTCATCCTGCACATTAGACAACTGGGATTACGTACCGTATCTGAGACATAAAAACGGACTTCCTTTCCCAACAAGATCCTGTGTACTTGGAGATTGGAGCAATGAAGAAGCTTACTTGAAAACCATTGACATTGCAATTCGGGAATGCATTTCTAGAGGCCTTATTATAATGGTGAGTTTGCCGACTGTTCATTCTTAAATTAATATATTATTATGACTCCAGAATTACTTAAAACTAGCTACTAACTAAATAAGCTACAAATGATGATGATTATATAGATCTTATAGATATATCTTTATGATCACCATCATTAGTAACTTATTTAGCAAAATCCAGGGCGCAAGCTTTTCTCTGTTTCGCTAATCTTTTCTGTTTGGCGCCAATCCCGTCAATTTGTTTCCGCAAAACAATGTATAGCTTTAGGCCGGCGCTGCACTGGTCCCCATGATACCGTGATATCCTTTTTGCGATGGTTGTAAAATTCAACCGCCGATGCTGCGCGACCGTCTTATCACGCTGTGATACGAGTCATGCGAGTCGCGCAAATTAGCGACTGAACCTAACAAACACCGCAATAAAGACTTTATCATTATTATGAGTATTCCAGCAGGGCTAACATGCGCACCGCGACAAAATTTTCTCTACTCTTCATGTCGTGAAAAATTAGACAAACGTATACATAATCGTAGCCGTATCCTGTTCTTGCATAACAAAAAGATTTTGCAGGATTCTGTTTACCCACGAATGGCCATATAATTATACAAGTTGTTATAGAAAGGTACAATAATATTGAAAGGTATGTATGTGCTCACCATTATGAACAACTTTACTATAGCACATGGGACTAACCTTGAAATCGTGAAAAAAATATCAGCTGTTGCGTAGAAAAAATGTCAATGTCACCCGACAAAATGTAAGGAAGAGCTGATTTTTTTCGCGATTTCAGGGTTAGTCTCATAGTAAAAGTTGTTCATATTGATGAAGACATAAATACATACGTTTCAATATTGTAGCACCTTTCAGTAACAACCCGTATAATATAACTACACTTGAATGCATAAGCTCTCAGTATCTGTTCTATTAAAATGTTTGTCTTGCTTTTGCGCGTGACTATCATCGTCAGCACGTTGTTGAATGACCGATTTTAGCATAGATTAGTTTATAGAGAGATAATGCTAATGAGAGATAATATTTAATTTACAGTTATTGCATTGGCAATATTTTTTTCTGTACTCATTTCTTATTTGTCATTTGTTTCAGCAAAACGGAGAAACACTAATTATGACAGACGACAGCCACATTAATATATTAGCAAAACTAATAAGAGCAAATTTAGATGGAATTAAATTTGCTAAAATTGCAAGGTCCATAGTTGGCTATGGAGCCAACGCTTACCCGATCAACGAGTAAGTAACATGAACAAAAATATTTCACAGCAGGTCTATTCTTATACATACATAAAATAGGTGTAGGAATCACACAATCAACACTCAACACACAATCTATTGAACTCTCGATCTAATGCAAAAATTGAATGTGATTAGTACTAAATAAGTACCTAATTATTTATATATATATTTTTATTCAGGTACAATCCAGCGCCATCTGTAATTCATCACCCCGAAACAGCATTGAAAGATCCAGCTTTTTGGTTTATGATTCAACACATGCTAAACTACTTCACTGACTATAAAAATACCATGGAACCTTTTGACGTGAGTCAATATGAATCCAGAGAATTTGCAATTGTCGATAATGATTTTTCTAAATTAACAACTTATTTTGATTATTATCAGTTTCCAGTCAACCATGCATTGAGTAACTATAAACGAAATGAAAACGAGTGGTTTGCTTTGTTAGAGGTAAGACAAAGAAGGCTGAAACGTGTAGAGTTTACTTTGAATTTTACAGTTGAATCAAAAGTCCATAGAGATACCATAGTCAGGCTTTATTTGGGGCCAGAATGTGATAGCAATAACTGCTGGAATCAATACAACGATTTCTTTGAGCTTGACACATTCCATTACGATCTACAAAAAGGTGAAAATGTTATTTGTTGGTCTCCAGAGACTCTTGATAGATTTTCATTTGATGATTATTATAATACGGTCTTGCCAAAAGCTACACCAGCTACAAAGTATAGTATATTCCGTTTTCCAGAAAATTTATTGATTCCTAGAGGTCTTGAAGAAGGATTAAATTTAACATTGTTTGTGATGATAACGCCAAATGATGATGAAGAGATTTCTTATACGCAAAATTTCTATAAAGAAGTCTCAAATGAACTAGATTCTAAGCCTTTAGGGTTTCCATTCCACCGACAAGCTAAAGGTTTTAGGGATACTGCTTTCAATTACAAATTTTACAAATTTTCTATCTATCATAAGTCACAAGTGGTTGATCACAGGGGATATTTTTCACCTCATCTATACTAAAATCTTTTAAGAATGAAAAAATTTTGAGTTAAGTAGTAAAAAAAGTAGTGATGTATAACACATTAAATTGTTTGTTATATCGGATTTGTCACAGTTTCTATCAACAAAATTCGATTTAAGACCTATGAAAACATTTGAATTACATAATGATTTTCTTGATGGTGTTTTCAAATTTAAGTTTTTTTTTTTGTAATATTTTGGTTTAATACGATGTGTAAAGCAACTAGTGCCTATTTAGGTAGATCTCACTTTTTTAGTAGTTGTGTAATTGAAAACTTAGTTTTTATCAGACACACTTATATTTATATTCGATCACTAATGATTATATTTGTACATTAAGTAGTGTAGTGTTAATAGGTATTTGATGTAATTAATTAAATTAAAGTCATTTTGACAAAAAAAATGTATTTTGTTTAAGTACTACTTATGTAATTCTTTGATATTGATAAAAGTAATAAAGAAAGACACATTTCTTTTTAATACACAATTTACATAATTAACTAATTAATATATTACAGGGGAAAAAATGATAATATATGTAAAATAAACTAATCCAAAAGACCGCTACTAGCGGGAATTGTTCCCAAAATGGCGGCCACATTACCACGTCGTATTGCGATGCTCATTGCTCACCCTTTGGGCGAAATAGACGCCAGCCCAAGGATCTTGTATCACACTGGATAGAGTGATTCGTTTGGCAGCGTGTCCACTTTCTGTTCGCGCGTTTAGTGAGTAGGGAAGTGAAAACTAGTGCAGAATCTATCGATAAAAATGTACACAGTGTACAAAACTAAGAATTTGTAAATTAAGAACACAATGTTTGCAAAAATATGTACTTTAAACACAGTTTTAGACTTTCGTGGTTGTTTACAACATTACTATTAGTACTCACGGAAGCGATTGAAATCTCAAAATACCGAAATTTCAATCGAGGTGATGGTTTTCAACTTGCCAGTGCGTGGAATCCAGTGTTAGGTGCCCTGATAAGTAAAGGTACGCGTCCACAATGTGACCAAAATACAATGCGTAGTGATACTGTGAGTGTGTATTGTCGACAGTTGCAATCGAGTTCCAGTACCAGTGGTACCCGTAGCAAAAGACTGAGAAAGGGGGTAGATCGGTTTGTCTGCTCCTAAATTTCGTAATTTTTTTATCATCCACCCGCATCTTCAGTCTACCCGTGAACATGGCGCATGCAACTGTGCCGAAATATCGGGAACTCAACAAAAACAATAACCGTGGTAAATATCCCGTGAGTACTAATAGTAATATGTACTTTATTGAACATCGAAACTCGTAATTGCCATGTAAATAGTACGAATATATATATTATATATAGTAACTATGAAAGTTAATAAGTATCTACACCGTCTCCTAGTTTCTTTTATTCTCCTAGTTTTTTAATTGACAGCCCAGTCATAAAACTAGATTTTTCTAAATGTTTTCAACAAAGTCGAGAGTATTTAGGTGGCTCCCAGTTTTTGCGCCTCACAGCCTTTATCCACTGATTTCTGATTTCCGGACATTTTGGAAACCTATAACAAAATGTTTTATTTTAATTAATTGTTTAACCATGACACAACATTGGTACAAATTATCATATATTTCAAGCCGCGAAAGCTTCAAAAAGATTAAAATTAATTATCGATAGAATACGTACCAAGCCGATTAAACGCGGAAAGGAATTAACAGTTCATGTTTCACTTAATGTAGTATATGTAGGATATTACAAGAATATTATTAGATAAATATCGACCAAATATCGACAAAGTTTGAAACGTGCAGTGGTACTTCACTAGCAGGAACACGTAAAACAATGCATTTATTTATCTTAAATTAATGCTTAAATTCATTACTAAATAACACTGCGTGATAGATGTATGACTTCAAACATGTATATTCTTTAAGTGAAACGAATATTTAGCTTTGATTCTGGTTATTTTAGGTAAAAAACGCTAAAAAGACTTACGCATGAAATGATAATTCTGGATCTTTTACTCCCCCTTTCGTTTTTCTCGATGCACAATACACAGCACAACACGCCATAATGCCACTATGTATAACAATATTAAGTATTCACAGCGATATTTTGATCCAATTTGCTTTTTTAGTAAGACGGGTCGCAATGTTGTGACCGACTAGTCGGTCAAAGTGGACACAGAGTGCGAGGTTGCCAATCTTACAATAGCTCTCTCGCTTACTCTATGCGACGACCCGTGAAATAAAAAGAGAAACATGACAATGTGAACGTCGGAGCGGCAACGTCTCATGGGTCTGTCCAGTATGATGCTTCGTCTAAGCGCCAGCCTTTTGATCACGTGTTGCTTCGACCAGACGAGAAGAGTATCTCGATGAAAGTGTATTTGGACATTTTTGACCTAGTTTGTTATTTTTTTAATAATTTTCAAGTTAGGAAGTCTCATATTACATGAAATTATTAGACTCATGTTATATTTTTTTGCAAGTTGATCTTTCATGCATCATGCATCCATTTTGAATGTCGAAAGAAGAGTTGGAGCAGTTGGAGTTGGGTCCGAGATTTGCCGAACATTACTACTGTGCTCATCAACAGCTAATAGCAAGATTCAATTTAGAAAAACTACATATCAAAATAAAAATGTTCGAGATTCGGGTTATTGCCATACAATAAGCACATAGAAAAAATCTGCACCAAACCGGCTTAGCAATTTATATCTTTCGGGTTTGTAATACGACAGACGGCAAGATTTCAGGATAGGAAATCTATTATTGTCCTTTACTATTCACTGGTACACAGCTAGCTGGTATATCATTCAATAGTTTGGGACAGCCGCACGAAAAAAAAACCTAATAATCGTAAAGGTGCAGAGGAATTATGCTCGATTTCTTAATAAGAAACCATATGGATTTTATTCTTTTCGATATCTGTCTTTGTTTGTTGCTGGTATGGTGGGCATTACGTTGGAACTAAGGCGGAAGTGCGCGATATTGATGCATTATGATTCCGGCAGTCGCGAGGTTATTTTTATCTCACTTATACTAATTTTGTTCACGTTATTTTTTTGTCGTTTGAGGAATATTTTAAAATTTATTATTTTATTTATTTATTTATTTATGGTACACAAAACAGATATCAATCATTTTTTTACTTAGTATAAGTACAAAATTTTAAGTAAAAAATCTGAACGGGATTGTAATCCAAAATCACATATTTTGGATTACAATCCCGTTCAGACCATACCAGCAACAAACACAGAAAAGTAAAATAATGAGACGAACGTGACGATTATTAGGTATGATTCATCGAATTGTGGATATATGGCGAGCTATCATTGATACAAAATCACTATCGTTATTGTAATTTATTAATTTAATTTAATTAAAGCTGTTTAGCTTTTTAATATTTGTTCATTACATTGCTGCACGATTTTTGATGAAGTACTGGTGGTCAAACGCAGATTTATAAGCGATAAAAAAAAAATAGGTAATTATGCTTTGCAATAAATCGTATAAATATTGACTATCTCCTAAATACAATAATTTTCTAATGAGAATCACAACTGAAATTTATTTGAGTCGAGGATATGTCATTCTGTCAGCTGTATACTTATTTGCATGAAAATGCATCTCTTATTACGTTCTATAAAAATGTATTTGACAATACAACTACAAAAACAATAAGTTATTTATTTACAAAAATTAAATACTTAAGTAGATATATTGAGTTCATGTAAATAACGCTTAATGCTCATAGCTACCCACTAAGTTTACCTGTTTGAAAATTAAAAACGAAAAATCTTCGAAAAATACCACCCAGACCCAAAGAAGATATTAAAATTCATCGTCTGCCAGACCCAGAATCTAACCTGGGAGGTCGTGCTCATAAGCCAGACGTAATACTAACCAAGTCTAAAGGGCGGTCAAAAACAGGTACAGTTACGCGAATAAAATGGAAATAAAATGCAATTATTATTATTTATTATTATTATATTTATTTTCACGTTATTTTTGGCATGACATGTTTTTCTCTCTCCCTATTTACTTAGGAACCAAATTGTCGTGGGGATGTCCAAAGTTAGTAGGAATGTTGTATTTGTAGGGAAAGATCTCTCCTTCGTGGTAGACGGAAACCTCCTTGAAGTACATGTTCTGTTGGACGAACCACCAGTCTTTTTGCACGGGGCGGTCGAAAGGATAGCTAAGAGGCTTGTTGTCAAGAATGTATCCCTTGAAGGGCTCGAATTCTTTAGGAATGGCTTCAAACGGATAAGCAATCACGTATATTTGGAATTTGAATCCATCGTAAGTACCTCTAGGTAGCATCAATCTCTTAGGCAGGGAATCGAATTGCTCCGACATGTGTTTCGGTACCTTTCCTTCTCCAAGCATTTTAATGAGTTCACCAATAGGAATGGAATCTTCTTTGAAGAAGTGGAAGTCATCGCAGTTTCGCACGATCTCGTTCTGGCCAGACACCAATTTTTGAGTGAACCAGTCGAGCAAGAAGAATTTGCTCCAGTTTTCTTCGATGGTGATTGGGTAGCCCTTGCTGTCATACTTGGGTCCCAGGAACACTTTGAATACGGCTTTAGTCTCAACTTCTGACTGAACATGAACAGTTACAGTGAACGGCTTGTGGTTCAAACGAGGTTGGCGAACGAAGAATGAAGTGTCATAAGATTTAAGCTGTTCCTGGCTGAAGTAAACTTGGTTAGTGACGTTGAAGTCAAACATGTCAAAGTATGTAACCATCTTGCCGACCTTCACGTCATTGATTTTCACACCCTTGTAGTGTAATTCTTCGGGAGTATATGGAGTCAAGTAGTTCTTGAATTGAAGCACGTACTGGAAGATTCTGTTGTACAGCTGGTAGAAGGCTGGGTCACGAAGAGACGTCTGGTAGAAGTCTAGAGCGCTGGGCATGAAGGTGTAGCTGAAATAAAATCAGTTGATATAGAGATTTTGAAAAGTCCCGTGTCTGTTAAATGAGTATCTTTCTGAGTTTCTATAATTTGTTCTATATTTTTCCATGGAATAAGCTATTTCCATACCAAATTTCATCCAAATCCGATCAGCCGTTATAGAGTTGAATGAGAACAAACACACTTACATATTAACAAACTTACACACAAACTTTCGCATTTATAATATTAGTGTGATATTGAAGAAACAACGATGAAGTAAGAGTTGAGTGGTTGAATGGATACTGTTTGTGTACACTTACTGATCCGCTGACTGAGGAGCACCGCCAAGAACGTGGCGAGCAGTGGCTTCGTATGATCGCTGGTAAACCTTAGTAAAGTTCTCATGGAATAGATCAGCATTGTATTGCCAGTAGTTTCCGACAAAGTTGAGAGTCTTGGGGTTATGGAAGTCAACTTCTTCATCGTACTGAAACAAAAATAAGCTTTGAGTTTTTCTCCTATTTTACTATTTAATTAAAATAATGACTTTAGTTAATAAAATACTTACGGCCTTGAAGCGTCCATTTTCTAGGAATTGAAGGAATGACTTTTCAAAACTGTCCAAGAATCTGATGTTTTCGTAATGTTGTTCAGTGTGTATGTTATAAAAGTCAGGTCTCTGAACAAATGGATAGGAATCGTATTGCAACATAGGGTAGTAGCCGGTTGGGATTGTGGAGTACCAAGAGAAATCAGGAATTTGACCCAATCCATTGGTCAAACGCTCGAAGTTGTAACGGGCTAGCAGTTGCTTGTAGAAGAAATAGTAGAATTCACCGCGATGGTCCTTCAATGGTCCGAATTTGTCACCGTTCCACCAGAAGGGAAGTTGAGTGTGGAAATAGTAGTAGTAAGAGTTCAACCCAATGTCTTCGGTGAAGTAGGTAAGTCGCTGTTCATCGTTGTTGAACACGAAAGTGTTGGAATAGTTTGAATAGATCACGTACTTGTTTTCTTCTTTCACAATGCCTTGCTGCGAGGCATATGCAGGGAAATTCAGACCTTCCTGCTCTTTAACGATTTTCAGTGCAGTGTAAACATTCAGGTTGGTGAAGAGTTCAGGGTGAAGTTCATAAGGTGCGGGAAGTACTATGCCTTGAGTATCAGACCTCTGGATAATTGCAATATAGTAAGCGTAGAGGAATTGACCAGAATTCAGGTGAACGCGAGCCCATGCAGCTGTTTTGTAGAAAGTCTCGAAGTCCTTTGCGTAGTATAACACGTGGAAGAGAGAGATGGCTTCTTCTCGCACTCTTTCGTAAAATATTGAGAACACCTTCAATTTAGGCAAAAAGCCAGTCTTCCATAGGTTCAGGAACTCTTTGACGGCTTGCTTGTTCTGAAAAAGTTAAAGCATTAGGTAACTGGAATATGGGAGTAAGTTTTCAGGAGTACACCAGAAGTTGACTTACGGTGTAGAGGTCTACGTTGGCCTCGATAGACCATTCGGTGCCAACTTTGTAGTATTCAGCTCCATGGTTCACTTGGTTTACATTTTCGAAGAGAGACAAAACTTTCAACTGCTTTTCAACGAATGCGGCATCAACTGAAAGTGAATAATGTATCAGAAGAAATACTTAAATCCTAATCCTAAGTAATGAATATTCAAAAAAACTAATGTAACTCTGTCTCTGTCAGCACGTTTGTCGCGTTTTCACGGCTAAACGGCTGAACGGATCGATTTGAATTTTTGCGTAAATATAGAGAGTGACATACGCTACTTGGTATTTCGGGAAAACGTATGGAATTTACCACGCGAGTGAAACCGTGGGGCGCAGCTAGTACATAATTTGATCCTATGAATTGGAGTCGATTCGTTTAAGTACTCCCTAAACTAAACAAATCTGTCAGGACTCAAATTATCTGTATCTCTTTTCTTTGCAATATTTGGGAAAAGATGGCAACATCAGGGCTGTGTTCAGTAAGGTCGTCTAACGTCGCTCCGTGACATTACGAGTATGCTGCAAATGTCATCGAACGTCCTCGGACGATCTTACTGAAAACGGCCCTAATGTTGCCAATGTCAAAATGCTTAGAAAATGGTTCAACAGAATCGGCGCGCTTATGAGTATGGGTCTAGTTTTGGAGTAGCAATGCAAAACAATATTTCCGTGGTTTTGTGGAAGTTAATTTATGGTTTTTAATTCTCCGCCATAGAGAACCAAAACATTTAACAATTTTAACGGAGGTTAAATTAACAATTGCTGAATTTCTTACCTGGCTTGGTCGTGACCTTGTGCGAGTGCACATGGGGTGCGTGGCTACCAAAAGCTAAGGCCACAATGGCCGCCAATACTAGGACAGTCTTCATAGTCCTCAGCCTACTGACCAACTGTACCAAATCAGTGCTAGCCACTATTTTTATACCTGCTCTTATCAGTCGGCGAAAGGTATCAGCAGCCACCTCGGTGACAAGATGTTTTCTTTCTAGCTTATCAAAACATCTGAGAGTGACCTTTGAGTTCATCAGTTACCAATAATAAAAAATAAGATTCAGAAAATTATCTCATACCTTAACTTACCGTGACAAACAAAATAGATGTTTATGTTTTATGACTGATAAGGATTAAGTCGCCCACAGTGGAAAGTTGTGGAAAAAATTGCAAAGAATGACTGATAAGACTGTCCTGGTGGCTCATTTGGTAGTGAACCTACCTTCTATGTTTGGGGGCGTGGGTTCGATTCCCACCTAGGACAAACATTCATGTGATGAACATTTGTGTTTGTTCTATGCCTGGGTGATAATATCTATATAAGTATGTTTTTAAAAAAATACTAAATTACGTACATCAGTCTCTGGCAGCCATATTACAAGCTTTGCTTAGTTTGGGGTCAGATGACCGTGTGTGCAAAAATGTCCCAGATCTATTTTTTTATTTGTTCAGAGACGTTCAGTCATACACTAAACTGTGACAAAGCTTCAGATTTCGCTCAATTCAGCGTCGACACGTCAGCGGAGTCTAAACTGAAATACTCAACATGATCTAAAAGCTTTAACTAAACTATTCGTAAATGGCCCAATTTGCACGACGCCAAGAAAATCTACGCGAGAAGAATAACAATCTCATATATTCATTTTTCAATCTTGTATCATATCGTATCACACCTGTCAGCTGAGGACAGGCTGTGTTTTTGTCTTTATTTTTGTTTTTCTTGAAATAATACACTTGTTACAGACGCTGCAAGCAATTAGAAGAAAAGCTAGAAAATCATGAGAATATATGATACGACAGAAGAAAATTATCGTTCACGGAGAGCGAAAGTTCACCAAGTCGAAATTTCTCGTTTTGACATACTACCGCTTAAGGTTTTGCAAATTAAAAATAAATCTAGCTTGTCTCTAGTATTATATATCTGTGATTTTGGGGTTTTGTGATTTTATCTTATAGATAAAATCATCAAGCTTACAAGCTCTAGCTGTTCTTTCGTCGGGCTTTTCTTTAGATATTAGCTTTCGTTGACTGCCCCGGTGGCTCAGTTAGTAGTGGACCTACCTTCTGTGTTTGGGGGCGTGGGTTCAATTCCCATCTAGGACAAACATTCATGTGATGAACATTGAACATTTGTGTTTGTTCTATGTCTGGGTGTTAATATCTATATAAGTATGTATTTAAAAAAAATATATGTACGTATATCAGTCTCTGGCAGCCATATTACAAGCTTTGCTTAGTTTGGGGTCAGATGACCGTGTGTGTAAAAATGTCCCAGATATTTATATTTATTTATTTTTTATGGCAAATACCATAATTAATTTTATCCGCGAAACCCTGTATTTTAGTTGATGGTTAGTGATTTTGCCAATTCAGTTAATTAATGTTTGCCTACGTTTAGAAGTTCTATAAATTAGTTTAACGAAAATAAATCGATTTGGCTAGAATTTAAAACAAGCGCTTGTATAAATTAACTAAGTAGTTTTAGTAAGTTTATGAATTAAGTTAATGGTGGCGTTGGGTATTAGACAATAATATAATGGGAAAATAATTGAGACAGCTTCTGTACAAACAAGGTAATGCTTCCCTAACATGAAATGAATCAAGATGCATAATTTAATGTATTATTTTTATTACACTTATTACTCACTTTTTTTTTTAACACTTATTTTGTTATCAATGGGCATTGAAATAGTTTCTTTGCGCGATAAGATCCGAAACGAGGATATTCGCCGAAGAACCAAAGTCACCGATATAGCTCTCAGAGTTTGCAAGCTGAAGTGGCAATGGGCAGGCCACATCACTCGAAGAACCGATAACCGATGGGGAAGAAAGGTTCTGAGTGGCGACCACGAACCGGAAGACGAAGCGTAGGCAGGCCTCCCACTAGGTGGACCGACGACATTGTGAAAGTGTTGAGCAACCGGTGGATGCAAGTGGCACATTGTCGGTCGGTGTGGCGGTCTAAGGGGGAGGCCTATGTTCAGCAGTGGACGTCTTCTGGCTGATAATGTAATGTAATGTAATTGAAATAGTACTAAAATTTGAAGAAAAATACGCCGATTTGAACGATATGCTTACTGCTTACATAAACTCAATTCGGCTATTTTTCTACTAAGTGACTTTTCGTTCTACAGGTACGAAATGTTTCCAGCGTAATTAAGGCCTCGCTACATGGCCTGACCTGACATCGTTTGAAAGAGATGGCTATATATAAGTGTCTGTGGGAGCGAAAGGGAGAAGCAATAATAGTTAATAGTTGGCCTTAATAGTTTGTTTGTTTTGCTCCGTGAAATTCAAATCTAGCTGTCCCTTTCACACGCTGTCAGGTCAGGCCATGTGTAGACACCCTTACTGGGCATAAAGAGATTTAACAATTTCAAATTCAAATTTATTTATTTCCAATATCCAAGTACATTGCAATAAATTATGACAACAAATATAAATAATAATGTATCTGATGTATCTTGTTGAACGTGACAATGTCGTGCAGCACTTACACTAAGAGTAATCTTGTGTCGTAGGTAGCTGCATGTCCTTCGGGAGTTTAGTTAGATATTAGTGTATGCGTACTGGATATATTCTGAAATTTCTTGAAATAGTAAGTGTCCATTTTAAAACATTACTTAATTTTATGTTTTTATATACAAAATATTACAATATTCGTCTTCATTGAATTTTAATGTTGTTCATTGAATTGTGTGTTATTAAATTATTATTATTAATAGCAGTAGCAAAGAATGTTAGTAAGTTAAGAAGATGTAGTTTTTAATTTACATAACATTTCCTTGTAAATCCTCTCCTTGCTAAGGTTGCCTGGAAGAGATCGCTTTAAGCGATAAGGCCGCCAATTGTTACACTAGTTTTTAAGTAGATTTTTGTATTATGCATGTATGTTCTGGTGTGAACAATAAAGAGTTATCTATCTATCTATATCAGCCAGAAGACGTCCACTGCTGAACATAGGCCTGCCCCTTATACCGTCACGCCGACCGATAATGTAACATCTAATATCTCACGGTGACGAGCGCAGTGCATTGCCGCTCATGGTTTTGAGATATTGAAGTCCAAAATTCTGGATGGCACTGAGCTGCTATAAGCAGGCGTGAAGCTTAACATCAGGTGAGAGAATTTTATTAAAAAACTTAATAGTGCAATTGTTATGTATAGATTTAAATAGACATATAGATATTTACCTGAGGCGCGGCTGCGACCGCGCCATACTTAACTGTCATTAAACCAGTGCGCAATTAGCTAGTAGTTTGACTAGACGTGCCCACGCTCCTGTAGTTATCCCTTACATATTTCACATTTCGCGAAATGTGAAATATGTAAGGGATAACTATACATATCAGCAAGTAACTAAATTGAACAATACTGAAACACGCTGTAATTTCACCTTTTTGATTTAAACATTCTGTTGTTTTGTTTGTAAGTTGTAGTCCTACTTTCTAGTCATGAAATGAAACGGGTTTGTCCATACTACAAGGAGTCTCTTATAATTTTCCACACATACATGGTTACACGGAACGGTGGTACCAAGGGTACCAAGCAAATACAAATACAAATAATTTATTGGTAACACCATTGTTACATGTCAGATATTATAATCATTATTTTTCTATTTTCAATAAAACATTGAAATTGCTTATAAAGCAAAGCTAAGCTAAGCTAAGCTAAGCTAAGCTAAGCTAAGCTTTTTAAGCCAAAATTAAATATTGTAAAATAAATTAAATTAAATCAATTAAATTAAATTACATTAATAGTCTGGCAACTTTAAATAATCAAACTAACCAAAACTACTAAGCCTAAACCAACTTATCCTACTAATATTTTTGATCTGAGTAGTTTCGCAATTTCAGTAGTAAAGTTTCTTCGTAATGACGAGTATAATGATCTAAAATTGGTTTGGTACCATCGTTCTATGTAACCCTATACCTTTCTTTGTTGAATAAACAAAGGAACCTTCCCCAACAAATTAATTAATAGATAAATTCTAGGTACCAAATAAAAAAATTGCATTTCCATAGCTCCGATCGCAATTAACAAGTGAAATTATTAGTTAACCTATGACTTTAGATAATTATTTCCAAGTCATAATCTGTATATTGCACAATGAAATAATAACTTTTTTATCAAAAAATAAAAACAACATGGTCACAATCACAAAGTACCCGTAGGTATTATCGCTTTTGCCCTGATGTTGGGGCACTAGAATACGGCATAGGTATCCCCTGCCTGTTGTAAGAGCCTACTAAAAGGATACCTCCAAGTTTCGGGGGTTAGAGGTGGGGCTCTAACCATCTATCTAATCAAGCCTGGACAATGTCAATAGTTTAACGTTGGCGGAGGCGTCTCAGGACAGCTTGTAGCTGTCTCGGGAGGAGCTGAAGCACGGTGCTGAAAGCTCCGGTCCGTTTCCTTGGGCATCCTGAAGCCCGCACTATCAAGCACCAAGGCAGGCCACCGGGGGGCTAAGTGGGTATATTGTCACATAGCCCGGCTGCACCCCAAAGCAATCGGGTCGTCTCCCTATCTCACGCCTTTCTGCAATTGGATTAGTTTCGTGCTTTTGTCCTGCAATTGCAATGACATGCTGGCGTTTCTGTACAAACACTTCATCACATTGTTATACTTATAGTCGATATGACATCGCAGAGTACTGCAATACTGCCTAGGTCTCCTACGTCTTCTGACTGATGGTGTTGATGAGAATCCACCAGCCCGCACCGAGCCAGCGTGGTGGATATGGCAAAATGAATCTCCGAGGGTAGGCCGATATAACGATTTGAAGAGCTGAACTCGAGTCGCTTAACACTTCTTGCTTTGGCACTAAACTGCCAAGCTTCACACTTACTATCAGACTAGCGACTTTCTCGTCTCGTTACTCAGTTATAAAAAAATAAGAATTCCATACAATAAAATAAATAGATCGTCATATCAGTGTCGTGGCACGGTTTTTTTGGGTTCCGTAGCAATGGTAGAAACAAGTATAATCGAGCCTAAGGTTAAGCAGGTCTCAAAGCTTTTTTTTTTATATATTGCTCGGTGACGAGACGAGCATGTCGCTCACCTGATGTTAAGCGTCACGCTTGCCCATAACAGTTCAGTGCCACCCAGAGTTTTGAACATCAACAGTTCAAAACTATGCGCGGCAATGCACTGCGCTCGTCACCCTGAGATGTTAGCTGTTAAATCTCTGTATGCTAAGTAAGTAATTACTCTGGAAACATTGCCCTTCAATCCGGAACACAGTTAGTTGATTATCACACACTTAGATACTTACATACACCCCGAAAACATTACACTCCTTGGGCAATCGGGTAAAAACACAAAAACATCGTTGTGAAAAAAAAAGCTCAATTAAAAAAAAAAGTCTGCTTGAGAACCTCCTCCATTTTTTAAAGTCAAATAAAAAAATTATAACATACTTATAAAAAACATATCCTTAGTCTAACTAGTCACATCTTTTAAATTATTTTATTCTAGAAAATATTGGAATATTCTCAAAAATGCGTTTTCAACAATTATCTTTGCAAACATAAAATTTTATTGAAAGTGCTTTGTACATTGCTTCCAGTTTTTTAAAATTATATATCTATCCGATTTTGACGAGTTTTATCTGACTGCCCAAGAAGGAGGGTAATATTTTTGTGGTATATGTTAAGTATGTATGTGTGTTCCTATAGTACCTCCTGTAGCTTAAGCGGCTTGATCGATTTTGATAAGTGATGTGTCGTTGGATTCTTATTTACGTCCGAAAAGGGAATTTTGTTTTTCTTTTAATTAAATAACTCGTTACCGTACTGCCCACGAAGGAGGGCAATGCTTTTGGGATGTATGATAATACTAGTAGAGTCCCGCTGTTTCACCCGCTATTCTGCAGGAACTGAATATATTTCCGAGATAAAAAGTAGCCTTTGAGTTAAGCCAGGGTATAAGCTTCCTCCATCTCAAATTTCATTCAAACCCGTTCAGCCGTTACAGAATTGAATGGGAAGAAACACTTACATACTTACACACTTACGCACAAACTTTCGCATCTATAATATTAGTGTAATGTAAGTATTTATGTACGTATATAAGTATCTAATTAGGTAAGTATGTTTGTGTGTTTAGATAACTCTTTATTAAACACACCAAAAATGAAATACACAAGACAAAAAAAAACCACTCAAAGGCTAGTGGCGGCCTTATGGCTTAAAGCAATCTTAGCACATACCTACCCCACCTAAGCCTATATTACCTTCCGTAGCCTAAGCGGCTCGACCGATTTTGACGAGTGAGATGTTGTTAGATTACTCTTTACGTCCGGAGTTACATAGCCTACATTTTGTAGTCGAGTATTTTGTTTTTCTTTTAATATTACTTTGTTAATTCACTAGCAGTGACTTTTTAAGTTCTTTCATCTCTCTTAATGCGATAGCTCTAGCCGGGAGCGCTTTTGTGGGTCATCATTGTTATTCGTTTCTTTCCGCGAGGTTTTGGCGCATTCGATATTAGAAATTGTATAGCTATCGCCCTGTTTCTCTCTTGCGTGTGATAAGGAGAGTGAATTTTTCTAACTTTTTGATGATGATGAAGCGTTTCGTTTCGTTTCGTCTGTTATTACCCCTAAATTTTAACAAAAACTTTTGTTTTTGGTGTCAATGGCTTGGATAAGCTAAAACTTATGCCGCTATGTGTTGTTTTAAAAAAATAAATGGTATTCTAATAACAACTACTTTGGTTCGTCATATTTTCGACGCGAAATAAATGTCAATTCAAGTGCCTATAACAACGAGGATACTGCAATTAAAAAAAAAAACAAACATACAAGCATACTTTTTCACGGCGTAGATAACATATAAAAAATCTTTGAAATCGGATAACAATATTTATAGGTGGGTATCAGGGGCTAGGCTTTTTATATAGACAAGACGGCGGATATGTAAATATGTTTCATATCACTAAAGTGGTTTTAAAAAAAAAATGAGTGTAAGAATGAGAATAACATAAATCGAAATCCTATTGTACTTAACTGTGTTTAGATGAGTCGTATCATTGTCTACTTTTTTCGTTTCTTTTGTACGATTCCTAGTTCAGCTAATTGTAACCAATAGCTATATAAGTATGTACGTGTATAGTCAATATTTTCATACAGTAAAAATAAGAAAACAAAAATAAATAAATAAGCACGAGTTTATTTCTCGAACGCAGTTATATACATAATTATAATGAGAATCATTTGGTCGTGTTTCTTAAATAAACTGTTCTTACAATAAGCCTACTACTTTGTACTCAGGGTTTGCCAATTTGTAAGTGTGTGTTTCGCCTTCTTGGTAAATCAAAACATCTTTGAAGAACATGTTCGGCTGTTTGAAGTACTGCGACTCAACAGGGTGGTCCAGTGGGAAGCCGAAAGGCTTATTGTCAATCAAGATATTCAGTTTCTCTAGTATGTTTTCGACCTTCTTGTCTTCACCATTGTGTGGGAAGACGAACGCAAAGATCTGGTAGGGGTAACCTCCCTTGGTACCTTTAGGCAACATCAATCTTTTAGGCAAAGCGTCGGAGTCTTCAGACATGTCTTTAGGCAGTTTACCTTCATCCAACATCTTCCAGATTTCAGCGATTGGCAGAGAATCCTCCTTGAAGTTCAAGAATTCTTCGGATTTACGTTCAATCTTATTCTCTCCGGGGACTAGTTTATGTGTGAACCAGTCAAGTTCAACGAAGTTCATCCAGTTATCCTCCAAGCTAATAGGGAATCCATTGCTGTCGTATTTAGGTCCAATGAAAAGCTTGATCGCAGCATTGGTTGCCACGTCTGACTTGACATCGATGGTGACAGTGAAGGGTTGGTGGTTCAAACGAGGCTGACGAATCTTATAGTCATGAGGGTAAGGCTTAGGGTCCTTCTGGCTTAAGAAGACCGCGTTGATGGCTTCGAAATCATACAGGTCAAAGTATGTGACGAGTTTACTAATTTGTACGTCATTGATTTTAACTCCGACAAAGTGCAAATCTTCGTGATGATAAGGTTTCATGTAGTTTTTGTATTGAGCCACGTAGTTGAAGATCTTGTTGTACAGCTGGTAGAAGATAGGGTCACGAAGAGATGTCTGGTAGAAGTCAAGAGCACTCGGGAAGAATTCATACCTAGAAGACAAAACATATATTTAACTATAACCTACCCTATTGAAGTCTTTTTAAATATCTTGTTTGCCTGATATTAGATTTGTTTCTTCTTATCAGCTCTTAGTTATCCACAATTGGACAATGGCTCCCCCCTGTTGGGCATTGGGTGTTGGCTTTGGCGTTGGGCGTTTGGATTTTGGCGATAGCCGTTATCCTCGTGCTTGGAAGGCAGCTTGGAGATCGCAGAATGCCCATTACCTAAGAAGACGCTGCTGCTGCTCCTCCAGTGGTTCTGGACGTAGTTTTAGAGTCTAAATTTGTACATAAGTACATAATTACGAAATAATTTCATGGTACTTACTTGTTGTGTGGTTCGGGGGCGCCACCAAGTATGCGACGGGCAGTTATTTCATAAGAGCGCTCGTAAGTCTTGGTGAAATCGTCTCCAAAGAGGTCAGCATTGGTTTCCCAGTAGTTTCCAACAAAGTTGATAGCCTTGGTATCATGGAAGTCAATTTCTTTGCTGAACTACACATAAAAAACACAGTATTATAACAACAAAAAAAATACATATATATGTATGTATGAGGTACATGTATATATACACATATTTAAAAAAGAGAACGCGCATCAATACTTACAGCCTTGAATTTGCCATTTTGAAGGTATTGGAAGAAAGTCTTCTCGTATATGTCCAAGAAACGAACCTCTTCAAAGTTCTTTTCGCTGTGAATCAGATAGTGGTTGCTACGCTGTGCGAAAGGATACTTCCAAGTGGAAAGGAAGGGATAGTAGCCAACTGTGATCGGGGAATACCAAGAGAATGAAGGAATTTCACCAAGGCCATTGCTAAGACGCTCCAAGTAGTAACGAGCAAGCAGTTGCTGATAGAAGTGGACAACGATTTCACCACGACGTTCCTTGAAAGGACCCCACTTGTCGCCATTCCACCAGAAAGGTAACGTGGTGTGGAAGTAATAGTAGTAAGCATTAAGTCCAACGTCTTCAGTGAAATAAGCCAGTCTCTGTTCCTCGTTAGGGTAGGTTAATGAGTCAGAGTAATTGGAGTAGAACACATAGTCTTCGTTCTCTTTGAGTACGCCAAATTTAGCTGCCAGTTCAGGGAACTCAATTCCACCTTGTTGTTTGGCGCGGTACATTTTGAAGTTCTCATGTTTGTTGATGAACATCTCCGGGTAGATTTCATAAGGAGCAGGGAGCACAAAGTCCGAGGTGTCGGTACGTTGGATTACCGCAATATAGAAAGTGTATAGGAACATTCCTTCGTTGATGTGAACTCTCGCCCAACAGGCAGTGTTGTAGAAGGTTTCAAAGTCCTTTGCATAATTGAACAATTCGAAAAGGGCTATGGCTTCCTCCCTGTGTTCATCGTAGAATATGGAGAAAGTGTTGTATTTCGGCAAAAAACCAGTCCTGTAAATCTTCAAGAAGTTCTCCACTGCTTCTTTTTTCTGAAAGTAGAGAATAGTCAAGAAGCTTACATCGTTTAGATTATTAAATAGTAACTTTTAGTTAACAAACACTCACGGTGTAGTCTTTCAGGTTCGCTTCAATGTCATAGTCTTTACCAATTTTGTAGTAATCTTGTGTGATGTCCAGTTGGTAAGCATTGTAGAAGAGTCCTAAGATCTTCTTTTGTTTTGCTACAAATGCAGCGTCAACTAATCAAACAAAAACATTAATTTGTATAAAATAATTAATATTAGAATGCATTTTTATTTTTATTTAAATTATTACCTGGCTTAGTTTTTACATGGTGCTTGGGTGGAACGGCGCTCCCGAAAGTCAAAGCCACAAGGGCTGCCAAAACTAGGACAGTCTTCATCGTCTCCGACCGCAATCCCAACTGTAAAGCATCACAGTGATACCTCCCAATTTATAGTACTGGATAAGTTATCATTCACGAAGATGTTATTCTCTTTCTTTATCAGAATCATGAATGTCATGACCTTTTGTCCGTTTTATCTATGGAAAGGTGTTTTTGCCTACAATTTTTTTCTGCTGTATGAATATTTATTTTGGGTTCGTCTCACTTTTGAAGTTACTATTCACCTTTTATGGTTTTAAAACACATTACATTATAAGTACATATAGCTGTAATGAACGTTTCCCACAATTCGTAGCGAGCGTAGAATAGCCCAACGACAATTATAATAGTCTCAACTATCTATCTATCTATAGCTATAAAAAGCTTTGTCCTGACTGACTGACTGATCTATAGACAACTAGCTTAAGCCCGCGGCTTCACCCGCGTTACTCTTGTAAAAACGTAATGGCGTTCTTGTGAGAAGTTTATATTTCAGGATACTATTGTATACGCTGTAAGTGCTTTATCAGTTTCAGATTTCAATTCCCAGCCCTGGCAAATTTTTGGGCGATGAATTTAAATTTCTGGATGCTAGTTGTCCGTGTCTTAGTATGTGTTCTATGGCAATCCTGACACAAGGAACTTTAGTGTGGAGAGTGTTCAGATTGTTTTTCCCGTTTAACTGCTTATGAAGTACTTATGTTTTCACTAAAAAAAAACGTCAGGAAAATTAACAAAAAACACAACATTTGCTCTCTGTCTCTGCATCAGCCTTTTAACATCCCACTGCTGGGATATTGGCATACCCTCAAAGATTGTTTAGGCCATATCCACCAAGCTGGTCCAGTGCGGGTTGGCGGATTCATATACATCATCGAATTCTATTCCAGAAATATTTTCCATTCATTATAACTTTAACACCCCATTTCACATTTTTAGGGGATGATTATCAAAAAATATTAAACCACGTGTTTAATATTTTCTTTTCCTTAGTACATTTTATATTCGTACAAAGTTTTACAACCGAGACATCTAAACAAAAAAAAAACTCCAGACAAACTCTAACACCAATTTCACATCTTTAAGAGATTTTCGGAAAATGCAGAAACACGTGTGTAATATTTTATTTTGATTAGTATATTTACAAAGTTTCAGAGCTATTTCATAAAAAAAGACGCAGCGTAGGCAGGCATCCCATTAGGTAGGCCGACGACATTATGAAAGTCACGGGCAACCGGTAAATGCAACAAATAATATCCACATGGATCAATATTAAATAATAGCATGCTCCCTTCGCTCGCACAATTCTGATTATGTGTTTATTTTTATAGCTCGTCATGTAATAATATAATTTATTGATTTATTCAGGCTAATTACACCCACGCACTATAAATAAAGACACTTAAAATAATTATCACTTCAATAATCATAGATAATCTTAACCACACCGCACAAAGACAGCAAAAAAAAATCTATTTTTTATCAAAATCAATGAGGCGTTTTCCAAAAAAAAAAAAACCTGGTTATAAAAGTACCCAATAGATGGCGTTACCTTGAGTTTTTGCTGTCACTGTCAAGACATGAAAGACAAAAAAAAGTACGTGTGTCTTTTTTTTTCTCGTGTTTTTTGGCTCGACATGTGTATTTAGACAATTTCAAGTAACGTAACTATATATTTGACATCATTTGAAATATTACAATAGTTGACACTGGCTAAATACACAACGTGTGGAGCCAAAATTTACGATTTAAAAAATATACATAAAATATTTCGACAGAAATGACAATGACAGGTAAAACGATAGGTCTGTTACGCCATCTAGTAAGTATTTTAGAACTACTTTTTTTTTTTGGAAAACGCCTCATTGATTTTCTAGACCTATGAAGTCACGTTGCAATTAAGTGTTTCACAGAAAAAAATGATTTTTTTTCGAGATCGTGCTTTAACTGCTGTGTGCTTCTCCCATGAGTGCAATATTCAAGGGAAAGTATTATATGGAAAAAAAAAAGACGAATGTATCTTTTCCGAGTTCGCCATACTTTCTTTGGGCGTTTCAATGAAATCTGTAATTATAAAATAAAGTGATATATTATTTTCACGTGTTTTGTTTGACTAGCCTTGTGGCTCAGTGAGTGGATTTCCGCCTTCTGATCTATAGGTTGTGGGTTCGATTCCCACCCAGGACAAACATTTGTGTAATGAACATGGATGTTTGTTCTTTTTCTGGGTGTTTCTATGTATTCTATGTATGTATGTACAAAAAAAATATAGTATTTATCTATTCTATCAGTTATCTGGTTCCCATAGTACAAGCTTTGCTTAGTTTGGGGCTAGATGGCGCTGTGTGATAAACGTCCACCAATATTTATTTATTTTATTTTATTTATTTATCTGAAAAATTTCGCATAGTGTAATTATATAAAAATCTGCCTTTGTTTTCGGGATCACGTTGTTTTCTGTGCGAGTTTTAAGGGAAAGTATTAAACGGAATAACTTGACGTTATTCTTCAGGGTTTTCGTGGTTTCTTGCTTGATTCACCAAGGCGAGTTTCAAGGGAAAGAGTATGGAAAAAGGCGAAGTTTATTTACGAGATCGTCCTTCTTACTTTGCACGTTTCAATGAAATGTTTTTTTTTTCCTCTTAGAGGATTTTGGCGTCGCACGTCTTATGCATTTGCCAGTGTCAAGTATACATATATATTCTCAATTTTCGTTAGATACTATCAAACAAGTCATAGTCACGATCAAAGTCAAGCAAAGCAAATCACGGTCAAGTCCAAGTCATGCCCCAGTAAAGTGGTGAAAACTTTACTAGAGCCTTCTATGGAGTTTTGGAAACAACACGAAAATTTACGATTCACGACATTATACCATTCACCAACACTCGCGCATGTACACGAACACTTAACGGGTAAAAATTCACCATTTTTACACATTAACACTCGAAATAACACAAGTTTTGGAAAATAATAAAATGACGCGACATGAATTCTTCACGTTCCCGCCAAAACTCCCCAATGAAATGTTGTTCAAAAGTAAAAAAAGTAAGGGTGTCTACACATGGCTTGACCTGACATAGTGTGATAGAGATGGCTATATATAAGTTTCTGGGGGAGCGAAGGGAGAAGCTATAACCTTAATAGTTTTTTTCTTTTGCTCCCGTGAGATTCAAGTCTAGCTGTCCCTTTCACACGGTATCAGGTCAGGCCATGTAGCGAGGCCTTAATTCGAAAATAAAGTGACGTTTTCTCTTAGAGATCACGCGCTTTGTTAGGTGCAAAAAAATCGTCGTATAACAGTCTGCACAAAAGCAGCTAAAAATGGTCAGGGAAAATCAGGGATAGAAAAAAAAACTTATCTTTCTCATTTCTGTGGTTATTTCCCCCAAAAAGGGGGAAATTTGCTGCAGGGCCATACATTGGCAGATTTTGATAATGTCGGTATGTTTGTACACGCGTGCAAATCGTATTTTTCAACCAATCTTGACGAAACTTACTATGCAGATTCTACAATTTTATAGAATTTTTTAGTCGTCGGCGATTTTTAATTTGTGGTGTTTTTAATTAAGGTCGTGAGTTTTTTGATTGGTGGGGTATATAAGACCTCACGATCTTTCTTGATAACCTCTTCAACCGACAGTGTTTATATTCTATAATCTTGTTAAGAATTGTGTAACGAAAGTTTATTCTAAATATTAATATTTGATATTTATGTGATATCGATAAAAAAAAACATGACTACCTAATCTATATAAAAATGTTATGAATCTCTCTTGCTGCACAACATTTCTTTCGTTCCACATATACATTAGTACATGTGAACTGTAAGCTTAATCGCATTTTGCGATTATTCCCTGTCCATTATGGGACCACATAAATAACATAATCCACTTTCTCTGGATCCACTTTGAAGGATAGGTGCATTTTCGCTTTTATTTTGTTTAACACAAAGTTCAAAATCATTCCAGGATATATAAGCATATTCACAAAAGCTGAGATTTAAACTCACCTCGAAAAATATGTCGAACTTTGCGATTTCTTATTCTCAACGCTATCTTTCGAGATACGCACGATGGCTAGCGTTAGATATACATTGAGTGGTCGGAGGCAATCGACTCGAGAGACGATCGAGATTGGAATCTCGAAATCGACATCGATTTGTCATATCTCCGAATCTCCCTGGATCTAGATCATTTTAGTCTTATTATATTTCAGAGTATATTTATCAGAGAGATATGGCGTCATAGTTTTAATAAAGTGCTTCAACAGTCCATACAATTTCAGTAGGAAATAAAAAAAAAAGAACATATCTGGAATCGTGGGTCCAATTGGATTGACACAGGATCGAAAAACAGGGTGCGATGAAGAGAAAACCATCAAATGACAGAGCAACCGGTAGATGAAAATAACAGAGCAACCGGTAGATGCAAATGACAGAGCAACCGGTAGGTGCAAATGACAGAGCAACCGGTAGATGCAAATAACAGAGGTTTTTTTTTTTATGTTTCTCGGGGACGAGCCGATCAAGTCGCTCACCTGATGTTAAGCGTCACGCTTGCCTATGGGTTCAGTGCCACCTGAAATTTTGACCTTCAACAGTTCAAAACTATGCGCGGCAATGCACTGCGCTCGTCACAGATGTTAGATGTTAAATCTCTGTATGCCCAGTAATTACGCTGGAAACATTGCCCTTCAATCCGGAACACAGTGATGCTTGCACACTACTGCTTGGCGGTTGAATAACTGACAAAGGTGTGGTACTTCCCCAGGCGGACTCTGCAAGAGAGCCCTACCACTACAAGAAGAACCACGAACAAGCTACCGGTAGATGCAAATAACAGAGTAACTGGTAGATGCAAACGACAGAGCAACAGGTAGATGCTAATTACCAACCGGTAGATGCTAATTACCAACCGGTAGATGCTAATTGCAGATTGTCGTTCAGTGTGGCGCTCTAAGTTGGAGGAATTTGTTCAGCAGTAGATGTCTTCTGGCTGATAATGATGATGATTTAATTTGTTGCTTGGCTTTTTTTACGAAACACAGATTATTTTAATCAAATATTTTTAAAAACGACCTACCGTAATATTTATTTACAAATTGATAAGGAGGTATAGAATGCAGTTCAGATAACCTTACACCGGCTACGCAAAAAGCAAATTAATACGAGTACAAGCGGATATACCTATCTGATAAGTTCAGGATAACTTTCTACAAAATATAAAAAAAAAAAAAAAATGTAAAAATCGGCCAAATGGGTGTCAGACTTGTGCGTCGTAGGTTCCGCACCACTACACAATATTAACTATGATAATATATATTATGTAGGTACTAGATGTTACCCACGACTTCGTTCGCGTGGACCTAAAAAAAAGGTTGACTATGTCCGTCTCCGATCCTTAAGCTATGTATTACGACAATTCAGGTCCACTCGTTCAGCCGTTTAGCCGTGATAACGCGACAAACACCCAGACAGAGAGACAAAGTGACTTTGGCATTTATAATAATAGCTATTACCCGCGACTACGTTCGCGTGGCCCAATAAAAAAAAGTTGCCTATGTCCGTCTCCTTAAGCTATATGTATGCAAAAATTCAGCTCGATCCGTTTAGCCGTTTAGCCGTGATAACGCGAGAAACACCCAGAAAGAGAGGCAGATAGACAGAGCTATTTTCGAATGTATAATGTTAGTGAGGAACTTAGGATTTCCTTACCTAAAAAGTAATATTATTAAAGAAAAACAAAATACCCAACTGCAAACAATATGTAGGCTTCATATATCACTCCGACCATAAAGAGGAATCTAATATAACTTCACTCGTCATAAGCTATAGGTTACGAAAGGTATCTGGACACACAAACATACATACTTACATACATCTCAAAAACATTACCCTCTTCTTGGGCAATTGGGTAAAAAGGTAGGATCAACGGATGGCGTAGCCATAAGGTCGTTAAACACGGCGCCGAGACGGCAGCAGCACTGCCACCGCCGTGTACCACTCGCCCTAGGATCGATTCTTCCCCACTGCTCAATTAAATTGCTCAACTGCATCAAGTTGAGCAGTACACACGCCGCGATAGCACCATAATATTGTGCCACCTAAATGACACTATACGGCGCTGCTCTTATGACATACAAATTATAGTTAACATTAACGTGATCGAGTAAGTAAACGCATATGAAGAGAGTAGAGTTACATAAATTTGTTGACAATTTGAAAACCTTTGACTACTCAACCCTAAATCCTTTAGGTAGGTATTTCTGTTTTTGTCTAGGTACAGTGTAGTATACGCATTGATTTAGTGTTTGTCGTATTACATTACAGCTAAGTAAGATATATTAGTTGTTCAGTATTCAGTATTTTATTGCACCAAGTAACTAATTTACAAGCCTACAATTTATATGCTATTCACTTTGTTAACTTGGACCCTGTATGTAAGGGTGTCGCAAATTTACATTTAACAATTTTAACTTAAAAATTGCTTGTAATTTTAAGTTTACAACTATGACGACATCATGGACTCAAAACGTTTTTTCACTAAGATAATCCTGAATGCTGTAGTAGCATTTATGTATCAGAAACTGTCTAAAAACTGTTTCTTTTTGGAAAACTGTTTCTCTGGGTTCGTTTCTAATATCTTTGGGTAGTTTATTGTAGATTCTTATTAACGTGTACTCCGGTCCTTTTCTGACTAATTCTATTAATGGTTCAGGTGTCACAAGTTGGTTCTGTCGTCGAAGGTTTAGACTGACGTGAACAAATGGAGGTGTTTTTTAACAAATACTGCTGCTTCTAAAATGTATATACTGGGTAAGGTTAACATTCGTTGTTCTTTAAAATGAGGCTTACAACTATCACGTTGGCGAATGTTCGGTGGTGGGATGGATCCGAGTCCGTAATAAACAAGCACACAGACCTACGTGCACTCGAAATGGCACGAGCAGCAATACCTAAGTGCGACAACGTACAGTCGGTGCTATCCTACCACAGAGTTCTATTTATCTGTGTATCCTACCCAGCGTTAAAGCTTGACGGAGTTCTCACCACGCAAACAAGTTCTCCTCAAATCGTCGTTTTGGGCGAATTGGGCAAATACACGAACATGAATATTATAGCGATGTGAAGTGCCATCTTTTTATAAATCATTTAGTTTTTTTTGTATAACCGTGAGACTAGCGCCATCTAACAAAAGTTATCAAAATCAGCACCGCTTCATAGCTGAGCTGAAACGAATCGTTACCTATAAGGCTCGAACGATTTGGTACCTACTACTTTCGTTAGATGGCAGTTCACTGATTTCTGTAATAACATATTTCGTAAACGCTCGGTGGAATTAATTATTTGCATAAGTTAAGTATTTTTTTATTAGGTTAAAGTGCCCGTATTATTTTATCTCAGGAATATTTTTTCTTTTGTTTAAAATTCTTAAACCTAAGTAGGTATTTATAAAAAAAAACAATACGTCGTGCTTAAATTTTTTAATTGAAATGTGTTTTAAGTGGAACTAGTTTATGTAGTATCGCAGTATTTGTTTACAAAGCCAAATTAATATGAATACATAAAATGTTATTACATTACATACATTCTTCGTGGAAAATCTTGACATCCTGGAACTTCATGTTCTTGACGTTCTTGATCTGGGAGGCGTACAGCGGCCTATCGTAAGGGAAAGCGATGTTGCGGTATCCCGACGCATGCGTTTCCTTGACGCCATCGAACTTTTGGATGGAAACCACAATCTGGAAGGTCATGCCACAAGCGGTACCTGGAAATAAAAATTGTCTGATTAGGCTACAATCCCCTATAACTTCATTTTTAAACCTTTTATTACTTTAATTAAATAATTATCGTGTATATACCGTTACGTGTACCTATGTGTTTACTTAGATATTATTTTTTTGTGATCTTCCAAATCGCTCCAGCGAGCGTTCTCAAGTGATGCTCCGTCATACGTCAAAAATTTCAATTGATTTTATATTTTAGTAACCGATGCCCGCGACTTAGCTCGGCTTTCGGTCTCAGTATAAACCTAGTCCTGGCAATTACAAACACAACAAAAAATAAATCATCCAAATCGGTCCAGCCGTTCTCAAGTGATCCGTCATAAATGTGACGACGAGGCGTTTTCCAAAAAAAAAAAAAGTTCTAAAATACTTACTAGGTAATAGGCCTATCGTTTTACCTGTCATTGTCTTTTCTGTCGAAATATTATATGTTTATTTTTTAAATCGTAAATTTTGGCTCCACACGTTGTGTATTTAGCCAGCGTCAACTATTGTAATATTTCAAATGAAGTCAAATACATAGTTACATTACTTGAAAATGTCTAAATACACATGTGGAGCCAAAAAACACGAGAAAAAATAAGGTACACGTAATTTTTTTTTGTCTTTCATGTCTTGACAGTGACAGAAAAACCTCAAGGTACATCCAACGCCATCTATTGGGTACTTTTATTACCAGGATTTCTTTTTTTTGTAAAACGCCTTATTGTTTTTTTTTTAAATATATAAATACACGTATAGATTACTAAATTACTACCGCGGAAGCCTACCGTGATTGATTATACGCATGTTCAGTCATTGAAAACTTAAGCTAGTTATTTTTCGAATCGATACGGGGATAAAACGCAATGGATACAGCAGCCAAGGTTATGCCTTTTTTTTTTTTTTTTTTTTTTTTTTTTTTTTTTACTTTGGGAAATGCATTTACGCATCCCCGCCGTGTGGGGACACGAGCGGGGTATGTCGGACTCCAGCGCCACGACCGCGGTAGTGGCGCTAATACCGACTAAAACCCAAAGGTGTTCCACCGCTGCAGCACGTCGGACGGGGGCCGCGGGACCATGCAGAGTATGCACCGCAACCCCCTCCCGCCGCCTGCCCGCCCCTGGGCGGACCCGCCTCGGGAAGCACCCCCTTCCCTCCCCTTGGTACGACGCGCCGGAACACCGGGCGCGTCGTCCACCCCTGGGGGTCTGTCACGGCTGTGACTAGAAGGACGGATGTCACCCACATCCGCCCCCCAGACCCCCCGACTCGCGTCGCCGCTACCCAGCATAAGGCTGGGACGCCGACCGAGCCCCGCGGCCACTCAAGGCCGCCAAAGGCTCGCACCGCCGCTACCCGGAATGTCCAGGGCGCCGGGCGAGCCTACCCCCTCCGTCCGGACCTCGTCCGGACCGCCTTCTACACGCGCTCCAGATAAAAGCTCTGGGGCGCGCGGAGAAGGCCACCGGGCCCTACAGCACCTGCTCTCAAAGGAGAGGTGGGTGAGAGGGCCCCGACTTGCGCCGCCGCTACCCAGCATAAGGCTGGGACGCCGGCCAAGCCCCGCAGCCACTCAAGGCCGCCAAGGCTCGCACCGCCGCTACCCGGACTGTCCGGGGCGCCGGGCGAGCCTACCCCCTCCGGGGAGGCGTAAAGCCTCCCCAACTCACGGTCGCAGAGGATAGGGAGAGCGGCGCACCGTAATACCGGCACTCCTCTTCCCCTGCGACCCCACCGCGCCGCCATTCAACGGTGGCGGCCCCGTCTCCCTCAGCTGCAGTGCGACCCCCACACTGCAGCCCGCCTCAGTTGCGATGTAATACCCCACCGCAACCTACCGGCCGCTTCGACAGGGCCCGTGGCAAAGCCCTAGAAGAAGCGGCCCCACCTCGGGTTCCACTTGGCTTCACCGTGGGTGGGGAAAACCACGGCTACTGAGCCCCCCCGCCGCGACAAGGCGGGAACCCACTGGGGGGGAGCCAAGGTTATGCCTACAGCAACTTAAGCAACACGGCCCGACAGATTTGGGGTCGGCCCGGCTGGAGGCCGGCTACAACAGTATGAATTAAAAAAGACTATTAATATTTTTTTTGACTCGGGGACTACAGGGAGAATTGTATTTTTTTTTTTTTTGACATAAAAATTACTTAAAAAAATATCTGCTTTAAGCCCCAACAGATAAAAATTACAATTATAGTTAGTAACAACAGTAGCGACTGGGGAAATATTCAGGCTGTTTGATATTTTATCAAACTGATCATGTATCTGCTCGTTTGAGAAACGTCAATTGTGATAAAACACTTACACGACATAAAATTAATAATAAGACATAATTATTTCTTACGACTCAATAAATAATGAACAAACCTTTAGGCAGCAGGAGGTTCTGTGGTACCACAGTGAAGAATTGTGGTGACCGTGTCCAACTTACTGTTTCCTCGTCGACTTTCCCACCGACTGGGTTATCTCTAGCTGTGCACCCAAACTCAGAAGAGTTGCGGGATATGACGGTTTCACCAGCTTTTACTGTGGAAAAAGAAATTAATAGATTACAGACATTGTTGATACAGAAAGAAGAAATCACGAAACCTGGTAAATAGGCTCTGTGTCATAAATAATGACACAGAATTCCACTGTCCAGAAAATAAAAATAACTATACCACACATACTCACATTCAATTGGGGACACGTAAAGTAAGAAGAAATTTTCTATGTTCTGCTGCAGAGGTATTTCGAAACCTCTGCTGTCGTATTTAGGAGCAATAAATATCTTAAAAATCACTTTCTTAGCAGATTTACTCTTGACGTGGATGCGTACATTGAAAGGCTTGTGGGTAAGCCTTTGCTGCTCTACGAGTACGATGGTGTCTTCGTTACCTAGAAAAGAAAAGATTACATAACGACAAAAATATCATCACAATCAAAATATCATATCATATCAATATCATTTTTATGGAAATAAAATATTTTAATGCTAAGCCAATGAAACTCGGTTCGCGTAATAAGCATAAAAAAAAATTGTAAATATAATATTTTTTCAGACAAGTTTTTATAAAATCCGTTATTGGTACTGTAAGCTTATCAAAATAACTCCAAACTCCATGGATCTATCGTTAGTTACTGAGGAGTTCCGTATTCCACCTTCCGTCTCTATCGTCAGGTCAGCTGCTAGTTGTCATAATACTGTATTGTCATCGGAACTTGATAGGCAAACTTCAGGCAGAAATTTCAACTCAATTTAACAAAGGGTACTTTGTCTTCAACACAAAGGACAAAGGTCTTAAATTCAGTTGCAAGTTTTAATCCGAACATACATTCATACAAACATTGCAAATTAAATTAAAAGTCTCAGGACTATTAGGACTTAAGGAGGTGAAATAGGATATATCATTTACAGTAGTGTTGCATAAGCGACAAGCTGTGCGGGAAAGCTATTTTTTAATAAAATGTCATCTTACTATTGCATTTTTTCTGATATAGGCTGCTGGTAACGTTCAAAAAATCGTACTTGAAGTAAGTAACCAGCTTGTCTACTTCAATCTTTTCAATTGCAACATTAGGGACAGTCAGTTCCTCGGGCTTGTACAGAGGCAATTGTTTCTGCCAGTACGCGAACAGTTTAAATATACGCTTCGAGAATACGTAGAAGGCAGGATCACGTAGGGCAGTTTCGTAGTTATCCAAAGCAGATGGGACAACCAAGGGAATGAAGCTGAAAAAGTTTAAAAAATTAGTTAAAATAATTTTCCATGTTCTATTTAAATTTGGCACGTAAAGTCATTACTAGTTTTTACCCGACTGCCCAAGAAGGAAGGTAATGTTTTTGGGTGTATTTTAAGTTCTACAGTTCCACCTGTAGTCTAAACAGATTGACCGATTTTGATGACTGAGCTGTCGTTGGATTCCTCTTTAGGTCCGGAGTGACTTATGCTCCAATTTGCAGTCGAGTATTTTGTGTTTTTTTTTAATCATATTACTTGTTGTATAGGTATCCGGATTTGATGGAGTTGCCAAGGATTTGCTTCCAGGTCCTGATGATGTTCTTGTAGTAGTAAGGGTTGGGAGAGTCAGGGTTGGACTCTATCAGGCGGCCGAGAACCTCAAGACCGGTATCATTCTGGAAGCTGACCTGCTCTCCTTTAAGCTGTAAATAGAAATTGAGTGATTGTTTAAGCTAGTGTTCGTAGGATAATGGAAAAAATGTTTCTTTTTTTTATCTTCAATGCCACGGACAACGGACACTGTGACTTTTATTATGCTTAACTACAATTTTCTTAACTTAATCGAATTTACTTTAGCTATTCACAATACAGGGGGAGGAAAGTTAAGTAAAACTTAATCTAAGGCTAAAACAATTTAGTTATGCTATTACTAGTTTTTGTATAGCAAACAGATCAGCGAAGAGGAAGAGGGTGCCTTCGGTGGTGAGCATAAATACTCGAGGCACTCACGCAATCCCTAGTTCTAAACGCTTTCTTTTTAAATTTTAATCGCCTCCTCCTGATCCAGGGCCTCCGTCACTGCCGCGTTCCGATCTTTAATGGCCATGAGCAGGTTGTACTCTTTAATAGTCTTCTGTGACGCAGCTGACGCTCGACGCACGAATCGACTGATGGTATCGTCTTCGATATCGTCGCCGTAGTACACCAAGGACCCGGTCCTATTATTTATATGAACAATGTTCGCTATTGTGAATAAGTGATCTTATTTTTTCATATGACGCCCTATTCCAGTGTTTATTTATAGAGTCCAAGTTATAAGGCCACCATCGACATTCTGCATAGCCTTCCCTATCCCGTTGCTGCATTTTGCTTTACCATCTACCTCGGTGCTGTGCCAATCTGGTCCTGGATTCAACCTACGATTTGAACAATATCGTCGACCCATCTCGCTCCTGGACGACGATTGTTCTGCTCTGACAGGGCCTCCGATTTAACTTGGTAATTATATTTATGAAAGTATAAAATAAAAAGGAAATCTTACGAAACTTGCAAAAAGATACTTACGTTAACATAGGAACCCTTGTCGATAGCTTCCCAGATGCGATTTTCGTATTCTTTGACCTTTCGGAGCTTACGGGCCAATTGTGGTTGATCAAGACGGAAGTTGTCTTCTCTAGATGGAAAAGGAATTCCATTGCCATAGATAAGTCCAGAGGTAAATCCATCTTCAATAACTTTAGTGATATCTGGGATCTCACCAAGATAATTGGACAGTCTCTGCATGTAATAAGAGGCTAGAAGCTGCCTGTAATAGAACCACAAAGCTTCCCCACGGTTTTTTTTGTAGATGACAGCTGGTTCCGATTTACCACCAAGCCAGTAAGGATTAACCAGACTGATCGTGTATTCACCGGCGTTCAATTCGTAATCGTTTGTGAAGTAAGACAAAATAGCATAGTTTTTGCCGATGTATGGCCATTCGGTAGCGTTTGCTCTGATTACAACAGATTCATTCCAACTGTAGGTAGATGGATAGTACTCTACGTAACGCTGACCGTGAATGCTAATTCTCTCGGCGGTAGCAATGATTTCACCGTTGTTGAAGAGCGAAGGGAAGGTTTCGTAGATCGGTGGTAGTACGATACAATTTGTGTCTCGGCGGTAAATAACAACAATACTTAGAGTATAGACAAAGAGACCTTCATTGATTATGCCACGCAGGTATGCAGCGGTATTGTAGAAGATATCGTATTTTTTGGCAGAGTAAAGAACATTAAAGAGAGTCATGGCTTCGTAGACGTGAGCTGGCTCTTGTACTGAAAACGGAACCGAACGTGGCAAGTACAACTTGTCCTTCAGCAATTCAGCGTAGATCTTTGCAGCGGTTACATTCTGTGAAAGCAATTTTTTTTTTACTGTGGATGTTGTTACGTTGTTTTGATACATTTTATTTTAGTAATACAATAGAAATAGCCAAATAATGCAGTCGGTTATTCCAACTCATCATAGGCATCATCAGCTAGAAGACGTCCACTCTTATCAAAGGCCGTGTGCTAAAACTTGCTTGATAGGCGGCTTGAGGACCACACCGTTTACTAGAAGGATGCTGCTGCCCATCCTAGTCTTGGTGCTAGTCACAGTTTTAGGACGTACCCGGGTCTCGACACAATTGAAAAAATAAATAGGTAGATATCAGGAACGATATAATCTTGTTGAATTGACATACTTAACAAATTATACTTTTATGTTAATAGACTTACGCCGTATTTGTCTAGGTTGTCTTCAATGCTTTTGCACTTGCGAGCAGCGGATTGGACAGTAGTCGAACATGATGGCTCGTAGATGTGTTGGAAAAGTTCCGAGATCTGATGCTGACACTTCGCAAGCACAGCTGGTTCAACTGAAGAGTGAACGATATACATTTCATTGAAAATAGCCTTTCTTTAAAAAAAATCTACCATGTATTTCAGTAACGATAAGATGAAGAAAAAGCAAAATACCCGAAAATTTACACAAACATACGTACTTACATGCTTTCATACATACCTACACACACTACTACTACTACACATGCTACATAAACTAGTGTTATGACTGGCGGCCTTGTCGCTAAAAGCAACCTTACTGTGGAGAAGATTTATACTTCTATAAATCTTCTCCACAGGTATATCAATAGGTATAGACGACGTGTACAATAATGGATATTACGTGATACTTAAACTCAAATAAACAGATATAATATTGACATACAAACTAATACTTTACAAAATTACTTATGATAACCATAATATACTAATAACCAATAATAACAGAATTAAAAATAATATTTAAAACAAAAATTGTATCAACGAGGTGGCAACTGTAAGGGTAAAGTTTCGTTACGTGAGCATAGTACAAACATAGGTTTTCACGGTGTACATAACATATAAAAATTAACAACGAAAAACATATAACACATCGATATCAGATAACATTTAGTGTTGGGTATCAGGCTCCGCTTTTTGTATAGACGAGACAGCGGTCTCTGGTCTTAATAATGTGGAATTTGTAAAAGTAAAATTAGAATTGGAGAAAGTAGTAAGAATAAACTTACCCTTTTCAGTATCGTCAGATTTAGCACGGCCAGTAGCAGCAAGTGCCAGGAGACACATCACCAGACGAGCCATAGTTTCCAGTGACCTATATACAACCATAGCAAAAGAAAAAATACATAATGTTCAGAAAAAGCAAGTGGCCTATCATTTTGCGGACTTGGCGATATAAACGTATTGTCTATAGGCATTACCACAACCAACAACGAATATTACACAAAATTAAAAAATGACGGACAGATAGTGAGACAGACAGATAGACGGACAAACGGACAACGAAGTGATCCTATAACGAAACCTATCCTTTTTTCCTTTTCAGGTACGGAACCCTAAAAATTAGCAAAATTGGTTAAGTGTTTGCAAAGATACAGGATTCAAACGAAACTGAGATCAAAATGTCCCAATTATTCGTTGCTAACAAAACCTCCTAACCTTCTCCTCCTTTGTTACCCACTCCCACTGCCGTCCCAAACATTATTCAATATCGGTTAAGCCGTGTACGTATGCTACAGTATACAGGAGGTAACATGGAAATAGACAATTATACTCGACGTGAAACTTGCAATGAAACTAAAATAATGTTGTATATGTTTAAGTGCGACTAATGTATGGCTCGTGACAAAAATTGCTACAAGCTCTTTGCAGGGATTTTTACTCGGGCCGCTCGTTTTATAGATCTTTGGCTATGCCTGGTGGTAATATTTCACACCGCCAGGTAAGCTTACTTTGTGTTCAACATAATATATATATAAATATTTTTTCGACATATGTTTTAAAAGCGCTTTAAAACCGCAACGAGGAAAACCTTAGAATGTATAGTTAGTGAGTATGTTAGTAAAAACTTACCAGAGTGACCTTTGTGTTGTCTGCATAGTAAACTAGTTTGAGCTTGAAACAAAATAGAACCGCTTATATACTAAATTTTTATCAGTTGTAAATTAAAACAACAGACAAATAAAATTAAACTAACCAATTTAGAAACATTTCTACGAATAAGTTAGCTATTTATATGAAGTGTTAGATAATAATCCAGTTTAAATGCATTTTAGGCTAAAACGCTGCACTGGTAGAATACCGTAAAGTCTAGAATTACTCCACTGACAAGAGAGCCGGTTTCACACACTTGGCGCGCTCTCTCTCTCTCTCTCGCACATTCAACATTTAGGTATCATCATCACCCCCCAAAATATAACTAGTAGTTCGCCCCGAACTGAGACCTCGCGACATTCCGTTTTACAAGTTTTTACACTACAATACATATACATTTTACTTTACATAATGAAGTCGTGGTAGCTCAGTAGGAGAACGCTCGCCTCACATTCGTGAGGTAGTGGGTTTGAACCCGGGCGGGCACGTACCAATGAGTTCTTTGGAACTTACGCACGGATTTACGGTGAAGAAAAACATCATGAGAAAACCTGCATATTTCCAGAGAAGAAATTACATTGAGTATATGAATCCGCCAACCCGCACTGGGCCAGCATGGTGGATATGGCCTTATCACCCTTCGAGGATAGGCTGATTTCCCAGCAGTGGGATGTTTAAAGGCTGATACAGACACTAACATTAATCCTATTATGTAATAACCAAGGTATGAACTATATTGATGGCTCTGAGCAATTCTGATGCTGGTGCGGTGGGTTTCAGATGGTAATAATATAATTGTACAGAATGGCAAAAGTCTTGTTTGAACTCATTCGTTCTCTCACCGTGATCATTTTTCATAATTATAATACACTAGCGACCCACCCGGCTACGCACGAGCTTAATTTAGAAAAAAAGAGTCGAAAAATATGAAGTTAGTGTCTTTTTATATAACAAAACCTTCTCTGAAAATTTAACTAGCTTCTGGTGCAAACCGCATCATAATCCGTTGCGTGGTTTAGGAGGAGTTAGCGGATATAAAGACAGACAGACGCAGAAGGCGACTATATTTTATACTGTGTAGAGATGAGATTTGTTCAAAACCCATATCTTTGAGAGGTTTACACAGTTGTTTCCAGTGCCTCTCAGAGCAAAAAAAGTGAATCATTATGTAGATGATGCATATGACCAAGCATGATAGCAGTAATTATACAGATTCAGCTTTATTATCCCGTATAATATAATGGAGAGTATGTGAGTTGTTGCTCTTGGAAATAAATATAACCACCTTTCCTCTACAGAGTAAATGAAAGATGCGCAGTAAAGGATCGCAAAAAGACCTAAATGACGATCTCACTTGCCCCTACTCGTATGTATATTTGCCTCGCGCTCGCACCTACAGCCTGTCTATATATTTGTCTGGCCACGGGTCAGAATTATCAAAACTGTCTGGCTACTGACGAAACAGCTTCTAATAAAAAAATAAAAATAAAAATTTAATTCATAATCATCTGTGCAATAACACACAGCTCTGTTCTTGTGAAGCTTTGATACGCACAAAAATTATGAAATATCTTGGTGTACATATCGATGAAAATCTTAGGTTTGATGTGCATATTAGGGCTCTTTCAGCCAGGATTAGAAAAGTTATTTGTGTAATGCGTAATCTGCGGCATGTGGCATCTATAGATACACTTAAATCTGTGTACTACGCTTTATGCCAGTCCCTGATAGTATACTGCATAACATGTTGGGGCAGTGCTGTCAAAACGTTTGTTTCGCGGGCTGAGAGAGCACAGCGTTCGGTTTTGAAAGTTATGCTTCAAAAGCCATACAGATATCCTACCACGAATTTATATCAAGACGTCGGAGTGCATAGTGTGCGACAGCTCTTCATTCTCAAAACGTCGGTTTCAGTCCACAAGTCAATTTTGTCATCTTCTGACTACGAGGTTTTGAAAAATCGTAGAGTCTACCGGCTGATCACTCTTTCAGTTAACACGAAGCTTGCACAACGCTTTGGTGGTTTTGTTGGGGCTTACGTATATAACAAGCTTGTCAAGAACTGTAATATTAAAAATAAAACTTTGATGGACGCAAAAAGTATATTATATAAAGGGCTAGCTTCATTAACATACGACAAAACAGAGGACTTATTGAAAATTATATGTAAAATTTTGTATATAATTATTGTAAACTTTAATTTATAGTAGCGGAGTACTTCAATTTGTTTTATATTTATAAATTGTTTAACCACTGTGTATCTTTATTTTATATGCACTTATAGTTATTGTTATACATAGATATATATATATTTATTTATTTATGTTATTTAGCTCTTGAATTTTTTTGTAACATATATGTAAAACTTTTTGAAAACAGGATTCCTCGATACAGGCTTTGCCTAGTGAGGAAACTGATGGTAATGTACTTCTAAATTTTAGAAAAACTTCTCTGCAATTTATGTACTATCAGACTTCATTTTCTTGTGTATTTATTTTGTTTAATTATTATTTGCTTATCCTATATGTATGTATTTGCAGTAAATAAATATTTTTTCATTTTCAATTTCTAAAGGTAACTTGTATGAAATTCAGCTTTTATACTCTGACGTTAATATAGTTACAATTGGTGTCTGGCAAGGGGTTGCCACGATGGTAAGTGACTGGCAATGGATCACATGATCTCTAATATCCCGAAGAAAAAATAAAAATATTGCGCTATATCCTAACTAATATTATAAATGCGAATGTAACTCTGTCCCTCTGTCTATCTGTCGCTCTGCTTGGGTATTTGTCGCGTTGTCACGGCTAAACGGCTGAACGAATCGACCTGAATTTTTGCATTGATATAGTTTAAGGGTAGGAGACGGACATAGGCTACTTTTATTTTTATTGAACTGCGCGTACGAAGTCGCAGGTAGCAGCTACTTATTTGATAAAATTAAGTTGGTGTTTCTGACACTTTTGCTACCTGTTACCTGCCAAAGCCACGGTTACCCAAACTTCATAGTTGTCCATCGTCCCTACCTGCGTTTGGAGTATGCACTGAGAAACTTTCAGCTTTTATAAAATAACGAAGGTCTGGCGTTCATGGGATCTTGCTCTATAAGGAGTAACTGTAGAGCATAATTCTGTTCGGTTGATGTTGTACGAAGATACCTACTGGACGGTCAAAGGTAGTAGTAAGAATTATAATCTTGTGCGCCAGCTGGTCGCCTGCACCGCCGCGTGCTCGCGGCGAGGTTTATGTAACGACTTTATATTTCCTGCTTGATGTGTGTACAGTTTAAGTTACGATGGGACTGACATGCCAATGTTGGCCAAAGTCCCCAAATAAAAAGAGAATTAAAAAAAAAAAAAAAAAAAAGAATTATAATCTTTGTTACAATAAACACTACTGCTGGAAGTGCTAGGTGGTTGAATATCTGGCGAAGGTGTGGTACTTCTCAAGGCGTACGCTATCGAAAGAGTACTACCGTGACAAAAACTCACATAGTAATACGATTACGTCACATAAACCGTCGGAAAAACTGAGGAGATAGGTATACGGTAATTTTTCTTTGAGAAACGAATTGCGATTCCCATTTCAGGCTAGGTGTGTTAACATTCTGACAGCTATAACTAGTTAGCTAGGTGTCATGTTATTATCTTTTCTTTCATTTGTTAAAGTGTCTTGACGATCTAAAATTCGAGTTAAAGTCAGTTGCCATTTCAGGCTATCTGGGTTCACTGTTTCCGACCATAATGCAATACCGTCACTTGACGAAATAAAATTCGAGTTGAGAGCTAGTTGCCTATTCGTAGTAGATGTGTTTACTATTTCCGACCATATGCAATACCGGTATTTGACGACTAAAATTCGAGTTGAGAGCCTGTTGCTATTTCAGGCTATATGTCGCTGATTAAATTAGACAGTATCACAAATCAAATAACGTGAAAACCGTTATTTTGTAGCAATCATTTATTGTATAAAATATATTTATGTCATTATATTTATTATGAAAATAAGACATTTAAGACATAACAACATCAAAACACACAAGCGCCGTTTTGCATTTTTTCACTTTCGTGTCAAACTTCAGAGCTCAAAAACCATTTTGTCAATTGCGACTTGGTTTTTATTTGGAAGCTCTCGTCAATTATGTGCACAGGGGCCACATTTAAAAAAATCTGTGTTCGAATTTAAAAAAATCAAAAAGCGCCACATTATGGAATATGTGGCGCTATATCGGCGAATGGTATATATGATGAATTCTGTGATATCGAGTATTAGCTAAATGTATATCTTACAAAAGGAACACTGTTATGAATTAAACAAACTGCCATATTTTGGAATGTGTCCGTTTTGATTGCAAAATGTAGTTCGTTATAATATTGTTTCATAAACAAAGGTACCATAATTTTAATTACGTCTGCTTAAATATAACTTTTACGTGAAATTCTAATCCTAACTAATCCTAACTATGCTAACTAATGTTATAAATGCGAAAGTAACCCTGTCTGGGTGTTTGTCGTGCTATCACGGCTAAACGGCTGAGCGGATCGACCTGAATTTTTGCATAGATAGGTACGGCTTGGGACGGAGACCGACATTTTTATTTATTTGTAGGTCTACGTGAACGAAGTGGAGTCTCTCATCCTAACTAAAGTTATAATTCAAAGGAATATACCCGCAGTCTTATAAGGACCAAAAAAGCTTCGAGGTACAAAAATGAATACGTTCGTCTCGGAGGAAAAACTCCGTTTGCGCGATTCAGAACTCCCTACATTACGACTGTCAGTCCATACAAAACGTCAAAACGTCAAAATGCACAAAAATGGATCAAAGCCATCTAGCGAAATATAGGAAGTAGCTTTGTCTCTCTGTCTGCATGTTTGTCGCGTTATCGTCCCGTAACTTTACTGTGTTAAAATATGTACACAAACTGTTGCACCAAACGCCTCCACTCGAGTCGATTCTGAGCATGCGCTTCCAAGCTCAGAATTGCATTTTCTCATGTACCTCTTTGGAACTGAGTTCAGAATAGAAGATGTCCATGACCACTCTCCCGTCGGGCATTCTCGAGACGAGGCGTAATGCATTAAATAAGCCTATATTCACAGATGAATAGAACTAGATACCTAGTCTAGGACGAGCCTAGCGCGCAACACATAAGTTTTATAAGACTTATATAAGACGCCGCCCCAAACATTGAACCTCAGTTCCGACCAAGTGCCAGAGCTGTGCGTGCGTGCGTGCGGCTTACAAAATAAAACGGTTGTTTTATTTTCCTGACAACCAACAGTAAACAAAAATTGCTATCTGTGCAGTGAAATTGTGTGGAAAGTCATCCGCGCACTCAAACTACAAAAAAGACGGAATAACTTTTCATCAGTAAGTAAAATAATTCAGTTGTACAAGACAGCAGAGCTCATCGTATAATAGACACGTCGTCACTTATCCCTTTTCCTCATTGCGGATATCCCATGCAGTTGTCCCTTTCTGGCGAACGCACGTATAAAGTAGTGTTGTGACTCATTAAACAAAACGCAGACTTGCATTTTCGATGTTCACCATACCGTAAAGGGATTCGAACACTGATGAATTCTAACTAAACTGTACACTCGGGACCTTCTGCTTGGACTAAACTCGACAAGCAACGAAATCACGATAGAATCGACCGGCAGCATCTAGCATGTGCCTGAGACTGTGGTGAGACTAGAGAAAATAATTTGTTAAGAGCATGTCGGGCCATGCTTAGTAGGGTTCCGTAGGTGCGTAGGATGTTTGAAGTTTTTATCCGTTACTAGCTTCTGCCTGCGGCTTCGCCCGCGTTTTTCTGGTAAACAATAATGGCGTTTTTGTCGTATAGTAAACGTCGTAAGTATTTCAAGGTTATTAGGTGTATGATTCAGTTGTTAATTTCGATACCCGGCTAAATAGATTTTTAGATGATGAATTGAAGTAACTGAGTTGATTCTGGGTAAACTAACATTATTTTTCGGACCTAACAAAACGCGTGATCTCGAGAAAATGTCACATTTTAGAATAACACATTCTATTGAAACGCGCAAAGAAAGCAGGGACCTCGAAAAAAAACATTCGACTTTACAGCGCGATCTCGAAAAATCCGCGAGTGCACGACACTGAGGAAGAATTAGTACTTTAATGGTGTTGTGTAGTAATGTTATGTTAGTGAGTTGAAATTCGAGTGAGTGCGATTACTATGGCAGAGTGGAAGTTCGCTATGTAGGTAAGTACCGATGTTGCCCTACTGCCACAGCCTACTGCTTACCCCATCACTACGGAACGTACTAGCTCGGTACAGTGGTGGGCGTAACCTTGATGATAGCCAATGGGAATTATTTGTCACGCTCCGCGCACCCCGTGCTTTCCTCAAACTGTGGCGACTTTTGATCGGACCAAAACCCGCGTGACGAGGTATCTGGTTCATCTGTGCCTATATTCCAGCAACATTGTCTCTTCTAAAATCCTTTACATTCCCGACAAGATCTGACCAAGATGTATTCATGATATCACGTAAATATTTGAGGTGAAACCTATATAATACGCGTATATGCTTACGTTTTAGACACCACTTCTCCAAGGAGTATGCTTACTTCTGGTTCAAAAGCAGCCAGTAAGTGGCTCCGCAGAAAACTTCGCCTATTTTGGAAGGAAATACTCCACTAATCAAAAATCGCCGACGGCTAAAAAATTCTTTGAAATTGTAGAATTTCGATTGAGCAAAAATGTTTGTGCTCGCGAGGTCTACTGTTCGCAGGACTACTAGTAAAAATGGATGCGTTTCTGCAAAATAATATCATGAAAGTATTGAGGGTGAAGTAAATCAGCAACTTGGACGAAACATCATAGATCCATGATCAGCAAGCCCTGATTGTCTTCAACAATGAGGCGTTTTCCAAAAAAAAAAAAAACCTGGTAATAAAAGTACCCAATAGATGGCGTTAGATGTAACTTGAACTTTTGCTGTCACTGTCAAGACATGAAAGACAAAAAAATGTACGTGTGCCTTTCTTTTTCTCGTATTTTTTGGCTCCACATGTGTATTTAGACAATTTCAAGTAATGTAACTATGTATTTGAATTCATTAAAAATATTACATTAGTTGACACTGGCTAAATACACAACGTGTGGAGCCAAAATTTAAGATTTAAAAAATAAACATAAAAATTTTTGACAGAATTGACAATGACAGGTAAACCAATATGACTATTACGCCATCTAGTAAGTATTTTAGAACAATTTTTTTTTTTTTTGGAAAACTCCTCATTCATACGAGCATCACTAACGCCATTAGATATGGAGAGAGCGAGCGAGATAACAATATCATTGTCGCTTGTCCAACGTTTTATGACCCCATTGGTTTTGAAAGTAGTTTTTAAACGCAGATTCACAGACTGCTTGATGTCAGTGTCTTATGTTTTATAAAGCTATAATTACAAGTCTACAGTTGTACCAGCTAAAAGATACTAGTTACAAGCGTTCTACAAGCATTCAACCGACAGATGCAAATGGCACGTTGTCGGTCGGTGTGGCGCTCTAAGGGGGTGGTCTATTTATTTATTTATTTAAGACCAACAGCACAATAATACAAATTAAAGAACATAGATATAGTGGACGTCTTCTGGCTGATGATGAAGAATTGTAACATTTCAAGTGAAGTCAAATATTTCACAATTTAAACAAGGTTTAGTCATTGTCTAGAAAAGTAGTCAAGTAAAGTCACAGTCAAGTCCACTCGACATTATATTATTTCCTAGAAAGTATTGTGAATATAAATGAAACGCAACAATTATTCACCAATTTAGCGACAAAACGTCATTAAGTTTGAATTTGGCATACTGCAGTTTTAGATACGCCATGCATGTCTGCCACTTCTTAGGACTGGCATCCAGTTCCAGGCCAAGGCTCGGCTTCCCTGACTCTCGCTACCTCTTATACCTACGCACTTTTTCAAATTTATTTTAATAAAAATTATGAGAATGAAAAACAAGTTTTCCGTGTTTTCTAATTTTTCGCAAAAAATACATTAAAGTTACTAAAAAATGTTGATAAAGTTCGAACGAGATAGCAAGAAGCAAGAAGAAGTCACACGACTAAAGCTATGGCTAATTGCTTTCGGGGACCTAAGTACCTTATTTTAATTATTGTCGTACTTGTTTGTATCTTTTGACATAGTCCATTTAAAATCTTTTCCCGGATTCATCATGATTTTTTTAAAGGCCATTTGCCAGTTAAAAAAGTCTGTCGGAGGGTCCACTTTAAAAATCCGTGGTCAACATCGCCACAGCCTCGACTCATGCGGAATGTTATCGTCAGAATCCGAAGAATGCAGTGTGCAATACAAAAAACACAACCAACATCCAATTTGACTCCACTTGTACTCCTCTTTACCTTCATCCATAATCAAGTAAAAAGTTAAAAAGTTGTAGTTCCGTAGTCTTGTATCTTTTATCTTTACAAAACAATTGTTTGATTTTACATTAAACAGAAAAAATATTTATGGTTTGTCGTTGATCTACGTACAAGTGCTTGTAATTATAGCTTGTAAACTTGTTTTCTTGTAGCTTTACAAAACGCCGTATTCGATTTATTTAGTCGTCCAGTTTCGTAGATCGTAGATTTATAAAATAGGGCCTGGAGGACTTTCGCAATGTTTGAGTTGAGAATGTGAATATTGTTTAATTTCCGTGAAAAATATAAAAAAGCAATTACATGCTTAAAATTTTGTTATTGAGAGAAGGTTTAAGTGCTAATAGTCTATGATTTATAAATATGCGAAGTCTTACAGCACCCAGCGGGACCCCGCAAATACCTGAGTCCCGCGGGATTAAAAATGTTCAAATACCGGGATTTGCATTTCTTAGTCCGTGTTCACGCATTTCGCTTTGTCAACGTCACCTGTCATCTGTCTGTCTGTGAAGAAATGCGTTCCCGCCTTTCTTGACCCGGTTGACAGGAGTAGTCTACATTAAACCAACATTTGTACTGGTAAGTTCCCGGCACCGGTAATTTTATAATTTTAGTGTGCAAAGGCGGTGTTTCGTGGACAGTCTGGATTAAGGTTGTCTCAAGCCATCTCAATGTATCAAACAAAATAAATAATTTGAAGATCAATATTAAAAAAAAAAAAACTTTATAAGATCAAGACCGTAAAAGTAAACAATAAACATTTTTTGAAGCCTTATTTTATTCGTGTCTCCTGTAGTAGGTATCTATATACGTATGTATATCAATGTTGATTTCACTATGATCGGATCATCGATTCGCAAATCATCGTCAGACATTAACAAACGTAAAAACAATACAAACAGCGACTTCTTCCCGTAGACTCTAAGAACATGCTTCGCTCATTCAAAAATAATGGTTATCAAACAACATTATTGACGCCATTAGATATTTTATATTTATTAACATATATTTGTAGTGTACAAATAATGCACTGAGCTGTTTGCGATCGCAGTATTCGTTTACAAAGGCAAATTATTTTTTTAAGGAATTACAACTATCTACTATAATATATATAAAATGTATCTATCTATTCTTCGTGGAAGATCTTGACATCCTGGAACTTCATGTTCTTGACGTTCTTGATCTGGGAGGCGTACAGCGGCCTATCGTAAGGGAAAGCGATGTTGCGGTATCCCGAGTCGTAAGGCTCCTTGACGCCGTCGAACTTTTGGATGGAAACCACGATCTGGAAGGTCATTCCACAAACGGTACCAGGAAATAAAAAATGTTTGATTAGGCTACTGTTCCCTATAACGCCATTTTATTACTTTAATTAGATACCGTTACCGTTACTTGTATGTATTTACTTAGATATTATTAATTTGATATACCTAAGTTATTTTTGGGATTGTGTTTTTATTTATTTAGTCCTAAGTTTTATTAGCTTTATCTTTATTATTATTAGTTGAGGCGACTTTTGACCACAGTTGACATTTGGCAAATTCTCAACTTGGTATCTTTAAAAAGGAAATTAAAAACATTATTGCAAAGTTTTGTAAACTGTGTTTTTTTTTTGTTTCTAACAATGTTTCGTGTAATTTTTAACATTTGTGTGTGAAGTAGCCATTTTTAGTTTTTATTACGTGACGGTTAAGAATCGAACATCATGTGAGAGACCAAAGCACAGAGACTTCGGTGGACGGGCCACCTACAGAGAATGGGAGGATCGCAATTTCAAGAAGGCGTATCTTGGATATGGCCGCCTGATATTTTCCCAATGGCCGTCAGTTCGTCGGCCATTGAGAAAATATCAGGCGGCTTAGGCCTAGGTATCGCTAGAAAGACGCTGTAGAGTTGGACCTGCGCGAGCTCCAAGTTCCCGACTGGCAAGAGAAAGCGCGAGACCGGAACCGATGGCATTCTCTTGTGACGGAGACGAACTATCAAAAGTAAGTATACTTCTCTTGTATCAAAAGCTTTCCTCCTTAAATAACTTAAACAAATAATAAAGTGTTGTGTATATGTTGTATGTTTAAATAGGCAAGCCCGTGTATTTTTGGGATTTATTACAATATTTTTTGTTACTTTGTCTGCTAAGTTGGCTAGTGCTAGCGGTAAATTTTAATAATTCTTATCAGCAATCTGAGAATAGTGCTGTGGGCTGTATTATTATTAAGTTTATTTATGGTACCACTTAAGTATTAATTTTATAATATGGCTTTTTGCTGTTCTTTAATAAATAAATAAACATCCACTTTGGGTCATTAATAAATTTTTGATTTGGGAGAATTCTATTTTTTCTTTCACGTTTTGACAGAAAAGTACTATAAAAAAAAAACTGTTTTAAACCCCAACACATAAACATTTCAATTATTTTTGGTAGCAACAGTAGCGACTGGAGAAATATTCAGGCTGTTTGATATTTTATAAAACTCTGATCATCTATCTGCTCATTTGAGAAACGTCAATATTGATAAGAAAAACATACACGACAACGTTAATAATACGACATAATTATTTCTTAAGAATAAATAAATAATTAACAAACCTTTAGGCAGCAGGAGGTTCTGTGGTAACACAGTGAAGAATTTTCTATAGGGTGACCTTGTCCCACATACAGCTTCCTCTTCGACTTTGCCACCGAATAGGATATCTGTAGCTGTGCACCCAAAATCAGAAGAGTTGCGGGATATGACAGTTTCTCCAGCTTTTACTGTGGAAAAAGAAATTAATAGATAACAGACACCGTTGATCCAGAAAGAAGAAATCACGAAACTTGGTAATAAGGCTCATAAATAATGTGAGCAAATAATGTACGTGTCATAAATAATAACACGGAATTCTCAAGCTGTCCAGAAAATAAAAATAACTATACAACGCATACTCACATTCAATTAGAGACACGTCAAGTAAGAAGAAATTTTCTGTGTTCTGCTGCAGAGGTATTTCGAAGCCTCTGCTGTCGTATTTAGGAGCAATAAATATCTTAACAATTACTTTCTTAGCAGATTTACTCTTGACGTGGATGCGTACATTGAAAGGCTTGTGGGTAAGCCTTTGCTGCTCTACGAGTACGATGGTGTTTTCGTTACCTAGAAAAGAAAAGATTACTTATCAACAATAATATCATCACAATCAAAATATCGTTTGTATGGGCATAAAATATTTTAATGCTAAGCTAATGAAACTCGGTTCAGACTAGTTGTCATAATATTGTATTGTCATCGAAACTTGACAAGCATCCAAAATATCAACTCAATTTAACAAAGGGAACTGGTTTTAAATTCTTTTGCAAGTTTTAACACAAACATACATACATACAAACATTTCAAATCAAATTAAAAATTAAAAGACTCAGGACTATTAGAAAATCAGGACATAAAGTGATGAAATGGGATATTTCATTTACAGTAGTGTTGCATAAGCGACAAGCTGTGCGGGAAAGCTACTCTTTAATAAAATGTCATCTTACTATTGCATTTTTTCTGATATAGGCTGCTGGTAACGTTCAAAAAATCATATTTGAAGTAGGTAACCAGCTTGTCTACTTCAATCTTTTCAATTGAAACATGAGGGACAGTCAGTTCCTCGGGCTTGTACAGAGGGATTTGTTTCTGCCAGTACGCGAACAGTTTCAATACACGCTTCCAGATTAAGTAGAAGGCTGGATCACGAAGTTCAGTTTTGTAGTTCTCCAAAGCAGATGGGACAACCAAGGGAATGAAGCTGAAAAAGTTTAAAAATGTTATCTTGTCTAAGCTTGAAAAAGTTTTAAAAAACATCTTAACTTGGAACAGTTTTCCGTATTCTATTTAAATTAGGCAAGTAAAGTCATTACTAGTTTTTACCCGACTGCCCATTTTTGGGGTGTATACTGTAAGTCCTATAGTACCTCCTGTAGCCTAAATGGCTTGACCGATTTTGATGACTAAGGTGTCGTTGGATTTCTGTTTACGTCCGGTGTGACGTAGGCTTTAATTGCAGTCGGGACTTCTGTGTTTCTTTTAATAATATTTTTACTATATTAAATAGATTTTTTACTTCTTATAATGGTACCCGGATTTCATGGAGTTGCCAAGGATTTGCTTCCAGATCCCAATGAAGTTCTTGTAGTAGTGACGGTTGGGAGAATCAGTGCTGGACTCTATCAAGCGGCCGAGAATCTCAAGACCGCTGTCATTACGGAGTCTGACCTGCTCTCCATTTAGCTGTAAATGAAAATTGAGTGATTTTTTAAGTTTTGTAGGATAATGACACCGGGGTCCGTGACATTTGTTATGCTTAACTACAATTTTGTTAACTTAAACGAGCTATTCACAATACAGGGCGACGACAGTTAGTTAAATCTTAATCTAAGGATACAACAATTTAGTTATGTTATTACTAGTTTGTGTGTATACCGCAAGCAGACAAGACAGACAAGCAGCATCCGATCACAAGTATGACATAGTAGCTCTTTATTAGCATATTCGTTGGTATTTCCTTTTGTAAAGTCTTTAGTTTTTATATTCCGTTTTAGTTGATAAAATATTTGTAAAACTTGATAAATGGCACGGACCCCGGAGCCCGTGGAGCAATATTGTAAATAAAAAAAAAAAAAAAAAAAAAAGTATGACATAATATTTGCCAGTCATCAACTTTCTCAACCATTATTGAGGGAAGAGAGTTACCCGACACACGACGCCGCCAAAAGAAGGTGACTTTGACTGTGAGCATGAATGGTCGCGGAATACACACAATCTTTAGTTTATGCGTATAAACTAGAGATTGTCTTTTTAAATTTCGATCTCCTTCTCCCGACTCAGGGCCTCCATCACTACCGCGTTCCGATCTTTGATGGCCATCTGCAGGTTTTACTTTTTAATGGTCCTCGGTGACGCAGCTGACGCTCGACGCACGAATCGACCGATGGTATCATCTTCGATGTCGTTGGCGTAGTACACTAAGGACCCGGTATTATTATTTATAAGAAAATCTTATTATTTAATATTACGCACTATTAGTGTGTTCATTCATAGAGAACAAGTTATAAGGCCAGCATCAACATCATGCATAGCCTTGCCTATATCGTTGTTGTAGTTTGCTTTACCATCTATTTTATTTTATTAAAATATCTATTTTATCTATTCTATTTTATTTTATTTATTTTATTTTATTTTAGTTTGCCAATCTGGTCCTGGATTCGACTCGTGATTTTAACAATATCGTACACCCATCTCGCTGCTGGACGACCAACGCTCTGCTCTGACAGGGCCTCCGAGATAACTTGATAATTATTTTTATGAAAGTGCAAAATAAAAAGGACATCTAACGAAACTTGCAAAAAAGATACTTACGTTAACATAGGAGCCCTTGTCGATAGCTGTCCAGATGCGTTTTTCGTATTCTTTAACTTTTCGGAGCTTACTGGCCAATTGCGGTTGATCAAGACGGAAGTTGTCTTCTCTGGATGGAAAAGGAATTCCATTGCCATAAATAAGTCCAGAGGTGAATCCATCTTCAATAACTTCAGTGATATCTGGGATCTCACCAAGATGATTGGACAGTCTCTGCATGTAATAAGAGGCCAGAAGCTGCCTGAAATAGAACCAAAAAGCTTCCCCGCGGATTTTTTCGTAGATTACAGACGGTTCCGATTTACCACCAAGCCATAAAGGTATAACTAGATTAATCGTGTAATAAGCGGCGTTCAGTTCGTAATCGTTTGTGAAGTAAGACATAATAGCATAGTTTTTGCCGATGTATGGCCATTCGGTAGCATTTGCTTTGATTACAACAGATTCATTCAAACTGTAAGTAGATGGATAGTACTCTACGTAACGCTGACCGTGAATGCTGATTCTCTCGGCGGTAGCAATGATTTCACCGTTGTTGAAGAGCGAAGGGAAGGTTTCGTAGAACGGTGGTAGTACGATACATTGTGTGTCTCGGCGGTAAATAACAACAATACTGAGAGTATAGACAAAGAGGCCTTCATTGATTATGTCACGCAGGTATGCAGCGGTATTGTAGAAGATATCGTATTTTTTGGCAGAGTAAAGAACATTAAAGAGAGTTATAGCTTCGAAGACGTGAAGTGGCTCATGCACTGAAAACGGAACCGAACGTGGCAAGTACAACTTGTTCTTCAGCATTTCAGCATAGGTCTTTGCAGCGGCTACATTCTGTGAAAACAATTTTTTTTTTGCTGTGAATACCGACGTGGTTTTTTTACATTTTATTTAACTAATACAATAGAATAGAATAGAATCATTTATTGGCCTTATAACTGATTTGTCATATTAGGCAAGTCTTTTTACAAATCTAATACAAATAGACACGGTTAATGCAGTTGGTTATTCCAAGGAATCCTCAGCTAGAAGACGTCCACTGGTTATCAAAGACCGTTTGCTAAAACTACCTTGATAGGTGGCTTGAGGATCACAGAAAGATCACCGTTTACTAAAAGGATGCAGCTGCCCGTCCTCTAGTAGCCCTGGGCCCGTACCATGAGGTGCTTATTGCGATGATTATTAGGCTCAGCCGAGAACGCTGCGCGACCATACACCTTATTACGCGGCGATACGGTTCGCGGTCGCGCAGTGTCATCGGCTGAACCTAAAAATCATCGCAATAAGCACCTCATGGTACGGGCCCTGGTCACAGTTTTAGGACGTTCCCGGGACTCGATACACAATTAAAAAAATAAGAATAGGTAGGTATCAGGAACATTATAATTATGTTCAATTGACATACTTAATAAATTGTACTTTTTTGGTAATAGACTTACGCTGTATTTGTCTAGGTTTTCTTCAATGGTCTTGTACTTGCGAGCAGCGGATTGGACAGTAGTCGAACATGTTGGCTCGTAGATATGTTGGAAAAGTTCTGAGACCTGATGCTGACGCTTCGCAATAACAGCTGGTTCAACTGAAGAGTAAACGATATAAATGCCTATGAGTAAAGGTAGCGTTGTTTTTTGAGAGTTGTCAACCATTAATGAAACTGTTTCTATTGGTTAGTTACTTTTAGAAGTAAGCAACTTTTATTCTTACAACCACTACCCAAGTTGTACCGGAGCCCACATATTTTACTTAATGAATTATTACATGTATATGTATAATACTTATTTATCATCAATGCATCGTCTGTATAGATAGTATTTCAACTTTAAAAATAAAATTTTGCTAACTTTTTAATGAAAAGATCGTTTTGGGGGTGCTTTCTATCACCTCTAAATCTTAGCAACATCTTTTGTTATTTTGGTACCAATGGATTGGATACCTACGCCGCTATGTTTTGTTTAAAAAAAAATGTTTCTGGTATTCTAACAACAACCATTTCTATTCGTCGTATTTTCGACGCAAAAAAAAAGTCATTTTAAGTGTCTCTAACAACGAAGATATTGCGAAATTTAAAAAAAAAACAAACATACAATTATAGTTTTCACGGTGTACATAACATAGTTATATAAAAAAAAACATCGAAATTGGATAACATTTAGGGGTGGGTATCTGACTCCGCTTTTTGCATGGACGAGATATCTGATAAAATATCTGGGACATTTTTGCACACATTGTCACCTGACCCCAAACTAAGCAAAGCTTGTAATATGGCTGCCAGAGACTGATATACGTACATAGATATTTTTTAAATACATACTTATATAGATATTAACACCCAGACATAGAACAAACACAAATATTCATCACATGAATGTTTGTCCTAGATGGGAATCGAACCCATGCCCCCAAGCACAGTAGGTAGGTTCACTACCAACTGAGCCACCGGGGCCACCGATGGCGGTATACTGTATTCTTAATGATGTAGAATTCGTAAAAGTAAAATTAGAAATGGAAAAAGTAGTAAGAATAAACTTACCCTTTTCAGCATCGTCAGAGTTAGCGAGGCCGCTAGCAGCAAGTGCCAGGAGACACATCACCAGACGAGCCATGGTTCCCAGTGACCTATAATTATAACCATAGCTAAAGAAAAAATATACAATATTCAGAACAAAACAAGTGGCCTATGATTTTTAGGACTTGGCGATAAAGCTATGGCTATGGCGGTGTTGGCGATTTATTTTCTTTTGACATTACTACAGACCTACAACAAATATTACCCAAAACTAATGCCCGCTCAGTGCACGTTTTCATACACTTTTTCTTCCCGAATATATGTTTTTTTGCAGCTCCAAAGGAAAGTAGACCTAATATGCAGCATATTTAATAATGACGGACAGACAGTGAGACAGACGAAGAGACAAACAGACAGACAAACTGACAAACGGACATCGAAGTGATATAACGAAACGCATCCTTTTTCCTTTTCAGGTACGGAACCATAAAAATTAGCAAAGTTGGTTAAGTGCTTGCAAAGATACAGGAGTCAAACGAAACTTATTTGTTTCTAACAAAACTTCCTAACCTATTGTTTTCTCCACCCGGTCAGTCTCGCTCCTATCCCCTGACCGTAATTTTCCTTTGTTCCTCCCACTGCAGTCCCGAAAATTATTCAATATCGGTTAAGCCGTATACGTATGCTACAGTATACAGGAGGTAACATGGAAAACACAATTATACTCGACGTGAAACTTGCAATGGCACTAAAAGAATGTTGTATATGTGTAAGTGCGACTAATATAAGGCATGTGACAAAAATTGCTGCAAAGACGGCTCTTTGCAGGGATGTTTACTCGGGTCGCTCGTTTTATAGATCTTTGACTATACCTGACCTACCTATTACTTTGTTAGTTCAACTTTTTTTTTTCTTTCGAAAATTGATTTAAAAACCTTTTTAAGCCGTAACGAGGAAAAACGTAGAATCTAGAGTTGATGAGTATGTTAAAACTTACCAGAGTGACCCTTGTCTTGCCTGGATAGTAAACTTATTTAAGCTCAAAGTAAGTAGAACCTCTTATATACTACATTTTTATCAGTTTTAAATTAAAACAACAGACAAATAAAATTAAAATAGCAATTTAAAAACATTTCAAAGAATAAGTTAGCTATTTATTCGAAGTGTTAGATAATAATACACTTTAAATGCATTTTAGGATAAAACGCTGCACTGGTAGAATACCGTAAAGTCTAAAATTACTCCACTGATAAGAGAGCCGGTTTCAAACACTTGGCGCTTGACGCATGTGCTCTCCTCAACCATAGGAGAGCGATGGCTGGCACTTGCGTCAACTCGTGAACGGGTGCTGCTTGCGGGAGCTGGACTGCTCGGTGTATATACGCAACATAGTAATAAGTATAGTAGATTTTCATCTTGTGATGTTGTTAGTTTTATATTATATTAGTAATAGTTGACAAAAAAAATATTAAAAGTTGACAAAAGGCATGGACCCCGGAGTCCGTGGACCTGCACCAAGAAAAAAAAACACTTGTCTCTCTCGCACATTCAATATTTCGGTATCATCATCACCCCGTAATATTATAAGTAGTAGTTCACCCCGAACTGTAACTAGCTGATGCCTGCGGTTGGCCTTCGGCCTCGCTAAGCTCTTTATACAAACGTTGTCCTCACAATTACGAACACAACAACAAAGAAATCATCAAAATCGGTGCAGCCTTTCTGAAAAGTATCGAACTTCTGGTGAATATCGCACCAAATCCGTTGCGTGGTTTAGGAGGAGTTAGCGGATATACAGACAGACAAACGCGAAAGGCGACTTTATTATACACCATGTAGAGATGACATTTGTTTAAAACCGGTTATCTTTGAGAGGTAGTTACTTCCTACCTCCTTATTTTGTAGATGGTGCATATAACCAAGCATGATAGCAGTAATTATATAGATAGAGATCCCGTATAATATTATGAAAAGTATATAAGCTGTTGCTCTTGAAAATAAATATAACCATCTTTCCTCTACGGAGTAAATGAAAAATGCGCAGTAAAGGATCGCAAAAGACCTAAATGACGATCTCACTTGCACCTACTCGTAAGTATATTGCCTCGCGCTCGCACCCAAAGCCTGTCTATGTTTGTCTGACCCGGGGTCAGAAGTATCAATACAATCTGGCTACTGAGGAAACAGCTTCTAATAGGTAACTTGTATAAAATTCAGCTTTTATACGTTAGAGTTTATTGTTACAATTTATTAAAGTTTATGAGTGTCTGTGATGTGAAAATGGACTACCGGAAGGTAGTGTTAGAATCATTGTTACAATAAACACTACTGCCAGGAGTACTAGGTGGTTACATAGCTGGCGAAGGTACGGTACTTCCCAAGGCGTACGCTGTCAAAAGAGTCCTACCGCGACAAAAAGTCACTTAGTAATACGATAACGTCACATAAACCGTCGGAAGAACTGAGGAGATAGGTATCCTGTAATTTTGCTTTAAGAATCGAAATTCAAGATTAGTTCCACTTCCCATTTCAGGCTAGGTATGTTAACATCCTCAACCATACATTTTCTTGACGATCTAAACTTTAAGTTGAGAGCCAGTTGCCATTTAAGCAACTCGGTACCGGCCCGATCGGCCAACGGCCGGAGGCCTGTATTGCTATAAGCAGGGATGGCCAATCGTTCGATCGCGATCGACCGGTATAAGTATAGTCAAATTAATTTGTAAAAAATACGTAAAACTCACGACGCAACATAATCACCAACTGCTGCCCTATTATTTTGTAATCGCTGTTCCATTACGTTATTTGTCCTCTTTTCCACGCAGTAACTTTTTTGTTAAGAATAATTTCCAATTGTATGTTTTCGATAAAAAAATACTACATAATTGTATAAAACTATACTGTATGTATAAAACTATACTGTTTAATTTAAAATATCAAATAATAAGTGTGTAATTGAAGATCATACACATTATCATCATTAGTAAACAGTAGATCTTGGGTGTAATCAGGTTGATCACCCCTGCTCTAAGACTATTTCCGACCATAATGCAATAAAATTCGTCTTCGTTCGTATTTCGTCACTCCACGACATAAAATTCGAGTGGAGTTGCCATTTCAGGCTAGATGTGTTTACTATTTCCGGTCATAAGCAATATGGCTACTTACAAGACGAACTAAAATTCGAGTTGAGAGCCTGCCATGTTTCAGGTTAGATGTCGATGATTAAATTCGATTCGATACAAATAAAATAACATGAGAATGTTTTTTTTTTGACGCATATTATCGCACTATAATCAATCTAAACACACAGTTGCCGTTTTGCATTTTTGTACTTTGGTGGCACGTTTCGTGTTGTTTCTAAAACTCCATAGAAGGCTCTAGTAAATTTATCACCAATTTACTGGGGGCATGGCTTGAACTTGACCGTGACTTACTTAAAATAAATCTAAATCAAGCAAACCAAGTCACGGTCAAGTCCAAGTCATGCCCCAGTAAAGTGGTGAAAACTTTACTAGAACCTTCTATGGAGTTTTGGAAACAACGCGAAAATTCACGTTTCACGACATTATACCATTCACCAACACTCGTGCATGAACACGAACACTTAACGGGTAGAAATTCACAGTTTTTACACATTAACACACGAAATAACACAAGTTTTGAATAATAATAATATGACGCAACATGAATTCTGCACGTTCCCGCCAAGAAAAAACCGTGACTTTGCTTGCCTTTAAATCTGACAACGACTTGTTTGACAAAACAAAACTTGATACTTGAACTGACAAATGCACAAGACCAAACCCTTAGCATCATACAGATCCATGACCAAACCCCAAAAGTGCGACGCCAAAATCCTCAAAGGAGGAAAGAGAAAAAAAACCTCTTCGCCGGAATCCGACCTCTATTTGCAAATTTAGAGGATTCCATTTCCATCGTAATAAATTGAAAATAAAAACAACATTATTTAACTTAACAATAATGTGGATGATAAAAAAAAAAGTATAAGAGCCTATTTAAGAACCACTGTGATACAACCTAAATCACTCCAATCAAAATTTATTTACCCGACCAAATAGGGTAATCACTTTTTAATGGACTCAAATGTCATGACAAAAAAGACTGTCAAAAATTATAAGCCATTTCAAAATCGTGTTTGTATGGAGACTATCCTTCTGGACCTTATTTATAAGGAGAATTCTGTGGGAGAATGTTATAATGATAACGTTATAATGATCCTACTCAAGGAACATAATACATATAACATGATCCTACTCTTTGCGATAATCTTTGCTCGCGACACAGAATTCTCCTTATAAATAAGGTCCGCGATTAGATGTTTCTTTTATTTCATTTATAAATCTCACCGTGAAACACATTTATTTGTAATTATTTTCTTGTGTTTGTTGGTTGGTGTTAATTTGCACTACATCTCATCATCTGCTGTTTCTCCATTTTTTCTTAGTTCGTCTCTTCTCTTGTGCAAAAATTGGAAAATAAATAATCACATTTGAGTTAAAAAATATGGGATCTGGTTAGACTCGGCTCAAGAATAACGTGATACGTTAAAAAGTGCATTTTTGCATTAATTTGCAATAGGTTCTTTGTTCTTATAGTATTTTTTTCCTGTTTTTGGTGTTTATTCTCTCATAGTTGGTATTTGGTAGGTGTTATCAGTTAAAACAGACTCGAATCCTGTACATATTTTGTTTTTTTGTTTGTGTGTACGCGTCTTCGTTCTGTAGTTCCTCCATTTTCTCCAAAGCAACACATTTATTTGCTTGGGCTTATGTGTCTTGGCGTGTTGTGTGAATCGTAGATATGTGTATAACAAGTGTGTATCAATCCTAACTAATATCATAAATTCGAAAGTAACTCTATTCCTCTGTCAATCTGTCTCTCTGTCTGGGTGTTTGTCACGTTATCACGGCTAAACGGCTGAAGGGATCGAGCTGTTTTTTTTTATTTTATTTTTTTGTGTGTCCACGCGATAGAAGTCGCGGCTAGCTGCTATTTTAAAATAAAGTACCTAATCAAAATATTATAAAATCTTTGACTGAATGGCTTCCTTACAATTGTTTCTATAGTGTTGCGGTGCAGTGATATTGAAGTAAATTTAGGATAGTTAATTTAGGTTAAATTTAGATAAGTTTCGCGATTTAGGAAAATATGTAGATGTCTATTATAAATTGAATCCTGAAAAACATACCGGACCCTTAGTGCACCTGCACAAGGCTCAGCATGAGGTGATTTTTTGCTTATCTTGAGAGTTTGTAGAATTAAGATATTGACATGCGGTTTTCTAAAAAAATATATCTGTGGTGTCCTAGGCTCTATAACAAACTTTGTTCGGTTCACGGAAACTGGAGATTTTACGCAATATTTAAGAACGTTGAGTACATTTGAAAGGCAAATTTACATCGGGCCACCCATAGATGGCGAGAAGAGTCTCTGAATTGCGGTGATGTTTTCTTTCGTGATGTAGATCCGTTTCGTGGATTTATTTAGTTTGATTATATGTTCTCCTTGTAAGAACATAAAATCGAATGACTGATTAAATATCGCAATCATATACTTAGAAAGATCTAATAGCGCTTGGTCCAATAAAATATACAAAGCTAGCAGCGCCCTGCGGTTTCATCCACTATTCTACAAAAAAAAACGAATATTTTTCCGCTTTAAAAACTAGCTTAATAGGTGTGAATGCAGGGTATAAGGTTACTTTTAAACAGTTATTGTGTTTTAATTATTTATTAATAAATTATTGTAGCACACAAAAAAAAAACGCACTGATGTCTATTATCATAATGTTTTAACAAGGCTGCGTTATTTTAAAGGGATTATCCACATAATTATGTAATATCTATTCTTCGTGGAAGATCTTCACGTCCTGGAACTTCAGGTTCTTGACGTTCTTGATCTGGAAGTTGTACAGCGGCCTGTCGGAGGGGTAGCCGGGGTTGCGGTATCCCGGGGAATAGGGCTCCTTGAAGCCGTCGAACTCCTGGATGAATACCACGAGCTGGAAGGTTATGCCTCCAACGGTACCTGTAAATAAATGTAATAAGATATTGTTCCAAATAAGCGTGTAGGACGGTTCAGAACCATCAGTTGAAACTGGCAAAATTTGATGGTTTGGAAATATGATAATGTTTCGACAATTAATCAAATAGCTAGATTTCTTTAGAAAAAAACAATAAATAAATATGAGTACAAATCGTCACGCGAAGTTTATTGAAATAAATAAATGACAAACCTTTAGGCAGCAGGAGGTTGTGTGGGTAAACAGACACGGATTTGCTCTTTGGTTCCCATTTTCCAGAATAGATTTCTTCAGCAATATCCCAAGTAGTTGGGACGTCCTTGGCAGTGTATGCGAAGTCAGTCGACTTGCGTGTGATGACAGATTCTCCTGCTTTTACTGCAAACAATTACATCAACATAATTAAAATAATTTAATCATAAAAAACTTATAAATGTATGTAGAAGCAAAAGTTATCTCACTTAGTTAATGAGGAAATATCCTGTCCAAATATAATAATATTATTATTTAAAAATACTAACATTCAGAAAGGAACTGATCGAGCAAGAAGAAGTTCTCCGTGTTAAGCTGTAGAGGGATCTCAAAGCCTTTGCTGTCGTATTTAGGAGCAAGGAACAACTTGACAATCACTTTCTTGGCGACATCGCTCTTGACATTCACGCTGACGGTAAATGGTTTATGGTTCAGGCGCTGTTGCTCAACGAGAACAATGGTGTCTTCGTTCAATTCTTTAGCTGCAAAATAAATTTTAACATTACATAATATGGTTACAAGTATATATACAATATTAGTATAGTTATTTTTTTTAATTGTGTAAGCTCACCTTCATGATCATTTTGATACAAGCTGCTGGTAATATTCAAAAATCTGTACTCAAAGAAGGTAACCAGCTTGTCTACTTCGACCTTTTCAATCTCAACATTGGAGAGTGTCAGTTCCTCGGGCTTGTACAGAGGCATCCGTTTCTGCCAGTACACGAACAGATTCAAGATACGTTTCCAAAGCAGGTAATAGGCCGGGTCACGAAGTGCGGTTTGGTAGCTCTCCAAAGCAGACGGGACAACCAGGGGAGTGAAGCTAAAAGATTTAAAATATATTTATTATGTAGTTGATTGATTCAGGCGTAACTTTGCGGATTTTCAAACTGTCAAAAATAACCAATATGTAGTGTCTTTCCGCTGCAACTGTTGCAGCGGAAACACACTATGTATTGGTTATTTTTGACAGTTTATATTTATTATATTATATATTATTGATTTAGGAATGTTTTCATGTAATTTAAGTATGACAAGTAAGATACATACTGATTATCATATTGGTAGCCAGGTTTGATGGAGTTACCAAGGATTTGCTTCCATAACCTGATGAAGTCCTTGTAGTAGTAGCGGTTGGGAGAGTCAGCGTTGGACTCAATCAGACGACCGACGATGTCAAGACCGGCATCGCTAAGGAGGCTGACCTTCTCACCTTTACGCTGTAGGCAAAAGGAAAAGATATTTTAATGTATTAATTTTAAAACAATCTCGTTAACGAATAGTAGTTTAATTACAAGAAGATACTTACGTTTAAATAGAAACCTTGGTCAATAGCTTCCCAAATGCGTCTTTCGAACTCTTTGACCTTCTCGAGTGCACTGGAGAATTTAGGCTGGTCAAGGCGGAAGTTGTCTGGTCTTGAAGGGAAAGGAACTCCATTGTTGTACACAAGTCCGGATGTAAATCCATCATCAATAACGTCGGTAATTTCTGGGATTTCGCCAAGACCGTTGGACAATCTTTCCATGTAGTAATGAGCAACAAGCTGTCTGTGAGCAAACCACCAAGTTTCTCCACGCGCTGCCTTGTAGATTACAGAAGGTTTCAATTGACCACCAAGCCAGTAAGGTGTGACCAGGCTGAGGAAGTATTGAGCGGCGTTTAAATCGTAATCGTTCGTGAAGTAAGATAGAGCATAGTTGTTGCCGAGGTAGGGCCATTCGGTGGCGTTTGCTTTTATCACAACGTTTTCATTCAAGCTGTAAGTAGATGGGTAGTTCTTCACGTTACGATGACCGTGAGTGTTAATTCTCTGGGCGGTGGCAATAATTTCTCCGTTGTTGAAGAGTGCAGGGAAGGTTTCGTAGATCGGTGGGAGTGCAATAGCTTGTGTGTCTTGGCGGTAAATAACAGCAATACTGAGAGTGTAGACAAATACACCTTCATTGATTATGTCTCTCAGGTATGCAGCGGTATTGTAGAAGGTATCGTAGTCTTTGGCAGAGTAAAGAACATTAAAGAGAGTCAGAGCTTCAATGGCGTGAGCTGGCTCGTTTACTGAAAAGGGGACTGAACGTGGCAAGTACCACTTGTTCTTCAGCATGCCAGCGTAGAACTTTGCAGCGGTTACATTCTATAAAAGCAAAATATTTTTATCAATATGGCAAGTCTTTAATAACACACATTTATGAGTTATTTGTTAATATACTTACGCCGTATTTGTTCAAGTTGTCTTCGATGCTCTTGAAGTTGCTGGCATCAAATTGGATAATGGTCGAAGATGCTGGCTCATTAATGTGTTGGAACAGGTCTAACACCTTAAGCTGGCGCTCCGCAAGAATAGCGGGTTCAACTAAAAAGTAAGTGACATAAGTTAATACATAACAGTTTTCTTATTAAATGATCTATCTTAATTTAATTTTCTTTAGACTTCATCTTAAAATTACTTCGACGGATTATAAGAAATATTAAATTATAGAATACAATACAATATAACTTTATGTATGTGTGTATTATGTAAGATATATGGATACCAAAGAGCTGGCGCTTACTTCGACCAAAGGGTAGGTTTGGCCATTCAACGGGGTAATGTCGCTAGCTTTTTAACCACAGACAGCGACTTAAATGCGGTTTTTATTATTTGTACGTATTTTTAGACATTTTAGATGTAATGTATTTTTTTTAGTTTTCGCTTGTGTATTTAAGTTTAAATTATAAACCCTCAAGATTAGATATTACCCTCAGATAGCAATGGATTTTACAATCGAAAAAATATGAAGTTTCTGGAATATAGAATATAAATCCATAGATCGCTATATAAACCGAGGCCTTGAAAGAGGCCTACTACTTTTACAGCAGTGAATAGATTTTAGGCAACTTTTATTTTAATGATGATATTTGAATTGGGAAAAGGAAGACTAAACTTACCCTTCTCAACCTCGTTGGATGTAGCCAGAGCGCCAGTAGCGCAGAGCGCTAGAAGACACAGCACAAGACGAGCCATGATTGCCAGTGACACTCCAACCATATCTTCCCTATTTATATGGTCAATTCTTAGTCTGATAAGCTAAGAAAAAATTATCAGGATAGGTCAGCGACTGACAGAGTGTACCAAGCTGTGCTCTGTATAAATGATCAGAAAAAACTATGAGATTACATGATTTATTTTACATACCTAAATATTTGACAAGTCATTTATTTATTTTTTAATTTAACTTGGACTGTTTGTATACTTTAAATTAATGTTTTGTGCATAAACTTATGTTATCCTTCCCAATCAGTCAATAATTGATTTTGCGACTACTTCAAAGTTTCTGTTTCTAATGGTTCCAAATATGTCCTAAAACTGCATCCAAAACCACCAGCAGCATTCTCTTAGTATGCGGAAAGAGTTCTTCCATCGCCAAGCCGCCGGCCAACCGTGGGGATTGTAGGGAACCCACCCCTTTTTTAAGAGGGATGCCTTTGTTCAGCAGTAGACGCCTTGGCTGATGATAATGATGATGACTTGTTACTGATCGAGCTGATGATAGCATTGAATAGCAATGAAAACAAAGCATATAGAAATATTCGTATTGATTGAATCAATTAATATGAATTATTTTTAGTGATTGTACAATTATAAGGGCTGTTCAAAAAATTGTTAGTAAAATAAAAAGTAGTTGGAATATAAAAAAGTTTGTTTATAGCTTTTCAAAATATTTCCCCCTAAACTTAATACATTCGGGTGAAGCAGCTTTTGAAACATTAAAAAATGTATCTTGAAAAATAATATTTTTCTGCTGTGTTACATTTTAGCCCACGAGGAATTTTTTGTTACCGTGGAAAAAAATGCATGGAGCTAAATCTGGGACGGAGGATGGGGTAACATTTTGCATGTGCGAAGTATTCAAATAGTCCATGGCTCTAGCATCTGTGTGAGCAGGCACGTTATTATGCTGAAAAAGCATGGTACGGACACCGCTCCTTGGTCGCTCACTATTCAACTCCCCAATAGCTTGAGGCAGACAAACTTCGCAATACCATTCACTGGTAATTGTTCTACGGTCTTCTAGCGGAATTACTGCTACTAGTCCACTGCGTCGAAAAAAAACCACTATCATTTATTTATTACCGGTCCGACCGCGAACAACTTGTGTTGGCAACTCGTCTTCTTCAAACACCCATTGCATGGATTGTTGCTTCGTGAGAGAATCTTAGCTGTAGATCCAAGTTTCATCAGTTGTAAGGATGTAGGATACGTTTTGCGAAGTTTCTCCTTAGAACTTTTCTAACATAAATTTGCACCAATCAATACGACGGGATCTGTGAGAGAATCTTCTTTCTCTTCGATGAGAGAATGAGGTATCGATCGCGAAGCAAGCTTCTTAACTTTAAGGTGTTCATGTTGGATGGTACAAACTGCTTGTGTTCCTTAGTCGAAAATTCGTTGTCATCGCACACAGATTGCGTTTCGGACACATTACTCTCAATGCATTTAAATTATTCATGGGAAAAGTATCGTCACCTATCTGAGGAGTGTGATAAACGAGGACGTGTATCACGTACTGATGAAATGTGTGCGAAACCAAGCTGAGAGGGAACGAATACTTGCTGAGCTTGATGTAAGCGAGCCCAGCGTGAGGGTAATTAATAGCATTCTATCCGATCCTAACTCCGAGGGAGCTACAGTGATTTACGGACTTGCGGATTCATTTCTCCAGGCCCTGTCCCAGTCCATTCTCCAACTCCACTCGTTTGCCTGGTTGTCTTATTATACCATAGTGTGTTAATATTCAATACAATTATTTCTAGTTTATAAGGATACGATGGGGCTGACATAGATTTGCAAGTCTAAAGGTACTAAAAAAAAAAAAGAATTAAAAAAAAGAAAAACTTCAGTTCAGCTTGAATCTCGCGATGTGTTATGTTTCTAAAATCTCGCAATAGCCACTCTACACTGATGACATTTTCATGAGTTCCTGCAGTTGTGGGTCGGCCGGGACTGGGGTCATGGTTTAGGTTCTCTCGACCACGTTTAAATTCACGAAACCAATAACTAGCTGTTGCTGACGCAGGAGTAGACTCCCTAAATGTATTTTATAAATTTTCGTGAGATTCCTTGAAGGTTCCACCATTTATAATCATAAAAAAAAAATGCATGTAGGCTTATAACTTTGTAAGTTGTAAGACTGTAAAGGATCCAGACATACAGACGGGCATGACGAATTTATCAGGGTTCCTTACAGTACTACGGAACCCTTAAAATCATAGTACGAAAAGTTTCCCGCGAGACATCCATTGTAGCAAACTATAGAAGAGTGACAGATAATCTTTAATAACATATAATTAAAAAAAATTAAACTGTGTATGAAATAACCAATCTGTAGTGTATTTCCACTGCAATGTCGCGTCCTGTTCAATAGGAATAAGGATCGATTGTTTGCTCAACAGGCCGACCGACTTTGTATTTATTTTAATTAATAAAAAAAAATTATAGAATAGTATTATCAACCAAATTTATAAACATATAATCTAAATGTTTAGATAAACAAAAATATTACAATCTTGAAATGATTAATTCTAAATATAAAATAGAGCAAAGTTACGCCAAAATCAAACAAATAAAAAATAAACAGTCATCTTGAGAACCTCCTCCTTTTTTTGGGAAGTCGTTTAAAGAAAACTACACACGATTGGCCAATGATTTTCACGAAATATATTTGAATTGTAATTAGCTGTCAGTTCAAAATAGTTTCAAGAAGAAAAGAAAAGAGATTGTATTTATTCTGTGGCTAACAATTATCGGAACAACCTATGTTTTGGTAGGAACATTGATCAGTCAGCGACGTCCTATTTATTAATACTTTTTTAAATTTGGTACCCAAAGAGTATGGGTACCCTATTACTAAGCTTAAGTTGTCTGTTCATCCGTCCTACCTTCAAAGGGCTGTTTCGTTTGAAATACAACAGGTTTTAATTTTACAGATTGTGTTATTATAGCAGATATCAATATATATTATAATATATAATATATATTATATCCTAGCAAGTAAATACTACGTTAAACTTAGTATGACATATTCTGCAAGCTCTAATTAAGTTAACTAACAAAAAATAAAAACCGGACGTCATACTTAGTATAATTATACCTATTCTGCCAGCTCTAATTAAGTAAAACAACAAAAAATAAAAATAAAATGTTCATGTCACCGGGCTCGCGGTAAGAATCTGAAAGTCAATGAAGGAAACACAAATTTTATGGTAAATTGGTACAAACAAATGTAGTGAAACACGACTGAGTGTGACCGCTAAATGGAGTAAGAGCGTATGCTGTAGTTGTTTCATAGTTATTATAGCTTTCAATTTATTTTTTAGTTTTCAATTTCTCTCTTGTATGGAAAAAATCGCCAATAACTTTAGTCTGTCCACCACTAAAACGATGTGCTGCAATTAGCAGATTTTGATGGATGCGACTAATCTATACCAGTACTAACAAGCGTTACGTTTACCATCAGGAGTGGACTTGCTCATCTCATCACTTCAATCACATAAAAAATCCAAACATGTTGCGGCAAAATTTTCAAATTACCAATTCACCACTTCATTGATAGACATCTGGCCCTATGGCATATCCAAAGATTTTCCTATCCAAATAAATTCATACATCTTGGTACCAGAGGTTTTAAGTCAACTAAGGCATTGGTTATCGTGAAGAAGGATAGGTAAGCCACAAATTCAAATAAATTTCATTTAAATATATATATATATATTTATTTTAAATAATTATCAACAAATATAAACAAGTAATACATACACTAGTAAATACATATTATTCACACCACTTAGCAGGCACTATGACTATTAAAGAAAGATCTTTTAACAGTATTTTACATAGTCATCAGTCAATAAGCTCGAAAATCATTCAGTTATCTACTAAGAAATGAGTAAATTGAAAATATATAGGTGCCATTTAAATCGTTTTAGAACGTATGGGGTACGAAAACTTCGGGGACTTCTTTGTGGTAAATCTGGACATCTTGGAAGTACAAGTTCTTAACGTTCTTAACTTGGAAACTATGCAGAGGCCTGTCGGTGGGGAAACCTCTGATGTAGTAGCCAGGAGTCTCGGGTTCCTTGAAGCCATCAAACTCTTGGATGAACACCATTAACTGGAACTTCATGCCACCAACCTTACCTGTAAAAATGAAATATTATATCGTAATTAAATAAATATAAAAGATAGATAACTCACCTTTTTTAAAACACTGTATAGAAAAACATATACAGTAAGTAGTACACTTTTCAATTAAAAGCCTGTAGTCGTCATATCGACTACAGGCTTCTTATTCTAATTAGTTATTATTTAGTCTAAATAGTTGTGTTTAGGAGACATTTCAGTAAAAGACTTATTTATAGTCTATCTTAGTCGTTGTCAGCAATGGAATTATAGTCATTATATATATATATATTATTATATAGCCAACATTAATTATAATTGAATGCTACATTTAGGCCTCACTAAAGGCACTGTCCTCAGTTTTACCTGCCTTTATCGATTAACAAGGCTAAATAATATCAGTAGCAATATAAATTAGAAACAGTAATCGCCACATTTTACCATATTTATATCATCTATTCTTTTCAGAGCATGATTATATACAGAATATACAGAAATTCATACTGAATTTGTCGCAAAATTGGAGGGGCAACTTGTTTTAGTTCAATAAATATATTTAATTTAGTCGTAAATAAAACATACCTTTAGGTAGCGACAGGCGGTGCGGGAAGACATTCATTGTCCTCCTAGACGGCTCCCATTCTCCCTTGAGGAGCTTGACGTAAAGCTCATGAGCACTAGGCCACTCCTTAGAAGTGTAAGCGAAGTCAGTGGACTTGCGAGTAATAACACTATCTCCAGCGGCCACTGTAAAGAAAATAAAATTAAGACTAATTAAAAAATGAAAATAAATAAAAATATAAAATTAAATTTTGGTGGACGTTTTTTTGTAAATAGTTACATAGAGTTCGTAGAAACACCCAGACAAAGAACAAAATCCATGTTCATTACACAAATGTTTGTCTTGGGTGGGAATCGAACCCACAACTTACAGCTCAAAAAGCGGAAATCCTCCCACTGAGCCACAAGGATACTAACAAAGATACTTATTATCCTTCCGAAGATGAGGAAGAACACAAGATTTTGTCTCTAGAGAATGTTACATGACATTCTTTAGACATAAACCCGTTAAAACTACAGTAACTGCTTCTTAATTTTATGTAAATTCAACTCAATTAAATTAAATTAAATTAAATTAAATTAAATTAAATAGGTAAAACTTACTATCATACGGGAACTGATCAAGCAAGAAGAAGTTCTCTGTGTTAAGGTGGAGAGGAATTTCGAATCCTTTACTGTCGTATTTAGGAGCAAGGAAGAACTTAACAAGCACTTTCTTGGCAGCTCCGCTCTTGACGTGGACGCGTACGGTGAAAGGTTTGTGGTTGAGACGTGGGTGCTGGGCGAGAACAGAGACTTCTTCCATCAAAGTTTTGCCTGAAATACGGAATCATTTTTAAAAACACATTTGGCGACACACATTTCCTAAACAAGTAAAATATATTGTTTCTTCAGTAACTTACTCTCAGTTTCAGTCTGGAACAGGTGGGTAGAGATGTTCATGTAAGTGTTTTCAAAGTAGGTGACAAGTTTTTCAACCTCAACTTTTTCAATTTCAACATTGGGCATAGTCAGATCTTCGGACTTGTACAGAGGCATCTGTTTCTGCCAGTACTTGAACAGGTTCAAGACACGTTTCCAGATCATGTAGTAAGCTGGATCACGCAGTGAAGTTTGGTAGTTCTCTAAAGCTGATGGTACAACTAGGGGAGTGAAGCTGTAATTTAGAAAGTTAAAACATAGGTCAGATAATATTATTTTCTAAAAACATTTTTTCAAATCAATTTTATTATATAAAAACGTACTGGCTTTCATATTGGTATCCAGACTTGACCGTGTTTCCAAGAATCTGCTTCCAGATCCTGATGAAGTCCTTATAGTAGTAAGGGTTGGGAGAGTCGGCGTTGGACTCAATCAGGCGACCAAGGACGTCAAGACCCGCATCAGTAAGAAGACCGACTTGCTTGCCTTTGGGCTATAAGTCAAACAAGTAAAGAAAATTGTAGTTCAGACATTTAAGTAAAAGATGAGGTGAACTCAAAACTAAATTGAAACTCACGTCGATGTAGTAGCCCTTGTCGATAGCTTCCCAGATGCGTCTTTCAAATTCCTTGACTTTTTCGAGTGCATTGACTAACTCAGGGTTGTCAAGGTGGAAGTGATTTGGCCTCGTAGGGAAAGGAATTCCGTTGTGGTACAAAAGTCCAGAGCTATATCCTTCTTCAACAACATCGGTGATTTCAGGGATTTCACCAAGCCCGTTGGACAATCTTTCCATGTAGTAACGGGCCAAAAGTTGTCTGTGAACAAACCACCAAGCCTCTCCACGGCTTTTCTTGTAAATAACAGGCGTCTCTTCACCTCCCATCCAGTAAGGGGTGACAATGCTAAAGAAGTATTGCGCGTCATTAAGATCATAATCGTTTGTAAAGTAGGATACAGGGAAGTTGGTGTCATAGTAAGGCCATGCGGTAGAGTTCCACCTGATCACAACATTGTCGTCCCAAATGAACGTGGATGGGTAGTGCTTCATGTAACGGTGTCCATGGGTGTTAATTCTTTGGGCAGTGACCATAATTTCACCATTGTTGAAGTACGATGGGAATACTTCATAAATAGGTGGTATGACAACGCCTTGAGTGTCTAGCCGGTACATAATAGTAACACTGAGAGCGTAGACGTAGAGGCCTTCGTTGAGGATATCTCTCAAGTAAACAGCCGTGTTGTAGAATGTCTCGTAGTCTTTGGCAGAATAGAGCATGTGGAAGAGAGTCATGGCTTCGAAGACATGAGCAGGCTCATGAACTGAGAACGGAACAGATCGCGGCAGATACCAGTTATTCTTCATCATACCAACAAAAGTCTTGGCTGCAGTTATGTTCTGTTAAAATAAAAATAAAATCTTCATAAAAATACGTGCAAATACATGGTCTAGTCGTGATAGGTCAGTGGGAGTACGCTAGCCTCACATTCGTCGCGGGTTCAATGAGTTTTGGAACTTACATACGGACCACTGACTTTTCGGTGAAGGAAAACACGTGAAGAAACCTGCATATTCCGGAGAAAAAAATCGATGGTGTATGTGAATCCGCCAACCGCCGCCGCCGAGTACGGACTCGGCCAGCGTGGTGGATATGGCCCAAACAACCCTCGAGGGGTAGGCCGATATCCCAGCAGTGGGATGTTCAAAGTCTGATTCAGAGAAATGGGGAAAATCTTTGCCCAGCAATGGGACTTAACAGGGGCCGAGGAAAAATAGTAGAATCTACTTAATTAGCATAGGAATTAAGCATCAAGAGAGTGGTCCATACCCAGTAGTGGGAATAGGTAGTCTGTGGGTGATAATAGTGATATTTAATCGATCAAGAAAGCACGGTAAATATACTCACGTTGAATTTTTCATACTTGTCCTCAATGGTCCACTTGCTGGCAATCTCTTTGCACTTGGGAATGGCGATTGGTTCATGAATGTGGTCATATAAAGCCATTAAGTCCATCTGGCGCTGCTTAAGAATATCAGCACCAACTGAAAACAACACAAAAGATTATGAGAGTTCATACTTTATGATACAGAGTTATTTTTAGTCAATAAGAAACCTCTCGCAGCGATCCATTACTTTACACAAAAAATAAAATAAAAAAACATTTATTTTATTTTATTTTCTATGTCTAAAAATAATCCATCAAATAAGGTCGGGACTACTTCAAGAAACTCGACAATAACAAAATCTCCAATGCCACAACATCTGATGAAATGGAACAGGTATGCCAGGAACCCAAGGCCGTGCTGCCCTATTATAAAGAACTCGACTGGTTTGTGTAGGCAGGCACAGGGGGAAAAGCACAAAACACACTAAGTGGGACGACAGTGCAGCTCCTATCTCACTCACATAGAATTAAAATTAGAATCCTATGTTTGATTCTTGTAACAATGTAAAAGTAACATTTACTTACTCTTGGACCAATTTTCGCGAGGGTCAGCCAATGCGCCAGCGGCGCAAAGGGCCAGCACACACAACACTAGACGAGCCATGATTGCCAGTGTCCAACCACAAGATGCTCCACCTATTTATATGATTTCGATAATATAAACAATCAAAACATTGTAATAACTTATTGATCGATTATTGGATACAATGTAAGTACAATGTCAAATCTGTGACATAGGTCATTTTTTTAATAAAAAATAACAATGCAGATAAAGCAATGACGTTGAGGAGTATGCTGTACACTGTGCATCAAATTCACTCGTGCCGCTACACTTATCAGTAGCATCGACCTTACAATGTATGTGGTCGTACTTTCAATGTTTAGTTTTATTTAAATTAATACTGACCACGCGAGAGTAAGGGTAGCCTTGGAAAATCAGTCCAGCGGTAGCATGATGACATAGAGAATGTTTTCGGAAACACATAGGTGAGATCGGTACTAAATAGGAAATATCGGTAAAAGATCTAAAGATGTAATGCTACAGGAATTTACTGTTGCTAAGGGAGTTAAGAAGTGTAAAGTGTGTGTGAATTGTAAGTAGATTTCCAAGGACAATGTCGACGATAGAGCGAAGTTGGGGGGAAAAATAAGAAAGGCTGGCCCCTTTCACCATGGGGGTACATAGTCGGAAAGAGAGAGGGTTTCGTTAAAGACGGAAGCCGCTTGGACTAAAGGAGCTACCGATGATGATAATGTGAAAATGATACAGGAAATATACTAAATAATCGAATTGTTTACAATGCCTGTAAAATGCCAAATCGGTCTTAGGAACCCATAAAATAAACACTATGTACCTAACTGCCAAAGAATGAATGAAATAGACAAATACAGGTGTATAATATAATGCGGATTTTATTAAGTTTTACATTGCTTGCCGAGTTGTCATTAAAAAAAACCTACACCTACCATCATCCAATACGCGATCAATGATTCTCTGCGTCATTGTGCGCGCTTTTGTCTTTAGAAGAGTTTCCAAATTGACAAAATAACACTGTCAACCGCTTTTATCATGTCACAGGAAAGGTTTCTGGATTGTCACAAAAAAAGATCTAAACGTGACTTTTCGTGTTGTTTCCGGTACTCCAAAGAAACCATTATTTAAGTCTCCACCACTTTACTGGGGCTTGACTTGAACTTGATCGTGACTTACTTTGCTCGACTTAAACTATAACTGAGACTTGTTTTTAACTATGATATATTTTACTTCACATGAAAAATTACAAAACTAGACACTGGCTAAATACACAAAGTGTGGAGCCTAAATATAGGAGAAGAAAAAACTACTCTCATTCAACCACAAATTGCCATCTAACGTGATAACTGTGATTCTCAACATCCTTCAGTCACCTTTATAATATCGGTACGACATTGACGACTCTTACGAACCTAACGAGTTCTGCATTTATTTATTTATTGAGATACGCCAACATTGAACATATTTTAAATTCTTATAATATATTTCTACGTGAGTGGGTAAATGGAACTGATATGATCATCCTTTATAGGCATATACAACATTCGCCATAAATAAGAATAAGTGATATAGTGATACGACATGGAAATAATATAATATAACTATAAGCTGGCGCATACTTCTCCCAAAAACTGAGTATAATTATTCAACGGGGAAATGCTGCCAGTGTTCTGGGTACCGCCGCACGGTGGCGAACTTGACGGCGTGTTTGTTTTGTAGGTTAGATTAGTTTTTATTTAAAAATATTTTGTTATTGCTACATTAGATTATAACAAACTTTATCTTTCCTGTATTAAATAATTTTAAACTAAAATAAAATAAAATAATAATATAACTCTAATATAATCGAAATGTTAGTTAGAACATATAACATTTTCTATGAATTAAACAAAAATAAAACATCATAATCAAAACATTATGTATCACTAGTTAGAGACTTTACTAGTTTGTTTTTCAAAACAGTTAAAGATTCATTAAACACATCAAGATCATCCAAGTAAGCGTTAAATTAATTATAGGTGCGACATAATCTTATTATCTATTCTTCTGCATTATTTGAAATGCCTAAAGAAATATGATTGTGAAATAAAATTTTATTTATACTTTGCTTGGTCATTTTGGGAAAGCCATTTTAGACATTGTATGTAACGAATATAATAAATTATCGGTAACTTTTACATGGTTTTGGTTCAGGGCAACACCTAATGATCAGTGTTTGATAAAAGCGTAAGCCAGGTTTTACAAACGACGAAGGTCTGAGAACGTCCCCAATTTGGAAGCGGTTCCGAAGAGAGCAGAACTTCGTATATACCACATTCAGAGTATTGCGAATGTTGTTTGCAGTTTCATTCGGTATCTATACTAAAAATGTTTTTATGTAGTAGGCTAAGATTTTATTCTTTATTTAATACTATTCATAATGTAGGTTACATAGCTATGAACTAAAAAGAAAAAATATAATAAATTATATACATATTTACAATAAAATATAACCTATATATTATAATAATATGAAAATAGGACTTAAAAGTATATAGTAATAATAAACAAAATAAACTAATCTAAAAGAACGCTATCAGTGGGAATTGTTCCCAAAATGCTGGCCCCATTACCACGTTGTATTGCAATACTCAGCCTTTGGGCGAAATAGAGGCCAGCATTTTGGTCACGTGTTGCTTCGACCAGACGAGAAGAGAGATCTTTAAATATTTTCTTAGCGCTCGGTCCCCACGGCTAAGTAGATAAGGTAGTTGTAGTTTGTATGTATTTTGCTTAGTTAATGAAGGAACTACCCCGATAAAAAAAAAACTAAAAATAATAATATCAAAAATATAATATAATTTTAGCTCTTCCATTTGTAGTTACAATAGTAATTATGCACTTTTACTTTTATTAGTGGACTTAAATAATTTTTTGTACGTGAATAAAAAGAAATAAAAAGTTGCCTGCATTCATCCTCTGCTTAGATCTATGCAAGTTATTAGAGGTCTAATGGGTTGCAAATATAATATAATATAATAATATATAAATATAAAATAATAATATCTATGGAAAATCTGTTGCGTACTTCTGTTCACCTGGTACTTTGAAAGTTTTGAACACAGTTCTATGAAATGTTTTAAAATAATTGTCTGCGAGAAAATAATTTTCGTTCTTTATTCGGCAAGTAACTAAATATGTAATCAAGTAGCGGTAGGACTCTTTTGCGGAGTCCACCTGGGAATATACCACACCTTTGCTAGTTATTCAATCGCCAAGCAGTAGTGTGCAAACATTACTGCATTCCGGATTGAAGGGAAATGTTTTCAGTGAAATTGCAGTGCATAAAGAGATACGTTCACCTCGTTCTCACGGATACAAATTTTGCACAAAATGTTATTCCGGCGCGTGTGCTTGGCCTGCAGGGTGAGGATCGCAGTTCATTGCCGCGTAAGATTTCGAACTGTTGAAGTTCAAAAGTCTGGATAGCACTGAAGTATAATGCGCATGCGTGACTTTTTTTGTCGCCTGTAATTCTGCTTTTGACCACCAACTCGCCTGTTGGTAAGTGGCGATGTGTTCGAAGATGAAGCACGCAGCCAGAGAAGATACCTATTCACTCTGATCTTGCAAAGCCCTGGATTGTATCTTTCAGGAAACAAGGAAGCCGGCAGTTTGTTCCACTCCTTGGCTGTACGCATAACAAACTTAAACTCGAAACATTTTGTACATATCTAAGGCAAATCTACACTGTAAGGCTACTTATCATCAGGCGAGCAACTAAGACATTTCTGTCACACAGTTGTATTAAAAAAACACGGATCTAATTAACCAAATCTGTAAGACATTATACAGGTTGATCGAGTTGCAGACCATTTCCTTTCAGGGAGTGCTTATATAGGTATTGGGTTATTTTTTAAGCCCTACATTAGTTCAGAAAAAAACAATGGTATTTGATATATTTACAATTTAGTGAAAAGGGGTAATTTCCCCGTTTATGAAAATCGAGCCGAATATTTAATAAATGGGTAAGGGGTTTTCTAGACTGTTTGTCTAATAATCCCCTTCCGCCAAAATTAAATAAATGTCTCGGGGGATTTCCATATTTTTGTCCAATAATCTCATAATTACAAAAATCCCCTTCGCAGGGGATTTCTGGAGTAGCCCCCGCATTGTAGCTTTAGCTCCTACTACGATTAATTCCCGAAGTTGCTCCACTGATACAACGGGAGTTTTGTACACCAGAACCCGTACCTTGAGGTGCCTATTGCGATGATTTTTAGGCTCAGCCGACGAAACTGCGCGACCAAGAACCGTATCGCCGCGCGATAAGGTTTATAGTCGCGCAGCGTTCTCGCCTAAGCCTAACAATCATCGCAATAAGCAACTCACGGTACGGGTCTTACTTAATAATAAAGCCCCATATATACAAAAAAAAAAAAAAAAGTCGAACTGTGTCAAATTGGGACTTCTGGCTATCCCCGAAATCGATCCTCCCTGTCGATTCCTTCTTTTCGAGAAACCTCCTGTAGTTTGCTAGCTGCTAGCTCCTGTAGGCACTAACTGTAAGCTGAGCACTGGACAGCCATTAGTGTTACAAAATCGTATTACGTCGTGTTTATAAGGAAACACAAACAATACTGACAATTTAATAAATATAGGTTTTCAGTTAAACCAAAATTTACTAAGTGATTAAAGAGAATTATTTCCATATAAAAATATGTGCAAATTTTGAAATTGTATTAATAAAGAATTCGTTATAGACTTTATTTTAAGCAGTTTTCAGGATTTTTTTTGCTCAAGTAAAATACATCCTATCGTTTAACCAATTAGTACAACAACAATATTTTTAGAATTTTTGTGATACCGTTTTTCGACAGTTTATACCTAAAATATTTGAACTAGCAGACCATTTTTGGAAGAGTGTACGATGAAAGTAGCCTGTGTCACTCTCCGGTCCTTAACATATATCCGTAAAAAAAATCAGGTCGATTCATTGCTCTGCCGCTGCGCGTTAACAAGCAAACCAACAAACACACACACTTTCGTATTTAAAATAATAAAGTGGGGATTCTAGGTGTCTGAGGAATCTATTTCTAGTCACCAGGCCAAGTCTAGTTATTTCTCTTTAAATTATATTTTGTGATAAAAAGAGAGATAAATATATTCTCTCTCGCTTGAGCTCGAGCTTTTATTTAGCAAACGGGACGCATACCATCAGACGACCGATTTACTTGTCGCTTCGATCAGTTGCATGAAAAATATTTATTACATCTAGGGTTTTAGGAAATTCTATAAACAGTTTTCTTCCGAAATCACTTTTATTTTCATGATTAAGATATAACTTTTGATAACAAATACATAAAAATACTATATAACATAAACATAATTATTTTAGATTTATACAATACATAATATTTTTTTATTTTATAAATTTCATAAAAAAAGTAATTATATAAGCATTAAATAAATGAATTATTTATTACAAACTCAACATACTTCTTAGTGCTCGGAAGAATAATATCAAAGTTTAACTTCATATTTTATTCTCGATTTAATAATAAAAGTACTACAGGTTTATGCTACAATACAAGGCTGTATCCATCGATGAGATAAAGATGGCTGATAGGAAAAGTTTTGTCATATTTATTCGCTATGGGGAACGACGACTTCAGGAGCGTGCTTATGATAGATCAGAATATCCTGGAACCACAGGTTGTGGACATCCTTAACCTGCCAGACGTACAGAGGCCTGTCGGTGGGGAAGGCTAGTGACTGATCGGTCAGGAAACGAGCTCCAGTACCGAGGCCGAAAGAGGTCTTGGGGTCGTAGCCGGTGCCGTAAGGAACCTTGGGTGCGCGGTACTCTTGAATGTAAACGAAGAGCTGGAACGGCATACCACCAACTTTGCCTGTGAAGTAAAATTATATTTCTTATCAATAAATTCCCTTATCAGCACTAGCCTTCGTTTTTTTTTCTGGCCTATATTAATTATATAAATTACATACAAAGTTAAACAAACTACGTAAATTACTCAGCCTACACGAAACATTGAGTTGACTCAGAGACCAAAAAAATAATCCAAATTCTCCAGTATGCAGACACTATTTTGGTTATATGTCGAATTATCTATGCGCTATGATTTACTTTTGAAAATGAGATGAATTCTAATTACCTGGGTGGCAATTGGACAATAATTCAATATTGATTGCCTCATTAATAATATAGTAGGTACATCATTTGAAAATAATGTTACATAAACACACCTTTCGGCAGCATCAGGTTGTGGGGGTACTTTTCAATAGCCATATGGCTCATGTCAGGCTGCCATTGTCCCTTGACTGCCTTCTCGTAGATTTCAAGAGCGCTTGGTATTTCTTTAATGCTGTAGGCGTTGTCAACAGATTCACGACTAATCACGCAATCTCCAGGTGTCACTGAATAATTAGAAATTTTAGACGTTAAAAATCATCCGTACTTTCTATCCTTTTGGGCTATACCCGCATTCTTAGTTGACACAAAACAATACGTAAAAGTTTGAAATAATATCTTATGTTTAAAAATATCATTAATGAAAGCTCACCATCATACAAGAAGTGGTCGAACAACATAAAGTTCTGGGTGTTCTCGTGCAATGGAATTTCAAAGCCCTTGGCGTCATATTTAGGAGCAAGGAAGAACTTTACTGTAACAGTCTTAGCTACTTCAGTCTTTACGTGCACACGGATGTTGAAGGGCTTATGGTTCAGGATAGGATGCTGTACTAGAACACTGACATCATCATGCTGTGCCTCACCTTAAAATATAAAAAAACACGCTTTATGAAACATTTCCTAGACTTCACATAACAGACAATTAATAACACTACTTTTATATAAAAGTAACTTACGCTCATGTATACTTTGATGCAAGTGTTGAGTAACGTTTATGTAAGAATTTTCAAAGTACGTGACTAGCTTGTCAACTTCTACTTTCGTAATGGAGACTTCGGGGTATTTCAACTCCTCTGGCTTGTACAGGGGCATACGCTTCTGCCAGCGGACGAACAGGTTCAGTACGCGTTTCCATATCATGTAGAATGCGGGGTCACGAAGGGCAGTCATATAGTTTTCCAAGGGTGAAGGAAGTACCAGAGGAACATAACTAAAAACAGATACATAATGTTTTTACTTTTATTTTGATAACTAGCTGCACCCCGCGGTTTCACCCGCTATTCTGCTGAAACCGAATATTGTTCAGAGATAAAAAGTAGACTATGTGTTAATCCAGGGTATAAGCTACCTCCATATCAAATTTCATTCAAATCCGTTCAGCGGTTACAGATTTGAACGGGAACAAACACACTAACATACTTACATCCTTACACACAAACTTTCGCATGTATAATATTAGTATGATAAGTAATAAATAATAAATGTGAGGGACATACTTGTTATGGTACTGCAGATGATGGTGGAATGAGTTGCCAAGAATTCTTTTCCAGATTTTAATAAAGTTCTTGTAATACCGGTCGTTGACCGAGTCAGCGTTTGACTGCACAAGAGATCCCAAAATATCTAGGCCTTCTTCAGTAAGAATATTTACCTGTTCACCTTGTTTCTGCAATAATGATAATTCGTATTACATGAGGCAACAATTTTTACTACATAACTTGTTTATTAATTTAGTTTAGACACTTACGTTAACGATGAAACCTTTTTCAATAGAATCCCAAATGCGTCTTTCGTATTCGAGAGCAGTTTCAACATCTTCTACTAAGTGAGGTTGCTCCAGAGAATAATAATTGGGCCTTGTGGGGTGTGGAACTCCATTATGGTACAAGAGTCCAGACACGAATCCTTCTTCAACAACATTGGAAATTTCAGGAATTTCACCAAGTCCATTGGACAGCCTTTCCATGTAGTAACGCGCAACGATCTGTCTATGACGGAACCACCACGACTCACCGCGCCTGTCGTTGATTAGACCAGGAACTACATCGCTTCCAAGCCACGGAGGGTATACCAGATTAAGATTGTAGTAAAAAGCGTTAAGCGAGTAGTCCTGAGTGTAATAACTCATTATTTGGTCCTTGTTGTGGTACGACCAAAGAGTATGATTCCATTTAATCACGACATTGTCATCCCAAATGTAAGTAGACGGGTAGTGCTTTACAAGGTTGAGTCCATGGGTGTTAATTCTTTGAGCTGTGGTCATTATTTCGGCGTTGTTAAAGTATGAAGGCAAAATTTCGTACATCGGTGGGATAGTAATGCCTTGTGTGTCGTGGCGGTGGATTATAGAGACGCTCAGCACGTGCACATACACTTCTTCATTCAGGATGTCTCTTAGGTAGACAGCTGTTTTGTAAAAAGTTTGGTAGTCCTTAGCGGAGTAGAGCACGTAGAAGATAGTCTTGGCTTCGTAAACATGATCGGGCTCATTAAGCGAGAAAGGCACGGCACGGGGTAAATTCCATCCATTTTTCAGAATGCTGACGAGAGTTTTGGCCGCGGTAACATTCTACAAAAAATAAGTACATATCAAAATGTAGTTTTCTGCACACGATCAGAGATCAAAGTCACATAAAACACCATCAAACACTTACGCTATAATGTTCCAGATTGTCTTGAATGTTCCATGTCTTGGCAATCTCCTGGCATTTTGGTACGACGATTGGCTCGTGAATATGTCTGAAGAGGAGTATCAGCTCTTGCTGGCGTTCTTGCAAAACCTTTACGTCCACTGAAAGTAAATTAATACAAAAATAAGTACCCTGATTGGTACTGCAACGTATAGTTACAACAATTTCAATTAAAATTAAGTGGTATAAGATTCATTAAGGGAAGCAAAATCGAGAAGAAAGGAGATGCTATTACCTTGATCTGTTATTTATTTTTTATTTATTTATTTATTTATTAAGGAACAGCAAACAGCTATATTATAAAATTAACACTAAAGTGGTAGCATAAATAAACTTAATAATAATACAGCCCCCAGCACTATTCTCAGATTGCTGATAAGAATTATTTAAATTTATCGCTAGCAGTAGCCAACTTAGCAGATAAAGTAACAAAAAATAACATTGTAATAAATCCCAAAAATACACGGGTTTGCCTATTTAAACTTACAACATATACACAACACTTTATTATTTGTTTAAGTTATTTAAGGAGAAAAGCTTTTGATACACCAAAGCTTTGAATTTTTTTGAAGTGCAAGCAAAAATATCAACATCTTGAAAAGAGTCATTGTATGAATCCAACATCCGACATTCATCTGTTATGGTTGCAAGCTATGTTTCTATCACAACTCATTTGATATTTAGTGACTATGAGGTTAAATATGGTTTAAATACTGAGCTAGTCTATAATAGGAATCGAATTTTAAATGGGCCTGCCTGAATATATAAAATTAGGCGCTTGGCGACAGATTTTTAGGGTGGTAGCTTAAAAGTGGTCTAAGCATATTTAAGGACCCGAGTATGATCTAAAACTGCGACCAGAATCACTGGAAGTCAGGCAGCATAGTCTTTTGATATCCTCCTTCTGTGATATCCAAGCCAATCGTCCAGCATTAAACATCTAAGAGTTGATAGGAGGCATATTTATGTTCAACTTACATTTTTCGTATGTGACGGCGGGCACGGCGAAAGCGCCGGTGCACAAAGCCAACACGCACAGCACCAGACGAGCCATGTTTGCCAGTACCCATGTCACTCGATGCAGCCCTTTTATATGCAAAAAATGAGATAATGAGATATATGCTTATAAACAAACACATCTTACTATTCTTACTCCGGACAACAGGTCATATCCTCTGCCTTATCAAATGAATGCACTCTGTGTTTCAGTGATAGTAACAGAAAGTTTGTAGGTATTGTACGGGATCATAGTCACAGCTGGTTTGTCCAAAGTGCCTGACGGTATGTATGTTTTTCGTGACTGTATTTAAACATATTTTATAGACAATAACAAGTTTAATTTTACAACAGAGCAATGTGGCAACATTAACTAAACGTAAACGGCTCAATCTAAGTATATGAGCTCAATAACCTTTTTTTTTTTCTCCCTATTCATTTTTTTCTTAGTATTCATACGATTTATGTATGTTTTGTTGTATTGTATTGTATGTATGATTGTATATATATTCTCTATACAGTTAGAAGATGGTTGTGGATGGTTATATTACAACACATTTGCTTAAAACATAATCAAGTGTAGTGGCTCTCGCAGAGCCCTCAGTCTATTTTAACCGACTTCCAAAAAATGAGGAGATTCTCAATTCGAATGAATTAGGTGTTTTTTTTGGATTTTTTAAGTGGTACGGAACCTTCTCTGCCAAGTGAAAGCGTGTCAAGTCTGACACGCACTTGACGGTGTTTTTTAAATTCACACTCTGTGATATTTTACTCCATAAATATTCAAAAGTTGTGAAACAAATCACTCTTGCTGGGGAGCAAAGATAAATGTAGATATACTAGTTGTTACCCACGATTTCGTTCGCGTGGACATAAAAAAGTATCCTATGTTCGTCTTTGTGATATAAAGTAATTGCTTATCAAATTTCATCAAGATCCATTCAACCATTTAGCCGTGAAAACGCGACAAACATCCAGGCAGAGAGACAAAGTTACCTCCTATATAGTTCGCTAGATGGCGTTGATATTTTTTTTGCATTTTTTGATGTTTTGTTTAGTCTGACCGTTGTAATGACGGAGTTCTGAATCGCGCAAGTTTTTCCAACGTATTCATTTTCATACCTCGAAGCTTTATTGTTCCTGATACTTACGACTACGGCTGTATTCCTCTGCATTATAATATAAGATATGTCACTAAGGAGAGGGTATGCTAAGCCGAAAGAGGCTCATACTACTCATGATTATAAACAACTTTTACTATGGGACCAACCCTGTAATCGAGAAATAAAAATTGGCTGCTCCATACATTTTGTCGCGTGTCATTGAAATTTTTCTATGGAACAGCAGTTTTTTTACTTAACAACAGTTTACAACTTAACAAGAGTTGAGATGAGTTGATTAAATCTCTTTATGCTCGGCAATTTCAATGAAAACATTGCCCTCCTCCTGGTCTTGCCGTACTTAACTTATGTAAACTAAATAAGAAACTAAGTACTTTGTGCATATGAAAACATCTCCACTAACTCAAATATTCTCGTTGACAACAAGTAGCCTCAGATTAGACGTATCTCACTGTTATTTTTAGTGTACAAAAAGATCGGCAAAAAATTTGAAGAAAAAAGCGTATAACGACACGACCTGATGATCTGTTTTTATGCAAAAACAGTAAAATGTTACTTCTGATAGCTAGTATCTTCTGATAAAAACTTTCAGTGTGAAGACAGCAAGACTTGGAGTAAGTTAGCTTCTTGGTCACAACAAAATATATCTCATATCAATCACCTTACAAAGTAGTCTATCACGATTTCATTTATGATAGAATTATTATTTAGAAAGAAAAAAAACAACTTCAAGACTATATTTACTATTTGACCGACCGAAGCGAAGGTCTCAGAGTTTACTGGGACAAATCGGCATTTGTATGTTTGTATTTTTGTATGTTTGTATGTTTGTCCGATGATAACTTGTGAACCGTTGATCCGATCTTCATGAAATTTTCATGATATAGGGGTCTCGCGACCCCTATATCTTCACAACCCCTGGACTGATTCAGCTCATATTCATAATAATTGTATTGAAATGAACTACTTGCCTACAAAATTTCATGAAGATCGGATCAACGGTCCACAAGTTATCATCTCAGTTCGCTGCGAACTACTAGTATATATTAATTTTATTTACTTCAAAGCAAAGAGCATTGAAGGACAACCGACGTACTTATTGGTATTTATATACCTATTTACAATGTATAATCAGTTATTTTTGTAGTCGGTGCCAGTCAGGAAATGCAGTAGCCGCGCCGCCGCCCCGTGCCGTTCGAAAGTTTGTTGCAAGGACAGGATTAAATTTGTTTATTTAATTATTTTATTTTATAGCATTACATCAAAAACTTACAGTCTAGGACCAAAACGTTTTTGAGACAACTTAAGATAAATAACATGATTTAGGTAATTGTTAGGTGTTAGATAGATTGATATTGATATATTGTTAGGTGGCAACTGCGCTGGGCAGCGCCCTGCAGTTTCACCCGCTATATCATAGGAATTGTATATTTTTCCGGGATAAATGGCTTTGTGTTAATCCAGGATGGACCTCTAAAGCAAATTTCATCAAAGCAAACTTAATATGTATACTAATAAAGAATTTTGAACTTTGAACTTTGATCCAGATCCGTTCAGCCGTTCTGGCGTGATTGAGAACAAACTTGTAACCGTTCAAACTTTCGCATATAAAATCAGAAAGATGATGTAGACGACGTGCCCATAATTATTCATTTCGCAGAACACTCAACATTTAAAAAGTTAGAAAATTGGTTTTTAAGTTCAACTATCAATAAATTTTCGGGACTCACCGCTGGCGCCCTCTGGAGCTTTGTGTGGATACCTAGGTATTTTTTTCTCGATGTTAGATGTCGTTAATTTACTACCGATTTTGCAATGCAAAATGAAATGCTATCCAAAGTACTTGGCGCCACCCGTGAAATACTTCATATTATTGTGGAGTTCCGATGGCCATCAGTGGTCTTCTGCATCAGTTCCACTTCACCAAATGATACTTTCTAAATGCAAAAAATTTAGGAGTTCTCTCAATTCCTCATCAGATATGGATTTTGATAAAAATGGGACCAACCTACATTCAAATTAAAAAATATATATATCGGTTTATAAATGACAGAGATCTGAGGTAAAAAACATAAAAATAAATAAAAAATATTCTTGACATGATTAACCTAAAGATGTAAATTAATTATAATTTACGGGTCGTTATAATAACGCCACAAAATCGAAGTTGAAGATTTGATATTTATTCCTGTAAATGTGATAACACGGCGATTTATACATGCCAAAAGATCAAAAGGTGCCAAGAAACGAGAGCTATTCTAAATAAAATTGATTGACGCAGATATTTTGTTAGGTAGTATAGATGTCGCTGGTACAAAACAAGCCAAAAAAAGTTTAAAAGGAAGCTGCTAATGCAAGAATATGTATTGACACATCGAATAACATGCTATACCACCATCGTTCAGATTGATGACTCTACTTCCACCGATTTCAGTGAGCCTGATTGTGACGACAAAATACTTGTAATAAAGAAGTATGATAATAAATATAATAAATAATGAAGTATGAAAGAGAGTTACTAGCCAAATCTATAAAAAACAATAAGTTACTCTGGAAGAACATTAAAAATATTACCTATTCAAGTAAAAATATTAGTCAAAATACGGAATTATTAAGCATGAAGGCATCCCCTAAGGAATCGGCAAATTTTATTAATGATTATTTTACGAATATTGGTAAATCGCTAGCCCAACAAATTAAACCTTCTAAAAGTACAAATAAAATCTATAACCAAGTAAACTCTTTTGTTCTTCTTGATACTGACATTAATGAGGTAGATAGAATATTGATGGGTCTGAAGTCTGATAGCTCACCTGGTTGGGACGGTATCTCAACTAGATTTCTAAAATGTATTAGAAGTGAAGTTGTTCCTATCCTAACCCATCTTGCCAATATTTGCTTTCAAAAGGGAGTTTTTCCAGCCCCTCTAAAACAGTCAATTATAATACCGGTCCACAAGGGTGGGGACGGAAACGATATAAATAATTATCGACCTATATCTGTACTGCCAGCTATATCAAAAATTCTGGAAAAGTTACTTAATTCTCGATTACTTAGCTATTTAAATTCATTTAATATTTTATCTCCAATGCAATTCGGTTTTAGAAAAGGTAAATCTACGGAAGACGCTGTAACTGCTTTAACATCACTTGTAGTAGATCAACTTGATAAGGGAAATAAATGTCTAGCAGTTTTCCTGGACCTTAAAAAAGCGTTCGATACCGTTTCCGTCCCGATTCTTGTGGAGAAGCTGGAAAGTATTGGAATAAGGCAAAACGCCCTAAAAAATTTCTTAGATTATTTGTCTAACAGGAAGCAGAGGGTTAGGGTGGGTCTAACAATTAGTGATGACATGGATGTAGCATACGGTGTTCCTCAAGGAAGTGTGTTGGGCCCTACTCTATTTTTAATATATATCAATGATTTCTGTAATTTGTCATTTAGAGATGCCAATGTTTTTTCTTATGCTGATGATACTGCTATTGTATTTTCGGGAAAATCTTGGCACTCCGTGAAAACAAGTGCAGAAACAGGAATATCGCAAGTGGCTGATTGGTTAAAATCAAACCTTTTAACACTAAACACTTCTAAGACCAACTACATATGTTTTAGTATCGACAAACGTACTCAGCCACCTTCGGAATTTAATATAAGAGTTCATGATTGTGATGATATTAACCAGAAAAACTGTAGATGCCCTAGCATTCACACTTATAGACTATCTTGGTACGCTCATTTAGAGCAAGTATCCAGCAGAGTACGGAAATTAATTTGGATATTCAGGTCACTTAGACATGTTGTTCCTAAAAAAAGTGCTCAGTCTCCTCGTAATTTATTGAATGATATTTATGTGGCTTTAGCACAATCTATCTTGATATACTGTATTTCAATCTGGGGAGGAGCATCTAAGACAAAATTTATTGCGGTTGAACGGGCCCAGCGTGCTTTAATAAAGGTAATGTATTTCAAGAATATCCGGTACCCCACCGAAAGTGTTTATGCGATTAGTGACTTACTGTCGGTAAGAAAGTTGTATCTTGTTCACTTAATTTAAAAAAAACATAAAACCCTACCTTTTGGTGCTAGCATCCAGGCAAAAAGAAGAAAAGTTTCCGCTGTGCAAATACCAAAATGTAAAACGGAATTTGCTTGCAAGCAATATAATGCACGTTCAGCTAATGTATACAATAGAGCTAACAAAGATTTGGATGTATATTCAAAACAATACTATGAATGTAAAAAATGTATTATCAGGTGGATAACACATTTTAATTACAATGAAACAGAAAGGTTATTACTTCAGGCTCAATAACGTACATACACGCACACATCTTCACCCACACATGCACACACACACACAAACACTGGTCATCATCACTGCGAACCCTGACTCTTACGAGTACTTGAGTATCGCAGTGATGATACCCACACACATACACACACACACACACACCCTCACTCATATTATGTAAAGATGTGCTACATTAAGAAAGAGTAGGGACTCTTAACACAGGCATTTGTATGCTTAAAAAGTGTCCCTGGTTGCTTAAATCTGTTTTTGTAATGTGTGTTTACTGAATAAACTTATTATTATTATTTATAGTTATTCTTTCGAAATTCTCTCGTTATCGAGGATAGGCTAAGATTCGCGGGCTTTTGGCCAAACGAAAAATAGTTAATCAAAAATTCGTTAATCATCTAATGTCAAGAATTTTCGTACTATTCTGCAGGTGTTTAAAATGACGGCTTTCTGAAGCAAAAGGGTGGTGAGTGGATGTATGTCGAGACTTTGTAGACTAGTGTTGAGTGTGTGTGGGATTACACCGGTGGAAGAAACAATGATTGGGATAGTCTTAACTGTCTGAACTCTCCACTGTGTTTTTAACTCGATTGCTAGATCCGTGTATTTAGTGAGTTTTTCCGTATAAGCAGATGTTATGTTGTGAGTATTTGGGATTGCAATGTCTATGAGGAATACTACTTTCTTCTTTTTATCATAAACTGTGATATCTGGCCTATTGTGGTGTATGGTTTTATCCGTGATTATTGTCCTATCCCAGTACATTTTGTAATCTGCTGATTCTAAAACAACTTCTGGTGAATACTTGTAATACGCTGTTTTTTCAGTGATTAGTTTATGTTTGTAAGCAAGGTATTGATGAATGATAGCTGCTGCTTGATCATGGCGATGTTTGTAATCTGACTGAGTGATTGACCTACAAGCTCCTGTTATGTGTTGTATTGTTTCAGAGGCACTGTGGCAGTGCCTGCAGAGGTCAGTTGTAGTGTCTTTTATTATGTACTTTCTGTAATTTCGCGTATCTATTACTTGATCCTGTATTGCGAGCATGAACCCTTCAGTCTCCGGAAATAGTTCGCCGCGTTTTAGCCACATATTTGATGAAATTTTGTCAACGTTAGGATTCAATAAGTCGCGGCGATGTCTGCCATGCAGAGATTTCTGCAACCAGCTCTGTTGTTTTTGTTCTGGGGATATTACGGTCTCGTTGTTTTGTTTGGCGTGATTGTGTAAATTGAGTGGAGTGTATTTGCAGTCCGCATTAACGACTGCATTGTGCATGTGTGACATGTTTGCTTTTTCATGGAAGAAGGACCTGAGTCTAGTTATTTGTGTATTGTGTAAGTTCTTGATGTCAATAAGTGCTCTTCCTCCCTCTGTATTGGGCAATGTTAGTCTTTCAATACAGGATCGCGGGTGATGTTTTCTATATTTTGTCATGAGTGTATGTACTGTGCGTTGGAGTTTCACCAGCTGTGACTGTGGCCAGTTGATTATTCCAAAAGAATAGGTAAGTATAGGGATAGCAAACGAGTTTATGGCCTTTATTGTATTCTTTGCATTCAATTGTGTGTTTAAAATCCTATGGAGTCTGGTTTTAAATTTTTGTTCTATAGTGTCCTTAGATTGCTTTTGATGAATTTGTTGCGTTTGGAAGTAGCCTAAATATTTATAGCCTGTAATTTCGTCCACGGGGTCAATTTGTTGGCCACCGGTCAGTTCATAAATATTCTGTTCTATTTTTCCTTTGCGTATTGATAGGATTTTACATTTGTCAATACCGAATTCCATTTGGATGTCTTTTGAGAAAGAGTGTGTTATGTCAGCTAAACTGTGAATTTCTTGTAAACTACTGCCAAAAAGTTTTATATCATCCATGTATAAAAGATGTGATAATGTGTACTGAGTGTTGCCGTATGTTATGTTGTAGCCGTTAGTACTATTGTTTAACAGTTTCGAAAGTGGATTAATTGATAGACAGAACCAGAGAGGGCTAAATGAGTCTCCCTGGAAGATTCCGCGACGGATCGGTATTGGCTCAGTTTCGATTGGAGTATCGCCGGTATTAAGTTTAAGAATTGTTTTCCAATGTGACATTGCAGTTTTGAGGAAATTTACTAGCGTAGGGTGGACTTTGTAATGTTCTAATATATAAACTAACCAGGTGTGTGGGACGGAATCGAATGCCTTTTTGTAATCTATGTACATTGTAAATATATCTCTTTTTTTTGTTAATGCTTGTTTTGAGGCTGTTGTATCTATTATCAACTGTTCCTTACATCCTTGGCTATGTCTACGGCATCCTTTCTGTTGTTCTGCTAGTAGGCCGTTAGTCTGTGTATGTTTGTATATTAACTCACTTAAGCAGGAAGTAACAATTTTATAAATATTTTGTAAGCAAGTGATGGGTCTGTATTTTGATGGATTTTTCAAATCGGTTTTATCTTTAGGCAACATGTATGTAGTTCCTAAAGTGAGGTACGAAGGCATAGTTTCAGGTGAATGGATGAAACCGTTTATGTGGTTGAGGAGGTATGGGTGTGTATATGTAAAGTTTTTATACCAGTAGTTATGTATTTTGTCTGATCCAGTAGCCTTCCAGTTGTGAGTTTTCTTTATGATCTGTTGAAATGTGTCTATATGAATATCGTCGAATGACATTGTGGGGATATCTTGTATTGTTTGAGCATCCTGGGTAATCCAGTCATTATTTTTATTATGTTCTTGAGGGATTGACCATATCTCATACCAATATTTGTGAAGTGTTTCTGGGCATGGGGGTTCTGTTACTGAATTATTGTTGGTCTGTCCGTCATTAAGTGTTCTGTAAAATAATTTTTCGTTTGTATTAAAAAGTTTGTTTTGAGTTTTTCTTTTTGTGATTGCAACATACCTGCGTAATCGGCTGGAGAGTGCGTTTAACTTTTGTTTAAGGGTATCTAAAAAGTGTTCCAATTCTGTATTCTCAGCTTCATGTTGAGAGTGTATTTTATGATTGTGTTTTATTAGGTCGATACATTTTTTTAACCGTGGACTTCTATTTCCTTTTATGTATTCAGTTAATCTTCCAATTTTGACTCTTAATTCCTGTATCCTACTCTCAAGGCGTTTTTGCCATCGAGGTTTTTGGTTTCTACTCATTTGAATAGTCGGTGAGTCTTTAATTTTTGCTCCATTTGCTATGACAGTTGCGAATGCAGCACAGTAAATTACTGTTTGAACTGTCTGGAAATCAGTGTCAGCTGTTATATGTTTTTTTAGTATATGTTTATTTATGTAGTGGGTTATCATCGAGAGTTTCTTTGACTGTTTTTGTTTAGGAATTGCTGGTCTTGTAGTTGGTTCAATATATTGGTATTTTGCAATGGTTTCAGCTAAGGTTCTCTCTATTTGTGTTCGCATTTCTGCTGTTATTTGTAAGGTAGTTGGTTGGTCATTAACATTTAGGTTATTATGTACTCTTCTGGGTGAGCTTAAATCAGTTTCAGTGGTATTTTGTTCAGTTACAAGTCTGTTTAAATCAGTTTCAGTGCTTATTACTAGATCTTCATTACTAATTTCTTCATCAACTGAGTCCACTTGAGAAATAGTCGTTTGTTGTGTGAGTGCGTATTGTGTGTTGTGTATATTGTGTGTTTGTGTTATGATGGAGGTTTCTGATTGGGTTTGCGTTTGTGTGGTTTGTGTGCCTAATTCTATGGAAATTTCATCTCGAATCTGTTGTAGTCTCTCATCGTTGATTAACTTATTGTTGACAATTACTCTACGCTGATCTGCTATCCTTTGTTCAGAAACGTGGGATATTTCAGGGTGTTGTTCAGTGACCGCTTTGTGGAGTAACTGTCTGTAAGCTGATCTATTTGTTTCTAATTGTGTAATCCTATAGTAATTTTGTATAATAGTCTCATTTATTTCCTTCCTCCATCTCAATCTTTTAGTTCCACCGATGTTTTGTGATGAGTTTAGTGTAATGTTTTGGCTACTATGGTTATTTAATTCTGTTTCTACTTCTGCTCGTATTTCTTTAATTTTATCGGGTGTTAGTAAATTACTACGAATGATTGCCCTACGTTGATCTCCTACTCGTTGCTTGCTGACCTCCATGTTTGGGAATCGTTCAGTGAATTTGATGTGTAGATCTGTCAGATATGATTTTGTATCCGTTTCTAATGCAGTTAGGATGAAGTACGTGCGCAAGATAAAAATGTTCATTTCTTGGGTCCATTTCTTGCGTGCACGTGTTACAACCTTAGCGGGTACAGGAATATTGACCGAAGCCTCCTGTACAACATCTTCAGTTGCTAGTATAGTATCTACGGTTTCAGCATTAGAGCTGACGGTGTCGGATATATCGGTGTCCGTTAGGAAAGCTTGATCGTCGTGGATACTTCTATCGTTACCTGTATGAAAAGCCTTATCGTCGTCGTTACATGTCTCAGAGTCCGTAAGGAAAGCATCGGTCGTTGGACAGTTTAAGACCCTCGCCCGGAGATTCTTCTCGCCCCTGGCCCTTAGAGGTCTCCGCCTACTGTCATCAGCATCCCCCCTAGAGCCGCCGGGAACTTGGGGACAATTTTTAGGATTCATGTTCATGGTTTTTTTATGTTTGGACGTTTGTGAGCCCACATCGTTTGTCCGTACGAGTGAGCGCGCAGTAAGCTACCTACCTAAGCCTGCGGGTGCCGCCGTTGGTGCACAAGACACTCTTTCGCCGCCACTCCAAAACCACCACCCTGCGCTGATGTTGGTTGTTCTACTTAGGCCTCGGATAGACATGAACGTCTAGGAGCCCTAAGTAGCTTTCCTTCTACTCTTACTCTTTGTCCACTACATTCACTCAGCCACTAAGCTCCCCACTCCTTCTCTTCCTCTCTTACTACCGCTTCTACTTTGCTGTTCACCAACTTACGTTACTTACTCTACTTTACTAGTTACTCTACGAACCTATTCTATACATACTCCCTTATTTTACTTACTTACTTACCTACATACATACTTACTTACTTATTGCCAGAGCCACGTTGGCCGCACCAGTAACTTCTCATTGCGTTGTCCGCCCCCCACGTGATCAGGTGGTCGATCAGGACGTGTGGTTGAGTCAGGGGGCTTATTATTATTATTATTATTTTTTACACTTTCGTGTTCTCTCCGGTTACGGAGGTGATTTTGGCACGGGCCAGAGCCAAGTGCTACTGTAGAGTTAAGAACTTCCGTACAATTCTGCAGGTATTCAAGATTACTGCCTTTTGAAGCAGTTTAAATGTAGATTTGTGTAAATCAAGTGTCTCGAGGCTTGTGATAAGGTTTTTGGGAATGACACCTGTAGTAGAAAGTATAACTGGGATGGTTCTTGAGCTGTTAATACGCCACTGTGTTTTAATTTCAATTGATAGGTCTGTGTATTTAGCAATTTTTTCAGTATATGTTGTCTGTAGGTTATGTGTGTTACAAATTGCGATGTCAATTAGAAATGCTACTTTTTTATCTTTGTCCAAAATAGTTATATCGGGTCTATTGTAATGTATGGTCTTGTCAGTGATTATTGTTCTGTCCCAATATAATTTGTAATGCTGGTTTTCAAGAACGGATTCAGGTTTGTATTTATAATAGGGTAGTTTTTCTGGTATTAGTTCGTATTTATAGGCGAGGAGTTGGTGAATACATGCAGCTACCTGATCGTGTCGGTGCTTGTAATCAGTCTGTACTATGGCCTTGCATGCTCCGGTTATGTGTTGTATGGTCTCAGAACAGCTGCTGCATCTCCTACAAGTGTCATTTGTGTTGGGACGGCGGATTATATATTTTTGGTAATTTCTGGTGTCTATGACTTGGTCTTGGATTGCCATCATGAAAGCTTCGGTCTCAGGGAACAGTTCACCACTCTGCAGCCACGCGTTCGACGCTTCTTTGTCGACATGTGGTTGCTGCAGGTCGTGGTAGTGTCTACCGTGCAAAGACTTCCGCTCCCATGCGGCAATCTTTTCTTTGGGGTCAGTGATTCGTTCGTTATTTTGTAGGTTTATATTAGACAAGTTTAAAGGGGTAAATCGTTTATCAGATAAGACTATTGATTCGTGTAGTGTTGAGTGTTGTGCTTGTTTTGAGAAAAACATTCTAAGAGCTGTTATTTGTTTGTTATGTATGTTGGTGATATCTATTATTCCACGTCCTCCCTGTTCTCGCGGCAGTGTAAGTCTTTGAACGCAAGACCGCGGATGATGTTTGCGGTGTGTGGTCATGGATGTGTTGATAGTCCGTTGGAGTTTCGCGAGATCAGTTTGAGACCAGTTTATAATTCCGAATGTGTAAGTCAGAACAGGGATGGCAAATGTGTTAATGGCCTTGACTAGATTGCGTCCGTTTAGCTGAGATTTGAGGATGGTATTCAGTCTGTGTTGAAACTTGCGTTTTATGTCGCATTTTGTTTTGTTTTGCTGAATTTGATGGTTTTGGTGCATTCCTAAGTATTTATAAAAGCTATTTGGTTCCATCGGGTCGATTTGTTCACCTGTATTGAGGATGTATGGGTGAGAAGCTACTGACTGATCTTGGATGGAGTAAGTTTTGCATTTATCGATTCCAAACTGTATTTTTATGTCATTTGAGAATGTTTGTGTTATATCTGCCAATTGGTGTAACAAATGAACATCATTGCTGTAAAGTTTAATATCATCCATATACATGAGATGGCTGAGTGGATGACTATTATTATGAGGTATATCAAGGCCACATCCCGATTTATTAAGCATATTAGATAGTGGGTTTAATGCTAGACAGAACCAAAGGGGGCTGAAGGCATCTCCTTGGAATATTCCTCGTCTGATAGTGATGTCATCAGTTACTATTGATTCGTTGCCATTTTTGACTATAAGTTTTGTTGACCAGTGTTTCATTGAACTTTCTAAAAATGAAATTAGAAGTGGGTGGATTTTGCAGTGGTGTAGTACATAAATTAGCCAACTGTGGGGAACTGAATCGAATGCTTTGCGGTAGTCTATGTACATTGTCATTAGGTCTTGCTTATTTTTGAGGGCATGTTTCATCGCTACTGCGTCTATTATCAGCTGTTCTTTGCAGCCTTGACTGCTTTTACGACATCCTTTCTGCTCTTCCGCTAATATGTTGTTAACTGTGATGTGTTTATTTATAAGTTGAGTTAAGCAAGCTGTCATTATTTTGTAAATGGTTTGCAGGCAAGTTATAGGTCGGTAATTTGCTGGGTTGCGTCTGTCCTGGTCTTTGGGTAACATGTAAGTTATACCTTCTGTTATGTAGGAAGGCATGGTTTCTGGTGATTCGATGTACTGATTTATATGGTGATGGAGTAGCGGGTGGGTACAGGTGAACTTTTTATACCAGTAGTTTTGAATGTTGTCGGTTCCAGGTGATTTCCAATTATGTGTTTTACTGATAACTTGTTTTAATATTTCTACCGGGATTAATTCATACTGCATTTCTACGTAATTATTACTTTGTAGGTCGTCTGTTATCCATACAGCATTGCTATTGTGATGTACCTCATTACTCCATATATTGGACCAGAACCTGTGCATGCTGTCAGATGTAGGTAAGTCTGTGTTCGCTGTTGTGTAGGTGTCTTGTGTCTGAGTAGTGATGTTTCTATAGAATTTTTTTTCGTTGGTATGAAATTGAGAATTTTGTTGTTTTCTTAGAGTACAGTTTGTGTATCTTCGCAATCGACTACTAGTCGCGTTAAGTTTTTGCTTTAGGCTATCTAGGAACTGTTCATTAGTTAGATTTGGTTCTTCGTGTCGCGAGTGGGTTTTATATTTAGATTTTATATAGTCTATATGCTCTATTAGGTTACGGGTTCTTATTCCTGCAATATACTGGGTCATTCTTCCTATGTCTTTCCTAAGGTTATTTATTTTAGTTTGGAGTCTTTTTTGCCACGCTGGGACTGTGTATTTTCTTGTCTGTGTATTTGTATGCTGTTGGGTTTGAGTAGTGTGTGGTGATTCTTTTATTTTCGAACCGTTACATATCGCTGTCGTATAAGCTGCTGAATATATGATAGTCTGGATAGAAATAAAGTCAGTATCTCGAGTCAGATGCTTTGGCAGTATGTTAGTGTTTAAGTAATTTACTATGTACGATAACTTTTTTGAAGTATTTTGTCTTGGTATGAAAGGCCGTGTGGTAGGGTTTGTGTTTGTAAATTTTTCAATTGTCCTTACGAATGTTTCATTTATCTTGGTGTCTAGTTGTGTGTCTGTGTACTGCGGTGTATCCGCGATTGGGTGTGTGGTCATTGTATTGTTTACGCTGTCATTGTTTAGTGCATCGTTGGTATATGGAGTCGTCAATGTCATGTCATTAGCTATAGAGTCTCGAGAGTTGCTGATTACAATGTCCGTAGTGATTGAAGTTGGTAGATCATCAGTAATCAGCAATTCACATCGGACTTCTTCTCTTATTTCATGGAGTCTTTGGTCTGATATCAGTTTGTTATGCACAACCACCCTCCTTTGGTCAGCTACTCGTTGTTCTGATACATGAGATATCTCTGGGAATTGGTTTATTATGGTACTATGCAGTTGTTTTCGATAAGCTGTTTTATTTTGTTCTAAAAGAGTGATTTTGTAGTATGATTTTATTATAGCTTCATTCATATCGTCTGTCCATTTTAATCTAGTCTGCGATGTCGCTAGGGTCGGTCGATGAAGAGTAATTGGTTGGTCAGTTGTATTGTCGTTGTGTTCATTGGTTTGCGTATTTTGGTTAAGAATAGTTTCCACTTCCTCTCTTATATTTTTTAGTACGTTTTCTGGTAGTAGACTGTTTCTTAATATAGCCCTACGCTGGTCGCCTATCCTTTGCCTTGAAACATCCATATATGGAAACTGTTTTATGAAATTTCTGTGGAGTTGCTCTAAATATCCCCTTGTCTTGGTTTCATTATGAGTTATTTTCAGGTAAGTGCGCCATATGAATTCATTCATATCAGTTGTCCACTTTTTTCGCGCACGAGTACAGCCTAAGGTGGGTACAGTATTGATGGCACTTGCCTCCTGTACAACATCCTCAGACCCTGCTAAGCTTGATGTGGGCGTAGAATGGGTACCACTCTGTTTTTCAAATGGATTTGGTGATGAGTAAGGAGAATTAAACAGAGTTTCGCTAGAAGTTGGAGATGTTTGTACTATGGTCTGTCCTCGTCCTACCTCGGGGCTTAATGTAGAAGTAGTGGAGAGCCGCCTGCTGGAGGCAGTTCCACTGTTGGTCTTTGATCGTAAGTTATACCTTGTTTTCCGGTTATAATATATCAAACTTGGGTATTCTTCGTTTTCATTCTCGGAGTCCAATTGCGTAGCTTGTGTCGTTTGATGGTTTAAGACCCTCGCCCGGAGATTCTTAACTCCCCTGGCTCCCTGAGGTTCCGACTTACCATCATCGTGGTTCCTCATTGAGCCGCCGGGCACTTGGGGATGGGTTATTGGTTTCATTGTCATATTTTTTATTGGACATACAGAAACTTACATCGCCTGTCCACAGCGTGTAAGTGCGCAGTAGACTACCTGACTAAGTCTGAAGATGCTGCCGTTGGTATTCTGAATACTCTTCCGCCACCACCTAAAGCTGATATCCTGCACTGACACCAGCTGTCCTGCCTAAACCTCATTAAGAAGTTCACTTCTAAGAGCCTTAAGGCAGCCTCTTCTTCTTACTCACTTACTTACTCTTGGTCTTACCTACTTACTTACTCATGCTCTTACCTTCTTACTTACTCTTTTTCTTACTTACTCCTACTCTTACTTTCTTACTTACTCCTACTCTTACTTGTTGGTCCCTACGTTCCAGAGCCACGTTAGCCGCACCAGTAATTTCTTATTGCGTTGTCCGCCCCCCACGTGATCAGATGGTCGATCAGGACGTGTGGTTGGCCTTATTATTATTATTATTAAAGAAATCCATTGCTGGCAGCTGCCAGCACGAAATATTCTATGTTCGCCAAAATTGTTATAGGTATGGAATATTAGACAGAGCCAAAGATTTATAAGGAGAATTCTGTGGCATAGGAATAGCTATGACTTCAGCAGTTGACAAAAACAAGTGGCGCTGAAACGAACGAAAACTAGACAGAATTATTATTATAGCCAATGACAGCGTTTCGCGATTACCTGCTTTATATTTCGATGGTCAGAAAGAAAAACATTGTAATGACAAAAAGGGAGACAAAAGTCAAAGACAGCTTATCATGTCTTATCTGAATTATTCTGTATTAATAGGGTATTATCCATGGATTTAGCATCATACTGGATAGAGTCATTGCTTTGGCAGCGTGTCCACTTTCTGTTGGCGCGTTTAGTGAGTAGGGAAGTGAAAACTAGTGCAGAATCTATCGATAAAGATGTACAAAAGTGTACAAAACCAAGAATTTGTAAATTAAGAACACAATGTTTGCAAAAATATGTACTTTATTGAACATAACTATTGAACGAAACTCGTAATAGCCATGTAAATAGTACGAATATATATAGTATATATAGTAACTATGAAAGTTAATAATAAAAATAAATGTTAATAATATCTACACCGTCTACTAGTTTCTTTTATTCTTCCAAGTCTTTTAATTGACAGCCCAGTCACAAAATTACATTTTTCAAAATATTTTCAACAAAGTCGAGAGTATTTAGGTGGCTCCCAGTTTTCGCGCCTCACAGCCTTTATCCACTGATTTCTGATTTCCGGACATTTTGGAAACCTATAACAAAATATATTTTATTTTAATTAATTGGTTAACCATGACACAATATTGGTACAAAATATCATACATTTCAAGCCGCGAAAGCTTCAAAAAGATTAAAATTAATTATCGATAGAATACGCATCAAGCCGATTAAACGCGGATAGGAATTAACGGTTCATGTTTCACTTAATTTAGTATATGTAGGATATTACAAGAGTATTATTAGATAAATATCGACCAAATATCGACAATGTTTGAAACGTGCAGTGGTACTTCACTAGCAGGAACACGTAAAGCAATGCATTTATTTATCTTAAATTAAAGCTTAAATTAATTACTAAATAACAATGCGTGATAGTTGTATGACTTCAAACATGTATATTCTTTAAGTGAAACGAATATTTAGCTTTGATACTAGTTGTTTTAGGTAATAAACGCTACAAAAGACTTACGTGTGAAATGATAATTCTGGGTCTTTAACTCCTCCTTTTGTTGTTCTTGATGGACAAAACACAGCACAACACGCCATAATATTACTATGTATGATAATATTACGTCTTCACAGCGATAATTTTATCTAATTTTACTTTTGAGTAAGACGGGTCGCAATGTTATGACCTACTAGTCGGACAAATGGACACAGAGTGCGAGGTTGCCAATCTTACAATAGCTCTCTCGCTTACTCCATGCCACGATCCGTTTAATAAAAAGAGAAACATGACAATGTGAACGTCGGAGCGGCAACGTCTCATGGCTCTGTCCAGTATGATGCTTCGTCCAAGGTATTATCGATGTCAGTGTTACTAGAAGCAAAAATAAGGACATCTTACAGCAGAGCCATTGTATTTCCACCGTTTGTATGTCAATTCATTATAATTATAATCTTTGTCCATATTCAAATAAGTGGATTACTGTTTATAAGTTTTTAGATACTAAATTTTCTATATGGAAAGCATAATAGTAAAAAGTAAAGTATTATAATATGTTTGTATATAGCGAATTTATATGCAAGTCGAATGGCAAAAGCTACATAGCTATTATAAAATAAATGCAGTTTTAGTATATTTTGACAAATATCCGCGTCTTTTCATTCCTTGGAGTCTTTTCAATTGGAGTTCCCGTTATTTATCTTAGAACAAATGCGTTTATTCTAGATATTATAGATTAGGAAGAGCTTTTCAATTTTTACAAGATTTTATTAAACTTGCTATGTTTGTATGTACGTTAAGGTCAAATCTTGCAACTCAATTTTAAACCAGTTGCCCTTGTTCAATTGTGTTGAAATTTTGCATGCGTGTCAAGTTCCGATGACAATATAATATTATTACGACAGCGAGTTGATCTGATGATGGAGACAGAAGGTGGTAAAAGGAACTCCTCAGTAACTAGCAGCAGATAGACGGAGTTTCGACTCTTATTGATCATCTTACAGTACCAATAACTGATTTTATAAAAGCTTGTCCGAAAAAGAAAAAAATCAAAAAAACTAATTTCATGACAGCTGTCACCATAAATTTGACAACACATTTGACCACGAGGTTGCTAAATACCTTAGACGAAGCATCATACTGGACAGACCCATGAGACGTTGCCGCTCCGACGTTCACATTGTCATGTTTCTCTTTTTATTTCACGGGTCGTCGCATAGAGTAAGCGAGAGAGCTATTGTAAGATTGGCAACCTCGCACTCTGTGTCCATTTTGACCGACTAGTCGGTCACAACATTGCGACCCGTCTTACTAAAAAAGCAAATTGGATCAAAATATCGCTGTGAATACTTAATATTGTTATACATAGTGGCATTATGGCGTGTTGTGCTGTGTATTGTGCATCGAGAACAACGAAAGGGGGAGTATAAGATCCAGAATTATCATTTCACACGTAAGTCTTTTGTAGCGTTTTTTACCTAAAATTACCAGAATCAAAGCTAAATATTCGTTTCACTTAAAGAATATACATGTTTGAAGTCATACAACTATCACGCAGTGTTATTTAGTAATGAATTTAAGCATTAATTTAAGATAAATAAATGCATTGTTTTACGTGTTCCTGCTAGTGAAGTACCACTGCACGATTCAAACTTTGTCGATATTTGGTCGATATTTATCTAATAATATTCTTGTAATATACTACATATACTACATTAAGTGAAACATGAACCGTTAATTCCTTTCCGCGTTTAATCGGCTTGATACGTATTCTATCGACAATTAATTTTAATCTTTTTGAAGCTTTCGCGGCTTGAAATGTATGATAATTTGTACCAATGTTGTGTCATGGTTAAACAATTAATTAAAATAAAACATTTTGTTATAGGTTTCCAAAATGTCCGGAAATCAGAAATCAGTGGACAAAGGCTGTGAGGTGCGAAAACTGGGAGCCACCTAAATACTCTCGACTTTGTTGAAAACATTTTGAAAAATCTAGTTTTATGACTGGGCTGTCAATTAAAAAACTAGGAAGAATAAAAGAAACTAGGAGACGGTGTAGATACTTATTAACTTTCATAGTTACTATATATATTCGTACTATTTACATGGCAATTACGAGTTTCGATGTTCAATAAAGTACATATTTTTGCAAACATTGTGTTCTTAATTTACAAATTCTTAGTTTTGTACACTGTGTACATTTTTATCGATAGATTCTGCACTAGTTTTCACTTCCCTACTAACTAAACGTGCCAACAGAAAGTGGACACGCTGCCAAAGCAATCACTCTATCCAGTGTTATACAAGATCCATGCTAAATACTGTTATGTTGAGAAAATGTAGCTAACAATTAGATAGACATAATTTATTTCGCAGTTAAACTTATCAGAGTGATTCAACAAAAAATTGTTTAGGCTTAGAAAAAAATTCTCGGCAAATACAACGCCACTGACTCATTAACAACGGTTTTTTCAATCTCCCAAATAAGCAATTTGTTAATCAGACGAAAGTTAGTCAAAGGTAGGATGGTGTGACAAGAGCCGATATATCACTGCTGGACGCCGAAAGAGGGCCCTGACCATGTCCAAAGTTTTGACGTATGAGTAATTTATTGGGTAAAAAAGTAAATTACTGCATTGCCCACACATTTGTCGGTCGAAGGTGGTTGATTTGGGTTGCGCGGGCGCAAAAAATGATCGCTTGGGGCGTATTAGTAAGCTACGAAGCTGTTATCTCCTATAACACTAATGAATTTTGAGATATGAAAAAGGTTTTTTCAGTAAGATAATGCAAAAAACAGAGTAGATAAATAATGCTAAGTTAAGATCAAATGTAAAATTATTTTCCCACAAAATAATCGTCATTGACCTGTAAAATTATATTTACCGCCATGACTGTCAACGGGAACACGTTGCTAAGAGAGAAAAAAACAAATGCTATCAACATTTTTTCTGTATATAAAAACGAGTTTAAAGACACCTTACTATGCAAAATCTGTCAAGACGTTTAGGTTACACGTTTCAATGCATACTGTACATACTTATAGTTAATGTCTTTTAGGAGCTGTCCAGGCGCCTAGTCGAAATTACAGGTGACCAATTAGCTAGCGCTTACCTTGGTCAAAGGGTGAGCTTGGCAATTCAACGGGGTAATGTCGCCAGCTTTTTGGGCACCTTACCCGTAGACAGCGACCTAAATGCGGTTTTTTATTTGTAGATATTTTAGATTTAATTTATTTAAGTATTTATTTTAATTTTGTTTCTAGTTTTAGTTTGTACATTTAAGTTTAGATTATAATATATTATAGTTTGCATTTTTTTTATATGTATATTTAGCTCGCCAACGAAACTATTTAATTAAATACACATATTATGCCTCGGCCAGAAAAATTACATTGCTTTGCTCTCAGTAACATTTTGAGAATGCAATCCCGAATTTGCTTGAACTCATTTTGTTTTAATAAAACGGGTATAACACGCGTTAACCCCACCTTTAGAGCAGCCGATGACGTAACGCGCACGACGCGCTGCAGCCCGCAGTGCAAAGTAAGACTAGGTCGCACGTGTGTTACGCTTATAGCATTCCTTGACAAAGATCACCGAATGTAATCGAAACTATCGTCGGGATAACCGACTCAATTTAACGTGAGTATTCCCGTTTTATTATAACAAAATGTGTCAAAACCACGTCAGTTTTCATAGTAAAATTACTTGAGCTCTTTACGAGCGAGAAGATTCCGTTTACTTTGCATTTAAAACGTCAAAAGATAATGCCACATGTCATTATTTTGGCTTGTTCCGTCTTCACCCCACTAGGTCTCATCCCATGACGACATTTTCTTAAATCAACCCACTTTCTATTGTTGACTCGCCCCATGCCTATTTTTTGATTTTTCTATTCTCAAGTCATCCCAATGTATATTAACTGCTATTATTAACTCATCCCGTGCCAACATTTTCAATAAAACCTCAGTTTGTTGGGTACAGTTTGCAAAAAGAGCATTTTAGCCGGTTTTAAATATGAAGGAGTGGGAAATAGAAAAACTTGTTAAAAAAAACGGATTTCAATATATAATTATCTGATCGAGAAGAGGCTGTTGCGGGACAAGACGCCTCAGATACGTCGGGGTCTATAAGTTCCTCCCTACAGGAAACGGTCTTATCCTGACCCGCACTGGTTTTGGAAGGCGCCTGTTTAGCGACCGCCGGTTCTGAATATACGAGCACTAAATTACTAAAAATGGGAGAAGGACCAAAATATGATACACAAAAATGATAGGCGCTGGTTACATTCGTAAAAGTATACTGACAACCGGATTTTTCGCCCGTCAGCAGGTAAAAAAAAGTGTTGTTTTCAATATATGTTTCAGATGTCCCAATACTTGATCAAAAGTTTCTGCATAGATTTATATGTAGTGATGTTATTTAAAACTAACACAAACGAGGTTAATCTAGTTTGAACTAATTTCACGCCGAACTGAAACCATGCAATTCTTTTAACAATCTTAGGACCGATTCTGCTCATATTCGAACTTAAAAATGAACTCGAAAGTTTTTGACAAAACATACAAATGCCAACTTGTTCGCGTACTCTTTTCGTTCGCTTCGCTCGGTCAGTAAGCTTCCACAAATTGTACATACATATTAGAAGATTAACAACTAAGTACCGAGTGGCTCAGTGGGTGAATTTTCGCCTTTTGAGCTGTAGGTTTTGGGTTCGATCCTTACGCAGGAAAAACATTTGTGTGATAAACATGGATTTTGTTCTTTGTCTGGATGTTTCTATATATTCTATGTATGTATTTACAAAAAACTTATTTATGTATTCTATCAGTTCTGGTTTACATCTGTATCTGGTTAACATAGTACAAGCTTGCTTAGTTTGGGGCTAGATGGCGCTGTGTGTGAAAAATTCCACCAATATTTGTTTATATCAATCAAACACCATATATATGTATGTAGGTACGTACAAGCTCAGTAAATTTTAATTTTACATAAATATTTCTCAGAAAAGTCACTCTCACTTACAACCTTCTCAACCAGACAAAAGGTATCTCTAATCCTCAACTAAACAGTTTCGGCAAACAAATAGACAAAATATTTTGTCAATTTTTGTCACTATTGGTGGTCTTATCTTGGACTTTATCCAATATTGCCCATTGTTAATTAAATATCACTTTCTTTTTCTATAGCCTATGAGGGTGGTAAGTCGATTGGTATGTCAACATGACACTTTGAGAGGATTATCTTTTTATCCTTTTATAGGAACAATAGTGTTTTGTTCCGAAGAAAGGACCACAAGTGTCGCTTTCATTCGTTAAAGTCTTTGACCGTATTTTGTTTGAGTTAATGCAATGTTCTGCTTACATTAGCCGGAATTTTTACAGAATTTAAAAAAAAAAAAAAAAAACTTTTAATATTCTAAATGATGTACTTATCTATAGTACTGCTTGATCTGCGGCTATGTTGTCGCTCAAGATCACAATAAAGGGTTAGTTTTGCCCGACTGCCCAAGTAGGTGGGTAATGTTATTGGGGTGTATGTGGGTATGTGTGTGTGTTCCTATAGTTCCTCCTGTAGCCTAAACGGCTTGACCGATATTGATGAGTGAGGTGTCGTTGGATTCCTCTTTACGTCCGGAGTGACTTATGCTAACATTTTGCGGTCGGGTAATTTGTTTTTCCAATTTTCATTATCTTTAGAAAATGTGAATGTAATAACGTTTGTTACAATTTTTGGACAAAAAAATACAAAGATAACGTACGGAAAGAGGCGTTTTTGGTCAGTTGAATGTGGTTGGCAATAGGGCTTCAAGATAAAAATTAAAAAAAAATCTCTTTGACCAAAGTCTGCTGATAATTTTATCGAGTAGTTTGCAGCTACCGAAAACAAGATTTATAAATACTGAAGAAGACAAAATATAAGTTAAAAAACTAAACCCGCATAAATGAAAGTATGAAAATATTATTCGAAATTCAAAATGGCGGAGGAGACTTAAACTACATTATTCTAAAAAATAGTAGTTCTTTCTTGTGTCAGAAGGAAATCCATATTTATTATTTGTGAATCGTGTCGACCACACATTATGGTATCCCATTAAATTAACGGGAACTCTTAACGATTCATTCATTCTTCATTTTTTTAAATTTCGTGTCAGACAACAATTATGTTTCTACATCGTTCTAGAATACGGGGAGAAAAAAATGCGTCTTGTTATTATTGTAACAAAAACTATTACTTTTATCATCAGGTCACCTCACGCTTATCACAATGGAATAATACACCTAAAGTCGGGTCAAATCGATAAAAACGAAAGGTACTTACATACTTTTAATCTTATAAAAGACCAAACACTTATTTTATTTAATTTTTAAAAAGTAACATAATTATCGAAAAATATGTATGCCTTGCTCCATTTTTACGCGACTACCTAAGAAGGAGGGTAAAGTTTTTGGAGCTAATTGTTTATGGTGAATTGAAACTTATGAAGAACACCACAGGTGGCCACAGGAACTCCGTACTGGCACAGAGAACATCTCGATATGTAGTGCATTTTTTTCAGTATATTTTTTTCAAAGCCGTTTTTTTTAAAAATTGTTATGAACACATAGTTTAAGTTTTTATTTTACTAATGATGAAGATATAGCATTATTTTATGCTACTTCTTCTGTTCTTGCTATAAAATTAAAAGTAAGTAAGTGAAGTTCGTATAGGCTGAGTGGATGGCCCTAACGTCAAGTTTTGCCTGTGAGCCTCTGACGTGGACTAGCAATGATTGTAATGACAAACAACAGGAACCTACAATTTAAATCTCCATAGGAACGCACCGGTACCGGTAGACTGTTGATGATGATGATGACGTAGCAAGTGGCACGTCATGCGCAGGTTACGCGCAAGGAAAACGTGTCCTATGAGTTTCGGGCCCTAAGTTCTCTTTTAGTCGGCTCGTACGATAGGCAGGGGATACCGTAAGCCGTATTCTGAGACCCAGGCTTAGAACACGGCTAGGAGAGTTCTTGAGTGAGCGAGCGAGCGAGAGAGCTAGATGAGCTCCAGAGTAACGGTTAGGAACATCTACCTACGCCATAAGCGCTACAAAAAAAATGAATTGTGGCTGTTTCACAGCCGTGCCGAGGGACATATTTATATTTTGTTTTAATAAAACGGGAATACTCACGTTAAATTGAGTCGGTTATTCCGACTATAGTGTGAGTATTCCCGTTTTATTAAAACAAAATGTATCAAAACCACCGTTAGTTTTCATAGTAAGACATAATAATAATTTTAATTAATCGATTTGAGGTAAGTAACCTTGTTTGTTAGCGTGGGGCTAAAAACGTGCGTTATGACGCAATGTTATCAGCTCAGATAAAATTCTTGACCTATCATTAACAAGGTGCCGCTTCAAACAATGGAATAAATATTTTTATAATTATAATGAAAAGGATATAATAAAAAAATATAGTTAAATTATAGAATAGTAGAGTACTACGTACATTTGATTTCGGTACCAACTTACTGCTGCGTCATATTTTTTACAGTTATGGGGTATCAATAAAAATAATCTCTATTCGGTTTCATTTTTATGCTACCGTGTGATGAGACGAGCAATTCACTCGCCTGATGGTAAGTGTCACGCTTACTCATAATAGTTCTGTTCCACACAGAATAATGTACTTCGACAGTTCAGAACTCTTCGCCGCCATGCACTGCTTTCGTCACCCTGAGCATCCCTGATTTATAATATGTTAAATCTCTATTAAGCCTAGTCATCACAATAATATTACTAACAAGTGAGTAAGTTTCAAGTTAACCATATTGTTTCAGGTTTTCCTTCTAAACAACCGTCTAACCAAGAGTTAATCGGTGCATCAGACCCGTGGTCAAATAGACCGCATCGGCGTGGATCACACCTGTGCTCGGATCAAACGCACCGCCACCCCCACTACTGCGTCTCCCCACCACTCATCATATGAGCCACCTCGCGTTTATACTCCCATGAGAACTAAAGAACCGACTATGCAGATATAGAGCCACTGGATGTGGCTAGAGCGTGGTAAGAGGCGTAAGCAAATGATAATGGTCGTAGAGCCTAAAACAATAATACGTACTTATAGTAGGTAAATTTAAAATAAAAGTTAATCATCAAAGAGGCTTCTTGTGACAAGTTATTTTCTTCTTAGCGTTCATTTATAATCTTCTTGATATTCACGTTGATGTTTTCAATTTTGGCAAAAGAGAAGGAAAACTATTTGTTCGAGTTTATTTTCATCTCCTTCATCATAATACATAGAACATAACAACATGCAAATTTCTCCAAAACATAAGCATAATTATTCCAAACATAAAGGCATAAACAAAAGAATATGTATAAAGAGTATATGAATATACTCTTTATTTTTTTTAACGCCTCCAAGTTATTTTTATCTTCAAACATTTTTAAAATGTCCGAACATAGCTTATGTCAAAGTCAGCTCTGATGTGAAGTTATAGATTTGATAGAAACTGTCGATGTATTGAAATTTCGAAACACCATTGAAATCAGTTCAGCACCAAAAGTTACTTCACCAAGCTATGAGACAAAAGATATGAGAGGCGCTATTTATAGCTGCTTTGACCATTGTTTTAGCAGGCTTAAACTGCTTTTGTAAAGTGATTTATTATTTTTATATTATTGTATTGACCTAGTTGTGTGAAATAAATGAAATTATTATTATTATTATTATAATGTCGACATTCTGTAATAAAAAATTCCATCCGTGCCTATGACAATACGGACGAGATGATAAATAAGACCTTCCACTTCAAAATCTGTATCGCTGCCATAAGCTACACAAGGTAAAATATAAAAAGTAAAAAAAAACTCACAAAAGTACATACTTAAATACACCCGAAAAACATTAACTTCCGTCTAGGCAGTCGGGTAACAAAAGTTTTAATTTGGCGATTAACCGAGAAAGAATTACTCCTAAAATTCAATCTATAGTGTCAGTTCTAGAGAACCTATATCCCTATTACAATGCCCAACCAATATTATGGCTTTTTCTGATTTTATTGATTTGAAATACCTAATCTGCTGATTGATTTCTTTATTGCCCACCGACGTTCGTTTCTTGGTTGATCCTATTGACGCTTGTCGGCTATTAATCGTTTGTCTAATTGCCGACCATTTGGTGGTGTTCACGCGTGTTTGTGTCTCGTTTTGGCACCTAATTAAGTCCTGTGGGAATCCTATTGTTTCGAATTTAAGATTTCATGATGATAGTTTTTTGTTGCCTTCTGTACCTATTCGATTTATGTATTTTTAATTGTCAAAAAATATTATTTTTGGAATATCAATCTTCGGTAAATTATGTACTACTCTTGTAATGGTAATGGTATATGGTATATTTTATTTACATTATTGGATAGTGGATAATTTGAATATTTGAAAAGGCATTTCGAAACAAAATCATTTTTTTTTTTTTTTCCTCCTAAGAGGATTATGGCGTCGCACGTCTTATGCATTTGCCAGTGTCAAGTATACTCATATTTTTTCAAGTTTTGGTGAATATTGTCAAATAAATCATAGTCACAGTCAAAGGCGAGCAAAGCAAATCACGGTCAAGTCCAACTCATGCCCCAGTAAAGTGGTGAAAACTTTACTAGAGCCTTCTATGGAGTTTTGGAAACAACACGAAAATTCACGTTTCACGACATTATATCATTCACCAACACTCGTGCATGTACACGAACACTTAACGGGTAAAAATTCACCGTTTTTACACATTAACACTCGAAATAACACAAGTTTTGGAAAATAATAAAATGACGCGACATGAATTCTTCACGTTCCCGCCAAAAAACTCATAAATGGCGTTAGATGTACCTTGAGGTTTTGCTGTCACTGTCAAGACATGAAAGACAAAAAAAAATATGTGTGCCTTTTTTTCTTGTTTTTTGGCTCCATATGTACATTTAGACAATTTCAGGTAACGTAACTATGTTTTTGACTTCATTTGGAATATTACAATAGTTGACACTCGCTAAATACACAACGTGTGGAGCCAAAATTTACGATTTAAAAAATAAACAAAATATTTCGACAGAAATGACAATGACAGGTAAAACGATAGGTCTATTACGCCATCTAGTAGGTATTTTAGAACTAATTTTTTTTTGGAAATCTCCTCATTGTTTCTTACTTCATCTCGTAAGTTTGAACTCACTCGGCCAGGACAATGTAACACAGGTTTAGTCAGCAGCGTTCGGGAGGCCATAAAACATTTCTGGACCTGAACAAAGACATCAATCGGTTCACATTTCATCTCAAATTACACATGCACACTCGTAACAGTTTGTAGAAGTACCGAAACTTTACTCAAAACCACGTCTCTGATTCGGCATTCGCAGAATCACGAGTATTTTAGGCCTTAGGCTATCGCCAACGTCTGGAATTATTTTTGGGAATAATATATCAGGTACATTAATGGCTTCATAACTTAAGGTAAGGACTTCATTGTGAGCCTTCTGTGATACCTCTGTCATGCAACCTCAATGAATGTCTATGCTTTACAATTTGAAGACGGGTATTTTCTTACAGCCATGGTTACAGTACGTTCGGTTTTACTTAGAATGAAGGTGATATGTTTGCTATGCTATAAGCAAATATAGCTTTAGCATTAGCTAAAGGACTTTTACTTTTCTAGGATAATTTTATCCCTCTTACTCTTATGTAGAGGCAAGAACATCGTAATGTTGAAAAAATAATGCTATAAAAAGATGTAGGTACTTACTTACAAACTATTTTTTGTTTTTTCTTTATAATATTATAATATTCGTGCGGCGGTAAGTAACTACTTTACTAGAACAGTATATAAAAGAGTATGAATGTAGATTGGCATCTTTGAACCGAACGATAATCTTTTTTATGGTTGACAGGCTAGGCGTTTGCCACAGCCTACCGTATGTTAAGTGACATTGTGGTCGAAAATTAGTCAATTCACTTAAATGGGTCATAAGTAATTGGCTTGGTACTTCGTGACAGTTTTTAACTTCAGAATGGTATTTACTACAAATAACAAATACCACCACCATATTTCTCGATTTCATTCACCGGCAGCTAAAGCTCATAGTTGGGATTCGAACGCTCTACGGCTTGACATGTGAGATCCAAACGAGTCATCCTCTGAGGTATTGTCGCTACCTCAGACCCTACATTTCACTCAACGAATGCTTATACCTTGCAAAAACGCGCGTGCTTTCTTTTTGTGAAAGGTCTATGCGACTGAGGAAAAGTCAAGTTCTGTCACGACTAACCACGGATATTAACATTACGATCCCTGGAACCTGAATCTCACTGCGTGGACAACCGATTTCCGATTATCCAAGCGTTTTAAAGCCTCGAGGTCAAGTGACAGGTGGCATACCGTTTTCTTTCTAGCCTTCCAGAAGTTTCTAAAAACTGAAGCGTGGCCAATCGTTTCGATGGATCAAACTGTCTGCAAAAATTATTTGGTATATTTAGTACCTATTATGTTTATGGACTGTTGAGCAGTGAAATAATCATTCATGTTTGCTAAAATTATTATATTTATCTGTATAATAATTTGTGGATTGTATTCAAACTGTGTCTTCAACAAGTCCCTAGTGCCCATGTCTAGTACAATTTATAGGAATGAACCCGTATCCCTACAGCACTGTGGTAACACGTGTTTCATCTCTACGCGAGGTATCATCAGGACTTGTTGATTTGGCGACTGGGAAATTTCCCATATTCCTATTGTACTCGATGCGATATTGCAGCGGAAATTGAAGATACAGTTACTGTTATAAGATGGATTTCCAAAACCGCAAAGTAACGGCAGACTCAATAGTCTACCTCACCTACTTTTCAGTTAAATATTTATTTCGTTTAATTTCTAACAAATAGAATCTAACCAGAGAATGTATTGTATGAACTTAATTTAAATTTTCCGCCCTAATTTCTAAAGATCACTTCTTATTTCAGACTATAGTGATACCAAATTATTTTCTTTGTACAAATTATCTTTTCATTGATCTTTAATGTATTCAGAAACTAATTCGATTCTTTTACTTTCGCTATCTTATTAAATTCGTCTTTCATTCTGAGTTTCACTACATCGTTGATTTGTTGAAGGTAACTAATTTACAATTTTGATCATTCGTTCAGTTTGACTCATTTTTTTTACATTCATGTATTTCAATTCTTCTACATGGTGCCCAAATTGTCTATTCTATGGCTTATAATCTTAAATTAGCTCTGGCTCTTACGTAACTGGACCTGCTCGAACCGGATCCGCGGGATCAGTTGACGTAACGCATATTTTAATTAGTCTAGTGGACCCATTGACATTTTGTAATTTGTATAAACACGGAGAAAACTTTTTGACGGTTTTGGCGGGAACGTGTAGAATTAATGTCGCGTCATTTTATTATTTTCCAAAACTTGTGTTATTTGGAGTGTTAATGTGTAAAAACGGTGAATTTCTACCCATTAACTTGTTCGTGAACATGCACGAGTGTTGGTGAATGGTATAATGTCTTGAAACGTGAATTTTCGTGTTGTTTCCAAAACTCCATAGAAGGCTCTAGTAAAGTTTTCACCACTTTACTGGGGCATGACTTGGACTTGACCGTGACTTGCTATGCTTGACTTTGATCGTGACTATGACTTGTTTGATAATATTTAACAAAACTTGAGAATATATATGTATACTTGACACTGGCAAATGCATAAGACGTGTGACGCCAAAATCCTCTTAGGAGGAAAGAGAAAAAAAAAACTTTTTGACAGTAATATTAAGAAAATATGAGAGCGCAGCAACAGACGCATCGCATTTATTTTGGCGGGAATGTGAAGAAGTCGTGTCCCATCATTGTATTATTTTCTATAACTTGTGTTATTACGAATGTTAATGTGTAAAACGGTGGATTTTTATTCATTAAGTGTTCATGAAATTGCACGAGTTTTGATCGTGATTCTTCATGTTGTCTCCAAAACTCCATATAGATACGTCTAGTAAAGTCTCCACCACTTTACTGAGGCTTGACGAGGACTTGACCATGATTAACTTTTTTCTTCTGGCGCCTGTAGGACAGTTTGATTACTAGTACGGGTGCCAGCCAGTTCCTCAGTACAAATTCAATATTTATAACCACCATATTAGTTAAATAAATTGTTATTGTATAGAATCAAAATGCTTGGCCAATTTTTTTTTTTTTTTTATGTTTTACTTTGCTTGACTTAGCTTGTTTTAAATGTGAAAAATTTGACTTCACTTGAAATATCATAATATTTGACACTGGCTAAATGTACAATGTGTGGAGCCAACACATAGGAGAAAAAAAAGAAAGAAAAAAGTCACGTGTCGTCAAAAGGCTCAACCCATGGACTTAGCATCATTCGTCCAAGGCTCAACCCCACATGAGCCCCCACATCTTCCAAACATGTGAACAAAACACCACAGAAAAAAAAGAAAAACCGTCACCTAGTTTGTCGCTCTTTTTATTTATCTCCTTTTTATACGCAGCCAATCACAGCTAAGAACCTTATCAGTGCAGGAAGGGATGTACGCATAGCTTTCTATTATTTCATCAGTTTGTCATTAACCTCGGTATGCTAAAAATATCACTTTATGTATTACTAGTTGTTACCCGCGACTTCGTTCGCGTGGAAAGAAAAAATTATCCTATGTCTGTCTTTGTGATACAGTAATTTGATAACAAATCAAATTGTATTAAGATCTGTGCAGCCTTTTAGCCGTGAAACGTGACAAACGTCCAGACCGACAGACACAGTTACTTCCTATAGTTCGCTAGACGCATTGATTCATTTTTAAAATTTTTTGACGTTTTGTATCGACTGACAGTTGTAATGTAGGGAGTTTTGATATGCGCAAGCGAAGTTTTTTTCGAAGTTCACTTAATCATAAACTTCGTTTTCCCTTGTTTTTTTCAAACAATTGTACTTGCGCCGTCTATACTTAGATGTTCATACCTAATTGCCATTAACAAAAAAAAACATAAAAATCAAACGGCAATAAATCCCATGCATCAGTCAACTCAATTAATCACAATAAATTAACAGAACCGCAACACAATCAGTAATTAATAGTCCATATTTAAGATGCCAACATAAATACCATCATCGTGTTCTATCGTATCAAGACACAATATAAAATACTCCAGACCTCCAGGTGTGAATGCATAAATATGATGCGAGGCGACCCGCTGGCTCGCTCATGCCCGCTGTCATATTAACTGTTACATTAAATTACTGCTACGGAACCGTTCGACCTTTCGTACCTATTATCTTATCTCCAACCAAACAAAAACGCACCTTAAATTATTCAAACTTAAATCGGTTTTCATTGGTGATAGTAGAACTTATGACCTTTCGATAAGCCAGAGATAGAGCTATGTACCGCAGCTCCGCATTGATTTCGGTTCTTTCGAAAAGCAATATTTTTTGTCCATTTGTTTGTTTTAAATAATATTTTATCTGATGTGATGGAGCGAGCCACATTTGTCAGCTAAGTGATGTATAGGCACGTCCTGAGTGAAGCCTGCTTAATTAATTAGTTCAAATGTAAATGCTAATGAAGGTATAGGCCACTAATGAGCTCCATACGAGGAATGTTTGTAGGCTTTGAATTAATCAGGAATAGGGACTAAGCACATGAGTTACCTACGTAACGTTTTGTACCCGCAAAAAACGAGTTCTGTGTCGCATTTAGCTAGTTCACCATCCACCATTTTATCGACGTTGATGACTTAATCTGGAGTGATTCGCCAGTTTAAGTCAGCCAGAAGATGTCCCAAGGCTTCAACTTTAGGAAAAGTGGGGTGGGGTTGCCGTTTACTAAGAGGACGTTGCTGCACATTCTCTGGTGGTTCTGGTCACAGTTTTAAGACATACCAGGTCCTTGGTGCTACTCAAGTAAGCAAGTAAGTAAGTTCAGTTTAGTATCGATCATGTGCCATCATATCTGGCAGAGTATATTGTTATACCATGACCCGGCCAGCCATCTCACTGCGAGCGCAAAGCATTTAGTCTTAAAAACAGCATACGGGCCGCTTTTAAATCTAACACGGTATCCCGACGCTGGGAATTCTAGTCGAGCTATGAGCATGAAGCAGCAGAAAATAAAGGCTTTTTTATTTTTATTTTATTATGAGCGTTAAGCGTTATTAATTTGTCTATTTAGTTAACATCAGGCGGCAGCATGCGCACAGTGACAAATTCTTTTATAATATTATGTATGTCCTGTTGTATGTTCTGTATGTGCGAATATGAGACAAACGTATATATGATCGTAGATGTGTCCTGTTTTTGCACGGCAAAAAGACTAGCGATTTTGTTGGGGTGCGCATGTTATATGCCTGCTGCTTGCTCTGTTTCAAAGGCGAACTCCTGCCTACAGGTTGTCAAGCCATTCAAAATATTTTGGCTCAGAGATTGATAGCACATAACATCATAACAGCAAGTAAACTAATGACAACGTAACCGATCCACTAATGACGTCACAGCTAGGTCCAAACGCAGCATGGCCAATGCTTTCGGCGAGGTTCGTTACCGTAGTTGGTCTAACAACATGTAATGAGCGATCATTAAGTGTGTTAACCCTAGTACCCTGATACACTGGTATCGACCGGCCGACTTCTCTGTACATGTGGCCAAATACAGAAACTAAGACTTTCACGTCAACCGTTTTCAGAAAGAACGATGGTGGCTCCTCCGTCCAACTCTACATAGAGACACCATGGAGACTCGCAAGTCATGCATGTCACGCGGGCGTTTGACAATCGCTCGAGATGACGCGATGACACTTCCCGATTAGAAGATGCAAAGACGGGGCTTTTGATGTCTTGTTTTAGTTTTTCTGAGGTTTTTAGATTCAAATTCAAGCAGATTTTCTAATGGCGTTTAAGGTCCCGGAAGACGAAAGAGCGACATGACGACAATTCTATTTTACCATTTCCTTAACTAAAATTTTGACAGCTTTAAAATGATTTCCATCGTCTTCTCACGCATTGCAGCAAAAAAGATCCAGATTATTTTAGTCGTCTCAGATTGGCATAGTTTAGTGCGTGTTGCAAGAGAATCGATGCCATTTTGCTATGTTTCGAGTTTTTTCTCTATGTACTTATTTACCTCTGCAAGGGCTATAAACATTTTAACCTCATTGGTTTCATGTTAGAAAACTAGCGTTCTTTTTACCAGACTGCCCAAGAAGGAGGGTAATGTTTTTGGGGTGTATTTATACATGTCAGTATGCATGTATGTGTGTTCCTTTAATATCACCTAAACGGATTAACATTGATTGATTGATTGATTGACGAGTGAGGTGTCATTGGATTCGACTTTATGCTCGAAGTATCATAAACTACATTTTGCAGTCGGGTTTTTGTTTTTGTTTTATTAACAATACTAACTTTTTGAACAACAAAAGGAATATTAGTAGTTTGTTATTACGATCAACAACTACGAAACTAAATTGTACCTCATAGGTATAGACTTTCCAAGTCCTTCAACAGATGGCGCTACACGTTACGGCGTTCAATTTAAAGTGTTATTAGTAAACAAAAAAACAACAATAATACCTACATATTTAAATAATCTAACTAATTGTAATTTTAATTGCATCTTAAAAGATCAACAATATTAATCCCAATCAGTCCAGCCGTTCTGAAGTCATGCTCCGTCGTACATGTGGAAATTGATTTTTACTTTATATAGATAAAATTAAATAATTCATTGTAAACAATATAAATAGGTGTTTAATCCCTAATTTGCTTAAAACGCTAGGCTTAGCTCACAATTTTTTCTACAGTTTTTTTAATCGAATAAATGCTTTGGGCTCTTGCTTACCAACAGAAACTTTTTTTGACGCTGCAACGGCAAAAATCCGTTTTTAAACGAAACATTAAAATGTGGCTGTTTCTCAGGGTTTAAAAAAGAATTATATTCAGTTTTGAGACGGGAAATTTGCTGGCTTGATGTAAGCGTCACTCTGTCTCATAGCACCCAGTGCCACCAAAAATTGTGTACTTTAACAGTTCAGAACCCTAAGCGGCAGTGCACCGCGCTCGCCAACCTGGGGTATTTTAAATCCATTAACGTAGTAAGTAGTAGTATATGCATGTAATTTCGTTGGAAACATTGCCCCACCTAACTAGTTGTAAATTAACTCATGGTTCCGTATGTCCTAAAATTGCGACCGGAACTATTTTAGGACGGGCGGCAGCGTCCTCAGTAAACATTGAGCGTTCTGCGAACCCTAACCCGGCTGCCAGGCTCGGGAATTAGATATATCAATCACCCGCCCTCAGCCCTTATCCAGGAGTGAACCTCTTCTTGGTGATAATTACGATGATGACAATGAAGACTACTCCATGCTAATGTTACAAGCAGGGCTAGCATGCGCACCGCGACAAAATCATCTCTACTCTTCGTGTCGTGAAAAATGAGACAAACGTATACATAATCGTAGCCGTGTCCTGTTCATGCATAACAAAAAGATTTTGTCGCGGTGCGCATGCTAGCCTGCTGGTGTCATTTCATGATTAGATCACTCCTAGATTACTGTGGTATTTATTCAACCGCCGTTAGCTAGCAATCACTAGATATTAAATTGATTATGTTATTAATAGGTTTCATTGCAGCCTGCTTATTAACCACTCCTTGCATTGAGATATTGTTTATTCTAAGAACTACCTGATCAGGTCATTGTTTGTTGAGTAACCAAATTACAATTTATTCATGTAACCCGCTAGGTACGATTCGTGCAGATGGGTTGCTAAAATGCAAAAGCATATACCATGCATTGAATGCACGTCATCACAAGTACGATTAAGGCACCGATAATTCAAATCTAATCATCAAATCATTCATTATAAGGTTAAGTAGTCTATAAAACAAGAGAATCCTGGATCCTGGAAAAGATCGCTTTCAGCGATAAGGCCGCCAGTTGTTACACTACTTTTTAAAGTCTGTTTATAAATTATGTAAAAATTTGTGTGAACAATAAAGAGTTAATCTATCTACCTAAAAATATTGTAGCTTAAGCGCGCATTTTACTGTCGTATAGCACCTACACTAATTACATTGAGTTATTACATTATCTTATTTAGTTAGTTTGAATTATATGTAATTAAAATATATTTATAGTTTTTGTAGTTTTTCTTTATTTATTTTATTCAGTTATTATAAATAAATTAAAAGTTAGGAAGGACGAAGTTAGGAAGTTAGTATTTTTATGTGAGGACGTGTGGTGTATGAGCGTGTGTGATGTGTGTGTGTGTGAAAGTGAGAGGATGGGTACGGGTGTATGAGGATGTGAAGTAGAGATCAACACTTTGGACTCTTATCTATCATTTTTATTTTAAAATTAAATTGAGTAACAGGATAGGTATATCTTACTTGGAACGTGTGTTTTACATATATTTACACTTTACACACTTACTCCATGTATGTTCACAGTCTGTACATTTACAATGTACTTTTATTACATCAAAAATGGTGCGCTGGAGTTTACATTATATGCAAATCGTACAGAAGAAAATATGCATCCAATATGTCAAAAGTAGAATACTGAACCGGCAACTAAAATAGGGAATGTTTTTATAAAAAGTGCTATCCATGCTGGCCAACCCATGAAGGGGTAAGTAAATAGGCATCCAAATTTCTGATCTCTGCTATGCAGGTTTCTCTTATACGGATTTTAGCCAGATTAATAGTTTATGACTGCGAAAAAGATATTATACTAATCTTAATATTATATTATGATATTATCTTCATATTCCTGACGATAAACAAGAGTCAAAAACACAACCTCGATACATATTCTCGTAAGAAAAAATATTAAAAATACCACACTCTGGGCCTGTAAGTATATATATAGCAAAACAGTTCCTCGTAAATAATACGAGGATTCTTCAGTATCCATGTTGAATCATGTCATCTCCAAGTGACAGGGGTAAAGAGGACTTAATAATGTAATTGACAGTACAGCCTGGTGCTCACCCCACATTCGTGACAAGTTGAACCTAAGTATTGAATCCTGTAATTTATCTATATTGGTATTGATAAGTATTCGCTTTAAAATATGGGCATAACCTACTTATAGGTAAGTAAGTGTTAGGAAACATTCTACAAAATAGAAGAGTTGCTACCAAAAATAATAAGTTTTGACATATGTTTTTTTAATGAATTGATTATTATTGAGTTATTTAAATTATATTATTATTATTTGATTAGATATTAATTGATCATTTTATGAATGTCATTGTAATTTTTTATTGTTTATTTTGTATTCTTTGATTATTTTTGTTTTAATTTAAATGTTATAAATATTATAGAACCTGATGTTCTCCTAATTCAGGTATTTCGTTCGCACTTTTCACTTTTAACATTCCTAATTTAAAATTTTTTGAGTAAAAATTCAATAAAATAAATAGTCGGTTAATCTTTAAAATATCATTGCCAATGTTTATAGCAATGCTTTTATAATAATCTTATATTTTACTAATGAGAAGAAAAAACTCAAACAACATGTTTTTTCCTTCTTTTTCGTTAAAATAGAAAATAACAAAGGTAAAATAAAACTTGATAAAAACATTGGCATGGGCATGACATTGGCAAGGGCCTTTAACCAAATTGGCATTATTATTCAAGGGTCTTCAACCAATTTGTGTTGCCAGTGATGACATACAACGAAACGAACGAACTACGAACTGAAACGTGGTCCTTCACTACGTGGTACTGGCCTTTTGGAGAAACTCGCGGGCACTATGCTAGCAGTTACTTTGCACGATAAAATCCGAAACGAGGATATACGCCGAAGAACCAGTCACCGATATAGCCTGTCAGAGAATAAGAAATTGCATGCATTCGACAATCAAAATCCATCACAATGAGGCGGTACGCGTCCAAGCGCTCTCGCAGAACTAAAATAAAATGTTCAACCAATCGACACTACTTTTTTATTTATTCCTCCGATTCGCCTCGAAAACATCCAAACTGAAAAAGTATTCAAGGCAGTCCTTCAAAGCTTATTGAGCACTGTTCCTTTGAACAGGACTCCATGAAGGCAACAATGCACCAATAAAACTTATCGCTGGCTCTCGATGCTGGAAGGAACCTCGACAATGTTATGTGCTACGTTTACATTGTAAAGTTGTGTGTTTTACTCGAGGTAGAGCTCGCTGTTTTGATAGAAACTCCGGGGTTATTGTGATCATTCATAAGTGTGATATTCTTGTCAGCAATAGGTAGGTACTTAACAGTTGGTCTCTTCTTTGTTATCATGTCTATCGCTGGTGGTCTAAAGAAATATTATGGAGTTTCATATCGTCGCCATCGTGTGAAAAAAGGTAGCTGTATATTCTGGCCAAATATGGATTGAGTTATTTCTGGAGAGAAAATCTCGCAACGCATAATCTTCAAATGCATGCTAGGTACGCTACCAACTGGTAATGCACTTGAACATTCGGATTATCTTAAGAACTTCAATGGTCTTCGGGTAATCTAACTATTCGTTTTATATTTTAGGCTAAGTTGTTTTAGTTTGTATATATTTTGTTAAGAAAAGAAATGCAGTTGCCCTGTTAAAAAAATCTTAAAATCAGTTCAGTTCTAACAAAATTCGTACAACGCAATACAATACAACATAACGCGTGATCACAAAGCGAGCTCTAGCCAGTGGTTGAGCACTGCTCAATGAGCAGTGTGCCAATTAAAATTTAATTGCACTTGGCACGTCTAGCTTAGCTCCCGCTCAATGTTTTGTGCATAAAAATTATCTTGATCCGATTACTTATCTTGCAATATCGACTCTGTGGTTAATTTTTTTTAATACAAATGATAAGCAAAACCCACATCACTTTTGTAGTGACGCTCTTTTCACTCTTCAAAAAAAAATGTTCATAGCGATTACGAGGTTTTCATACAACGCCGACGAAATTTAACTACGGGGTACCTAATCCATACTCCGTAAGGGGAGGTTTTATAGGTCTTGTTCTTCGTCGTGTCGACGATTCTTTTAGTAAAATTATGAGTACTGTTTCCTCCCTGTATATTATTGCGATTGCAACTTTACAAGGAGCGGCCATAGAAATCTTTTGTAATGCTCATTCATAGAGGACAAGAGTAGGTGCTGAATGGTCTACGCTAGGGATGTACGGTCGCATTATGATCTCTAGACGTTTAAGTATTCTATTTAACCAAGATCCAAAACAGCGGTCCATTTGCGTCTTAACTCGACTTCGACGCAGATCATGAGAGGTCGTCGCCTGCTAGGGGTTCAGTAGGCTCTTGAAAGTCAGACGCGTGATCTACTTGGCCTTGAGGCTCAGTGGAAGGATTTCCGCCTTCTGAGCTGTAAGGTTGTGGGGTCTATTCCCACCCACGACAAACATTTGTGAGATGAACATGGACAATGTTTATATGTATTCTATGTATGTATTTACAAAAAAAAGTATAAATATGATCTATCAGTTATCCTGTTCCCATAGTACAAGCTTGTTTAGTTTGGGGCTAGATGGCGCTGTGGGTGAAAAACGTCCACCAATATTTAAATCTTTTATTTAAATAATGGCGCGTGTGTCTTTCCCTAAGTTCATGTGGGTTTTATACACTTGAATTTTGGCATTGCTCATGACTTGAACATTATTGGATTGGAACTAAATTTACGATCTCTGGCTAAGTTAAATCGTCTGTAATCTAAATCTCACAGTTGAATATTAAAGTAGCAGGTCAATGTTTTGTACGCTAGGGTAAGACGGGCCTGACGTATTTAAATAATGTTGGACTGCATTAACCCCCGAATACTGAAACGTTTGTTAACTTTGATAACAGATTAATTCTAATACTGGCTTTGTCCGGCAATAAGCAAATGACAAAGACAGCAATAAACTTAATCTGTCGTCAAAGTTAACAAACGTTTCAGTATTCGGGGGTAAGTCTCTAAATACGAGTAACTATTATTTTAAATAATCTAAACAAATCGTAATTATTTTTGTATAGGCTTGATAAAACCGAAATGCGATAACTATTAATTAATAAAATATTATATAATATATAAATAATATGAAAGTAATATTATCTAAAAAGTTTTGAAATTTTTGAAGAAGAAAACTTGTTAAAGTGTGTGTAATAACTTTGTAAAAAATAATGTTTAATATACTACGACATTGCTAAAAAAATTGTCAAATTGGGAATAATAATTACACTCGTTGTTATTTTGTTTTTCATGCTTGACAGGTTGATTAGGCATTTGACCTAATGTTAAGTGTCGGTGTGGTCGGTGATGGTGAACACACCTAGCCTGGAATGGAAACTGCCTCCCAAGTAAGTGAGGCTTCCGGGAACACATCCGAAGAAGTATCTACTTTAATAAACACAAGCTGTTTGACGACAGATTAAAAAAATAACGCTATACGTATACCTATTAATGTTTAAGGAGTTCCCCCAATTTCTCATGGACCTCGTTATCAGAATTGGATTTAAATTAAAATGAGATCTATCTGAAAGTATATCCTTTCATTTTTTTTTCTTTCCAAATCGGTTTATAAATGACAACAAACATGAAAACAAACAAACAAAGTTCCGAGGTAACAAACATAAAAACAGTCGACTTGAGAACCTTTTTTTTTTGGAATTCGGTTAAAAAGTGTATCTTACATGAAATAACAGTAAACGAGGATAGTGTTTCTATGAAGAATAATTCGATGTTTCCGATTTTGTTTTTTGTCCGTCCGTTTCTCTCTTTATGCCTTGAACCGTATCGTTTCAGCAAGTTGCTATTGTTGTTTAAATGCAATCTTTTCTAAAAAAAAAAACTCATTTAAATAGATTTTTACAGACTTAATAGTTCTCTTTTAGGTGTTATCTCTATCAAAGAATGTGGTTGTACTAAAAGCATAGGCCAATAGAATAGTAGAATCAGGTCTATGCTAAAAGTCAGAATGTAGGTATATTATTATGTTATAATTATAAATGTTATATAGCAGATGGGGTTCAAATATCAACTCGTATCATGGAATAATTATCAGGTAGTACCAAAAAACTTTTTACTAAAAATAATTTGGTAAGTACTTGTAGCGATTTGACTATTATTTTGTTGACAAAAACGTACGATGACTCAATTTTCGATTCAAAATTTTCTGATTATTAGTAACCGTAAAATAAAGGTTGCAAATCATTGGCAAAGTAGCTGCATAAAGTTTCATCTTTGCATACAGCCATCTGATTTGGCAAATTATATGCACTACTTACCTCGGCATACGAAATCCAAATTTTGTAATTATTTTTCGTACCTAGACTATTTTTATTCGGAAATCGTGAATCGCTGAACCGATTGCTTCGTCATTCGGATCCGTCATTTGCAAAAAATTACTAGCAAGCAGCAGATCAAAATAAAAGTCGAAACTTTCCCACGGTATGGAATCGGAGATTTAGATTTCGCGTTTTTTTAAAATGAAATCTTAAATGGATTCCGTTTTCTATTCAAATAAACTTTAAAAATAGATTTCTTTTAGCAAGATACACGGGTAATTATTTGTGCAAAATAATTTATAGTTATATGTCTAGGTGTCAAAATCCCGCAGTGCCTGAGACAAGACAAGGGACAAGAGTCTTCGACCAGTATGTGTTGCCAGTGATGACATGAAATGTGGTCTTTGACTGCTGGCCTCTTAGAGAAACTCAGAGTCACACAGAGAGAGAGCAATGGAGAGAGCTATGCTCGGAGTTTCTTTGCGCGATATAATCTGAAACGAGGATATTCGTCGAAGAACCAAAGTCACCGATATAGCTGTCAGCTGAAGTGGCAATGGGCAGGCCACATCACTCGATGAACCGATAACAGATGGGGAAGAAAGGTTTCTGAGTTTCTGGTGACCACGAACTGGAAGACGAAGCGTAGGTAGGCCTCCCACTATGTGGACCGACGACATTGTAAAAGACGCGGGCAACCGGTGGATGGAAGTGGCACGTTGTCTGTCGGTTTAGCACTCAAGGGGGAGGCCTATTTTCAGCAGTGGACTTCTTATGGCTGATGATGATGATGGTGTCTAGGTGTACTTTCAAATAACTTTGATCGCGGGCATAGAATATAAAATTTAGAACTTTTTGTACATCTTCTGTAAAAACTTAAAATATATCAGGAGCCAAAAGGTAGCGCCTAAGGCCTAAGAGAAATGTAATTTCATGGTTTACAAAAATAAAGCATTTTTGATAGGCTGATCCATCAAAAACGAACATCTGCTGAAAATAATTTCAAAATTATAAAAAATATACCCATGTCTACTTATATAGAAGTTTTCATTCAAGTTTCCAACAATAGTGTGTTTCTTCATTGGCACAGTGGCGGTTGATTGCTGCTATGTACAGTCGGAAAAAAAGAAGCAAGTATAATTGATCAACGCTGCTCAAAACTTGCGAAACCAAACAATCTTTAGAATATTAGATTTTACCAAGAGTAACGAAGCCTCAGAACATACTGGAAGAAATTCGGCAATAAGGTGTGTTGTTTCATGTATGTTTGAATATTAAATTATATTTTAGACATTTAAGTAAAGTAAAATTAAACAGAAGTTCATATAAATACAATTTTGAGTTTGAATACAAGTAAAATTAATTGAGGAGTTGGGTTGAGAATTGAGGAGTTGTCGAAGATTACAGTTTTCACTACACTATTTTATTTGGGTCTGTGTGGGCGAACATAAGATCAATCGATATTATTTTGTAAATTTTGTATATGTAACTTATTTCCATCTTAATGTGATGACAAGCAGTAGAGGTCGTGGTCCTAGTTCTAAGGAGAACAATGGGTTCTATAAAATACTAGCTATTACCCGCGACTTCGTTCGCGTGGACCTATAAAATAAAGAAGCGTATGTCCGTCTCCGACCCTTTAGCTATATCTATGCAAAAGTTCAGCTTGATCCGTTCAGCCGCTTAGCCGTGATAACGCGATAATCACCCAGACAGAGAGACAGAGACAGAGAGACAGATAGACAGAGTAACATTCTAATTTATAATATTAGTTAGTATTAGGATTATGTTTTAACCGGGGGAGTGCCTTTATTAACTGAATAAAATACATACCGCAACATACTAAGAAACTAAACTATTTAGCCTACTAAACAAAACGAAGAGTTAGATTATTCAGATAACATTGAAGGTCTAAAGACAATCCAGCTTAATATGAAAAGTTAACTTTGCAAGCATTCAAATTCATTTTTACCCGACTGCCTAAGAACGACGGTAAAAAGTATGTAAGTATGTTTGTGCTTTCCTGTAAGACGTCCTGTAGCCTAAGCGGCTTGACGAATTTTGACAAGCGAGTTGTAATTCGATTCCTCTTTACGTCCGGAATGTCATAGGCTACATTTTGCAGTCGGGTATTGTCTTTTTTCTTTTAGCGATAGTATTAAACCTTTTAAGATACAATTATTACACTATCCAGGTATCGAGATAAATGACTCCAAACAAAACTCTCCATCATAATAAACTATGCTTACCAATTCATTGTTTTTCATTCTTATATTTTAAGGCTTTTTCTACTAACCCTACCTTTACACACATACATTAACATCACACACATACATTGGTTATAACTAGTTAATTTCCTTTGCGACAAAGGCGACTCGCAGCGGGATGGATGCGTGGAAATCGCGATGCGTCACGGTGATCCTCGCCGGGTGCCGACGAGGCCCAGTAGTGGGGTATTGGAGCTTCGGTACTGATACATAATCTACTGCAGTTTATCAAAATTGAAGTACTAGGAGCTCATAATCTGCAAAAAAAAGTATAGAAATTGTCGCAATTTTCAGCTACTCAAGTTTTGTTCTATATAGATACAGACAATAAATATATAACAGCTTATACGTTTATACTAGCGACTATACTATTTAACTCACTCTACCCAAGTTTTGTTCTATATAGATACAGACAATAAATATATAACAGCTTATACGTTTATACTAGCGACTATACTATTTAACTCACTCTACCCAAGTTTTGTTCTATATAGATACAGACAATAAATATATAACAGCTTATACGTTTTTACTAGCGACTATACTATTTAACTCACTCTATCCAAGTTTTGTTCTATATAGATACAGACAATAAATATATAACAGCTTATACGTTTATACTAGTGACTATACTATTTAACTCACTCTACCTAAGTTTTGTTCTATATAGATACAGACAATAAATATATAACAGCTTATACGTTTATACTAGCGACTATACTATTTAACTCACTCTACCCAAGTTTTGTTCTATATAGATACAGACAATAAATATATAACAGCTTATACGTTTATACTAGCGACTATACTATTTAACTCACTCTACCCAAGTTTTGTTCTATATAGATACAGACAATAAATATATAACAGCTTATACGTTTATACTAGCGACTATACTATTTAATTCACTCTACCCAAGTTTTGATCTATATAGATACAGACAATAAATATATAACAGCTTATACGTTTATACTAGCGACTATACTATTTAATTCACTCTACCCAAGTTTTGTTCTATATAGATACAGACAATAAATATATAACAGCTTATACGTTTATACTAGCGACTATACTATTTAACTCTACCCAAGTTTTGTTCTATATAGATACAGACAATAAATATATAACAGCTTATACGTTTATACTAGCGACTATACTATTTAACTCACTCTACCCAAGTTTTGTTCTATATAGATACAGACAATAAATATATAACAGCTTATACGTTTATACTAGCGACTATACTATTTAACTCACTCTACCCAAGTTTTGTTCTATATAGATACAGACAATAAATATATAACAGCTTATACGTTTATACTAGCGACTATACTATTTAACTCACTCTACCCAAGTTTTGTTCTATATAGATACAGACAATAAATATATAACAGCTTATACGTTTATACTAGCGACTATACTATTTAACTCACTCTACCCAAGTTTTGTTCTATATAGATACAGACAATAAATATATAACAGCTTATACGTTTATACTAGCGACTATACTATTTAACTCACTCTACCCAAGTTTTGTTCTATATAGATACAGACAATAAATATATAACAGCTTATACGTTTATACTAGCGACTATACTATTTAATTCACTCTACCCAAGTTTTGATCTATATAGATACAGACAATAAATATATAACAGCTTATACGTTTATACTAGCGACTATACTATTTAATTCACTCTACCCAAGTTTTGTTCTATATAGATACAGACAATAAATATATAACAGCTTATACGTTTATACTAGCGACTATACTATTTAACTCTACCCAAGTTTTGTTCTATATAGATACAGACAATAAATATATAACAGCTTATACGTTTATACTAGTGACTATACTATTTAACTCACTCTACCTAAGTTTTGTTCTATATAGATACAGACAATAAATATATAACAGCTTATACGTTTATACTAGCGACTATACTATTTAACTCACTCTACCCAAGTTTTGTTCTATATAGATACAGACAATAAATATATAACAGCTTATACGTTTATACTAGCGACTATACTATTTAACTCACTCTACCCAAGTTTTGTTCTATATAGATACAGACAATAAATATATAACAGCTTATACGTTTATACTAGCGACTATACTATTTAACTCACTCTACCTAAGTTTTGTTCTATATAGATACAGACAATAAATATATAACAGCTTATACGTTTATACTAGTGACTATACTATTTAACTCACTCTACCTAAGTTTTGTTCTATATAGATACAGACAATAAATATATAACAGCTTATACGTTTATACTAGCGACTATACTATTTAACTCACTCTACCCAAGTTTTGTTCTATATAGATACAGACAATAAATATATAACAGCTTATACGTTTATACTAGCGACTATACTATTTAATTCACTCTACCCAAGTTTTGATCTATATAGATACAGACAATAAATATATAACAGCTTATACGTTTATACTAGCGACTATACTATTTAATTCACTCTACCCAAGTTTTGTTCTATATAGATACAGACAATAAATATATAACAGCTTATACGTTTATACTAGCGACTATACTATTTAACTCTACCCAAGTTTTGTTCTATATAGATACAGACAATAAATATATAACAGCTTATACGTTTATACTAGTGACTATACTATTTAACTCACTCTACCTAAGTTTTGTTCTATATAGATACAGACAATAAATATATAACAGCTTATACGTTTATACTAGCGACTATACTATTTAACTCACTCTACCCAAGTTTTGTTCTATATAGATACAGACAATAAATATATAACAGCTTATACGTTTATACTAGCGACTATACTATTTAACTCACTCTACCCAAGTTTTGTTCTATATAGATACAGACAATAAATATATAACAGCTTATACGTTTATACTAGTGACTATACTATTTAACTCACTCTACCCAAGTTTTGTTCTATATAGATACAGACAATAAATATATAACAGCTTATACGTTTATACTAGTGACTATACTATTTAACTCACTCTACCCAAGTTTTGTTCTATATAGATACAGACAATAAATATATAACAGCTTATACGTTTATACTAGCGACTATACTATTTAACTCACTCTACCCAAGTTTTGTTCTATATAGATACAGACAATAAATATATAACAGCTTATACGTTTATACTAGTGACTATACTATTTAACTCACTCTACCTAAGTTTTGTTCTATATAGATACAGACAATAAATATATAACAGCTTATACGTTTATACTAGCGACTATACTATTTAACTCACTCTACCCAAGTTTTGTTCTATATAGATACAGACAATAAATATATAACAGCTTATACGTTTATACTAGCGACTATACTATTTAACTCACTCTACCCAAGTTTTGTTCTATATAGATACAGACAATAAATATATAACAGCTTATACGTTTATACTAGGGACTATACTATTTAATTCACTAACTAAAAGTACTGAAGACTTGAGTTAGCACTAGAGATTTGTTTTATTGGGTACTAACTGCATCTCGCGTTTTCACCTGATATTCTACAGAAACTGAATAGTTTTCCGGAATAAAAATTAGCTATATTAGCCTAAATATAGGTGTTAATCCAAGGTGTAAGCTACCTCCATACCAAATTTAATTTAAATCAGCCGTTACTGAGTTGAACGGGAACAAACACAATTACATACTTACATGCTTACATGCTTACATGCTTACATGCTTACACGCTAACACGCTAACATGCTTAAATACTTACATACTTACACACAAACTTTCGCATTTATAATATTAGTGTGATAGGTAAAATGTTGAAGATGGACTTAACTCGAACTTTCCTCAAATTAATGTTAAATTCAATCAACTGCCTTTCAAATAACTTTTTATTTGGACCTGTTGAAACTATATTGCTGTAGGAATTACAGTTCGAAAAGCCATAGTAGCGGTATCATATCAGTAACAATACGAAGGACATGTAAACACATTGATTTTAAAATGGCCCATTTGCAGCACTTGCAAAACTTTGCTAAGTACATGAAAATAGACTCGCAGAGGTGATGTAAAATTTTATTAGCATCTATCTGCGTAGTTTATAAGAACCTACGAATACTTCTTGTGAAGAATTTTACTTACCTAAAATTTTGGGACATTATCTTTAGAACCAGTGCTCACATCCATATGGGATCTAAAGAGACTTTTTTCTCTTGGAACTTTTTTTTTTTTTCCATGTTGCTATCATGGATCTTTTAACTTTTTTTCTTAGTAGATCCATTGGTAGATCCTGGATGGATCTATTGGGTTTTTTTTTCGTTAGATCCCATTTTGAAATTATGGATCTATTGAGAAAAGATCCAAATGTTCTCTATTTGAGGACAACTTTAGCGACAGCGTTTCATTTCTCATCCGCAACACGCGATAAATAAATAAAATAATAAATAAATATCTGGGACATTTTTGCACACACGGTCATCTGACCCCAAACTAAGCAAAGCTTGTAATATGGCTGCCAGACTAGACTGATATACGTACATAGATATTTTTAAATATTATTTTATATATTTGTTCTAGATGGGAATCGAACCCACGCCTTCAAACACAGAAGGTAGGTTCACTACCAACTGAGCCACCGGGGCAGTCAAGCGATGAACCGTAAAATCGTAATAAGCATCAGAAATTACTTGAGAATACTGTTAGTATCTATATATACCATGTGTTTAAATTTTTTACATATTTTTTTATGCTGAAAAAAGGCGAGCAAGTCGTTTGTTGAGCGTTACGCTTGCCCATAACAGTTCAGTACCACCCAAAATTTAAAACTTCACCAGTTCAAAAGCCTGCGCGGCAATGCACTGCGCTCGTCACCCCGAGACATCCCTATGTGCCCAGTAATTTCGCTGGAAAGATTGAATGCACTACTACTTGGTGATTGAATAACTGGAAAAGGTATGGTACTACCCCAGGCGAATTATGCTATTGACCTACCCACTACAGAAATCTGTATTTATCTCGTCTGTTTTTTGCTCAGAATAAATTAAATTTCTCTCCATCAGTCTGTTTATCAGTTATTGTACGACTAATCGTAATGAAATTTGTAAAAAGCGGAAAAATAAATAGAGTATATATTAACTTGAAGACGACAATATATCACATAGAATAGAAACACCGGAGTACGGGCAGCAGCGTCTTCTAAGTAAACGGTGAGCCAAGTCGCCAATCGTGGGGATTGTGCATCAGCGGGCAACGTACCCTGTGCTCTGACTGATGAACATGATGATAACTTTAACCCCGAAAAATGAAGAAACTGTAAAACGTGGCTAATAATCCGGCAAGATGTTCTATTTATCTGTGGGAAAGAAGCAGCTTGTTCCTTAAATTTTCATTCTATAACTTCAAAACCTTATTAGTTTTAGTATGTAGCCGCAAAGTCTGCTCTGCCCGAAGTCGCTTTGCGTTTGTTCCCGGAATATCACGATTAAATGCGACACAAACTATTTCCGCTTAACCGAGACCAATCATAATTACTCCTTCGAGTCTACTCTTACGCACCCCCTTTGATGTTTTTATTCCAAATCCCGGTTACGGCCAACTTAAAACAAATAGAACGGCTCACGACCGATTATACGTGTGCGTTAAAGCGATTTGAAACGGTGATAGGTAGCTTTCGTTTTTCGCCGGGCGGCTGTGCCCCTGTGTGGTCCTGTCCCGATTCGGAAAATTACTCTGGTTCAGTTTTTGTCGATTGCTTGTCAATAATATGACGTTTGGGTAATCATACGGAACTTATGTTGCCAGGAGGTGAAGTGAAGACGCTCTGTTTTCCTGTTGACACAATGTTCTTGCCATTCTACTCTTGGTTCTTTGTCTCGAGTTTAGGAATACTCATCAAAAGTTTTTAATGAAGTAACAGATTGTATATTATGAAGAGTTTATATATTTATTTTTATTGAAAGGTAAGAGAATATTCTGCACAGTATTTTTTTTTTAAATCTTTGTTTTTTTAAAAGAGTTTTATCACTCAGTGACTATGCCACCCCCGTAACAGACAAAGGAACATATACGTAAACTAATACTTATAATAGACGCTTATATAACTTTAACAGCATTTTAGCTTCCTCAGAAATTATTAAGCCGCTACCAACAGGCATCGTGACCAAAATGCTGGCCGAATGGCCGCGTTGAATTGCGATTGCAGTCCTTTGAGCAAGGTAGAGGCCAGCATTTTGTTCACGAGTTGCTTCGACCAGACGCATAAACACAATCAGAAGCATAAACACACAGAGAAAGCATATTTCTTCTATGATATTTTGTTCTTATGAGCTATGTTTTCTTTTTGTCGGACTATTTTAGCGCCTGTAAAAATTTAGGTATGTACAAGTTTTTTATTTATCGTTAAAATACAGTTTTTTATGTAAATTCCAGCATGCTAGTTTATTAGATAAAAGTTAGTTTTAATTAGTTTTCTGTTTCAATTTACAATTAATATATTTTCTCTGCCAATAAGTACATTTGAATTTGAAACTTATTATAACAATGCAAAGTAGCAAACCCTCTGTCACACGATTTGACTTCATAGATCGCCGCGTATTTTGGATGCAAGCGCGTACTCGCGCAGATGCGACATCCGCCGGTCTCACGTGGAAATTGATTTTCCATGGTACGCCAGCTGTCGCGAGCGACAACTACCACCCAACTTACTATTACCGTCCACATATAATGCTTAAAGCTTAAACCTTTATGGTTAAGGTTCGAATTGAGCGTGATATGCGTTTTCGGGGGGAAAGTGAATTTTGGTACCTGAGTATGTACTATGAAAGTCAAAAGTTCCTTTGTTGATATTTTTAATGTTTCGCACATTGTTGGCGGACCCACCGCGTTTGATCCGATTGAAGCAGTTATTTATGATTATTAGAATACCGTGCCGATGGCGAATAATTAATTTTTACGTTCAATTTTTATTGTTATGTCACGATGTTGATGATCCTGATGTATTAGTTACGTTTGTTTGGTTTTGTGATTAACGTTTTAATGTGTGGGTCCAAACTATTTTTATTGCCGAAATTTTGTTAGTTATAAGATATTTTGCAATTAAATTTGCGTAGAGATGCGAGTGTTAATATCCAATCATAAAAATCCAGTTTTAAACATAACATTATGGCTATAGAGATAGAGTATAAATAAGTACTGTGTATTTCTAGGTACTATTTTTATAATTATAAACTTAAACGTTTTATGACTACCTACTAGTAGTGTAATTACGGTTCACGAAGTCTCGCTTAAAACAAGCTAAAAACCTATTAGATAATGGAGTGCACGCCATTTTAGAAATTTTAGTGATTTTTAAACTTCCTCATTTTTACTTAGCCGTGTTCAAATACGCATATTGAAAATAATAAAAACATTTAGATAAATTAAATAGTGAAAGCTTAGTGATTCCGAATCAATCGTTCCTTAAAATTTTCTCTAGAGGGCCTAGGTTAGTTTAAGTTATCAGTTGAAATCAGCCGTGGGCGATTAACACCGTGGTCCGAGAAACAGGTGGTGTGAGATGCCCCAGTATCCTTCTGCGCACTGTGCTCGAAACTCCTTCATGAAACATGCTTACAACTATATTAGAGCTTATGTAATTACCTTAGAGTAGCTTTTATTTTAAACTAGTTGAGTTGCGTGGCGTATTATTTTTTCAAGTTTTCCTGCCCTTTACCCGAGTTTAATGTCCTCTGTCTTTCGTTGCTATTAAACATATACTTTCCTTTGCTACATTTTATATACATTCATCAGTTTTCGAGAAATGTAACAAAAATACACAGACAGTGGACAAAGATCACAGAGAGATGGACAAAGTGACAGAGAGACGAAATGTCTTTCGCATTAACACACTAATATTATAAATGCGAAAATGTATGTAAGTGTGTTTGTTCCCGTTCAACTCTGTAACGGATGAACGGATTTGAATGAAGTATGTTAGCTTACATCAGCAGCAAAAATGTTCGATTTCTCTAGAATAGCGGGTGGAACCGCGGGGCGCAGCTAGTTAGATATTAGTGTAATTATTCTCTCCGCGAAATAATTTAGAACTCAAAAAATTTAAATTAGCTCCATTGAATATTCAAATGTGGAAAGAAAAATACGTCCTACATCAAGAGAGGCAATGATTGACGACCCTCATAATCTTCGGTCGAAGACTGATGCGAACCTCTCAGAAACGTCAAACATTTGATTGGTGGTTCCCATGTGTAATACCGGTAGTTACAAAAGAACTGGGGGTAATGTTAACTGGTATCTATCATTGTCTGGACAAGGCCGCGGAAACAATGAAGAATTGAAGATTCAAGGAAGAGTCAATTCAAAAGAAGTACTTTTTTTTTTGTCGGGCAAGTGCCTTTATTAACTAAGCAAGATATATACAAACTACAACAACCTAAACTACTTAGCCTACTACATAAAGTAACAATTGGATCATCCAGAGACCATTGAAGGTCTATAGATAATCCAAATGTTCAAGCACATTACCAGTTGGCAGCGTACCCAGCATGCTGGCGGCATTACCACGCTGAATGGCAATGCTTATGCGTTGCGCCAAATAAACGCTAGCATTTTGGTCACGCGTGGATTGGATGTTACTCGTACCATAGATAAGGGCTTTGCGTGGATTACAGAAAAAGTTTAAGTGACCTGGGGCCTTATCCCGTAACTCTGGTGGCAATGTATATATATAAAACAAACCGTATCAGATCCCCGCGATACAGGCTTAGCCTAGTGCGGCAATCGCCGTATTAATATGTTTTTGTATACTGTCATCCTTAAACATAAGCCTACTTGCTATATGCATATTTTTAATATCTTACTGTTTAATGCACCTTTTGCTTATGTTTATGTTAATAAACGCATTTTTTTTTTTTTAATGGTCATCGCGTGCCGTCCCACTCGCACTGTGCGAGTGAGCAGGATAGCAAACGAAGACCATCGCCAGTTACCGGATAAGGCCCCTGGTCCAACGAATAAGCATTGCCAATCAGCGTGTGGTTATGCCGCCAGCATGCTGGGTACATACATGGTCAGTCAACTGCCTAATGGTAGTGGGTTTGAGCATTTAGATTTTCTTTAGACCTTCAATGCTCTCTGGGTAATCCGACTGTTCGTTTAAATAGTTCGTTTTAGTTTATATTATATATCTTTTAAGTTAATAACAACAAGTAACATTATTTAATCATCATTGTAACAAGACTGTTGGCAAGTAACATTATTTTTCTAAGCCGACTGCAAAATGTAGCCTATCATTTCGGACATAAAGAGGAATCCAACGACATCTCACTTGTCAAAATCGGTTAAACCGTTTAGATTTCAAGAGGTAGGTAATATAGAAATACACAAACATACACCCTTAAATAATCACATATCTATATCCAACCCAAAAACATTACCCTCTTTCTTTGGCATTTGGGTAAAAAATATATGTGTATTGAGTATCATAATAATGGGCTCCTATAGTTACGTCATAATTAATATTATAATTCGGGGGAATATAGTCGCAGTCGTATCAGGACCAATAAAGCTTCGAGGTATAAAAATTAATACGTTCGTCTCAAAGAAAAAACTTCGCTTGTGCGATTAAGAACTCCCTACATTACAACTGTCAGTCTTCAACGCCATCTACCTAGGCTTGTCTTTCTATCTGGATGTTTGTCGTGTTATCACGGCTAAACGGATCTTGATAAAATTTTATAAAGAGTTACTGTGTATCACAAGACATATACTTTACTTACTACTTGATACTTTTTAATCTCTACGTGAACGAAGTCGCGGGTAAAACAAAGACACAATTTTACGTTTAAAATGTCGTTAAAAATGTCAAATGTTGTTATTGAAAGTAAAGGAAATGTAAATACTCACTGCATCCTTTTTTCTACCAAACAAAGTACAGCGTGACTGAGCAAGTGGCAAACCAAACGTCACAAACTAAATCGGATCGGGCGCATCCATCGATTGAACACACCCGAATTAGCCATGTTATAATTAGGCATATGACATGAATTCAACGGTTATCATAATGGAACAAACGAGCCATAGAATCGTGATATGACGCCTTATCGGTTACGCTCTAGGAGTAGAGATGTGACCACTCAATACCCTGTTCTGGGACAAATAAGGGTTGACATCCATGTACGAAGCTACAAAGCTACGTTACTATGTATCTATCAACACATCGGCAGAGGTTTTTTTTAATTTTAAATGTATAATACTGGTACTGCACTATTATCTATCCTATGACTTACCCCCGAATACTGAAACGTTTGTTAACAGATTAATTATAATACTTCCTTTGTCTGGCACTAAGCAAATGACAAAGACAGCTATAGACTTAATCTGTCGTCAAAGTTAACAAACGTTTTAGTATTCGGGGGTTAGGGTTACTTCTACAAACTATTTAACCAAAATCATTGACCCAACCCAAAAAGCCATTGTGTGCAAATACACTCGTAATAACACAACGAAGTATTAAACACGCGTAAAGAACGTTTTCGTCGCCATTGTTGGATAGGACGCAGGGGTCGGAAAGAACAACACAACAGTGTGCAACCAAGAGGTGTATTCGACTGACTCTGGTCGCTGCGCTGGACGTAGCCGTGCGCGCATCTATATCTATGTATAGCAAGCTAGCACCTGAAATAGTGACAAAACCATCTGCTTTTATGTACATTTCGTAGAGTGTGAATGATATTTTTCAAAGAAAGACCTGTTTTTTTCGCGATTTCACTTTTCTTCCATTTGTTCAGAATGAACATGTGGGTTACATAGCACACTTGGGGGTCGAACACGAGTTCAGAACACTCTGTATACCTATTTAATATTTATGCTATGCTGTGTAGGTACTTAGGAGCGGAGTTTCATGTGATGCTCCTTAGGAACGGGTTTGCCATTAATCCCAAGCTTATAAATTGAGATATTGGTGTAAATAAACCAAGATTTTGTCTGAGTCTTGAACTTTTTTGTCATCTACAAGCGTTCTTTAGTGTATCCGTGAACATGGCGCATGCAACTGTGCCGAAATAGCGGGAAAAAATAACGAAAATCGTGGTAAATATACCATAAGTACTAATTTATAAGCAAAACAAGATATAGAGAAAGAACCTTCTTTCAAAGATTTTTTCCGCAAATGTACAAAAAAACACGGCCGCGATGCTTTACTTTTATATCTGCGCTCTGCTTTAGTGGATGCGAACCCCATATACCTGGATCTAATCAGCATTTCTACACTCATTTTTAACAGTTAATTTTACACGTATCTTAGTGTTAATACTTTCGATTTTACGCTTGTCCCTGTGAAGTGATATGGTTTGTGGACTAATGAGATGATGAAATAATTATTTGCGAGTATTATAAGTAAGAGAGTTATAACGACGAATCTACGCTTAGCAATAACACAATAACACGAACAATCAGAGATATTACCAAACCTTTGCCAGTTATTCAACCGCCAAGCAGTAGTGCAAATATTTTTGTGTTTCGGATTGAACGGCAACGTCTCCAGCGAAATAACTGGGAACAAACAATAACATCTGATTTATCTGGGCGACGAGCGCAGTGCATTGTCGCGCATGGTTTTGGACTGTTGAAGTTCAAAATCATGGCTAGCACTGAGCTGTTATGGACAAGCGTGGCGCTTAACATCAGGTAAGTGACTTGCTCGTCTCATCACACAATATCTTTAAAAAAAGTAATAAGCAGCCGCAAGGAGCTTGTTATACTTATTGTTGTGAAAATTACCTTTTACTGAGACTGAAACTGAAAACGTATTATTAAAAACTTTTATAATATACGAGTTAAAAATATATTATTAAGAAATAAACTGGCGGTACTCAGTCAAGAGTAATAAAACAAAATAAGTTTGTTCTTTATTTGGTAGGAAAGCCTTATAAGTTTCGCAACTTTTATTCCGACCAAAAGTTTACAATTGGTACATTCAGGGATTCCTTGGAAATAAATAATGTTTTTATTTGATGACGAAAGGTAAATGTGAATTTAAGATCTCAGACACATGTTTAAGGTGAAGGTTACACTTCAATAGTGTTGTTGGTTTGCGACAAAAAATAAATTAAAAATCATTTATTTCTGAACCAGACCATAGTCGTGGGCATATTATATAAAAGTTACAAGTTACAATGGTATCCTGATAAAATAATAGTGAGTGTCTAGGATTCGCCTAAATATAATTAAAATCTAATGATAAGTTCATGATATTATCATCATAATATTCGTTTCAGTTTAATATAACAACATACTGTCATTGTAAGATTAAAATTAATCAAGTCATAAAAATAAATATCACAAAACAAATTCAATGGTACTATTCTAACCGTAAAGTCGTGGTAGCTCAGTGGGAGCACGTTCGCCTTACATTCGTGGGATAGCGGGTTCGAACCCGGGTCGGCTCGATATGTACCGGCAGCCTCACTTGAGAGCAAGTTCCCATTTTGCTAGATGTATTACCATCTACGACTACACTGGAACTTATCATCAGATGGCTTATTGACCATAAAATAAAATAAAATGGTGATTCATAGCAATGACCATTTCGCAAAATATCTTTGTAGCAAAACGTCGCTATAAATAGTTATCGGAGCATGAAAACATCATGATTGCAAAGCATTTCAATATACGAGTAGGTGACAATGACGTTAATTTTGGTGACAATATTTTTTTATATATATACCCAGAGCAATCACGCTCACTAAAAAGCTCCTTCTTGCGGCGGCGTCGTGTGGCGGGTCGCCCTCCTCCCTCAAAAATGGATGAGGAGAGCGATGACTGGCACATAATAGTATAAGTTTGGAATATTCGTTTTGTAACGCTATTATTATTTTTTTAAGTCAAATTATAGTTGATAAAAAATTGTAAAATTTGACAAAAGGCATGGACCCCAGAGTCTGTGGAGCAAAGCTCTGAACTAAAAAAATTAAAAAGAAAAATGTCTACTCTAATAATTTTAGTTTACCACAAAAAATAGCAATCATTTTTGAACAGTCTATTTTAGAATACGTAGCAAAAAAATCACCATCAAAGATAAAATGTAAATTATGCCTCTATTTAATCTATTAAAAGCTGTGAAAATTCATATCATGACAATGTCAATAAATGGCTGAAACCTATCAATTAACCCAGCGTACAGGCTTTATTGACGCCGAGACCCGCATTCGTTATCAGCTCAGGCCAAACCACACATCGCTAACGACGCTTCACCGTCGTATAGGGGTAGACTTTAAAGGCTTCTATTGCATTGTGTTCGCGTCAGATACTGTTTGTTCGCCGGAAATTGGCGAATTGTTTGATATCACTTCATAATCCAATTATCAGATTCAACACATTGAGCGGGCTAGTGTTAGCATTTGGATAATCTTTAGGCCTTATTTGATCAGGTATTTGGTCCTAAACCCTTTATTTCGTTAGTGGTTGACAATCAGATCGTGTTTACCTGTCACAAAAAAAATGCATTTATATTCAATTTTATATTGCCAAATGTTTTTGCAGTCATAACGAAAGTCGTTCAGTACTTAGTACTACCTATTTACTCAAATCTGTCGGTAGACAATAAGACCGAATTAGCTCATTATCCTTTAAAATATTGGTTTATTTCAAAACATAATAATTCTATAGATTAGCATCTTCTATTGAACACAACTTGTTATCAATGAAAACTCGTACCTTCCTATCAAAACTCATTTAGTGATAAAATCAAAACGTTACAATATTTGTCCGTTTCAAAGAGCAAAAGATAAGCTAAGACCCTAAATAAACATAAATAAGGCGATGATTAAAATTAATCTGGGTCAACGTAAACACTCAAATCCGGGGTGTTTCATAAACACGTAGGCGATACTGGCACATCGAGAATTTATACAGGGCATAATGTTTCAAGAAATCGTGATAAAATGAGTCAGGAAGATCTGCTTCAAACTCATACAAGACTGGCATAAAGCAACATATTTAGTCACAAATAGTTTTGATTTGATATCAGTTTCATCAACGTTATTATCACCCATTGGTGAGCATAGCCTCAATAGGTCTTGTGTCAATCTTGTGTTGTCCAAGTTCGACGCGAGATTTTCACAATATCGTCTGCCAAAAAAGCTGAAAGGTGGCCGACGACACCTCGTTTACCGGGCCACCAATCGCTAAACTTACGGTCAAAAATTTGCATGTAAAGGTAATCGGCCACCAATCGGTCAACTTACGGAACAAAATTACATGTTTAAGGTACGCGGCCACCAGTCCACTTCCGATCCATTTAACGTCTTAGGTATAAATAAAGGAATATAACATTAATTTCTCAGTACGTCGTCGAGTTGTTTCTCATAATTCTTTTTGATTAATCGAAAGCCTGAGAATGTTACCGAAAATAGATTCACGGAAAAGATCTGAAAAGTTTAGTTTTTAAAGATAAGCTACTGTGGTGTATAATAGTTCTTAACAAACCGACAAGACCAACAAACAAGCAAGCTGGTCGGATTCTCTCTAATAACGGATTTCTCGACAGGAAAGAGACCGAAGGAAATCTTGAGATACAAATGAATTTTTCTTTGATCAACCCAGTATCAGAGTGTTCTGTACAATTTACACATACGACTTTGTTTCTTACGAATTTTATTTTATTTTATTATCTAACGAAACACAAACACTTTATACTAAGACTATTCTAAATACAATCTAAACTTAAATAAAAGAGCTAACATTTCAACCAAAATTATTATAAATTAATTATAGATAAAAAACAGAGCTCAGGTCTTACGAATTATATATTTTTTTAAATTGCCACAAACCTATACATAAAAAATAAAAATATTTTTTTGGAAATGTGACCTGTAAGTGACCATTTACCCCTTCTTAATTTCCAAATAATTAGATTAAGCAAGCATTAGGAAAAATTAACTAGTATACTTACATACACCCCAAAAACATTATTTTCCTTCTTGACCAACCGGGAAATACCTATAGGTATTCGGTATATAGCGGTCTGGTACTGGAAACTGATCCCAACACAATTAATTAAAAAAATATTTTTCGTATGATCCCGACATTATTTTCCGTTCCGGTGTGATCCCACTTAAAGTTTCTGGTCCTTCTAAATATTCTATTACAGGAAGTTTCCAAAATATACCTACGTATACATGTGTCTTTCACAGGACAACACGTGCCATTCGTTTTTAAGTCCAGGCTTCTAGTTTACTTCCATTCAAAATATAATCTGGCTAGACGAAAAGACTATAGTTTTCGAGAGCGCCACGAAAACAAAGAACTTCTGAGTCATTGCAAAACTCCATTCATGTTTTTAACAATTTATGCATTGTTTTAGGAGCGTTCACGTGAATATTCAGTTATAAACGCGTAGCCGTTACTGTCAATTTTTATTACCACTCTAACCATACCTAATCCAATAAATGAATGTAGAAATATGATCAAAGGTCTAAAACACCAAGCTTAATTTTTATGGTGACTTACTACTATTTTAAATGCGAAAATTACTCTATATCTCTATCTGTCTCTCTGTCTGGGTGTTTGTCGCGTTATCACGGCTGAACGGCTGCACGGATCGACCTGAATTTTTGCATAGACATAGCTTAAGGGTAGGGACATTGGATATATTTTTCATAGAGCCACGCGATTGACGTCGCAGTTAACAGCTAGCACCAAATACAGGTGACAATTCTGTTTTAACGTTTACTAAACTAAAATTATCTCCGTCCCTTTTCATTTCATTATGTACGAAAAGCATGACAACAATTTTAGAACTGTCACCGATTCCTAACGTTTCGATTCCTAACCACTAGTAAAAGATCAGTGGGGACGTTGGAACCAAGCCTTTAGTTTAGTTTTTAAAATGGCACAGCAGAATCGACACATTGTTTTATTTTGCAATGATCGTCATAGTAGTTCTCAGTCTTTGGTAGGTTCTCGTTTTTTTTTCCATAATTATCCCAAGACACCGCGTCGAACGTGTAAAGGTCGAGCATCCACATATCACAAAACTGTAAAACATTAGCATTTGTACAACGTATTTAAAAAAAAAAAATACTAGTTATTTTTATTTTAATTAAACGGGAATACTCACGTTAAATTGAGTCGGTTATTCCGACGATAGTGTCGATCACAACTCAATTTAACGTGAGTATCCCCGTTTTATTAAAATAAAATGTGTCAAGACCACGTCAGTTTTCATAGTAAAATCTCTAGTCTTTTACCGCTACAATGTCGCTAATGCTTGTACTACACTTGTACTTATACTAGACGCTATATTTAAGCGGAAAAACATTTGAGATTTGTTATAAATATAGTTTTGAAGAAGCTTCCGTGAAGTCACACCTGATTTAATCAACTACTATAATTTGTAATAGATACGATAAAAATTTGACGTAGGATCAGGTCCAGTGGATTTCAGGCTGCATATGTATTTTAAATCGATTGTTTCTCTTGATTTGTTTCTGTTTTCTCGATTTTGCTCTTGAATGGTTATTTGAATTTGATTTTAGTAAGTAGTTCATTTTTATACAATTTTTAAGTTCGAATATGAGCTGAATCGGTCGAACGGTTGTGAAGATATAGAGGTCGCGATGTCTCAGTTCGCCGCGAACTACTAGTATATTCTTAAATTAAAAAAAATATTGTGGTTCACTATTGCTTGAATTAGTTAATTATTTTAGCCGCAAATTTTTATTCAATTTAGTCAACAAATAATAAGATGAAAGTTGTTATCAAACATTGGCAATGGCACTCTAAAGTCAATGACAAGACATTTTTTTTTTATTCTCTTATTTTTATATTAAAAAATGTTGATAAAGTGCGAACGAGACAGCGAGAACCAAGGTATGCGCCCCCTTAACGAGGACATACATTTCTACCCACACACAGCTTTGGTGGATAACCAGCCATACTCCATTGAAACAACACGATAGTTTATTGAGAGGCAGAAAGTATAAGTCAGCTGCAATTCTGGTAGATTTAGCAATGCTAGAAAACTAGAAATCTGTACCTGAATCTGAAAGCTAGCCTTGCCCGATAAACAGATTGCTTTCATTCCATTGCCCGCTGTCTGTGGTTTTGTCTGGAGCTCAACCGGAAAGGTTACTAATCAAACATTGGAATCGCGTCGTTATTGAGCCGCACGGCACATCTATTTGCTGGTTTGGAGGTGAAAACTTTAAATAAAATATTTCTGTAGCGGAAAATTCATCTATCTGTATTACACGCAGATTAACAATTCAAAACGAATTCTTCTTCCATCACTGTCAAAACTAGCATAAAAATGTTTTTTGTACACAGACAACGGAGTCTTGCGAGATCCTAGCGGTTCTGTACTCGTTTGTCTTGCACACTTGCAGTTATCGAATGGCATCATACTAATATTATAAATGCGAAAATTTGTGTGTAAGTAGGTAAGTATGTAAGTGTGTTTGTTCCCGTTCAACTCTGTAACGGCTGAACAGATTTGGATAAAATTTGTTATGGAGGTAATTTATTCCCTGGATTAGGTAACACATAGGCTTTTGATCCCAGAAAAATATTCGGTTTCTGTAGAATAGCGGGTGAAACCGCGGGGCGCAGCTAGTGTGAAATATTTTTTGCCATGTTTAGTATAGGTCAGTAATTCGACTGACGTAATTCTAGGATATGATTGTAGTTGTCATTATGAACAATTTTTACTAATACGTATGGGGATATCGCAAAAGAATCACCTGTTGCATAGTCGCGATTTCGTGTTATAGGATATTTTCGACGTCTAACCGAACACCATTATAATCACAGACTAAAAATTAATTTCTGTTTTAACTTTCGATAGGCTACTTAGTTACTTCTTTTTATTTGCAAAGTCATTTTCTTTCCCAAAGAAAAAACTTGGGGAAGAAAAAGACTCCCCACTTTTTCTACACTTTTTGCCCAGAAAAAAAGGGGGTTGTATAAAAAACGAGGCTGCATTTTAAGGCACAAGATACTGTTATTCCAACCTTTACTGGTATCTTTACGGGTTTGACTTTTACCAGTTCCTAAGTACCGATAGAAAAATGCATGCGGTCGGGAAACTGAGCATTTCCTTTAAGACCGCACCCCCGGCCAGAGCTATCTCTTTCCTACATTTTTAACATTTTTAAAGATAAGTCGAACTTAAAACAGTGGGAAAAAAATTACAATATTTTGAATACCGTTGCCAATTAAAAATTAAGTTGAAAAAGTGCCATCGTGATAGCCTAATTATGGAGCGCTCTTAAAAAGATTCCCAAGATACGAGAAGCTCAATTGTGCTCCTTCACGATTTCTGAACGAGCGCAACGTAAAAAAAAACTAATTCTCGTTTTCATTAGGCAACTTTCCAACTTACCTACTTTACAAGCGTACTAACTTTAATCTAAAACTGTTCAATAGTCCAGAACACCCCACTTTAAATAAGTGTAACCGATTCCCGAACAATGCATCCCTTGCCAACGAGCCATGACTGAAGCAACAACCCTCACGTAACGACCCCAACTGCATATAAATCGCAAAAAGTAAATAAACGACACCATTACTGCCCTGATTATTTCGACCCCAAACTAGCGCCGCCATTTTGGCTATGTAATTTTTTTCAATCATGCTGACGGTTGGGCAGATATGGATATAAATTTTAAAATTTTCAAAGCTTTGAAAGACTGATGTAGTATTTGAGTTCCAACGAATCCTTTATAAGAATTGCTTTGAACTTGAATAATTTACAATGCTGACAAAATTACTAAACCTAATGTTTTTTCAGAATGTTTTTTTGGAAATGACTTTGCATATGTCACGCAGCACGTAAAGACGAATCCAACGACACCGCACTCGTCAAAATCTGTCAAACCGTTTAGATTACAGGAAGTAATATAGGAATACACAAACATATTTACATACTCACATACATACACCCCAAAAACATTACCCTCCTCCTTGGGCAGTCGAGTAAAAAAATAGCAAAATCACAGTATACATAGCAACTACTGTACCGATCTCACAGATCAGGGATACCTGTTTGAAAAAATTACAATAGACGTACACTTCACACCTATTAGTGTACTCCCTGGTCCATTCATCCCAGACGCCACACATAATGGCACCAGCATAAATGTCACTGTCAATATACCTCCGATATCGAGCAATCTTCATTCTGTAGCTTTGATGTATTAGCCTTGAATTGGTCGGCTGGTGCTTTCAAGCGAGATGCATTTTCCTTTGACGATGTCTCTGAATTCACAAAGTGACAAAGTGGTAACGCCCATCGCCTGTGTGGTAGAGTCTGGGTGGCTTGAAGAATCTTCTTTGGTGGGAATACTCTATAATGCAAAAGGGTTTTTTTTCCTCAACAGAATATACTAAAGTCGTCATCAAAAATTAAAAAAAATATCGTCATTATTAGACATGACATAAGCCACTGTGCCAGAGTATAGACCGAGCATAGTGGCCGAGGCAAGGTAAGGGAAGCGTTGTGCATTCGGCAGCAAGATTGGTCGACGATATTGTCCAGGGTCCCGAATGGCACAGGACTGAGACAGATGGCACAGCAAGAGTGAGAGGCATATACTCAGCAGTAGGATAAAGAAGGCTGTGGATGATGATAGACCCACCTCTTGACATACCAAATTCTACCTTGTGTCTACTTTTTTCCCCGTTACTTTGCTAGAAAGATAAGGTAATGCATTGGAAAAAAAATAGAGTTGTCAGGCCTGTAATATTAAAGAAAATTTTGCTTGGCTAGAACTTGCTTAGTAGGTCGTAAGATTAAAAATAGCTACCTACTATCTCAGAAATGTTCTATCCAAAGCAAAGATCAATTCCATCTTACTTTTTTAATAAGCCTCAATGATTTGTACAAGATGATTAACGAACTAACTTTAAAACTTGAAGAAGACTCGTTATTCATTTTCATTATTTAGCTACAAGGAATTTCAAAGTTTTACTGATAGGCTTTTAACTTATTTACAATTTATAACGCTAAAGTTCACGCAACTTGATTGTGAATACTTAAGCATTGCACACAATGAAATTTCCATAGATATTCTATTACTAATACTTACATGAGACCGAACTTCTCAAAGGCTTGTCATGACTTTAGCTTGTCACTTGTTAAAATGATTATTCTTGCATAGATTCGTTCAAGCATCAAATGTATTTTCGCTTTTAGCTATTGTGCGCTTTCTCGCTCCCACAATCAATATTTTTAACTGAATAAAATTAGGGTGATACATTTTGTTGATGTCCTAAGCAATGATGCTATATCTTTTTGTATTGTCACTTTCCATAAAGTGAGATTGTCGTTAAATTAAAAGTTGTAAAAAAATATTTTTTTGCAACGTAAAATAAAAATAAATAAACTGAAATAAAAATAAAGACTACGTAACAGTAAGCAGTAATACGGACTAGGTTAATTGACAAAATCAACCATAATAATAATACCGAAACACAATTTGACCATTGATGCTTCTATGTCATTATAACCTGTAAATATCGACTAGGTATATAATTGAACTTAATTTAAAGGCCCTAAAATACGTCTAAAATCTAAACAAACATGTGACAGCTGCGTCAAAGCTATCCAGCGCGAAGTAAATATACCATACAAACAAACATAATGAACACAAGCAATACCAGCATAGCTCTGCCAATCACTGCATTATTCCCGAGACAATCAATAACAAGTGATCTGTCATCAGGTAACCACTACACGGTGGTTGGAGAATGCGCCACCCACCAGTAGCATTAGGTACAGTTTGGTTTGCTTAAATGCATGTACTGGACAAGATAATAGAACGAGACGTCCGGAACTCTTACATTTCAAGAGAATAGTGTTGTTTGTGGTCTCTGATTGAACACAGACAGCTTTGCAGGGGTCTTACCGGCTACCGAACAGTAGTTTGACTCTCTCTTTGTTCTTGAGACTACGTGAGGTCCTAATTGTGCGGTTGAATACATTAGAGCGTATTCCTACGCGTAACTAATTGAGACGTTGGTTTGCAAAGTTTTTGGTAGGTTCAATAGAATGCGGTCGGTTCCATTATTACATCGTATATCACTAACCTCTAAGCAGTCATTACAATCGGGCGCTTAGAGTAGAAACAAAGGAAATGAGTTTCAGAATTCTAAAGGTAGCACTAAAATAGAATAACAATACCCAAATTTGAATTAATTGAATCAGAAGTTTACCACTTTACGTAAATAAAGAGGAAAACCCATGGGTCGAATGAAATAAAGGGAAATATATAAAAAGGGATGCCAATATGTTGATAGAGGTTGAGGATAAAAACAAGTGTAATGAAATCGGGTAACCTACAACGAGAATTCAACCGAAATATATATTCCTAAAATAAACAAATACATTCTTGTGGATGTATTTGTTGATGGATTCTTCAAGTGAGACAAACGTATAGTATTGTAGTATGGGTTTTACGTACAGCAAAAAATATATATTTTAGTTAGTATATATATAAGCACCATACACAATGATATACAATTATAGGCAAAATTCATTTTTCATCAGATCTTCGAATACTATTAATAACATGGACTTGCCTGAATTTGACCTGTTTAATATATCTCCGAACAAAGTCCGCAATTTAATGTCTAGAAATTGGTTTGACGGTACCTCCTAACTCTCAAGTTTTAATACTTCCCTTATGGATCTTAAGATATTTCTCTTTTATCTTTTTGTGGCAAAAAAGCTACGTTTAATTTAGTCTAAAGTAAATTTGTTATTCTAGATTCAAAGTGCGAAAGCTAATAAATGGTGTTTAGAAATAATTTAATTAATAAGATAGCTAAGATAATACTGTTTGTTTTCCGAAAATAAATAAATAAATAAATAAATAAATATCTGTAATTTATTTTATTAACTTGCGCCCCGCAGTTTCCATTCCCGCTATCCTACAATCCAGTGTATAAGCTAGCTTCCTACCTAATTTCATACAAAACGGGAACTAACACACTTACATACTTGCACACTTACACCCTTGCATATAAACTTTCCCATTTATAATATTAGTGTGATGTGGTTCTATTGACGCGCTTCACGACTCCCATGTTCTAAAACCGCGAGCATTCTGCACCTATGTTGGACTTAAGTATAAACACATCTGAAACTTTTAAATTAGAACCATCAATAAAACAGTGATAGATTTTACTGTTAATAAAATGCTTGAGATCGCTTGAGATGGGTCCTGCTGGCTGAAAGCTCAGTTAATTGTTTATTTTACGACATCTAAACTGTTTTATAACTTAGAACTAGTGCAGTTCAAGTATCCACGTTATTTCAAATTTTACACGATAACCATCACAAATCGCGACAGGTTTTTTGGTTTTTTGGCCTGTGACTTCCAAAAGTAATTAATATTATTGAGTCATAGTTACAAAAAAAAAGAAGCAAATCAATTATTATTATATAGAAAATAGAAATCCCAACTGTAAATTGTAAGTAGTACAAATGTAAGTTACGTTATTACATTTACATCCACACTAGAAAAATTACCTTCCTTCTGGGCAGTTGGGCAAAAAAGTACCAATGACTTATTATTTATGCGACAATTATTTTGTACTATCATCTATCTTTTAAAGTTTGTTTGTTTTTTTTTTTTGTTTTTATGACAAATCAATCATTGTCTATTGTTAACATACACGTAATCATTTTTTAAATTGTGTCTTACTCGTTAATTGGTAAATGTTGATAGTAGTTTTGGTAACATAGTCCCTCAATTTCAAACAACAACCTCTGCCTTATGAGCAGAAGGTTCCGTGCTCGATTTCCGGCCGGACAGATGTTTGAATGATAAATTTAAATATCTGCTTTGGGTTTGGGTGTTAGTAGTCCTTTTATTTGTGTGTATTTCGAGGCATCCTGAGCATAGGGAATTCTATTGGGTAGCTAAGTTGTATGAATTTTTTTTTTTTTTTGAGTTTTTCCGTATCTTAGATAGGTAACTAATACGATTAAAATTAGATTCAAATGTATACCTACTTTTTATAGGACGCTGAGCTAGTATTGTTATATTTTCTTTTAAAATGTACCGAAACATGATTACCGTTTTCATAAAATGAAACAAAATGATAAGATCACAATGAGAAGATAACATCCCAAACATGCATGTAAGCAATAAAGCAATGACGGTCATAAAATATTCTACATTTCTCTTAAAGCCTTCATTATGTCTCTGTACAACAACAGCGGCCGATCATCACAAATTCGTCATGAGAAGAAACAAACGACGTCAACTTTCCGGGAAACTAATAAACGGTTGTAAATCTATTGAATTGCCCGTATTTTTAGTTTTACTCAATATTTTAGGGTGCTACCTCCTGCGGCTACAGAAGCTGAGCAGTGAAGGCTGTAAAACAATAAAATCCTCTGTAACTGTTACACCCTTTGTGAAGGCTGACAATCGATGACATTGGCCTAACTGCCCGGGCTTTTGTTTCCGGGTGACAAATGAACGTTGGACAACGTAAATGTGACCAAAGTAACTATTAATAGTGAGTTCACGTGTTTTTGGTTGTAATAACGTCGAGCGTCGTTAATAAAATAAATAAATCCTATCGAAAATCTGCACGCAATCAAAAATCTACGCAGTCTGCTCGGCCTTTAGCCTCGCTAGTTTTCGGCTCGGGACCAAAACTCGACCTTCAGCCTTTTCTTAGTAATCGACTTCGTCATACTATACTATATTCTGTGCAAAATGTCCTGCATCTTAAACTGAGCTTTATCTGTCTGTCAGTCAGTAGAATTTTATTTTGTAGAATGCCCCGGTTGATTTGCATCAGTGTAATAATTCATGATCATCATCAGCCATAAGACGTCCACTGCTGAACATAGGCCTCTCCCTTAGATCGCCATTCCGACCGACAACGGGCCACTTGCATCTTAGCGGTTGAATAACTGGCAAAAGTGTGTCAAAGAGACATTGTCTTTGTCAAGTTAACTTCCGAAGCCAACATTTAGGTTTAACTCAGTCTGTATCATCATCAGCAAAGACGCCCACTGCTGAACAAAGGCATACCCCTTAAAAAAAGGGTGGGTTGGCATAATCTCCATGCTTGGCAGGCGGCTTGGGGATCGCAAAACGCTAACCGTTTACTAAGAGGATGCTGCTGCCTGTCCTTCGGTGGTTCTGGTCGTAGTTTTAGGAGATACGGGTGAACTCTATTGTATGTGGTAACAAACTTTTAATTATAAACTTTTGCTTTACAATATTCAAATAAATTATATTATATTTAGCACTAGCTGTCAACCGCGACTTCGTTCGCGTGGCCCTAAAAAAAGTTGCCTATGTCAATCTCCGACCCTTAAGCAATATCTATGTAAATATAACTTGTTAAGAGCATGTCGGGCCATGCTTAGTAGGGTTCCGTAGGTGCTTAGGCCGTTTGAAGTATTTATCCGTTATTACCGCATATCTCAAAAAGTAGTTATCACATGTTGCCCGCAATAATTTTAAAAGAAAGTTTTATAGGAAACCTTAACATCATTTTAAAAGACCTATTCAATGATACCCCACATGTGGGGTACAGGCGAACTTTTTTTTATCCCCTCTTTACATGTATGGGAGCTAAACATATTTTACAAAAAAAAAAAATTTCATGCTTGTAGGTTTCTAACTTTGGAAGTTATAATACTGTAAAGGATTCGGACAGACAGACGGACGGACAGACAAACAGACAGACGGACATGACGAACTTATAAGGTTTCCTTGTAGAGTACTATGGAACCCTAAAAATCAGCTCGATCAATTCATCCCCTTAGTCATGATAACGCGACAAATACGCAGACAGACCTACATTCGAATTTATATTATTAGTTATGATACCAACTATTTGAAAAAGACAGAAAATAAATTAAAACGAGATTGGGCAAAGTACGATCCAGTAAGCCTTTTTATGCTACTTTACAAACAATAAATCTCAACCTAACAAACAGTTGCCCTCTGACATTTCGTATTGTTCTTTGAACTTAATTACTTTCAACAAAAAGCTGCTGTCTGCTCTATAAGGGTTGATCAAATTGACAAGGCATTCTTTAATCTAGAATTTTGTGAATGTTTGCCAAATATTTTCATTGCCAGTGCTATTTTATACGAAATCTAAGATTGCAATACAAAATATAACATTCCCAATTTCCTTTATAGTACTAGAAAAAATATTGAATATACATAGAGAGTATTCGTATAGAGGTATCTATAACGTTAAAAATACTATGTGGAGTCGATCGAAACTATAAATTTATAATACAATAATGTATAATTCGATACAAGCGAGTATTCCCGTGTTAATAAACTGTGTCAAAAATAGCTACTAGTATTATTCAAAACAAGAAACCCATCTGGAAAATATAGCTTATGACACTATGCATAAAGAGAAATCTAACGATATAATAAAATAATGTATTTTGTATAATTCGATACAAGCGAGTATTCCCGTGTTCATAAACTGTGTCAAAAAAACCTACTACTATTATTATTACAAACAAGAAACCCGACTGGAAAATATAGCTTATGCCACTCTATGCATAAAGAGGAATCTAACGATATAATAAAATAATGTATAATGTATAATTCGATACAAGCGAGTATTCCCGTGTTAATTAACTGTGTCAAAAAAAACTACTACTATTATTATTACAAACAAGAAACCCGACTGGAAAATATAGCTTATGACACTCCATAAACAAAGAGGAATCTAATGATATAATAAAATAAAATAATGTATAATGTATTATTAATGTATAATTCGATACAAGCGAGTATTCCCGTGTTAATAAACTGTGTCAAAAAAAACTACTACTATTATTATTACAAACAAGAAACCCGACTGGAAAATATAGCTTATGACACTCCATAAACAAAGAGGAATCTAACGACATCTCACTCGTCGAAATCGGTATAGCCGTTTAGGCTACAGGAAGTAATGTAGAAACACGAACATACATAAATCTGATACATTCATGACGGGGCGTGTGCTATGAGACACCCAAAGTCAAAGTCTTTTGTTGATATATATAAATTTACCGGCCAATATAAATGGATTATGTCTAAAAACAATAATATTGATAATTCATAAAAAAATATTATTAAAATAAGCAATGTCAAAATTACAATAATATTTAAATTAAACGAAAAATTATATTTTTAACAAATCAAAATCGTAGAACGTTTGCTCGATAAGACACGCTTCAACCTGCTTTTAAAGCAGCCTAGGCTCAAAGCAGCTGTCACCGAGTCCGGCAGCAGGTTAAATACTTCAGGACCCATAATATGCGTCAGCTAGCCTGACTTCGTGAGAGAGCGCGCGATGCTTACCAGTTTGTGGGCATTACGAATGCTGCAGGTGTGCTTATCGCCGCGCTTGTATTATAGATCCCCGATCATATTTAAGCGAATAACGTTATTTTTCCGAGCGAAACAAAAACTGACTGTCGAATGTAACCACAATTAAATCTGTAATTGCAATATTCTGCGATGACGCCTCTGGCACCTACGTAGTACATAACAGCTCAAAAAACATCCTCATCAGCGATAAGACATCAATTATTGCTGAACAAGACTTGGTTTAAGTTAAAGGCCTCCCCTTAGAACCTAACCTAGGCTATCTTAACATGTGCCTATTTTAACATCATCTCGAAAATTAAATACAATAAACCTATAGGTATAATATTAACTTTTTTTAACAACAGATTCGATTAACATATTTGTGACGTACATAAATCAAATCAAATAAACAGCCAAAAACATAACTGTAGCGAATCTCATTGTTTCATCCCAATCACTGACATCTAAGCTCAATCATTGTCAACAAAACAATAAAGTCCACCTTCTAAAGAAGCCATTAAACATAGCACCTCTATAAAGTGTTTGTAAACACGCAAAGCCTTCCAGCTGGGAGGACGCTGCGCTCTAAGACCCAGTAAGACAATATGCTCACTAATAGCTACCGATGAGTCACGTAACTATAAATAAATCATTGTTAACATCCTCTGAAGTCACTAACAGGAATCACGAGCGTTTGTTCACCCCTCTATGCTAAACCAGACTAATAATTTGTTCAAAACAAGGCATGTTACATTACTCTGAACTACTCTAAAGGGTCACAGTATGAGGTCCGAATGAACGTCGAAAGTCTTCCTCTATTGTTGATTAGAAAACAAAACTGCGTGTCGACACCCTCGTATCTTTTGTACCGGTACATTACAATTCCTTGCAGACTAACAAAATGCGAAACAAAAACATGGAACGAATGACAAGCGCTTTGTGCTGCAGATTTCGATGATAATGAACGCCGTTATATAATAATACTTCTATTTATTGACACAAATAACAGGTTCTAAAAAAGGTGTTTTGAATTATCCTGCCTCATGAGAGTAAACAAACTTTACAAGCTATTCGTACTCACTATCCCAACACTATTCACAAGTTCTCCTATTTTTACCTTTACTGCTCCAAGTTCTCCTACTATTCTCAATTTCTACTATTAATTATTTTTTTCTATTCTATTTTTATATTTTTTCTTTCGCAAGCTTATTTAAGCTTGATTGTAAGTACCAATTTTAAAACTGTACCAAAATGATCTTTAGTAGCTAAATAATATCGCTTTACACTCGTAGCATTCGGGAATGCCATGGAACACAAACAAAGTCACGGACAACTAACGCTCAGACCCAGAGCAAATAGTACAAAAATATACAACAAAATAATAAACCAAAACATTATACAATTTAGTGGGTCAAAATCATCGTTGTATACTTATCTGAAATTATAGGTTATTTTTTATTTTTATTTTTTACAATATTGCTCCACGGACTCCGGTGTCCGTGCCATTTATCAAGTTTTACAAATATTTTATCAACTAAAACGGAATATAAAAACTAAAGACGTTACAAAAGGAATATACCAACGAGTATGCTAATAAAGAGCTAAGTGCTATTATAGATTTGCGTATATACTCCGAGCAGTCCAGCTCCCGCAAGCAGCACCCGTTCACGAGTTGACGCATGTGCCAGCCAAAGCTAAATTAGCTAAATTATTTTAATTTATAGCGCTTAATTAAACAATTGCCTATCGTTTCCCAATAGAAGCTCGCATCGAATGACAAAAACTAGGAAAAGATCCGGTGAGTTTTTCGTTAGACAGTCAATGGATATGCACGACTTTGGCGTTTGATCGAGAATTTTGTGGACATTTGGTCGGAATGCCACCGAGTCATTTCTCGTGAGAACCGATAATAGAAACTACGAAGTCAAGTGCCGTACTCAAATATTGTAGGGTGATTGAGAATTTTTGCTACGCAAAGGCTTTCGTTACGGTACTAAATAGCTTTCTTGAGAAGCAATTTCGAATATTAGAATCTCTTCTGGTATTTAATAAATGTCGTCGCGCGTTGACTTAGGTCCTGAGAATTGTGTCAGTATTTTATTTCGCTGACTTTTTCACAGATCTGGGATTTATTACGAACAATTCATTTTTGTATCTCTTCTCAGTCAAAGTTACAGTTCTCGTGAATGTACATAAAAAAATTATATATAAACATAATATTGTTATAAGACTGTGTGAATGGCGGATCAATTAAAGAAAATGAGACAAAAATATATGTTTGCTCTATTTCTCTGTGGTTTGTTAAACAGTCGGCGCAAACTATATCCGCGCGTCTGTTTGATGCAAGGCGGGGGCCCGTATCGATGAGTTCTTAAAAACTGAGGTACGGTTATAATATACCACTGGCTTTACGGTAAAGGAAAACATCGTGAGGAAACCTGAGTATTTCCAAAGAAAAAATTTGATGGAATATTTGAATCCGCCAACCCGCACTGGGCCACCGTGGTGAATATGGCCTAATCACCCTTCGAGGATAGGCTGATATCCCAGCAGACCCAACAGATATTTGTTGGCCTACACTGCTGATTCAAGAAGGTCATCTCATTCTTGTGCAGATTGCAATGCCCAGTAGCAAACAAAAATTAGACCCCTAAAACACCTGACAACCAGGCAAACGAGAGAAAATAGAAGAAAATATATTTCTCACACTTTTGTTTGACGGCGGTCGTCGCCAACCAAGTAGTATCGTGTGTGCCTTTACATAGGCTGTTGATAAGTAGTAAGTAGGTAGGTAAGTTAACGTCCTAGAAAAAAAAAAAAAATTAATTAAAGGCCCGCTCTCATACTTCAGAAAACCTGTCGCGGCCCAGTTAAATATCATTCAATCGCTAAGCGACAGTGTGTCGAATCTATGTCGAGTCGGATCAAGACACGTGCGTGCATTATCCGCTGTGAAAATCGATCAACCACCAACTTTTCCGAATAAGCAAAGTCGTCGACCGATTACCGCCGAATCCGCCGATTTATACGCCCCCAAGCGCTGACAGTCGCCGGCAACACCTGTGATCTCCGCTCCCGTCCTCCTATTACCGTAGCTGCCATTTTTAAATGTTTAATTACCAAACAGTTAGTCCGTTTTGTGATTTGTTCTCACGCGCTGTGGGAACAATCGACTAGAGAGTTTTACATGTTTTAGTAGTCGTTAGACACGATTACGATTGTCCGATACGCAAATACTATAATGAAAGATTCGATGCTGTTAAAAGATTCGATTGTGAGTCAGAGAGGTATTAAAATAATCGATTGTTGAAGATTTAACGACTGAGGCGTCCGGATGTCTAGCGGGCCAACACTAGAGATGAATTTAGTTTGACGTCTTCAGTAATTCAATTATGACTCGGAGGGCCTTTAATATACTTTGTCTTATCATCATCATCAGCCACAAGGTGTCCACTGCTGAACAAAGGCTTCCCGTAAAGGGGGTTGCCATAATCCCCACTACACTATGCTAAAAATGTTCAAGTATATTTTATGTTAAAATACGGAAATATTCGCTTTATATTAAGGTCTCTCTTCCCTAGTTCAGTCATCTCGGTCGCACTTTTTTGATATATTAAAAAAAAAAAAAAAAATAGTCAGTTACTTTTAGAATACCATTGCCAATTTTATATTATTGTTTTTTTTTTGGCGAAGGAGAAGTAAGAATACTCGAAATAATTGTTTTTTGTTTGTTCTTAATCAAATGTTACTTTTTCCTTTATCAAAATTTGCATTCAAATATTTACATTATTATTCTAAAGATAACTGAATAGTTTTTTTTTAAATTAAAATTATTAATTTCTATAGAAAATAATGTTGCTGGTTTAAATTATATAATTATAAAAAACACTTATTGACACTAATGGCTGTTATGGGCAAGCGTGAATCTTACCATCACGTAAGCGTCATGCTGGTCCGTAAAGGCTTGGTCGTCACTAAAAATACTAAAATGCATAAAAAGTCAAAAGTAAAAATGTCATAGTTTCCTCCAGCTAGTTCCTAAGGGCTCGTACAGTGATACGCAGGGCGTTACGCGGCGCGTGCAGCGTCGCGTCGCGCGGGTCGTTAGAAGTTTTCTCCGTATATGAAGAGGCGGCGCGTGAAGTGACAGGCAGGGCCCGCGGCGTTGTCTGCGGCGTCGCACGCTCAATGAAAAATATTGGCAATATGTATTCTCGTTTATAAAGCCGTGGGGCGTCGTAGAGTACGTGGAGAATGACGGCAACGGCGGGGGACGCGATAGCGATAGCTGCGGCGCACGCGGCGGTGGCTGCTCTGCCGCGATTACCACTATATATCAAACAAAACGCACATGAAAACGCTTGTACATGAATACTCTCATGCATTTATGCTTGATTTGCCCGCGCGGCGCGATGCTGCTCGCACCGCACAACGCGCCGTGTATCCCTGAACGAGCCCTAAGAATTATTCATTGTATCAGCATTTCGATTGCCCTAAAGTTAAAGAGACTTAATCAAAAGTACAACAAATTGTTAAGTCACCTGAATAAAGTGTCCATCAGCGCGTCTACAATTATTGCGCTCGCACAGGATACACGGTAAATCTCATTGCTAAGCTGTTCCGTTTCTCACGATAATTCTCATACGTATAAGGCACTGTTTCCATGAGCAAATCTTATAATATATATCAAAAAATTAACTGCGAATACCTGACCTTAGAATCTAACGTGCCTTAAGTAAACCTTAGCCAAACCTATGTTTCAGGAAATTCTCCAGGATACCTTGCTCACTAGCGGCCGTAGGATTCCATCGTAATGACCTGTTTTCGGAGACATGGATACGGCATCGGTATCCTTTGCTTGTGTAGTAAGAAGATATTAGAAGTGGAGCTCTGATCATCCAACTAAACGTGTTCGGGAGACAACGCTGCCTCGTTGTAGCAGTCAGCTGTCCCATTGGGAATCTGAAACTGTAATAGACATCAGTACAATTGGGAATCCGTACAGATAGAAATCTGTAGAGTTGTGAATCCGTACACTTAAGAATCTGTATATAGAATTAAGAATATGTAGAAAGGGATATCTGTAAAACTGGGAAACTGTAGTATTGGGATCTGTTGAAATTGAAGACTGTAATGGAAATCTGTAGAATTGGGAACTATCCCCTGGTAGGACCTAGGCGCAGTGCCGTGACATCGTGCAAAAACGTGTCATATAATCAGCAGTCACAAAGTCCGAATTCGTGTTACAATATAACTCACACCCATCGTAGATCATACTATAATTCCCCAATTCGACCATGCCGTGGAACACATACAGGACACTGACAACTATCATCCAGACCCAGAGAAAATTGATATATTTCTAATCTTAACTAATATTATAATTCAGAGGAATGTAGCCGCAGTCGTATCTGGACCAATAAAACTGCGAGGTATAAAAATGAATACGTTCATCTCGAGGAAAAAACTTCACTTGCGCGATTCAGAACTCCTTACATTACAACTGTCAGTCCATACAAAATGTCAAAAGATGCACAAAAATGGATCAACGCCATCTAGAGAACTATAAGGAAGTAACTTTTTCTGTGTCTAGATGTTTGTCGCGTTATCGCGGCTAAACGGCTCAACGGATTTTGATAAAATTTGATAAGGAGTTACTGTATATTACAAATACGGAAACAGGATACTTTTTTTATGTCTACGCGAACGAAATCGCGGGTAACAACTAGTTACTCGTATATATAAAAAAAATCTATTGTCATACATGTATGACGAAGCATCACTTGGGAATGGCTGGACCGATTTGGATGATTTATTTTTTGTTTGCTTCGTAATTGACAGGACAAGGCTAGTAAAATATAAATTTAGTCTTCAAAACTTTACGTCAGGTGAATTTACGGTCAAAGACATAGTCTGTCAATCATAAAAAATGCTCATTAGGCAGATGTGCTACCAACTAAGCCAAGAGGGCCCTCAAAACACATAGTAATAGTATATTAAAATATGCTTACGCTGAAGTATGTTTGTAGAAACTGTCAAGTGGGAATATACACAGTCTGTCACATCCGCCTCTGCAAACAGTCCCCGCCCAGTTTTTCCAACAAACTTGATTCGTCATGTTCAATTAAAATGGTGGCACGACTTTTCTCGGCTGTCGTGGAGTCGAGCAATAGCAGATAAGTATTCAAACCTTTCAACCTTTCAGATTGTGAGAATCCTGAAATGAAATTAAAAAAATTGAGTTCTTTTTGGTGCATAATGTTTTTTGATCATGTCGAAAATCGATCTCATCTAAAAAGTTATTGTTTCTCTTTAGCATTATTTTTTACTCACAGCTATTGGGCGTGCCTAAGTTATTATTATTTTACCTGACAAAGAAAAAAGGAGCGTTATTTATGTTTGACAGGTTAGTCATTTGAGTAGCCATTCTGTGATAGTCGTGAATGGTAGCCTGGATTGTGAAATGGCTCTCAAGTGAAGCTGCCAGAACACACCGTTAGGTGTTTGGAGATAGTTTTCAGCTTGAGGGCGGACGCTAGCCATCAGAGTACTAGAAAGTAACCTACCACCAAGCATTAGTTAATCTTCTTTAGTATTGACTGATTTGAGTCTGAAACTCGACACAGACATGCGACGCCACTATTTACGCGTCTCGACACCGAAATCTCATTTAAAAAAAAAACGCTTGATTTATCAATTCTTATCCACGAATTCATCAATCCCGGACACTGTCTAGCAACCGGTCGCCATTCGTTCCCACGCGTGTGCCTTACCGAATACTTTTTTTTTACCTCCAACAGTCCGTTTTTATGGAAAAAACGGAATGACTCGAATCACGTTTTCCGTACTCGAGTTCGTAGCCTTCGTACAGAACTACCACCGTACAGAGAGCTGAAAGTGGGCGCCACCATCAGATTTTCTGAAAATGGAAAGCCTCTCATGGAAAAAACTAGTTCCTTTATTGGGCCAACTCTACAAATAACTTGGTAGTTCTGTAGATACGCCTTCGATGACGATTGGTCGACGCGCAAGAATTTTTGTGATAAACGTTTTCTAGATTTTTTTGACTATGATTTCGATAATTAATAAACCAATAACAAAGCATGTAGTTAATTTTATTCGAATTGTATAATGTTTATTACTCCTTATGTTTTTCGGCGCGGGAATGCAGCCAACGTTCTTTGCATTTTGACAAACGGACAACAACCTTATTTTCATTTTTTTTTTTAAATATATTTTAATCTTCGGCGATAAAGAAGTGTTGGTAGTTTTGGCGGCAGCGGACATGACGCGTCATTGTATTATTTTTCAAAACTTGTGTTATTTTTAGTGTTAAAGTGTAGATACGGTAGATTTATATCCATTAAGTATTCGTGAACGTGCACGAGTGTTGGTGAATAATAGAATGTCGTGAAACGTGACTTATCGAGTTATTTTCAAACTCCATCGAAACCTCTAGTAAACTCTTCACTACTGTATTGGGGCAAGACTTGGACTTGACCGTGACTTACTTTGTTTGACTGAGACTTATTTTAATTGCCAAATATTTGAGTTCACTTGAATATCACAATACTTGAGGCCTGCTAAATACACAACGTGTGGGGCCAAAACATAAAAGACAAAAAAAAGCGACACATTTTGCACTTTATACGAAAACTTAGTACGATAGAAAAAAGATTTGATAGATATATTTGACGATATATTTGAGTTTCTTCACACCATAAGCATTTTAAAAATGTTGTCAACTTTAGGCTTCATTTTCAAGAAAAGAAAAAATACAGATTTTTCACCACTATAAGTGGAGAAAAGTATGAGACTAACCCCACAGTACCTCACCCCCCTGAGGAACTGTGCCAAGTTTCAAGCATTTATACTTCCTGAGAAAATCGGTTGTAATATTCAGACAAACAGTTATAGGTTGTTATATGTTAAATTTATAACATGTGTCTGTGACATCGTAGCTCCCAAACGGATAAACCTATTTTGGTTTGCTTTCCTTGCTTGAAAGAAGCTTTGATTTGATTTTTGATTTGCTTGGTTGTTTGGTCGTAAGTTTTTTTATTAGCTACGATTCAAAATAATCTGTTCAGCCGTTTGTAGCTCGTTAGCTATAACCAAAGTCTCTGTTTTTAACTGGCAAAATTTGCTTTCATCTGTCCGTATGTCGGTACTCGCGTACAGGCCGTATTTTTCAACCCATCTTGACGAAACTTGGTATACAGGTTATACAATTTTTTGTAGTCGGCGATTTTTGTTTGGTAGAGTATATCCTCCAAAAAAGGGGGCAAGTTTGCTGCGGTGCCACTTGCCGGCTAATTTTGAATGTTTATGCCAAATATTATCAAAATGGGCTGGTAAATGGTGCCAAACTTCCCCTTTCTTTGGGTTAAAAACTCCACCAATCAAAAATCGCCAACGACTAAAAAAATCTATGGAATTGTAGAATTACGGTTGTAGAAAAAGGTTTGTACTCGCGAGGTCTAGATATAAATCAAGTTTATTATATATCTTAATATAGTTATAAATATATGTAGTTTATTATTAAGTTGATTATAATATATTTAGTTGGAATCAACAAAATCCAAGTTTATATCCGCGATCTAAGGTTGGTGGATTTTGTATTATAGCATTTTAGATATATCTTGTGTTACTACAATAATAATTATATCCGATATCCGAAATATGGGCGTAATTTGATCAGTCGCATTGTTATTGAACTTTGATATAAAGCATAATCATTCTGCAGTCTGCTCCACACTGGTTGGTATTAGTGGGTATTACGAATTCACTCAATTCTCGTATGAAGCTTGCGTTTGACTGCCTAATTACACCCCATATGGTGCAGTACGAGGCTCACAATGTACGCTATTGTCGAAATGGAAGATTTAATTGGACTCTTGGTAAGGCAGGTTTATTTTGATGCTAATTCATTTAACTAAATACTGTCGAGTTGGTAACTTATAGTGATAGCTAGGTAGTGGCGGATTTACAGTTTTTCCAAGTATAGGCTGTTACGTTTCTGCCGCCCTTAACTCTATGATTGTCAGTGCTTAGTTAAAGAAAAAGAAAGAAAGAAAGAAAATAATTTTATTTTGCAACAACATGTGTCACGAAAATAGCCTCAACTCAGCATAATGCTGTTTAGGAAACAACGCTGTTCTACCGTTGAAGCCGTTAGTTTTTGTATTTCAGCAATTTGACATTGTATTGAATAGTTGTTGTTCGTGAAAAAATAGTGCAAAATAGGCTTGTGGCAGATTTTAGACGCGGCTAATTAAGGGACGGTTTTTTTTTTTAATTAACCATAAACAAGTTTTTTATTTTAAAGTCGGTCCCCAAATTTAAAGCTCCTTCAATCTGCCGCCCTAGGCTACCCTGCTTGCTGATAAATCCGCCACAGCAGCTAGATTCACGAAGACCTGTTCTGCCCTTTTACCCGAATGACCAGAAGGAGCGTAATGTTTATCGGACTGTGTAAGTGTTTCAGTTTTTTTTATGTGTTTCTATTTGACCTCCAACCGCCTGAACAGCTTGACCGATTTTGGATTGCGAGTTGTTGTCATACATTCGCCTTGATATTCCGAGTATCATAGACTTACATTTCGCAGTCGGGTTTGTTGTTTTTCTTTTAATAATAATACTTGTCTTCTAATCGCTTACAGTTTCCAGTGAAAGTTTGCAATTTTCTATTGTGTAAGTTCTAATGCTATACACTAACTTTCTATGTATGCACGAGTAGGTACTCAATCCACGCACACTAGGATAAATTGCCTAAGAATAATGAACAACACAACACAAGTCTTAGTTACGAATTAATATAGTAATATAGTTACGAATATTAGTTACGAAAAACAATTCTTTGCAGATTGGACTATATTTTTATTACATTACATTATCAGGCAGAAGACGTCCACTGCTGAACATTGGCCTCCCCTTATATTTTATTTAAATATTTTTTATAATTCTGGATTAGTCATGAAGATAGATACAGACGTATAAAATGTCTAAAATTGATAAAATTTGGAAAATTTAAAGTATCTACCATCTAGCACCATCTAGATTAATTTAAAACTAAAGTCATAAATGCAGCTAAAACTCCCGTTAAGCAGAAAAATGTGTTGCACCATTCTAACTATGGTCAAAATGAAGGATAACGCAATTTTTGTTTTTTGTCTGGGTATTTCTATGTATTCTATGTATGTATTTACAGGAAAAAAAATGTTTTATGTATTCTATCAGCTACTTGGTTCCAATAGTACAAGCTTGCTTAGTTTGGGGCTAGATGGCGCTGTGTGTGAAAATTTTCAATCAATATTTATTTATTTAAAAAAACTGGGGGTTATGGTGCGACCCAGCCTAAGTGATTAAAGTTGGCAACGAGACATCGTTATTGTAAAATTATTCAAATTTGCAAGATGATACAGAAGAATCAAATATTTGGGGTCTAAAGCAAGAGCAGTAGCGAGTACTCTACTCTCAAAGTGAAGGCCAATCTGTTTCCGACAAGTAACACATACAGTAGGTTCCTGAAATTGTGGATCTAATCAATTCGTATTTATGTATCTACCTACTGAGAACATCTGCACATGACATTAATATTATGTATTTATAATGTAGATATCTACACCTAGGTATCTTATATTATCGATACGTACCTACAGTAGTATCAGTTTTGTTATTTATAAGGAGAATTAGAATTCTGTGCTTTATGTACAGAATGGTCGGATAGATGACGGAAATTTTCGAGAATATGATAGTTTTAGTGTACGATTTGATAATAAAAGTGTAATAAAGTATTTATTGGAAAACCAAAATAAAAAATCGTAGTCAAAGTTCCATGTGTTCGAAAAGTGTGTGTGAGTATATTATGATCAAAGTTCTGTGCGAGAATGAGTAGCGACCGTTTGCCCAATTACGAACAACGCGACGCTAGTCACGTCACTGATCTCTCACAATGAGGCGTTTTCCAAAAAAAATAATTCTAAAATACTTACTAGATGGTGATAGTCCTATCTCTTTACCTGTCATTGTCAATTCTGTCGAAATATTTTTTGTTTATTTTTTAAATCTTAAATTGTGGCTCCACACGTTGTGTATTTAGCCAGTGTCAACTATTTTAATATTTCAAATGAAGTCAAATACATAGTTACATTACTTGAAATTGTCCAAATACACATATGGAGCCAAAAAATACGAGAAAAAAAAGGCACAAGTACATTTTTTTGTCTTTCATGTCTTGACAGTGTCAGAAAAAGTTCAAGTTACATCTAACGCCATCTATTGGGTACTTTTATTACCAGTTTTTTTTTTTTTTTTTGGAAATGCCTCATTGACTACCTGTGTCAGAAGATTGGCTCGGCAAATCTGCCAGCAGATCTGTCAGTGGTTCGGTTTTGTCATTAAGTTTTATTTTTCTAGTGGGTATATCATTTAGTTACAGAACTGTGTATTGTGATTATTCTTCGTGCTTCTAACCTACCATTGTACGTTTAGAACTACGAGTAGATAAATTAGTGCTTACAAATTAGGTATAATTTCTAACTTAGTTTTAAGTGGTTTTAGCAAGGATGATATTATGGTTTTAGAAACTTGTGTTTGTTCTATTTTGAAGTGGTAGGAGCACTACAAAATAGAGCAAAACACTCGCCGTCCAGAGCCGTCTTGCCGAGGTCCAGAGCAAGACTTAAATGATACTAGTGCAGGACTAGGATTAGTGGTAATGAGAGACGAATTTCAACAGTGGATCATTGAAGGATAAGTTTGTGATAATATTATATTATATAAAGTTATTTATATATATAAATGAAAGAACAAACCCTTTTCTAGGAATCAACGCATAGACCGCTTATGATAGAGACGTGAAATTTGAACCCAATACTCCTGTAATAGACTGGCTAGGTGAACAATAAGAACGGACTTTGCGAAATTCCACCTCTAAGGAGGTAAAACCAAAATTTGAATGGAAATACTCTTTTTTCATGCTAACCCAATGAAACTCGGTTTGTGTACTAAGTATAAAAAGTAAAGAAAGGCATGTCTCAGGATTTAAAAAAAAACACAAAAAATTGGTAATATATGTTGTTCAAATGACTGTAACTTTTGTATTACAGATAATGGTCAGGCAGGCCAGATTAAAAGTCCTAATGTTCACACAAGATCTTTATTAATTTTCCGCTACAAAAACTATACACGATAACTCCGTCCTCTTCATCAATCTATCGTCCATCTTGATTCTAAAAATAACATGACAGTAGTCATGTTATGTCAGTAGTTATGTTACACGCTCAAAACAAATACTCACAGTATTGTTTTTGTAGAATCAATTACTACAATACTGATTAGTACAATTGTAAATACCCATATATATTTATTGAACCGAATACATACCAATTACTTTGATAACTAACTAAAAATGCATTAATCAATATGAAATCCCGGCAATCTGACTTTAGGTTGGCTGTCCTTGGATCTGTGGTGGCGCTAGTAGTCGATCACATATTTGTAACATTTGCGAGCAAAGCCGTTCGCGCAAGCTACTAAATTTATATTTGGCAAAATCTAAAATTGAGTATGCTCTTCTGCCTGCCATAGCAAAAAACTTCCAATGATTATGAAAGTTCATCGACTATACTTGAGTCGCCCTAAAACAGCATTGCTTCAGCTGCAGTAACATTGTACATGTCGAATAAAACTTGTAACTTATTAAGATCAATTTGCAAAATTTTTGAACATAATCCTAGTCGACTATTTCACAGAATTCTGTGGAATTTTACTATGGTTTTTTTTCTATCGACTTTTCACAATGATATTGCATTTGTCAGAATAGTTCTTAGCGTGGCTTGATAATAGTTTTCTTATCGTGTCAGAGGAAAGGTTCAATGATAAACGGTATCTAATTTCAATTAGCAATTCATTTATTTTGGGTAAACTATGTTATTTATACAAAGTACTAAGTAAATTTCTAAACATGGTTTGAGTAAATATGCAATAAATACACTATTTATAAAATCACAACTTTATATAAGGCAATTTATGTTTCAAAATGTAGAAATAAGTCCTAATATTAGGTTTGTCATATTTTTTTAATAATGTGTAGTTGTAAAAATCCCATTAACTTATTGTATCCTTTTAAATGGATATAACTTTTTTTAAATGTTACTGGATGATAAGAAGAGTCAGTGGCTCTCCTTATGGTGAACGTCAGGCTTGCCCATAACAGTTCTGTACCATCTAGAATTCTGAACCTTTTCACACATGAAAACCATACGCGGCACTGCACTGCGCTCGTCACTCTGAGATATTCAAAATATAAATCTATTTGTGCTTAGTATTGTTGATTCCATTGTACCATCAGCTCTAAATTGTTGCCATTCCTTTCTCACACCTATGTATCTATATTCTATACAAATAAAAATTAAATGCTCTTTCGTTGGTAATTATGCGCATCAATTAAGAACAGCTGGACCCTATATGGCTATGTTTTGTTTTACAATGTTCGTAATTGTCCGAATTAGGCTTTTATGGAACGAAAAATTGGAAAAATAAGCGAGGCTAAAGGCCGAACTTCCCGAGCCCTAAAACTGAAAAGTAAAAGCAAACCTGACCGAAAGCCGAGTTGCATCGTGTACGAAGTCAGTCAGTCTGTTAGCTAGTATAAAAAAGAAAAATTATAATCCAATGAAATTAAATAAATTAAGTAAAAAGTGCTAGCAATAGAAACGAAATCGATGAAGATGATGTTTTTTTATTTATTTTTTTCATGATATTTTACTGACACAAACTAATTTTCGCGATTAAAAATTGTCAGTATACTGGTAAGATACAATTATTTTTACTGTACTTAAAACACAATAACAACTTACAATATAACAACTTTCTATATTCTATAAAATCTAAGTAGAAAAGTAATTAGGAATTACAAAGCTTAGAAAATATAAGTTATCTCAGTGCAACATTAGATTAAGGTGTAATTAACAATTTTAGGAACCGAAATAATAATACAGTTGAATAATTATTATAACTTTAAAGAAAATATAATTAATAATAATGCTATATAATACAAGTGAAAGTAAGACATTCAGTCTTACAAAATTTAATTATCTACAGTGACTATTTTACAAATCAAAATCCAGTTGGAAATGCGTACAAAAACATTAAGTGGATACGATTAGATACTCTTTTATATAATATAATAACTGTTATATGTGTTGCAAAGGCACGTTTTTGATATAAAGTCATAGAAATAGTACACTAGTTTTTAAATATATATTTTTAGGTGGATAGAAGTATTGAAAGCTCGGTGCTACAAGGCAATTTTATCAATTTCATAATTTCGTAGTAAATCTAATAAAAGGTATAAATATCAAATAGAGCAATGCAAACGCCCTCTCTAAGTTCTTAACGAAATGTTTACTTAAAAAATAATATCAGTACATAAATACATACTTCACTTAACAGAATAGCAATCTATCTATACTAATGCACCCTGCCCATGTCCATTCCGCCAAGTTGTCCTAGGTATGGGTATCCAGACTTGGCTTCGGAAGGCGAATGCGCGTGAGCGGTGTAATGGACCGCGTTACTGCCAAAAAAAGAACTGAAACAAAGAAAAGCACGTATAAATCTTTATGAATACAAATAAACAGAACAATTACTGTTAGCTCCTTTGAGTTTTACAGATTACGTTTTTGACAGAACCAGTAGCAAAAGCTAAATAAAACGGTAGAAATAAAGTTTTTAGCTCAGTCTAAGTAAAAAACAAAAGCGACTGAAAAAATTAATCTGATAATAATATTAAAAAAAAACGGAAAAGTAAGACCAAGAGAAAGGTCTATGAACATCAAAATATACAATCATAGAAGGTATTGTTGTTTACGATCCAAAAATCCAAATAAGCCAACTACTTTGACGACCCTCCTGGCTTAGTTGTTGGCACGTCTGCGTTATAATCAGTAGGTCCCCAGTTCGATTCCCGGCCAGGCAGACGTTTGAATGATAAATTTACATATCTGCTCAGGGTTTGGGTGTTATTTGGCGTGTCTTTGTGAGTTATCCATGGTGTCCCCGCCCAGTACATCCCAGTCACTGATATTAGCCTAAGGATATCACCGAAGGGTGATCAACCACGCGGGCCCAATGCAGGTTGGCAGATCACATAAGCCATTGAATTTCCGTACATAAGTTCTAAAGAACTCATTGGTACGGGCCCGCACAGTTTCGAACCCGCCACCCCACCATTATGAGGCGAACGTGCTCCCACTGAGCTCCTACGCCATTTATTTTTAGTATTGACAATATTGGCTGTATGGGTAACATTTTCTCCGTACATGATAATATTTAACTTTAAGATAAAAAGAGCTTATTTGAAATGATATTTGAAACGATTCTATAGCAAAACTCCATATTATATCGGCCGTGGGATCTCGCCAAATGGCAACAAAAATAGATGAACCGGAAAATCGAACATAACAAACTATGGCCATTACTCTCCGACCTATCGAGAGCAGAACCAAATAATCACAGAGCGGTAACTTTAATTGTTCTAATACCTACTTATTATAGTGTATAGCCCATAATTTTCTAAAGGTCACTTAGAGAATTGAAACAGGCATTTTCGGAAGCGCATCGTGACCAGTCGTGCAATAAAATTTCTAATCCAGTGGCTAAAGGCAGAAATGCTAATTAAAGTTCATTTTGTGTCCCGACTTGAAAGTAAATAGCATGAATGAACTGAGCATAAAATAACAAAGTCGCTGGTAAGACTAGAAAGCTGTTCGCTTGATAGTAAGCGCCATGGTTGGCCATAGTGACTTTCAGAATTTTAAAACTTTTGTTAGTTCAAAACTATGCGCAGTAATGCACTGCGCTCGTCACCTTGAAAGTATTAGTTGTATCCGCAGGGCGCAACTTTTTTTCGTTAAGCACAAAAAGGTAGTAACTTTATAAGGTTTATTTTGCCAGAAACTTCTTCCGATTATACGCTCTACTTTAAAAAATTAAGCAAATTTAATTTGGACTTAGAAGCAGGTGTATTTAAATTCGAGAAATCGAGTATTATTCGAGTTATAATTACGAAACATAACGGCAATGGATCACGCAACGGAAGCAATCCAGTTCTTTGATGAAGTGATTATCATTTTTAATTATTGATCACTAATTATAGAGACACTGATTAAAATTATACATATACAATGGCGTCGATTCCATGTAAACTCGCTAAACTAAACTTAGTGCTATTACTGTCTTTTACTAATAGAAACACAAGAAATAGATAGCATGCATGTTAGTGCTGTCAAATAAGTCAGATCTTATAGTTCTCCATACAAGCTTAGACGAGACCGGGGGGAGGGCAGACTAAAAAGATTTTTTTAGTATAGGTGGTGTAGATCTGACTTATTTGACAACAAAATAGAGATAGCATGCATTTTAGCATGCTATCTCTATCTTGTGTTTCTATTAGTAAGAGATAGCAATAGCACTTAGTTTCGTTTAGCGAGTTTACATGAAATCAACGCCAATTATAATTTAAACGTATTAATTCGGTTGGTCTCTTCGACTTAGGCATTTAAAAGAAACTTTCAGTAGAAAGAAAAATGCATATATAAATATTTGAAGGAAGAACCATGGAAGAAATACAATTATATTTTATTTTAGCCGTTTTCAAGTCGTTCAAAGCTTTATTTCCAATACATTTCATAACGTATTCACAAAACATTAGAGTTGAATGCATTGCAAGATGCAACGTTGTATTAAGTACACCCCTCTACTTAGAACTTTAACATCCGGACATAGAGTAGAAAGTTACAAAAACTTTCTTCCTGTACCATGCATGCAAAATACTCAGGAAGTATTGCTTAGTGCAGATAAGTTTTAATACCAGGCAGTCAGTAATGTGCGGGTTCGGTGTTCTACTGTCACGTTCGGCCTTTCATTAATCTAGACGAACCATGCGTTGTTTTATCTATGGTGAGTCATGTGCCTCATGCTTGTTCATATTTAAGAGAAGTTCTGGGAAGCCACAGTGATTGTAAGGATTTACTTCTTAAAATTTTCGAAAAATCTTAGGTCAGAAATAAGAAAAGCGATATGGTTTATGTCAATTTATGATCATGGCATTTGTTATTCGGCAAACCCATTTTATGCTAAAAGTGGTTATGCAACAAGAACTTATGTTTTGTTTCTAGTAGCCGAAAGATAAATTCATTAAATTAGGTTATTAGAAATTGTATTTGATTATTGAAATTGTATTAATGACGAAATACGGCGTGATGCTCTTATATTTAATTATAAGATGTTTGTAATTTGGCCAATGAATAAAATTATCTTATCTTATCTTATTAGATGATTCTCATGACTGCGCTATAACTATACTTTAATAAAATTATCTAAAGGTTTTTGTGCACTCCCAGTATTTTATCATTAATATCACAGCTCCCGCCAACAGGAAGCATTCAGTATTTGGTATAGGCGCCGGTTACCAAAGGCACATACATCGACCTAGCTGGCGTGGTCGAAGAGTCCCAGGATCTGTCCGAAGGTCGATTAGATTCTCTCCAAATAATCAAACAGATAATAACCAAACCGCTAGGGCCCCAGGGCACACCCCCTTTGGGGTGCCAGGGCAAGTCTGATGTCCCTTTCCCGGGTGATGGTGCTAGCCGAGGTTCGTACCGTAGCGGTGCCCTTGCGCTAGTCACTCTCGCGTCGTAAAAATAGTTTTAGGGCTCAGCGCCGTATGCGTTCGCCAAAGTCCGGTTAAAGCTATAGAGGCCCGTAGCGCCCAACAGCATTGTCATTTATAAAAAATAAATAAAATTACAATTATAAGACAATTATAGAATTGCTTAGTGGACTAATCACTTTTATATTCCACCTAAGATTATTCATAAAGATGTAACATCTCATTATACATTTTGAATTTAGACAAATGCAGCAATGTTTTGTGAAATTTTCCTTAGCAAAGATTTTAAATCTTGAATAAACAGTTATCGGAGGCACTTTCAAATTACAATATCACGGCATATTATTTACTTGATAAAGGGTCTCAGTTGATTGCCAAAATGATCGGTGTTCATAATTCGAAGAGAGCGCAATTCGCAGAGACAGATGGTAAAACTTATAGGGCCTTCAATCCCTTACAATGATACTTTGTTAGTTGTGGCAAAATATAAATTGATCTAAATAGTCAATTTCTATCTAGCGAAGGTATTTACTGCCAATGACTGTCGTTTTTAATTATAGAGGCTACAAACTTCCCGTTATTAATAGATCGGCCGATCGCAAGCAAATTACTGACATGGTGGTAATTCTACGAGATTGTAGTCCGTCTAATTCATAAATTCAGTCGGTGGTTTTAAGCGAGGATGTTACAAAATAAATAGTAGACCACGTTCTCGAGATGTTTTTGGCAGACGAAATAAATAGAGTCGAGGCGAGCGGGTTGCGTCAATCAACCGAGCGCGAAGGACTAGATAAGACAGACCGACACACACGGCAACCCATATATTATTGGTTTGTCCGTCATTGTAAAAGAGTGGATATTGTGTGTGGTCCATCGAGGTTTATAGACGTGCTTTGTCTCGATAACACAGATAAATGTCGTCGCCGTATACAGCACAATGCGACAATGTATCTGTCACATTCACTCTACAAATTCACTGTGGAAGTTACACATTTTATTCGGTGTGAGTAAAATGTGTCTCTATGGCCCCCTTAATTTCTAACTATGAACAGCGACATTTTCAAAAATGTTTTCCAACAAAAAAATAACAGAAAATATTTATTGAAAATCGAATCTGGGATAAAGTTCGCAGCCCTATTGCATTCACGATCAGATCGGCACATTACCGAGCGCGGGCTGTAATAACCACCCGTGTGCCGTATAATGGCCAACTTCTTACTCTCTTAATTGATTAGCGGCCGCTGCGGCTAATGATAAAGCAAGGTGAAAAGAAATAAAACGTCCATGCAAAGATTTGCGATCGATGGCCACGCTGGCGCGCCCTCTGATAGCAACCGGACGAATTACACTCCATAGAGCCTTACATCATATACCATCGACACATCATGAACCTATAGCTTAGTAACTGGAAAATGATGTCATTGCATATCAACAACGTAAACGTACTATTATCGTAACAGCCGGGTATACTAGCATTCGCTTAATTGATACTTATTTAAGCCGGTAAAGGTCATTTTATGATTGCGTATTCATCTGTTCAATCCGAGTCAGAACATGAGTAGCTGACTACATCAATAATTCATAAGGCTACTTAGTCGCCGTCAGAGATTATTGAGATGCTATTAATGTTTGCTTTACATTAAATCAAAATATAAACACGAATTGAATTTATCTTACCTATAATTTTCCGGCCACGCGCCGACTTCGGCCAATTTGTTCTGGGGATGGCCGCTGAGCTGTCTCGAGGTCCAATGGTTGTGGGCGGACATGGCGTGTTCTTGTTTCGAATAGTCACCGTACCCGTACGGATGAGACATGGGGTCGCTCGGGCTCGCGTACGTAGAATGCTGATACGTGATTGCACTGGTCTGGTTCACTGAAGGACTGCTCGTGACGGGACTCGAACTGGGAGGAGTAGCATCGGTTGACGCTTGCAAAGGAGTAGGGAGTTCAGAAGAATGTGACAAAGGAGTTAGGTTTCCTGATGAGAAGGCTGATGAGGTAGGAGGATGGAGAGATGACGCAAGCGCCGATTGGCAGACTGAAGGAGCAGTCAATGCTGACTGGTGAAGAGATGGTGCCAGAGCCGAGTTTAGGACTGAACTCGAGCCCAGAGCAGATGAGTAAGATTGTGGCCAAGATGCGCATTGAGCGTTGAAAGTCGATGGAGGTTCATATTGTTGGTGGACGGAAGGGAAGGCTGATTGTAAGGACATCGTGTTAAAAGCACTTAGTTGCTGAGAGTTGAGTTGCTTGCGAAGACGTGCTCTTCGGTTCGAAAACCAGACCTAAACAAAACGTTAATATTATGAATAGCAGTATTCAAGTAGCAGTTACTATGTAAGCCGCAAATGAATTAGTTTCTACTCTACAGATATAAACTACAAGTTTCTTGCGAGGTATCCCAAGGTAGTTCTCCATATTGCCAGTGCAATCACTTACGTATTTAAATATATTCTATAGACATGAATTGATTTCATTCAATCCTCGGAAGGACGATTTTGTTTAATTAAACTCTCGTGAATAATGTTATAACATAATGATAGGTTGGGCTTGATTACACTTTGCTTTGAACCATACAATTTATGGGTTAAATTAATCGAACGAAAACTGGTAAAACAACGGTAGCGACGAGCGGCATATGGTAGCTTACTTAGCATTGTTATAATTAATTACAAAGGTAATTTGAGATATTTTTTCACGCCTTGCTTTTGTGGGGGCGGGAACAATGGGTTAGTTTGATTGCGGCTATCTATCATTGATGCGCTCGACTGGTTTCGGGTCGTCGTTGGAAGCAGATGCTCACCTGAACTCTTGCTTCAGTCAGCTTGGTTTTCTGCGCCAGTTCTTCTCTCGTGTAAACATCGGGATACTGGGTTCTAGTAAAGGCACGTTCTAAGGCTTCGAGTTGGTCTCCTGAAAATGTAGTTCTGGATCTCCGTTGCTTCCTCTTCAGAGTGATTCCTGGTTCTGATTCTGTGTCTGAATCTTCACAAGATGACGGACCTTTTGAAGAAAGAAATTCCGTTGATTAATTGCGGAAATAGACATTGTTTTATGAAGGATGCCATTTTTAATTTAATTGTTGTCAATAAAAATGTGGGTGGTGAGTAAAATGCCAGTAGCAACCTACAATAATCATTCATGCTAGATAATCAAATTACGTGACGAATCATCGTCATTATGAGCTTTGGGTGCGAATAGTTATGTTATGTAAAAAGTTGTCATCGTACTCTATCTAGCGACTTTCTAGCGAGTCTTTTTATTTTGTTTCTAGTCCATTATTATAGTCGGACTACCGCGCAGACCACACGCGGCCTCGATTAAATTAAACGTAACCGCATTACATTATGTTAGTGGCTTCAAATGAATTCGGGGCCTCAATAAATATTGCTTTACGCTAGTTGATAATGAAAGCACCGAGCGGTTTGATGTCGCTCTTATCTTATTTTATGAGAGCTTTTCGGACATTTGTCGATTTATTTGTCTGCTGACCACTTACTACTTGATTACAGAAACTCACAACTTTAATTGAATTTATCGGCTGTTGGCATTATTACAACGGACATTTCCGAATAGCCCCAAATTGGCGCTCAATTCGGCCGGCGCGTATGCAAATATTTCAGCGAAATCTGTGCACCGAAAAATACCGCTAGCCGTCGTCGTCGCGCGAGCACGAGCAGTAAATTTCCAATACTCGTCGCGGACTCAAAGGCTTTTCCAGTGTAGATATTATTTAGCCGCGCCATAACTTAATATGCATAATCTTATCGGCGCGCAGAATCTCGCCGGCACCGCTCCGTCACTGAACCGGGATATTAGGAGCGCCATTTTATATTGGATAGCTATACGGCACAAGACGTGCAGTACGGACAGATTGTCGTAATGCAAGCCCCGCGGCCAAACGCGATGGGATAATAACACCTTTGGATACTAATTTCATTTTTATAACCTACAATTTCGAAGCCGACACAAGGGGCGCTGCCGTAGCGTGCGCGCGCGCTGCTCTCTGCACTTTTACGTGCATTATTAACTTTATACGCCATTTTGTAAAGTTTGCAAACGTCCCGACGGCCTCATTATAGGAATAAATTTATAATAATAGTCCATTGGGTACTAAATTAAGTGATTATGAGTCTGGAATTGGCGTTAAGGACTACGATGTCACGGCTGGTTGTTTACGCATCGTTATGTCGAAGGTCTTTTGATTTGTATTATTTACTTCTAGGACAAAACGTTTTTAAAACAATGCAGTACACCAAACTAACATAAATGAATACTGAATTGGTCGCAAGGTGAATTCGTTATCAAGCCAGGAATTAACTAGTAAACTAGCGCAATAATAAAGTTTAGTGCAAACACAGTGTTGTGGATTTTCACTTGAAGTTTTGTTCAAGCAAACTAAGCTACGAACCGGGCCTGAACATAAAACTTTCTATTCTGACCCAAATAAATATTATAATCATAGACAGCTTTGGTCTTCCTACCATATTTCATATATTATGAAGGATCACAGTTTTAGTTTAGCGTTAAGCATAAAAGGGAAGAATCTAAGGTAAGTATTGACACTTACCTAGAATACCATCAATGCTGTGGTTTCTTCTAGGGTCTGATTCATCCCTTTTGCCTCCTCTTATTAGTCGTGATATGGAACTGACTGAGGGCGCGGTATTTTTATCACAGATGCCTTCTTTTATAAGTTTATCTCTAATTTCCCAGGAGAATATACCTGGGTTTTGTCTCTTCAGTTCCTCGATCCTGTTTTCTACTTCTGGCGTCGCTACCCTCGGTTTCGATCCTCCGATCACTCCTGGACGGATCGAGCCAGTCTCCTGTTGAATAAAAATATTTACGGAATGAAAATGAAATTCAATGAAGCACCTGAAGTCAACTTAATAGGTAAATTAAAGTGCATTGAGCTGAATCTAAAACAATGATTTAAATAACAATCGTTTAAACGCCTCAGCAAATCAAAATTAAAATCGGAACGAAATATCCTCAGCAAATTAAAATCAGAACAACTTTAATAGAACCCACTTTTTTTTTGTTGTTACCTGATATCTGTTCAGGATCTTGGAAACGCATCCGTGCGAGACACGGAGCTGGCGCGAGATGACACAGGGCCTGACTCCGGCTGCAGCCATCTCCACGATCTTCAGCCGGATGTGATTAGGCAGAGGCCTCCCGTTTATGAATACTCCACCGAGCTGGTTCATTCGACCCTGACCTGAAAAAAAAACGTGGTTAGACTTATGCTAATATCCAAGCGTAGCTACGAACAAAATACTTTTTTTATCCGTTTGTTTAAATAAAACCTTCAATCTTGATAATGCTGCATCTTGCAATTAGGTGGAGTGAGGGAACGGAATTTCTTCCAAACGGAAATTTTTGAGACGACAAAAAATTTCAGGTATTTTCAAAATTGTGGAAATATACTACCCGTGGAAGTTAGCTAGATTTTCAAACATTTACTGAGCCATTATGAACCTAACAATCTCAAAGGAAATGATAACGAATGTTTTGAAATCTATCTAGCCAATTCTTTGGCTAAATCACAATAAGTAGAATCCCTAGCAAACCCATGGATCCCTTTGAGATGAATTAAACGTCAATAGATTACATAAAGATGAATGAAATGGAAATGAAAACGATTATGAAATACTAAAAGAATTCAACGGCAAAAAGGTAAAGTAGGCCAAACCAGTAGCCGTATTAAAAGCAAATAAAGCATGAAAGATCAATAACAACAATACGTGGAGAGTACAATGCACCAGCGCTTAGAACACGTCCCGCTGCATACACACTGTATCGTGCGTGAGCAACTATAAGCTGAACTGGCGAACATCATCGATAGCCTCCTAGTCCTAAGTAATTTTACGTTCCATTGGCAGTGTTCTCAACCAAGAGGATCCAATTTCTTAACACGGGTGCGGTCAAGCAGAAACGACAACACTTAAACTATTTCTGGCCTTTGTCGATCTCGACATCTTTACAAAAAAAAAGCACTGATGTAATAGATACTGTAATTTTATGAAGGATGGATGATTCATCATTTCGATTGTTTTAAAGAAAGGCATCAAAAATTAATTAACGTTTTATCGCGATTGATAATTAAGTTTGCGAGTGATGCTCCGCCGAGATGATGGAGTCCCTCAGGATAATGTTTCTGGATTTATCGAAGCGTGTGTGAGTAAATGTCGCTATTATAATCACATCATTGGGTGTGGTAGACCACCTAACGTCAAAGGGAGCCGACAACTGCATTTTTGCAACGGCTTTATGAATGTTCCAAGTTCTATTGAGAATGAGATGGCATAAAAAAGCTACGAGCCTTTATTAGATTAGTGTGGAGGGTGCTTGTTGATGTGTTTTATGTTTCTTATGCGGGTATGTATGGTATCGTTTAGTATCGGAATAACAATTAGACACAATTTTAACAAGAACAATATAATTGTTGTAAACGAGATCGAGATAGTATCAATAAAAAGGGAAATTATATGATATGGATTAGATTAGATTTGGTTGATATGGTGTTTTAATTAAAAATAAAAGTTCCCTCTGTAAAAGCTCCTATTTCAAAGGAATTAAGTTCGATCTGAAATGACAAATACATTATTAACTCATTACGATATTTATACCTTTCCCAATGTTGCTGGAATTCAGAACACGAATAGCAATCAGTTTCCAAAGAATTCGTATACCTATCCGTCAGATTGACACAGATCTAATTTCCTAAAAAAACTCTAACAGTGGCATCTACCATTTCTGAAGGCATTTATAGTTTATCAATTTCATATAATTCCACAAAGGTTCCGCCGCACGTAAACCCCAAGACCCCTGCTGTGAAACACCAATCAATTAGACAACATGTCAACAAGTATGTCCTTTGATAATATAGGAAACCGAAGTGGTGGAAACAAGATAATGGAAATTGAACCGTAACACAAACCCGTATGATCAACAATTGTGGTCAACAAAACAAGAAACGACATCAACAGAAGAATTGTGCTTGATTTTCTAAATTCTATCCTAAAATCTCTAACATAAAGTCTGTGTAAGAGAAACGCTTGTTGTTTTAATCTTTTACGGTTTGTCTTGGTGGTTTCTGCAAGCGATCCCAATATTTTTTGCTCGGGACTCTAGACTTCGGGGTGCCTCGAAGCCCATGTTTTTAAGTGTTAATTTTATGTTCCCGAAATATTTATGACGCATAACCTGGCAATACAAATGTGGGTGGTTTCTAGAACCTAAAATCGTATCTCTTCATTATATGCCCTCTACATTTTACTTTTTGACTTTGGAATTTGCAATAAATAAAAACTGGTTAATCCATTTGTACATTTATGGAAATGTACAAATGGATTAACCAGTTACATAATTGTATTTTGTAGTTTTTATTTCCATTGCTGTTTTAAAATCTTTTTATTATCTGATTATTTTTTAATTATCGGTACTTGCAAACGTACGGGTATGATCACAAAACATATTGAGCAAATATAGACGATTTTGAATTTAAAATTATAAACATTGAAAATAGATAATTTGCTTCACATAAATAAATTCATTCACAATTGAGTTGAATTCTGGTACATTTTCATAGTGAAACAGGATCAGTCAAGAGCACAATCGATAAAAGGCTCACACAACAATCGCACAAAAACGATCTCAACTCAACAATGCGTAATAGAATTCGCAAACATTGTAACAATATTAACGCAAAAGGAGGCGAACTTAACAACAACCTCCAACATTCATTTGAAGCTAATCGTCCGGAAGCATTTTCGGATCATGCACAAGTTACTTTTGACAATAACCGCTATCAGGGTGGTATATGGCAGCCAATAACAGCAAAAACTTTTAAAGCCATCTTTCAGTAATTGACAGATACTTGGTTCTTCAATGGAAGTTCAAACTTACGTGCTTTATTCATGGCTAACGCAAGACTCGTCACAGCGGATAATAATCGCACACTAAACTTAGATATGGACAGCCAATGCACTATAACGCATACAATTTTTCTCACAATCACATAATCGTGTAACGATTCGTTCAACCCACGCATTCGTGTTATACGAAATTGAAACAGAGTCGATCATTTAAAGCTAAACGTAAGAGCCAAACCGTGACCGTATAAATGATGATTTTGAATTCACCATTCGCATTTCTGTGTCAACTTTAATTAACAATCACATTTTCATCAACCTTAGTTGTACTTTCCAGTTATCAGTGCCATTGTCGGACAATGATTGGATTTCTTAACCTTCTTTGCATTGACGGCACTCGTTTTCAATTTGAGTAACTCCGATGGGCCAATCTTCGATCTGCCTTTGTTTCGCGCTAATCTGCCTGATTGTAATGGTTTACCTCGATCGTTGTTTTTGTTCAGATCATATTGCTTGGAACGTAATTTTATGGGCTATTGCTTTTTAGTAACTTGTGATATTATCTGTGCATATTAAGTGCAGTACTTAATTCTCACTGGCACCAAGCGACAAATATAACAAAGAGAATTCGCGTTCCATTAAAAAAAAAACAATTATACGTCATTTACACTACTTCGCACTGCATCATTTCTTGAGGCGGATAATTTCCAACCACTTGTAATTGATGTTAATAGCAAATCCATTAGATATGTTTGCACGTTAAACTTGACTTATGTTTTTCTTAATTAATTCCCTTAGGCTACTTTACAGTGAGTTTTCTTGTGATTTTATCACGCACTCTCAGAAGAATGATAGATTTTAACTTGTAGCGTTTGAAGTTGATATCGTATTGTGTAAATAAATCGTAAACCCCATTTTCACAATCATAATATGTTTCTGGCTGCAAATCAATTTCACGTCGCGACATTAATGTGGCTATAGTAAAATTTATATGAGGCTTTACGTCACTCGGCGCGCCGCTTTCTTGAGCTCATGAGGTGCCTGCGATAACCAAGCGCTCCATTCCGTGAGGTTATATGCAACACGGTCAGAGTTCAGGGAACGCAATTAATAGGCTAGCCTTAGGAGTCCTACTTATCAACCGCTACACCTCGCAGTCGGCAATAATTATCTCTATGATTTTGAAGGTTATTTAATTGCAATAACTATGACTAACACTTTGAATGTAGAAGCGTTATTTTTTAAATCGATTGCTTTCGTTTCCCTCTATAAAAGGCAATCGGAAAAAACATGTTTTTCCTCAAAAGCCAATCGAAAAGTATACAAAGGTTATCTCGGTCATAAAGAGCATACAAAATCTATTCGCTGCACAACCGATCGTATCAAATGTACCATGTTTTTATTAAGCACAAAATCGGATTCATTACTTGGCCAACAAATGTAACAATGAGTTGTCAGGTTGGAGATTTCTTTGGAAATCGTAATAAGACTATTACTATCAGAAATGAAGCAACAAAGAGGTGAAATGCCATGTGAATAGGCATTAGAATTGGGCGGCGTTCACAAAGGCCATGTCATTCCATTAGGCCTCCTTCACACTGCACTGTGTGGTCGCGGTCGCGTGGCAGACGCAATCCAATATCAAATCAATTCTATTATACTTACATACGAGCTGAGACTGGGATTATACTCATTTGAGTAATAGCTCTCCGGGTCTCTACAATCTACATTTTACTCCACATTCGAATGACCAAAATTAAATTTATCATTTTTCACTGAAATGGAAATATTTCAGGCGACACTTATGCCATATAAAGTGTTAGCTGTGCAAGCGAGAGGGTGCGGCATGCGACAAAGTATTCTTAATTTTTCTCATATTGCATAAAAGATAGCATGAATTTTACATTGGCCACTGTTGAGAACATGCATTCAAGTGATACAATAAAAAAACTTTTCTAAACTAATTCTTTCGCGACTTAGACCAGCAGATCTGATTTTATGTTTTAAATTTTCGTTTGTGTTTCAACGCAGTTAAGGTTTCATTTAACTTTGGTAATACTTTGTTGGTAAATTGGTATTTTATTTTTATTTTTTGGCAAGTCGCGGTTATATGTATACAGTTACAGGTTAGACACCTTTATTTTGAAATGGGCTGAAATTTCTAAGGATTCCCAGTTGTATTAGATATATTGGGGTACAGCCCGTGTGAAAAATGACACCTTTGGAAACCCTTCTCGGTGACCTGCCTCTGTGCCTAACGGAGGGCACCTAGATCTCCATTAGAGCGCACTAGTACCTCCTTCCACGTTGCCTTAAGCAAAACACTTCTGGGAAATGCTTGGAGCATTTCCTCTTCTTCCCTCCACAATCCCATGGGCTTGCTTGAATAGGAGCTCAAATCTCCACACCTGTCCAAAGAACCCACGATTCCAGACTTTTCCGTAATCAGAATCCCGGCTCCAGAATCAACGAAAAAGAAAGCTTAAGAAAAGAACCTCCGTTCAATTATACTGAGTCTAGAGACCATAAACAGTGTCAGTTCAGTTCAGCTTAGGCTTCCACTACCGTCAGAGCAAGAAAGGTTTATTTTTAACTCAAGCTCCAAAGTACTTTAAAAGGTTGTAGATATAACTTACGGAAGTCACTTAAACAAACCTTCGAACAGGTTGTCTCATACCATAGAAAGCGGTGAGAATATACAAATACTCTCTATATAATATGTTTAAAACGGTCTCCCTCCATTGACTACACTGCCAACTGTACAAACTGATGCAATGCCTTTCGGCTTGTCACCGAAACGCGTACTACATAATGGGCTAGAATATTTTATTTCAATATAATAGAGTGCCCTATTTGACCTCATTTCGTATTCATAGCATGTTATGTACTAATTTGACGGAATCTTTTCAAGAAATAGAGTCTTTGACGTGGGCTGTGCCGACTTGGACAATGGACGAGCTTGGAATTCAGGATCCGGTCGAGCTGACCTGAAAAAGTTTATTCATTGAGCTCTTTATATAATCATAGGGCCTCATAAATATTGATTTAATGATCAGACTAAAATGCAGAAAGACTTTAATGCAGAAAGACAAAAATTGTATCCAAATTGAGTAAGTTACAAGCAGTAGCTACACTACAAAACCCGTAATATTAGCTATTGAGCTTTGGACTAGGCTATACCTGCAAGGCTAGCATGCGCACCGCGACAAAATCTTTTTGTTATGCAAGAAGAGGACACAGCTACGATTATGTATACGTGTGTCTCATCTTTCACGACATGAAGAGTAGAGAAGATTTTGTCACGGTGCGCATGCTAGCTTTGCAGGTGTGTGCCAGGACAAATGAAACTAGACATAGATAGTAAGGAGAAGTAGGGACGAACAGATATCGATAATAAGTCCAGTACTAAAAAGGTTTATAGTTTCACGATGATCCATAGCAGGAGAGTTCGCCTTGAGAAGTACCATACATTGAACTGCCAAGCAGTAGTGTGCAAACATTACTAGCCTCCGCATTGAAGGGCAATGTTTCCAGCGAAATTCTTAGCCATCATAAATCTCAGGATGTTTCGGGTACTTATTTCTCACAATATTAGAAGTAACTAAAACTCACTTTAACTAAATTGGGTTTATCGGAACCATGTGATTATGGCAGTTAGAATTATTCCTAAGAATACTAATAATCCTAAAGGTTGACATTAATTTCTGTGTCTAAAGTAAGTTACTCTGTAGGCAATATAGTTGAAAACAGTATAAAAAATTAATTATTTAAAAGTTTAGATTACTTTGATTGATTATCAAACTATTCACAAGGCACAAGGTAATTTCCCGCACATGGGGTAATTTAAACGTTGCTAACAATGATACCTCGTTGGTCACGAAACGAGCACGCGTAGCTTTCACGCTCGGCGGTTCACGCGAATGACGACGGAACTGAATTTTCACAGTTTTAAAACGGGGAATACGAAACTTTGCAGACGACGAATAGTCATGCCTAACATTATTTATTTATTTTTGTTTTATATATAACAATTATAAAAACAACAACAAATAATAAAATCAATTATTGGCCAAACGTTTGGTGGAGGTGACGAGTGACCGGAATGCTGGGGCCTATATTGGGCAAAAACTCAGCATTGCCATCCAGCGTGGCAATGCTGCCAGCATTCTGGCCACACTCCCCTCCACCAAGGGACTTGTAGATTAGGTTTTTTGTATATATTTATTTTTGTTTATAATTTGTTTTAATTTTATTTAATTTAATATTGTAAATATGTATATAATTTTTGGTAATAAAATATTACATTCGTTTATAAAATCAATCGAGTAGGAATTTATATCAAGTAATAAGGTAATTTTCTTCTATTCTGATTTTTTGGCAGCCAAGCTGAAAAACAGGGGAAGGAAAAAAATTCGATGGAAAACAGAATTTTCTGCTGTAATTTTGTCATTTTGGTTCACAGTTTTTGTTGTGTTTTTTTTTTCATTTTTTGTTGTTGTACAGAGAATCCCACTTAGCCCTTTAGTTAAGTTAATCGTAAAATTGGCATTGTTGGCTGTTTGTACTATACTATAATCACTGCAGCAATAATACAAACGCACAACTAACAATTTTGAAAGCACACTAGTCTAATAGGTCCTAGCGTAAACTTCCAAAGAACTGAACGCGCAATAATGGAGAAAGCCTCGAGGCTTTGTCGCGAAAGGCACGTACGTCGCTTGCAGCTATTTAGATTCCGATCTTATGGGTGCTCAATAAATCTGATAATCTCTTCAAAAGATTTCAACGCGCGATTTATACTCCTTTTATCGATGATCGGTCCGTAATCAGATATCGAACAATCTTTGAGCTCATGAATACAAAGACTTAAGCACCTCAATGTTCATTGTAAAATAATATGTATCCATTGAGTAATTAGAAATTTAGTTGCATTATTTTAGACAAGATATTTTCTCCAAGTTGTAAAATTGCGCCACAAATTGAACAGGTGTGCTATTTGGTTTTAAAAAAATTGAATCATCACAATTAATTTCTCTTATCATTAGACTAAATAGCTAAGATCAAAGTGTCGGCTAAAAATATCCATTACATCAATTTGTTTATTAATAGATCGGCATAACATAAGTAATGGCAAGTAAGCGCCCTGGAGGTTGATCGAGGCATTTCGCCGGCTGCGAGCGGGGGCGGGGGGCGCGTCATATTATGCGGCTAAAAGAGCCTGTCGGTGCCTTTGATCTGCGCAGGCGCGCTTGCCGTGCGTCTGTGTGCGTGCGCCGATGTGCACCGCTTGTCGGCCCGTGATATGAATGTGACTAAACCTTGATTATGGTACTGAACTCCTTATAAAGGTCAGGAAACCGACCGACGTAGGTAGGTATAGGTACATATCCCTCTCATAACTGGCTTCGTATTAACTCTAATTGAGACTGAAGTTTACGACACGAATAATTAAGAAACAAAAGTTATTGCAATTTTCTTAAATTCGGGTTGATTTTATAGCGAATATCAGACGTGATATGAAAAATGCATTCTCGTTCGCGTAGTAAATTACAAGGTGCGCGGTAGATGGGTATCGGCTTCATCGCCGTAGTCTCATAGCCGCGGGCGCATCTGATCACGACGGCTCTCATCGGCCACATTATGCGAACTAATATCGACATTAACTTCCATACTTAGGGTTTACGTAAGTTACTATCTGAGCACTTTGTCTTTTATGCACACGTTTTATTAGAAAACCCCGTACGGCACATGCAACGAACTAAGCATTCTTTCAGGTTTATGTCTCTTGAGTAAACGTAATAAAACTAAAACAAAGATCATTTCATTTTAACAAATCGTAAAGCCTCGCATAAATAATCTGCTATCATCTTAAAGCATTAAACAAACGTTTTGTGATGTTCATGGGCACATCAGAAATCTGGTTATGACAGTAATCCCGACTTATGTTACAGAAAGTCGTATAATTTGGAGTCGAATTAAGAATCCGTAGTATTTTTAACAAATTCAAAAAGGTTCACCGGCTCTTAAACGATTGGCCTGCTTAGTTGCGCACGAGTGACGTGACTCACACAAGAAAAATAATAACTTGTCGTTTGTTTTTGTTTTATTTAAGGCATCTTAGTCTTTTGTTAGATGTTATCGTTTTTATTAAATAATTCATCATCAAAATGCTAGCTTGTGCAACGATTGAAATGAATCGTAATGATATCAATCTGACTAATCTTAAGGATAGTCGAAATTCCACTGAATATGTAACAGCTAAGAGTATAATGAATATCTTTCCAATAGCTGAATACGTACAAGAAAAAAACTGAGTATACCACTGTTGTCGGCATCTTTAAAGTTATTGCTCTCATTCCCGCTTAACCCTTCTAAATATATGCTTCTTTTTCTTTTTAATTTAGCTTAGACGTAAGAGGTCATAAGTCCAAGTGACATTTTTAACAATGCAGTCGAAATGTTTTCGTATGGTAATGATTTATGTGTAAAAACGTCAGTGAAAGAGCTTTCTGGAATATTTTTTCGTTGTTATTTATACACGTAGCTATAAAACCATTTAAAGTGCAGTCGCAGTGAGAAACAATGGAATGTTTCATGAAAGCAAGTAAAACATTGAGTAGGTTTTACGCGCAAGGTGTGTAAGTTAGTCATTGATAGCACTAGGTATATCTGAAGAAAAGCAATTTAAGAAATCGTATCAAATACAAGATCCATAAAATACTATATGAACCCAACAAAGTGTCACTGTAAGAAACTGTATAGGTTAGCAATAGATATCTATAGTGACTTCATAACATAGTTACTCATTATTTAAAAAAAAAACTAGTATTGACAACAAACACAAAAGGAAAGACAGTCGAATATCTAAAAACAGTTGACCATGAAACAGTATAGAGCAGCAAAAAATCTGTCGCCCGCCTGTAATAAAAATAGTAACAAAAACACATTTTAAGACAATAGAAGTATTCGGTAAGTTTATGATAGGCTTATATTTTGTATGGACTTTCGTCAAGCATATTGTCAATCATCAGTCAATCAACTTGACATCTGAAATTCTGTAGTAAGTAAATACTTACACTACAGCCTACAAGTCCGCTAATTATCCAACATATTGATAATGTTTTATAGGGTTTATTTTAGCAACTGTAAAGCAACTGGGTAATGTCGCTAGCTTTTTGGGCACCTCGCTCACATGCAGCGACCTAAATGCGCTTTTTTTATATGTAGATATTTTAGATTTAACATATTTAAGTAATTATTTTAATTTTGTTTATAGCTTTAGTGTGTGTATTTAAGTTTAGATTATAATATAGCTTATATAATATTTATAAGTTTAGTCAATATTGTTTAGTAGATACATTATTGAAATATATTATTTCATCTATATATTCCAATAATTACAAATACCATTAATACATTACAATAAAAGTCATTTTTATCTTGTACATAGGTGGTTTTTGAGCGGTTTTTTTTTTCTATATTTTTTTCTTACATTTCAAAAATAACCTACTCACATACATAAAGTACAATTATTGTAGAAGTTCAGGTGAATTGTGCTATATTTATAACATCAAATCAATATCTAAATCAAAATAGATGCAATTCATTATCATGACTATTCTGCTTTAATTAAGATCAAGATCGTTTAGTGAACAATTTCAATGCGACAATAGAGAGTCGTGACAGAAAATGCTTTATTGAAACAGAGACAAATCGCTTTCTATAGCTTACGGTCCTTGACCATTCCCGAAAGTGTGAACCAAACAAGGTCCAGTTATAAATGAAAAAAAGTTAGCTTTTAATATTTCTTAAGGCTCCAGTGCCTGCGCGCGACGATGAAATATTGTTATATTGGTAGTTGTAAAAGGGCACTTTATAATTTCGTCGTAAGTTTATAGTTTTATGATCGTCTCTGGGCCTTTGGTTCCGAAAAGCTGTTATTAGACGTTTATTATGTTATATAGAAAAAAAAACGATGATTGATGTTTAATCAGCTGCTAAATACCTAATTATTGATGTTACAACACGTTTTTTAATGATACAAATTTATAGAGACCTGTTAGGGTTATATGACGGATGCAGGACGAGTGAAATATAATGATGCCGATGAGTGGAGTCATAAAAAGATTTTGATAAACTAAAGTTAAATGAATATTACATATTTCTACCTATATATTCAGGATTAAATGAAACTGGTTAATCTAAATAAAACAAAAGCTAAAATAAGCAATGTTTGTTCCAAGGTTACTTAATGTGAAAACGTATTTATCTGTACCATAGAAAATATAGAAAAAAGGAACATCAGAATACTACACAGATATAGATGCTTAACCTGCAAAAATAAATTATAAAAAAACCTACCTTGAAAGGAGTATCCTGTGAAGTACGGTGTCATATTCAGCGTTGATACAGCCATCGACGTAGAAAAACAGAAGAAAGTAAAGTCTCTAAAAACACCAAATCAGTTCTCGCACATGCAAAAGTCCCAAAAGATCACTGTTTCAGTCTCTCACTATCACAGCTTGAACGCAGACATAATGACGTAGAAGAAACTGCGTGTGTCTAATCCGTGTTACTTTGAAGACAGCTCAGTGCCCACTGACGTGTGATGTAAAGATGTATTTCGACTCTCAAGTGTAATCTTTCACAATCAGCGATCCAACAAAAAATGGTCAAACTGGCCGCCTCCACAGCCTTCGAAGCCACTTCACCGTATCGTTTGTCTCTTTCTACCGCCCGGCTAGTAGCATCAGTTATCGTGTCGTCGGCTTGAAAATCATCTGCTAAATCACAAACATTTTCATCAAGCCATTATTTTCAGAGAGCTTTATTAATTTTTACATTCGATAACTTTGCTAGTTTTACTTCAAAAGTTCTTTTAACAATTTTCTAAAAGTTCTTAGCAGCCGTTGCAGGTTCGGGTTAATCCGGTGTGGAAACGAGACAGCATGCAAGCCTGAATCCGGTATCTTCAAAGCGAGGAGCGCTTGTGTTAACAATGTGTGAGTCGCGCCTGAGTCGACGTTCCGTGATGAAAAATACGAGGCGTATTAGCTCGACGATCTATGCCTGCGCCGACTGGTGATTGGTTAAAATTTGTTTGGGGCGGGGTTCTTCAGCACACCGGCAAACTAAAGTCATGCATTTGTGTGTGTTAATTGCAATGTCGTTCTGTGTTCGTGTACCAACACATTGAGTACTGAATGTGAAATATTTTTTCTTGACGCATAAAATAAAATATTGTTGAAGGGACATATTTCATCACAGGCTCGCAGCATGTATTGTATTATTTAGCAGAGTTAAATTGACCGATTTTATTGTTGTAAATAAAAAAAAATATAGTTTCAATATTTTGTCCTACATATTTAAGAGTTTGTGCTTGAAATAATAAAGTTAAGAAATCTATACTTTTTGCAAATACCTCCTTATTCGCCTCAACAGCCAGCATAAGCTGAATATTATCTTTAACTGACTTAAAAAAAAAGGAGAAGATTCTCAAGTCGGTTGTTTTTTTTTTGTACATCAGAACTCCGTCGTTTATAAACAGACTTTGACAATTCTATTTGTATTTGAAAGGATATACCTACTTCCATATTAGTCCCATTTTTATCAAAATCCATGTCTGATAATGGGATTCATGTCTAATATTATAGGTAAATGAGAGGAGTATAGCCGCAGTCGTATCAGGACCAATAAAGCTTTACGGTATAAAACGAGAAAATTTCGCGTGCGCGATTCAGAACTCCCTACATTACACTGTCAGTCCATACAAAACATCACAAAATGCACAAAAATAGATCAACGCCATCTAGCGAACTATAGGAAGTAGTTTGTCTCTCTGTCAGGATGTTTGTCATATTATCACGACTGAACGGCTGAACGGATCTTGATAAAATTTGATAAGAAGTTATTATAATCACGGAGGCGGTTAAGGCGGCTAGTTATTAATATATTTATGATACCTAATATTTCTACTAATTATACAAATAGAATTAATTTTGTAAAGAAGTAGAACACTTTTATTGATTAAACTGCTTTAACAAAAAATGCAATTAATTATTTTTTATTGGTGGACAGTGGTGTCGATTCTGTTATGTCACTCTCTAATCTAAACTCGCCTGACAGGACTAAAATAAAATTATGTGCATGCCTGTCAGATTTAGTTTAGTTAAGAAAATGGTACAAAAAAGTAGACGTCAATGGCGCCGGTTCTGTTGAACTATTTCTAGACTAAAACTAATTCTGACAGCTCTAAACTAATTGCCGTCATGTTCTCACATATGACAAAAGAGGTGCATATAAATTTTATCCTATTACATTAATTTAGTTTAGTAACTGATACAACAATGGTTTTGATTCTATTGTACCATCCACTAAACTAAACTAATCTGACAAGACTAAAGTTATATATGTGTCTTTTCATTTCAATATGGTAGAAAATGAAAGAAATAAACCTGTGGGCTTATCCTCTATCTTTGAAAAGTTCGTGATTCTGATTGCGAGAGCATGCCATCTCGCTCGTACCAACTTAGTCGCACTATGCGCGGTTTCGCTCGCGCAACTCTCGCTATCGCTTTCAGAGTTACGGGATAAACCCACTGGACTCTTACAAGTTTCGTAGTAAGTACTATGACCACCCCACAAGCGCTGCGGATCATCTCGCCAACATTAGGCGAACATTGACCAAGTCGGCCAAACTTACTCATGTCATGGGCCCCGATGTATACAATCACCTTACTACTACTACTTACAAGAATATGTTACTGTAGCTCCCAGCCTGCAAAGCTTTAAAACGCGACTACAACGTAGGCTTATTGAGCAAGCATTCTACAGCTATATGTCACGAATTTTATAAATTTTTAATTTATATTGATTTAATTTTTGTTATAATTTACATAAATTTAGTATGCGATAGTTATGATTTTATTATTCATTTTGACATGTAAATTGGCTTTACGAATTAAATGACTATGACTATGACTGTCAAATTTAGCTTAGTCTAGAGAATTGCAAATCGAGACCTGTAAGACGCCAGTTAATAAGTCGTGACAAGTACGTGCTTGTTTTTAAACCAAACTAACTAACTAAACAAAAATTGATACGTCTAAAGTTATTGACATCGTCGTCTCACATATTAAAGTAAAAAGAGACGCAGTTAATTTAAGTCCTGTCAGTAAATACTAAAAACATATTTTTATCTCCGTAACTTCTCTAATTGTTGCAAGACACAAGCAAAGTAAAAGAAAGCCCTTGACGTTCTAATATTCAGATACAAAGATCTGGTTGAATTCAGCCTGAATCGATAGGACAGAGTGGGTATAATAGATAAATATAGATAAGCAGAGTTCCATAATACCCACGTTTGGCAGGCGGGTTGGGGATCGTAGATAGCTCACCGTTCCCTAAGAGGATGCTGCTCCCGTCCTCCGGTGGTTCTGGTCCCAGTTTTACGACAAACCCGGCTCCAATGTACGCTACATTTTGCAGTCGGGTATTTTTTTTTTTAAATTTGAGATTCATTTCCTAAAAGTCTGAATTATCGAAACCCCATTCTTACCAGTCTTACAATAAAGCAGTCCCAAGACCAACAGTTTTTCTACAATGTTTTTACACTATATTTGTGCAACGTGACCCTTCAAAAGAAAATTCGTGAAACAATGCAATGACGAAACTTGCCAGAAATCAGCTCATTAATGTCAACCTTGACTCGAGTTGGCAACGTTTTAATTAAAAATCAACCAACGCTTCGGCAGCTTGCGGTTTACAAAACCCTTTAATTTGTTATAAGAGGCCTACTAAGAAACATCAAGTTTTGGGATTCATAGCAACTGATCCTAGTATCGGATGTTGCTTCGACATCTCACACCACAGGTGGAGCGGACCACGAAGCTCATTGCCCATGTGCTGTAAATTAATTGGGTATTACGCACCGCGATGTGAATCGCCTACGGATTTTCTAATACTGGGTCCATTCGACCCGCGGTGTCAATCGCCCAAGTATTTATTTGCCATTGGGTAATTCAATTGCCCTATGGCGGTCGTAGCTTAGCACGACTATCCTAGACGATTTCAAGAAAACATGATCTATCGCTGGATCTGACCTCATGCGACAGGAAAGGCTACTTTAATATCTTATCTAGTAACTTAAGTAACATTAAGTAGTAAATGAATTGAAATAAACCCTAAGTAAAAATAAATCATAAATATATATACAACTTAAAACTAGCCCTAATCTAATAAACCGCTACCAGCAGGCGTCGTGTCCAAAATGCTGGCCAAATTGCCGCGTTGAATAGCGATTGCGATTCTTTGGGCAGGGTAAAAGCCATCATTTTGGTCACGAGATGCTTCAACCAAACGCGATGATAGTTCTTTATATATTTTCTTTGCACTTGGTCCCCACGGTCCTAGGGTTTCTATATCTTATCTTAATTTCGTGAGACTAAGGAATAGAGTCTAATGGGGCGGCTGAAAATTCATTAATGCAATTTCTAATTGCTGTTTTATGCGTGATATTTTCGTGATGGGAGGAATTAATAAAAGCTGTCAACGCCGTTATATTTTGGTTTTTTTCCACTGCTGGCTAACAATAGTCACCTAATTTCTTCAATTCGCTTACTTTTCTGCCACATTTGCCAAAATTATTTATGAATCTAAATTAGTTTTAAATTCACATTTTTTTTAATGATTTCAGAGTACCCCCCGGGTTACCACTAATGTCGTTACCACAAAGGGAAACTTTACCCACTTATCTACTAAACAAGGATTTTGTAAATGTTCTACATAAATTAATTACAGAAACTTTCAACAGCTTAGCAATTAAATACTTTGTGTTTGTAACTAAAGGCCCTCTCCCATGATTCTCGCTATCTTGTTCGCACTTTTTCAACATTTTGTAATGGAACAAAGCATCATCATCATCATCATCAGCCAGAAGACGTCCACTGCTGAACAAAGGCTTCCTCCTAAAGGGGGCGGGGTTGTCATAATCCCCACGCTTGGCAAGCGGCTTGGATCGCAGAACGCTCACCGCTTACTGAATGGACGCTGTTGCCCGTCCCTCTGGTGGTTCTGGTCGCAGCTTCAGTACATAACTGGGATATAAAAAATACTGAGAGAGCCTTAAGTTACAAACATCAGAATTAGAACAAAACATTTTAAATGATATGATAATAATAAAATGATGCAAAAACTTTGTTCAATATCACCCTGCATGGATAATTTGGTATAATTAAAAAAGTTTTATGTGCGAGCGAGAGTAAAATAAAATTGGTTTCCTGCTCTTAGTTTTACAAAAAAAACTAGTTTAAAAAGGGTACTTCAGTTTTTATTTAATTTTTATTCTTTGCAATAAGTTTCTTTATTTTTTTTTAACTCCGCGGTATCCGGGGTCAGTTTCTTTTCTCAAATTAAACAATTTATTCAAAAAAAAAATTACCAAACTAAAAAAATAAAGAATACTTCAGTTATTAACACTTTTGTATCCGTTTTTTTTTTGTTTCATGTTAGGTCTTCCGAGAGCTGGAAGACGGAGCGTAGGTAGGCCTTCCACTAGTTGGACTGAAGACATTTTGAAAGTCGCGGGCAACCGGTTGATAATGAATAGCAAATTGACGTTCAGTGTGGCGGTCTAAGAGGAAACCTTTTGTTCAGCGGTGGACGTCTTTAGGCTGTTCACGATGATGATGAGGTTAACATTATTTTAGATTTTTTTTTTGTGTAGTGTATCATCAATAATTTTATTGATCGGTTTTGTTCCAGAAGCGACATTGCAGCGGAAAACACTAGAGATTCGTTAGCATTCGCTCAATACGTTTTTTTTCTGCACCTACCCGCAGTTTTATGTTGTGCTCTCATTTTCAAAGTAACATTGTAGTTTCATACAAAAAGCAAAACATATCATCTTAGCAATTAGCTGCAGAGTTGACACTCACGCATCATTAAGACGTGTTCACACAGGCGGTGCGGTCACGTAGCGGAAGGCGTGAAACGCGCTGAAATTGCGCCGGCGACGCTTCAGGCCCCATCGCACGTGAAAGACGCCGCTGAAACTGTGCGATGATGGGCCGCACACGTCGCTCTCTCTGTTTATTGACTTTTTGTTGTGAATAGAGGTTAAAAGTCGTGACTTTCAAAAATTATTAAATTATGCAATTGAAAAGGTGATAGAGAACTATTTGGTATACCGTGACTTCACAGTTTCAATATCTATAACTAAGTAGAATTTTATCATCATCATCCACAGCCTTCTTTATCCCACTGCATCTTCTTCATTATTGAATTCGTATTTACTTGTTTTTATTATTATTTTACTGTGTTAAGTACACAGTAAAATAATATAACCCAAAATGTTACTGTGTACTTATATTTGAATGGGTTAAAAAAAAAGGTTGCAGTTTCGATAGTATTATGAATGCGAAAGTTTATAAGTATGTAAGTAGGTAAGTATGTAGTACATATATAATACAAAAATCTACTTAAAACTAGTGTATTCTGTAGTGTGTCTGTTCCCGTTCAACTCTGTAACGTCTGAACGGCTTCGGATGAAATTTGGTATGGAGGTGGTTTATACCTTAGATTAACACACTTGTTTTACTTTAACAGACTTTAAAAAAATATTCCGTTTCTGTAGAGTAGTGGGTGAAACCGCGGAGCGTTGCTAGTACTAATATGAAGCGAATGTATAAAACGCAAAACGCATATAAGCGGAGCATTGGTCGCCCGGCTGCAAGATGAGGTGATGATATTTTAAAATCGCGGGTCGAACTTGGCCCTGATTAGCACAAGGCTGATGCAGATGGCACAGCAAGAGAGAGGCCTATACCCAGCAGTGGGATAAAGAAGGCTGTGGATGATGATAATAAATATAAAACCTATATAATTATGTTGGTCACACGAGGTCTTACAGTTTGTTAGTATTTTTTTATTGGTTGACAGGCAATGCATTTTGACCAGTTGTCAACAACTCACCTGATGTTAAGTGACAGTGTGTTCGCAAATGGTACACACACCTTCATCCACACACCTGGCCTGGAATCAGAACTGGCTCTCAACTGAGGCTGCGCAAACACAACTCCGAGATACTTGGCGCCATATTTACGACTTGAGGGTGGTAGCTAGCTGAGCCGTGTACTAGGAAGTAATATACCACCATTCTCAATGTTGGGATTTGAACCCCGGCCATGCGACATGCGAACGCGCTAACGACTGAGCGCAATCGGTATGTTAATATTACCAATAGATACCTATATATTAACATGAAAGAAAACTCTCAAAATCACTTATAGCAAGTTGAATTTATAAGGAGACCAGCGAAAGAAAAAGCTCTGACGGAAAACTTTCACTGTGCAAACATAGGCCATGTGTAACTGACTTTCTCTTGAACTGCTATATTACTTCCTTTGTAACCTTCAAACCTTGACAACCTGTTTCAACTACTACAAGAAAGCATTTGACATGTACAGAATCTAAATCAATCCTTTTATAAACCGGTCTACAGCACAATCAATGTCGTTGTTCGAATCGGTGATCGAATGAGTCATAGTGCCAAAATAAAAACGCTCGCAGCGTTTTTGCCGCACTAATGAGGGGCGGTCGGTGGTCTGGCCGAGCGATAAATTATAACGCGGATGCGTTGATGCCACGCGACTATGTGATAATTGCTGGAGCAGACAAAAAGCGACAATTTGAAAGCAAGAAAAAGTGTAAACAAGTTGTGAGGAGTGTGAAGTAAGCTTTATGTGGAGCTTAGAGTAGACTGGAGATGAAAATAAGCCTGTGGCGTGTTGGTTTTTGTTATACTGCTGGACGGTACGAGGAATTCGCACGGCTGATTGTAAGCATCACACTTGCCCATAGCATTTCATTGGCACTCAGAATTTTGAACTCACTTTTAAATTCAGTCATGCGCGATAATGCACTGCGCTCGTCACACTGCGATATAAGCTGTTAATCTATGCACAACATATGGGTGAGTTAAGTTTGTAGTAAATTTGAAAACATAACTAAAATATGAGTCAAATGTTTTAATTGACCGAGCGAAGCGAAGGTCTCAGAGTTTACTGGGACAAATCGGCATATGTATGAATGTTTGTATGTTTGTGTGTTTGTGTTCCGATGATAACTTGCGAACCGTTGATCCGATCTTCATGAAATTGTAGGCAAGTAGTTCATTTCAATACAATTTTTAAGTTCAAATATGAGCTGAATCGGTCCAGGGGTTGTGAAGATATAGGGGTCACGGGGTCTCAGTTCGTCGTGAACTACTAGTAAAGAATAGTTTGAATATCACACGTACTGTGTGAGCAAAAGAGTGCGTATTGTGTCAAAGCAGCCTTATAATAATTCCTCTGGTAATAACTGAGTATCACAACAATATGACGTGATAAACATTATGCACCTGGAGCAGATCAAATGGACGAGCTAAGTATTTACCTTTATATTAATAACAATTACCTTAAAAGTACAAGAAGTAGTCTAATTACCATACATCCTGTTCCAATGCCCTATTCCTTTCCACCCTCCAGTAAAAACTAAAAACTACTAATATACGAGTGTGTTTTGTAAATTAAAGTTATGTCACAAGGGCGATAAATTAACGTTTCTGTCAGTGTGGCACACACCGCATGTCACAGGCCGTCCGGTAATTATTCCGATTGGACATGGACCATGTTCCGTGTTATAACGTAGCATCCTACCTGCAAATGCGAATAGGTAAGTAGTTTATATATTTCTTTTCCATGACTATTTAAATAACTACTTATCATTTTTTTACTAAACCGAGCAAGTGACTTTATTAAAGATGCGCCTACGTAATATACTTAAGGTCCATCGACTTTCATACAAAACTATCGAAGCCTTTTTAGGCGTCCTACTACGATTTTGAACTGGGCATGACTTAACATAGGTCTAATTTGGCCTCTAAGTATCGCAAAGTCGATAATTTAAAATGTTCATGGCTAGGAAATACCATTTTTCAACCCAATAATTACGACAAATTTTACGAATGTAGTGGTGTGTTCTTTACATGCGAATCATGCGATCATGGTGTGCGTGAAATATTGATGTGTGCGTGCGTCTTGCAAAAATCGTGTACACTGGTTGTGCCGCGCGCGCGTCACGCGGTTTACGCGACGTTGCCAGCTTGTCGGAGCGTGTGTGAGCGAGACTAGGTATCCTTGCCTCGCGGCTTAGTCCGCGCGCGGCCTTCGATAATTGCGACGTTGCGAGATTCGGTATCGGTGTGCAGTGCAGTGTTTGATTTGGTTACCTAATCTATCTATACCAATATTATAAAGAGGAAAGATTTGATTGTTTATTTATTTCATTGTTTGTTTGTTTGCATTGAATAGGCTCCGAAACTACTGAACCGATTTGAAAAATTCTTTCGCTGTTGGGAAGCTTCACTATCCCCGGGTGACATAGGTTATATTATATTTTCAAAAAAATTAGGGATCCTTACTAAAACTCCAATAATGTAAACCAAGATGATGTATTTCGCGTGCACTGCGAAAACTATTGATGATGAAAGAATAGTCTATACCAATATAATAAAGAGGAAAAATTTGATTGTTTGTTTGTTTGCATTGAATAGGCTCCGAAACTACTGAACCGATTTGAAAAATTCTTTCACTGTTGGGAAGCTACACTATCCCTATACTATATTATATTATATTTTTAAAAAATTTGGGATCCTTACTAAAACTCGAATAATGTAACCCAAGATGTAAAAAAAAATACCTAAAATATCCTTTACATCGCGTGCGTTGCGACAACTATTGATGATGATAGAATAATCTATCTATACCAATATTATAAAGAGGAAAGATTTGATTCTTTGTTTGTTTGTTTATGTGCATTGAATAGGCTCCGAAACTACTGAACGGATTTGAAAAATTATTTCGCTGTTGGGTAGCTTACCCGTTTTCATCATGCTCCTCCTTTTTATTTAACTTTACAAGTCGACCTAAACGATCCAGCCATACCCAACTGCAGGACCGCCCCGCGGGCCCGCACGCGGCCCGTGCAGCCTCGCGAAATACTAGTTTATATGTATAAAAATGAACCCCTATTCTTATATTTTGAGGACTTTGACATAGGTAACCATTTATAAATTTTCAGGGTTCCGTAGTACTACAAGGAACCCTTATAAGTTTGTCATGTCCGTCTGTCTGTCTGTCTGTCCGTCTGTCTGTTTGAATCCTTTACAGCCCGCACCGGCTTCGCACGGGTATATAACAAAAAATAAAAATTATAATACACACACAAAACCCTTCTATTTGCGTCAAGTTACAAAAAAAATATATATATAAAGAAAGCTAAAAAGCTTCCCAAGAATTTTTCAAATCGGTTCAGTAGTTTCGGAGCCTATTCAATGCAAACAAACAAACAATCAAATCTTTCCTCTTTATACTATTTATTTTTGGTGTGACTAACTAATAACCCCATATCTAAAATTTGTAGGAATTCGGCATTTCTGAGTATGGGGCTCGGTGCGCGCTCCATCAGTGCCAGGAAAAATAATGCAAAATTACGGGAAAAAAAATTCACCTCAATAATGATGATGAATGTGGTTTTTGCATTTTTATGTATGATCTCGTTGCGCGCACGCTCACTGATCCCGGGAAAAATATTGAAAAAATTCTGAAAAACTTCCTTCTTAGTGAAATAATAGTTTTTTTGTAAAAGGTGCCTATATAGGTATAGGTACCTATATAGGTAGGTGGTAAGGTGGTAGATAGAGGTATATGAAAATATTGGATATTTCGTGCTGCGCGATTGAAATATGTGCATAATACTAATAATACTTACCTACCTACCAACAAACCAACCAACCAACCTACCTACCTACCTACCTACCTATTAGTTAGTTAGTTAGTTTTGTGTGTGGTGTTTGTTGTGTTGTTTGATAACTTATTTTGTAAAAAAATAGCACAAAAAGAACAAAAATCTACAAAAACAGTAATTTTCAAATGAGGATTGATCCTTCGTCTCATTGACACACTACAAAACGAAGCATAATGAAAATCCGTCCACTCGACCGCTCGGCCAGTCGATCTGATAGGTGGAACGCCGAAAATCGGGTACTCAATTTCGTATTTGCTTGTAACCGTTTTGAATTCGCATGTGATTCGGTCATAGATTTAAAATTCATCATCATCATCATCAGCCTGTTCCATATCGTACCGAGATTTCTTACCCATTTTTCATAGCAATGGGGAGATTTCTACCCGTCCAGCTGCGATTTTCATTTGCGGTCATAGATTTAAAATTCATCATCATCATCATCAGGCTGTTGATAACGTACAGAGATTTCTTGCCCATTTTCATGGCGATGGGGGATTTCTACCCGTCCAACTGCGATTTTAATTTTCGGTCATAGATTTAAAATTCATCATCATCATCAGCCTGTTGATAGCGTACAGAGATTTCTTGCCCATTTTCATGGCAATGGGGGGGATTTCTACCCGTACAACTGCGAATTTCATTTGTGGTCACAGATTTAAATATCATCATCATCATCATTAGCCTGTTCCCTATCGTACCGAGATTTCTTACCCATTTTCATGGCGATGGGGGGATTGGTACCCGTCCAACTGTGACCTTCGTCACAGACCTTCGTCGTTTATCGGTCATAGATTTTAAGGATCATTATCATCATCATCCGCCTGTTCACTATCGTACCGAGATTTCTTATCCATTTTCATAGCAATGGGGGGATTTCTACCCGTCCGACTGCGTTTTACATTTGCGGTCATAGATTTAAAATTTTCCATCATCATCATCAGCCTTCTCCCTAACGTAACGAGATTTCTTAAAAAATACATAAAATGATTAAATTAAAAAATATTTTATTTTACTAGAATACCTTTGCCAAAATTCGTAAAGGTCGGTCCAGCCGTTTTATCGTGAACAGATAACAAACAGAAAGACAGAGCTACTTTCAAAATTTATAGGATACTAGATGCGCCCCGCGGTTTCACCCGCGGTATAAACTCTGTAACGGCTGAACGGATTTGGATGAAATTTGGAATGGAGGCTACCATACCTAAATTTGGCTACCTCCATACCAAATTACATTAAAATCCATGCAGCTGTTACAGATTTGAACGGGAACAAACACACTTACATACTAACATACCTACTTACATACACACAAACTTTCGCATTTTGGTGTGACTAAGTAATAACCCCATATCTAAAATTTGTTGGAATTCGGCATTTCTGAGTATGGGGCTCGGTGCGCGCTCCATCAGTGCTGCCAGGAAAAATAATGCAAAATTTCTGGAAAAAAAATCACCTCAATAATGATGATGAATGTGGTTTTTGCATTTTTATGTATGATCTCGTTGCGCGCACGCTCACTGATCCCGGGAAAAATATTGAAAAAATTCTGAAAAACTTCCTTCTTAGTGAAATAATAGTTTTTTTGTAAAAGGTGCCTATATAGGTATGGTACCTATATAGGTAGGTGGTAAGGTGGTAGATAGAGGTATATGAAAATCTTGAATATTTCGTGCTGCGCGATCAAAATATGCACATTATACTAATAATACCTACCTAGCCACCAACCAAGCAACCAACCTACCTACCTACATACCTACCTATAAGTTAGTTTTGTGTGTTGTGTACACACAAAATAACAAATAACAAACAACAGTACCTACTATGGACTAAATTAATCTAACCCGGGTCTAAAATCCATATTTTTAGTCGCAGAATAATGTCTATCGACGCGGAAAACACAACATTTTTGGGTATTGCATATTTCATTAGGTTCATTTCATTAGGTATTAGGTATGTAAAATTCGAAATTAATTTGAAAAAAAACGAAAAAAAGTGGAAAATTTGTTCGGAAGGTACCAGACTCGGTGCCTTTAGAACCCCCGATATGGGGTTATTCCAGGGACCCAGTTATTCAATCGTCAAGCAGTAGTGTGCAAAACATCACTGTGTTCCGGATTGAAGGGCAATGTTTCCAGCGTAATTATTGGGCACAGAGATTTAACATCTAATATCTCAGAGTAATGAGCGCAGTGCATTGCCGCGCATGGTTTTGAACTGTTGAGGTTCAAAATTCTGGGTGGCACTGATCTGTTATGAGCAAGCGTGAAGCTTAACATCAGCTGAGTAACTTGCTCGTCTCGTCACCAAATAACAAAAAAAAAAAACTTACATGCTTACACACTTACACACGAACTTTCGCATTTTAAATATTTGTGCGACAATATTAGGTTTATTAGTAGATATATACTTTTATAAGTTTCGTTACTAATTTTGAATAAGTTTGTCAAGAAACCCACAGCAAAAATTAAAATAAATAGTATTCTCGAAATTAAATTATAAAAAATAATACTACCTAATTTTAGGGGTTCGAACCCAGAACCTCACGAGCGCGACCTAATCAAACTGATGACTTCGGCCACCGAGACGATATACAGAGCAACGAAATTTCGTATTTGCTTGTAACCGTTTTGAATTCGCATGTGTGCGTAATGTTCATGCTTGCATACAGGCGTTGAAGATTATTTGAATTTTCAGTCGAGTGCAGCTATTAATGGGCTCTATTATTTTTGAGATGTGTTTATAACAATAGTAAGAGGTCGCAAAGTGAATTAAAACTGGGGCAGATTACCTCAATTGAGTTTTCAACGACAGCGCCATCTCTTGGCGCCTACCTACCTAGCGGACTCAAACGAAGCACCTTAATTAATTTTATAAAATTACTGACGGACACATTGAAAAAATGTTCGCAGCATTTTCTTTATTCATCATCAGCCAGAAGACGTCTAATGCTGAACATAGGACTCCCCCTTATTCTCTTTTGTATATTATGACATTTAAAATGCCTTACACTAAAATCTCACGTTGACTTATTCATTTTCATTTATTTAAGCAAACGACAATATGTTTTATTTAATGCTAAAATGTTGTAGCATATAATATGCTTAAATCGAATTCATAATCAAACCAAAACTTGTTTAATTTTTGTTGTTGCATGTAATGAAAATGTTGCCAAAAAATTTTGGAATGTCACCCTCAGTATTAAAAAAAAGTTTATTATCCGAGCGATAGAGCGTGCGTCCTTAACAAAACAAAACAGCCGACTAGGCACATAAAAGCAGTTGGATTACATAGATACCATTGAAGGTTAACTTGTATTATAATTGATTGAACTAGGTGTAGCTTAATAGTGGAAATTCATTTTTAGATCTGAATCTTAAAATATTTTTTATTGTAACTTCGTAATAACATTTTTACAGTACAAACAATAATAATTGTGTTTATATTTAATTTTATTCTTATTATTTATTTTATTCTCTATACTTTCTCTATTGAAGTTCACTTTCGGTTTTGCTACGAACGACTACTAATGTTCAACCACATCTAATTATTAAAATAATTATTGTTTTATTCTCAACATCGAGCATGGTGGGTGAAAAGGAAAGGAATCAGATCAGGACTAATTCGACAAGTTTGCTGAAAAAAGAGCGAGACGGCATGACAACTATAACGATGTACCTCTCGCAACCCACATCTGCACAATGAAAAGATGAACATTAATTCGTTGATTGATATCTAAATAAGGCCCTTTGTTTACACCTCGCTTCGTTAGAGACGAGGAAACAATGTAGGCAGCCTTGTACACGTACGCGTCTGTGTATGAAGATTCGAGCGCGAGCCGAGCGAGCGAAGCGAGCGTGCCGCGGCAGCGCCCGGTGAAGCGCTAAAAATTAGCTGTAACATAATTATAGACATAGAACACGACAAAGACACGATAGCTATTATATATTTAGAACTTATAGTTATTGAACTAAGGTTACCCGACCGACAAGTCATAATTTCTTACCATTATATATATTGGACTAGCTGTTAACCCACGACTCCGTTCGCGTGGACCTACAAAAAAAATTAGCCTATGTTCGTCTCCGACCCTTAAGCTATCTATAAAATCAGATTGATCCGTTCAGCCGTTTACCGTTCACCCAGACAGAGAGACAGAGAGGCATGTAGACATATAGACAGAGTTACAAACCTACTGTGGTTTATATTGGTAGTTATAAAATTTAATAAAGTTATTTAAATTATGAAGAAAATTAATTAATTAAAAAATACATTCGAATTTATAATATTAGTAGTATTATTGTTTTGGGAGTTATATATTTATGTCATATGTATTTTGAACCATTCGGTACTTTGAAATTATTGATTTGAAACTTATATATTCTGAACGGATGAATTTTAAATTTATATATTTCAATATATACTCGTGTTGCAGTAGTCGCCAAGATACTAAGGTCGTCGAGTATCAGAGACTTGCGTAGATAAGTGTTCGAAGGGCCTAAGTTGTAGTGGTAGGACTCTTTTGTAGAGTGTGTGTGGGGATGTAACACCTTTGCTAGTTATTCAACTGCCAAGCACTAGGTTGCAAACATTACTATGTTCCTGATTGTAAGAAAATCTTTAAAAAAAGAGATTGAACATTATATCTAATATCTCTGGGTGACGAGAGCAATGCATTGCCGCGCAAGGTTTTCTGGGTGGCACAGAACTGTTACAGCCATTAAGCGTGACGCTTAACATCAGATGGGCGACTTGTTTGTCTCATCACTCAGAAATATTATCATAATAGGGATGTGTGCATTATTCGAGTAGCTGCATATCAACGAACCGATGCGTCCCCACCATTTGAACCATGGTGGGGACGATAATAGGGACGTTGGGAATATTATCTGCTCAAACGCTCCTATGCCATTCTTAAGTTGTTCAGCAATAAAAACCCCTAAGCGGTTAATTAAATTGAAATGTAGTCAGTTGTAAAACTTCAATATCTGTCCTTATTTTCGCATCAAAGGCTATTCTGTAAATTCAATTAATTCAGACGTACATTCGAAGGACTTCCATTAATATAATAGGTTGTTTGAGCGGTCGAATACTCTGTAAAATCGTTTAATGTTCTGAGCATCGATTCTCAGAAGATTTTGTATTTGTGTAGGTGACATAAATTGAGACCTAAATAAACGCGTTAAACGCGATGAATGTTGATTTTCCGAAATGTGTTTGCGTTTGTTCTAAGGGTCTGATAGCCTCTTAGACCTAATTATTTTTAGAACTTGCGTTATTGCTATTTTTTCTTCCTATTCAAGTCTAGTTGTTGGGCAAGCTAGATTATAGATATATGTAAGCATATATTATGTGTGTTCTAAAACAGCTGGATGGTTTTAAAGGAGTGAGGAGTCGTTGGATTCCTCTATATCTGGAGTAACATAAGCTACACTTGCAGTCGAGTTTTTTCTTTACAAGTTTTTTTTTTTTAATTCATCGAAAAAATAATTAAATAATGAGTTTTTTATTATTATTACACAATTGAAATCTCTACAAATCTATATTCATCTTCGAATGTCATGCGCCCCATTCGGAACCCATCAAAAAGCAAACTCCCAAGCCCCTCCTTAACTAACTACCTAAGCTAAGATTAAAATCAACCAAATAGCAAATGGGCTGAAACGTTCAGCGAATGGCTCTATAACTTGGCGTGTGAAAGGGCCCGCCCTGTGAAAAACAAACGGCAGTAAAAACGCGTCCAAATGACAGAGAATTTTTCTACGTCAGTATGAGATATTGTAATGATGCGTTACGAAAACACGTAATGGTGTTCCATGCAAGACCGCCCTTGGGCATATGCGACGATGGATTAAATTATATTAGATCGTGGTAGTTTTTGCTATTGGGTTCACCTGTGTTCTGTTGCTTATAACACTTGAATGAGTTTTCATTTGTTTTGACGATGACGTTTTGGCTTAGCTAATGATAACGCACCTGCCATGACACAAGGAGGTCCCGGGTCCCGGGTAGATATTTGGTTTTAAATATCTGCTCTGGGTTTGAGATTTAGTTGTCCATGTCTTTGTATGTGTTCCATGGCATCCCCGACAAAGGGAAACACAGAGAGCTATGAATATGAAGCGCTTGCACGAGATTTAGTAGTTGTTTTCGAGATAAAAACTAAGTAAATCTACCTTCATAATATTTATGATATTAGTAGGAATTGACATGACCGAATAATTTAAATAATAAAATAATCATTCATTGTAAAATAAATAAAAAAGGATTACTTGTTAATTTTATTTAAAGTGTCATATGAATTACGGCTTCTTTACTTTTATTAATATTATTTTAAGCTTACATAGTCCCACTGCTGTGCAAAGGCCTCCCTTTTCTCTTTCCATACCTCCCGTTCTTTGACTTCTTTTACTTTTACTAAGTTTTTTTTTGTCTTTCTACTGGTAACCCCAATATTTACAATATTATCAAGACATTTATTTAAATACTGACATACTTACATGCTGATAATTTTGATGAGATAAAATTCTATGAATTACTAAATAGATATGATTACGTAAAGGAAACCCCAATTCAATGGCTCAAGTAAATTGAATAAGATAATGGGCACAAAGATCAAAAGCGATGGAAGCGACACCAAAGTGCTTACAATATCTTCTCAAAAATTTATACATATATAATACAATTACGCATATACCAGTTCTTAACTAACCATGTGTTACTACAAACAAAACCGCCTTGAAGTGTCGAATTCTCTGCCAATTAACAATTAGCGAACAAATAAGCGTACAATAACTCCTTTTACGACATCGAATTTAAAATTAGAAACCAGTAGTTAGATGCAATATAATGACCGTTACGTACTGTAGAGAAAGCCATGGGATCCGATGAGGCAAAGAACTGTGGGAGCCTATCAACCAACTCGTAGCATCAATTTTGTATGCATGCATACCTGAATGCAAAATATTCATTGAGTAAAATGCTATTGATGACAGATTTGGGAATTAAATACTACTTATGTGAATGATGTACGAAAAACAAATTGAAAGAGACTACAAAAAAAGTGTGTGCAAACCCCATAAAAAATTACACAATATCATGGTAATAAATTTCTAATGACGTTTAGGACGTTTAGGGAATAAATTAAAACCCAAAATAGGTTTTATGCTATCAGTTATCCGAGACTCACTCACTAAGAAGTCTTAGCAATCGCATCTATTAGTAAGCCAGATGACCTGAAGGCTATAGTTGGTCACTCGGCCTAAGAAAAATATGTGCGTAACGAGAGCTAAGCTGATGTTGACTCCGCTTCTTCTAAACAAAAGACAAAAGATATTTTTTTTTGTTTTTTTTTTTACTTTAAACCTTTTTTTGTTCTTTCTCGATAGCACATTAAATATGTATTTTTAATGATATAAAATTTCAAATTGAAAATAATTTCTGGAAAAAACTTTGTAGGTGAATTTACTATGAAAATTTAATTAAAAAATTTAAAACACAAATTTTTAAACATAATTTTCAATGTTAGGTATAAGAAAAAAATATTTGGGTATTTCGGGGTACAATTCAACGGGGTAATGTCGCCAGCTTTTTGGGCACCTTACCCGCAGACAGCGACCTAAATGCCGTTTTTTATTTGTAGATATTTAAGATTTAATTTATTTAAGTACTTATTTAGTTTAGTATAGTTTATAGTTTTAGTTTGTTCATTTAAGTTTAGATTACTTTAGTAAAAATGAAATATTTTCAAAGTAAAAGTTTGAACTTTAAGACAAGTAAATTTCGTTTATTAAAACAAAATGCTATAAATAAAAGAAAAAAAGTTTTGCAAATATATTTTCGAATTAAATTAATCAGTTATTTAATTTAACACTTAGTAATTTTAAACAGTTAAAAATATTAATTGGCCAAAGCGACTAAAGCGGTTTTTTACCCGTCTGCCAAAAAAGAGGCTAATGTTTTTGGGGTGTATGTATGTGAGAATGTATGTATGATCCCACAATATTAACTGATGTAGCCAAAACGATATTAACAAGTGATGTGTCGCTGTATTCCTTTTTTGCATCCGGAGTAACACGGGCTACATTTTGCGGTCGGGTATTTTGTTTTTATTTTGATAATTCTCTTAGATTAGTAATAGTAATAGTCTTAGTTACTCGACAGAAAGTGTCTTTAACCAAGTTTTATAAAATTTCAAGTAAAGTATAATATTTTGCAAATATAATTGATAATCCGCCTTTATTAAAGAACACGAGTTACCAGAAATAAAACCAAGCAGCGGCATGATTTTTCCGCGTTGGCGCGAAAACTCCAAAAGCGGCCTCGTAATTTTCTTAAGCTGACATAATGTGTCTTTTGAAACTCGTGCCCTTTCTAGAAACATGTAGTTTACGTGTCTCGTCCCATATATAACACATTTGACTTGTATCCACAACATGCGGTCGCGGGCGGCACACAGTCACACAGACACATTTTTTCTTCTTTCTTTTGTTTTTTCTTTCTTTTTTCTCGTCGGCATCCTCTTAACTTGTGCGTTAGCTAATGACAGAAATTAACATTCTCATATTTCGTTAATTCTTCCTCAACATAGTTTGAAAGGATAATTAAATGTTTTGACGTCGATAAAATGAGCAGTTAATTTCAGAAATGAAGAATATGACAGATAAAAAAAGGATTCTCATTTAATGAAATGATAATTGTTCTCACCTACCGCAGTCAATGAATTCATTAGGGGAAAATAGAACAGAATTTACAACATTAAAATGTAATGGCCCTCTCTCTCTCTATATCAGCCTTTAAACATCCCACTGCTGGGATATCAGCCTACCCTCGAAGGGTGATTAGGCCATATCCACCACGCTGGCCCAGAGCGGGTTGGCGGTTTCACATACGCCATCGAATTTCTTCTCCGGAAACATGCAGATTTCCTCACGATATTTTTCTTTACCGTAAAACCAGTGGTATATCCGTAAGTAAGTTCCAAAGAACTCATCGGTACGGACCCGCCCGGGTTCGAACTCGCTACTTCACGAATGTGAGGCGAGCGTTCACCCACTGAGCTACCACGACTTAAATAGCCCTAATAGACCAGAAATGTCTACACGGTTGACCAACGAGAGAAAATAAGTGAAAAATATGTCGCAGAGCACAGACTGCAAAATGTAGTATATATGTATGTAGTATGAGTATTCTCGACATGAAGACGAATCTAACGAAACCTCGCATTTCAAAATCAGTGTATGTAATGTATCTGTCAGTATTATACTATAGGAGACAAAAAAAGAAACACACAAACCTCAGAAAAACATCAAAGATCAGACACAAACATGCACGTACATTCAGCCGAAAACATAATCCTCCTTCTGGGAAATCGAATAAATATCATCAAAAGTAAAGCCACCTTGTAGGTGCGCAAGTAAACTCATACGAAAGCATACAGTCAAAGATCTTAGAGCAACCACAAAACTCCGACTTCGAATGGTCACTCATTCTATACCAACATAGTTACTGTGACGAGATCCCCAACTACAAAAAGTAATGGGCACTCACACCTACTCCGTTAAATCAGTTATTTACATCGAAGTTAAGCTCTATTTACTCGGTGGTGACAACGAGGTCCGTTCTGCATGTGATCCGGTGAAAGTGGTCCCAGCTTTTCAAGGCACAGAACAAAGCAGCCTGTTTGTATAGAACTCCTAGTTTACCGTTGAGTACTCTACGCTAGATAGGTACTTAGAATTGTAACTTTACTTGGGCGAGAGCAGAAATGTGCTTGGTAATTTTTCATTTGCTTAACCTAACTAATATTATAAATGCGAAAGTAACTCTTTCTCTCTGTCTATCTATCTGTCTGTCTGGGTGTTTGTCGTGTTATCACGGCTAACACTGAACGGATCGACCTGAATTTTTTGTTTTGGTCTACGCGAACGAAGTCGCGGTTAATATTATATTATTTCGTAATTTTTATCTCTAATTTTCTTTTTCTTTTCTTCTAAGCTCACTTCCTTGTCTTTTTGTTAGTTTCTTTGTTTAATTTGGTACAAATGTTGCGATCTGTTTCAAACAAACTTCCTAAATTAAAAAATATAGAACTGCATGATATTGCAATATTCCATCATAAAAACTTGAAATAAAATAAGTAAGTAATGTACGTAATAAATAAGTAAGCATTGGAAAACAATACACTTTTAATATTACATTATTTTTTTTTTTTTTTTCAGTGATATCATAACAGATCTTACCCATATTTATTATACATATCGTCAACATTTTATGAAAAAAACGAATTTTGAAAAAAAATTATTGGATTTCTGTTTACCCAAATAAAGCTACAACTTCACCAAAGTAAACTAAAACTTAAGTAACTGAAACAGAAAAAGTCTCATTCTATGACTATCTTTTCTATTGGTAGACTTCATTGCCGTTCTATTTATATATCTGAAAATGAACAGACATATTTTCGGAAATTAAATATCCTCCTTTCTAGTAAATTTATAAAAGGATCTAATAATAAAAATATTTTCTTTTTCATCCGGGAAAGTGATATAATTTTGTGGGGAAAAAAGGATAATGTTGGAAATAGGTACTTATAAGAGAGACTGATATAGTTTTTTTACTTATACGTGTTTATGCTATTATTAGTCAACTTCTCAATAAGTAGGATAATTTTGTTTTAATGAAACGGGAATACTCACGTTAAATTGAGTCGGTTATTCCGACTATAGTTTCGATCACATTCGGTGAGCTTTATCAAGGAATGCTATGCGGGACCTCGTCTTGCTTTTAACGTGAGTATTCCCGTTTTATTAAAACAAAATGTATGAAAACCACGTCAGTTTTCAAAGTAAAGTAGGATAATATTTTTTTGGGTGTATGTATGTATTATTTTTTTGGATTCTTTTGGGTGTGTTTCTATTTTACCACCTGTAGCCTAAACAGCCTCACCGATTTCGACAAGTAAAGTGACGTTGGATTCCTTTGTAAGCCTGAAGTGACATGGGCTACATTTTGCAGTCGGGTTATTGTTGTTATCTTAATAATACGCGTAAACTTACATAATAATGACTTACAGTATTATAATCCTCACAACTAAAAAACCGGATGCTTCCATACAAACTTACCTTTCTAGTTGAAAAAAATATCTCATACATCGATATACGTAACGGTCATTTCATCAACTACAAATTTAAGTTTGTAATCGCATTTTTTTTTAAATATTATGTGATGTAACTAAACATAATGATTTTCAGATTTTTTGCTATACTTGTGCTGTAAGACTTTGCCATATGATTCTAGTGAACGGAAAGTACCCTATAGGTTTTTGATTTACTTGCGAGTGTTAAGCTAAGCAACATAAATGGCCGTTTTTTTTAACTTGACTTAGCTTTATTTTTTTACAGCTTCAACGAAGGGTAGACCATAATATTTTGCCAACCAGGCGGACAGACGAAAAACGAAGTTATTATGTAAGAGTTCCTTTTTTCCTTCTGAGGTTCGGAACCCTAAAAACAACAAAATCATATAAACATCTTACACAACATAAAGATCAGAATAAGATTATTGTAAATAATTTACGCATACATTTTGAACTTTTTTTTTTACATAATGATCACTACTGTATTAAAATATCTTAAGTAAATATTTAATTTCATTAATATATAAAACTGGCAATACAATTGAAATACATTTTCTAGTATGTAAATACGATTTGATTCTTAAGAGGCTTAATGATGTAATGATGATGTACATTTGTGTTGTCTAAAGATGTATTTCCTTCCTATAGATAGATAGATAATGTATTTATTAGAGAAATAGGGTTGAGTTCTGCATAAATGCCATAATAACATTATTTAAATTATTGTTATAATTCTCACTGCAGTGACAGGTTGACATTCTCTGACACCTAAAAGAAACAATAATTCTTCCAGATATATTTAAACATACATCCATCTTGATAGATCATGACATCACCTCAAAAGCTTTTTTTTCATTCTCCACAAAACAGTTGGCGACTTCCTTCACAATCGCCACTCGAATCGATACAACATCGATAATCCCAAGACACCACTCGATTTTGTTTTGACATGTAACATGTCAAATCAATGCTACTGAGCCACTGGGCTTCCAAAAAAAGATCATTGGAAGTGTCGGACGAAACATGAATGAAAATTCATAATAACTAAAGATGACTTTGCAGTTTTAAGTGCTCAAGAACGTACCCTTGCTTTCGATTAAAAGGATCGTGATTGATATGGGTAGTCTTCGCTGTAACTGATACCTACCTGTTGCTCACTCTTCATTCTGTAATAATAATAAAAGCGCCAATAAGAAACACAGAACACAAATACTGTATAAAAATAGTAGATATCAAATGTGAAATTATTTTCCCATAAACCTTATCTGTCACCGCATGCACAAAGTGCACATGCTTACTGATCCCAATGATGCTGAGCATAAACTACCGATAAAAGAAAACATCTTGAAGAAACCATAGCGGTAGGATACTTTCGGGTATTCTACTGGCTAGCTACAACCCTCTATTTTAAAATCTGTCGCCAAGTACCTCAGTGTATTCTGGCAGCCATAATTGAGAGTCTGTTCCAGGTTATCTTTAAAGGTTTACCAACATTTTTTTTTTAAATGACATTTAGTCAAGCTTTTGACCACAATCTCACCTGATGACGATTTGGCCGAAGATGTAGCACGCTTGCCTATAGGAGATACCTATTCGATTTTTTTTTTTGAACAGCCCCGGATTTTATCTTTTCGGAAAGACAGACGCAGGTAATGAGTTCCACACCTCTGCTGTTCTTACTAGGAAGGTGGATCACACCGTCTCTTAACATCTACTTTCTATAGTACTCGACTGCCTACCTAATCTTAAGGATTAAGCTTAGGGCTAGCTATCGAGAAGTAAATAAATATTTTCTAGACGCGAAATCTTGCGTAAGCTTCATATTTTGCACGACTAAATGCGACCCTTTATGATAACAGTATACAAACCTTGATCAACTGCGGTAACAAACATGCTTGCAAATATGGGCAAGCGTGACGCTTAACATCAGGTGAGCGACTTCCTCGTCTCGTCACCAAGTAACATAAAAATTGCTTTAATTAGGTATCTTATCAAGGCTGATGAAAGCAAATAAATTATTGACGGAAATGACGTTTCATGTGAGGCCACAGAGCACGCTATGGACTACAGCTGCCAGTATTACAGTACCCCCAAAAAACCATCACATTTTGCAGGACATTCGCTCACGATCTATCATACAATGCAACGATAGATCGGACACAAAGGCCGATAATTTGCATGACGACTTTTTATCGGCGTCGGTGTAGGCGCGACACCGACAGCTGCGACTTTGTGTTCGCCGTCAATGGATGATAACGGAATTCTCTAGGTGTGTTACTGTTCCATAAATCTAACAAACTAATATGTGTAATTCTTATAAATATGCGGAATTAACTCTTCTCTCTTTTTCACACTTGTTTGTTGCAATTTGGCGACTGAGATAAAATACTTTTCATAGCGGAAAAATGTGTGTTAATCAGAAACAAATAGTACACTACTGTCGCAATCTGTAATGACTGTGTTGCTGGCAGTGATGATGATAGCCGAAAGCGCGGCTTAGCGCAGGTCCAGGCCATCACAGCGCGGTGAGCATTGCATCCTTTGATGGACAAGCTGGACTACAGCGGACACAAGGGCTGCAATGTCGACCATGACCAAGCTTTAAGGCCGAGAGCATAGCTAACCTTAGCTCGAGGCCCTCTTAACGTGGCCAGCAGTGCAGTCATTGCGGACCAAGGCTTGTATAGTGGTTTGCTCAAACAATACGAGTCAATTAAATAAAACAATCTTAGTATGAATTTCAATTTTATTTCAAACCGAAATCGAAATTGAAATCAAAATCAATTATTAAATTTGTCGATTTTCCATTGCGCAAAAATGTCGTAGGCAAGTTTTTGCACCTGACTACTTTTGAAACAAAACTCGACAATAATGGATTCTCAAAGGAAATTGCTGCGCTAAAACACGACTGTAATGAAATTCCATACATTTTTGCTGGCGCCTAATTGAATAGCACGGTAAGGCAGACTTTGCTCCGAGAAGATTGTAAACTGACCACATTACGAGCTTTTTTGAATAAAATTATATTACTTGTAGCAACACCAAGACTATCTATATACGCACTTATGCGAGCTAACTCTCCACATAAGTATAGTTGGAGTTTTGGCGGGAACGTGAAGAACTCATGTCGCGTCATTTTATTATTTTCCAAAACTTGTATTATTTCGAGTGTTAATGTGTAAAAACGGTAAATTTTTACCCGTTAAGTGTTCGTGAACATGCACGAGTGTTGGTGAAAGGAATAATGTAGTGAAACGTGAATTTTCGTGTTGTTTCCAAAACTCCATAGAAGGCTCTAGTAAAGTTTTCACCACTTTACTGGGGCATGACTTGGACTTGACCGTGACTTGCTTTGCTCGCCTTTGACTGTGACTAAGACATGTTTGATAATATTTAACAAAACTTGATAATATAATTATATGTAAACTTGACACTGGCAAATGCATAAGACATGCGACGCCAAAATCCTCTTAGGAGGAAAGAGAGAAAAAAAAGTATAGTCTGGATCTTAATATTAAAATTATTGATTATTGATTAATTAAAATTAATTATTCTTTAAACAATTGTCTTTCGTGGGCGACTACGTCTATCGGGAATACGTGTCGATTGCCACCACTGGTGATGAAGAACAAAAACATTCACCATTGCCACCAATCACGGCTACTGAGATATTTTTTCTCGATTGCCATCAGTGGCGGTGGAGATGATGGTTGGAATCGGGAATAGACCCTTTGTATCTATTTCAGAGAATAGGTATATTGTGAACATTTCTATGAGACTCGTTGCCATCGCTAATCAAGTAATCACTATGTTGCCACTGTCTAAATAATTAATATCTCGTAAATATTCCAATATAATAATAACTAATCATGTCATAAATATTAGGAAACCTAGATAATAATGTACCTACTACTTAGTTATAATTACTTAAGTCACCTACGTGCACATAGTACCTACTTAGGACAATGTTCACATTGAGAGTTACACTCTGCCTACTAACTGCTATGCAGTTTGGCAGAATCAGAAAAAATACTATGTATGTTTAATTATGGAGAAAAAAAAAACCAAATGTTGAAACTGCTATTCAGAAAAGATTTTGTACGACTGTAAAATTAAATTATTGTATTAAGCCATGAAGTTTAACAGGATACTGATAAGCAATAACATGACAACCTACAAAAAAAAAAAAAAAGTTTATGATACAGAACGCTTTTTTGGCTGACAAAAAAGCGTTCTGTATCATTAACTCAATTTTTTTTATTTTTTTTGTGGGTTGACATGTTATTGCTTATCAGTATTTAACTTAGGTTTGAGACAAGTTAAGATAGCATCTGCAAACACACAATACAAGCAAAACTACAAAGCACCAAAGGAAACAAGATGAATTTCTTTTAACGATCATTTTATGCGGACGGCCATCAATACTTCAAAACAACAGTAAAATGTTAATACATAAATTTACACCCTTTCTATATGGGAGCCCTTTGACGTTAGCACATACGAGTGTTCCCAGTGATTTACTATTATTACTAGTAAATAAAAAGTGGTAGGGGAGAGGTGGAGCGAGCGATTGTAATGCACACGAGGGTCCGAAATGTAATATTACTGACGCCACAGACTTTGTAATTGATTCACTTATGTCCCAGCATGTAGCTTTTATCTATTGCTACCATGTTTCTAAGATAGATTTTTTAGTAGCAATTTGTGCGGAATCGACCACAAAAAGTAATCGAGTGTTTCAAAGTGTTCCTAAAGTGCAATAAAAATGTGATGTACAGTGATATTCTAAGCTATAAAATATTTAGTAGTCAGTTACACGTAAAGACAGTGCAGTGAATCTCCGGATGGTAATTAAAAACATAAAAATGGATTATTCGACAGGAACTACGTCTTCTATGAACAATATGAGACCAATTTTCGGAGCATACGCCTTTCAAGGTGAGTCTCAGATTATTATAGTCAATAGACACGAAAGGATTCAGTGAGATGAGAAAAAAGACCCGATATGGTTAATTAAAATATTCCCAGGTACCAATAAAACAAGCAATAATACGTTGGAATCAAAGAACCGAAATCAATATCAGCTATTGCCTAAACAATAAAAAATTGGGCATAGTGCATTACGTTTATTTTCCATGAACGGTTCCGTGAATAATCGTTACGGCATTCCTATGGCAAAATAGACACAATCTCTGATCATCTCTACAAATGGAACTAGGCCTAATATTGACAACTTCGTATTAAGCGATGAGTTCGAGGTCGTCACAGATTATTTCATACGGGATTATCACAATTATTACGACCAATAATATTTTTACCATCTCGTAGGAATAAAAGGAAAGAAACGTATAATACCGATATTAAGCCCGTCCGATGATCATCGTAATTATCGAAACCACGTGCAACCCTAATAAAATCACAACAACGAAACCACAGTCATATTCCTATTAGGTACCTATTAACGCGGAACTCTAAAAAAACGAAGATACCTTTCAAAGTGCCGCTTATTAACCTCTCATCGAATCCGACCGTAAAATGTAAACTCGATAAAGCCACCAATTAAAACTAAATATGAGAATATCGACAATCAAAGCTCGAGCCGCTACATCTGACACCGACAAACTTTTCCCCAAAAATTAAATCGCGTTTTTTGTTAAGAGTCGCAAGGTCGCAAGCGCAGCATGATTTTCGCCTTTCGACAACCGCGACTACGAACTTTACCATACCAAGACGGCATCGAAGTCACTGAATTTCAAACCTTAATTCGATTCTCTAACGATCAATCGCTGTTTTTGATTAAAGGCGGCAACTTTGTCGAAACGCATATGACGGGGTAGGTGGTGATAATAACAATGCTTTATGAAAAGGTTTAGCCAGCTAATTTGTTTTTTCTCGGCTACTGTCGATCTCGGTAGCAACGGAGAGGTTTTTTGCTGGAGATCAATCAGTCAAAATAACAGTGTGATACCGCCTTTGATGGGATCCGGCGGACCTGTTTTAATCTCGTCCCATACGTGATTAGATCGCCGATGATGCAGCAAAGGCGACCTACCGAGTAACCGATCTGAAATTGGATGAGACTAACACCACACTCGTAGATTAGCCGATGGAATCTGTAGCGCAGTACAACGGTTCAATTAAAGGTATCCAATTGTTGTTTGTTGAGTGATGTAACAGATAGGCTTGAGGACGCTCTATGTTGTTGCAGAGATCGTAATACGTTTAATAATAGATTTATTACTTTAACATTTTTGTATTATTATTCAAATTCAAATTCAAATTTACCTAATTTAAAGACCAAAACGAATAACAAAAATGATATAACTATAAGCTATTGCCGATAAAAACAGAGCTTTATGTCTAATTGTCTCACTATCCGCGGGACCAAAATAGGGATTACACTTATATTACTTATGGCATTATAATAATAATTGTATCAATTAGACACAATTAGCTATACGTAGCCAAGCACAAAGCATACTCAATAGACATTATATCCATCATCCGATTAAGCACAACTAAAAATAATATATATATATTAAATATATATTGATGTTGGACGTTTTCTTAACACAGCGCCATCTAGCCCCAAACTAAGCAAGCTTGTATTATGGGAACCAGATAACTGATAGAATACATAAATACTTTTTTTTGTAAATACTTACATAGAATACATAGAAAATGAATCTAAAAATGTATTTCTTAATTTTACGATGAAAACTGAGGTGGCTTTGACACATTTTGTTACAACCGACTCAATTTAACTTGAGTATTCTCGTTTTATTATAACGAAATTATTTCTTAATTCTTTAATATAAAGCAAACCAGGATAGATATGTTAACATCAGAAGACGACCACAGCAGAACCAAGACCTCACCCTTAGAGTGCCACAGAGAACGATAATCTGCCATTTGAATCCACCGGCTGTCCGCCACTTCCACAATCAAACTTAGACTTACAAACATCAACAGGTTAAAAAAAAAAAAAAATGATGTAAATAATGCATCATTTTTTTAATTCAATGAAGAAATAAAACGCTGCTCTTTCTACGCTCAACCTTGATTATAAATCGAATTTACTCCGTTGCATTTGGAAGCAACAAAAACACAAACATCATGCTCCTCCCATTAAACTGAAGCATTCATTAAAACGCTCGTAATGAGTGTAATAATACAACACAAGTAAAATAACTCGGCGATTGTGATTCGAAATGAAATCGGGAGCCGGACTCATCAGACCTCGGTACGTCGTTCATAGAATACAATAGTAATCAGAAATGCAGAAGCTGACATGATTAATTATGGATGGCCCCAAGCTTTGGATCGCAGAGAGACGAGAACCAAAAGCTCATTCAAGTATTTGATTTTGTGGCTTGGTATATCACCCTATACTTGTACTATCTATTCAATGCTGACGTATTATTATATATTCTATAATATTATTATTATATTATTAATATTATTATTATATGTTCTGTGCTAACGCTTTAAAGTGTATAGCATTAAACGAGGCTTGACAACTTTCAACAAGACTTGGTTAGAATTTTGAAACAATAAAACACTAGAAGTGTTAATAATATTGCGCTATAACATTGGTAATATTCTAAAACGCTGAAGAACTTAGTCAGTAAATTCTTACTACAATGTCTAAATTGATTTCTAAGTTGTATTGGGTACTAATGTTTGGCTACTTCATTCACACTTCGCCTCTTGTATTGTATTATATTGTTATAAATATAAATTCAACAACTAAAACCCACTTACGTAAAAGTATGAAACAAGAAAAATATTATTCGAAATTGCAAATGGCATGGACCATATTTTTTCCATGTACATAATATTTTCCAATAAGTTTTAAAGTCCCTTGATCCGTAGTTTAATTACTTGTATTGACATCGGACATCGGTTAAAGGGATTCAAAAGTCATTTTTGAATTTCGAATAATGATTTCTTGTTTCAAACTTTTTCGTAGGCGAGTTTTAGTTTTTGAACTCATGTTTTATTTACATATTTTTAGTGTCAAGTAGGTACAAAAATACCTACATAAAGTTTGTTCCATAACCATTTGTAAAATTGTGTTTGTTGTATATTTATGGACAGATTATAACTATTTCGAATGCCCTTATTAATTCTTTTCATCAGATATTAAACACGAAATATTTGTCCCGATTTTATAATTAATCTTGTTTTCGTCACCGAGATCTCCTACACAATTAACTATGTAGTCCTTAGCTCACACATATTAAAATGTATAGAAATCTCTTCGACGATAAATATTGAAATCGAACTTCACTTCAAGTAAATTCGTTCGATCATTTATTTTTTGTGTAGCGAAGCTAGGTCAAAAAGTCGGCCATATAAGATTTAGTCTTACGTCATAATTATATCCTACATCTTTGCTAGTTTTAGAGATAGGAGGCAACAACGAAATGTTTGAAAAAAATTAGGCACCTACAAACACGTAAGCTGGTCATACATATGTATATTGTTTTTTTTACGTATTTGGAATGTATTCATAAAGCCCTTTATTTTGACGCTAAACACGATACTTCTACCACGTTTTTTGAGTTGAATAATTATGTCATATCGGATGGTAATCAGTCATATTGGATTTAGTAAAATTCCGTATATCCTATGAGGGGAGTGTGAAGACTCATAGATAGATACCTATCTTATCAAAATCTGATAAGCAGTTTAAGAGATTAGAGGGAATATTTTAACATATTTACATAGATAGACTGTCAAATTCATAACCCTCCTTTTTCGTAGTTGAGTAATAAGATTTGATTGTCTCGGTTACAATAACATGGGCTAGATTTTTTAATCACTAGTGATATTGCATTCGCATTAAATTATTGTGCGAAATCAAAGGAGCGATTTAAAAATAGAGCCCTATGTTTGTGACACTACCCAGAAGCGAGCATGTCAGTGGTTTAGCTTTCGTGAATTATTTATCTTAACGCTTTGATGAATTCCATAAATCGCTCTTAGCCCGTAGAGGACGAAAACTTTAGTGAAATTAAAATGGTCTTCAAAACTATGTCCTATCCAAGACAGACTTTAGTCAGACGTTCTGAATTCTCTCAAGTCCGCATAGTGTATAAAGGTGACAAATACCTTTGTTTTTATCAGAAATAAAGTGAAAGAATGCCTGGAATCTCTCATCATGTCAATTGATCTGTTTTCTATAGCGCAGGTACAGATACAAAAGTGGGCGTATTAGGCTTTGGAGTTTTTAATAAAACATTTATCAATATCGTATTACATTTAAAAAAAAATTAAGCTGACTTACGCGTTAAACAGCTCAGCGTTCTTTAATTTATTGAAGCTATCGAAGGAAAGGTCTACGAATCTGCAAATCGAAAATTGTATCTACCTATGTTTGTATAATATTTTTATGTTTGTAGGTATATTTATCCGACGATGACTTAAGAACCGTTTATCCAACCATTGCGTTTGTATGCTAGTAGGTAATTTCAATACAAGGCTTTAATTGAAATATGATAAAAATCAGTCTAGGAGATGTAATGATAGGGGTCGCATGGTCTCAGATCGCGCGAAGCACATGCTAATTAATTAATTATAAGCCTCAATAGTTCTTGAGATTTAGAGGGCTTATGAAATAAAAACTCGCAGGCAATTGTTTGAGAATTGAGCTAAATAGAGCTTAGTTTATAATATTATGCTTATCTATTATCAAGCCTCACTCCGGACCTGCTTCGTCTGACAAGACGTCGAGCGACACTGGAATTTGTCACACTGGGATTGTAGATAATGGATGAAAAAGTTTAAAATTCCTATCTTCACAACTTACTAGGACACGACTGATTGAGTTATACTATAATAGCGATACCATTCTGTTTTTGGGCTGTTTTTCATTTGAATACTGTACATATCATATGCTCATGCTTTCTTGTGTACGAGTATATGTTGTAAGAATGCGCCTCTTGTTTATTTTTTCGTGTCACCTTGATATAGTAATCCTTTTAGTTATTATCTGAAACATGTTTTTATTGTTGGACATGATTACATTGCTTTGTCGTGTAAATCTACTATTTATTGTTTTTATTTATTGTTTATACTTTGCCGAATTGGAATTGGCAGTAGCGTCCTCTTAGTAAGCGGTGAGCGTTCTGCGATCCTGACTGATGACGATAATCATTTTTGTAGGCTTAGTTGAATTAATCATCACTTTGCGGGAGTTCATCTTCAGTACTTCATCTATAACAAATCTTTAGTGTGGTGTAGTGTAGAAGTGTCTCTAGTGTTTAGTGTGTGTTGGTCTCTATCGGACCATCACCAAGATCTCATTTGCTAGCGGTGTGGTAGCAGATGGAGATCTCGTATTTGTCCACGAAGTGATGAGGGCAAGAGCTGTATAACTTCTGTTGCTACTTTAATCATCTGAAAAGATGTCCAGATGATTATGGGGATTACTGTCTATCCAGCTATTAGTTTAAATTTCTACTTACATGTACATTTTTTTTTTATGTTCCTCGGTGACGAGACGAGCAAGTTGCTCACTTGATGTTAAGCGTCACGCTTGCCCATAAAAGTTCAGTGCCACCCAGAATTGTGAACTTCAACAGTTCAAAACTATGCGCGGCAAAGCACAGCGCTGGTCACCCTGAGATGTTAGATGTTAAATCTCTGTATGCCCAGTGATTACGCTGGAAATATTGCCCTTCAACCCGGAACACAGTAATGCTAAAAGCCAAAAGCTTTTGGTAATAATACCAAAAGGATAAAAAATAGCCACAAAGATATACATAGTAGGTGGAACGATTGCAGTATTTTTTATCCCACCTCATTATCGCAAAATTACGGGCATACGACAGCCTGAACATCAAGATCTGCAAAAAAACATCACTCGGAAATTGGTAGTTGGGCGAGAAACAACACTTTAACTTTTCGTACAATATCCAAATCTGACTTTAATGATCATGCTTATACAACAAACGCCTAATACCGTCCTATAAAAACAACGACAGAGAGACAGGCCGTCGCCAGCAAAGCCTCGCTATTTAAGAACCTTATAGTAAGCCTGGTAAGGTAGATTTTTCCGCGATGTTCAATGTCAATATAACTAAGGGACAAAGTCGGGTAGCCGTGTTATAATCGAGAGTGCCTCCGGTTTGATAGTTAATTAAGAACTGAATAACGTCGGCATTGCAAGTCAGCTGCAATCTTCGACGTTGTGATGGATTGACGTGGAGCTGTTAATACCACCATTGAATGCGAAGTTAAACATTCGTTTTTTTTTTTTTTTTTTAATAACGAGACGAGCAAGTCGCTTATCTAATGTTAATCGTCATGCTTACCCATAACAGTTCAGTACCATCCAAAATGTTATCAATAGCTCAAAACTCTGCGCGGCAATGCACTGCGCTGGTCGCCCTGAGATATTAGATGTTAAATCTCTATGTGTCTATGTGTAATTTGCCCTTCACACACACGGAACACAGTAATGCTTGCACACTACTGCTTGACCGTTGAATAACTGGCAAAGGTGTGGTACTTCCCCAGGCGGACTCTGCAAAAAGTCCTACCACTACAATAAATATCGAGTGATTTTGATTGGTTATTTCGGTAAAACTATGGAAAAGTTGCTAAAGATGAGTTCTTCCAAAAAAACACATAATCGTAGGAATTATCTTTGTCTTTCTGTCCGGCCGTCTGTCGCGTTATCACGGCTGCGGCTAAACGGGTCTTGATAAAATTTGATAAGGAGTTACTGTATATCACAAAGACGGACATTGGATACTTTTTTTATGTCCATGAGAACGAAGTCGCGGGTAACAACTAGTCTTAAATAAGTTCTTAAACAGTGTTCCAAGGTCTTCTTACAAATAAACATTTGACGCAGCGAACCACAGTGACACCTCGACGATACTTTGAAGGAAAACTCAGCGAGCCAAAGTGAGTGCTCAATTCTTCAAAGGCCAAGATAAAATTGCACAATCGTCTAATATTACATCAAAGTTATTCTTTGACCCTTGTGCAAGTTTGCTTGTAAGAATAACATCCTTAAAGGGTGTTATATCTGCCCTGTATTGTATATCAACTCTTTGCACTACTTCTATGGTGGTGCAGTGCAGCCCTTGAGAAGATCGATTCTATACATTTGTACGAGTATGTTAATACAACCCGTAGTATGCTCTACATAACATTAAATAAAACTTTAAAAATCTTATATTATAAAGGCAAAGTCAAAAGCAAGCAAGCAATTGTAATCTTGATTTATATTATTTATCCGTAGCTGCTTGGTATTGCCTTTGTATACATGTATTGTATACATCTGGTACGCATTTTAATATTTTCGTTTAAAAAAACTGTATTCATAAAACTGCAACTTATCGTAAATACTTACCAATCAACCTACCAATACAAAACGAAACTGAAAAGTTAAAATACTTTGTCAAATAGCATATCTTAGCAACTGACACATAAATGTATTAGGCCAGTAAACGCCTGCCCTAACTCCGGGCACTAGAACACGGCATCGGTATCCCCTGCCAGTAGTAAGAGCCTACTAAAAGGGGACCTCTGGACTCAGGGGTGGTTAGGGATGGGGCTTTAACCATCTACCTAAACGAGCCTGGGGAGGACGACAGCTTCGAGTATCGACGTTATCGTAGGCAGAGGCGTCTAAGGACAGCTTGTACATGTCACGGGAGGAGCTCAAGCGCGCTGCTGAGGGCTCCGGTGCGTTCCCTTGGAGATCCCACAGCCCTCGGTCAAGCACCAAGGCAGCCCACCGGGGGGTTTTAGTGAGTATATTCTCACATAACCCGAGTGCACCCCAGCCCCCTTATTATGTAACATGCGACTCGCAAGTTACATAATAACGGCAAATCAGTCAGGGATCTTGCGAAGATTTCACCCTCGTGAAAAAAAAAAGAGTAAACGTGGATAACCTGTATATTATATAAAATCTCAATCAACCATGGGTCCCACAATTATGTAGGTAATATTTGAAGCTATAAAAAGCGTTATCGTGGATTGTTATCGGTGCGCATTGTGCACGTTGCTAATGAACGCCATATGAAACAGGCAATTTATCACATAGAGCCTTATCACAGTCCACTGATAAATTTTATACGAGAAGCAACAATGGCCATTATGCCACTAACTACTTTACGTGTGCTAAATACTTCTTATAAAATTCAACGTAGATTCCTGTTGCCGACTAAACATAGAGAAATACTAACCATCAGAGAAATGTCACGCTTTAAAAAATATTTCATTGGCGTGAGTTATTGTGGGGCATAGAAAATTGGCTTGTGGTTTGTGGCTTATTTATTTATTTTTGCAGCGTATACTTACGGAATTAAGTAGATACTTACTTTTTGTTAAACAGCCTTTATGGCAGTTCAAAAAACTGCACTTACAGCATAATAATTTCATTCTTTATTTATTTCTTGTACTTATAACACATATAAACATCACTGACGTCTATAATACTAAAATCAGAACTAAACGTACTCAAAATTATCAATGAACTTGTAACGTATAAAATTGTCAATACATTATAGATAGATTAATTGTTGTTACCCAGAAGCCTTGGCAACTTAGTCCATATCCAAACCTACATAGTGAGTAACTTTTTAAATAGAAAGAAATGAAATAAAACTCCGAAACACGACTATGAATTCCCGCTATTTTTGGTAGAAGAAAGTAGGTCTTCTTAAAATAGGATCAAATTAAATTAAAACGCAGTCGCCAATTTCGTTTGCCTGTTCACTTAAGATAAGTCCCGCTGAAGGAGCTTAGCCATCACCTCATTATTCCCCACACAAATATCTTTCGTGAGGAAAACGCCATAATTTTACACTTGTTAAGCTTTTTTTTTTTCATTTTAGTACACTGTTAAAGGTACTAATATATTTAATAAAAATTTTAAGTTAAATTATAATCTTCTGGCTTCGTTATTATTATTATTATGTTTCTACTTGTTTACTACCTAATGGTAAAGGTCTAGATCTATTAGAAATTTGCATAATATCGAGGCAGTTCACAAATAATTGTTTTCTGGAAATTATTTTCGTGCCTCAGCGAATTTGAACGCCAAACAATTTTTCAATATACGCACTTAAATATGAAAACCTTTTGTTTTCTATTTAAACTTTACTAGATCGAAACCTGCCCGTCTGAACTATTAAGTGAAACGTTAGCCGTCGAAGAGATTTACGAGCGCTAGTTACAAATGAGCACATTCCTAATACCCTATTTGTTTTTCAAATTCTTCTCTATCCCTTTAAACAAATGTTCAGTTTCACTTTAGGTAGCGAAGTACGTGACTCTTTATTTTGTAAATTTTTTCATAAAACTCTCATTACCAATTCGAATAGGATGTTTCAAAAGGACCGAGTCGGCGGCGCCTTCTGTCTCATGTGTGACCATGAATAAATCAATGAAAACAAATACTATTCGGCTACTAGTGTTCCTAAAAGCTTTTTCAATGATGTATGTACGATCTGCTTTTGTTTCAAGTCCAGTTTTGTTAAGATTCTCATGTATGTTAATTTATTCGTTTTGAAATAATAGGTGGAGCATATTTTTCTGCCAAGATCGAATGCGCCATACATATAGATAGGTTGGAGGCGTAATTTGGTAGACACCGAAACTAATTTATTTAACAAAGGACGGACCGACCGATAGAACACTTTTTGTGCGTATACAAACATATTATTAGCTCGTAGATGGACGTGGATAGGAATACGTACCACCACTGCTATGTTCAGAAGGTTATGTTTGCATGGTTGTCATACACAAAGCCTGATTGTGTTCAGGAAGGCGACCAAAATATTTTCGAGTTTAACTTAGAGAAAAACTAATAATTCAAGTTTATATTTTTCTTTTGACGGACATTTTCAACTTAGAATATTTTTGTATTATATTGTCAAGTCACCAAAATCTTTAAACATGACTATTATTTGCGGACTATATGTATTTTGCCTAACTACAAATATTTTTCTGAAAATCTATACGTTTCATTTTTTTTTAGAATTTATTAAACTCTACTTGTAGGTATGTATGTCCTGGAATTTTGCAATTAATATTTCACCCACTTCCAATGAAGCTATCAGGCTAAAATTTGACACATACGTTTGGTGCTCGTGAAAATGAACGATAAAAACATCTTTTTTTTTTTGCTTGGTAAGTGAAAAGGCATAAAACTGTTTAACTCACACATTCTTACTTACGTCTAACTTTACCGCTTCTTCCGTTTATTTATAAAACACCGTTACATTCTGCAAAATCTAAGCTAAATTAATTCCTGACTAGTTCTGAGAAGAACAAATTTGATGGAACGCCGGAAATTAAAAATTCTTATAAGGGACAAAAACCACAAGTTCACCTTATTAACCTTATAATGCTGATAATCTTCTTTTTCTTTTTTTTCATCTTTTGCGCTACTGAAGTTCAGTATCTACAAAAGATAATTAGATTAGATGTTTTACTGTATAGCTCGTATTTACTCCGTGGAAATTCCTCTGCAGTTTAATAAAGTCCCTGATTTGGTCAACATCGAGTTTGAGTTAATCCGTGAGAAACAACAGGGGTTCAAATTCTAAATGAGATTTAAAATTCTGAACGAAAAAATTGAGGAAATGAGTGAAGAAAGACGGCCTGGTGTCGCTCCAGTGGCCATACTGGGCTTCCGGTGGACACTCACTGGAACACCTGCTTTGATGATTTAACTAGCTTTTACTTTACTACTTTAGTGGAGAACGATTTAACAATTTTTAGGTTCTAAAACATAAAGTAGTCAAATTTTGTCACAGTTTCAAAACAGTTCAGAAATTCTAACAGTTAAATTTTCAGAGTACGAAATAGAACACGAAAAGGAAAGTTTCATAACATTGATCTTCATGTGGTGGTAGTTTGAATTTTGAAATTAACTATACGCAGTGTCTACAGTTAGATTAGACAAGACCTTGTACTGAAGTGATACGACGCCACGCCACCTCGAGTGAAGCAATTAAACTTTTATTATCTAGATTTCTTGATGCTCAAATTTGCCGAAAATCTAAGCCTTCTAATAGTGTAGTGGTTATCTACACGTGCCAATGTAAGTACGAATAACTACAACTCACCTAATTTACGCTTCTGTATAGAAGACACAAAAACAAAGACCTAAAACAAAGACTACTAGTGGGGAGTTTGGGAGTATTCCCAAACTCCCCACTAGTAGTCTTTGTTTTAGGGACTCCATGGGACACACACAAAGACTCCACCCACTAATACTCAGACCCAGAGCAGATAATTAAATTCTTTGTTTAAATATCTGCCCGGGAATCAAACCCGGTACCGCTGATAAAGCAGACGCACCAACTAAGCCAGGAGGGTCAGCTAATTATTTCGATCATATAAAATACGAAACCGCAAAGCTCCGAAGGAGCAAACACGCCCGATGACTAATGACGCACCGAAACGAGGAAGCAAATTGAACGACGCAGGATGCCGAGAAACCTTTCATAAAAACCCCAGAGCCTTCAGCGTCGAACACCTCATTTTTGTTTCCCGAACGTATCCCAAAAAGTAACGAGTAAAAAATTTGATGCTAAAAAGAATAACACCGTGAGTCTATTACTCGTATAGCATGTCATCGACGGTTCATTAAAATACGATGACTTTACATAAACATCATAGTGGACTTCATTGATAGCCTCTGACGTAGGTTTGACCACAAAAACTGCAGTTGACTTGTCGTCGAATTTGAACCTTGCCACGTGGTGTTAGGGGGTTGTCGTGTCAGTGCAATGATTGTATGGTTCGTTTTGGAATGAAAGATCGCTTACAATGGCGTTTGATTCCGTGGAGTCCATTGATAAGTCCGATGCTACCAGTGTTACAAGAAGCCGATCTCACGAGAGCAAGGAAGCGTCACTTCCGAATGCCAACCAACGTCGATGGTCGACAGCTTTAATAAGAAGGGGAATGTTAATTGAAAATCCTTCAAGAAATTCTGAAAAAAAGAACCTGTGTTCTTGTATCTTTTTCACCTACGTGTATTAACACAATGATCGCACTTTCAAATCTAAGGACTCGATGTTTCTATGATTTTACGTAAGCTAGAATGGAAACTGAAATGACCAAATTAAAGTACTAATTTTGTCTTTTCTCATCAGATTTTAATTAAAATTTTCAGACATGTAAAAAAATGGGGTAGGTAGAGAAGATAGACGAATTGGGCATTTCCCACGGTCTGCAATTATCTTCAAACTAGTTGTTTTTCTATACTAGCAAAATTTCGTCAAGACAATTCAGGTTTCGTCTCCAAAAAGGAAAGCTAGATTAACTTTTTAATTTCCAAAACCGTGAGAACAGATTTCGCATAAACTTTCAGCAGGTTTTCCAGGGGCCAAAAAACAGTAACCGTTACAGTTACAAATTATTGTGCCGTGTAAATTACGGATTCAATGCAGAATTTGACGCTTTGATGGCACTTTTTGGAGCCGATTCTGTTTGGAATAAATTAATTATACCAATTTAACTCAATTTCCGTCGTCAGCCGCAGCAAAGACGCAGCCGAAACCGTTTAAATTACGATTTCGTACTTTAGTTGTTTGTTGTCATGCGGCGTAGAGCTAATATTTATACTATTTCGGCTTACCGGCTTATTATTAACGTTTTTTTTTTAAACACTTGTAATTATCTATTTAATTTAATTTCAATAAATTTTGAATAATTATATCAAAATAGGAGAAATTAAGAAAATGAGCTCGGGCCGACTACAGGAAGCAAACCTTATGACTTTTTAAGGTCAAACTAAAACTTTTAGACGTTTAAAATTCCTAGTGCTATTTAACAAGATTTCTAAAAAAAATATAACTTGTTATTTAAAAGATAATAAATCTCTGTTTTGAACACTGTACAAATAAATTGCAAAGATTCAATTGGGCAACAAAAACTCTTGACAATGCTTGACACATCTATCAAAATCATCAAAGCCAACACTGGCCATTGCAAATGTGGAGCTGAAACAATTCGTGAAAATATTTAAAAGCAAAAAGCAAGGCAGATAAATACCAGAAATGCTTTGTAAGACAAGGACAAGCGTATTTCTGTGACCACCGTTCGCAAGAGTGGGTTGAGCTCGACCCCTCTAACGGCGCAAGCGCCTGTTTTGGTACTGCGTTAGGGTGACAAGCAATTTTTGTGCTCAGTTTAAAAAACGCAAATTTCAAATGAAATCGTCTTCGAAAATATTAGGTACATAATATTTATTAATAAGAATTTTGGAACCAAACTTTTTGATTTACCGATGAAACTACTCAAGTAAATTTTACATAAATACCACAGAATCAGAAATTCTATACATATGTAAAATAAAAAACTAAGTAGCTTTATCATTAAATCAAAAAGATCGGTTCTAAAATTTTAATTAAAAAAAACTATTATGTACCTAATATTTTCGAAGACGATTTCGTTTAAATTTTGCAAAAAATTATTTAAAATACACACTCAGTTTTTCTCCTTAAAAATGAAAAAAATATAAAGAAATCAGTAATAACAAATCCGTGGTTAATCTACCGATTCTCACACTTGCACAGTGGGAGTGTACCATGCACTCACTCACACAGTCGCGCGCTGGCCCTCAACACAGCCTCCTCAGCGTCTCACGCACACCAGCAAGCCTTACCCTGTCTGTACGAACACAACGGCACTCTCAGTTCCCAACACAACCTCCTCTACTGCACTCACGCGCAGTAAAAAAAAGATAACGCGATCTATCGATCTTTTTTCAAATCCAAAAAACGTCTGTGCCCGCAAGTTAAGTCGCATAGACTTGATGTCTTCTATCGAACGCGTCGCCAGAACCTAACCATTTATTCCTCAAACAATTATTTATGACACCGTTATTAATTTAACATGTCATTTTAATTATGTTAATACAAATGGGTGATAATCAATTTGTGTTTCGATCTCATTCGGATAATTCAATGTAAATAAATATTAATCATTGGTCGTGGTTTTTACGGTGTTTGTCAGGTTGTAAAGCTCGCCGGAATGTTTTTTGTTGGATAGTTGTGTTTACTACTTCAAATGGACTTACGGCGCTGTTTTGTGAATCTTTGACGGGGGCAGTGTAATAACATACCATTATGGAAAGACACCAGAATGGTATGGATGTGTGGGTAGGTAAGGGTACACCTTATTCGTTTTTAATTGTTATCTACATCTTTCCTGTTCTTATATGAAACGAAATTATTTATTTTGCGAGTCTAATAAGAAATGAAAATTGGTTGTTTTTATAGTTTTCAATATTGGATTGTGATGCTATATTATATTTTATAAAAGCAACATACATTCAGCACTAAACTTAATTATCTATAGATAACAATACTTGAAGCAGTCATCTATAACTTTTGTTTTTCACAATTTTTCTAACTTGCAGTATAGTATTGGATATACTTACTTACTATTTACTATTACACGTATAATCCCTTTCCCACGCTAACTTGTACAATTTCTTACGCTTTTCTAAATCATAATAGTCAGTTATTAGCTATTAATTATTAATATTAACTATTGTGCTGAAATCGCAAACAAATTTTATTTTAGATCTATCTGATGGCCAAAACGGAACTCTTCATCTCGGTAATTATAATATTAATTTTCATAGGAATACTCGATTCTAAGATAGTCAATTTTTTTCACCGAATAAAGAACAATGCGCATAGAATGCCACAATTAAGTATAGAATATCGAAATAATAATAATAAAAAGCAAGCCCTATTTAGAAATAATTCTAAATAGGGATATTAAAAATCTGGACGGTTAAGGTCAATTATAGTGTTAAGATTTTTGTATTTTCTGTTTGACAAAACTGTTTTCTGTTTGTTTCTGTTTTGTATTATTATTGACATGAAAGACATGATTTCATTTAATTTAATGTTAATTTTGTAATTGAATTTTTTGTGTAATAATGTGGACCTTTGTAGTCGGAATGAAATGATTTGAATTTAATGTAGCATCCAATTAGGGCATACAAAAATGCTAATTAGGAATATTCAAATCCATTTAGAAACCTAGCATCTTTACTTGTGGCTAAATGTAAATATATAAAAGAGTGGATTTTTGGTGTGGATAGTGTATGTTCATAATAATGTTAATATTTGTATGGTAGAGCACACCATTCGAAAATAATTATGAGATTTCACGAAGCATTGAAGTACTAGCTAATGCTCACGACTTTGTGTAGTGATTTTCGGCCTTCGATCTCGCAGGTGTAGGTCTCGGGTTACAGCCTTGCAAATAACATACATTGCGAATTACCTTTAAGGCATCGGGCCTAAAAATGGGTAGAACAGTAACAAAACATTAGGTACAATTTCAACGCATAGGTACATTACTTACTAATATTATGTATGTGTGTTTCTGCTACTCATGCATACAAAACATAACATGTAATTATTAAGTCTAAAGTTAGTTTTTCAGTATATAGGGTTATTGGTTACTAGTAACTAGCCAACGACCTCTTGCAGGCAGCTTTTCTACATCAAACCTAACAACTTTTGTACTTTGACTTTTTTTTTACAAAACTTAACAAACTAGCCCTTTTTTTACGTATGTATGTTTGTTTTTTTTTTTGTGTAAAGGTCAGCTCCCTGGTTTTACCCGAGCCGCCGCCCTTTCTTATTTGAAAATGTTATTGTCATGTGAAGCCCTATTAATTTAAAAGTTATTGTTTTAATTGTGAGAGAAGAAAATTAAGAATTATGAAAAGTTATGGTACAAAAGTTGATCTACTTGATTACTAAACTTGATAAAGCTCTGCATCAGTGTTTTAACATCCCACTGCTGGGGTACCGGCTTTCCCTCGAAGAGAGCTTGGGCCATATCCACCAAGCTGGCCAAGTGCGGCTGGCGGATTCACATACGCCATCGATTTTCTTCTCCGGAAATATATAGGCTTCCTCGCGAAGTTTTCCTGCACCGAAAAGCCAGTGGTATATGTCTTCGTAAGTTCGATACAATTCCTAGGTACGGGCCCGCCCTGGTTTGAACCTGCGACTCCCTGAATATAAGGCAAGCATGCTCTCACTGAAATAAAGCTTATATAAGCAAGACCCCTAGTAATTTTGGGACACAGGATATTTTGAGACTGGACGATTTGAGAAGCTGGCCTGTTTGGTATATTAGACGATTTGATAGTCCAGGGACCCTATTCCTGTGCGCTCGAGATTATCTCGGTCACTGTCTCTCCAATTTAGAATTTAATGGGAGTGAGAGTGACCGAGATAAAATGTCATTTCTCCGAATAGGGTCCCAGTCAATGTAGCCCTAAGCCATACATACAAACGCCGATTTGTTCCCTTATATTTCACTCACTCACTCACTTCACTCAGTCAATAAATCTTTTTACTAATCTAACTTGCTTCTTATTCCATAGGACAGGGCCGCGTGAACCAGCTCGGTGGATTGTTCATAAACGGGAGGCCGCTGCCGAACCACATCCGGCTGAAGATCGTGGAGATGGCTGCAGCCGGAGTCAGGCCCTGCGTCATCTCGCGCCAGCTCCGCGTCTCGCACGGATGCGTCTCAAAGATCTTGAACAGATATCAGGTGAGGGATAACTGAAAGAAGCTACTAATTAAGTAATAATATATATTGGTGGACGTTTTTCACACACAGCGCCATCTAGCCCCAAACTAAGCAAGCTTGTACTATGGGAACCAGATAGTTGATAGAATAAAATAAATACTTTTTTTTGTAAATACATACATAGAATACATAGAAACACCCAGATAAAGAACAAACACACTCATCACACAAATGTTTTCACACAAAAACCCACACCCTACATCTCAGAAGGCGGAAATCCAACCACTGGGCCACAAGGCTAGTCGTTCAAAATCAGATTACGTCTACAAAAACTCCGGCATGCGGTAAACAATTGATATCAGTATTATAAATATATTGTCAACGTTTTCTGTCGAATACGTACGAAAGTAATCGATTGATTCAGGCGTAACTTTGCGGAAGTTCATTTTCAAACTGTCTGGAAAATCGATCAGAAAATATTTTTTTAAACTCGCGAAAATTTTGGAAAATGGCTTAATAATTTCAACTGCTGGAAAAAATCATCAAATATCAACTACCTTACTGAAAACTGCTCACAAAACACAAAAAAAAACGCATTAAAAACATCCAACTGTTTTGGAAGAAAAATTAGATACAACAGACATACAAATCACACTACTTCATCTACCTATAGGTATGGCATTTGTCTCCTCAAACGCAAAGGTATAAAGGTGCTTCCTCACCGCGAACATTGGCCTCTTGTAACAATCGAAGATTCGAATCTAAGAATTACGTTACATGTAATATAACCGGATCTCCGGATGTCTGTGTTCCAGATTAAAGGGCAATGGAAATAATTAATGGTCATAAAGAGATTTAACATCTAATATCTCATCGTGATGAGCGCAGTGCATTGCCGCACATGGTTTTGAACTGTTGAAGTTCAAAGTTCTGGGAGGCACTGAATTGTTATGGGCAGGCGCGAAGCTTAACATCAGGTGAGGGACTTGCTCGGCGCGTCACGTCACCAAGCTCCTTAAAAAAAAAAATGATTTGATTGTCCTCACTGATATAATTATTTATTACACGCGCTGTATTACAGGCTGTGAGCTGAAATGCTCGGTTCGTCTCCTGTACTGATGTAATACTCGAATCTGAATGTTACATCACAAGGCAATGTTCGTGGTGAGGGAACACTTTAACTTTTTTGTTCCATCGTCGTAAAAAATGCGGACCAGGAAGAGCTTATTTTAACTAAATAAAAACGAAATAAACCATCAAAACCAAAAACATTTCACGTTAAGTCTACGTTTGAGAAACTTAGAGCCTCGTTCATCATGTCATCGTCTTAATAAGCTACTTTCCGGTTAGTACTAATTGACGAGTAAAATTCCCTACTAATTTTAGTTTTGTGCAGTTTCTGTGACGTTTATATTGTGCGTTACTCCGACGTTTTGAAACTAGTACTACAGTCAGTTACTACTTCAACCGGCGTATATCTTATTTGACACTTTACTTAGCGATGATGAAAGAGGCCCGAGGTTCATTTTAAGGTTAGCATTAGTAAGCAGACAAGCATCCTAAAGTGGATATACACTCCACTCATGTAACTTTTTGAAAAGCATTTCTCTGAAATCAGATTTTATTTTCTCAGGTATTTTCAGATAATCGAAAACATCATCAATCCTCTTGTCAATTGGCCCTCATTGTCCTGACATTTCGTGAATCGTACTTGACCTGAAATAAGCGTTGAGGGGTAGATGGAAAATGATATTACACAAGGGAATTGCCATAATTGGGACTCCAATGATGTTCCCGGACTCCAGTTTATAATAAATTTCATATTCGAAGAACTTAGAAGTCATTATGGAACCATAAATAAGTATGAAGTGTATTGGGAAAATGGCAGGACATTTTTTGCAATCTTTAATTAATCAAGCGTTGGTAAATTAAGGCCAAACATTTTCCAATTCTTGATTTACAAAGTTGCCAAACGTATTTATATTTTCTGATTAGCTTTGTGTTTTTATGTACTCAATGTTAACATGAACTTCATCGTTGCAAACTTTGATTTTTCAACGTTTAATTTTGAAATGCTACAAAATCTTTTAAAATTATTATTCTTTTATCGCTAAAAGCTTTACAACATTTTGTTCACAAATGACAATTATCAATTATTATTTTATTGACAAACAAGTACTTTTATAACCTGTGTCGAAATAAACGACGTTTTTAGAACACGTTTTAGGACACTCTACGCCCGCGTCCGTTTCATATTATATATGAACCGTATTGTACTATTTCCATATCATCAATAACCCTTTTACTATAGTAAATATCCATGTATGGATTCGCCCACTCATAGGTTCAATTGGCGGATAACGAACAGGCAGACAATCGCCATTGATAGGTGGGCATCGGAGCCTGAAGGTCCGCTTCCACCAACTCACAGTTCACAATAACCGATTGTTTTATTCAGGAAACGGTTATCCACGGTAAGCACAGGGCCGGCTGGGAAACCCCTAGCCTAGTTTTGAGAACGGGGTGCGCATTCAGGGGAGTAGGGAGCGTGATTTGTTAAAATCTTTATTATTCTAAAATACCCTGGTCGAAATGTTGACCCTAACGAAATTTTAATTATGTATATATTATTTTGCATTTCACAATACTATACAGGGTTATTGGTAACTAACGAAAACCTCTCGTAAGCATGCTCCCTACGTCATTCCTAACAACATTTGTTCAATGTTTTCTTCAGTTGAATGTAGCCTATACTTAGATAAGGTTATATTGCAAGGTAACTTTGTACACAAGTAAAGCATTTTTATTCTAGATGTAGTTTAAAAAATCTTCTATCATCATCATCGGCAACTTGTTCAGCCCGCTGTAGACCATACATTTCCTCCCTGTTTCCTGTTTTGTCCTAATCTCGCCCAAATGCTCTCACTTCTTCCATACAAAAAACAAACATTTTTTTATTTATTCCTATGACAATGAAAACTTTTGCGTAAGTTTTTAGTGCGTGTTTGCGTAAATGCGTTTTAGCGATGAAAGCTCAGTGGTTAGCGCGTTCGGACCGCACGACGCACGGCGTGGGTTCACGTCCCAACATTGAGCTTGAGGTACCTCCAAGGACTGAAAACTTTGTGAGGAAACCATGTAGCATGGTAGTCTTCTTTCTTGTACTTGGCTGACCACCAAGTTGAAAATCTGGCGCCAAGTACCTTTAAGTGGGTTCCGGCAGTCTCACTTGCGAGATAACCGTTACTCAATATTAGTTGTGGTCAAAACGCCTAGCCTGTCAAGCATAAAAAAGTGCACAATTACCTCTAAATATATTATCGATAAGCGTATATTCTGGCGCTTGAATTCTCTTCAGTTGAAAGTCAGGCTGCTAGTATTCCAGTAATAACTTCTGTATTGATAACGTTAGCCCTTATGTGATCTTTGTTATTAGTGTTAAACTCACGATATAAAGACTGTTGCTGTCTTACCTAGGTATTTTATAGCTTTTGTACTTTCTGTATCACCCTTTAACCATCTCACTGTTGGGATATCGGCCTACTCTCGAAGCGACATATATATTCTGTAGTGGTATAGGGCTCTCTTGCAGAGTCCGCCTGGGGAAGTACCGTTGCCAGTTATTCAACCGCCAAGCAGTAGTGTGCAAGCATTACTGTGTTTCGGATTGAAGGGCAATGTTTCCAGCGTAATTACTGGGCATACAGAGATTTAACATCTAACATCTCAGGGTGACCAGCGCAGTGCATTGCCGCGCATAGTTTTGAACTGTTGAAGTTCAAAATTCTGGGTGGCACTGAACTGTTATGGGCATGCGTGACGCTTACAATCAGGTGAGCAACTTGCTCGTCTCGTAAACGAGTAATATGATCCTTCTCCGAAAAGCCAGCGGTATATCTGTAGGTACGTAAGTTCCAAAGAACTCATTGGTACGGGTCGCCCGGGCTGGAACCCGCAACCTCACGAATGTGAGGCGAGCGCGCTCCCTCTGAGCTACCACGACTTACAACTACTTACCTACTTTAGACTTTTGCATTTTAATCACAAAGTGTACTGGTTAACGTAATTTGTGTAAGTGGTTAATGTAATTTGTGTAATGCAGAATGTTATTTTGAAGCTCAAAAAATTTGTGAGAGATTTATGTTTTTGATTCAAAAGTAATTGAAAGCAAAAATAGAAAAGATTCCTATTGATTTAAAACGGAGTCTTAAAAGGCAATTTCCTTTCCATTTTGCTTCTGTTTGATCAGTTGGAGGAAATAATTGTACAGTAAAAAGGTTTTTTTATATATATAGGTCATTTAACACAAGATATACGTTGAAAAACTTAAACCCGTCTACGTCGTTCCGTCACAGGACGCATTACGCACACATTTTTGCTTCCATAATCATTTTTAACAATGTGTTTGTTAAAAAAAACAGTTAACAATCACACTAATATTAATAACTTCGAAAGGTTTACGTATTAAGTATGTAAGTTTGTAATTGTGTGTATGTAACAGAAACTTACTCATCACACTAATATTATAAATGCGAAAGTTTGTGTGTAAGTTTGTTTGTTCCCGTTCAACTCTGTAACGGCTAAACGGATTTGAATGAAATTTGGTATTGAGGTAGCTTATACTCTGGATTAACACATAGGCTTATTATCCCGAAAAAGTCAACAGTTCCTATAGGATAGCGGGTGAAACCGCGGGGCGCAGCTAGTGTATAATATTTTGCTTATTAAGCCCTTTCATTTGATACAACACGGCATCATCAAAATATTCTTTAATTCATAACTTTACGTCCTCTAGGGGGCGCCATACAATTTTATGTGACATACGTAGCGTATAACCAGCGAAAGATGAAGACGCTTCCAACGATACCTCATTTGTCGAATTAAGATAAGCAGTTTAGAAGTTGTGAGGGAACAGGTGAACATACATACCAGTCAAAATCATACTCTCTTTTTTGTTTCGCGTAGTCGGGTAAAAATAACAAAATATTTGGGAAAATCCACTATTTTAGAAAGTACATACATACTGGTCGAAATCATAACCCTCCTTTTTGTTTCGAGTAGTCGGGTAAAATAACAAAATATCTGGGAAGATCCACTATTTCAGAAAAGCCTATTATAGAATAACTTTTGTCGATTTATTTTCGTTTTTCAAAATAATTAGCTTCTATTCCACGCCCACCTTTACATAATTATCACCTCCTAAAATTAGCCTCTGAAAATTGGTCATACATACATGTAAAAAATACTTTATACGCATCATGAATTATTTTTACTTTGATCGGTCGTAGATCAGAATTAGGCCAATGGCTCTTTCCGTGACCTCCTGTCGAAAGACTATCGGACCTCATTGAGGCCTAAGTATATTTGACACTTTTGGCATAAATTCTGTTCCGTTTGTTGTTTGTACCTATTTTGTAATGCGTCTTTCTTTTGTATAGGAGACAGGATCGATCAGACCAGGGGTGATAGGCGGTTCGAAGCCAAGAGTCGCCACTCCCGAGGTAGAGGCGAGAATAGAAGAACTTAAACGGCAAAACCCTGGGATATTCTCTTGGGAGATCCGCGAAAAGTTAATTAAGGTAATACCTATTTACCTATTACTTTGCTAACCAATAATTAGATTTTTTTTAATCCAGATAATTAGAGCGAAAAATTTAGAGATATCAAAAATTTAAGATAGGAATATACACGAAAACAATGTACCTAAACGGGAATACTAACGTTAAATTGAGTCGGTTATTCCGATTATAGTTTCGATCACATTCGGTTCGATACTAAAAGTTGTTCATAATGATGAGTACTATGAGCCCTTATCGGCTTAGCATACCCTAACTTTATAACCCTGTGTACTGGAGTAAGCGCTACGCAATTTCAGAATGTGAATCAAACCAAAATATTCATAACATTACATATTTATTACATCTATTCTTATTACAAAACGTTTACCTTGACACTTCAGAAATATTTACCAAACGGATTTTATATTCGGGATCTTTACCATTTTGTACGAAAAATGCCACTTTAGGAATGTGAAGTAGGAGCCTAACCCTTGTCGCGAGTCGTGCAGAATTCGTAACCAGATACGGGATTTGTATTATTTAAATAAATATTGGTGGACGTTTTTCACACAGCGCCATCTACCCCCAAACTAAGCAAGCTTGTACTATGGGAACCAGATAACTGATAGAGTGCGGTTTAAAATGTGCACATAGTTACCATTTGCACTGTCAGCGTGCAAACAGTCGGTTTAAGATGCGCATTTATAGGCTCCTGTCAGCCACATGACGTCATGAGTGACGTCATTATAGCGTGCTCACGGTGCTCACAACAATGAGGTAGTGCACTGTGTGCGCTAATGTCAAATTCAAATTGTCATCTGTGAATTCCGTTATTATCTGTTTTTTTCTAGAAAAAAATGGATTTAAGGCAGGCCAAAGTCTTCTGTGAAGACAGAAATGAAACAGTGCCATCAAATTATGAGACGCTGAGACAAATAACCTGAAAAATGAAACTATCTGACATAAGCACGCTCATGATCGGTTTAATTTGTTGGCGCGCTGTGAGCGTACTCACAATTTAAACCGATCGTTAGCAGTGTATGTGGTATTTGCACTGTGAGCGCATTTTAAACCGTACTCATAGAATACATAATTACTTTTTTTTTTGTAAATACTTACATAGAATAAAGAGTAACACCCAGACAAAGAACAAACATCCATGTTCATCACACAAATGTTTGTCCTGGGTGGGAATGTTTGTTTTCCTTGTAACTTACAACTATCGGTTGTATCTGAGTTGTTATGTTTCTAGTTTATTGTGTAATTTCGTGCTTACCTCCGAAATTGACGTTTTTTTAATGCAGGTTATTAATATGCATTCAAATATCTTGCGTTCCAAAATAGAACCCGAATTTGGTGTTAATGCATTTATTGATTTTGTTAATTAGTGTAATTGTAAGTAGTTAATTTCTTTTTTATTTGTTTTGATACTTATTATAGTCTCTGCCTACACCAATGGAAAAGAGGCGGCGGGACTGTATGAAATGTATAATTCTGAATTTCAGTGATTTTACATTAAATATTTGATTTCAAATTAACCTGAAAAAAGGCGTTTTCATAGGAAAACTCCTATATAGTATAGGAGTTTACAGGAGGCCTTATACGCATTTCGGGCTCTCTCGCTCGCACACCGAAAATTATTTGGGGTAACATTGAAGAATGTTTTTGCAGCATTTTCACTATGACTATGTCATTTAAAACGGGTTACTTTAATTTTCATTTCTATTTCAACATATTACCTTATCATTACTACATAAATAATACTTATTTGCACAAAATACGAGAGCATTATACATTTTCATGCGAAAATATGACAAAATAATATTTTGTCTCTCTAAATCCAAGAAAAAATATATTATTTCAGATTTCAGAACAATTATATAAATAATTTTCTACTTAAACTACATAGTCTCTACATGCAACGAACAGTTGGAATTTCCAGAGAAGATTTCCATTGAAGGTTAAAGATAATCCAAAAGCTCAATTAAAATTTGTTAAAATTTAATATCATGAATTCATTTTCGTTGTTATATTTGTTTAAAAATTTAAAGAATCACGGTCACGGTCACTTGTCGCCTCCACCAAACGTTTGGCTAGTTCCAATTGCTACAGAGTTGAGTGGGAACAAACTCACTTAAACATAAACTGCCGTATTAATAATATTAGTGTTATATGTGCTTTTTTTTATGGCACCAGTTGACTCTTCATATTTCACATACCCGTATAACAGTTCCGTTCAACACTTTCATTGATTTGATAGTCATCAATAGTTTATCAAGAGCAATCCTCACGTGAGCACAATGCCGCTTGATTGCAGGAGGGCGTGTCGGACCCGCCCAGCATCTCGTCCATCTCGCGGCTGCTCCGTGGCGGGGCAAGGGACCCAGACGGGAAGAAGGACTACAGCATCGATGGCATTCTTGGAGGTATTTCTTTTAGTCTATACTGTTCCATTTGACCCATTTATTCCAGGATCACGTCTCTCTACACAAATCAATTGTTAGGATACGGTGGCGAATAATACCCAATTATCTTTTTTTATGCAACTGAGTGACGATACGGGCAACTCACGCTTTCAGAAGTTTAAAACCCTACTTGACAATGCGTCCGACACCCTAAGATATAAGATATGATGCTCAGTAATTTCGCTGGAAACGCTTCGGCAACTCACGCTTTCAGAAGTTTAAAACCCTACTTGACAATGCGTCCGACACCCTAAGATATAAGATATGATGCTCAGTAATTTCGCTGGAAACGCTTTCCAGAGAACACAGTAATGTTTGCACATGTTTGCGTGGCGGTTGAATAACTGACAAAAGTGTGGTATTGCCCCAGAACGAACTCAGCAAAAGAATCGTACAAGTCAGTTATATACAGCTACAGTTAATTATCCATAAGTGAATGAAAATGCTATATTTTCATTTACTTGGTTATAAGTTGGGTTTAAAAAGTATTTTTAACGAAGAGTAAATAAGTTACAGCCAATATACTAAAAAGGAACACCAATTTGGATCACTTGATTTTGATTTACTAAGAAATTTCTTTAGTAACATTTCAATTCAATCCTTAACACAAGTACTTAATTATGTTCATACACTACTGTGTAGCAGCTGAATAACTACCAAAGATATGGTTTATTCCAAAATTAATTAATTATGTAGTTACATTACGATAGTTAGATAATCACAAAATATTTCAAAAACCATTTTGGACCTTCGTAATGAAAATGTCCCGTAAAATATTCACTTAACTTTATTCGCGGTCACATCAAAGTTCAATACAAACTTCCGACGTTATATCTATTACAAACCCCAGTCAAAAATATATTGCACAATGACTTCCCAAGTTTCGCAACCGCGGCAACCTGTCAAAGCTTTCTCACGAGGGTCAAAAAAATCAATTTCCGCACACAAATCTCACATAGTCATTGTTGCTGTTTGAATTATGAAGGCGGTTACTTTAAAAACGGCCTCTAACTAAATGGCCGACAAGGATCGCCGCGGTAACCCGCAGTGCCTTCAATGGTGCTGAAATCATGGACAATCGACGTAAACATGTTTTGTTTGTTGTCATTGTAGTGCTATTGACGCGTTTTGTCACTAAGTTTGATTGTGCTTTGCCGGCAATACTTAACTTGTGTTACTTACCTGTCGGGTTCCCGTCTCGAAGTCCGGTTGCGTGTGATATCGCTTTGTAGAGAAACTGTTCCGATGGAATTTTTAAAGAAACTTCAAATGCTAGAGGGCTTGAGTTTGAAATTGCTAATAGTACAGTTTTTGATTTCATACCTACTCTAAAACGACTTTCTTTTACTAATATGTGCGGCTTTATGTATGTTTGTGTGTATACTTGTGTGATGATGACTTGCAAACCGTTAATCCAATCTTTATAAAAAATTGTAGGGACCTAAGTAGTTCTAAGTATTTTAGTATGTTTGTGTGTATATTTGTCTGACGATGACTTGCGAACCGTTAATCCTACCCTCCGAAAATTTTGTAGGACAGTAAAATTTAATTTCAATATAAATTTAAGCTCGAATATGAGCAAAATCTGTCCACGTTGTGTGATTTTTTAGTTTTAATTTTTATGACCATTTAATTTGTTAAAAGGATCATATGGCGCGAATGACTCTTTTCGGCTAAATAATTAAGCTAAGCTCCTAAGTGTATACTTAAGCTGAAAGCGCGGTCTAAACACAAAAAGAAGTATTTTAAGCGCCTAGTTGAAGTGACGAGATTAGATAATCAAGTACAAAATAAAACTAAAAATACGTTAAACCGAATAAAATTACTAAAATCTGTCTGAATTACTATTGAAATATCGCAGAAGTCACCCCATGAAAAAAACTTTTGAAATGAAATGCTTTGAATTTTGAGCAGTTAAGACACGTTTTGTTTACAAATGAAGAAGCCAGGCTAGTACTTTAAACGGTGAACCACTTTTTATTTATTTTTTGTTTATTTCGATTAATCGAGAAAATAGCAATAAAATATACAATTTTAAGCGCCGACCCATTTCGTTTTTTCAACAAGTATGATAAGCGATTTACAACTTTAAACCAAGCGCTTTGAGCAGGTGCAAAACACATTTAAAAACGTCTTAAGCGCATACATGTACAATACTTATTATTCCGATTTTAAGTACTGCTTAAGTGCTTATTAATCTAGAAAATAAAATAATCGCTAGGTTTGAACAGCAATATTAAAACCTCTATCACTTTGAAAAGCTTCACCAATTTCACAATACAACTTACTTAGCGATAATTTCCCAAGCCGGCCGCCACCATTACGCGTAATCTACTTTCACACAAGCCCGAGTACGGAGCAAAACAAAGAACGGACGATAAAATCTCACATTTGTTTAATAACATCTGTCGTTAGAATCAACTAATGTCGCTTGGTGGCCGGCGATTAGACCGAGGAGTGCGTATAGCGCGACCAACATCAGTTGAATGGGAGACCCACCGTCGTATTTTTTAACCAAAAGTGACTGGCATCCGTAGAAAAATTTTAGTTCCATCATATAGCCAACTCCACAGATAAGTTGGTCCGTCTGTACTTACGAAGTGAGTGTTGTGTAAGCTGTGCCACCGGCATGGCGGGATGCAATCACTTTATGTGGTGATTTTGACCAGTTTACATGGCGTCTAGGAATTTATGTTGGTCTGGAACATTCTGTAATATTCAAGTAACAACGGCACAAACATTTACATTAACATCCTGTAAGCAAAATGTCTTCATAGGCCAACACTGGTCCAGAACAGAGTAATGCACTAATAAAAAAACCGGACAAGACAGTGCAAGTCTGACTCGTGCTCCGAGGCTTCCGTACAAACTTACCTTTGTAGTTGAAAAAAAAAACTCCCATAATTCGATATCCGTCACTGTCCACTACAAATTAAAGTTTGTAATTGCATTTATTTTTTATGTGATTTAACAACAACATAATGATTTTCAGGTTTATTCCTCCACTTGTGCTAATTTCATGATTCTAGGTCAAGGGGAAGTACCCTATAGGTTTTGATTTACTTGAGAGTGCGGCAAAAGCGACAAAATATGCGGCATTAATAACCGTATTTTTGATAACGAAGCTTAGAAACTTAATTTTTTTAAAGCTGTAAAGGCTGTTAAAGCTTTTAAAGCCGTATTTGATATTAATTTCATCTTGATACCTCCTCGCATTCCTATGGGAAAAAAGTCTTGACAGACAGATGGACATTGAAGTGATCCTTCAATCCTTCCTTCCTTGAAGTGTAGTGGTTTGGTAGTGGTAGGACTTCTTTGCAGAGTCCGCCTGGGGAAGTAATGGTACTTCCCCAGGCAAAGGTATGGACCTTTGCCAGTTATTTAACCGCCAAGCAGTAGTGTTCAAGCATTATAGTGCGTGGTTTAAATGTTTCCAGCGAAATCACTGTTCACAAAAAAAAAATTAACATCTAATGTCTGAGGGTGACGAGCGCAGTGCATTGCCGCGTAATGTTTTGAACTGTTAAAGCTCAAAATTCTGGGTGGCACTGAACTTTCATGGGCAACGGTTGCGGTTAACAACAGGCGAGCGACTATCTCGTCTCGTCACTCAGTATTATAACAAAAAAGTGTTCCTATTTTCCTCTTGAGTACCTACGGAACCCTAAAAACGACCTCCATGTAAACTTCACTCCACACACGAAACCTCAAAGTATTTAGCGGCCATCTATTACGAGGCGTTGTATGGAAGACATTTTGTCTCATCACATTATTCAATGAGAGCCCTCCCAGGCTGACATGAACTATTAGCTGACAGTGGCGTTGCTACGAACCCTTTGAACGGTAAAGGCCGCGCAACGGCCGTTTTTGGAAAATGTTGAGATGCCGCTTAGATTTTAGATCTAGCCTTACTCTTATCAACTGAAAAATGCTATTAAATATTTTTTTTATAGCTTTCCTGTAAATTAAATTATTAGTAAAAGAAAAACAAAAAACTCGAATGCAACATGTGAGACCTACGGACACTCCGGACATAAGAAAAATCCAACGGGACCTCACTCGTCAAAATCGGTCAAGCTCTTTTTGCTACAGGAGGTTATATAGGAACACACTAACAAACATACTTACACGCTTGCATACTTGCACACTTACATACTTACACACTTAAATACGTAAATACTCGTATTCTTACATACTCAAATACACATCTCTTTCTTGGGCAGTCGGGTAAAAAATAAAGATGTGTCGCCTAAACACGTCGCTGGGCACTGCTTTTTTTGTCCCATAAAAGTGAGGTTAGCGAACTACACATTAGTTTCACTAAGAACTGTTAAGTACTTACATTCTTCCTAAATCGTTGTGTTTTTAAATACGAGTGCCAAAAAAAAAAAGTTTTTATTAATACAATCGATTCATCATCATCATCAACAGCCAGAAGGCCTCACCAATATGTTGGTGAACTTAGCAGATCAAAAATAAATTAGAATTCTATTCACATCATCGTCATCATCGGCCAGAAGACATCCACTGCTGAACATAAGCCTCCCCCTTAGAGCGCCACACCGAACGACAACGTGCCAGTTGCATCCACCGGTTGCCCGCGACTTTCACAATGTCGTCGGTCCAGTGATACGAACGAAAAATATAACGGTCACAAAATTTACCACTTGTACAAATACAGACAGAAATTTATCAATATCCTTTCAAAGGGAAAACATCCCTCGACAAAAATAGATCTATTTGCAAACGATTCAAGGCGGCGCCTACCAATAAAGCAATAGAAATCCAATTCTATTAACCTGCTAACGGGCTGGATCAATTGAGCCCAGATTAATGAAACAATTCATTTAATTCATTAAGCTCATTGCTTTTTCCACTTAAGCTAAACGCTGATCGGTTAATCTTTAACAGCAAGCTCCTATTGGGCGAATCTTAAATTTCGCAAAGGTCACAGGCTATATTTTTCAAGCCTAGAAATTGAAGTTTCTCTTACCACTGCAAAACTACAATAACTTTCTGAACTAAAAAAGTCACAGTGAAACTTTTAGACTCGACTAGATAGGTTTATTATTATTAGATAGGTAATTGGTTTTCCTAAAAAAAATGAAATTATTTCAAAAGAAAGTATCAGATGTTTGTGATAATAACTTTTGAGATATGCGGCAGAAACTGTTAAATACTTTAACCGTCCTACGCGTCTAGAGAACCCTACTATGCATGGTCCGTCATGCTCATTTTTTTTTCCTTCCCCGCATTCAGGATATGTAGAAGCCTCCCCTAAATTTGTTTTTCACACGCAACGTTATATTTGGAACAGTTGATTAACTAAAAACTGTATCAAAAACAAATCTCTAGTGTTTTCTCCTGTAATACCGCGCTATTACAATATAAATAATAGATCGTTTGTTTATCTTTTATTTTACTAGATATTCGCCTAAAACAGTAGTGCTCATATTTATATCAAATTAAAAATTGTATTGGACTGAACTTTTTGCCACATAATTTCATGACAATTTGAAGGGCAATGTTTCCGGTGAAATTACTGGGCACAGATAATTAATATCTACATATCACAGGGTGATCAGCGCAGTGCATTGCCGTGCTGGGTGTTAAACTGTTTATAATTTTGGGTGGCACTGAACTGTTATGGGCTTGACGCTTGATATCAGTTGATTGAGTTACTCGCAAGTTATCAACGAGTAAAACTACGTATAAACGCTGATTTGTCCCTAGTCGTTAGTCGAGAGCATGAAACCAATCCAATTGCAGAACATTGCAAATTCCGTGAGACAGGGAGACGTTTATTTCTCCGCAACTGTTCACGAACGCATTGGAGGACGTTTTCAAGCTCTTGGACTGGAACAAATTCGGCATCAACATTAATGGCGAATACATCACGTTAGGTACATATATAAAATATACAGAAGAAGAAAATTAAGAAAAAAAAAAAAAAACACTTCTCGCTGTTCATATTATATATACCATTTGATTACTAAACGGCGATCCAATCTGGCCCAATTGATTGTAATAAAACAGAAAACTGCGTAAGCAACATGTTCAGCTTGACAATGTCCCTGACTTGTGTTGGGGGAAGTACAGGTGGAACAAAAAAAAAAAAAAAACTATAACTACCTTGGACAGATTGTTCAGTAAGGTAAGTCCAACTTGGGCAATGAGGTCGCCCAAAGAATCCAACTCCGATCGGCGACATCTTCTAGTCCAAAATTTAGCGGTGTTTGAAGACAAAGGTCTTCAATCAATGTGTTTTGCCATTGATGACGTATGGAACGGAAACGTGGTCCTTAACTGCTGGCCTTTTGAACAAACTCAGAGTCGCACAGCGAGCAATGGAGTGGCCTATGCTCGGAGTATCTTTGCGCTATAAAATCCGAAACGACAATATTCACTGAAGAACCCAAGTCACCGATATAGCTCTGAGGGTTTGCAAGCGGAAGTGGCAATGGACAGGCCACATCGCTCATAGAACCGATAAACGATGGTTAAGAAAGATTCTTAAATGGCAACCACGAGTTGGAAGACGCAGCGTAGGTAGGCCTCCCACTAGGTGTACTGACGACATTGTGAAGCGGGTAACCGGTGGATGCAAGTAGCAAATTGTCGTTCAGTATGGCAGTCTAAGAGGGAGGCCTTTCTTCAGCAGTGGACGTCTTCAGGCTGTTGATGATGATGATACCTTTTTTTTTTCTTGTGTTTATGTCAAAAATGTCTCTATTAAATTTCTATCCTATAGAGCATTAGCAATCTATTCAAATTGAATGGAACTTGTTTCTTTTTTCAATTTACAATAGCGTCGGGAGAGCTTTATCTCTGCTCGCTCCAGAAAACTCGAAAAACACGCAACTACGCCCCCAAATGTCGAGACGTGCTAATCCGGCCATCTGTTACCATCGGAACGAACCGCTGAAACAAAGGCCGACCCGAGTTTTAATGAACCCAGATTATGAAGGTGTTAAACCGCCGCCACTCTTTCAACTTCCAAATTATGAGTTCTGAGCGGCCGCCGTCTTCACGGGGTCAAATTTCGGCAAGCGTCCTTTCCCACTCTTGCGCACTGCCTTCCTTGCAAACATCTCGCTCGATCGTAAAACCTGGAGTGTTTCTCGTCTCGCCTTAATACCTCAACCGTAATGAACTTTACGAGCACGGTTTAAAGCTCCGAATCTTAACATTTTTATATTTTCGATTTGTGTTTAGCCTCATACGTTATGATCGGTATAAAAAAGACCAAATAAATCTGTCCCTGTCTCGCTGCCAGCGGAGAATTTGAGCAATGTAAATCATTTTATTACAATACGTTGTGTTTTATTTTGTGTCGCTGCCTTTGTGGTCGGATATGTTGCTTGTAGCTTAATGATTATTCCTAAGCCTCTTATGATATACAATTTCCTTGATTTTTGAGGAAGGAAATGATTGTAGTACAAAAATTTGACATAAAAATATGTCAAAAGAAATGGAGCGTCTCATCAACTTTGATTTGTGTGAACAAAGAAAACCTGTGGAAAAATATATGGGTTTACAATAATTTTTTTTTTATTGTATCATTAATTAATTATATTGTTAAACTTTACTTTCGCAATTTATAAAACATGTTATTGATCGAAAAAGCGAAGATCTATGATTCCTAGGACTCGTCCATCTTCGCAAATCGGTAGTTATGTGTATGTCTTTCCGACGACAACTTATGAACTGTTGATTCCATATTCAAGTATTTTTTTAAGGAAGTTAAAAAGTATACTGAAATTAACAATTTCAGTATACTTTTTAACTACAAATATAAGCTAATTCGGTCCGTGGGTTGTGAAGTGTGGCCCAAAACACCTCTTTCAAAAGTTAGTAGTTACAAAATTTGTAGTGATCACAACTAACTCGCGCTTTCGTGTGTCATAAATCCAGATCGCGACACCAAAATATTGAATGGTGCCAAAATGTCACCCGAAGAGCAAAGAGACCGACAAAGGCACCGCCGCGCTGGGTGTTCTTATTCCGCGCCACTCTGAGCCTCTATTTTTTCATCTCATTCAATTTTGACTTCTTTCAAAAGGCTATTAATATAAGCCACATTTTTTAAGATCAGTTTTAAGGCCAAAGCCGCGCATTGTTGCCGAGGTTTTTTAATCTGTTTCCGTAGGATCGCGCTACCGATTTGTACAAATGAGATCGGACCCCAGCCGCGGCGGATCTTGATTTACCCGAATTATAACATGATGTGGGTTTTCACAAAAAAACAAGCTAATAAATAACGCGTGTTACAAAAAAGAGATGAAGACAAATTGCTGCAATACAATGTCAAATAAATTATGATTCTGAGCGCCGAGAGAGACAGTTTATTGATACCACCTTCGGAGATTACATTTTTAATATTAATTAATGTGTTTTGTTTATTAATAACCGGATCTGCAGGTGACTTCTAGTAGTTTTAAAAGAAATAATCATAATCATCGTTCAAACTTGCCACGTGTCTTCATGACTGATGCCGTCTTTGAACCATTTTTTTAATATTATTCCACATTCTTAATTTTTACGACCTGAAAAAGTAACATTTAGCTTAGGTTTCCTTGTTTCGTGATAGTAATAAGCTTTAGTTTTTTTCAAGATCAAAGTCAATAGAAGAATTAATTTTTCTTTGTATAAACTTGAATTGTAGCCATCTTCAACCGCATCATCGCCTAGACGTCTTGTTAGTCAAATGACATGTACCTGATAAAAAAAATGCATTTCATCAAAACGTGATGATCACCAATTTATTTTTCCCGATTGCCCAAAAAGGCGGGTTATGTTTTTGGGGTGTATGTAAGTATGTAGGTATATAAGTATATTTGTGTGTGTCTACATTACCTCCTGTACATTACACAAAACGGCTTGATCGATTTTGACGACTGAAGTGTCGATGGATTCCTCTTTACCTCCGGAGTGAGATAGGCTGCATTTTGCAGTCGGTTTTTATGTTCTTTTCTTTTAATAATATTACTTGAGTATATCCTCGGGTAGGAACTTATTATGAGTTTTAATATACTTCTACTTCTACGAACTTCAAATTTAGGTTCTATGAAATATATAATATCCAAACCTAAGTTTTTTTTTGTTTTACTCCAGGACGAGGTTCTGACTCCTCGGACATAGAATCTGAGCCAGGCCTGACGCTGAAGCGAAAGCAGCGCCGGTCACGCACCACCTTTACGGGAGAACAATTGGACGCCTTAGAGAGAGCATTTCACCGGACCCAGTATCCTGACGTATATACTAGAGAAGAATTGGCGTTACAGACCGGACTCACGGAGGCCAGGATACAGGTATTCATATTAAAAGACACATCCAGGGCAGACGGCAAAGCAAAAGCGTGCCATTTATTCTCACAGAAGAACTTCTGAATGGTCAGCCCAAAACCTACCCTGAGGTTAAAAATTCTACTCATCAAAATTAAATATATTCGCTTTTTTTTAGTTCCCACCATTTCGCATTTTGCTTTTATGCTTGCGAAGCCTAGCCAGAATATAGGCGGCCAGATTGCAAAAACAAAGGGTATAGGGTATAGGGTTCGTTCACAGATACCAAAGTACTGAACATTTTTTGTTGGAAGAATAGGGTCCTATTATAATTTATCCTTATGATGATTTTATTGTGTTATATCTTATTATCTTAAGTGTTCGGGGTCATAGAAGAATTGCAACACACGCACTCGTCGCATTACCATTTTTTTTAAATATACCCAATGACGCAGTTACTCAAATCATAAATAAAACCAAATAACTTTCGAAAAGGTGAGGAAACTGGCCCCTTAGGGTGACTATTATTTGATAAAGTAGAAATAAGCAATAATATAAATATGACGTAAGTTTCATTTCATATTTGAATAGTGCCAACACTTTTATCTTGTCATAATTGTTGACTTCTACCTAATGAACATTTTATCTGATAAATTCTTAGCATGATGGTAACAAACGAGCAAACATTTCAGAGAATAAAATAAAGTCTATACTCTTAAATTTTGTTTCGAACAATGCTGTCAGATATGTTGCCAAATCTCGAAGTGCAAATCCGAAGGTAGGGCTACTTGACAAAAATCTATTCCAATATCAATCACACCTTAATTCTATATGCTTATTTTTAAAAATGAAGTCTACCCCTAATCGAGCAACACTATTAAAAATGAAAAGCGGACATTTTGGTAACTTGTCTGTATATACCGAAAAGCATTATAAATTGGGGTCAGTTATAAAAGAAAGTAGAGCGCATCATAAAGACGACTACAGGATTTTTTTATTGAATTAAAGCAAAAAGAAATGTGACGTCAATCCACAAGTTACATCAAATTCTTAAAAGATTAATCTTAATACAATTCTTGCATAATTTGTAAAATCTTATTGGTGTTACAGGTGTGGTTCTCCAACAGACGAGCCCGTCTACGTAAGCAAGCAGGATCCAACTCTTCTCCGAGCATTGCGAGCTATTCATCTCTACCAATGCCACAATTACCTTGTCCTTACCCCGCTGGAGAAATACAGCTACCTCAACATCATCCGCAGCATCCTGATTGGCATCATCAAAAGTACGCCAATTACACAAACCAGCTAATGGCTCAGTCCCAGCATTTGAACCATGCCTTTCAAAACGCGGCTTTTCCCAGCACTTCTGGCTCGACGTTCAGTCATCTGGTTCCTAGCTCAAACGGAACTCATAGTCAACTATTGGACGCAGCTGTCCCGAGAAATGACTACGCGAGATACTCGGGTGCTGAAATTTACGGCAAGCCAGTCAGTTATCTACCCAAAGAATCAGAAGATGACAAAGTACCCAGTGATGAGGCTATTGAATCGAGAGAAGACAGTTACGTGAAATCGCCCGGAGAAGATTACGCTAAGGCTTTACCAGAAAATGATTACCCTAAAGTTCCTGCTGATTACTCCAAAGTATCTGTCGACCCTACGGCTAGCTCTAACTGGAGTCCTTCGCATAATTCCTTGAATATGAGTCTAGCTGGAATTTCCAGTGAATACAAGTACATGAACGATCCCTACACATTTCCTAATGTAGCCGATCCTTTATCTCACCATAACTATCCAAATCCTTCCAATGCCACCAACAAATATTGGATTTGACAGAAAATAATATTCATGTTTGTAGTATTATTAGATAATTTTATAGAAATAGTTTTATTGATAATTTTATTTTATTTATATTTAATTTTAACGTACCTAAATAGAGTCGAATATGGAAAAATACCTCTTAATTGCATTCCATTTAACTTTACCAAACATTTGTATAAAGTAACTGAGAGAGTCATTAGAATTAAAGTAGCTAGTAAAATTATGCCAAATGTTTTATTTAAAACCCTGTGCCAGAACTTTATACTGTCATTGTTGACAAGAACTATAAGTATTGAAAAAGTGTAATAATTTTCAAAATGCTCAATTTATTTTGGTCTATATAAATACAAATACATCTAAAAATTTACAATACTCATTAGTTAAAATCTATACGTAAAATTAAATCACTGTGTAGTTACATCAATTACTGATGCACCGGTTTCCTGAGGTGCAGCGACTATGACTTGGTTCGCAGGAACACTCGTTGTTTCCGTTTGAACTTCGACAGGAACAATTTCGCTGGCTGTTACGGCGTCTGTAGCTATGGGAGCCACTTCAGTGACTATTGGAGTAGCCTCTGTGGCGGTGGGAGCAGTTTCCGTGACAATGGGTGCAGCGTCAGTTACTAAAGAAGCATCTTCCGTGATAATAGAGATAGTCTTTGTGGAATCTGGAGCTGCACTAGTGACAACGGAAGCGTTTTCAATAGCGACAGGAGTGGCATGAGTGACAACGGGAGCAGCGTCAGTGGAAACTGGAGCAGCGTCCGTTGCAGCAGGAGCAGCGTCAGTAGCAACGGGAGCAGTGTCAGTGGCAACAGGAGCAGCGTCAGTAGCAACAGGAACAGCTTCAGTGTCAACAGGAGCAGCGTCAGTGGCAACGGGAGCAGCGTCCGTGGCAACGGGAGCAGCGTCCGTGGCAACGGGAGCAGCGTCCGTGTCAACGGGAGCAGCGTCCGTGGCAACGGGAGCAGCGTCCGTGGCAACGGGAGCAGCGTCCGTGGCAACGGGAACAGCGTCAGTGGCAATGGGAGCAGCGTCAGAGGCAGCGGGAGTAGCGTCAGTGGCAACGGGAGCAGCGTCAGTGGCAACCGGAGCAGCGTCAGTGGCTATGGGAGCAGTGTCAGTGGCAACGGGAGCAGCGTCAGTGGCCATGAGAGGAGCATCAGTGGCAACGGGAGCAACGTCTGTGGCCATCGGAGCAGCGTCAGTGGCAAGGGGAGCAGCATCAGTGGCAATAGGAGCGCCATCAATGGCAACGGGAGCTGCCTCTGTAACAACAGGTGCAGCGTCTGTGGCAGCGGAAGCGGAATCAGAGGCCACTGTAGCAGCGTCGGCAATAGGATCAGCATTAGAGGCTACAGGAGCTGTGTTACTGGCTGCAGGAGTGGCTTCAGTACCTGCGGAAGCAGCTTCGCTGACAAAAGTTGCGGCTTCAGTGACAACAGGAGCGCCATTAGTAGCAATGGAAATGTCTTCGGAGGCAACGTGAGCAGCCTCAGTCGAAGCTGGTGGCGCATCGGTAGCAATAGGAGCAACGTCTGTGGCTACAGGTACAACATCAACAGGAGCGTCAGTACCCTGAGGAATGAAGGCAGGTACTTTTATAATTTGATCAGGAACTGAAGTTGACGCTGACTCAGGGGGGACCACATCAGTTGTGACAGGTACTTCCGCTGTGGCATTGTTTGATCCAGTAGTGGATTCCTCAACATAATCAGTCGAAGGCCAAGAATTAGCAGCAGGAGAATCAGTTGAACTAGCAGCACTGGTAGATCCTTCAGCACCAGGAGCGGCACTACCGGCAGAGCCATCAGAGCCATCAGCGCCAGAAACAGCGCCCGCAGAAGATTCATTAGCATTTGAGGAGGTACCAGCGGAAGAACTTTCAGCGTTAGAAGGTTTGGCACCAGCAGCAGAGCCATCGACGCCAGAGGGACCACCAGCAGCAGCGCTTTCAGTGTTAGAAGTTGCACCAGCGGCCGACCCATCAGTACCAGGAGCGGAATCAGCAGCAGAGCTATCAGCACCAGATGAGACGTTAGTAGCAATGCCATCAGCTCCGGGGGTGGCACCAGCTGCAGTGCCATCAATATCAGGGCTAGAAATGGCAGCAGAGCCATCAGAACCAGGAGTAACACCGGCAATAGAGCCACCAGCACTAGGGGAGGAACCAGCATCAGAGCTAGCAGTGCCAGTGGTGGGACCAGCAGCAGTGCCATCAGCATCAGGGTTGGCACCGGCAGCACTTTCTTCAGAGCCTGTCGTGGCACCAGCAGCAGAACCATCGGCAGTAGGGGTAGCAACAGGAGCTGAACCAGTAGCAGAGCCATCAGAGCCGGTGGTAGCGCTAGCAGCAGAACCATTAGAACCAGGAGTCGCACCAGGAGCGAGACCAGCAGCAGAGCCATCAGTACCAGGGGTGGCACCAGTGGCAGTTCCTTCAGAGCCTGAGGTTGCACCAGCAGCAGCACCATCAGCTCCAGTGTTAGCTCCGGCTGCAATACCTTCAGAGCCTGGCATGGCACTAGCAGCAGAGCCATTGGCAGTAGGGGTGGAACCAGGAGCAGAACCAGTGACAGAGCTATCAGAACTGTCGGCGGAACCAGCAGCAAGGCCATTAGCACCAAGGGTCGCACTAGATGCGACACCAGCAGCAGACCCATCAGGAACAGAGTTGTCACCGGCAGCAGAGCTATCAGTACCAGGGGCGGCACCAGTGGGAGTTCCTTCAGAGCCTGGCGTGGCACCAGCAGCAGAACCATCGGCATTAGGGATAGCAACAGGAGCGGAACCAGTGGTAGGGCCATCAGAGCCGGTGGTGGCACCAGCGTTAGGATCATTAGGACCAGGGGTCGCACTAGAAGCGACACCAGCTGCAGAGCCATCAGTACCAGAGTTGGCACCAGCAGCAGAGTTATCAACACCAGAGGCGGTACCAATGGTAGTTCCTTCAGAGCCTGGCGCGGCACCAGCAGCAACATCATCAGCACCAGGGGCAATATTAATGGCAGTTCCTTCAGAGTCTGGCGCGGCACCAGCAGCAGAACCATCAGTAGTAGCGGTGGCACCAGGAGCGGGACCAATGGCAGGGCCATCAGAGCCAGGGGTAGCAACAGCAGCAGAACCATTAGCACCTGGGGTAGCACCAGGAGTGACACCAGCAGCAGAGCCATCAGTACCGGAGTTGGCACCAGCAGCAGGGTCATCAGTGCCAGAGATGGCACTTGCAGCAGAGCCATTAGTACCAGGGGCGGCACCAGTGGCAGTTCCTTCAGAGCCTGGCGTGGCACCAGCAGCAGAACCATCGGCAGCAGGGATAGCAACAGGAGCGGAACCAGCAGCAGGACCATTAGGACCAGGGGTCACACCAGAAGCGACACCAGCAGCAGAGCCGTCAGTACTGGAGTTGGCACCAGCAGCAGAGCCTTCAGTACCAGAGATGGCACTTGCAGCAGAGCCATCAGTACCAGGGGCGGCACCATTGGCAGTTCCTTCAGAGCCTGTGGTGGCACTAGCAGCGGAGCCATTAGAGCCATCTACCCCCGGGGCAGAATCAGAAGATTGGCCTCCAGTAGCCCAGCTTGGTAACAAACTTGCCAGGTATTGCGCCACAGATTGAAGTAAGGATTTCTTCTCATTCAATTGCTGCTCAGATACAGCCGCCCATGGAGCGGGAACATCCTTCAGTAGTGCAGTTTTGTTTTCAATTTTTTCAATTTTCTTTTCTAATTTAGCTTGCATTGATTGAATGGCTGCAGCATTGATGTGGCTTAGCAGATAGGTTCTAAAAGAGTCGGCAGATGAAGGCTCCTTCTGCAAATTGTTTGTTATGTAATCTGTAATTGATTGACGGCGTTCGCTCTTTGTGCTGCTTGCGTTAAGACCTAGATCTTCTTCCAGGAACTTGTAAAGAGTTGCTTTCCTTTCCAAACTAGTGCTATTTGCAGTCAAACTATACTTCTTGTACAAATATTCTTTCCACAGATCATCGAGGTCTAAGCTCTTGTTGTCAGTAGCGTCGGATGACTCAACTGATTCCTCAGATACTTGTCCGTCTTCAATCACTTGTTTTTCTAATTCCTCAAGATGTTTACGGATCTTTTCCTGGCGTTTCTGCTCTTCTTTTTCAAATTTCTCTTGTCTCTTTCGTTCTTGTTCTTCTTGTTTGCGCCTTAGTTTCTCTTCGTGTTCTTGCCTCTTACGTTCCTCTTTTTCTAATCTTTCCTGGCGTTTGCGTTCTTCTTTTTCTATCTTTTCATGCTGCTTCAGTTGTTGTTCGTATTGCTTTTCTTGGCGTTTACGCTCTTCTTCTGCTCGCTTTTCTTCAAGCTTACGCTGATGTTCTTCTTGTTTGCGCCTTTGTTCTTCTAATTTACGTCTTTCTTCCTCTAGCCTTTCTAGTTGCTTTCTTTCTGCTGAGTCGCCATCACCGTCGCTATCACTGTCGTCTTCATCATCACTATCCGATGAGTTGTCTGATAAATCGCGCACCATGCGGTGGTGACTATGCGTCAACGCACTTGAAGCGTCTTCGGGCAGGTATTTTGCGGTGGCTAAACACACACAAGCCTGAAATGAAAAAAAAATAACTGTAATACTAATTCAAACCTCACAGCAGATAAGAACAAATAGAAGTCACGTAAGATTCAAAAGTAAAATTAAACTATAAAACTTTAAGCCAGAACAAACACGTGGGTTTCCAAACACAGCTTAAGACATTGTTTCACGTATTTTCCAATATTTACTTTACAGCTTTATATCTCACTATCAATGTCAATAAATAGAATTTATTGTAGAATCGTCACAAACGTTTTCATACGATACTTAATAACTCGGGCAATTACTGATCATAACTTGCTTATCGTTACAATGAAAGTGAATCGCACTCTAACAAGAAGAAATATTTTGGCGATGAAATTTTATTAAAACTAGTTCGCAATGCGTGCAAAATACCTAAACAATACAAAGAATGTTAACACCGATTCACGACAACACAGAAAATTAATAACTTACAATCAGAAGTAAATAAATGACCCTCATAATGTACGTTTAATTTCTCATCTATATATATAAATTCGTTCGTAAAAACACTTAAATGATCATGAACACTTGTGTTTCGTTAGAGGTCGTTCGTTAGAATGTGTAATGATACTACGAGTAGAACCTTTTATACCAGCTAAAGCAATTAGTTGATAACATTAGATAATAGCTTCTGCCGAGATAGAGTAAAGTCTTGTCCAAACACGATGTTTTCGCCAAGACTGAGTCAGTGCAAACAGTCGTTAGGTCTAATGATGGCAATGCTACGTTCTACACTATCGTAGCTGTTGATAAATTCCGCCGGATATTTGTGTTATATCTAGGCATTGCAACGGAAACGGGATTATTATAATTGTAATAGTGTTTGTTTTGTTTAACTAAATACCACGTGTATGTTTATTGCTAACATCCTGTCATCTTGAGTTGGAATAACTTGATTGAGTAACTGGAATTAACATTGCCGAAATGTGTAACTTTATTCCCTGCATCATCCTTTCATCATCCCATTTTAGGGATATCGGTGTACCCTTAAAGGGTAATTAGGCCTTATCCACCACACCAGGCTGGCCCAGTGCGGATTGGTGGATTCACATACTCCATTGAATTTCTCCTCCGGAAATATACATGTTTTCTCATGATGTTTTCCTTTACCGAAAAGGCAGTGGTATATCCGTACATAAGATCTAAAGAACTCATTGGAATCGGCTGCCCCGGGTTCGAACCCACGACCCCACGTATATGACGCGAGCATGCTCTCACGGAGCTACCACGACTTCATTAATACGTAATATTGTTCGGTACTTATACTAATTTAGTAATTGCAATAGTTCTAACATTCTAAGATCACTGCTTATTCATTGCACTATGAGTATACACCAAAAAAACACTATTAAAGACTGAATATTAATATTCAAAGTGATAGCCGAGTGTTTGGCGCAATCGACTTTCACGCTTTCAGGTAGGTTTAAGTTCCAAAAAGAGCTTGATTGCTTAGTGAAGCAAACCATAGCATGATACAGCAAACTTTGTATGAAACAAAAACCGATGCAATAATGTTTGTTGCTTAACGTCTCCGACCAGTGTCGGAGGAGTAAACTGACGAACATAGAAAAAAATAATAATACTATAGCATGATGGAAGAGTACTTTCTTGGAATCGTCTGGCTAGCTACCGCCAAGTTGAGAATACGACGTCTAACACCTTACGGTGTGATCCGTCAGCCTCCGGCTAGATCCATCCAGCTTCCATTCCAGACTAGGTGTGTATAGTATACCATCCTCGACCACACCGTCACTTAACACCGTGACTTGTGATCAAACTCCTAGCCTATCGAGCATAAAAAAACTAAGTAGTCAAAGGCAGACTAATCGGTTATTGCGAATATGCCAATAGCACAGAATTCTCCTTATAACAATAGCTATAAACAAAAACAATGTGGCTATAATTCATGGATGAGTCAATGTATATTTTTGACGAGACCTCGTTCCAACTTCAAGATGTTCATCCTGCCCGCCACCGTCTCTGCTGGAACTGCTCTGCCAATAAGATCTCAGTGGTAGATCTGGCTCACTATAACAGTAAGTACTTGTATCTCTTTCACAATCATCTGCTTCAGTCACCTCTGAATCATCGAATGCAAAAAGGTGAATACATCAAATTATACGGATTAATATTTAATATTATTTATCGGTTCCTGTTGTACCAGAATTTTTTGATGAAAACTGTCGCGGTTTAAATGACTCCGCATTATATTGTCAAAGTAAACTAGATATTACACTACAGGAATTTATTCACAAAACGAGTGTAGCTAAGTATTTAAGATCATTATTTATGTGTGTGATTTTTATACTTAAATATTATGACACAATGTTGTCCGGCAGTTTCTTGAGTGGTGACCACGAACTGGAAGACGCAGCGTAGGTAGGCCTCCCAGTAGGTGGACTGACGACATTTTGAAAATCGCGGGCAATCAATGGATACAAATTGCATATTGTCGTTTAGTGTGGCGCTCTAAGAGAAGGCATTTGTTCAGCTGTGGACATCTCCAGGCTGTAGATGATGATGATGAATGTTGTCACTTCAGCCCCTAAGTCCACAACAGTCATATTTTAAGAAAGTCTAAAAGCTACGATACTAGTTTAAAATTACCAAAGTTATTATTACCCCACTTTAAATAACTTGTTAAGTGCATGTCGGGCCATGCTTAGTAGGGTTCCGTAGGTGCGTGGGACGTTGTAAGTATTTATCTGATATTACCGCAAATGTCAAAAAGTAGTTATTATTTCATGTTGCCCGAAATCATTTTAAAAGAGAGTTTTTACTAAGATCTATCAACATGGTAGATTACAAGTTTCTGAGATGCATAGTTTAGAAATGGCGGGGGGGGAGACATTACAAGCAACTTTGTCGGCCCATATTTCGCAAGCAGTACGTTTGATACAAAAAAACGGTATAGGAAACCTTAACATCATTTTAAAAGACCCATTCAATGATTGATAATTGATGTACAGGCGATTTTTTTTTTCATGTTATAAGATTTTTCGAAAAGAGGTGAAATAAGGTGTCAAATTTACAGTAGCCTATGCCAGCGAAGCCGTGCGGACTAGATAGAACTTTTTTTTATTTTGTATTACGACCTAGTCAAGCGTTTGACCATAATCTCACTTGATGGAAAAGGAGGTACCTATTCACGTTTTTCTTGAACAGCACCGCATTGTATCTGTTCGGAAAGAGACGCAGGTAATGAGTTCCAAACCTATGCTGTTCTTACTAGGAAGGTGGATTGGAAACGCTTAGTGCGTTTGAACGGTATTTTCTCCATAAGACCAAATTCACCAAAAAAGAGACACCCGTCTCTTTTTTGAGACAACCGTCTCTTTTTGTGCGTTAATAGTACCTGGAAAAGATAGGTATGTACCTACAACTACTACCAATGCTATTATTAAAGTAATAGTAAGTATCTAAATACATATACTTTATATTATTTGCTTCTGGGAATGTATTGCTAATTAGATAACTAAGTCTTATGAACAAATAAAGGTAGTTTATTTATCACCTGATAATTACCCTGACTGCTATTAATTGTAAAATATCTTTAGTATGTGATTTACTTGTTATTTACTACAAAATATTTTATATTACAAATTATTTTCGTACAAATTTAAAAAATCAGTTGATTGCAGGTGTATAAAAAATATCTTTAATAAATATTCCATACCCAGCGTGGAATAAGGTTATTAATTGCGCTTACCTTATAATTTAGGCAAGGCGATCCACTAGAGCAGTCAAACCCTCGGCGGGGGCTCTACGAAAATACTGGTCCTAATAAAAAAAAACTAAGGGGCTTCTATAAGGTAGCAGAATAAAATCTATTTAAATATTCCAACATAAAGTTTCAAGATCATCATCATCATCAGCTATAAGAGGCCTACTGCTGAACATAGACCTCCCCGTAACATAAAGTTTAAAAAATCTAACTAAAATAGTAGTTGCCCGCAACTTTCACTATGTTGTCGGTCCACCTTGTGGTAGTCCTGCCTGCGCTGCGTCTTCCAGTTCCTGGTCGCCACTCAAGAAGCTTTCTTCCCCGTCGGATATCGGTTCTTCGAGCGATGTGGCCTAAGAGCTATGTCGGTGACTTTGGTTCTTCGGCGAATATCCTCGTTCCGGATTTTATCACGCAAAGAGACTCCAAGCATAGCCCTGTCCATTGCCCGCTGTACGACTCTGAGTTTCTCCAAGAGGCCGGCAGTTAAGGACCACGTTTCAGTTCCATATGTCATCACTGAGAACACACATTGGTTGAAAACTCTTGTTTTCAGACACTGCGGTATTTTGGGCGATAAAATATCCCTCCCAGTTCAAAGCTTAAAAATATAATGATATCAATATCTAGGTGGTATATCAATGATATCAATATCTAGGTGGTAAATATGTAATACATAGGTAACAAGTACAGACTGCAGTAAGGTGCTATGACCTTTTTTGAAGACCTTCCGGCGTAGTACCCTCGAGTACGACGGAATTAAATAGCTTCTGGAGGACTAAAAGTACCGGTTTGCCACTCGCTCTCAGAAGTTCGGTCGTTATTCCGTCATCACCCGGCGCCATCTTGTTTTTGATGTCTGGGATGTCCTCGGTGTAGTGTCGGGTCAGTTTGGCTCTGGTGTCCCGAGGCGTACTGACAAAGTCTAGTTTGTGTGCTAAGCATAAAAAACAAAGACATATTTTGAAAATCTATTTTTCCCATGAGGTGTAATGGTGTGTTTTGATTATTTTTGCCAATGCGAGCGAAGCCGTGCAGGCAAGCTAGTAAGTACATAAATGCTCCCGCTTTTTAAAAGTCACGGTCAGGACGAAAATTACGCAATGAAGCTCACGTGGTGTTGCTAACTGTCTTCGAAACTTATCTCGGAGATTACGACCTGTTTGCATTCTTCGTCTATTGTTCGCAAACGGAAATTGTATATTAAGATACAAGAGATTTTGGAATGCTGTGATAAGGTAATTTTTTGTGAGTTTGAATACTTAAAATTGAAACAGAATTAGATTATGATTAATAATAATAATTCAAAAGCTGCAGAAACATTAAAGAGGAACTTTAAAACTTTAAACCTACCTATATGTACAACCTTTTTTTAGGGTTCCGTACCTCAAAAGGAAAGCCCTGTAGGAAAACTTTGTTATTCGTCTATCTTTTTGTCTTTTTGTCAAGGCCATTTTTATCAGGAACACATTGGTCAAATGGATTTATATCAATGCGTAGGTCTACCGTATCTCTTGGTGCTGTAAAAAAATCAAGAACAACGCAAAAAGATATACGGCCATTTAAGTCGCATATTTAATGACTCGCAAGTAAATCAAAACCTACCTAATCTCCACCACCGGTTTCCTACCAATCTCCGCTCTACTGACCATAGATTACAATCTAGTTAGTGAATTTACTTACTAAGTAACCCCCGAATACTGAAACGTTTATTAACTTTGACAAAAGATTAATTCTAATACTGCCTTTGTCTGGCACTAAGCGAATGACAAAGACAGCAATAGACTTAATCTGTCGTCAAAGTTAACAAACGTTTCAGTATTCGGGGGTTAGTATAGCAGATATTCCTCCTAGTATTCTTTCTGTATGGTTAACATTCTATTCGTTTGACTAAAACCCACCTGATATCAAGACTCGGTGTGGACAAGAGTGGTAAATACACGAAGTCTGGAATAGGAAATGGCTTTTAACTGAGGCTGCCAGAACAGAACGAGGTGCCGACAGATTTTCAAAATGAGGGTAGGGATAGCCAGCAATCCGAGTACTGGAAAAAAAACAGTCGACTTGAAACCCTCGTCCTTTTTTTTTGGCAGTCGGTTAAAAAGTACCGTACCACCATGATATGGTTTGCATCATTGAGCCCGAACGGGTCTCAGTACCGTGTTCAATGGTCCAACGGATCAGCTGGAGGATAGTGTTCCTCTATGGTTTGCATACAATGTTTTTCTTCACCGGTAGCTGAAGCTCATAGTTGCTACTTAGTCATTCCTAGTGTATTCTTGGAAACCGTAACGTTAGACAAACAAATAAAATGCCGCATTGTGATAGCAAAATAGCACCTCCTATGTAATCAAACTATCTACGCACCGCTAAGCGCGCGCTGCGCAGTAGGTACGCATATTTACTAAAATGTCATTCTTGACAGCAAGACAGAAATGGCTAGTACTATCCATGTAAAGATTTAGGTACTAGACAAAGGCTTTATTTATAAGGAGAATTCTGTGGTACTAGAATAAATAATAATACTGTGGTTTTCTGAATTATTCTGTATTTTTAAAAAGGTAGTTTTACTTTTTTAGTATGTAGGCAACTATACTGTTTGCAACACCCTATAACAGGGTATAATGTGCGATTTAGTACATTCTGAAAAATGTTACCATTACGCATTATGAGGCAATGTATACTTAAATAAATAAATAATATTTTCACACACGTATTATTTAAGGATCCGTAGCAAAATAAAGAACCAGGTCACATCAGACTTATTTAACACGGCACAGAAATAGCATCGCTTCAACTTGAGCCGTTCTGTATTCCTTATTATTTCTATCAAACTCCATACAGCACAATGAGCATGGTATCGACATCATCTCGCCTCGGGATAAACTCGTGAACTGTAGGTTGCGCATGAAAAGACCTTTGCGTAGCCGTCCGTGAGCGCAGTGTCCTTAGCCCTGCCGCACGCTAACGCCTCAGAATTGCTGAAAAACTTCGGTTACTGATTTTTTCGGATACATAAATCCGTAAAAAGGTTTTCCCCAACATGTATAATTTGTGAATATTTATTAATGTTACTCTACCATTCGTCTTCCAAAGCTCCTGTTTAATGAATATTCGTCCGTATTCGCAGCAACAGGTTATTGCCAGTACAATTCAAAGAGAGGCTTTATCAGTGACAGACATAGCGACAACATTGCCATTGTATTCTCACTCGAATGATTTTGAAAGGAGATTTTTCATTTCATATTGAAGATATTGAAGTTGTGTAGGTACGTGGAGTCTTTTGGAGTTTATCGATTGAAACAAGTTATATTATTAAAAGAAAAACAAAATACCCGACTGTAAAATGTAGCCGATATCACTCCAGGCATAAAGACACGACACCTAACTCGTCAAAATCGGTTTAGGCAAGCAAGTAATGTACACACAAATATACATACTTATATACTTTCTTACATAAATACTTTTATACTCACATACTTATACAGGGTTATAAGGAAAGAGTATGCTAAGCCGAAAGGGGCTCTTAGTACTCTTGATTATGAACAGTACTATGGGACCAACCCAGAAATCAAAAAAAAAAACAGCTGATCCATACATTTGTCGAGTGTCATTGACATTTTTCTATGGAACAGCTGATATATTTTTCTCGATTTCATGGTTGGTCCCATTGTAAAAGTTCATAATGACGAGTACTACGAGCCCTTTTCGGCTTAGCATACCCTTTTCTTATATCCCTGTATACACCCCAAACACATGACCCTCGTTCTTAGGTAGTCGGATAATAAGGCATAAATTGAAGGTAATACGAAATTATTATTTTATATAAATTTACTTATGAAGCTGAAAAATGTGTATGTGTATGTTTTTATACTGGGTGTTCGCTTAGAAGACGACGGAAATATTCTAGGATACTATTGTGCTCATCATTGTAAACAAATTTTACAGTGGGAGCAATGCAAATACTGTATTTAGCCGTCCCATCATGAAACATATTTTTTTTGTACATTTTGATAATTTTGTTGAGTGTAAATGTTTTAATTACCAAGTATATTTTTAGTGTGCTGAAGCAATTTAATGGAACATAAACATCATTGCTTCGGTACATTAGAAATTCGAGTAGCATCTTATTGTATTTGATAGTTAGTTAGTTGGATCTGTGGGAGGACTGATTGTATCAATAGCAATCGTCCTCCCACGGATCAGTGAACCAGTGTATATTGAAACTGTTTTTAATTTTTGAATCTTGCTGTAAAAAAAAGTGCGATTAAATCAACATTGAAAAAAAAAAACAAGTATACCATTACCAACAATTTATGCCTTTCAAGACCCTTAGTGCAATCCGCTCGCGCGCTTGTTGAGAGTAAATTGCCGCGAGCTGGATAGGACGCAATCATTATCGCCACTGGACTTGCGTAATTGAGTAGGCCCCTGGATAAAATTAGATCGGGACCAAGACGAGCGGCGTACAAAAACAAAAACCGGCGATCGCAGACTGAAAGGGGTTTGAATATTTTGGCATACCTTACTGTCCGCCATCTTGTTTTTTCTACATAATAGCCGTCACTCATAAAACTTACATGAAACGTTAACTAACACTAATACGAACAAGGTTTGTATGAGACAAACCTAATCCACCGTCACTTTTCCAAGATAATATACGCTTTAAAAGTTAAAGGGAACAATATTTTACATATTTCCAAATAAACAATATTTTACAGCAAAACCATATATTTAGAACCAACCTGATACCTTCTATTTATTTCTAAGCCAACTTACTGGCCGCACGACTAGTGTAACTTTGAAAGCGTAGAACTTTGAAACGCGACGCCGTAAGATATTTTGGTGTAAACCTTTTCGTCTCATACAAACCTTCTCGGCTATCGATTCATATAGGTTTAATGAGTGGCCGCTATTGTGAAGATGGTGGACAGTAGGTATGCCAGGCTTAAAACTAAAATATTCAAGGCACTTTGTGCTAATGATTATGACTTTAATAAAGCTCCAAATAAAAATTACTGCTGAAACAGGATTATTTAATCTTAAACCAGATGTGCTCATCATTATCAAGTTTTTACGCATTTGAAATCTATTTGCATAATTTTATTACTACGTATTTTTGAAAGCATTATCAAAAACCAAATACCTTAATCTATAATTTAGTTTTCTGATAGTAAAATGGGGAACCCAATTAAAATCTTATACAATCAAATGACTATTTTAAAATAACATCTTGCCCCCTGCAAACTAACGTTACGTGTTTTCACATAAAATTTTCCTACTGTAAGACGACTGTAAGCTTGTTCAGTTAACAAACAAGTGTACGTAGAAAGTTTAGTTTTGGTACCGTCAGCAAGAAAAAATAAATAAAAAGAAACAGAAATACTTAAATCTTAAAAAAATGTGTAGAAGTGGACGTCTTATGGCTGATAATGATGATGATAAAAAATGTCAAACGCACCTGATTTTTGTAAATTATAATAGATAGATAGATACTCCTTATTGTTCACACCAGATTGTACATGGCTAGGACAGAAACAAACTTAAACTAATGTAACAACTGACGACTATATCGCTGAAAGCGATATCTTCCAAGCAACCTTGGGATGGAAAGAATTATAGAAGATATTGTGACATTAATAAATTACACTTAACATTATAAATTCGAATGTTTGTGTGTAATTGTTTTTGTTCCCATGTTCTCGATTTCATTATTGTCAGCACTGCATATGCAGACTACCCAAGTTCATAATGTTCGTTTGTTAATATTGACTTTACGATTTTGATTTCAGTAGTGGTAGGACTCTTTTGCAGAGTCCGCCTAGGGAAGTACTACACCTTTGCCAGTTATTCATCCGCCAAGCAGTAGTGTGCAAACATAACTGTAGGATTGAAGGGCAATGGCTTGGAACTGTCAACGTTCAAAATGATGGGTGGCAATGAACTCAGAACCATAAAAAATGGGTCACCCCAACAATGAGTTTGAGCTACTGGTGAAGGAAATTATAGTGCGGAAACCTTAGCATGGTGGTAACCCTACCACCCACCCACGAGAGAGTACCCACTCTCTCGTGCTCGACTGACTAGATACTTATCACCTTCAAGTTGAAAATCTCTCGCCAGGCATCTAAAGATGTGTTCCGGTAGCCTCATATGACAGCCAGTTCCCATTCCAAGCTAGGTATATTAACCATCCTCCACCACACCGGCACTTAACAACAGGTGAGCTTGTGATGAAATGGGTAACAAATTTTAAGATCAGGCCAGCTATCCTTTCTTAAAATCTACAGGGGATATTTCGCCCTTAGAACAAATCCAGAATGGCGTATGTGCAAAAACGGCTGAGCTTTTTTGGAGTAAGCTTTACAACCTGGCAGTGCTATGTATGTATGAATTTCTTGCTTTTACTACGGAGTCCGAAATACATAGCCTTTCAAACATAAAATTAATGATTACACAATATAAAAAAGGTATTTAATTAAGGTCATAGTTACCTCATACAGTAGTTAATTATTATATGTAATTTTTATTTATTTTTTTATACCCGCATTGGTCCAGCTTGGTGATTATGGCCCAATCACCCTTCGAGGGTAGACCGATATCCCAACAGTGAAATGTTAAAATATTGATGCTGATGCAGATTATCTTATTTTAGTTTCAGGATATCTTTAACGTTATAAAAAACATCAAAAAGAATAATAGATAAAGTAGAAAATACTATTATATTATCTAGACAAAAAGTTTTTCTGCTGACTCTACTATCTTATCTGTTTTGAATATTATTTGCTTCTTCGGGAAAACCTTGTCTCCAACGTACTGGTTCGTAATATCTTAATCTTTTGATTACACAGTAGTTCATTGTATAAAAGCGTTTGATTTGCAACATTTAGCTCACAAACGACACAACTTTAGCCGAACGATACAGTCAAACGAATAAAGACGAATATTAAATCATGGGTTTCAAGATTGTTTTAGCGCTTTGTGTTCTGGTAAGTATTGATTTGGCAACATTTGGTTGAAATTTTGCTAGAACGCTCAGTTTAATAGTTTCGAGGGTAAAGACTTCTTAAGTCTAAGGTTAAATGCTTGGTTTCAATTTACACTTCTCAGTTCTCAATTTATGACGTTCTTTAAAGCTCTTTTATGGTAGGTCATTATTTATCTGTGTGGCAGAATGTAGTAACTGCCTTTAATTTTTCTTTCAAAAATCGTTGATATCTAATCTTAGATTTGATTCAAATTAATTAAATTCAGTAACCGAATTAAATGTTCAAATGTTTTGTCTATATTATTCTATTGCATGATGAAATATTGTAGTCAAAAGCAATTGTTCAGCTTATTAAACCATTTTTACATCACAGGTTGCAGTAGCATCTGCAGTTCCCGGCTCAGGTGGGCCATGGGGAGGTTGGGCCGGCCCTGGTGCCGGCGCAGGTGGTGGCGCCCCCGCTGCTAACCCCTGGATCCCACCCTGGCTCTCTACCGCCCCGTGGTTCCCCCAATGGGGCCCGTGCACGATGATTGGCTCGACCTGCCTGGATTGCAACACGAAGATGGTATGCACTAAAGTCGGTGGACTTCAAAGACCTTGTTCGGACCCCACCCTGCCCCACTGCAACCTCGGAGAGTGCTCCGCTACTCCTTCTGACGAGTGCGTCGTCCCTGCTGCCCCTGCTACTGTTGCCGCTTAAAAAAAACTAAGGAACAAAAAAGAAAACTATGAGAACATACTTATATTCTTACATAGATAACTTTTGCACAACCGTCTCAGATATTCAAGATTAGAATACATGTCTGTAAGTATTTGTAGAGCAGTAAAATATTTTTATACCAAATAAGTAATTTTTAATTAGGTATCTGTTTTTATGTTATTTTATTTGAAAATAAACGGCTGTGTAATATTTGGCGTCACTTACTAACATAACATAAGTATTGTTATTTATTTCAATAAAAATTCAAACCATATAAATTTGAGTATTTTTTTTATAAACACAAGTTACCACGATGAGAAAATTATACTCACAATTAACTAAACTTCTAAACTTCTAAAATCTATAACAATAAACGATAAAACACTTTTTAAAGGAAGGAATTATATTAGGTGTATTCACCTAATATAATTCCTTCCTATTTACTCTCCCAACCTTCCTTCGTAATTATTCTCTGAAACTCTAATTCTATATTAGACCTGAAAAAATTGACAGGCATAGTAATGTTAATTAAAAAAAGTAAAAGAGATATGACTGTCTGGTCTCACGCCCAACAGCCCCTCGGGTCTTGCGCGGTCTCTGCCGGGGGTCTCGGCAGAGAACGCGCGTGGCAAGATGAGAAGCGAGCAAGACACGCAACGCGATCACTACTCCACCCACGTTCTCTACTAGCTATATCTCGTGTCTCGTTAAAATATACACAGTCGGAGAATTAAATTTTAATCCACAAACAATTGCCACGCTTGAAACACGTCTGCTTACAGCCCCCATGATTCCGAGCAGAATCTGTTGCACGTAGTATGGAAGCTTATGCAGTCCCCACACCCTAGTATGCTTATGCTTCCATGTTTGACAACCCTTTATGTAATACGTTCTTTACTCATGGAAAATTCAAGGAGCAACTTTTCTTCGCTTATGAAAGCACGAGTTTAATGGTTTATGAACGTTATTTCGCACAGAATGCTGTTTTAGTAGTTAGTTAAATAATAAAAGGGAAGTGTTTGATTAAATACTCACGACCACTGTATTGGTGGTGGTCAGTATCAGGCCGCTCACGTAAAATGCAATATGTTTTTGCTATTTGGAATGACGTGATTGATGACGTAGTTATATTGAAGATACCTGCAAAGTCCATTATCAAAAGGCGTCATTTTTGAAGGTACTTAAACTTAGTTATTTTCGCCACCTATTTGTAAATATTATGCGGGTACTTAGTAGCAAAATCTTATCTTATCTCATGCTTACTGAGAATAAACGATAAACATTAGAAATAATAGCTTCGTCGAATTTTGCACTAGTTAATTTACAACAAGAACCGTTTTACCAAGAAATCTTATAAAATACATTTATTAAATATAAATTATTAATTATTACCATAAGCCCTGTAGGTGTATAAAACTAACTAATCCTAATCTTAATTAATATTATAATTCAGAGGAATATAGCCGCAGTTGTATCAGGACCAATAAAGCTTCGATGTATAAAAATGCATACTTTTTTTTTTTTAATTTTAATTTATTAGCGTATTTTTTAATTTTTAGTACAAGGCAAGATTTAAAAAAAAATGTTAAACAGATGTTTCAATATACAATGGTTCACGGATCTATGGGAGGACGATTGCTATTTGATACAATCAGTCCTCCCACAGATCCAACTAACTAACTATCTAAAAAATACAAAAAGATGCTACTCGAATTTTTAATGTACCGAAGCAATGAAGTTTACGTTCCATTATATTGCTTCAGTACACTAAAAATTCAAGTAACAAGTATTTCCCAAAATGCATACTCGAGGAAAAAAAACTTTGCTTGCGTGATTAATAACTACAATAAAACATTACAACTCCATACAAAACGTCAAAAAATGCACAAAAATTAATTGTCAACGTCGTCTAGCGAACTATAGGAAGTAACTTTTGTCTGAATGGGTGTCGCGTTATCACGGCTAAACGGCTGAACGGATCTTAATAAAATTTGATTTGGAGCTACTGTATATCACAAAGAAAAAAAAAGTATCCTATGTCCATAGGATACTTTTTTTTTGGCCACGCGAACGAAGTCGCGTGTAACAAATAGTTTTCATATAAACCTAAAAGTTAGGAAAACCGATAATTGATTATGTTAATGCGTAGTTACATGATACCTACGCGTATAATTTTCCAACTTGAAAACATGTTGTCAACTTTCTAATGGAAAACCCTGTTTATTTTCCTGTTTGCGTTTTCTATTGTTTGAACTATGACACGTGATAAGAGCTTTTGTTATAAATCCAATGCTTCTGCATATTAATACATTAGTCATTCGAATAGTCATTTGAATAGATAGCTGTTCAAATAAAATTGCTACTACATAGGCCACGACATAGCTCTCAGGGCTTGCAAGCTGAAGTGGCAATGAGCAGACCACATCGCTCGAAGAACCGATAACCGATGGGGAAGAAAGGTTCTTGGGTGGCGACCACGAACTGGAAAAACTACTATAAATTATGCCAATAAATTTCCAAGAAACAAAATAATAAAAGAAATACATTAGCAACAAGTAATAGAGAAAATAAAGTACGGCAGTCATGGCGTGAGATGACGACGATGAAAAAACCTCATGTAACTAATAGAATGGCCACAATAGCCTGTCTACACGAGTAGAAGAAGACGTCAACATGTCTTTCAGAAAACAACTTCGCGCCCCGTCTGTGCTCCGAGCTCCTGCAGCTACTCTAGTAGATATATACAGCACGCGAAATGAGAAGCGCGATAGCACAGCGCATGCTGCCTGTAACGATATCTCTTACTGGAGCAGCCACTTTTTTTTTAATCTGCCGGAAGACGCCCTCTGCTGAACATAGGCCCCCCCGTTAGACTGCCACACCGACCAACAACTTACCCTTACATCTACTGGTTACCCGCGACTTTCACAATGTCGTCGTTCCACCTTATGGGAGGCCTGCCTGCGCTGCGTCTTCTAGTTCGTGGTCGCCACTCAAGAACCTTTGTTCCCCACCGGTTATCGGTTCTTTGAGTGATGTGGTCTGGCCATTGTCACCTATTAATAAACCTATAGCACCTATTATAGCTGTCCCTGTTCATTTTATCACTATTCAAAAGATCCATTAATTTAACATTATTTGAAAAAGATTTGATCAAGTTTTTGTAATTTTTTTTTTTTAAATAATTGTTAGCATCAATGTAATTTTCCTTTTCAATAAGCAATCAACCCACTTCCTACACCCTGCAATAAGACTGTGTATGCATCACACCCTTCGACGCCACGAACGTGAAAAAAAGGATGGTACACAAGTTTGTTATTCAATCACACAAAATGGCTATTTAGGCCGGTTGTGTGGAAATATTCCATACCCAATAACACGGTCCCATAGCGTGGGAGACGCATCTCATTCAGAGAAGTAAATACATATACAGGGTTATAAGGAAAGTGTATGCTAAGCCGAAAAGAGCTCATAGTACTCATCATTATGTACAACTTTTACTATGGGACCAGACCTGAAATCACAGAAAAATTATCAGCTGTTCCTTACATTTTGTCGAGTGTCATTGATATATTTCTATGAAACAGCAGATATTTTTTTCGCAATTTCATGGTTGGTCCCATAGTAAAAGTTTCATAATGATGAGTACTATGAGCCCTTTTCGGCTTAGCATACCCTTTCCTTATAACCCTGTATTGGATTTACTGTCCCACCGCTAAAACCTATTAACCTTATTAAATGGTTGCCTGGAAGAGATCGCTTTTAGCGATAAGGCCGCCACTTGTGGCACTAGCTTAAGTATAAGATAGTTCTGTACATGTGTTCTTTTATTTTTGGTGTACACAATAAAGAGTTTCTATCTATCTATCTATCTAACCTACATATTGTTTGGTTTTCTTCAAATAAACAAGTATGTTTACGACCGCTTTACACCAAGCACAATTTTGCTACAAAATAGTCGTAAACTTAGTTTTAAAGATGGTAAATACGCCTAGCCTAAAAGGAACGCTTTCCTAGGCTATCTCATTCTAACTTCTTCGAAGTTTGTTTAGACAGTGGGTTCGAAGACATTCTGTAATCTCTTTGTATGGCATAATTAATTTATGATGATGTATGTTCTACACCTTATAAAACTGACTAACCCCAACTTTGCGTTTTCCGCATACCTGTTTTCCTGTCGAAAGTATGTAATTAGAACACGGCGTTTCCTGTTTCCGTCAGTGAAGATTTTAATTTTCTTCGCAACTTCAAAGTGTTTGGATAAAGAAGTGCTTGGTTAGATATAGATTTGACTGCCCCGGTGGCTCAGTTGGTAGTGAACCTACCTTCTGTGTTTAGGGGCGTGGGTTCGATTCCCATCTAGGACAAACAATTCATGTGATGAATATTTGTGTTTGTCCTATGTCTGGGTGTTAGTATCTATATAAGTATGTATTTAAAAATATCTATGTACGTATATCAGTCTCTGGCAGCCATATCACAAGCTTTGCTTAGTTTGGGGTCAGATGACCGTGTGTGCAAAAATGTCCCAGATATTTATTATAGAAACACACGTTTGTGTTTTCATACATACATACTGACATACTTATATAAAAGACTTGTAAACACCCCACAAATAATACCTTTCTTTAGCAGTTGGGTAAAATAATAAATTTTGGGACTGCTGTAATACTTATTGGGCATTCAATTGTTTAAGTAGCGTTAATAGTTCGAAAATCATACTGAATATAAGCAAAATAAACCTGCCACCGCCAACATAGAGACATACATAGAGCCAACATACATGAGAGTGTATACGTATTTTGTTTAGTATTGATAAAGACAACTTACCATAAACGTCACATAAAATAATATTTTTTATTATTTGTGTTTTAAAAACATCAATTCTAATACACGTCTTCAATAATACATAAAAATAACTATTTATTTTGGTTGACCTTACCCGACAAGGAGAATAATAATTATCCTATTGAAATGAGGATTCTTTCTGAATATGTGGTCCCTTACCTACGTCTCCTGGAGTCGACCCCTGTCAGCCATTGTACAAGATTACACAACCCACCAGTGTGACCCAGCGTCAGACCGCACATACTTTCTAGAGACCGGCCATAAAGCTGCGTTTCCACCGAGGCGGAGACGAGCGGAGCGGAGACGTGCAGGATTCGCCCAATCACATTTGTTGAAATACACAACTCGTCTCTTCTCCGCTTCAATTCAAAAAATCATAGCGGACACAAGAAGAATTATTATGGACCCGAGTTGCCAAAAGTACGGTAATTGCCGTTTCGTACAATAATTAAACCTTTGAATCGCACATTGTAGTTACGGCATACGGTCCAGTAGGTAGTATCGTGCGCAAAAATACGGAAATTTCATAACATCAATACCATAGGAGCATCTTTCACAGGTATGAAGGAAAATGTAACGTAACTTGATACTATTGTTGCACACTGTCAAAAATGTTAAGATGTCGGTGTCACAGATCCCTATAGCTGTAGATAGGCCAGTGATAGCCTATGGTACCCTGTAGTGCGTCATGTGTGTCGTAGACAGATTGTGTGGTGTGAGTGGAGCATTATATTGTCCTTGGCTTTAAGAAAACCCCGATTTATACTAATATAATTCTCGTTAAAGGTCATACGGGCCTGATCTGATTTTTGTGAAGAGGGTAGCTAGACATTTCAACTAGGTAGAAGACTTTTCATTGACGTAATAACTGTCGTGGGACAGTTATTCAAATATTCAGTATTCGGCTTGCAAGTGTGGACTTGCAAGCCGAATACTGAATATTCGTGTAACAATGCGATATCCGCGTCTCTGATTGGCCAATATCGCCTCGTTTCATGCTAATTCTAGGCGATAGACGCTAGTCTGGGAGAGGCATAAGTGAAATAACAGTTATAGGTTGTTTCTTGTTTCTTATACTTCCGTGAAATTCATGTCTAGGTATCCTTTACGAATAAATCAGTTCCTGCTTGTGTGGAGACACCATTAGCACAGCGAACAGCTAGGTATTTGCTATCCTAATTGACTCGCACTTATTTTAAAAGGCAAAAAACCAAACAACATCTTCGTAAATCTCAAACTTGACATTGGTCAAGAAAAGTAAAAATCCTTAGACATTACAAGCTTGATGAAACGAATGAAGATGCTGCGAGAAACATTGTAGAAAATTGGAAAGGGAAGAGTAAACTTTTTTTTTTTAGAAATATACTTTTGTATTTACAGGGTACGGTGTTTTGTTTACGGTATCCTCAAATATAGCCAGCGACAACACTGCTATGGACCTTATTATTATTTAGATGAATGACACATGTAAGAAGGCGTTTTATCTTTTCATGATATATCTTTACGATATCGGTATGATGAAACTAGCCATGAATCATTGGTGTTATTGTTTAGAATCGGTAGGTTGATTTAAAAAAAAGATAAATGTTGAAAAACTTAAAACTGTTTACGTTTTTTTGTGGCTGCGGAGAAATCTTCGTAAGATACCCGGCTGTGTGCAGTCGGGTTGTGTGGGATTATTCCAATGACATCTACTTGCTAGCAAAATAGAAATCAGTGGATTTTACCTACTAAAACCCCATCATTGGCCCTGATGCCCCTGTGCCTTCTTTCAGGGCTTTCTTTCAGGGATGCCCTGAAAGAAGGCACAGGGAACTAATTAACTCAGGTGCCCCTGTAGCACATTGCCTCAGGCAACATTCCCGAGCCATTGCTCTCTCTACCGTCCTCCATAAGAACGCAGGCCATTCCGTGTCGTTATCTTCCCTTGGATCACTTCGACGAGTAGGCAGTTCCCCGTCCATTTGACCATCCACGAGTCCAGAGTTAACCCTTTTAGTCGGTTGCTACGACTGGCAGCCTTATTCTCAGACCCCGATCTCAATAGTTAAAACCTGAGTATACCTGCGATTTATACTATGCCGTATTTTTTCTTGAAAACTATTTTAAGAGTTTCTTAGGAAACTAAGGACGTGTTCAGTGTATTCTTGGCCGTATGTCTGTCTGTGTATGTTGCGTTCTTTTCTTCAAAGGCCACCAGGAGTGTGGAACGATACAAGTAAAAAACCTATTATATCCGTTACCAGATATTGATTATATTAAAGAAGTTTCGCATTTTTCAAGTAATTTACTAAATTTTTTTTTTTTGTGATGTACGACATTAAGATACCAAACACGACATATTTATGTATATAAATAGTTCTTTTTCACTCTTTTGCAGTCCATCTGGAGTTACGGTACACTTTTGCCAGCTATTCGGCTACCAAGTGTGCAAGCTTATTCTGGATCGAAGGGAAATGCTTCTAGAGTAATTACAGGTGACGAGTCCAGTATATCGCCGCGCATTGCTCTAAACTGTTTAATTAAAAAACTAGATGTCACTAAACTGTTATGGGCTAGTTTGGCGCTTACCATCAGGTAAAAAACTTGCTCGGCTCGTCACTCAGTTCAATAAAAATATGAATCATACAAATTTTGGTATTTGGTTTTAGAGGAAAAACCAGATACGCCAGTGTTTACATCTCTTGAAGCTTGTCTTGATAACAAATTGATAACAAGTATAAAAGCAATTGATTATATCCCTTTGTGTCAATATGAGATATCTGTGCAAACAAAAATGCCTTTGAAGAACATTGGGATTTTAATAGCGCTGGTAAGTAAAAACTTATATTTTTGTTTTGATAAACAGTTATTGTTTGTAAAGGGATATCGAATTCAAATAATACTTTCTATCGCATTCTTAAAAATACAAGGTTAGACAAGATTCTTAATGGAGGGTAATATACTTATAAATGTTAGTACAATAACTAGCAACTTTTGTCTAATCTAATTTCTATAGTATATAGTACTATAGAAATTACTATAGTATAGTAATTTCTATGCCATGTGAAAGGTGTCTAAAAATTTCTCATAATATTAATTGAAGAGATGTGTTGCAGTCACTAGCCGACTTCTTTAAAATTTACAAACTTTATTACTTAGGGTAACTTCATAATTTATTTAAATATATGTGATTAAGCTTGATTAACGAGCATTATGGCTTATGTAGCCTAATTTAGAAAGCTATTGACAGAATTTAATGGGTTGAGTCAGGTTTTCTTCAGTTGGTCTCGTCACATTTCCGATCCATTTCGCGCTTATGTCATAATTGAACCTTTTTTATTTTCAGTGCGCTACATTGACAATAGCCATTGACCGAGAAGTCAGGTTCCCGCCAGAACATGAATATTACCATGGGTCCAATAAAGTTAACTATCGTGCACGAATAGGACCTGCTAGCCAAGAAGAAATACCCGTCAAAGGACACCATGGCCCTTACAATCCTCACTACCCGTACAGTTCTGAAGAGTCAGGAGAATGGGAGCCACATGATTTCACAAAACCATACTTTCCTGAAAGTTTAGAGTCAGGAAAATTGGTGTTCCATGGTTACCCGAAACCGCACTTTTCCCATAACATAGAGGAGTTAGGTCAGCTCTATGGTGCTCCTAACCCTCATGGATTCCATGAATCAGGAAAATTGAATTATCATGGACTGCACAAGCCACACCTCCTGCCCAACTCTGAGGGACTAGGAGACCACCATGCTCTCCACAAGCCACATTTTCCACATAACTCTCAAGAATCAGGAGAGCATCAGGAAAGTATCATAGGAGGTGTCCCCAAGCAACTCAGATCCCAAGAGCAAAATTGGGCACGCGAAATACATCGCCCTGATTGGTACAACCCTCACTTCCTGCAACAACCTGTGCAACTAAATGACAATTTTGAAGAAATGCAACGGAGAAGACCTTTGTTTTATCCAATTTACCCGTATCACCCGTTCTACCCGCACGCTCATCCTTCAACCAACGATGAAGAGTTTGAAACCATAGAAGCGTTGAAAGGAAAAAACTATCATGGGTCTCTAAACCACCGTAACTTTGTTCTAGCAGACGGTAGTGTTCCAGAAGTGTCCGAACAGCAAAAATATGAAGGGCCGTTCTATCATGGATCTCACAACCCCAACTTTCCTATGAACTCTGACAGTTTTGAAAATATGGCAGAAATACCATTTGGACCATTTTACCATGGAGTACCCCATCCTCACTTCAATCCTTTCCACAAAGAACCAGTAGTCCCCGCAGGAAACGACATTTTACCCCCAATCATTTTTGAAGACCCTTATATCAACAGTGATGATTTCCCTACCTCACACGAAGCACAACCTTATGGGTCACCCGAAAACAACGATGATTCTCAAGGTCCGTTCATCATAATAGCAAACGAAGAAAATTTCAAACTCCCAAATATAATCTTTGACATCCTTGATCATTTTCATCACGGTCATGGAAAGCCACATAACCATGGAAACAACAAACCCAATGAGGACGAAGACGAAGTTGATGATGAAGGTAGTGGAGAAGAAGACATCATTCCCCTTTTTGCTGAAACTAACGTCCATTTGATTCAAGATGATGTCATAGCAGAAAATCCAGGAAACGAAAATTTTGAGTAAGGTTAGGTTAGGAATATGGTTCAAAAGATCCCTCATCACTTTGAAAATGTTATGGATTCATTAGAATTAACCTTCATAAACGTACAATAGTACTAAAAACGCTATAATCTGGCAAAATCTTTGCCTTGTTTGTAAACTCTGATGACAAGAGGAACCTAAGCTTTACGGCGCTACTAAGACAATTTTGTTTTTATTATTTGCTTATATGGAATGTATTCTATTAATCTAATAATTTCAATGTAAATATTTTTACGTAGATACTGATTTTAACCATCTGTTGAGCGATTTATGTTTAAAATATACTTATTGACCTTTACACAGTTAAGGATTTTTTTGTTTATTTCCACTTTTTCTTGATATTAAATTATATTTATTTTCTTACACCTGTTCTAGGATATAACTTTCATGAAGAGATCACTTATTTTATGGAATTTCACAAATACTATCACATCGTACTCCTTAAAGTAACTTTGATAAGAAGTTTCATCAGTAACTCCAAGAATACGTTTGGTCTAACCTTCTTTATCTAACGCTATGTTTTTCAAAGTGAGTCACGTCGCGCTCGCGACCCCCTGGCGGGTCGCAAAGCCTCGACGAGGTGGTCGCGGACGGTCGCGAAGCGTTGCGTCAGGAAAAAAAAACAAAGACATAACATATTATTATAATTTAGGAGATTTCTCTGTTTGCTTTTTATTTGGGCAATTGTGGAAAATGTCAACTCGCATAAGTAGCGAGTCGCAAATGTAATCTAGCACTTCAAAGCTTCTGTGGTTAATTCTGGGTATCCTGATTTTCTTTTTAACCAAAAGGTATCCAAATTGTCAGATTTGAATTCCAAGACCAACATAAAATCTGCAGATAATTCCATTAAATTAGTTTCCAAACTTGCCTCATCTAAAGCTGCCTGTAAAAACGGATTTTTGACCCACCTTTACCCGTTCTTAGCTCTATCGTAGAGAAATTGTAATTATTCTATGTCTCTAATATACTCGTATCGCTTTTCCATGGAGACGTTTCGCGACGTAGTCAATGTACAAATGTCTGTATTATGTATTTAACTGATACATGCTAGTAAAAATAAATTTGAATAGTTTTAATATTTTGTAATATTATAATAAAATTAATACAGAATTAGGATAGGGGATCGTAAAATATTTTCACATGATCGGGGGATCACGCCATGAAAAAGATTGAGAAACACTGATCTAACAGCACATCAAGTACTTTTGCTATTTGTATCATCCTTCAAACGCGTCGACGACCCTAGCTTAGTTCGTAGCTCGCCTATCTCATGAGCAGGTGGTCCCGAGTTCGATTTTCGGGGGGGGCACATATTCAATATAATTAATTTAAATATTTGCTCTGGGACTGCTTGTTAGTTGTCCGCATTCAGGTCTGTTCCTTGGCTCCGTCACAGGAAAGTGGGGACCTATGAGTGTAAAGCGTACTTATCGAGTAGGTATATCAAATGTACTTTTAAATACATAGGTACCAACTAAAATAGATAGTACCTAGGCGTTCATATCTTAAAACATTACGTAAATAACATCTTTTATCTTATCAGATGTTTGCAATCTACTTTCACTAGGTATACGAATGGGTACATAAAGATCACGTGTGTTTCCAGAGCTGAATCACACGGAATCATAGATATACTTGTAAATTTCTTCGGCAGGACGTCAAACAACTTTCCAATGGTATACAGTGGTGCGCAGAAGTATATTTAACACTATTGTGAACTCAGTAGCACGCCGATTAGTTTGGTGATTCCCCGAGTTAAAATATTCCATGGTTGGTTGTTGCGGTCGTCGTACTTAAAAATGATGCGACGTAGAATGAACATAGAGCAACACAGGCCTCCGGCCGTCTGTGCCGTTCGGGCCGGTACCGAGCTGCTCAATGATTACTTACGTTTGAGAAGTTTGAATAGAATGTAGGTGTTTTATCATACTGTTTTGTTGTTGTTACCATAGAATTAAATGTGAGGGGATTACGGCTGAAATGCCACAAATAAAGATGCGTCTTTAGATAATTAAATTTCACAAATTTATTTTATGTAATAAATTATATCTAATAAGTAAATACATATATTTTTTATTTATTTATTATATTACTTTAGAAATTGGATATACCTGCTGAGAAGTGTGAATGGAATCGGTATGTATATGTATATTACTTCAGTGCAGGTTTTATAACACCCACTTAGAATTACATTTAGAAGAGTCAAACTTGATGAAATTATTAGAAACTCTGTAGTATAACAACAAATATTAATAAATCACTCAAGTGTGAGCCGGGCTTGCGCTAATTGGATAAATACCATTTTTTAGTAACTTATGTGCGGAACCAACTGAAATAAAAAGAGTCATCAATTATTCATGTGCTCTCAGATTGTTTTATTTTAGTGACTGGTACAACATAATCGAGGCCATTATCAAAAATTTGGCAGTAAACCACTTGAGAAATCTGAATTCCCGGTGCGGGAATTCCTGTACAAAAAAAACCCGATTTTTGTCGGAAAAAAATGTTTTATCAAGATAATCAATTGATAAGTAGTATAAAAGAAACATAAAAGCGTCGACTTGTGTCAATAAGTGAAACTAAATACAATGACCTGCAAGGATATAATTATACTCGTTGCTCTGGTAAGTACAGCATAGACTCAATAGTTCAAGAAACATGGGTTTTCCTTCCAAGCACTTTTCTAAAAGCTCAATTAAGAAAGGTCACGAGCCTGCTTTGGGCTTTGGGATCCTTATAGATAGAGTTAAAAGTTTTTTTTCGTGTTTGAAAGGCTAGGCATTTGACCGCAAACTCACTTCGTGTAAAGTGACGGTGATGTTGTGGATGGTGCACCTAGCGGTGCAATCCTAGCCCGGAATAGGCATGGCTCTCAAGTGCAGCTGCCAGAACATACCGTTAAGTACTTGGCAACAGATTTTTAACTTATAGTGATATTAGTTATATGTTATATATTATACTTAGTCATAACTAAGGGTGGCAGCTAGCCAGAAGAGTACTAAGATGATTTCACCATCCAAAAATATTTGCTTTATTTTTGTCTGTCTTGGAAGCAAAACCTGCTGCAAATTGTAATTTTGTTATAATTATGTTAGTAATCAATTTCTGGAGTAAACAATAATGTTATCAAATGCCCCAGGAGGATCTCTTTATATTACATCCTTATTTGATCACCTTTTTTTTTTAACAATTGGTAAACGTTTAATCTGCAAACAAATTAACTTCTTCACAGTTTGCTATTGCGGCTGCAGTGAAACAAGAGTTAAAGCATCCTCCGCATCATCACGGTCACTACATCCACGATGCCGTGCCTGTGCATCCAGAAGTAGCTCCTAATATGCTAGCAGAACAACCCTCACCCATACAAAAAGAAATTATAGAAGATGAGCAGAATGATCAAGAAGCTCAAGACGAAGATGAAGCTGATGTCTCTGTGGCCGGCCTTAAAAGATTCTTGGAGAGAAAATCTATTCCAGCAAAATGCGATGCCCTAAGTCTTCCCAAGTACTCCTGCTATAACTGCTACAGCTATCTGGTGTGCAAGCCTGAAGGTGGCAAGATCAAGGCCTGTAAGGATCCTTATGCTCCCTACTGTAATAATGGCGTTTGCTCAAAAACTCCAAGTGCTACTTGCTCAAACTTTTAGAGCGAGTACATTTTGAAATTCGGTACGGCTAAATAATATGTCTAGCTATTTATAACAAAATTTTCTTTGTTTTTGGATACTTAGTAATATTGTAATTTACAAAATGCATTTTCAATGTATATTCATTTCTAAAAAATTACGTATAACCATTTTTGTTATTAATAAATGAGTTTGGGTATGAAGTTATTGAAATTTGTTGTTTTCCAGCAATTTAAAATTCAGTAGAAAATACTACCTAGCTAAATAACAACTCTATGGCATCATACACTCTCCTAAAAAAGGTCGATATGCTCTAAAATAATCGGTCAAATTCTCGCTGACGAGAAGTGTGTCAAGTGTGACAGCATGTTTTTTTTTTGTTGTTTTAGAACATATTCGTTTATCGATTTATCGACTTGTTCATCCCTTTACTGCCCCGGTGGCTCAGTTGGTAGTGAACCTACCTTCTGTGTTTGGGGGCGTGGGTTCGATCCCCATCTAGGACAAACATTCATGTGATGAATATTTGTGTTTGTTCTATGTCTGGGTGTTAATATCTATATAAGTATGTATTTAAAAAATATATATGTACGTGTATCAGTCTCTGGCAGCCATATTACAAGCTTTGCTTAGTTTGGGGTCAGATGACCGTGTGTGCAAAAATGTCCCAGAAATTTATTATTATTTACAAAAAAGGCTGTCACCGGAGTTATAAGGGTTAGATTTTATCTATTTAGATTCGGAACCCTAAAACGATGTATCGACAGTTCTGTCTATATAGCCGTATGGCATGAAAAATGATCATGGTATGAGTAATTAGAGAAACACAGGTACCGTCCTATCTGACCCGGGGTCGTTCGGCCGGAGCACTTTTACAATTTTTTCGAAAAATTTTGCAATATACTCAAACTTCAATTTTGCTAAAAAAATGTGCACCTGCTTTTCCAAAGCTTTCTAAACTATATAACTAACACACGATAAATTGTCCGTTTCGGTAAAAAAAAACGGCTACCCCTTATCTGGGGTCAGATTATTTATATGTAATGCCATTTGTGAATATGATGCATGATGACGATAACTGCAGATTACTAGTGTGATATTAAAACAATAGTAGAGATTTTGGTACTTAGGCCTCTTTAATCATTTCCAAGTAAAGTCCTATGTAAGCTACGTTTCGGTTAAAGGGGCAAATAAAATTTAATGTTCGCAGGCCTTAGGCCCTTCATAGATTACGAGTTAGTTTTTGTTCAGTAATACTAATACTCGGAAGAGACGATACTTCAGGCGCATACCAATAGAAAATCGAGGTGCGTACATTACGCTACGGAAAACAAAGAAAACTTCATAATTTGCATTGACAGCACACAACAAATTTAATATTGAACTGCTGTTCCGCCGCCATTTTGCCGAGATTCGTAGGAGACGCAAAGCGCGGGCAGCCGACACGGCGCGTATCGTGATACTAGAAGCGGACACGTAGAATACCGGTAGCGTAGTGTCAGAGTCACTATACAAATGTATGTGCTTACTTGGTGGCGACTAGTCTCCAAGACTCTCATAGGGTAGTCGTCGCCTGTGAGTATCGTATACTGCGCGATGGGCCTTACTGAGAGTTACTTGAGACTTTTACTCGTCAATTAGCACTAATCCATATGTAGAAAACTCTTCACGAAAGACGCAAGTTGGCTGACATAATAATGTTAATTAAAATAGCGCAATCACATATTGATGCTCCAGATCTCCTCTCCAAGATAGGTATAATGGCTCCTTCACGTTCCCTCCGGTACCCTAAGTGTCTAAATGTCCCCCGATGCGCGACCAATTATAGGCAAAATTCATTTTTCATCAAATCTTCGAATACTATTAATAACATAAACTTGCCTGAATTTGACCTGTTTAATATATCTCCGAACAAAGTCCGCAATTTAATGTCTAGAAATTGGTTTGACGGTACCTCCTAACTCTCGAGTTTTAATACTTCCCTTAAGGAATTTAAGATATTTCTTTTTATCTTTTTGAGGCAAACAAGCTACGTTTAATAGTTAGTTTAAAGTAAATTTGTTATTCTAGATTCAAAATGCGAAAGCTAATAAGCTGTATGTTTTCCGAAAATAAATAAATTAATAAGTAGCTTAACTTTAAAATAATGAAAGAAATTCTTATACGGAATGCTTAGAATCGTCATTGTTTGTCTTCCCAATAAAATAGAGTAAACAAACATAAAGATATATATTGTTTGAATACTATGCTTCAAAGTAACATCGGTATCTACCTATATTTTTTAAAGAAACCCACTTGAGATATACGAATTCCCAGCAGGGAAACCCATAGATACAAAAAATACTGGAAATTCGTCAAATTTTATTAGAAACATAACTGACCAATGGATAAAAAGTATAAAAACAAAACCATCGAGCAGAATCAATGAGAGATAGTGATAGAAATGACTCGCAATAATAATATTCTCCTAGTTACTAGGTATCCACACTAAGTAACCGTGTTCAGTAAGGTCGTCCGACGACGACCATGGAGCGTCATGGATGTTATGGAGCGTTGTCGGACGATATTACTAAAACATTCTGGGTCTTACTTATAAAAATTTCGCTAACCGTTACTTAGCTACTGCATAACTAAGGGGTTCTTATATATCTTTATTTTCCAAACGAGTCTTTTTTTTAAATTAATATATTTTTTATTCATTGTTAATAGGTACGTCCTAGATTAGCTAACTTAGGAGCTGTCAAAGTTTATTGCAGACGGGTATAAGTTACATAGAAACATTCATACATACGCACGATACGTACTTATTCATTCATACGTATTCTTATGTTATTATTACTCTATCAATTACTCTAGCGATTACCAGCCTTCTGGACAGTTCGCAAATGGGACGCATAATGGCAACACATTTTGAATACTCAGTTTTCAATACTTTTATCACGAAAGAATGCGGAAAAAGAAGTAAAATTGCGCATAATATTATTCTGTAGTCGTGATATACTTATCTAGCCGCACCAGTTATGTATATCACGAGTTTACAGAATAATATTCTGTTCCATTGTTCAGCGAACATGGTTGTTGCATAACAAAGTGCGAGAGTGACGTCTGGACTTCTCAAATAGGTCGAGAGCTAACATACATTGATGGTTAGTTTTACGATGATACCACTAAACCACTGTACAAACAATGTGATCAAAATAAGAATATGAGGCGGCCTAGCAAATCGACCAACTACCGGAATTTAGGCTGTGTAACGCGACGAGCTAGCGTTACCTGAAGTAAGCGTCACGGTTACCCATCCATTGCTCAATTCAGTGCATACAGCATTTTTAACTTCAACCGTTTTAAGCCCAGCGCGGCAATGCACTGCGCTCGTCAGCCGGAGATAGTCTAACCCCGGTGGCTCAGTTGGTAGTGAACCTACGTTCTGTGCTTGGGGGCGTGGGTTCGATTCCCATCTAGGACAAACATTTATGTGATGAATATTTGTGTTTGTTCTATGTCTGGGTGTTAATATCTATATAAGTATGTATTTAAAAAATATCTATGTACGTATATCAGTCTCTGGCTTCCATATTACAAGCTTTGCTTAGTTTGGGGTCAGATGACCGTGTGTGCAATAATGTCCCAGATTTATTATTATTATTATTATATGCTCAGCAATGTCATTGAAAATATTGCTCTTCAATCCGAAACTATGTAATTGGCGGATGAATAACTGGCAAAGGTGTGGTACTACCACAAACTACGACTTGTTCAGCTTCACAACTGGAAAACTAAACTCGGTCAGTCTATTCTTAGGATGATCAATACCTCCTCCACCTCTTTATCCTTGATATAGGATAAATACGTTACAACCCAAATTAAAGAATAATCTATTATTTCTAAGAATACCTTAAACAAACTCTGTTTATTTTCACAAATTTTGTGAGCTGTGTTTGTGTCTGCTTGTACTGCAAGAAATTTTTGCACGGCTTACACGTTTTTTACAGATATTTTCAGAAACGTTACCATCCAAATAAAGATAGATAGGTAGATAGATAATTCTTTATTGTTCACACCAGAAATTACATGCATAATACAAAAATCTACTTAAAAACAAGTGTAACAATTGGCGGCCTTATCGCTTAAAGCGATCTCTTCCAGGCAACCTAAGCATGGAGAGGATTAACAAGGAACAGGTAAGGGACGGGGTGTGGCCTTATAAAGGAATATGTAACGCACAAACAGAAAAAAAAGACATACATAATAAGACTACATACTACTTAAACATAAGGTCAAATAATCATAATAATAAGGTCAAATCCAAGCGTAATTAAATTCAGCAATGGCTCTGCACCTACCACGAAATGAAAGCCTCTTTCATGCACCAAGAATAGTAGTGGTACATTGCAGTTGCTGGAATTAGGGCTCATAAAAGGCGAACATATATAGGTTGCGTATACTTACATAGTTATAACTTACTGACATGAAATGTACCCCAAACAAGGTTTGTCTTGTTGCTAAGTTCTTCTAAATATTATATTTGAATAATATCTCAATTTTAACTGCCAAAATTTATTGTTTTTTCATTCATTTCATTTTTCTTTCATCTGTCCGTATTTGGTACTCGCGTATATATACAGCGGGCTTATCATCTAACTTTGAAACGTTCGTGATTCTGATTGCGAGATCATGCCATCTCGCTCGTACCAACTTAGTCGCACTATGCGCGGTCCCGCTCGCGCAACTCTCGCTATCGCTTTCAGAGTTACGGGATAAGCCCACTGGTCGTATTTTTCAACCAATCTTGACGAAACTTAGTATACAGGTCCTACGTATTTTTTTTTTATTTTTAATCGACAGCTTTTTTTGATAGGTGGGGTATTTCCCCCAAAAAAGAAGGAAGTTTGCTGCGGTGCCATTTACCGGCTTATTTTCATAATATTTGGCATAAGCATTCAGTACTCGATTAACAAAGCAAAATCGGTGAAGATCTTGTCAAGATAATAAGGTCGTGAGGTTCGAGAAGTTCCTGACATCGAACTGATATCTCCTTCGAGCAGTAATAGCCCACAGACTTTTATTACAATAAGTCTGTGTTAAATCTCTTTATGCACAGTAATTACTCTGGAAAGATTGCTCTTCGATCAGGAACACAGTGATGTTTGTTCACTACTGCTTGAATAACTGGCAAACAGCAAACATAATATTTTTTATATGTACTACAGATTACATAGTATACTTTAAAACGTATATACTATGTATGTAAGTAATTCTACACTGTTGATTACATTATAACTCATCTTCAACCCCAAAATGAGAAATAAGATTTTTCCTGATAAGCTCTTATAATATCCGTTACTGGCACTGTAAGCTGTTTAAAATGAGCCTAAACTCTATCTGTCTACTGTTAGCTACTGAGGAGTCCAGTTTTCAATCTTCCGTCTCCATCATCAGCTCGATCTTATAATGTTGTATTATCATGGGAACTTGACAGGCATGCAAAATTCCAACTCAATTGAACGAGCGGAAATGGTCTAAAATTTTGTTGCAAGATTTAACCCGAACATACATACTTACATGCTTATATACAAACGTTGCTTACAAACAAGTTAAATAATAGCTTGTAAAAAAGTCTGTCCCAACATGTTTTTGTCAATATTTACCTATCAAAAGCTAGTCAAAATCGAAGAACCAGAAAAATACTTTTTAAAAAATACAATTTTTATTTGTGTCCGATACACTTGAGAGTAACTTAATTAATGCTCTTAAAAATTATTTAATTCTACTCGAGAACTTTCTTATCTCGTTGTGCATTCCGGTGCAAGAGGGGCCCAGACGCTTAGTCAGCAGTCTACGCTGCTACTTGTATTGTGTTATTCGCTGTACCGGAATGCGTAACTTCTCCCTCCCTCATTTCGAAATTATCGGGTGAACATGAGTGAATCCGAGAATTTCGATTTACAATCATTTTCTTAACATAAAATACAATGACTAAAACTAGGATTACATATAAAATTAATGTACCGATACTCATATCGTTCGCGTTAATAATGCCTCGATTTTCACTAAAATTTTCACTTACACTTTCACTTTTTGTTAAAACTTCAGTCAGATGTTGCAGATTTGACAGTTCTACGTCGTCCAAGTTGACAGGACCAATTTCCGGGGAAGATGTCCTTACAGGCATGGGTATCTCAGGCAGGTTGATAATTGGCAGGGCAGATAAGTAAATCTTTTGTGTACTGCCTTGGCGTTTTCTTAATTTTATTCCTTTTATTTCGGTTTCACAGTCGTCATCGATAGTCAGGATATATGTTCCATAGATGTGGCGATACGTGTTTTCTTCTTTACAGATCTGGGTTAGTATGAGGCTTGACTTTGTGTAAATCATCCATCTATCAGGTTGTATCCTTTCAACCTTGACGTTTTCTATGTTTACTGGAATCGGAATACATTGCGTCGTATTATCAGCAAAAGTTATCAGATCGGTGACGCACTCGTCTTTCACGAGGGATGATGTGAAGTCTTCTTCACACAGGAACAGGAAGTCATCTATTTCTCTGCAAGGGCGGTGGAGCGACACAGTTTTCAACCCTTTCGCTAAGAGGTAAGGGAACTTGGGTAGGATGAGGCAAGTTTGATTGAGAACATTGGTTATAGGCAAAGGAAAGATTTTGTAATATATATACACATCAGTATCAACTAGGGGTATGTCTAAAATGAACGTTATTTGATTTTCCTTTATGTAAACTTTTAAGTCAATACATTGTTCTAATTTTAATATATTTTCGGCCTTAACAGGAAAAATAAGCCGATTTTGTTTTTCGATATTTTGGAGCATTACAAGTAATTCATTTGTATCAATAACTGCTTGATGCAGCATTCCTAATTTACTAAATGCAACTGTTGTTTCAATCTCATCCAGTTTGGCATAAAGCGTTTGGAAGTTATGCAAAAATAAATTATAAACATTATATAGTCTTAGCACATTTTGGTTTTGGTTTGTATCATTTAATTGTTTTCTAATGTCCCAGATTGCCTTGTCTAATTGGATGAAATTGTATTTAGTGCTATTGGTAATATCTACTAATGTCTTCAACACTTCAGCGATCACTGTGACCTTCTTATCATTTTCATTCTGTTTTACTTTTACGTTGTTAATTAGCGTCTCATACCTTATGGCATCGTCGTTATCTAGATTTCCTGAAATTAGCTTTATTATAGAACCGAGAGGATTTAGAATACCGCGTTTGGTTTTCTTTGGTGGCAAAAGTTGATTGAGTTTTTCCACTGTCAAATTTCTAACATAATCAGTCTGAGTTTTAACGTCACTGATTTCCGGGAAAATGTATTTCTTTTCGAAATGATTGGAAACGTGCTTGTTTAGGATCGCATATCCGTTCACATTAAATTCTAAGTCTTCGCGAATTAAACTTAGGTCTAAAATCTTAATTAAAGTCCACTTATCATTACTAATGAGTGCCTGGCCTTCCTTTATTGGGAGAATCCCAGGGTTGCGGTCAATCCGCTGAAGAAGAAGGGCTAGGCCTGCTGATGTCTGCATCAGGATCAGGACGAACCTGTGAAGGACGTTTTATATCCTTTATAGGTGCTTTAGTTTCACGGCCCTTAATATTAACTGGTACTATATTCCTAACTATTTCTCCTGTTACTTCCGCTTTTTTGTAACGTGGTTTGTCTTTGCTCCTTCTGTCATTTACGCCTTTCACATACACTGTATCTCCATCGTGTACATTAAAATGTTTTTCACCTCCATGCTTTTCCTTGATTTTCTCTTTCTTTTCTATCGCCTTATTAGTTAAGTACTCATATAAGTATTTTGTGCGTTTTTTATGATCCTGGACTAGTTTTTGGGTATAGTCTTTATTGAATTCTACGTTAAAAGGGCTCATAGCTTCGGTGTGACCGAAGACAACTTCAAAGGGGGTTAAACCAGTTGTACTATGTATAGTCTGATTATAGGATAAAAGTGCATATGTCATTACTGATGCCGCGTCAGTAAATTTGTGTTCATAGTTTGCCAATCGGTAAATCTCTATTATGGTCGAGTGGAACCGTTCAACAATTCCCATAGAATTGGGGTTGTGCGGGGTGCCAATGTGTAGGTCTATTTTATAGAAACTTAAGGTTTCTTTCAGCAGATCGTTATTGAATTCCGCGCCTGAGTCTGCACTTATTCTATGTGGAACTCCATATATAGAAAAGTACTTGAGAAGGGCTCTTATTACTTCTGGTGTGGTTTTGTTGTTTATTTCCATTGCCTGTCCTAGTTTACTAAAAGCATCTACTATTGTTAGGTAGGTTTTTCCATCAATTCCGAATACATCTATGAAGAGTTCTTGAAATGGTTTCGTCTGAGTTTTGGTTAATTGTAGTTCCGGTTTTAAGGGCTTCCTGTCGTACTTCATTATTTTACAGCTATCGCAAGAGTTTATTATTGTTGCTACGGTGAGTTCCATATTAGTCCAGTAATATGTTCGTTTGATGTGGATCAGTGTTTCCTTAATACCTCGGTGGCAAGTTTTTCCTACATGATACTTCTTTACTATTTCTTTCTGCTCGTCTTCATTTTCCACGTAAACTACTCTTTCTGTGCATTCCAAAATTTTTACTGTATTCTTTTTGAAAAGAGCTATCGTAGCTTCTGCGAACTGTTTCCGGTGAATTTTATCTTCGAAATATATGAAATATTTAGTTTTCGGTTTAATATATTCTTTCAGAAATTGTTTGACTAAATGTGGCTTATTCAATGGTAGATGGGCCTCTAAAATTTTTTGTTTAGGTCTGGATATATCTTTTACGGCAAGTTCATTTCTAAACCAAGTATGTACTAATATTTGATTGGGCTTAGTATCTATGGCTTCATGTAAAATAGGAATTCCTGTCGTGTCTGTGTCAAAAACTGAATGTTCCGTTTGGGAACTTAGTTGTGCCGAGACGGTGCTATTAGTTGGGGATGGTATAGAGAAGGGTGATCTTGTGTCATGGGGAGGTATTACTGACACAGTTTTCTCTGAGTCTGATGATAAGATTATGGTGCTGTTATTTTCCTCGTTTGGTTTTTGCTGCAACCTCTGCAATATTTCAATTTCTCTCATTACTTCATCTATTTCTTTTTGTAATTTATCTTCATCAACATTGACCTTCATGGATATGTCGTCGCTGTCTACGGCGTTTACTTTAATTCGGGACAGGGCATCGGCGACAACATTTTGTTTTCCGTTTTTGTACTCAATGTCATAATCAAATTCTGATAGTCTGAGTTTCCAGCGTGTCAATTTACTATTGTGCTCTTTCATGCTGTTTAGCCAGGCTAGGGGTCGATGGTCTGTATATATAGTGAAACGTCTACCATATAGGTAGGGTCTAAAATGTTTGACCGCCCACACTATTGCAAGTAATTCCTTTTCCACGGTACTGTACCGCGATTCGGCGTCGTTTAAGGTCCTGCTGGCATATGCTATTGGTTTATCGTTGCCTAAAGGGCCTTGAGATATTACCGCGCCTATTGCGTAATCGGAAGCATCTGTGGTGAGAATGAATGGTTTTTCAAAATCCGGGAATTGCAAAATTGGGGCGTTTACTAGTAGTTCTTTGCACATCTCAAATGCTGCTACATATTCATCTGTCAGTTCAATCTTATTTCGTTTTTTTAAACAATTTGTTAGCGGGCGAGTTATTTTGGCAAAGTCTTGTATGAATTTTCGATAATAGCCGACTAATCCCAGGAAACTTTTAATTTCCGTTGTGGTTCTTGGAATGGGGAAGTTTAGTACTGCCTGAATTTTGTCGTTATTTGGCTTAAGGCCGTCTTTCGTTATCATATGGCCAAGGTAAAGAACTTCTTTGCGGAAGAACTCACATTTATCTAAGGTTACTTTCAAATTGGTGGTTCTAAGTCTGTCAAAAACCATACGTAGTTTTTCTATATGCTCTTGTAAGCTTGCTGAGTAGACAATTATATCGTCGAGATAAACAAGGCAATGCAAGCCCTGTAGACCTCTCAGGACGTTATCCATAGCTCGCTGAAATGTGGCGGGAGCCGTCTTAAGACCAAACGGCATTCGGGTAAACTCATAATGTCCGGATTGTGTAGAAAATGCAGTTTTTTGCCTGTCCTCTTCCTTAACTTCAATTTGATGGTAACCGCTTGCTAAATCGATTGTACTAAAGTATACAGATTTGCCTAATTTATCGAATAAATCTGAAATGTTGGGAAGTGGATATTTGTCGTCGGTGGTAATTTCATTCAAACGTCGGTAGTCGATAACCATTCTGAATTTAATTTCTCCGGAGGCGTCGGTCTTTTTGGGAACTAGATGTACTGGTGCGCTCCATGGGGAGTGTGACTCCCGAATGACGTCATTTTTGAGTAACTTTTCTACTTGGTTTTGTATTTCTGCGGTATAAGTCGGAGGGTGTCGGTATGGTCTAATGTATATGGGGTCTTCATTTTTTGTTCTTATTTCGTGTTTAACCCCGTTAGTAAAGGAAAGCGGTATATCTTCACTGTAGAAAATGTCTCTGTATTCGTAGCATAGCTTTTCTATGCACTGTTTTTCTTCCTGATTGGTGTGTTCTAAACGTAGTTTTCGCAAATTTTGTTTCAGCAATTCGTCAATCTCACATTCATTCATCGTCACATTCACTGTACATTCTTCTCTTACATACTTACTCACTTTCAGTGGTTTCGAAAAAGTCATGGTTACCCTATCTTCAGAGGCATTTTGTATGATGGTATACGCGAATGAATCTTTGCACGACACTAAAGCACATGGCATTCTTACGTCTTGTCCAAAATCAACATAGTCGATAATGGCCTCGCCATTTTGTAGATCAGTTGGTACTTTAACTCGTGTCTCTGTCCTTGGTTCTATTGTTATTTCATACGGCGGGTTGTAGATTATAGGTATATTTGCGGTAGGTGTTTGTAGGACCTGATTTTTCATATCAATTTTTGCTTCCAGTTGTTTTAGAAGGTCAGAGCCAATCAAGCCGTCATATCGACTGTCTACATCGTATACATAGAATTTGTGGTGTCCTAAATTTTTGAAGGTTTTCAGCATTGGGATGTAAATAGCTTCGTTGTGTTGACTACGGGCATGAGTGCTGACTACTTCAAATGGCTCGTAGTACTGGTAATTTTGGAAATATTCTTTGACTTTTGCGGGGCTAATAAATGACCGGGTGCTGCCTGTATCGATCATAAATCGGGCTTTTATTTCTGGTATTTTAATGTGTGGGAGCTTTAACAGAGAATCACAATTTATTTGTATTATTTGGGATGGAGGCTCGAGGCCCGAAGATAAAAATTTTCTGCGCTGCTTTGTTCTGTACATGCTTCGTAATTTTCGTCGTAAGGCTGAATTTCTGGCAATTCTAAATTGTACGAATAATTTTCGTTGCAATAGTCAAAGTTGGGGTCGCTATACTGATCAGGGGGTGAATCAATTTGTTCGGTGCTGTAGAAGGGGTCGTCATTTTCCACAGCGTTTGGTGAAGTGCCTGTTAGCATATTTTGTCTAAATGGGCGCGCCGTGCGCATGGAGACGTCTGTGTTTTCTTGCGGTTTCGGGGCCTGTGTCTGTGAATTGGGGATTCCAAATTTGAAATTGTGTTGGGGTGCATTTGCTTGAGGTGGTGGTGGTCTATTAAAATTATGGAATGGTGGCCTATAGCCTTGCTGAGGGATGCCGTTATTGAATGGTGGCCTATAGCCTTGCTGAGGAGTGCCGTAGTTGAAGTTTGGCTGTTGTCTCGGGATGCCAAACCTAAAGTTTTGTTGGGGTGCTGGGTTAAATCTAAATCCAGTGGGCTGATTTTGTGGGACGAACCTATAACCTTGAGGTTGTTGTTGTGGAACGCTCGGTCTCAGATTTTGATTAGTCGTCGGGACTCTGTTTTGACCGAATTGGGAAATACCATGCGGAATACCAAATCTGAAGTTCGGGGTTGGTGCTGCTGCTACTAGCGGTTTGAATGCCTGAGGGGCGGAATTTGTGCGCATTTTGTTTCTTGCGTTGTATTGATTCATAAAATTGACTTCCTCGGTGACTATACATAAAGCGGCTTCCAAGGTTGTACACCCCTTGAGGCGTACGATGCGGATCAAATCCTCTGTTAGTTTATACAGGAATACATTTAATGCCAAATTGTTGTATACTATCATTTTAGCAGCTTTCACACCTTCATCCGAAAGTAAGTTGACCTTCGCGAATAAGGTACTGCGCGTGTGTTGGATTCGATGGCAAAAGTCGATGTAGGATTCGACGGGCTTAATTTTTAGTTGTTCTAGTTCTATCGCAATACATTCCTCAGATCTTGGATCGCCAAAATGTTGAATTAATATTTCCTGTAGTTTCTCCCAAGAATTCACGTCCTCTCTTTCACTTAGGAGAATTGCTGCTCTACCTGTGACTCGACTTGAAATTGCGTGAAAAACATAAGTTTTCTGTGCGAGAGAAGTTGTTGTCGGGGGTGAAAAGGCGTTGTATATATATTGGGCCTTTTTTATAAATAAGTTTAATAAGCCCTCTTCACCTTCAAATTTCGGAATAATACATAGTAAATCTTTTGGTATCGTTCTTATTTGCTCCATTTTTAATTATTTTATTATTGTAAATCTAACTTCTTAAATACCTAAATAATTTTACCTAAATAGTTTCACAAATAATACACTAATAAAACAATAAAATTCACACAATAATACAAATTAAGGAAAATCAAATAACTAAATACCTAAAATGCTGACAAACGGAAATAGATAAGGAATGGGCAGGAAAATGCGAAAAGGTTTACTCACATAGTCGCCGCTCTCATCCTTCCGTTGGGGTCAGGCCGTAGTTGAGACTCCGTTGACTAATTTATTTGGTTTGCTGGATTTCCGCGCCAGTGCGAAGCGGCACAGCGACAGCCACGATTACGTGATATTAACGTTAAAGACGTAGCCTTATCGCGCGCGAAAATCCTACCGGCTGCGCCAGTCAAAATCGAAGAACCAGAAAAATACTTTTTAAAAAATACAATTTTTATTTGTGTCCGATACACTTGAGAGTAACTTAATTAATGCTCTTAAAAATTATTTAATTCTACTCGAGAACTTTCTTATCTCGTTGTGCATTCCGGTGCAAGAGGGGCCCAGACGCTTAGTCAGCAGTCTACGCTGCTACTTGTATTGTGTTATTCGCTGTACCGGAATGCGTAACTAGCTCCAGTTTAATGAATATTCGGCCGTAGTCGTAGCAACAGGTTATTGCCAGTAGGTACAATTCAAAGAGAGGCTTTATCAGTGACTGACATAGCGACAACATTGGCATTGTATTCTAACTCGAATGATTTTGAAAGGATGTTTTTCATTTCATTTCGAAGATATATTAGAGTAGACACGTGGAGTCTTTTAGAGTTGATGGATTCAACAAATATATTATTAAAAGAAAATAAAAATACCCGACTGTCAAATGTAGCCTACATCACTCCAGGCATTAAGTTGTTAGATAAGAGTTATTCAGCGATACCTAACTCGTCAAAATCGGTGAAACCGTTGTAAGAAAATTTAAAGTAGCGATTTTCCAATCGCTAGTTTAAATTTTTCCTACACCGTTTCGGCTACAGGAGTTAATATAGGAACAAACAGACATACATATTTACATACACTCCGAAAACATTATCCTCCTTCTTAGGCACTCGGGTAAAAAATTTAGCCCCCTTCTTCGACAGTCGGGTAAAAATCTGTTTCGCGCGTGTATCGCATATTATGAAATTTCTTGAAAGTTAGACATTTCAACCCACCTTCGCTCACCAGCTTAATTAGAATCAATATTTAGTACTATGTTTAATTAAGCCACAGATAAGTGAATCCGGAACGAGGATATTCGCCGAAGAACCAAAGTCACCGATATCGCTGTCAGAGTTTGCAAGCTGAAGTGGCGATGGGCAGGCCACATCAATCGAAGAACCGATAACCGATGGGGAAGAAAGTTTCTTGAGTAGCAACCGCAAACTGGAAGACGTAGCGTAGGCAGGCTTCCCACTACGTAGACCGACGACATTGTGAAAGTCGCGGGCAACCGGTGGATGCAGGTGGCACGTTGTCGGTCGGTGTGACGCTTTAAGAGGGAGGCCTATGTTCAGCAGTGGGCGTCTTCTGGCTGATGATAAAAGTGGATTAAGCCAAATGAAAGACAGAGTTTGGCACGGTTTTACTTTATTTACAGTCCCACAGTAAAGACAACGCTAAAGTTTTATAATTGTTATGTTTCCTATCTGTAAGTATAACTTTAATTAAAAAAATGTTTAAAGATAAGAATATAAAGATATTTTGTCAAAGATTAGTACACGAGTAGATTTTACATATAATTATTATCGTGAATGGTCTCATTAGTAAATGTTTTATTGTCATATTTACTCTTATACAATATTTTGCAAATCGCTAAAATTTTCGCTATTCATTCAATATTCGATATAAGCTAATAGCTGAATATTTTTTAATTATAAGTATCATTTAAATAGAAAATTATTTGTCTGACACAGCTCATTCTAGTCAAAATAGAGAGTAATCGTAGATATGTTTTTGAAAAGATAATATTAGATTTTTATCAATTAAAATTTGATTAATTAATAGCCATAAATAGTCTACAAAATCCCTTAAAATATTTGCGATTGACACCTTAAAGTTTAAACTAGTATAGCTCAATGTCTGATAAAAGCTGGCCAAAGTCGTTTAATAAAATTGATATCCCTTGAATTTTATCTAATTACATCCATTGTAATATAATACTCGTTTAAAACTAATCGATCACAACATTAAATTTTATGACAATTATTATCTTAAAATTATTGTCTATTTCCTAGTCGGAGTCCAGTATATAAATGCTTTAAAAATGATGCATCAAGCTTACAAGCCAATTCTTTTAAAACAAAACTTTGCACATTCTAAGACACAAAAAAAATGTGAAACTTGCATCGATTTAATATATGGTATCTGTGCCTTAGTGCCATTTAATTAAAAACAGAGTAAAGAAACGGCACAATCAGAGCACTTTACTGTCTATTTTCGCCAGAAAAACGCGCATTTGCATCTTCAAGCGAACAGCTACACAGCTACTGATTTTTACGGCGACTTGGCAGACTGCCGTTACGGTATCCTTTCCTTAAAAGAATATTATCAACAGCGGGCAAGAGAAGGTATCGCTTTCCTGACGCATGGTACGGGACTTTCAAAGATCGAAAGTAGTAGAATTTGGGGGTGTCTTTCTGCTGCCAAGTTTTGGGAAAGTCGTATGGTGTGTTTGCAGGAATTTCGTTGGTTAATGGTCGGTGGAGGAGGCGCCCTGTCGGGTGCGAGTGAGGAGATACTGGCGCCGGCGGTAGGTCGGCGTCGTCTGAATCGATTGCTGGCTCAGCTTCGGCACTAGGGATATATTCCCTGTGGACAACACGGCGTGGTTATCGACCCTACTAAATAGCAGGCTAAGTTGAATTTTGCAATGAGATTGCATTGGCTAAAACCATTGAGCACTACTATGTACTAGATATGACACAACGCCACATTGCGATGTCCCATTTAATTGAGGCACACGTACCACAATGCACTCAGTCACTAGCTACAGAAAACTTTACTCACATAAATATTCCCGGTGTGTCTCGTATTTCAGACCACGATATTTTTTAATTCGAATAATACAACACAACGCGTGATCACTGTAACCTGTAGCGAGTGGCTCAGTGAAGTGAAAAGTGTGAAATTTGTTATGTTTAAGACTATTAAACATACTTGGAGAAACCTACTCAGTCATAAGTACCATAATTTTACAAAAATAGTTAACAGCCAATAAAAGTAAAATCTAGAAAAAAAACTTAAGCAACCCACACCTACAATTATCGAACTTCGCGCTCACTACGTAAAATTAAAAATATATCCCCTTAAATAAATTCCCAATAAACAGCACAAAATAAATCGAGATAATTACGTCTTTATTTTGTGACATCCTAATCCTAACTAACATTATAAATTAGAAAGTAACTCTGTCTCTCTCTGGGTGTTTGTCGCGTTATCACCGCTAAACGGCTGAACGGATCGAGCTGAAATTTTCCATAGATATAGCTTTTGGGTCGGAAACGGACAGAGGCTACTTTTTTTTGTAGGTCTACGCGAACTAAGTCACGGTTAACAAATAAATGGGCAAAACAGCACAAATACACAAGCACAAAATCAATGGTTAGTATTCCGGTCTCCCAGCTCTAAAGAATCCGGGAAACTGTTAAAAAAAAACTGTTAATTAGAACATAATATGGCATGCAATAACTTAGTCACAATTTGAGCAACTTATAAAATAAACTATTTGTAGACATTGAAAAAAAACGGGCATAGTAGCCTCACTTGTCATGTGTATTTGGTATAAACGTCATTAAATTTAAAAACATGTGCAGTGTAAACATTATCCAAAAACTAGAGGAAACCCATGTCATAGCTTTGGAAGCCTAATCTTAATAATATTGCAAAACCAATTGTATAAGTACTGAGCACAATAATAAATAAAGGTATTAAAATAGCTTCTCTCACCTAATTCCGAAATTCTCGTCATTGGAATACTTCCTGAAAACACAAAATGTAGGTTAACACCACATTAAACATTCCGTAGACTGTGTAAGTACATTAAAAAGCATTAAGATTTCGCCCAACGCAAATTGAAATACTACGAATCTTGCCTGAATAAACATTTACATACAATTTTACACATTGATTCTATTTTACATTTTTATCAACTGCCTATTCAATTATTTCTAAGGACGGACCGCTAAAATCATGCGACAGAAAATCGCTTTCCATTCAAAATGTTCCTACTTAGAAACACATCTGGCTACTTCCTATCTGCAACATCCTAGAAACATCAATAACGGCTAACATCGATCAGATGCACTAACAAATCATGCGCCTATCGCCGACTCCTCTCCTACTTAAGCACTAAAGCACATGACATATCGTCTACGTATTAAGCATTCATCGCTTCTGTTCAACCTGTACAATTCCTGGCTAGGAAGTAACAGTCTAGCTCTGCCAGATCTACTGTATCTTCCACCCGAGAACCTAAATGATGGAAGTAAACCTAACCGCGCCAATGAACCAATGTGACGCTTCTCAAAATTATCACGAGTGTCTTCATCTGCAAAAGCAATAAAAATAAATATAAATAATATAATATAATATATATAAATACCTCATTTTCATTTAAACCCTCAAGCATTGTTAGCATTTGTAGTGGTAGAATTCTTCCGACAGCTATAATAGCAATACAACCGCCAAGCTATAGTAGTGTGGAAATATTACTGTATTCCGGATTGAAGGGCAATCTTTCCAGTGGAATTACTGACCTGTGAGATTTTAACATGCCGCCTATGGAAGACTATGGAACTAATAATGGACTGAAGCGCCACTCATTGTGTTTTTATTTAAGCAAGTAACATTACAGGTTTCCCCTAAGTGATACTTATTCTACTTGTAGTGCAAGCGAATTGCTCGTCTGGTCAGTTGCATAAAAAAATATAATGTCTGAGGTCCAATAGCTCACTCATAGAAGAAATATACTACTACCTCAATGGCTCATGGAATATACTTACCCACAGAACGTTTATCTTCGTTATCTTCGCCGGTTTTGTCAATGTCGTTGCTCTCAATATTTTCAGGTATGTCGAAAATGTAACGCTTGGTCCTAACTGTCGGGTCTACGTAATTCGGTCGGTATAATCCGAGGACAGGCAAGCCCGCAGATCCTCTCTTTAAATACAAGTTATCATCGTAATATCTGCCGTACATATTATCTGGGAATGTCGCATACGCACTCCGTTTGTACACTTGAGATAGCGGCGGGAACATATCTGGGTTAACAGATTGTTGATAATCGTATAATTCGTTGAAATCGAAAGGCCCATCGATTTCTGATAGAGGCGGAATAGGATTTTGATAGAACGGATAGAAATATTCATCTCCAGTGCTTTCATCTCTCTTGTGGATCATCATTCCGTTGCGAGCCAGAGCGGCAATGTTGCGTTTATTATTGGGCTGGTTGTATTGTCCTCGGCCTACACGGTAACCGTCTCTCGCTAAAGCTTGGATGTTTCGCTTCATAGCTGTGTAGCTCCGGAGCCGTGCGATGGATGCCATGTTCCTCTTTTCTTGCGATGATTCTTCTTCATCTTGCTCTTGTTTTTCTCCTTCCACGTACGGCGATCTGTACGTTGGTAGCTGTCCATTCTTAGCTAGTGTCGAGATGCTTCTTTTGAATCCGGCCGCATTAGGGTTCTTCAGGTATCCAGCTCTAGCCAGAGCCGCTATGTTTCTCCTTGGGAAAGTCGGCCATTGGTTTACTGTCTCGACTGGCAAACTCGCCACCTTTCAAAACAAATAAACGTTAACCTTCAACTCTGCTAAAAGACTAAAGCAACAATAACCGTTTAACTCCTCGCTAAGATTGAAGAGAATTAATTGAAGACACTCACATGTTGCGAGCTCGGAATCTGGAATTTAATTTGTTCGCTCACGTAACATCAACTGGCATTACTCGACATAATGTAACATTCTTGAAAATGTGCGGAAAAAAAAGGATGGATATCTACTTTTAGAGGTAAAAATATAGCTAACCTCCTCGATGTACGTTGAAAATGCGACTGCCAGGGCGGTAACCACCAAAAAGTGGCCGCGATATCTTCCATTGTGTAACCCCGTCAAGATTCTCATCTAGGGACAAATACAGCGAAGTATTAATTTTATTCACAGTTGTCACACTCACACTTTCTCTCATTATTTTGTTATTGAAGATATAAAATCTGTAGTGTAAATTTCTAAAAAAGTATAATTTTACGTCGTGTCTACCTTGTGTTCTTTGGCTGGGAGTTTCTTTATATTGTATGTATGTATTAACAAAAAAAAATAAGTATATTATGTATTCTATCAGTTATCTGGTTCCCATAGTACAAGCTTGCTTAGTTTGGGGCTAGATGGCACTATGTGTGAAAAACGTCCACAAATATTTATTTATTTTATTTATCTACGATAAGGTTATAAATGTTTTAAAGAAACTTTCTTTAATAAACCTTTAATTTGATGGAGTAGATCTAACAAAAAACACATAGATATAGTTTTTTTCCATCAAACATATCAAAGCGTTTTTTTTTTTTTTTTTCGAAGTTGAGACTTTAAAAAACTTGCAAATGTGCGAGTGACAGTGGCAGTGGCAGTGGCTACTTTAGGAAATAACAAAACCAAAATCACATTCAAGTAACGTTAATACCATCAAATACCCGTCTTCCTAGTATCTTTATTAGCATAACAACAAAAGTGCATCATATACCTAAACTAAATCTTTTGCACGCCTTCATAAACAGTTGTAGAACGTCCACTCCTGAACTTAGGCCTCTCCGTGTTTTTTTTTATTTTTTGTATAATTCGCATTTTTTTTTTAATGCACAGCAAGATTCAAAAATTTAAAACAGAAGCTTCAATATACTCTGGTTCATGGATCCGTGGGATGACGATTGCTATTTGATCCAATCAGTCTTCCCACAGATCCAACTAACTAACTATCAAATACAATAACATGCTACTCGAATTTCTAATGTTCCGAAGCAATGATGTTTATGTTCCATTAAATTGCTTCAGTAAACAAAAAAATCGGGTAACAAGTTTTTCCCACGAAGCTAAGGCCGATTCTTTCGTAATAAGATTATCTAAGATATAGGGCGACACTCATAGAAATGTACACAATGCCTCATGTTCATGTCTGAACCTGGTAAATTCAGAACATTCTTCAAGAAGATGTTTATGTTTTTCGGCCTCCCCCTTTGAGCGCCAATTGACAATTGACTGAACGACAATTGGCCATTTGTATCCACTTGTTGCCCGCGACTTTTACAATGAATATCTTCAGTCCACCTAGTGGGCGGCCTACTTACGCTGTGTCTTTCGGTTCGTGGTTGTCACTCAAGAACCTTTCTTCCCCATCGGTTATCATCGGTTCCCTGCACGCCAACAGGCTTTAAATCAAAAGTTTTTTATAGACAATAGGAAAGCTGAAATGTAATTTCCCCACAAACTAGCCATACGAATAACTGAATAAAAGCTGCCTTCGGTCTATAATTGAGTTGTGTCACGGATGTAAAGTTGGCAGATTCAATTACACGATACGTGGCTCCGTACCGCACCTGAGACTCAATACGTGACTTTCCGATCGAGAATATCGACGGCATCTTCGCATAATAATGCAAGTAGTATTTCTTACCGCACCTCATTGTCAAAGGGTCATTTTTTCTTTAGTTTATCATGATCATCATCATCAACAGCCTCAAAATGTCCACTGCTGAACAAAAACCCTTACCGCCACACTGAACGACAATTTGCATCCACTGGTTGCCCGCGACTTTCAAAAAGTCGTCAGTCCACCTATTGGGAGGACTACCTACGTGGCGTCTTCCAGCTCGTGGTTGCCGCTCAAAAACCTTTTTTCCCCGTCAATAATCAGTTCTTCGAGCGATTTGACCTGCCCATTGCCACTTCAAATATTTGCTAAATGCAAAGTATAAATGTTATAACGTACGCTATCATATTTATATTAGCACTAGCTGCGCCCCGCGGTTTCACACGCGTGGTTTCTTTTTTCCTAAGCCACCCCAGTATTGGCGAACAATAAAGAAAAAATATTATATTCAAATCGTTCGAGCCATTTTCGAGTTTTTGCGAGCAGCGGGCTTCTAAAACGTTTGTTAACTTCGACAGCAGATTATTTCTATTGCTGTCTTTGTCATTTGTTTAGTGCCAGATAAAAACAGCATTAGAATTATTGATCTGTTGTCAAAGTTTACAAACGTTTCAGAAACCCGAGGACGGCAATTGATTTTTATAAAGGTTGGTCCAAACGGTGACGTCAATCCGAAATATTTAGGTTACTCATACCCAAAGGCTTAACGTAAACACCCCATGTGCTAAGATTTTTCGTAGTTTAGGCGCTATGTTTATTATTTTATTTTCTTATAGCGGCTTAAAAAAAACAACACTTTTTTGGGCGGATTTTTCGATGGTGTTTTTAGGATTCTCGTTCGTCCCTCATCTGTATATTCCATTTTTAACAACTATTAAGCTGTCGTCACTATTCACTATCAAATCTTTTTAATTCAAAAACATTTCAAGAATGAAGTTAAAAATAAACAGTCGCTTTAAAAGTGCTTATACAGATTACTATGTTCAAAGAAACTCTCATAAAAGAAAAATGCTTTGCGAAAGTGAAGGTACGACTTTAGGAAATGAAAGGCTGTCTGAGATCTCGAGTCCAGATTTTTTTGGACTATTTTTTGATGAAACTGAGTAAAAAGTAAGTAAAGAAAGTCGCTCGCTTGATGGTAAGCGTCTTGCTTGCCCATTGTTTAATGCCACCCAGAATTTTGCAAGATAGCAGGTCAAAACACTGGGTAGCATTGCTCTGCGCTCGTCACTCTGAGATATTAGATATTAAATCTCTTTAAGCTCAGTAATTAAGATTGAAACATTGCCCTTCGATCCGGATTGGCTGCTTGGCGGTTGAATAACAAACTTTATTTTTACTCAAAACTGTGAAATCGGTGACTTTAACCTCTGGTTGAGTTTTAGCGGGAAGGTGAAGAAGTTTTGTCATGTCATTGTATTATTTCCCAAAATATGTCCTAATTAATCAAAAAATTCATTCTTCCACGCTATTCATATTAATAGTAGTGTGTAAATCGGCATAGGAACTTGTGTTTGTTTGTTAACCATATCCCGGAGAACACAAAAAAAAACGAATCTTTTATTTCGTAGCAGCGCTGCGGTTACACCCGCTTTTTAACCGACTTCCCAAAAAAAAGAGGAGGTTCTCAATACGACTGATTTTTTATCTATGTATAAATTGATATAAGGGAGGAACCTATGGGCATAAGCTACCTCCGTACAAAATTTCATCAAACTCTGCTAAGTCTCAAACACACCCTCGCAAATTTTCTCATTTTACTAATGCGATCATTTGACCTAAGACCGCTACGCTGCTACGGTTGCGTAGCCCTAGCTACGAGATGCGTAGGCGTTTTGAATGGCACGTAATTATTATTTCGCTCCAGAGGGCCAACGATATTTCTTGTTACAAAGATGGAATCCGACATCGTGATGAAATGATGATCTCAATTTGTTTTCATGTGCCACTTTTTAACAAGTGGTGAATCGTCTTTTTTCGTGTTATTTCCATAACTCCGTAGAAGCTTCCAATAAAGCTTCCTTCACTTTAATGAAGCATGACTTGGACTGGACAGTGTTTAAAACTTTTGACTGTCTATGACTGAGATTTGATTTTATTGTGTAAACAAGCTATGATTTACTTAAAAAATTAATTATGACTACACGGGCAAGTCGCTCGCCTAATGGTAAGCGTCACGTCTAACGCTGCCGTACATTAGTTGCCTGCCCATTACAACATGGAATCCTTCATAAATATATCTACCTTGTTTGTTGCATGTCGCACATACATATATATTATGCCTTTTATATGTACGGCAAGTGGATTAGTCTGTATTTCTATTCGCATTCCTGGGAATCTTAGAATATCTTAGACAACACATCCCCTTTGTAGATCATTCTTTGAATAAACCTGTGTCTACAAGGGCGGACAAAGGACCGTTATTTTGTTTGACAGCTTATCCTCTTTCATAAGACGTTGGGGCGGTTTAAGTACCCAGGGACATTATTACTGAATATCTTTTGCCTTGTTATTTTATAATATACTACAAAAAAATCAATTATCGTGAGTTAAATATATTAAATCGCTAATTGCTTTCATATGACAACTAGCTGTTACCTGCTGACTTATTTCGCGTGGACCTACAAAAAAAAGTAGCCTATGTCCATCTCCGACCCTTAAGCTAGATCTATGCAAAAATTCAGCTTGATCCGTTCAGCCGTTTAGCCGTGATAACGCGATAAACACCCAGACAGAGAGACAGATAGAGTTACATTCGAATTTATAATATTCGGTATATAATATTCTCAGTCGGTTGTGATCGAGTTGCCTAAAAAGCAAGATGCTTAAGAAAAGAGGATATCTACAATGCACCATGACTAACAGAATGCCTAAAACTCACCATCACTTAAAAGCACCCTGGTTTTGCTTTTGACCATGACTTCCTTGTAGAATGCCTAAAATGCTGTGGTGTCAGCCTTCCTGACTTTTCTCCGCCACTTCAGTTTAGTTACTGTACTTTGGTATTTTTAATACAAAAATTTTGTATCTAGTGGTGAATTACATGGACATTTTGTTTTTTTATTGATTTAGAGAGTACAGGCATATGAATCATCATCATCAGCCAAAAGACGTCAAAGGCCCTTACTGAAGGCCGCGACGTGGTTGACGTCGCGGGACGTGACGACGGTCCATCTGGTAGGATGCCTACCTACGTTGCATTTACCGGTTCGTGGTAGGCATACGAGTATAAGACCTACTTAGTATTCGGAATCTAAATAATTTTAATCATTTATTCATCAATTTGGTATCGTTAGGTGTAGGTACTTTTCATGAGACTTGACTTTCTTTATTTTTTATGCTTATAACACAAACCGAGATACAAACTTAAGGGGTCCATTTTATCAATTTGGAAGTGTAATTTCGCAAAATCCGTTCTTATTGTTCACTTATAGCCCATTTGAGGACTAATGGGTTAAAATTTCACGTCTATATCAAAAGTGCATTATTCTGTGCGTTGATTCCTAGAAAAGGGGTTGTTATTTTATTATATATATAGTATGTACTAAATACGAGTAAATGGATAATACAATTATTATTAATGACAGATTCTATAAATTGACAATTCTCTAATCTCAAAATGTTTCCAAGCTCGCTATCCTTTACAAAATCGTCAATCGTACGTAACATGATTTTAGTACAATATTCTGTATTGGGTTCTAAAAACGGATAGAATATTGTACAATCGCGCATAGTTGTTTTTGAATTATCTGTCAATACTAACGATTCTCTACAGTTCAGGATTCACTCAACCATTACGAAACTTATCAGGTACCTATTGGAGTTGCTAATAATAATTTGTTGCAAACGCTCATAAAGCTCATATCTCTAGAAGTTTTACTTTTAAAACTTTTAAAATCACAAACTAATAGAAAATAATTAAATAAATACTTGAGACATAACTAAAGAAAAAGTTAATTATTACAAATCACTCAGAGCACATACTTACGTTGATCCACTTCAATCCCAGCCACAGTTCACTTTTACAAAACTTTGCCTTACTTAAAACTTTTTTTAATTATTTACTTACTTTGGCTGTGGTGTTGGAGGTAATGGTGCAAGTATTCTGGTGTCCCGTGCTTTTAAAGGGAAAACTGAAACGCGCATGCGCCTTGCCATTGAGGGCGGAGCGCTCCTGTATTTTTAGACCTTTCACATTTGCATGTGCATTTAATTTGTAGGAAAAGACTAATAGGTTCCAACGGGACTGTCAATTTGTTTCTTAACCCGTGGCTTCACCCGCCTATTTTAAGTAGGTAAAAAAATAATAAAAAAGTATCCTACGTCCGTCTTCATAATTCAGATCATAGCCATTAATATTTCATCAAAATTGGTGCAGCCGTTTAGGCGTGAAACGGTAGCAAACGAAAGGCAGAGACAACATTACTTAATATAGTTCGGTAGAGCGCGTTGATCCGTTTTTGGCATTTTTTTACATTTTGTATGGACTGACAGTTGTAATGTAATGTAATGTAGTTGTAATGTAGTTCTGAATCGCGCAAGCGAAGTTTTTTGCTCGAGGCTTATGTAGTCAATTATTTGTATACCTCGAAGCCACAGAATTCTCCTTATTGCGCGAAGCTTTGATTGGTCCTGCGTTACGGTTATATTTCTCTGAATTATAATATATTATATAGTAGTAGTAAAGCCGATTTACAAGTCAAAAATAAATAATATTATTATTCTTAGTATTTAATCAAAATTAAAATAAATTTAAATTTAACAATAAATTAAGCAAAAATTACAATTACGGATTTATCCGCAAAAATTCGTCCATGTCATAAAAAGAGTGCCCAATAAGCCAGCGCTGAAGGAGGGACTTAAGACTGTTATTTTAGGAGATACTTATTTTGTTTAAGTTTTTTTAAATTCAATTCAATTTAAAACCTAAAATAAAAATGAAAAATGTAAAATCTAAGTATATAAAAATAATTAAATGTACTAAACTTAACTACTAGAACTAATAATACTAAACAGGATTAAATTAAAGTTAATAATAAACAAAATATGTGTAAAAATAATAAACTAATATTAATAAAATTAAGTATAAATGTTTTGTAAGGGAAGGGAATTAAAAGGCTATTTTATTTTATTTATTTATTATTTTGTTTTAGTCACGAAATCCGGCAACCTACGATACACTGTCGGAACCATGGCGTGCGTGGGTTTGGTTGACTTTTCAAGCATATAATATTAGTATGGATTCTACGTAAAATACGGACGGTATATGGTGGATTGTGAGTAGCAAGTAAATTTCACACTGGAATATTTTTAAAGATTCGCAAACGTAATATAGGAAAGTTGTTTTTCAATAGAAGTAGTAATAGTTTTCCGTCGAGATAATTATAACATGATTTTATTAATATTTATTAATTTATAATTTTTGATTTCATTTCAGAGCATCATTCAAACATCTGTATTATTTTATTTTTAAATTGATATTAATGATTTAATTAATGATTACCGTATTAAATAAAGAAAACAAATTGCCCGGCCGAGAATCTAACCCGGTACCTTCCCGCTTATAATGCAGATGCGCTACCAAAGAGGCTATATATAAAAATATAATAACAAAGAGGCTATGGCTCTTTGAAAATCAACTTATCATGCGGGCTTATCCTCTAACTTTGAAACGTTCGTGATTCTGATCGCGAGAGCATGCCATCCCGCTCGTACCGACTTAGTCGCACTATGCACGGTCCCGTTCGCGCACTATCACTATTGCTTTCAGAGTTACGGGATAAGCCCGCTGGTCGTCTAAACGTAGCTAGACAAGCTTGAAAAATTCGAGTAGGTATTCCGTGATCTAACTTCGTTCCAGAAACCTCTCGATAAAATGTTCCTTAAGAACTTAATCAAGGCCGTAGGGTTTCGAATAGCCAGCCCCAGAGCTTCGAGTCACCCTGATTGGCCGCTCCGGGACCGCCTGCTCAGATTACTGTCATATCTTGATTTACATAACTTCTAGTTAGTACTAAGTAGTGAAATATACAGGCTTACCATAGTATAATAGATAAGTAGTTGTTACCCGCGACTTCGTCCCCGTGGACATAAAAAAGTATCCTATGTGCGTCTTTGTGATATACAGTAACTCCTTATCAAATTTTATCAAGATCCGTTCAGCCGCTTAGCCGTTATATCGCAACACGGCAACAGACATAAAGACAGAAAGACAAAGTTACTTCCTATAGTTCGCTAGATGGCGTTGAGCAATTTTTGTGTATTTTTGTAGTTTTGTATTGACTGACAGTAACTGTTGTAATGTTGGAAGTTCTGAATTAATTCGCGATTAATGAGGAGGAAAGCGCTGGTTGCGGGGACTGCGACCAAGCGTTCTCATTAGCTATCTCAAGGTTACGCCTACTCGCACCTAGCAATGAAGGAGAGTAAATTTTATAGATTTATTTTGACCGACGCGGGGTGCGTTTCGATCGTCCTAATGCGTAATCTTTGGCTCGTACCTGTACTATACAAAAGTGTTCCGCTCAAAATAGCATAAACTCTTCAATTTCGGATTCTCCTTCGTCCCTCTTCGAAAAACCCACCCAATTTTTTTTATAATATTTTTTTTTTTTTTTTTTGATTTGGAAAATCATTAAGAGAACAAAAATACATAACTCCTGAACTACGAAAAATCGTAGACCATACATGAGATATTTTTGTGAACCCCTTGGTACGAGGAACCTACATTTTTCGGATTTTTTTTGACGGCACCGTTTTGACCAGCCTTTATATGCATAGTTTATTATATTTACCCCCGAATACTGAAACATTTGTTAACTTTGACGACAGATTAAGTCTATTGCTGTCTTTGTCATTTGCTTAGTGCCAGACAAAAGCAGTATCAGAATCAATCCGTTTTCAAAGTTAACAAACGTTTCAGTATTCGGGGGTTAGTCTATTTTTGGCTCGTAGTTAGGTACCTAATATTCGAACCGAAGAAACCTTTTTTTCTATTACTATTTCACTTGGATTGCTAGAACAATACCTAGATAGGTAGAAAAACCACAAAATAATAAATACCTATTTAATACATTCAAACTACATTACTACTAATATCTAATGCTAAAGTTGTGCTCACATCACTTTTAGTCGTCGATTTCTCGTCAATCGGAGCGACAGTTTCTGCCTCCGTCGCTGCCACAGTCGCCGCCTCAGTCGCTGCCACAGTCGACGCCACAGTCAACGTCACAGTCGATGCTACAGTCGACGCCACAGTCGACGCCACAGTCACCTCCACACTTTCCGTCTCATCTGTCAGGATTTTCGTCGTTGCTTCAGAACTATCATCATTAGTGGTTTCAGTTTGTATGGTAGAGTTGAAAGGTCCTGGTGTTGTTGCTTTGTTGCCTGTACATTTCTCCCCTTGGAATCTTGAGCAGCGGCCGTCTCGGCAGTAACGGAAGGGGCCGTAACAGTCCACTAATATGGCAACATTGCCGATGTAGCAGTGCAGTGCTCGACTGCACGTGACGCAGGTGTAGCCAGTCTAAAAAATAAATTTAACTTAGTTAACCAGGATTGGTTACACTATGTCTTGGGAAGTGGAAGACGTTTACGTACGATTTTTACCCGACTACAAAAAAGAGGGTTATGATTTTGATAGCCTATAAAAATCATTGAAAGAACAAATAAAACTGTACTAAAAGCATACAGCAACTATACTAAAAGTGCAAATGTCCTTAGTAAGATGAGTAACTCGAATGTAGTACTGAAAAGGACGAAAGATGTCACTAGTGCTTCAATCTGCGACATAATCACAATTTCGCTTGACTTGAAATGTAAACCCTAGCTAACTCATTCGTAATGGTCCCGAGAAAAAAACGCTACTTGTCACGAATATTTCTAAAATTATTATTTGCCCAAAACTGAATGCCCAAAAAATGAACTTTGTTGGTGTACGGAACCCTAAAAATCAACATGCGAATAAATATGTGGGTGATTATGCATAAACACGCGAGCGTGTTTCGCCATAATAAATTCGGTGAAGTTTGAAGGGATAAGTGACAATGAAATCCCTTTATGTATATATGTATGTATATTATATTACGTGAGCTGTTATATTCCTCCTAGACTCAGTCCTCGCGACTCGCGCTTTTCTCCAGCTTTGGTGTAATTTTTCCGGAACAAAGATCTTGTAAGTCGGTTTGACTAGCCTTGTGGCTCAATGGGTGGATTTCCGCCTTCTGATCTATAGGTTGTGGGTTCGATTCCCAGCCAGGACAAACATTTGTGTGATAAACATGGATGTTTGTTCTTTGTCTGAGTGATTCTATGTATTCTATGTATGTATTTACAAAAAAGGTTATGTATTCTATCAGTTATCTGGTTCCCATAGTACAAGCTTGCTTAGTTTGGGGCTAGATGGCGCTGTGTCAAAAACGTCCACCAACATTTATTTATATTTATTTATCTAGTAACATGGGAGTCTAATGTATGATTCTATGTATTCTATGTATGTATTTACAAAAAAGGAATTTATGTATTCTATCAGTTATCTGGTTCCCATAGTACAAGCTTGCTTAGTTTGGGGCTAGATGGCGCTGTGTCAAAAACGTCCACCAACATTTATTTATATTATTTATATTTATTTATCTAGTAATATGGGAGTCTAATGTATGATTCTATGAATTCTATGTATTTATTTACAAAAAAAGTATTTATGTATTCTATCAGTTATCTGGTTCCCATAGTACAAGCTTGCTTATAGTTTGGGGCTAGATGGCGCTGTGTCAAAAACGTCCACCAACATTTATTTATATTTATTTATCTAGTAATATGGGAGTCTAATGTAAATAGTGATGTTCATTCATACCTGAGTTTTATAGTCGCACGTCGTGAGCGAATACGATCTTCCTACAGGCCTCCCTTTAACATTTTGATCTTCATAATCGTAAGCTGAAATTAAAACATTTACATTGTTAATCTACATTACTAATAGTACATTTTGTTTTAATAAAACGGGAATGCTCACGTTAAATTGAGTCGGTTATTCCGACTATAGTTTCGATCACATTCGGTGACCTTTATCAAGGAATGCTAAGCGTGACACGCGCGCGACCTTGATTTATTAAATTAACTAGTATCAATTTATCGTCGGATTCATACAAATATGTATATAAACCACAGGCATACAAACAGACGCCGACCGCTTCGCTCGGTAAACAAGACAAGATAACTCACCTATATCTTCTTCTGCGGTTAAAACCACATTAAAGCAAGCCTGAAAATAAATAAAAAATATTAAGTACTTAGGTATTAAAGTTATTACATTGGTTAGGTAGTAGAGTAATTTTAGTTTCTTCCTAACAGATCAAGAAGTCCGAGCTGAGGTGCAGTGTTAAGAGCTCCGGTGCGTTCCCTTAGAGATCTCGGAGCCCTCCGTCAAACACCAAGGCAGGCAATCGATGGTTTTAGTGGGTATAATCCCACTTAACCCGGTACCCCAAAGCAACCGGGTATCTTATGAAGCCATCCCATTCGTAAAAATAAAGATCATGAAGTCTACAAATTTCTTATAACATAGAGAAATGATATACAGTACTTCTAAATAAAGAAACTATACTCGTATAATGTTTCCATGCTTATACCTAGCAATAGCATTCCTATTTTTACCGACTGCCAAAAAAAATAAAGAGGTTCTCAAGTCGACTGTTTTTTTTTAAATAAAAAAAGTTTAATGTCATATTGAAATAACAGCGCTTTACTTCATGGCACAGAATAGCCCTTACAGATTCCGCACTCAACACGATCGAAGTGAACGTCGCATCGATTAAAAGTTAAAACAGACCTACAATAAAACCACTTTCATTGGTTCACTGCTAAGCGGGGCAAGGCTAACCAACCTAACCTAACCTCGGAACGGCCAAAGGGAACGCTTAGTTCACACAAACCGTGCTATTCTCAAACTTTTGTGCGTATTGTTTTGTCCTTCAAAGTAAAGCGGTCTCTATAGGGGACAATCTCTGGCCAACAGGATTAATATTATGCCGTGTGGTGGTTATATCTGATGATAATATTACAAACTGGCTCTCAAGTGACATGGTTAATAACAAAATTACAAACTTACAAAAAAAACTCACCCCTATAATAAACACACAAACAAAATTAAACTTCGTCATTTTAACACGTTATAGTTTGCACTAACTATATTTTGAACAGCTACCTAATGGAAGCAAGGAAATAGTGAAAACTGGCATACGCAAGCGCTGTTTATATGTATACAAGCACTTCGCGGAATAATACATAATGCAAATGGCCTGCCAACTTCGCGTGGACTGTGCCGCATATTTCTTTTATCTTTTGAACTAGGGAAGCGGGCAGTAGGTTAATTTTTGGCCTACATTTTGGCACTGTACAGCGCTATGACAATTATGGACACGGGTATGTCCTAAGCCTGCGACTTGGACCACCGGACGGGCAGCAGCGTTTTCTTAGAAAACGGTAATTCTACGATCTTCAAGCCGCCTGCCCGGCGTGCGGATTATGGCAACATAAGGATGGCCTTAGTTTTTTTTTTCTCTTTTCTCCTAAGAGGATTTTGGCGTCACACGTCTTATGCATTTGCCAGTGTCAAGTAGGTATACTTATATATTTTCAAGTTTTGTTAAATATTATCAAACAAGTCATATTCACAGTCAAGGCGAAGTCATGCCCCAGTAAAGTGGTGAAAACTTTACTAGAGCCTTCTATGGAGTTTTGGAAACAACACGAAAATTCACGTTTCACGTCATTATACTATTCACCTTCACTCATGCATGTTCACGAACACTTAACGGGTAAAAATTCACCGTTTTTACACATTAACACTCGAAATAACACAAGTTTTGAAAAATAATAAAATGACGCGACATGATTTATTCACGTTCCCGCCAAAACTCCCAACCTTAGTTCTACTCGATGATGATGAAGATGAATAATTAAGAGGGTATTTCGAGAGAAAGATAGCGCTATACACTTTCGCGCGCAGACGGGCATGACGAACTTATAAGGGATCCTTTTAGTACTACGGAACCCTAAAAAACGCAGATGTGCGTTGCTGTTGTGCATGCGTTTAAGAAGCTCCTGTCATTTTGTTTCTATGCGAGAAGAAACAAAACCAGAAAACACGGGCAACGCATGTTTTGCCTGCATATTGAACGGCTCAAAATATCGGCTCAAGCCAATAGATTTTACAGAAGAAAATGCAGAGTGGTAAGTGTCGCGCTTACTATCAGCCGCCTGGTTAGCTCCCAATCTATCAGAAAGATTTTCATCATGGCATACCTCAAGGCACGTTCGTAGCACATACTTAATAAGGGTTATAATTAGGAAAAGGGTACGCTAAGTTGAAAAAGGCTAATAGTATTCATGATTGTGAACAGCTTTGTAACCTACCATGAAATCGCGGAAAACAGCTGTTCCATAGAAAAATGTCAATGACACTCGACAAAATGTATGGAACAGTTATATTTTTTCAAGAATTTAGGGATTCAGGATACTTAACCACAATAAATGCCAACGGGAGCGCAACGCGAGTGAACCGGCGAAAGTTTAAATGTAAGAGTGGACCCTGCGGCGGGGAACGATAAGTCAAAAACTAGAAAACAAAGTAGGTCTCGACCTCTCCATCTATGTCAGCGCTTGTCCTCGCTTAGTCTAGCCTAGATTGACTGAAAGTATATCCAATTGTTTATTCGTCCTTTTCAATAGTTCCTTTGTGGTACGCCCGTTAGTTTCCTTATGTTTATTAAGTAAGTATGAAGCGCCTTTATACGTTAACAATATAGTCTACTCTACACAGTGGGTGTTTGTCTGTCTACATTTTTACTAAATCGGTCCCAAATAGAACGCTTTCGAGTAAATAGCAAAGAGAATATCATCACTATGTTTAAGAGACGGGACTTCCATAGAGAAACATGAAAAAAGGCGATTGTATGAAACGTACTAGAAGAGGAGTTTTGGCGGGAACGTGAAGAATTCAACGTGTAAAAACGGTGAATTTTTACCCGTGAACATGCACGAGTGTTGGTGAATGGTATAATGTCGTGAAACGTGAATTTTCGTGTTGTTTCCAAATCCCCATAAAAGTTTTCACCACTTTACTGGGGCATGACTTGGACTTGACCGTGACTTGCTTTGCTCGCCTTTGACCGTGACTATGACTTGTTTGATAATATCTAACAAAACTTGAGAATATATATGTATACTTGATACTGGCAAATGCATAAGACGTGCGACGCCAAAATCCTCTTAGGAGGAATGAGAAAAAGAAAGTACTAGAACTGACTACAAATAGAGATAGTGCGATAGAGTCAAGAGATCGATAGAGCAAGACGGCGGATAGCCGCCATTATTTCTAGTACACGTTTCATACATGTTGAAGTCACTTTTTTTTACTAAGCACTTGCGCCAGACTGGTAATAGTTTATCTTCTGTGTATATAAGCCCCTTACCAACACAGTATGGGCTACAAAGCAGCTTGTTGCTTGTTGCGTATCACTAAGTCCTTATATAATCATGCTGAAAGATTAGGCTAAACCGAAAGGGGCGTATGCCCGTCTGCACTAAACTTTTACAGGTCCTAAGTTCATACTTTACTCTCTAGGACGTTCCTAACAATGAAAAATGCTGATTGATTCAGGCGTAACTTTGCGGAAGTTCATTTTTAAACAGTGTCTTAAATAACCAATCTGTATTTCCGCTGCAACGTCGCGTCCGGTACAATAGGAATAAGGAACAGTTGTATAATATTTATTTAGCGGAAAGATACTATAGATTGGTTATTTTAGACACTGTTTAATGAAAAATGCGTTGTAAGTTGCAACAAGGGCACATGCCTAAGTCCGACATAGTTTAGGTGATGCTTAGTTAGTTAAGCTATATCTTTGTTGGCTTTAGTGCAGACGGGATCATACATTGTACTCAATAATGAGTACAAAGTAATTTGTATCAGCCTTTAAACATCCCACTGCTGCTCCTAGTTGTACTAATTGTGCGTAGTTAGCGAATATACAGACAGACACGCAAAAAGCGACCTTATTTAATACCATGTATAGAAGATAAAGAGGATTAGGGGACGAGCGCAGTGCATTCAGCGCATGTTATATATAAAAACGATTTTTATACTTTTAATTATTATATTTCGTGCAAAACGTATAAAACTACAGTGGCATACTGATTATTTTACCTTAAAACTAAAAAAAAAATACATTTATACAAAAATAATTTGGTCATATAAAACCACAAGAATACAACACAACACAAGGAACGATAAATATACAATGCGAGTAAAATATAAGAAATGCTTGATTATATTATTTACTAGCATGCCCGCACGGCTTTGCTCGCATTGGCTATACAGTAAGTGCAACACCCCATTTAAACCTCAACACCTCTTTAAAGGTTGATTTTCTAAAAATCCTGAAACATGCCATTATTTATTTTTTATACTATTGCTTAGTACACAAACCAAGTTTCATTGTCTTAGCGGGAAAAAAGATAATATTTCTGTACCAACTTTAGGGGTCCATTTCACCCCTTTAGAGGTGGAAAATCGCAAAATCTGTCTTGTTGTGTACATAAACCATTTGAGGAGTATTGGTTTCAAATTTCACGTCTGCATCACAAGCGGTTTGGTCTGTGCATTGATTCCCAGAAAACGGCTTTTTCCATTATAATAGACTAGCTGTTACACGCAACTTCGTTCGCGTGGACAAAAAGTAGCCTTTGACCGTCTCCGACCCTTAAGCTATATCTATACAAAAAATTCAGCTCGATCCGGTCAGCCGCCGTTTAGCCGTGATAACGCGACAAACATCCAGACAGAGAGATAGACAGATAGACAAAGATAGATAGATAGACAGATGGACAGATACACAGATATACAGATAGAGAGACAGAGAGACAGATATATAGATAGATAAAAAAACTCTTTATTGTTTACACCAAAAATTACATACATAATACAAAAATCGAATTAAAACTAGTGTAACAATTGGCGGCCTTTTCGCTTAAAGCGATCTCTTCCAGGCAACCTTACAGTGAGACAGACAGAGACAACTTTCGAATTTATAATATTAGTTAGAATTATACGTACACCCTAACAAATTAATTACTATCTCTGTGAAATTGTGCTATATTTTTTTAGAATTTTATTTTTTAGAAAAATGTATTTCAAAATTACCCGTAAAATTATAAAAAAAAGATTCAAAAATTATTTTCCTTATAGACTAGTTTCAAATTGTGATTTTAAACTGTTCAGTTTAGTTTCTACGAACTCCAAGTCATTGATTCTTTCCATAGTAGTCACGTTGGATGGTTGAGTGATATTCGACGTGCTTGAGGTCAATATGGTCTCATTTGAGATCACCCCATATTCGCCGGACTTCACCGGAACATGCCAAATATTTTGGTTGGTGATTTTTAAAAAGTTTTCAGTGTCGCTTGGGACTGTTTGAGTGACGAAGCTTCCTCGTTTTGTGGTAGTCAAGATGCTCGTCGTGTCGTTTATCTGATTCAGGAGTTCTGGAAAGACATTGAAACTGGAATTTGTTGAAAAGGACCTTTTATATTTTAAGGGGACGAGCGAAGTATAGTGCCTCGCAGGACTATGTTGTTCTAAACTCTCTTTGTGTAAAATTTAAGAAAACGAGAAAATGTCTTGTAATCATTAAATAAAAAAATCATAAAAAAAAAACATCATCATCATAAAAATTGTATATCTGAAGAATGAGGTCTTTAATCTTCATACAATGAGTGCACGGAAGAAAAAACCCTCAGAGATGAAATTTAGCAAAATGCGCTCATATGAGTATTGGGTTCCAATTTTACGTCTCTATCATAAGCGACTTGATTGGTGAGTTTTTTCCTAGAAATGAGCTTGTTCTTTAATATATACTTAGATGAATTAAAACCATACCTGTAAGCTGCAAGCTTTCAGTTTCATCCATGAGACTCCTTCGGTCTCGACTATCGACGTTATCATTGCTGACCTTATCGAACGCAGATAGGTGTCTGTTCAAAACCATCTTCCTCATCGACGACCGATTTTTTATCGGCGAGAAGTTATATAAAACCGATGTCTCACGAGCTCTCTCCAGGAGTTTATTCTTTAGAGCTCCATTTTCACCCTTCTCGCCGGAAAGGTCGAAAAGCCGATCCATTTCCACTGAGAAATTTAACTGCGAACAGTTCTTAGCGCGAAGGTGCTTCGTCAACTTTGACAATGCGAAGTTTCTCGTAGACGAACGAACTTGAGACCTAGCGAATAAACTTCGCGATAGATTCGGTTTTCGAAACGATTTTAAGTAAGTCAGATCGTTCTTTACAATCGTGTGGGTTAAGTTTTGTGGTGCTTCGTCGTCGAACAGCTGGTCTTTTGGTTGGTGTAATGTGTTAATTTTGAAGACGAGTGTGTATAGAAGCTTGAGCCGTTTGTAAAGTTTATCCAGGGTTGCCTCTTTATGCGAGGGTGTGTTGATATCGTAGACAAAATCGTCGCCTGCGCATAGAATATTGGAGACCACTTTACACTCTGCTACAGCTGAAAAGTTAATTCAGATTAAAATTAATTCCACCTGTGTAAGATGGAGGTTGAGTAAGGCTGTAACAGTGGTGGCCGAGGCAAGGTAGGCGGAGCTGGTCGAACCTGGACTAGATTGGCACAGGACCAAGGCAGATAGCATAGAAAGAGAGAGGCCTATACCCAGCAGTGGGATAAGGAAGGCTGTTGATGATGATGATGATGAAAATTAATTCATAATTGATAAATACATACTTTAAAAAAATTGCGCCATTTTTTTTTTTATAAATCAATAACGCGTTATATTCATAGTTCCCCAATAAGTTTCCCTAACAGGATTGTTATAGTACTATGATAATATTGCTCGTTCACATTTTATATGTATTCAACCATTTTTTTATTCTTAAATTAATGTTAACTATCGCTGCGATGCAGGCCACATCACCGATGGGGAAGAAAGGTTCTTGAGTGGCGACCACGAACTGGAAGACACAGCGTACGCAGGCCTCAGACAAGGTGTACCGACGACATTGTGAAAGTCGCGGGCAACCGGTGGATGCAGGTGGCACGTTGTCGGTCGGGGTGGCGCTCTACGGGGGAGGCCTATCTTCAGCAGTGGACGTCTTGCGTCTATAATGCGATATATCTACTATAACGCAGTCTGAATAGGCTTTGCGACATTCATAAATGACTAGCTGTTACCCGTGACATCGGTCGCGTGGAACAACCAAAAAAAAATTTGCCCATGTCCATCTCCAACCCAAATATTCAGCTGAATCCGTTTAGCCGTGATAACGCGACAAACACCCAGAATGAAAGAAAGAGAGAGAGAGACACTAGTTACTTTCGAATTTATAATTTTAGGTAGGATGTACCTACCTTTATTTAAATCAAGCAGTAAAGGCATAATTTCCTCCCGGTGGCACAGAGCCAGTGGCTCCATTTCCTTATAAACGGCGAAGAAGTCATACACAACCCTTCCTATGTTGATCACCGCACACACACTCGCGTTATTGTAGGACGTCTCCTTCAGTGTAGCTAGTAGTTTCTGATGCATCATTTGTTTGGATTTCTGGAAGTTTTTTTAAAATAGTGAACGCTTGAAGTTCAAAAATCCGGCACCGAAATTTTATGAGCAACCGTGACCCTTAACATCAGGCGACTTGCTCGTCTCATCAATCAGTATCACAAATAAGTTTTTGTGGAAAAATACATTTATCCAGACAAATAAGCTTTTATAAAAATCGTTATTGATATTGTAAACTGATCAAAATGAGTCCAAACTCCCTCAGCCTACTGTAAGTTACTAAGATTCTGTCTCCATCATCGGATCAACTCGCTCTCATAATATTGTATTGTCATCGGAACTTGGAAATTGAACGAGACTTGTACCGTTATCCTGTAACCTGTTACCTTATCCCGTAACTCTGGTGGCAATGGTCATCGCGTGCTGTCCCACTCGCGCCAACTTACTCGCACCATGCGAGCGAGCAGGATAGCAAACGAAGGCCATCGCCACCAGAGTTACGGGATAAGGCCCCAGGTCTAAAATTCAGTTGCAAGATTTGACTCGAACATACATATACTTGCATACAAACATTGAAGTTAAATAAAAGGTTGTTAAAATGTGTGAACAGAGGATAACTGAAAATACGAAAGAGAAATACGCAGTCAAAACTACTTACATCGGCAAAAGCAGCCGGATCCACTATCAAAAACACGCTATCTCTGATCTCCTTCACCTCGCGCTGCCACGAGTCGAGCAGCAGCGCGGCGTGGCAGCTGCCGGGTGACGTCATCAGCGCGGGCACTAGCTGCGGGTCCAGGGACTCTAGGCTCGCGAGACCACTGCGCAGGTTGAGGATCCCTGGTGACAGGTAAATACTTAGACAAGCCAGTTGGGCGTAGTTTCATCTAGAAATCCGCAAATATTACTTGAATAGAGATTGTGATGAACGTGGTCAAGTTAAACTTCTAGTGTCGCATTATTTATAAAGTCGCGCTCCCGGCCAGAGCTATCTCTTTCACACATTTTAAAAGTTAAAAAATCAATCAGCATAAATTTAAAGAAAAATTGAGAGCACAAAAAATTGCTTTAAAAGATTGCTAATGTTATTAGCAGATTGCTATACAAACCTTGTCCTCACAATTACGAACACTACAAAAAGAAATCATCAAAATCGGTACAGCCTTTCTCAAGTTATAGGGTGACCAGGGAAAAAAGGGTTTAATTTTTATATATATAGATAAGGATGTACTGAAAAATTTTGGTGTGTTGGTAATTCTCTTAAAACGCCACAATACTTACTATGCTGATCAGAAGAACATGAAACAGCAAAAGATCCAATCTGCAGCAATCTCTCATTGTACATATCAAAGTCTTTCACAAACAGACAATCATCCGCATCAGTGGTACCTCCTTCCATACATTTGCACATCCCTTTGGATCCCTCTGTAAAATGCCGCTTCAGAACTTCAACAGGAGAAATGCTGTTACTAAAGCAATGGACTAGTAAGGTAAGTAATGCAGTATTAGTGTTAGTCTCTAGGGCGTAAAGTACGTCTTTCAAGACATCAATCATGACGTCGATGTTTGTGGGCATCACGGGAAGTTTTAGGGCTTCAGTTGACTTGGTTGTTGTACTCAAGTCGCCTTCGATGAGCTCGCTTAGTAAAGCCTTGGTTTCACGGAGCACCTGGTATTGGAAAGAAAATTATTAAAGAATTTTATTGTTTAAATTTTTATGTGTATGCAGTCCGAGTAATATAAATTGCCTCCGCAAAAGTGAGAAGGTGCTTGGTGGTCCGTAGCGAGGAGTGCCATTGCCAAGTTCAATTTCAGCAACCCTGCTGAAATTGAAAGTACAACACTATCGCCACTACGCCATTATCGCTACAGAGCCTCTGTCGCCATAGCGCTATTGAAGTTGCAGCAGCTTTGAAGCTAAAACGGCACTGTCGCCACAGCGCCACTGTCGCTAAAGCACCACTATTTCTACAGCGTCACCATCGCTGTATAGCTTCTGTCGCCATAGCGCTACTATCGCCACAGCGCCATTGAAGTTGCAGCAGCTATGACGCTAAAGCGTCACTGCCGCTACAGCACCACTGACACTACAGCGTCACTATCGCTACAGAGCATCTGTAGCTACAACACCATTGAAGTTGCAGCAGCACTGACGCCACAGCCGTCACAGTGCCACTATCTTTTCAATGGCACTTCCCTTACAGCACCTCTATCGCCACAGCGCTACTGTCGCAACAGCAGCACGTTCAATATAGCGCCACTGTCGCCACAGCATCTTTATCGGCACTTTGCCACTCTGTCACAGCACCTCTCACCTCCGACGCTATTGACACTGTCAAAACGTGGCTTAAATGCTTGATACATACCACCTGACATCTAGCCTTTACAATAAGCTGGTCATTGGGCAGGCAGTAACGGTACAACGTCATAGCAGACAGCAGTAGCTCATCAATAGATAAGTGCAGTCCACTCACACATTCCACCATCTGTGAAAAAACATATTTAGTTAATTGTTACTGAATGTCATATACTGTTTTTTTTTTTTAATTATCTTATATTAGCTGAATTGCAAAATTCTGGTGTGTGACACTTTACTTTATATATTAGTTATGATATACCTAATGTTTGTGAATAAGGGAGTAAAAATCCACAGTAAAATTTTTGGTATAAAGAACAGCCCTAAAAAAATAGTTTTATAGAAATACTTGTACTTGGATAGTAGCTGGAACACAGTGGAAACAATTGACCCAAAAGAGAAAAGAGTGGAAGTCCCAGGAAGAGGCCTATGCCGGAAGGCAAGCTGGGGAAGTGGATTAAGAAATGGAGCCGATGTCAAATAACAATTATAAATTGATAATGAAATAATAATAATAATATGGAAATAATATTTAATACGAATAAATATAATTAATTGGACAATAAAGAAAACTTGACATCATTGAATAATGAAAAATATATATATCTAAATGACCAGCACAGAAGGCTATAAAATAAATAAATAAAAATAAACTTGTACTTGGATATTGGAAATTAAAATAAATAATAAAAATATAGAACAAAAGAACTATGAAAGTATAACTACAGACAGTTATTATTAATCATAGACAGTGGCGTACCTAGGAGTGGACGAAGCAGCCCCACATCCACAACCTCGCAATTAAAGTTGACCCTAATTGACACCATGAAATTTAAATAGTATGAAAAGACGTCAGAATTGTGCATTTGGATATCCCTATGATGGCAAAAATAAACTGTTACAGACGCCAAAAACTGTCACATGCAGCTTTGATTTTGGGAATGTGTGAGCAAAAGCAATGAAAACAAGGAAAAAAATACAATGAAGTGACTCAATTTCTTCTCATTCCTGCCAAAAAACTTCACTTATATTTCACTACACTATCATGAATTGTAGTAGGTTTACTTTTGTATTCACAAAAAAATGGGGAAGGAACTCTGCATTCATCTTGTGAATAGGTACTGAAAGAAAGGGGCTCCGCTGATGTGACTTCACTCACAGCTAGATTAGTCCACAGTTCGACACTGATCATAGCTATTGATTTTATTTAAACAAAATGGTTGATACCACCACATCCTCAGCTACAGAGTGTTTCACAATTGGAACAGGGGGCATATCCTCTAACTTTGAAACGTTTATGATTCTAATTGCGAGAGCATGCTATCTCGCTCGTACCAACTTAGTCGCACTATGCGCGGTCCCGCTCGAGCAACTCTCGCTATCGCTTTCAGAGTTACGGGATAAGCCCACAGGTTGCCTGAAGAGGTGGTCTCAACAAAATCTATAAATACTTTCAAATACAAGCTAGACACTTGGATAATTAAGGAGAATATAGACTTGACTGACAGTTATTAAGTTTCAAAACTGTGTGATACAGGCACATCAGCCTATGCTGCTCGCCTATAGATAATTAAATATCTTACTTCACATTTCCATTGTTCATACAGTGATTCATTATCCTTATAATCAGTCTTGTAAACTGCTTCAGCCAATTTTCCAAGCACTTCAAATGCATGGTCAATCCAGTTAACAAAGTACATAGTGGTTACATTGAATGAATCATTGCTGCTTTCATCCTCGGGTTTTGTACTGTCTAAAGCTGCTTTCTTAACATACTTATCTATAGAAATAAGCCGGTTAATACACCATGAAAGTCGCTCTAAGTTGCATTGCCGAGTTTCCTGCAAGTTTTTATGTATTAAAATAATGAAAACGTACCTACTTTTTTTGTTTATCTAACGCATAGTTAGCATACCTGAAGAAGCATATGGTTATTGAACTCTAATTTAAAGACTTCAAATAAATTTAACACACATTTTTTTATTTGACTCAGACAAAGTGTGTAAACATCACGAATTTTCGATGTGCGTACTTCGTCTTCAGACCAAGAGTGACTTTGGTTTCGTATCTTTATTACCAGAGGATGTATATCGTTGAGTATTTTATCCTGCAACACATAAACAGCACCATAGTAGATAGTAATATCTATTTATGCAATTTAATTTTAAAATAACACTTTCCAAACTTTTTGTTTTTTTACCAGCAAATGTTTAGTTGCAGCACGAGGATCTTGTGGTAAACACATATCGTTGTCCATTTTATTCAGTAAAAATTAAGGCGACTTGAGAACCACCTCCTTTTTTTGGAAGTCGGTTAAAAATAACTTTAGTTTGTATTGAGATTTTGTTTTTTCTGATTTCAAACGAAAAATGACAGTTGAATTTTTTGCTTGAGAGTAGAGACGAGACCAAAGAGTAAATAAAGGCCTCGCTACATGGCCTGACCTGACATTGTGTCAAAGGGACAGCTAGACTCAAGAAGATTGCAAGCTTCTTGGCTAGACTAGAATTTTCCGGGTGCAAAAGAAACAAACTATTAAGGTTATAGCTTCTCCCTATCGCTCCCCCAGAAACTTATATATAGCCATCTCTTTCACATGATGTCAGGTCAGGCCATGTATAGCCAGTCTAAAGTTACATTTCAAGATACATTACATTACGAGTGCGGGTTAAAATGAGCACATAATTACCATTTGCACTGTCAGCGTGCAAACAGTCGGTTTAAGATGCGCATATAAAGGCTCCTGTCGCATAGAGTAAGCGAGAGAGCTATTGTAAGATTGGCAACCTCGCACTCTGTGTCCATTTTTGACCGACTAGTAGGTCATACCATTGTGACCCGTCTTACTTAAAAGTGAAATTAGATAAAAATAACGCTGTGAAGACTTAATACTATCATACATAATGATATTATGGCGTGTTGTGCTGTGTTTTGTCCATCGAGAACAACGAAAGGAGGAGTAAAAGACCTAGAATTCTCATTTCACACGTAAGTCTATTGTAGCGTTTATAACCTAAAATAACCAGTATCAAAGCAAAATATTCGTTTCACTTAAAGAATATACATGTTTGAAGTCATACAACTATCATGCAGTGTTATTTAGTAATGAATTTAAGCTTTAATTTAAGATAAATAAATGCTTTGTTTTACGTGTTCCTGCTAGTGAAGTACCACTGCACGTTTCAAACATTGTCGATATTTATCTAATAATACTCTTGTAATATCCTACATATAATAAATTAAGTGAAACTTGAACCGTTAATTCCTATCCGCGTTTAATCGGCTTGATACGTATTCTATCGATAATTAATTATAATCTTTTTGAATCTTTCGCGGCTTGAAATGTATGATATTTTGTACCAATATTGTGTCATGGTTAATTTAAATTAAATTAAAATAAAACATTTTGTTATAGGTTTCCAAAATATCCGGAAATCAGAAATCAGTGGATAAAGGCTGTGAGTCGCAAAAACTGGGAGCCACCTAAATACTCTCCACTTTGTTGAAAACATTTTGAAAAATCTAGTTTTATGACTGGGCTGTCAATTAAAAAACTAGGAAGAATAAAAGAAACTAGGAGACGGTGTAGATACTTATTAACTTTCGTACTTAGTTACTATATAATATATTCGTACTATTTACATGGCAATTACGAGTTTCGATGTTCAATAAAGTACATATTTTTGCAAACATTGTGTTCTTAATTTACAAATTCTTAGTTTTGTACACTTGTATACATTTTTATAGTTTTCACTTCCCTACTCACTAAACGCGCCAACAGAAAGTGGACACGCTGCCAAAGCAATGACTCTGTCCAGTATGATGCTAAAGTCCATGGTGCTCACGGTGCTCACAAGAATGAGGTAGTGCACTGTGTGCGCTAATGTCAAATTCAAATTATCATCTATGAATTCCGATATTCTCTGTTTTTTATAGAAAAAAATGGATTGAATGCAGGCCACGGTCTTCTGTGAAAACAGAAATGACACTGTGACCATCAAATTATGAGACACAGGCCGATAACCTGAAAAATGAAATTATCTGACATAAGCACGATCATGATCGGTTTAATTTGTTGGCGCGCTGTGAGCGTACTTTCAATTTAAGCCGATCGTTAGCAGTGTATGTGGTGTTTGCACTGTGAGCGCATTTTAAACCGTACTCTACATGTACACAAATCTGGATCCGGCTTTACTCAGAAAAGGCTTACTTTAACTACACTAAAAAGCTTAACGGCTTTAGAATGGTAATTAGGGCGTTTGCTGGTCACTACTAAGCTGCCGTGCCACCACAGGCCACGTCTGGGGGATTAGTCTTAAACAATTTTCAACTTCAAACTTTTCTTCAGGGCTTCTGCTGCCGCAATGCTAATTTGAGTTTTAGCGCCAACGTAATAAAATCATGTCGCTGCGATGTATTATTTTTCGAAACTTATGTTCTTTCAAGTTTTAATAAATAATAATGGTGAAATCCTGCAAGGGTGAAAGGTGAAATATTATCCATTTATGTGTGTATGCAACAGTGTGGCGAAATCGTATAAAGTGGTAAATCGTGTCGTTTTAAGTTGTTTACAAAATGCCGTAGAAGCTTCCACCACTTTACTGAGGCATGACTTGGACTACACAGTGACTGAAACCGTTGACTCAGGGTGTCTATACATGGCCTGACCTGACATCGTGTGAAAGGGACAGCTAAATTTGAATTTCCCGGGAGCAAAAGAAACAAACTGTTAAGGTTATAGTTTCTCCCTTTCGCTCCCCCAGAAACTTATATATATATCCATATCTTTTTTTATTCTTTCCTCCTGAGAGGATTTTGGCGTTCGCACATCTTATGCATTTGCCAGTGTCAAGTATACTTATATATTTTCAAGTTTTGTTAAATGATATCAAATAAGTCATAGTCACAGTCAAAGTCAAGCAAAGCAAGTCACGGTCAAGTCCTAGTCATGCCCCAGTAATGTGGTGAAAACTTTACTAGAGCTTTCTATGGAGTTTTGGAAACAACACGAAAATTCACGTTTCACGACATTATACCATTCACCAACACTCGTGCATGTTCACGAACACTTAACGGGTAAAAATTCACAGTTTTTACATATTAACACTCAAAATAACACAGGTAATGGAAAATAATAAAATGACGAGACATGGTTTCTTCACGTTCCCGCCAAAACTTCCCATCCATATCTTTCAAACGATGTCAGGTCTGGCCATGTAGCGAAGCCTTAAAGACTATGACATAAAGTTGTTTTTATTGTGAAATAATGCTTACATGAAAAACTTGACACTGGCTAAATACAGTAGATGATAAGTCAATATCTAAGATTTAAAAAAAAATTACATTATGGCTGTTGTCAATTGTGTGTCACTGTCAAACAAGACTACAGTCGCCATTCATTCCAATCATTTCGATTTTCATTATTTTTCGCTTTTTCTGTTTCCAATTTCTGGATTTTTAAACAAAGTAACAAATAAAAGTAGTTAATGATGAGTGAATTAGTTTGGGGAATCAAAAACGGCGACATAGATCAAGTCAAAGACATCATAGAAAACAAAGTAAGTGTAGACATTGACGAAGAAATCTGCCGATTGTTTTGCTTTGCATCATGAATAGGAAAATTGCATTGGTAGGTGTCGGGAGAAAGCGCACGTCAAATTGCCCACGTTTCTTTGATTAGACTGCAGTTATCAGCTTCATGTAATTAGCGTACTAAATATTATTACTAGTGCCAATATGCACTAATGGACTTGTAGGAAAAAGTAGGAAACTGTATATATGCCTCTACTTTCTGAACTGAAACAAAATTGGAAGGTGACATGCTCATGCTAACAAATTGTTCAGTGTATAATATGGGTATCCAGTGTCTATAAATCTATTGTTATTTTCACAGACAATCGATGTCAATGCTCACATAGATGGCAGAGTGCCACTCCACTATGCAGCTGACTATGGTCAAACTGCTGTGCTAAATTATTTACTGGACAAAGGTGCTGACCCCAATGTAAGTTCTCAAAAATTATTTATAAGTTTTATTTAACACAGTCTAAGCCATGGATCCAGAAGCCATGGAGTTTTGCAAAGGAATTCCTTATAATATTATAACAGGTGAGGGCTAAGAAAGGACGATTGTAAATTCATCCCTTAAAGAAGTTAAATAAGAGTTGAAAGTTTATTGTTTTAACTTTGTACTTGTGAAGACAACTGCCAAGCTTTCTCTTGGGCCCTAAACCTGTAAAGCCAAAGGCTGAACGCCACATAATATGGGCATCAGATAGTTATTTTATGAAATCATAAGGACTGTTTTTCTGTTTTGTTGTAATGTATTAAATTAGTGACTCACATATTTACAGATGGTAGACAAACATGGCATATCTGTTCTGCTAGCTGCCATCTGGGAGGGCCATACTGATTGTGTCAAAACATTGTTGAAAAATGTAAGTAAAATAATAATGTAATTTCTATCCTTTTATTTATAAGTGAATCCTGCATGATTACTAAGCAGTTGTAACTGCACACTTTTAAGAAAGAAAATTCTAACATAATATTCTTTTTAGATGAAGTCACTGAAAATGCTTTAGCAATAAGTCCTTTTGTGCATAGTGATGCATGTGGGCAATAAGGAATTAAATACTGGCAAATATCTTCCTATCTATTCATCCACATCTTTCTTGGTGTATCCCTCAATGGTGAACCAGCAGGCCTAGCACGGGCGCCGGGATAAAGTTATGTCCACCCGTTTTGTCTTCGTGTCAACTTGACAAAGCTAGAATATGGATACATCCGTCTCGTTCTCGCGGGATAAATATGGTGGACAAAATTTTATCCCAGTGCCCGTGCTAGGGCTGCTGGCTAAAATGCAAACAACCATTAAGGTTGTAAGTATAATATATTATAACTAGAGACCCGCCCCGGCTTCGCACGGGTAACAAACTTCACAGATCACCTACTGTGCTAATCTGACGATTAAAAGAAAATTACATCTAAATCGGTTCAGCCTTTCTGTCCATACATAAATACAGACATCGCCTTTTACTATATATATAGATAGGTCCTCCAATGATGTCCTACTTAGGTTGGATTACGTGCCCCTGTATTATATCTGAGCCATTCATACAGCTTGGGGTGTGGCTTTAGGCTGCTGCGCTGGCACTGGTGCTCCATTGGGTCACTTCTTAGGCCCAGACTCCACCAAATTTGTTAGAAGCAACCAATAGGATTTCGTTATTTACACACCTTGTCCCCACTTAGGTGGAGCAGAGAGCAGAGGAGATGTCTCATATTTGTTTAGCGAGAACAATACAGAGCGTGAGCGTGTGAGCTGCGCATTGCAAGCTGGCGACAGCGCGCAGCGGAGCCGAACATGTGAGCGGCGTGCGGCGACCGGCACCGCTAGTTCCCCCGCGTCGCACAACCCGCCCGCCGCGCCCCACAACCCGCCCGCCGCGCCCCTCCACTCCCCGCCACGCAACTCTCGCTAGTAGAGCGCCGCACGCAGCTCAGTTCCGCTCTAGCCAGTGCACATCTACGTAGCTTCGGTGTAAACACCCTGGCTGTTAAGCATCTCCTATCGTCTCCGCTTCGCACATATCCGCTTCGGTGAATTCTGGTCCTTAATCTTATTTTGACTATTTCATATTCCAGGGCGCTTCTAAAAGTGGCAAGACACCAGACGGGACACCATATCTCGAAGCAGCTGAAAAGGATGAGATCAAAGAGCTCCTCACATAGAAAATCTATACTGAATATCATCATTCTAGATTCGCTCGTATTTATTTTCGAACGCTAAGGTATCATAAAATATTTTTTACATGCATTTATTTATTTTAAAATGAATTATTTTTATACGCTCAACATATTTTTGGATTGAAAATATGTATTTTTAATTGTGCGTCCATTACTTAGTACCACGCATTATAGAAGGCCTGGGCTATTTATTTAATGATAATAACACTCAATATGCTTTAAGAGTGGAAAGCCCCATACTCTAAATTTAGCATATAAATTAGGTATGTATTTATATTTAAGGATTTATTCCAGCAAATAAGATGTAATTTTATCGCTAAAGTACTAAATAAACTTAGCTATTTAAGATATTCTTTTATTTTTCTTTCTAGTTAAACACACCAATATATTTTTTTTAATGAACTTTCATTACTTTGGTTCTTGTAACACCAGGTACACTTTCTTTAAAACTGATTGCAACTGGCAAGAAATCTCAACAACATCAAGTTAAAAATAACTAAGACTGGTAAATACATCAGTAACACTATAAATCGCCGTCCCCAGGATATTTTTTGTATTTGTTCTTTGATGGCGGACAATAACATGCATTTTTCTGTGCATCTAAGTAAGACTTGCAACCCAATGTCAGTGTGCCTGTAAAAAGAAGTTTGGCGGCGCCTTTACAACCTGAAATCAGATACATGTACAAGTTAAACTGATGAAATATGTATACACAAATAACTGTATGAATATCTCAAAACATTCCCGTTCCTAAGCCCTAGTAAAAAAATTTGATACTGGCATTCGTTGGACATTGAAATGCTTGGAAAAAATATTTTTTTAGAATTATATTACAGTTTGTCCAAAGATCTCTAACAATATAGATCCAACATCGACATGCAATACTCAATAAATATGTCAAAGTAGGTCTTATCGTTCCCATCTTCAATAAGATAAAGAACAATGAAGCGGAAAAACAACAAAATGCTGTGTGCGAGCGAGCGTTCGTAAACGGACGTCGCCGTTTGAAAAATGCCTCCTATTTTTTTTTTAAATCAATGAAACACCAGTAACGATTCGAACGGCGTTTACAAAATGCTGCAGCAAATTGAAATAACGAGTTCCATTTTCAACCTGTTGTACTACCTCCTGTTTTTTTTCTACTTATTGAAATTTGAAACAATAAAAACGTCGCGAATTAATAGAGTGAGAAGCACTGAAAACAGAAAGATAGTGATTTTTTTCTCTTCTGTGGTGAGAAGCATCACCAATTTGCCTTCGGTAAACGGATGAGGCCGTTTCTAAAATGCCGAATTATACAATATGCCGACGACACTAACATAGGCTGTAACTATGCCATGACTGATAGTCGCCCATTTGAAAAGTGAATCATAACATACAGAAATATGGTTGATTTTTCAGAATCACTGTTTATTTAAAAATCATTGCAACTATTTAGTACAGTTTAATTTGTAATCTCTGAAACGTGGTCCTTGACCTTTTGGAGAAACTCAGAGTCACACAGCGGGCAATGGAGAGAGCTATGCTCGGAATTTCTTTGCGCGATAAAATCCGGAACGAGGATATTCGTCGAAGAACCAAAGTTGCCGACACAGCTTTCAGAGTTTGCAAGCTGAAGTGGCAATGGGCAGGCCATATCACTCGAGGAACCGATAACCATTGGGAAAGAAAAGTTCTTGAGTGGTGACCACGAACTGGAAGACGCAGCGTAGGCAGGCCTCAGACAAGGTGGACCGACGACATTGTGAAAGTCGCGGGCAACCGGTAGATGCAAGTGGCACGTTGTCGGTCGGCGTGACGCTCTAAGGGGGAGGCCTATGTCCAGCAGTAGACGTCTTATGGCTGATGGCGATGATGATGATGAATTTGTAATCTATTGTTTGAAGATCTTGGAGATTGTATAGCCATTGGCTGGTAATATAAGTGAGTTCTACTGAGTGATATGATATCATAGCTTAAAATACAAGACAAGAGAAGGATTGCTTACCTTTAGTAATTGTATCACCTGCCACATGCACAGATTTGTATGAGTCACAGTAGCTATAAAGGCACCTCTTAAACTCCAAGTCACATATCTCCTTCCCACTGTTACATGTATCATAACAGAGATCGTGGGAGTCGCAGCATTTCGTCATATCTTCTAATGGCAAGTATTCTGATGCTACTTGGAAACCGAGCGACCCACACCCATCTGATTTTGGTACATGGTTCCAATTCCGTATTGGTTTATTTCCTGAAATGGCCACATTAATCTATTTATATAGCTGTTACCCACGACTTCGTTTGTGTGGAACCAAAAAAAAAGCGCATATCCGTCTCTGACCCTTAAGCTACATCTATGCAAAAATTCTGCCCAATCCGTTTAGCCGTGATAACGGGACAAACACCCAGACAGAGAGACAGTTACATTTGAATTTATAATATTAGTTAGGATAAAAGAACAAGCCCTTTTCCAGGTATCAACGCACAGACCAAACAGCTAATGATAGAGATGTGAAAAATCCAATACTATTCAATGATCTAGGTGGACAATAAGAACGGATTGTCCGAAATTCCACCTCTAAAGGGGTAAAAAGGACCGTTTGTATGAAAAAATAAACTTTTTTCATACTACGGCAATTAAACTCGATTTTTATACTGAGAACAGGAAATAAAGAAACAGAATGTCTCAGGATTTTTCGATAAAAAAATGAACTTGTGACATTTTGAACATAACAGCCAGTGTACTAATGAGGACGTATGAGATGAAAAATATTTATGATGGTAAAGAACCCTATAGTAGCTCAAGCTCATTGTTGGGATTTGAACCCACGCTATCCAAATGCGCTAACTAGTGAGCTATCATAGCTACAAAACTGATATGATGCAAAGGCGATTTCAATTTTGTAATTTTCTGTTGTATTGGTTCATATTCCATATCTTTAACAGTGTGGAATATCCGCTTCATTATTAAGAAAAGCGAGGATATCGTGACATTACCTTCAGGACAAGTAAAAATGCAGTCTTCTTCAATAGCCGCATCGAAAACTTCATGCAATGATTTAAACTTTTCAGCCACAGTTATAGCATTCCGGACCCAGTCACCGAACACTGATTCAGCAGATAGAACTGCATCTTTTAGATTCCTGAGCATACTCGACCCAATACCCGTGTATGCGTAAGCCGCAAAGGTAAGGACGTAAATAAATATTTTCTTGTACGGAATCTCCATGGTGTAGTCCTTAGAATTAATATCACAGAGCTGAGAGATAAATAATCACATTCTTCCAATAAATTTTTCCAAACCACCCCTAAAGCAACACGTAACCCATACAATTTGTTTGTTTAGTTTTTGGACGATCGCCAAAAATAAAACAGCTGTTTTTGATAATGACAATTAGAATATCAACAGAAAAAAAAACTCATGTCTTGACCCCACATAGCTTATTTAGCCAGTGTCAACTTTTGTAATTTCGCAAGTGAAGTTAAATATTTCACAACTAATTTATAGCCGAAATGACGGTCGAGTCCAAGTCATGCCTTAGTAAAGTGGTGGAGACTTTACTAGAGATCTCTATAGAGTTTTGGAGACAATACGAAAAGTCATATTTACAACAAGTGTTCACCAAACACAACAGCATACATTTATAAACACATATTAAATAAAAATCCACCGTTTTTACACATCAACACATACAATTTTACAAGTTTTGGAACAATACAATGACGCGACATGAACTTCTTTACTTTCCCTCCAAAACTCAAAAAGAGGTTGAAATGAAACGAATAGGAAGCATGAAGGCCTCGCTACATGGCCTGACCTGACATCGTTTGAAAGAGATGGCTATATATAAGTTTCTGGGGGAGCGAAAGAGAGAAGCTATAACCTTAATAGTTTGTTTCTTTTGCTCCCGTGAAATTCAAATCTAGCTGCCCCTTTCACACGATGTCAGGTCAGGCCATGTGTAGACACCCTAAGTATTCGTATAATCCATAGACATTATTCATTTGCTGGCAGCATTATACGAATATCCGGTAGCCATTTTATTTTAAAAAGTTATCCTTTTCCGTTTTGTTGTCGTGAAAAATGACGGGCTTTAGCAATAAGGTGAGAAGAAAAATTATAAAAATCACGTTGTAACGTTTATTGAAGAGATAATTTTACAAACGGCGAAAAAGGAAATAATCATTGATTGAATCAAGCAGTTTACATGAGTGCTACAATGTGGAAAACCATGCATTTCAATACACGTGCATGCATGGTGTTTGGGACTTGGTCGGACAATCATTGGTTTCATCTCAAAAAATATTTTCTGTGTGATTGTTCACAAAACACGATTTTAAGCGTCTAAATGTAGTTCTATCAAGTTGTTTTGTTATATTCTTGCAAGTTGTTAGTTTTTGAGGTTATGCGGTAACTCGGCAAGTTGGTAACCTAGCGCTTCCTGTGTTTCAGGCCATAGTTATCGATGGCCGTGGCCATCTGCTCGGCCGCCTGGCCGCTGTCATTGCTAAAGTCCTGCTGGAAGGAAACAAAGTTGTTGTTGTTCGTTGCGAGCAACTCAATATCTCTGGCAACTTCTTCAGGTGAGGGTTTACTTTGTAGTAATAGTACATCGTAATTTATTAAATCTCTAACCTACATAATTGTCCGAGCCAAATATTTACAAACGAAATTTTTCAGGAACAAATTGAAGTTCATGTCTTTCCTCCGCAAGAGGTGTAATGTGAACCCCGCCCGTGGTCCATTCCACTACAGGGCTCCCTCCAAAATCCTCTGGAAGACTGTCAGGGGTAAGTTTTCAGTTCGAATAAAAATAACGATAAAGATTCATCCTTTTTAAAATAGAGGTTGAGAAGTATGGTTTCACTGAGTTTTCAACATGAAGTTTTATTTGCTATATGATTAATAATAGCTTACAATAGTATGTAAGCATTTGAGTAATCATATAACAGCATGTGTCTTATCCTGTTCTATAAGTTTAATACGGATCATTATGGTGTAAATAAAACATCTTTGCAGCTGTACTTAATGTGAACTGGAACACACTCAAAACTCAGTTAATAAACTTGCTGCATTACTCAATTATTTGGCACAGTAACTATTACCTGTTTTCAAGCAGTTACCAGTTATTTTCTGCATGACGACTTGATTTAGCTGTACCATTTTCCAAAATAAACTTAATTTGACAGATCTAAAATTGTTACCACCCTTTTCTCCCATATTGAAATGATAAGAGATGCAGATAATTTCAGTCCTGTAAGATTATTGAGAGGTAACAGAATCGACGCGCCAATATGTGTGGTCCAACGTCACCTGTGGCATGAGCTCCAAGCCGTATCTAATTATTAAAGCTATTTAGGAATTATTTATTACTAGCTGCACCCCGCGGTTTCACCCGCTATTCTACAGAAACCGAATATTTTTCCGGGATAAAAAGTAGCCTTTGTGTTAATCTAGGGAATAAGCTAACTCCATAACAACTTTCATGAAAATCCATTCAGCCATTACAGGAACAAACACACTTACATACTTACACACAAACTTTCGCATTTATAATATTAGTGTGATACAAAATATATATATATATATATTTTCTAATCTGGCTTAAACTATTTTGTTTTTGCTTCACATCTGCCTTTCAATATCTCTGAAAAAATTACAACAATTTTAGAGCTGACAAGTTAAGTTTCAGAATCGGAAATAATGGCGTCGATTCCATGTAAACTCGCTAAACGAAACTTATTGGTATTGCTGTCTTTTACCAATGAAAACACAAGAAACAGATAGCATGCATTTCTGTGCCGTCAAATAAGTCTGATCTTAGCTCTCCATATAACCTTAGACAAGACTGGAGCGAGTGCCGACTAAAAACAAGTTTTTAGGGTCGCTAGTGTACTTATTTTTTGGCGGTATATAATATAATATAATCTGTAAACTCGTTTGACAGCACTAAAATACATGCTATCTATTTCTTGTGTTTCTATTACTAAAAGACTGTAATATCACTAAGTTTAGTTTATCGAATTTACATGGAATCAACACCACTGGCATTTATAATATTAGTTTGAAGTGTAAAAACTACTTGCTATCTCCAGGTATGATCCCACACAAGACAGAGCGTGGAAAGAGCGCTCTCAGAAGGCTCCGATCGTACGATGGCTGCCCGCCGCCCTACGACAACCGCCGCCGCGTGGTCGTGCCCGCTGCGCTCAGAGTATTCTGCTTGAAGCCTGGACGCAAGGTAATTATTCTAACCAGGGACCGTACCATGAAGTCCTTATTGCAATAAATGTTAGGTTCTGACGCTGGTTACGCTGCGGACCTTATTGCGCGGCAGCAAAATTCTTGAGCGAGCTTCAGCAGTGGCTGAATTTAACCATCATAGCAATTCGCCACAAAAACTATTGAAAAATAAGATATACAAATTTGATAGAAAATATATTAAGAATGGGTAAGCCTCGAGCATAAACACATTTAAAAAAAAAAAAGTACAAATTTTTTAGCTTTAGTTTTTGTACTTACTGACAGTTCAGACTTGTTTTAAATAGACACGATACTGCTTTGAGATTTCGTTCTGGGTACATTCCACGTAATAAATATTTGTAATTAATGGGAAAAACATTAATCCAAACTGTTCAGTCTGTAATGTGTGGAAGATATTATAATGTCATATATTTATGGAATGTGCACGGAATGAAAAACTAGAACTATTTTTAGTAATAGGCTAATTACGAACCAATTCAAGCTCGGGTGCCAAGAATGTTTAGCTTAGGAATTGATTTTATTAGTATCCACACTTGGGTCTTGGGTGTTTTTTACAATGATGTCCATAACATTTTTATTTAATTATAGGCGAGCAGTAAAGCAAGTTACTCTTGAAGTTATCATAAAGATTGTTAATTCCAGTACTGTCACGTTGGCCGCCTGTCTCATGAGGTGGGCTGGAAGTACCGTGATGTTGTTCGCAAGCTCGAGGACAAGAGAAAGATCAAGGCAGTCAAGAACATCGCTTTCGAGAGGAAACTCAAGGTGAGTGTTGCAACTTTGTAATTAGAGTATGAATTTCGAGTACGTAAGCCAAACGATGACACTGCTACGGGGTCTACCCTAAAATCGCGAATTACCTATATCATGATATTTTTAAGTGTCAATGTTTTTTTCGCAATTTCCTTTTTAAACCGCAGAATAGAAATTTACGTAATGATTAATCACAGATTATCTATAGATAATGCATTACGACATCTTTGTTCCATTAAAAACGCAAACTGTAAAGAAATCGCGGTCTGCGGGGACTGATACAGAGCATTTCCAATAGCTATCTCAAGGTTAGCGTAGTCATGACTAGCAATAAAAAAACTGATTGTAGGTGTATTTTGATCAATGTGTGAAGTGTTTTGATTGTCCTAAGTTCTGAATCAATACATCTGTGTGATAGCACATTGAGTTTCTTTTGTCTTACAGCCAAATACTGAAACGTCTGTTAACTTTGACAACAGATTAAGTCTATTGCTGTCTTTGTCGTTTGCTTAGTGCCAGACAAAGGCAGCATTAGAATTAGTCTTTTGTCAAAGTTAACAAACGTTTCAGTATTCGGCTGTCAGTACCACTAGTGTTCGAAAGTTCGACTCGCCAATTTATACTGTACATTTTATTATTAATATTATTGTCTTTACTGTAAGAAGAGGCAGTGTAGGTAGTCCTCCCACTAGGCGGAGACGACATTTTAAAACTCACGGGCAACTGGTGGATGTAAATTGCAAATTGTCTCTACGGAGGAGGACTTCGTTTAGCAGTGGACATCTTCATGATTATTGTCTTTAAAATGTGTCTGTTATTCAGATTATCATGATGATTATATCACTTACCTACATTATTTGATGTGTTATGAAAATACAATTTAACTGATTGCATATCTCAAATTGCAACTAAATAATTGCAATCTCGCTTATACTTCAACTGTATTAATTGCTTGTTTCAGAAAATCACCAAGGAATCCGGCGAGAAGGTTGCAAAAACAACTGCACCATTCACAACGGTCATCCAATCCTATGGATATAACTAGGATTAAGAACATAATTATAAAATAAACCTTTGGTTGCCCAACTCGAGTCATTTTACTATATTTTTTTATTTTGATTTATTTACTTTAGATTGGAACAAATGTCTTTGATAGTAAGTATCTAGTCATGTATTTTTAGCAAAGTGCAAATTTGCTGTTGTGTAACCAGTTTTTATTTATTTCAGTGCTTCTTACCTGGCTTGTCTTAGCTGAGGCTTAGACGAAACCAATCATCGTCAACACAAATTCTTTAGGTAAGAAACATTTGTTACATTTATATTTAACTCTTTTATTTTTAAACAGTATTTTTCATGTTGAAAAGCAGAATGTATATTTTACTTACTGGTACTGGTGAACTGGCCAATCACCAATCAATTTAGCATTTGACCGAAAAGTAACTAATAACAGGTTTTTTTTCTGTAAATAATTGTAGAACCACAAACTCTTATATTAATATACATATTTATTTATATACAGCATAGCAAATTGTCTTTCAGTGTGTCGGTATAAGAGGGAGGCCTTTGTTCAGCAGTAGATGTCTTCAGGCTGTTGATGATGATGATGATATAAGCTGATGTGCCTATATCACACAGTGTTGAAACTTAGTAACTGTCAGTCAAGATTATCTTAATTATATTATATTTGGGTCTAGCTTGTTTTTAAAAGTATTTATAGATTTTGCTGAGACCACCTCCTCAGGCAACCTGTTTTCTCTCTTGTTTGTTACACATAGGCCAGTGCTAATCAAATTAGTATATCAAAATGATGTTTCCATTTGGGTAATTTGCGACTGAATATCACATGTATGTTGCAACTGTATTTTATCTGATTAAGCAATAGTTTTAACCATACATAATGTTTATATTGCTCGGAAAATAATAAGATAAATAACTTGCAGGGTCAAGTTGAAGTTCTACACAAGATGGTGCTGAAAAGAAATACCTTTATCGGGACTCATTGATCTAAGCTGAGTTTTGGAAGAGCATGCTGAATACAAATTATTCAGGTAGGACTATTTTTTTTTTGCTGATTTATTGTTCATTTTCTTTACTGGTATAGTTTTCTACAACTACACGAGACGCGCTAGTATAGCCTGATGGTATCATGATTGGTCGCTTGCCCATGACAGCTGAGTGCCACCCAGAATTTTGAACTTCAAAACGCTGCACGGGAATTCCCTGCAATCTGGAACAGTACTGCTTGGCGGTTGAATAAGTGGCAGTATGGTTCTTCCCCGGGCGGACTCGGAAAAGAATCTTATCACCACAAACTAAAACTTGGTAGGTTAAGAACTTGCTCACTGGTGTCGATTCTGTTGTACCGCTCACTAAACTTATCTGACGGGACAAAAAATATATGCATCCCTTTTTATTTTAATATGGGAGAAATTTATGGAACCCATTTTAGAGCTGTCAAATTTAGTATAGTCTAGAAAATGGCACAACAAAGTCGACACCACTGTAATATAAACTCAGTTTTCAGTTGAAGCTAAACTTGTTATAATTATATCAAAATGATGTTTCCATTTGGGTAATTTGCGACTGAATATCACATGTATGTTGCAACTTTATTGTATCTGATTAAGCAATAGTTTTGACCATACATAATGGATATTTTTCACGGAAAATAATAAGAAAATTAACTTACAGGGTCAATTTGAAGTTCTACCGGAAATGTTGCTGCGAATGCCTTCTTCAGACACATTGCTTTTGGAATAACTTGAATGTAAGTTTTACTAAAATATACCGTTTAACTCCTATCCAGGACTGCACGCTTGCGTATCCCACAGCACATTCGCGGGGGACTAAAGTCCACTGGACATATCGTCAGCCATATTTTCATTACTTTGAGTGCGACGCGATCGAGTCTAAGTGTATTCTTGTGCCCGCCTAAGGCGCGCCACACAATAAAGACACATTTGTGTGCAGTAAAACATGTTACGTGGCACACTATTTGTAAAGAAATGTGGTGTGTTCTCTATTAGTGAACTCTTATTTAAATGTAGGTCTGCGATAAATTAGTAGAGTGATAGACAACATTTGTAGTATTGGTGTGTGGTGCGCCTTAGCAAACTTGCGAACGTGGGTCGGGATTTTAGACCTCCATAGTAAGATATGAGGCAGGATGTACAGTTTTACACAAATAATTCCCATCTGTAGTTTTCGTTTGCGCAGAAAAGCGCAGTCTGGTTTCCGACAGTAGCCGAACATGGAAATAATCTATATTGAACTTTATTCGCAAGTGCAAGCGGCAGAGTATTGCTTGCTATCATAGCTCAGTTCCGTTAACACGATTCATTATAGATGGCGCACGGGCGGCCGCGATTTTGACGCGAAATAGATCGACCAATAACAACGCAAGATTTTAGCGCGCGTAGTACAATACTTTGGCATTGGTAGACCGAAGTTTCCCGCTACTAAAATTGGTCTATGCGTACATAGGGAAGAATTATTCGTTGTGTAACACTGTAACAATGGACGCATTCCTCACAAGACGCGTCTCTTTTAGTTCCATATTTTGGTATTAATTATTGTACCTGTATTTTTCTTCATGATGATTGCAAACTTACCTACATTATTTGATGTGTTATGAAAATATAATTTTACTGATGTAAAATCCAAGAACTCGCAATTCATCATCAAACTTACATCAAATTAACAATTTTGTTGTTATTTACAGAAAATGCTGCCGGCTTTGAAGAACATAATGAAGTCTACGAACACACTTTGAAAACCATTTTTTTTACAATTTACAATTGTATTACAAGAAATAAATAAAATATATGCTAGATCTGAGATTTTTATCTTCCTACATGATATATTTCTAATTTAGATAGAAACTCTTTATTGTGTACACCAAAATAATAATAACACACGTACAGAAATATCTTATAATTTAAGTAAGGAGATAGGAATAAACAAGTCACAGAATCTTAGGAGGAATCTTATCTAGGGTCAGTCTAGGTAGTCTTCTGATCTAGGTTACTGCTGGGATATCAGCCTACCCCAGAAGGGTAATTAGAAACATATCCACCACGCTGGCCCAGTGTGGGTTGGATCAACTTTTTTGGTTCAGTACTAGTCCATTTAAAGTCATAATCAATTTTGTTTGCCCGCGGAACACGGCAGTCGTACTAAAATGTCTAAAGAGCTTATTGCTCTTTAGACATATGCGTTGACCGTTTAGAGCTAATTATTAGCAGTTGTCTACGGTAGAAACTGCAACTATTCAGCAAATATTTTCAACGTCATCTAAACCATTGTTTTGCATATACCAATTTATACACAATCATATCTCACTACGGCCCGTGACTTCATGAAAATTCGAAAGTTTGATTTAGACCTTAGTTGGAACCTAGCCTAGTCGATAGGTACAGGAAGACAAGTCTACCTTATTCACTACCTGTTTCATTTTACTTTGGTCGAAGCCTGTACCTGTATATAATACATATGTATATGTACATAGAATTCCTCTAGCTCTCTCTAAACGAAATTATTACGCGCTTATGATTAGCCGCAATAGCATGAATTAATTTTGAGCCGACCAATTTACAATGTCTGATCAATTACTTCGTCCCGTGCAAAGAAGGAGAGTATTGTTTTTGAGGAGTATGTATGTGACCAGACTGAAGCGAGGTGTCGTTGGATTCCTCTATAAGCCCGGGGTGACATAGGCATACATACTTTTCAGTCGGGTAGTTTGTTTTTCTCATAATATAGAGAGGAATTTTCAGCATGGGCGACCAATTGTTCTTGTTTATCTCTGTACTAACGATCCAAAAAGACGATTGTTCGTGCTTACTACTATTTTTAGAAATCTATCTGCACATACCCGAATTTATCCCACAAATTCTAATTCACCTATTTTCTAATCCCAGATAAATGAAGTGTGAAACTTCGCGTTGACGTCATAGGGAATCAATTTATAGGTTCCCATTTGTTGGCTCAATGAGTCCGATCAGATAATTATTTTATGAGGAGGGACAAATCTTCCCTTGCAGCTGCGACCAGTGATAATGCTCGGTGCGAGTAATAGAAGGCGTGGAAGGACTCTTCTTGATACTTTAAAAAATATCATATTCTACATTTAAACGTCCAGTTTTTGTTTTTGACTCTAAGAGTGCGGTTTAAAATGTGCACATAGTTACCATTTGCACTGTCAGCGTGCAAACAGTCGGTTTAATATGCGCATTTATAGGCTCCTGTCAGCCACATGACGTCACGAGTGACGTCATTATAGCGTGCTCACGGTGCTCACAACAATGAGGTAGTGCACTGTGTGCGCTAATGTCAAATTCAAATTGTCATCTGTGAATTCCGTTATTATCTGTTTTTTTTCTAGAAAAAAATGGATTTAATGCAGGCCAAAGTCTTCTGTGAAGATAGAAATGAAACTGTGCTATCAAATTATTAGACGCTGAGACAAATAACCTGAAAAATGAAACTATCTGACATAAGCACGCCAATGATCGGTTTAATTTGTTGGCGCGCTGTGAGCGTACTAACAATTTAAACCGATCGTTAGCAGTGTATGTGGTTTTTGCACTGTGAGCTCATTTTAAACCGTACTCTTAGAATAAAACGCACCATCATTGCTTAAGTTAGGCAGGATGTAGTCAAATTCATGCCTAACTTGTACAAAAATTATCGTTGGGCCATGATGGAGGATTGAGGGACATTTGTGTCCGAGTTTAATAGGTAACTAAGCGACCGTATGTTCCTAATAAACAAACGTAAAGAACAAAAACAATCGTAAAGTATTTATGTAGTACACATAGGAGCAAGGCAGTGGTAGATATGGCAAAAAATATTTTCTGTAGTGTCATAACTTTGGGAGGAAACAGGAGAAAAAGTTTGTATGGAATAGACAGTCGCATAGTTATCTCTTAATTGTTTTTGGTAAGCCTCTCGGCGATACCTAACCATACAGGGTGTTTGAGGTTAGAATAGATGATGATAGAGATTTGAGCAAGCGAAGTAAATTATTATTGTAAATTATGGAAACCCCTGTGAGGGCGCGCACATAGAGTAACGCGAATTAAGTAACTGACATAACTCGCAAACATCTTCTATCAACAGATTGGCTCAGACTCAGTGACCCAGCGGATCGAATCTGGCTGTCTTATTCACATTTTTGTGTAAACAATAATAATTAAAGACTTGGTATTTAGGTCCCTATTTAAAAAATAAACGGCCATCTATCATTAGAATACCAGTGCCAATGTTTTAAAGTTTCCAGTAATTTTTATACTAAAAAATATTGAAAAACTGCGCACAACATATACGAATAAAAGTTATCCCTTAAGGTCCTGAGTACTTTTTTACAAATTTGTATTCAAAATCGTGTACTGGATAGATGCTCCTAAGTCCGTCATCTTAAGTACCACTTTGTACTTATGCATGGGCATCAGTTATGTTTGAGGCAATACAACAACTGTACCCAAACCCTCGATTTAACCGTTTTGTTTCAAGTAACTTTTCTTTTTGATGGCTTTCTATACAGATTAGAACTGCGAGTAGGTACATGAAATTCACTTGGATGTAAACTACTCAGTCGCTGTCATAAAAAGCCTTCGCGTAGAAATGGCGTGGGATGCGAAAATTGAACGCGTTCTAGCGTCTAATAGCCATTCGATCCAAACAGATCTGGAACTGGTATAAAAGCACCATCGTCCGCTGAAGTATTCAGTTCGGAAGCAGCGTTTGAAGGTTCACTTCTACAGCAGCGAGGAAAAAATACCAAGAAGAGCCCACAGTTACTATGAATAACTGGCGTTTACTGCTACTTGCGGTTGTCGCGGTTCTTCAGCCGATCGAGTCTTTTACTGAGGGCAACCTCATTGATGGACGCCAAGAGTGTTGCGATCACCGCTCGAGCTCTTTCACCCAGGAAACCACGCCTTATGGAAATTTCCGTAAAAGCACCACAGAAGATCGCCGCTTAAACTCTCAAGACATTCGCGAAGACCGACGACGCTCTGATACTCGGAATGATCCGATAAGGTCCAGGGAAAGGCTGACCGTTGAAAGAACTGAAAGACGGGTCACCTCAGAAACCGTAGCCAGGTTCAATACCGAAACAAGATTTGAAAAAGACCAAGACCGTCGTCAACCATCAGGTGATGCTAGGGAATCCAGGCAAAAACGAGAGGAACGTCGCCGAATTCGTGAAAGCGTTTCTAGAGATTCCTTGAGCCGATATGAAAGGGATGCCTTGGGCTCCAAACGTATCCGCATGTCTCGCGACGACAGTTGGATCGGACGTGTCGGTAACGAACGAATGTACGAAGGATCTCGCGCAGCCCCAAAAATACGAGACGCCAAAGACTTCGGGCGTGTTTCTGCTAAGAGAGAAACTGTGGCTGTTAGACGAGGGGAAGATGTAGCTCGTGATGAAAGTCGCCGCGATTCGAGGATTGGCAAGTTCCGAGACAGGCTACAGCTTGATAATAATCGAGAACGCCGTACCTTGGATCAACGTATAAGAGTGAGCGACACGGAAGACAATAGACGTTCCCGATCATCAGACTCGAGAGTGAATAATGTTGAGCGAGATAATCATCGAACCAGTTTTAGAACCATTTCTGAACGCAAACAACGAGACCAAATTCGGGAATTTAGGAACCGAAATATTGCCACTCTTCGTGATCCATCTGAGAGGAGTTTCGCCGATCGCAGACGTGAATCGCGTGATGAAGTTGAACGAGCTGATCAAAAGAGGAAGAATATCAGGGAGTATCGTACTGATGTAAGGATTGACGTTCAGCGGCAGCATCGAGATGAAAGCAGACTGTCCCGAGAAAGGTCATCGGAACGTCGGGAGTCTAGACTCACTGCTGAACGAAGACAATCATTGCCTCGTGAATCACGAATTCTAGATGAAATCGTGCGGTCTGAAAGGGTTGTGAGCACTGATGATAAAGCTGGTGCGCGAAGAGAAGTGACTAGAGATATTCTGAAAGCTTCTCGAGATACTACTGATGAACGTAGACAGAAATCTGGAGCACGAGTCTCAGAGAGCACCAACAGTGTCTTGAGAACTTTGAGGAGTGACGAAAGAAGAGACGAACGCCGACAACCCCCAACTAGGTCTCTTGATGGAGTGAGATCTGATGAGCGCGAAAATACCGCTCGGATTACAAAGAGGAATGTTCGCGATGAGAGAGCTGTAAAATATCGTAGAGATGTAAGGACTGAGGAAAGGCTGGACGAACGGAGGGAACATCGATACGAAAGTCGAATGTCTAGAGATAGGCAGATTAGTATGCTACGAGAATCAAGGGACAGTGCTGAACGGAGGCAAGAAACCCGTAGCGCAAGCCCTTCAGGCTTTGAAATGAATGCTCGTTCTAATCGAGAATTGAGACTGCGTGAACGAGATAACGTACGAGCTAACGTTAATCGCCGTGAACAACGTAGAGCTTCACGAGAACAGAGCCTCAATCGTTTGGCTCGTGATACAGAGCGCAGACATGATAGTCAACTGTCTAGAACTACCCGCTTAGCTGAACGAGCAAGCTCTGAAGAACGAGTCTCCAAAGTACGTGAGGAACGGCTGGACATCCACCGAGAGGCTAAGGACAAAAACACGCCCAGAACTGTTGTTTTGCAGCGACCAGCTAGTGATGTTTCTGCAACTCAGCAAAGATCCAACATTCGACTCCAAGGAGCTAGAACTCTGGAAGACGGCCGAGACGTGACCGAACGGGACGAGAGCGGAGCACTACGCGACAGAATTTCCATGAGTCGACTCTCTAGGGAAAGGATTGAAAGAGATGAAGCCCGAGAAGCTAAAAGAGATTCGCGAGCTGATGTCCGAAATGAAATTCTTAGAGACCGTGGAGTTCGAATGACTGAGAAGTCTGAATCTCGTCGTCAACATGGTGACAACCGCTCTCAACATCGCGTTTTGCAACGCCAAACTCGAGATAATCTGGCAGCACGTTCTGTAGAAAGAAAATCCCGAGAAATTGTTTCACGACATGTTGAAATTCTATCTGAACGTTTGTCAATAAGCCGCGACGAAAGGAAAGTTAACGAGGATGTTCGCAACGACGCCCGGGAAATCAGAGCCGTTGAATCCCGTCGTGAATTCAGAAGAATTACCGAGAGAGAAGTCCTCCCTAATCGGCACAATTTAGCTATGGAACGTATGGATCGCACGGCAAACCACGCAAGCCGTGACATTAGGATTGAAGCCAAATTGAAATCTTCCGATATTGTCCTAGCCAAAGACGTCCGCGCTGATACGAGACGTGTAACCAGGGATACACGTTTCCGAAGTTTCGAATCTAAAGTTCGCGATATAGATTCTATTGACAACGACTCGGATAACCAAAACGCCATGAGCTGGCAGATGGTTTTCTACACATTGCAAGGAGCTTATTTATGCGGCATGTTGATGCAAATGCTGACCGAAAAATCAAACAAGGGAAAATCTAGGTAAGCAATAACTCATAGAATTTGGAGTAGGGCGAAACTACAACCTTGTTTATCAATTTTTTTTTTTTCAACGGTCTAGTGCCTTTGTTAATTAAGCAAAATACATACTAACTACAACTACCTAAACTACTTAGCCTACTACATAAAAATAACAGTTGGATTAACCAGAAGCCATTAAAGGTCTATAGATAATCCAAATGTTCAAGCCCAATACCAGTTGGCAGCGTATCCAGCATGCTCGCGGCCCACGCTGAATGGCAATGCTTATGCGTTGAGCCAAATAAAATTATTAAAATAAAATATAATTTATCAAAATGATGCATGAAGTTGCGCTTTTTTTTTTTGTAAAGTTGGTGATTTTGCTAAAAGTAGGCATTTTAAGAATAAGCCTTACTTTACCTTTGTTACAGGAACTTTACGTTATGGTGGTCTTCCGCTTCTAAGGACCTTGTCAAAGTCGACTAGACGTTAAAATTGGAATCTTAGAAAATGTTTTTTGTAGATGAATAAGATTCAATGTTGTTATAATCTCATTATTGTGTTGTAGAAAATATACCGTAGCTTGTGTGAATATACTTTGTGGTTTTCATTTCTAATTATGTTCTGCTTTTCCGGTTTAGTCTATTTTAAGCCTCCTTAGCAAACATGAACTAATAGGAGTTAAATTAATTATACTTAAAATTAAATTACATATCAGATTTCTTGAAATGTAATGTAAATGTAGGTCGCGGGCTGTGGTCGCGGGCAACCGATAGATGCAAGTGGCACGTTGTCGGTCGGTGTGGCGGTCTAAGGGGGAGGCCTATGTTCAGCAGTGGACGTCTTCTGGCTGATGATGAGGATATCATTTCTGGTGCGAACAATAAAGAGTTGTCTATCTATCTACATCATACTTGACAACTTTCGTTCCATGACTTTTCAGAAAACATACCCGCATTTTTGTCTAATGTACCGCCGCGCGCCGTCTTGTCAATACAAAAAGCGTAGTCTGATATCCACTCCTAAATGTTATCCGATTTCGATGTTTTTTTTTATAATATGTTATCTACACCGTGAATAACTATGCTTGTGTTTTTTTTTATTTCACAATTTTTGCGTCGAAAATACAACGAATAAAAGTAGTTAAAGTAGTAGTAAAAGTAGTAGTTACTACAATAACATACATTTGCATGAAACATTGCGGCAAAGATTATAATAATAATAAAATAGTTTATTTCAGGCACATTTGATTATATATTGATTTGGTTTTCAAAAACAAAAGATTTTGTGAGGATTTTGATTTATGGGGGTGATTACATACTAGCCTCGAAATGCTAATTTCATCAAAAAGTTAGGAAAATTCACTAACTCTCTACGAGAAACAGAGCGACAGCTATACAATTTTAAATATGGAATGCGCCAAAACCTCGCCGCAGGACTCTCCTCTTAAGCTTTACCCGAGCTTCTACATTGCATCATTTGAAAATAATTTAATTTGAAACCGCTTAATGTTCTTGTCATTTAAAACCTTATTTTATAAGTTGTTTAGTACATTTTATTCATGGAACTATAGTGGAAAGGTATGATGAGAGCTAGCTGCAAGAGGTTGTTGGTGAATTATAAATAACTCTGTGTACTAATATTTTAAGGTTCCTTATTATGCGAAAATCAAAAAACATGACCAGATTAGGAAAACTGATTTATTACCCTTACCTTACACATAAGAATCACACTTACACATTATTAAGACCACTTAAATCATCTAAAGGTCAATATCGGTCTTCTTCTTCTGTTGCCCTTCATACCAAGCCTTTGTAATCATCCTCTTCATCTCGTCATCGCCAGTGTCATACCTAAAAATAAACCAAATAACTACTTAAGGCCTCTACTCCCATCCACACTTATGTCGCTCACACATTTCCATATTGTTGAAGATATAAAATCACTGGGTGTGAATGTGTGTGAGTCGGAGATCTAGGGTAACATGTGTAAATCAAGGTCATTTCAATGTTTTTTTTAAATCAAGAAATGGTCTTTTAACTGTTTTTTCTCTCTTAGCTAAACATTTGTAGACAATGGATTGAATCACATTTTTTTTTCAGTTTGGCTTAAATAATTTTCTAACAAACCTAGTTTTTTAGGTGGGTTTTTTTTTTGTTAGGGTTATATTTCCTCTTCGGGCCAAAAGTCCATAATTTTTATTTTTATTTTTGTCTCCAGAACTGCTCACTCAAAAAAACTGACACATGGCTCATGCCTATTGTGAGTATACTTATATTACGAATGTAAGTTGCTACTTTTTCTACTTCTTACTCATTCATGGCTAAATTGCCATCTGGATCTTGATGAAATATGGCAAGGACGTCATTTACATTATTATAGTACAAATATACAACACTTTTTAGGTTAGCTAAAAAAACCACAAGGCTCTGCTAGTTATGAATAAAATAAATGAATCATAAGCAAACATTTACTGTGCTGTGTGATATTTGGACAAATGGACGAACAAAACAACATTATAAGTGTTCCTTTTTGTACTATAGAAGTTCTGAAATGATCTTACATGTTCTTCATAAGGCTCATGATGGAATCCTGAGGATCTTTCTCTCCAGCGTTATCTGCAGGTTTGAGACGGCTGGCACGTTGCTCCTCAGATTTCTTTTCGAGCTCTGTCATGTGCGACCATTTGATGTTTGGGCGGGATTTTGCTAGGAATATTACTACCATGTCTGAAAGCAAAACATAATTATATTAATTGATGTTGGAAGTGTTGTGGTAGTAATGTGGTGGTACTGGGGCACATTTTAGGGGTGATGGTTGTGATAGTGTTGGGTTATGTTGTGGTTGTGTTTTGTGATGGTGTTGGGGTAGTGTTTTGATGTGTTGCTGTAGTGTTGGGGAGTGTTGTGATGGTGTTGGGTGTTGTGGTGGTTTTAGGATGTGTTGAAGTGATGTGGTTCCTGATGTGATAGTGATAGTGATAGATAAGTGATAGTGCAATCATGAGGGGATTACATTTGAATGTAAGAATGTGGGAACAAACATAATATTAAAATTAATATTAAATTTAGTTGAATATTAGTATGACTAATATGATAATTTTGCACTTTTTTGGTTATACATTCTGATTGCTCTACTTTATAGCATTACAGTATAATATACTCGTCAAATGATAAGGCCTAAGAAGTCATGATATACAAATACGTAAATAGATGAGGCGATTTAGAAATCTAGTGACTGTAATAAATAATAATAATAATAAATATCTGGGACATTTTTGCACACATCGTCACCTGACCCCAAACTAAGCAAAGCTTGTAATATGGCTGCCAGAGACTGATATACGTACATAGATATTTTTTAAATACATACTTATATAGATATTAACACCCAGACATAGAACAAACACAAATATTCATCACATGAATGTTTGTCCTAGATGGGAATCGAACCCACGCCCCCAAGCACAGTAGGTAGGTTCACTACCAACTGAGCCACCGGGGCAGTCAACACTTCAGACTGTAAATGACACTTACCATAGATTGGGATTTAAGTACATGATCAGATAATGATAGTCTAGAATTCATTATTACCTGTCTTTTGCTTCCAATGACTTTCTTCAACATTGATCGGTTCCAACAGCTTGTTAATGACCAGTATGTAATCCTTGTTTTCTAAATTTTGGACATGCATTTCCATAGACTTTTCTGTGAGTTTGCAGAAGACCTGTTCTTTTGGCACATTTTGTACATTCTTGAGGGTTACAAACACTTTGATAAATTTGTCGGATTGATCCCACCCTGCAAAAGAAGATAACATTCACATGAGAACTACATTTTTGACCATTTTTTACTCCTAACTCAACACATACACCTCTGTGATGGGTGTAGTATATTTAAATAATCAGCATAACATATCCACCCATTGTTGGGGTACGTTTAAGCCTCATCTTTCCGAATCTGTCTTCTTGTATCAAAGATATTTAAGAGTATAGATTCAAGGCAAAAAAATTCAGTACTTACATAGGCTGGAGATATTTGTGTCGGTTTGTCGTGTTCTTTTAGTAATATTGTATTTATGGTTTAAAATATCTTTGTCTGGCTTGTTTGACAATGTTGCTCAATTATCACAACCAGGGCCCGTACGCTGAAGTCATTATTGCGAGATTGTTAGGTTCAGTCGCCGATACTGCTTGACCGTGAACATTAATGCACGGGCGATAACATTCCCAGTTGCACAGCATCAGCGACTGATCCTAACAATCATAGCAAACAGTACTTCATGGCACGGGATTGTTAACGTCATCATTAACTATTCTATAGTTAATAGAATTATTATTATTATTATTTTGAATAGTCAAATTAAAAAAAAAATATCATTTGTAAAACTGGTGACAGGTAGGGAAGTGTTTAAGTGTAGTCCTTACCGTATCCGTTTAATTTGATCTGGTAACGTTTGTTATGTTGTGCAGGAGTCGTAGTGCTAGTGGAGGGTGCCGCCTGGGCGGCCGCTTTTTGTTCCGCCTCCCTTATGTTTATAATATCCGTCTCCAATTTACGGATTTCAAGAGAAAGCAAATCCTGGACCTTCTTGCGCTTAGCCTGCTGCATGAGCTCGGTGAGCTCCACAATATCACTTCGCAACTGAAATCAAAGCGAATTATTTTCATCTAGACCGCACTGGCGGTTTTTTTTATGCAGAACATAAAATTAATATATTAAACTTACCTCTTTTACTTTGGCTTCGGACATTTTGGATGGCTATTAACTATAATTTTATTGTAAGAAGAAAATCACAAGAATACAAATTTAATGAAAATTCTGGAACTTTTTGAAGAGTAAAAAATTGTAGAAAATTCACGAGAAAACCTAACCGCGCCGGCGCCGCACCTTTTACTGACAGTGACAGTGACAGCAGTTGCAGCATTTTATCTTTTTTTTTCTTTTTTCTAAGGGTGTCTACACATGGCCCGACCCGACATCGCTTGAAAGAGATTGCTATAGTATAAGTTTCTGGGGAAGCGAAAGGGAGAAGCCAAAATTTACGATTTAAAAAATAAACATAAAATATTTCGACGAAATGACAATGACAGGTAAAACGATAGGTCTATTACGCCATCTAGTAAGTATACTAGAAATTTTTTATTTTTTTTGAAAACTCCTCGTTGTTAAATTATTTGACTTCTCTTGCAATATTTGACACTGGCTAAATACACAACGTGTGAAGCCAAAACATAAGAGAAAAAAAAAGTGAAAATGACAACACAAGACAAAAGACAATGTATTTTACTTTTCTTCAATTTTGGCTCAACCCAGATTATACCAATCTCAAGTTTCGTTATATCATGAAAATAATCCACTAATAGGTCGAAAAAAACACAAAATATAAGTATTCGAATATAGTTCGAAGCAGCCAGAAGGTTTTTTCAAGTTGGCGCCAAAACTCAAAACTCTTGGCGTCGCACTTTGTTCTGTAGAGCGAACTTGGAGATTACTGTAGAAAAAATTTCAAAGTATGGATTGAACTACAGTTAGATTATATTATACCGTTAGATATATTCCTATAGAGTATTATGTTCCTTGAATGTGATCACTGGATATATTGACATTAAATTGTCTCCACAGTAAACAGCGGTTCTCATGATGTTTCGTCCAAGGGTTCACTTCACTTGCCCAGTCCAGCTTTCCAGAATACACACACTAGTCATGCTGGTGTTTGAGGGTTTGCGCGCAAGCGCGTTGGTAGACTGGGTTTTTTTTAAACACCCCATTTATTTCATCATCATACTTAACATCCTATAAGGGTCGATTTTCGAAAAATCCTGAGACATGACCTTCTTAATTTTGTATGCATAGTAAAAACTGAGTTTCATTAGCTTAGCATAAAAAAATATTTCATTTCCATACAAACTTTGGTGGTCCGTTTTACCTCTTTAGAAACGGAAATTCGCAAAGTCCGTTCTTATCGTTAAACTTGACCATTTCTCTATCAGAAGCGGTTTGGCCTGTGGTGGGTCTGTGCATTGATTCCTAAAAATGTGCTTGTTCTTAGATATAAGTATATAGATACCTAATAGATTTCAGGTTATACAAAGACAAAAAAAACACCATTCATACAAAATTCATGGAATACTTTAATGAGGAATGAGAAGTAATCGTCTAGATACAACACCGAAAGCTTACAGCGCCCTACAGAACTATTACAGAGCAACCAGCTCATCTGTAGATTTGATAAATGGGGGCAACATGGATAATAAATACTCCGTTAAGTGTGGCACCAAGTCATCAGCATGTATAAGCAAGAGCGGAATACGTACATAATTCAAATACGTTAAACGAAAGACGACATAATAGCCGATGGTGACGGAAATTTATATCACGCTGAACGCTTTTCTGTCTGCGCGAGCTTTGAGAAGATTTTGCCGCGGTGCGCATGCTAGGCCTGCAGATATGGATGCAGAGATTATTTTATTCTCGCCCTTATCTCATAGGCGTAAAGATCGTATTTGTTTAAACATTCAACAGTCGTTCTCACGTTACATATATCAGTTCGCAGTTTCTTTTGCAGTTTGGTTTTGTGTGTGCTTTTATAAAAACTTTAGTGTCATGGAAATAAAGTCGAGATTATAACAAACTCAGAGCAGTTTTTGCCTCGAGCACGCGCAAGTGCGTTTTCAGGCAATAAAATGTATCAAAACAAGTCAAGGTTTCATACTACAGATAAATTGGTTGCGGTACAAGTAAATTAGGTTATTCGGAAAGGATATTCCAAGCTGAAGGGATAAAAAAGATTTTGCTGACTTTTCTAAGAAAAAGATCATTCACGCTAGATAAAATCTGGAACAGCTGATATTCTTTCGCGAATGAATAGTAAAAGTTGTTTATAATTATGCGTACAGTTTTACACAACTAATAATACCGCCCGATGTACTTGCGAAGTAAACCAATTTTAGGCGCGGGAAACTTCGATCTTACCAATGGCAGAGTAGAATACTTCACTCACATAAAATCCTGCGCTGTTATTGGTCGATCGATTTCACGGCAAAAACGCGGCCGTCCGTGCGCCATCTTGGTCAGACAGCGCAAGAATTGTGTATGCGGGAGAGAGCTAAGAATGCATAGCAAGCAATACTCTGCCATTAGCACTTGCAAGTACAGTTCAATATGTATTGTGTAAATAATCATTTACACATTCAGCCACTGTCGGAAAGAGGTTGCGCTTTTCTGCGCAAACGAAAACTGCCGATCGGAATAATTAGTTAAAAACTACAACAGACGGATTTGAATGAAATTTGGTATGGAGGTAGCTTATACACTGGATTAACACATAGGCTATATTTCGAATGGGCTATAACTTTTTTTCCCGGAAAGTATACTATTCCTGTGATATGGCGGGTGAGTAGCTAGTATTACATAATTTAGATTAAAATTAACGAGCTCCTATCGGCTTAGCATACCCTTTCTGAATAGGCCTGTAAAGCATTAAATAATATAAGTTCAGTTCTTGCGATGGGCGCGGTTGCGGCGCATGTTGGTTTGGCATTGTGGGCAGTACCACTTGCCCTTCGGGGGCGCCGTGATGCCCACACACGGGTAATGGAACCACTCGTACGGACACTGGAACAAAAACACACAAATCCTAACTAATACTTTTTAGGAGTTATATATAACCCACCTACTCTGTAAGGCGGAAGGTATTGGTACGCCATCTCACAGGTTTCCCTAGTTTGGGTACCAATGCACTCCACGTATCTACGCCAAGACTGTTTATACAAATATATAATTTCTGTACAACATCTATTAAGACGTTTGTTGATTATAAATTTCATTTCATTTCAATATTATAAATGCGAATGTATCAATATTATAAATGCGAATGTAACTCTGTCTGTCTGGGTGTTTGTCGCGTTATCACGGCTGAACGGATCAAGGATCAAGCTGAATTTTTGCCTAGATACAGCTTAAGGATAGGAGACGGACATGGGCCAATTTTTTTTTTGTATGTCCACGCCAAAGATCACACCAGATACCGCATTACGAGATTCGTTGTTCCTACAAGAAGTCACCAAAGTTCGAGGAAGGCGCGGGTCGCGGGGAGTGCAACCGAGCGTTCTCACTGGCTATCTCAAGCTTACGCCTACTCGCGCCTAACAATCAACCAATCAGAGTAATTTTTTTAAGTGTATTTAGACTGATGCGTGATGCGCTTCGAGCGTCCTGAATGCAGAATCTAGGGCGTGATCAGTGGTCCACGCGAACGAAGTCGCGGGTAAGGGTGTCTACACATGGCCTGACCTGACATCGTGTGAAAGGGACAGCTAGATTTGAATTTCACGGGAGCAAAAGAAACAATCTATTAAGGTTATAGCTTCTCCCTTTCGCTCCCCCAGAAACTTATATATAGCCATCTCTTTCAAACGATGCCAGGTCAGGCCATGTAGCGAGGCCTTAACAGGTAGTATAATAATATAGTATAATCGTACGTCTTGATTATCGCAGGCGACCATGTCCCCGTAGGAGACCTGGTTGCAGATACAGTAGCGCGGCTCGTTGGGGTCGTACGTCCACTCCTCCTCCATCGGCTCCTCCAGCGGGACCGTGCTCACCACCGTGTTCATACCACTGCCGATACAAAAAAAAAATAAAAAAAATCAATCGCGCAAGGAGAAAAAATCTCTATCACGGACACGGGATGAGGTAATCGTGCTTACGATTGGGCAGCTCAAAAATAATTAAGTGTGCACTATGTCTAAAACAAAAAAACAAAGGTCTTGATTACGATTGGGCAGCTCAAAATTAATTAAGCATGCACCGGCTCACACAAAAAAAACATGGTTTTGATTACGATTGGGTAGCTCAATATTAATGAATTATGCACGTGCGTTTGAGATCGATAATAATGGAATGGAATGGATTAGGAATGGTGTTCAATTTTAATATTTGGATAGGTCTGAATAAAAAGGTCGTTGTTTGTTTGTTGATTGTTCTGGAGATCGAAAAGATACGAAAATATTTTCATTTCAGATGTTGCACAAATGACATATAGTCAATGGCCTTACTTAGTTGAATCACAGTAATATTATAAATGCGAAAGTTTGTGTGTAAGTAGGTAAGTATGTAACTGTGTTTGTTCCCGTTCAACTCTGTAACGTCTGAACGGATCTGAATGAAATTTGGTATGAAGGTAGCTTACACCCTGGATTAACACATAGGCTGCTTTTTATTCCGGAACAATATTCGGTTTCTGTAGAATAGCGGGTGAAACCGCGATGCGCAGCTAGTTGTTCACAGCACACCCTTGGGTAATAGGCATGTGACGTACACGACAGTGGGCGAGGAGGAGCGGCTGGCGGCGGCGACAGCCTGCTGCGCGTGCGCCGCCGCCACAGACGCACCTGCGTACGAACTTTTCCTGAGGACAAACAAACATTCTCAATGTATTTTATATTGTTGATTTTCTGTTTTTATTTAAAATGTTTTTCGTTTTTTTATATGTAGAGTAAGTAACGTTTTGGTCTAAATTAAACTGTAAGTTGCTTATTTTGTAAATAAATAATAATAAATAAATAAATAAATAATAATTTTAGCTTTTAGCTTAGTATAATCGATGCCTACTGGAACTGGTTTAGTGAGATGTGAACAGCGCCCGAGTCAGAAGCGTACGTCACTCTGTGGGATATAATAGATGCCTGCTTATTTTGTTGTCTAAGATATTTGTACTAATTTTATTGACCGAGCGAAGCGTAGGTCTCAGAGTTTACTGGGACAAATCGGCTTTTGTATGTATGTTTGTGTGTATATTTGTCCGATGATAACTGGCGAACCGTTGATCCGATCTTCATGAAATTTTGTAGGCAAGGAGTTCATTTAAATACAATTTTTAATTTCGAAATTTATCAAACATTTTGTTTTAATAAAACTTGAATACTCACGTTAAATTGAGTCGGTTATTCCGACTATAGTTTCAAGAAGTTTATGCAAGGCAAGACGAGGTCGCGCGCGTTTCTCGCTCAGCATTCCTTGATAAAGGTCACCGAATGTGATCGAAACTATAGACGGAAGTCGGAATAACAGACTCAATTTAACGTGAGTATATATTCCCGTTTTAATATAGTTTCTCGATGGTTTAGTAAATCGACACCGTTTTATTCGTCTTACTTCTGTTTGGTGCGTTTGTTGGAGGAGGAAGTACTACTATGCCCGTGCGCAGTAGTGTGATGACCGTGAACTGTGGTGGTTTGACTGTGGCTCGCCGATAACCCATGACCTGCGTACAAATAAATAAAATAATAATCAATTACAACACAATGGACAGTATGGACCTCGGAATGACCTAGAACTGCGTCCAGGACGACCAGAGGACGTACAGCAGCGTCCTCTTAGTAAATGGCGAACATTCTGCAATCTCCAAGCCGCCTGCAAAGCGTGGGGATTATGGCAACCACCCAAATATGGGTTAGGTTAGAATTTGGTGACGATACGAGCAAGTCTCCCGCCTGATGTTAAGCTTCATGCTTGCCCATAACAGTTCAGTGCCACCCAACATTTTGAACCTCAACAGTTCAAAACCATGTGCGGCAATGCTCTGCGCTCGTTACTTCTGTAACGGCTGAAAGGATTTGGATGAAATTTGGTATGGAGGTAGTTTATACCCTGGATTAACACAGACTACTTTTTATCCCGGAAAACAGCGGGGCGCTGCTAGTTTTCTAATAATTTTAAGGAGTGTACGTAATAACCAATCCAATCCAATACGAACAAATTGATACCTTGTTCTTACTGTACTGGACATGACATAGCAGCGGAAAGACACTACAGATTGGTTGTTTTAGACACAGTTTGACCTTCAAAATCGTCTTAATTCAAGCAACATTGTGCCACAATTTGCACTCGAAAATAGTCAAACTGTATCTAAAATAACCAATCTGTAGTCTTTCCGCTGCAATGTCATGTCCAGTACAGTAGGAACAAGGGTTTTACAAGGGAAATAATTTGTTAGTGTTGGGTTGGATTGGTTATGTACACAGTTTGAAAGTGAACTTCCACAAAGTAACGCCTGAATTAATCAACTAACTCGAAAACTGTATTAATTTTCAGTACAAAAAAAAAAATACTTTTGCGCTTGCAGCGTGTGCGCACTCCTAGCGGAAAAATGTCGAATTTCATTGGCGTGATTTGAGTTTAGCAGATATTTAGTATCACGTCGTGTAAACGAAACGTTTTTAAAATATTTGCGAAAAACACTTTCCGCTAGGGGAACGTTCTCCCAGCGACACTTTTTTCGCAAATATATCAAAAATGGCTGGACACACAATTCTGTAATTACCATACACGTTTACATGACGTCAAGCTCTAAATATCTACTACAATCAAATCATGAAATTCGACACTTTTCCGCCAGGAGTACGCACACGCATGCAGCGGATAAAAGCCTCGCTACATGGCCTGACCTGACATCGTTTGAAAAAGATGGCTATATATAAGTTTCTGGGGGAGGGAAAGGGAGAAGCTATAACCTTAATAGTTTGTTTCTTTTGCTCCCGTGAAATTCAAATCTAGCTGTCCCTTTCACACGATGTCAGGTCAGGCCATGTATAGACACCCTAAGGCCTGACCAAGGTCGAAAATCTGAACGCATTTTATAGACTATAGATAGAATATACATAGATGCGTGTGTGCGTGTGTGTACCGTGGTCGTGGTGTGCGTGATGCAGGTCGCCGCCGGTGACGGCCTCGTACGACGCTTTCAGCGAGGCCGTGCGCCGCCCCGCCTGCATCTACGATACAAGCACGATGTCTCATCGTTAAAGGACATTCTTACTAAACTTATACCTTTAAGTCGTGGTAGCTCAATGGGAGAACGCTTGCCTTACATTCGTGAGGTAGCGGGTTCGAACCCGGGCGGGCCCGTACCAATGAGTTCTTTGGAACTTACGTACGGATATACCACTGGCTTTACGGTGAAGGAAAACATCGTGAGGAAACCTGCATATTTCCGGAGAAGTAATTCAATGGCGTATGTGAATCCGCCAACACGCACTGGGCCAGCGTGGTGGATATGGCCTAATCACCCTTCGAGGGTAGGCTGATATCCCAGCAGTGGGATGTTTAAAAGGCTGATATAGATAGATATACCTTTACTCAATGATAAAGGGTTTACCTTCAAAATGGCGCTTTGAATTTCGCTCCAGTCTGTTTACAACTCATTGTAACGTAGCAACCGAGTTTCGCCAAAGGGTGCGAAAGATGATAATAAAAGAGATAGCTATAACGAAATCTGTCTTATAAGACCATTTTAGAGGTGCTAATATCGTATCTCGAGTAAAATATCATTGTCTTTACTGCTAATTTTATACAGAAACACAAAAGCAAGCTGCAAAAAAAAGAAAACTTTAACCTCGCGAACCTTTGTGTTGTTTTTTGAAATTTTTGAGGAGCCAAATTTTTTTAAATTTTTCTCTTTTTTCCTAATTTTATCGTCACAAAGTTTCAAACCTAAACTTTATCAACTGAAATTAAGAAATTGCTTGATAAGACAACAGACTATCATGATATCATCACAGTTATAGATTTCCTGTTAGTAAAAGAACATAGTAGTGTCTGGCTATTAGCTGCAGTATTCTCGAGTCAAACTTAAATGTTTGGATTCGAGATCTACACTCTCCGTCTGCGTCATCTACATGCAGGATGACAGAGACAGGGTGTCGACGCGTCAGAATACGGGCACTGAGCATACATTTTTTGTAGCTAGGGACATTGCATGGACATTACCGCTAGGAGGCTTAAAGCTAACTGGACGAGGCTAGATTAGGTAAGCTATAGTCAGGACGACAGAGACAGAGTATCGATTTCGAATCGAATATTTTCCAACAGTGTCAGAATACGGGGACTGGACCCCTATTCGGAGAAATGACATTTTATCTCGGTCACTGTCTCTCTAATTTAGAATTTAATGGGAGTGAGAGTGACCGAGATAAAATGACATATCTCCGAATAGGGTCCCTGAGCACATATTTTTGTAGCTTCTGATGGACATTTGCGTTAAGAGGCTTAAAGCTAACTGGACGAGGCTAGGTAAGGCTAGGGTGGGTAAGGTAAGGTACTGACCTGCTGCGTGGCCGCGATGGCCTGGCTGGCGGCGGCCGCGATGGCGCTCCCGGCGTGCCCCAGGGAGTACGAATCACGGCCCAGTGCTGCCTGGACATTATAAATCACAATTGAGTAGTTGATTTATTTTAAAATAAGGTTTAGGTTTTTTTGAAGAAGAATATGTATAATGGAGAAGACGTTTGTTTTTTTAACCTAGTGCCCAAGAAGGAGGGTAATGTTTTTGGAGTGTATGTAAGTATGTTTGTGTGTTTCTATAATACCTCCTGTAGCCAAAATTTTGACAAGTGAGTTATCGTTGGATTCGTCTTTACGTCCAGGGACTACATTTTGCAGACGGGTATTTTGTTTTTTTATTACTTGTTAAATAACAAGCTTAATTGAAATGTAGTTAAATATGACACATGGACTGAAAAACGATTAAAATTGCCTACTAAAGTTGTGAGATATAAGCTTCTGAAGTTTTCGGAGGATCATTCGAAAATCAACCTCTAAAGAGGTTTAATAGTGTTTTACTTACTGTAACCTATGCGAGCAAAGCCGTGCGGGCTAGCTAGTATCTCGAGTATAAGATAGCGTTACCTGGATGGCGTCGGTTCTGGAAATATTGCTGGAGGATGAATGCGCTCGAGACTCCCTCGTGCCCCAGCTGTCGCGGCGCTTCTCAGCGCGAATCCTGTACCTGATATTATCATTTGGAATGTGAATAGCCTTGTGATAGTCTATCTATATTGTAGTGGTGGGGCTCTCTTGCAGCGTCCGCCTGGGGAAGTACCACACTTTTGCCAGTTATTCAACCGCCAAGCAGTAGTGTGCAAGCATTACTGTGTTCCGGATTGAAGGGTAATGTTTCCAGCGCAATTACTGGGCATCTGTATGCCCAGTAATTAAATATCTGTAGATTTAACATCTAACATCTCAGGGTGACGAGCGCAGCTGTTGCAGTTCAAAATTCTGGGTGGCACTGAACTGTTATGGGCAAGCGTGACGCTTAACATCAGGTGAGCGACTTGCTCGTCTCGTCACCGAGTAACATTAAAAAAAAAACCGTTATGTTAATCGCTTTTTGACATTGCGATGACAAAACTTTGTACTAGCGTCTAGCAAATTATATCGCATACAAAAATGCGTTCTATTTGTTATTACCTCATTACATAAATTTTCATTATTATTATTAAAGTCATTATATCATTACTACGTCATCGCGTTGTCCAAAAGCGATTAACATAATGGATAGACAATAACAGGCTCTATAATGTGCAATTAAAAAACTACTTGCTCGTATTACTGTCAGTTAGCGATTCATACAGGTTTTATGAGTGTCCGTGTTTTGGAAGAAAAAACAAGATGGCGGATAATAGGTATGCCAAAATATTCAAAGCCCTTTAATAAAAATTGGACCAACCGGCGGGCTTATCATCTAACTTTGAAACGTTCGTGATTCTGATTGCGAGAGCATGCCATCTCGCCCGTACCAACTTAGTCGCACTATGCGCGGTCCCACTCGCGCAACTCTCGCTATCCCTTTCAGAGTTACGGGATAAGCCCACAGTTCGCAAGATGTCGTCGCACATATATACAAACACACATACAAAGGCCGATTAGTTCCAGTACTCTTGAGACCTTCGCTTCTTGATTTAAAATATTTTTGATTAAGTCTTCAGGGGTTTGGTATTAACTTATGATGTGATCACAGACCTGTTCTCCTTGTAATGGTTGTTGTTGGGAGTGGTGGTGTGGTTGGTGTTGACGTCTAACTCCAGCGAGCGCTTCTCCAGCAGCTCCGTTACCCCCTTGTTGTCAGCCTCCAGCTCACATTTGAACTTGTGCAGTTCCGTGTCTGCAACCATAGAGAAATTATAATTATAAAGAAGAATGCCAATGGCCATAGAAAGATGCGTAACCCGATTGTAGTAACTGATAAGGCCGGAAGATGTCGCTGCTTTAAACTACGACGTTATCGTCACAATTTCAGCTTGCATTGAAATAGAAACCAAAGGTAACTAGTTCGTAATGGTAAGGGGGAAAAGCTATTTGTTAGGATTATTTTTGCATTACTTATATCAGTAAAGTCATTTATTTTATATTTTATTTGCAAAACACTAGGTTCTCGAGAGATGGCGTTGAAAACATTATTTTTGTAAGAATATTTTTAACGTCGTATATTGAAGTCAAATTTGAACCTTTTAAAATGCGGACATAAATATACCAATACCATGTTTCTATAATATACCATATTTCCATCGGCTTTTATAGCGGTATGTACATTAGCTGACTAAATACGTAAGCGCCATCTAGTTTTATACTGTTTTTTTCGGGGTACACTTTATTTTACGAGATTGACATTCTTCTATTTTTCTATCATCTATTTTTTCTAAACTGGAACCATAGTAAATTACTATTACTCCGACATTATTCAGCGTAAAGGGATTTAAGCAGTGCCGATTCAATAATTCCGAAATCTAACCAAATTCAAACAACTCGCGCTTCGAACTCGAATAACGGACCTTCTTGAATCTGCGGCGCAGGCCACAAAATTGTGCATCAATAACTTTAATTCAATATCACTTTTGGGCCTATAAACTATTATCAATCTGACAAAATTGTGCATCAATAACTTTAATTCAATATCACTTTTGGGTCTATAAACTATTATCAATCTGACAAAATTGTGCATCAATAACTTTAATTCAATATCACTTTTGGGCCTATAAACTATTATCAATCTGTGAAGACTAAAAGTCATCTTTTCTGCTTTTAATATTATCTTTTTTTTTTCAGGTTTACTCTATAAGTTAACTTTAATAAGAGTTTCCTAGTCGCATATGCGAAAAAACTCATTTTTTTTTCTTTTTTACCTGTTTCATCTACAATAAATCCCAGGACTTTGAGCAGGTTTGGTAAAGTTTATTTATCGGGCAGAGTTGGTTTCCCATTGGAAACTTCTCTTCTGTGCCATCATATATCTTATGTGTTGTGGTTGTCATCAAAGATATTCCTTTTTTTAAGTCTCTTTGGATAAGCTGTCTTGACTAGTTGTGCTGCCAGTTTATTTGGATGGTTTACAATTTTGCTTTTGTATGGCTTCTAGTGTAGCTTTATTTCTTTTGCAACTGTACTGATTTCTAGGATGTCATGCAATTCTGGGTTTTTTAAAAAGCTCTTTAAATGAAAATAAAAAATAAAAACAACATTTTCACCATTTTTTAAATTAGTAATTAAGTATATAGAAATAATAATTCATTAGATAATAATATATAGTGATAATATATCAATAATAGTTTTTATTACCAAAATTAATAAATATTACGATTTACCAGTGGGACCCAAACTAGGCTGAACCTGTATTTTGTCCGGTCTGGTCCGTTGATTTATCTGATACTTTTAGAGTGGCTATATATGGCCCGCCCTGACATCGTGTGAAAGTGACAGCTAGTCTTGAATTTCGTGATACATACCCAGTCTCCTCAAATATCTATCAACCAGATCGTACATCTGGTTAGCGAGAGCCATTTTCTCATCTGCCTCTTCAAGTGTCTTGTTGTAGCCTCGCTTTATATCGGCAAACTCCGTGTTAGCTTGGTCTGTGTCCATTTCACCGCGGCGACACCCACCAAACAGTGTTCGGACCCTTTTCTCTAGAGTGTCCATGTTGTCTACAAAGTTTTTTTCAGTTAATGTTAGTAAAATTTCTAAAGAACATATTAGACTAGAAGTTGGATATGATATCTAATAAAACGGAATAGTACCTGACTTTACGTTCATTTATCTATCTATACATATAAAAGAACAAGGCCTTTTCTAGGAATCCACACAGGCCAAACCGCTTATGATAGAGACGTGAAATTTAAACCCAATATGCCTCAAATGGTTGAGGATCTGGGTGAAAAATAAGAACGGATTTCTTTAGCCTAATCCAATTAAACTTGGTTTGTGTACTAAGCATAAAAAATAAAGTATGTACCAGAGATTTTTCGAAAATCAATTCATAAAGAACTGAAAAGGGGTGTTTACTGTAGCCTAGGCGATTGAAGCCGTGTGGGTAAGCTAGTTTAGTTTATAAACACTTACTTTGCACAGATAAGTCCATTTCGCGCATTTCTGTGAATCTGTCTCTCAGTTCTTGGGGAAGATGTTCGATCACTGAAAATAAGAAATTCTTACATTTTATTTCAATTAACTAAATGTGCAGTTGGTTAGCTTTCGGTGGCGTTTTTAACATTGGCGATTTGTAAGTTATTTTTGTAGGGCTATCTGAACACAATGTAAGCATAGTAAATTATTTTGATCAAAGAAGAAAATGGTTTTCTACTATAATACTTAGTAACTCAGGGGTTGTGAATCCTAAAGTTTGAACCTGACTATATGTAGTTTAGTCACTATCGATTTGTAGTATATTCAAATGTATGAGTTACTCCTACATAGAGTCCTAAATTTATAGGAGTAACTAGGTCGGCCGTACCACAAAAAACCAAGTTTTTAAACTTTTATTTAAATATCGCGCGCACCTGTTTCAACATTCAATGCAACCAACCTATTTCATTACAAAAAAATTACGTGTTACGTCATTAGAAAATGAACAAAGAAGACTTACTTTCCAAATAATCTTCAAGATACAGCATTTTGGTGAGTTTTGGTAACACAAATTAACTAAATATTATCAATTAACAGCAAGGTATAAGCGTGAATTGAGAAATTGGAGCAGAATTCCACTTTTTCAAGCGCCTGACATGTAATTTTTACACAGCGTCTCTGCACCATAGACAATAAATAACAAGTACAGAACATGGATTTAGTGTTGTGCTCGCAGTGCTCGCTCAACTCGGCAGTATAGCACAGTGCGCTGAGTTGCCCGCTAATCGAATCACATCGTTTAAAATAATCGTTTGAAAGTGAAAAATTTCAAATTATTTTTGTTTTTTCTTCCTTCTTCGTGAACCAAACGATGAAAAATACTGTTTTCTCCACGTTATTGATCACTGCGTGGTCCACTATTATTAGTATTCACATAACCCACAACACGTTCTAGTAGTTCGCCCCGAACTGAGACCTTGCGATTTTCCGTTTTGTGGGATTATTATTCAATTATCTATACTGTAATGTATAGAAATATGTATTTTATTTGTTTTATATTTTGTCCCCACACGTTGTGTATTCAGCCAGTGTCAAGTCAATAATATATCAAGTGAAGTAAAATATTTCACAGTTGGAACAATTTTAACTCATAGTCTAAGTCAAGTAAAATATTTCACAGTTGGAACAATTTTAACTCATAGTCTAAGTCAAGTAAAGCAAGTCACGATCAAGTTCGAGTCATACCCCAGTAAAGTATTGAAGTCTATGAAGTGCTGGAAACAACACGAAAAGTCACGATTGTCATTATACTTTTCACCAACACTCCACGAAATCCAACACTTTTACCACATGAACACACGATACTACACAAGCTATTATATAGCGAGTCATTGTATTATTTTCCAAAACTTGTGTAATATCGAGTGTTCGTTTGCGTGTCGATTCGAGCTGAAAACCGAGGTCGACCTCTATCTTCTTGCGACCCCTTGACCAATTATGCTCAAATTTGAACTTGAAAATTGTATTGTCATGAACTACTTGCCTACAAAATTTCATGAAGATCAGATAAACGGTACGCCAGTTATCAACGGACAAAAATACACACAAACATACATACAAATGGCGATTTGTTCCCGTTGACTCTGAGACCTTGCTTCGCTCGGTCAATTTTATTGCAACATAGTTTCAGAGTTACTTATTTTTTGCTAGCTGCGCCCCGCGGTTTCACCCGCTATTCTACAGAAACCGAATATTTTTCCGGGATAAAAAGTTATCTGTTTATCCAGGTTGTAAGCTACCTCCATACCAAATTTAATTCAAATCCGTGTAGCCGTTACAGAGTTGAATGGGAACAAACACACTTACATACCTGCCCACACTTATACACAAACTTTCGCATTTATAATATTACGTCCTTACCCACTTCATTTTGATATAATTCGATTTTATGATGAGTAACTCATCATAAAATTTCGAAGATAATCGAATTTATCGAGTTGTTATTTTAAGACTCGCCTACATCTTCACCACCCTAAGCTCGCTTAAAATTTCGCCAACATTACCAACAAAACGATACGTTCAAGAACTACGAGGAATGAAAAGAAAAATATTGTTTTCCTACAATGCTTTTTTTTTTCAGTTTCTAAAATGATTCGAAGGCCCTTGACTGAGATTACTCTAAAACTGGATGATTTGCAAGAATACGAAGCCTACCGCCGCGGTCAGACAAACAATTCCAGCCTAGCTTCCGAAATGCAAGAAGACACACCAAAATCCCTGGGAGCAGGATCGAAAGCAGCAGAAGAAATCCACAGCAGGATTGGATATGCCCCTAAAAAGAAACCAAGTGGTCCAAGCACTGTCTAAAATGATTTTTTTAAATAAATAAAGTACTTACCTACTTATTAAATATTATTTGAAATTTTATAGCTGCCGCTCTATTTCTCGTACGTGGGATAGCGTGAGGGTATCTATACAATATACATGGCCTGACCTGACATCGTGTGAAAGGGACAGCTAGATTTGAATGAGGCATTTCAAAAAAAAAAAAGAAATCCTGGTAATAAAAGTAACCAATAGATGGCGTTAGATGTACCTTGAGGTTTTTCTGTCACTCAAGACATGAAAGACAAAAAAAATGTACGTGTGCCTTTTTTTTCTCATGTTTTTTGGCTCCACATTTGTATTTAGACAATTTCAAGTACTGTAACTATGTATTTGACTTCATTTGGAATATTACAATAGTTGACACTGGCTAAATACACAATGTGTGGAGCCAAAATTTACGATTTAAAAATAAACATGAAATATTTGGACAGAAATGACAATGACAGATAAAACGATAGGACTATAACGCCATCTAGTAAGTATTTCAGAACAATTTTTTATTTTTTGGAAAACACCTCATTCCACGGCAGCAAAAGAAGCAAACTATTAAGGTTATAGCTTCTCCCTTTCGCTCCCCCACAAACTTATATATAGCTATCTCTTTCAAACGATGTCAGGTCAGGCCAAGTATTAGAATATTTCAAGTAAAGTCAAATATTTCACATTAAATAAGTCCTCAGCATAGTCTAAGTCAAGCAAAGAGTAAGTCATGGTCAAGTCCACGTCGTGCCCCAGTAAAGTGGTGGAGACTTTACTAGAGGTTTCTAATTTCTATGGAGTTTTGGAAAAAACACGAAGAGTTTCACAACATTATACCATTCACCAACACCCGTGCACGTTCAGGAACACTCAATGGATAAAAATCCACCATTTTTACACATTAATTCTCGAAATAACACAAGTTGACATGACTTCTTCACGTTCCCGCCAAAACTCCGAAATTAGCGTTTCGGGGATAGCCTGCGTCTGGCGCAACTGCCTGGTAAAAAAAAGAGACTTGAATATGTATGAAACGTGTACGAAAAAAAATGGCGGCTATCGCTGTCGTGCTCAATCGAGGGCTTGTCACTATCGCACTATCTCTGTCGGTATTCAGTTCTAGTACATGTTTCATATAAACACCTTTTTCATTTTTCTATAGGGAACTCCTAGTGATGATATTCTCTTTGGCAGCCTGTTATCACCCACTAAATCTTACCAAAATCTTTTGTTTTTGATGTCAATAGCTTGAGTAAACTATTATCATTCTATGCCGCTGTTATGATAAAAAAAATATTTACTTATGTTATTCTAAAAACTACTTTTCTTGGTCGTATTTTCGACGCAAAAAATTGTCACTTGACATAGATATCACAAGGAAGATATTGCGAAATTTAAAAAAGAAATATGCCTATGGGCCTATGTGTCCTGGGTGAAAGCTACCTCGATACCAAATTTCATTCAAATCCGTTCAGCCGTTTCAGAGTTGAATGGGAACTTACTTAGGTAAATACTTATCTATACTTACACACAAACTTTACCATTTATAATATCAGTGTGATTATGTACTACTTCCTAATTTTGTTAGTTTGTCGGGAGCATACTAAATGGCGACCCCTGGTCTCGGGAGTGGTTAGAGGTCTATCCTCCCCGAGTTCATTCACTCGGGGAGGACGGGAGGACGACTTGCTGACGTAGACTAGCTGAGGTAGTTTGTTGGAGGTCGGGTTTTTCCTTAGATATCCTAGGACCCTCGAGAACTAACCAGACCCTCCCCCTGCCCCTTAGGTACACGCAGGGCGCTCTTAATTTAGTGGCCTGACTTATACTCTATAAATGAAATTTTGAATGTTTACAATTAAATGAAAGAGCCATCTCAAACTATTTTAATGTTTTAATGTACCTAAACAGTTATCATGATCATTTATTTAAATAAAAAATACTACTTATTTATTATAACCTCTCACGCTTAGAAAGCTCTCACGAGATAAAAATATACAAAGAGATTGACAAAACATTGCACCGAAAGCTATATAGGTGAGTTATATTTTGAGTAGCTACATACTTAAGTATCTAGTCTAATAATATGTATATCTATTACGTTATGTGAGTATGTAGAATTATTATTTTATTTAATCGTTGTAAGCTTCTTTTACCTTTGTAGGAATAGGGCTGATAGTATCATCTTTATCATTCGACTTTCGCATTTTCTTCTGACGTCTACGGCGTATATACATGCAGCATAGTCTGTAAAAATACATCAATACATTACATCCAATATTAGGTACTTATGCAAAAATATTCATAAGAAGTAGCGTTTTTTTCTTCGTAGCTACCATTACGAATGCAAAGCTTGGGTTTCAATTTCAAGTCACGAAGAAATTGTGACGATCGTGTCGCAGGACTAGCGACATCTTACGTCCTTATATCAGTACTAAAATCGGGCAATCTTTCCGTGGACATTAGCGCTCTTAGTTTAATTTATCTATGATTATAGCAAAAAATATTTATTATTGTTTTTAATTTCCGAGCCAGAAGTGTAGAGTGCCTTGGCGGGGCCCCGTATAAAAATTTGTTTGGGGGCCCTTAAGAAGGGTAAAGATTTCTCACAAAAGAAATTTTTTTTTTGCATAAAATTAAAAGAAATATTTATTAAAAAAAATATTGGGAAGTTTAAGCAAAAATTAATAAAATTTTTGCTTATGCACGTTGGGGGCCCCCGTGGCGCGGGGGCCCCGTATAATTGATACGGCAGATACGGCGGTAGCTACGCCTCTGGATCTAGCTCTAGTCATTTTGTTAGGTAAGTACTAACCTACATAAAGCGGGCTTATTCTCTAACTTTGAAACGTTCGTGATTCTGATTGCAAGAGCATGCCATCCCGCTCGTACCAACTTAGTCGTACTATACGCGGTCCCGCTCGCGCACTATCACTATCGCTTTCAGAGTTACGGGATAAGACCGCTGGTTTGTTTCTGTTTCTGGGAGAGCGAAAGGGAGAAGCTATATAACCTTAATAGTTTGTTTCTTTTACTCCCGTGAAATTAAAATCTAGGTGTCCCTTTCACACGATGTCAGGTCAGGCCATGTAGCGAGGGCTTAATAATTGCTGGTAAGTATTTACCTCAAAGTCAAAAAATATATAATCTCAGCGACGCTAAGTATAGAGAATCCCATGAACAAGCCGAGCAGACCGCCGCAGTTGGCTAGGAAGTCCGTCTGGCCGTACAGTTCTGACCGACGGGAGGTGATGAACTGGGCCTCCTTGAAGAATATCATCACGCGTGAGTAGTACCGACTGCAATATATAAAATGTGGTATGTTTAAAACCATGCGATATACTAATCGAATTTTTAAATGCAGCCGTAGAGCTGCATTTGTGTTGATCTTGTTTGGCCTTTCTTTTATAACCTAAGTACACACTCTCACTGTTGGAAAAGGATATATCCCTCTACAACTGTGCCTTCCGTTCACCACTTTGCTCAGGTGATATAATATTGTTAGGACACGAGGCACGAGGCACGAGGTTAGGTATGCATGAGATTAGGACAAGATTGGAAAGGTCAGCACGCACAAAAAATTCTATACTAAGAAGTGCGTGGATAACAATAATGATAATTTCGATAATAACTCACTCTTCATCGCGATCTTCCTCAGTTAAGTTAACTCTGTAGGCTCTGTAGATCGCGCGCCAGTCATAATCAGCCTGAGAGGTCTCCGCTTCATATTCGATGGAGGTACAGGAAGGAAGACACTGACACTTGGAAGCAACTTCACGGGCCTCGTTTAGGTTATCACTATCAGAGTCATTGTTAGCTTGGTCTAGGCTACTTTGGATCGCAATTGTTACGAGGTCCACTGAAATAAACCATAAAGTTTCGAAAAGGTAGGCAGGTACTAAGATGTGGAAAAAATGTGGAGTGGCGACCACAACACGGAGCGTGGGTAGGCCTCCCACTAGCTGGAGTGATGACATTTTAAAGGTCACGGGCCGCCGATGCTTGCAAATTATCGTACAGTGTGGCGCTCTAAAAGGCAGTTGTTCAGCCTTGGATGTATTCAGATGATTGGATGATGATGATTTTGAGGCAGGTAGGCGCAGACTAACTTACCTATAATATTCTTCAGTATTCGAAACCAAAATTATAAGTGGTCATTTAAAAATAATAAAAAAAACGACAAAAAATACACCGATTTACAAATTGACAAAGTGATTAACTCCAAATTAAATAGTAAGAATAGAATAATATAATAGAAGGATAAGAAGATAACAATCTGTAGAACATTAACAAGAAACTTTTAACCTAACCACAAGAAGTTACTTACTTTGAGATTTTTTTATACACTCCATACTAGCAGAGCTACAGACATTCATGCCAGGTCCGCCTGAAAAGTAAACACGAAAGTTAATTATGCGTTACGCAATTTAGACCCTCAATTATTTTTAACGCAAACTCACGTGGCATTCCAAAATGCACGCATCCACATATCGTATAGGTGAAGTTGGATAAACATTCCATCTCGCAATTAGCTTGCGTGTACACGTTGAAGTATCGGAGATAGCGTTCGGTTGGGAAAAAACATTGCCGTCTGGGAAACAGTACATATGAATTAGCTGTCTGCAGCACGGAATAGCACGGGCGCGGCGCCGGGATAAAATTATGTCCACCCGTTTGGTCTTCGCGTCAACGTGACAAAGCTAGAATATGAATACATCCGTCTCGTTCTCGCGGGATAAATATGGTGGACAAAATTTTATCCCGGCGCGGCGCCCGTGCTAGGCCTGCAGCTGTCATAAAAATAATGAAGCAGCTTTTCGATGTCACAGGTGATGTTTTTACTACACCTAAAAGGATCATAAGGCCCGAGTCCATCCGAAGTGGTCATCATAGTAGGCTTTACGGCAACCACCATCTCTTGAGACAAAGGAGCTCGGAAATATTGTTGTGAAAGTCTCGGAAGTTCCGCCGGATTGTGTAACAGAATCTGAAATGAACATTTTCAAGTAATTATTATTACAATGTACTTGTTGGTTATAGAAAGTAAGGGTGTCTACACATGGCCTGACCTGACATGACGTGAAAGGGACAGCTATATTTGAATTTCACGGGAGCAAAAGAAACAAACTATTAAGGTTATAGCTTCGCCCTTTCGCTCCCCCAGAAACTTATATATACCCATCTCTTTCAAACGATGTCAGGTCAGGCCATGTAGTGAGGCCTTAAGAAATACCTTAAAACCTTGCACCGGCCCTTTGCACATGTAGTCCAAGTCAGGTCCATAGGCTTTTAATAGAAATGTTAGTCCCGACTTCACGCCGTATCCCTGTGGATGAAGAATTTTTTTTTGTTTTGAAGATTAATTATTTATTTACTGCATATAACAAACAATATTATCAAGCCGATTTGATTTACAAGTCAAAAAATGTTCTTAATACTAAATTAAACTAAATTTTACAATAAATGCAATAGAATTCGTCCATGTCGTAGAAGAAGGATGGACTAGCAGTAATAGTATTCTGTGGTCTAGGAGCTGCAGTTACGAAGTCCGGCAATTTATTATACTCTGTCAGACCCAGTCGGGCCCATGACGTGAGTTTGCTTGACTTCACAAAAGACATTTTATTTTTACCGAGGTTCGGGTTATTACACGCGGTCAGTGTCAGGTGTGTCAGGTGCGTCGCATACCTAAATTGCTATTTGCAAAATGGTTATTGCTGGCAGCGTAAGTATTCTTAGACTCTTAAAATGTAGTCGTACGGAAGTGTCCTGTGATACTCGTAAGATTGCTCTTATACGGCGTTTCTAAAGGCGGAAGAGTCTCTTCCACTCCGAAAATTGACCCCAGATTTCGGCACCATAATGCACCAAAGAGTGAACAGTAGCAAAGGAAGCCTACAGCGTCGACCCGATAGGGAAGTGAAGGAAATAATTTTATGTCTTCGTGATACATTATATGCGAGAGGCTTCATCCAACAGTGGGCGTCTAAGAGGATAGGAAGGAACAAGAAATAAATATTAGAAGTGATTTAACAATATTATGTTAAGTTTATCGTTTGGATAACATCATAGATCTGAAATACCATAATTATGAGCTATTTTGTAAAATAAAGGTACCTACTATAGGTACTTACAGAACCTCGGTGTGGGTAGGTCTCGATTGGTTCCGATTTTGCATAGCCGTCTTCCAAACTCCAGGATCGAGTTTTGTTATGATTCTCTAAGTATGGATACTCTTTGTGCAAGCTTGCGTAAGAAAAAACATAGTAACATTACTGTTTACCCAGCATCATAACCATCAGTGCATTTTCACTGCACTGCACTTATTCAACTGCGATCTGATTTCATAGTATATGAGTAGTAAAAAAATATATACTAGAAACTCACTTTTCAACTCTGAAAAGTTCTTCAGCACCCAAAGTGTTGAAAGTGTAACAGAGTCCTTCCTCAGTTAATATTGACGTGAAAAGATTCGTACAATCTTGAGTCGGGGTGTCTTTCCATTTGCATCCAAAAAATATGTCAGTCAAGTTTGGTGACACCTTAAACATTGTTTAAGATACATTTGCAAGATTTTAGATTATCATAATAGCCAAAGACTAGAGTTAAGGTACACGGATTATTCACTTATTCATTTTTTTTGATCTTTCACATTTGCGATTTCCTCATAATTATTATAATGTGAGGTCTTATCTTACCCTTAACTTTTACTTAGTAAATCTATAATGTCTTTGAAGTCTCTTGTCTCTTATGATATACAATTGTTTTTACTTTCGGGAATACTTGAATTACTCTACGTCATTGCTATAGTTTTCATTAGCTGCGCCACAGGTTGTAGAAAATAGAACTAGTTATTTTGTTTTGCCGCGGCATTTTGCAAACGGTGGTATAATCGTCAATGGCGTTTCAGGGACTTTTACAAAATGACGAGGCATTTTGCAAAACAGCGAACATTTGTAAACAGACGACGCCGTTTGTAAAATGACGAATCGTACAATATGCCGACGTCATATATATGAATTAAATTAATAATAATATATTATGATATCACACTAATATTATAAATGCGAAAGTTTGTGCAAGTGTGCAAGTAGGTGAGCATGTAAGTGTGTTTGTTCCCGTTCAACTCTGTAATGGCTGAACAGATTTAAATGAAATTGAGTATGAAGGTAGCTTATAGCCTGGATTATACATTAGACATATAGACTTTTTATCCTGAAAAATTTAACGGTTCCAGTAGGATGGCGGGTGAAACCGCGGGGCGCAGCAAGTATTATATAATAATTAAAATTGACATAATAAGCCACTATACCTCTTTTATATTGTTGAAGGTTTCCAGACCAGATGAAAATTTGCGGCCTTTCGGCGGAGCCAAGTGATCGTCACAGATCATGGACACATCTTCAAACAGGAAACGTCTGCGGAAAATACTTGGTTATTAATGGGTTCTAAACATTAATTAATATCTGAATATACAGTTATTCATAGTTTGAGCTTCGGTAGTAGTAGTAATAGTTGTATTTTAATTCTAATTTTATTTTAAATAATTTTAATTCATTGTCACATTTATTTCTGGTCATCACAACAGGGGGAGCACGAATCTCTGAAATACAAGCTTTAGCTTAGTTCAGAGATCCGAAGCCCACATATCTTTAAGGTAAATGTTGGAAATAAAGAAATTTTGTATTGTATTGTATTTGTATTGTATAGTAATAGTAGTAAATAATAGTAGTAAATTTTAGTAGTTAATCTTAGTAGTTTAAAGTACCTACGAGAAATTATTGTACGCTCGTGAAGGGCACACTGTTGAAACTTTCGAATATGTACCCTACCATCTATTATGTACACAGTTATACAATTAATTATTTCTGATTCTGATTCGGATAGTTAGTTTAGTAATTTAGACAACATTTCTCGTAGAAAGAGAAATCGACAAGAATGGTTGAAAATTTAAATCTAAACAAAAAAGAAATATATCAAAATGCGCCTACTTACTCTGCCTCAGTTAAATTACCATAAGTTTCGTTGTTATAATACAAATGGTAATACTCCGTGAAGTTGAATTTTCTCTGCATGGCCTTAGTCTCAAAACAGACGCTTACTGCTGGGTACGGTATCTGCAAATAAGATAATAATTAGATCATAGAGCGCGGTGTAGAAATATAAGGGTGGCTAATACATGGCCTGACCTGACATCGTGTGAAAGGGACAGCTAGATTTGAATTTCACGGGAGCAAAATAAACGAACTATTAAAGGTTATAGCTTCTCCCTTTCTCTCCCCCAGAAACTTATATATAGCTATCTCTTTCAAACGATGTCAGGTTGGGCCATGTAGCGAGGCCTTAAAGAAACGGGAGGAAAACTGCCGTCCGAGAAACATATTAATCTAGTTTGGAGGGTCGGGAGAATCCTAATAAAGTTTAAGCTTATTACAATCTGTATAAAAGACAATTTATAATTATCCCAAAGCTGTGAATCCTCGTTGGTTTCCGTTCGTGGCTTACCAAGGTATTATAACATAAGATCAGTGGTGTAGCTTGCCTTTGAAGGGCCCTGTATCAAAATTTGTTGGAAATTAAGGGTCACTGTTTTTCAAAGAAACAACGTTCGGGGCCCCGTAGCCTCGGGGCCCCGTATCATTGATACGGCTGATACGGCTGCAGCTAGGCCCCTGCACAAGATGAAAAACTAAATCCGCCTACGTTCTATCGTTTATTTCTTTTTCTTTCCATACTAAGGTTGCCTGGAAGAAATCGCTTTAGGCGATAAGGCCGCCTATTATACTGCTGGATATTTTATTATTGTTTAATTTTAATTGTATTTTCGGTGTTTAATAAAGTTATATTGTATTGTATTGTTCTATGTCACGGCGCAATTTTTTCTTGCAAAATTATTTTTTAACGATGGGTTTGTTTTATACAGACAACAATGTGTTAATAAAGTCTTTTCATTTTATAAAATACTAACCCAACACGGCATTATTACATCTGCGAGCACAAACGTTATAATAGATAAAAAGTACAGTACAATTATTTATATTCTAAGTATGTACTTAGTGCAGCTAAACGCGATAATATAGGTGGAAAAGCAATAAGCAAAAGAAAAATATCGTGTGTTGAAGCCACAGATCACACTAGATACCGCATTACGAGATTTGTTGTTCCTACAAAAAGTCACCAAGGTTTGAGGAAGGCGCGGGTCGCGGGGAGTGTGACCAAGCGTTCTCATTGGCTATCTCAAGCCTACGCCTACTCGCACCTAACAATCAACCAATAAGAGTAATTTCGTATAAGTGTCCAGAATGCAGAATCTAGTGTGATCCGTGGCTGAAGCGAACCTGTGAAGGAGGCTCATAGGCAAGCTAGGTTTACTTTTCACCCTAACGTCTTAGATCCTACTCGTAGTAGGATGTGGTGTTCAATGTTATGAATCTTTGTCATCCGAAATAAAGTTTATTATTATTATTTACATATTATACACTTACCGAGCATCTCCTTTTGTTGAACTCACTCAACAAGAGTTGTCTCTCAAACACCTCCCAGTCCCAATGCATACTTCACACAGATAATCTTTGTTCATTATGTACACAAACATGACAAGGCACACTATACTCAACATGACACAATTAACTAATGTTAAGGCCGCTACAAAATGCCGATAAAATTATATGGTTAAAGAAACATAGTATTAGGATATAATATCTGCTATTTAATGTTATGTTCAAATTAGATTGCAATATACTACGTAATAATATGTTTCCAAAAACAATATTTTCAACGCCATCTCCCGAGAATGAGTTCGGGTTTCCATTTCAAGTCAAGCAGAAATTGTGATGATCAAGTACTAGTGACATCTTACGTCCTTATCAGTACTAAAGTTGAGTTAGGCATCTTTCTACGGACTGTTCACTCTTAGTAGATTTGTTGAAATAGAGTACAGGAACTGCTACAGTTATTACCTGCCAGACCGGTGTCGTATTCTCCGCAAAGCTCACAATCACCGGATTTTCATTCCATTTGTTCCAGACTTTCCTTATAAGGCCAGCGCAGAGCACCACGCAGCATATGAACATAAATAGCCAGAATACCCTGAAGGAAAATGACCATCAATAAATTATAGCATTACTTGTACCAATATTGTATTGCTGTACGTTTAACATACTTTTCAACGAAGGTGCGTTCCTTTTCACCGATGTACTTGAGGCCATGGAGATTGGAATTTGCAGAATAATCTATGAGATACTCCTTTATGAAGTTTCGCCTTATTTCGTACTTGGATGGTTGCCGTTGAAGACCATAATATTTCTTCTCCAAATCATTTTCAGGATCTCTTCCAGCGCTGTTCGATCTATGAAAATATTTTGTTTTGTTTTTATCTTGTGATGCAAAAATGTTTGAATAAATTATTCATATAATGATTATTTACAAAAAAATACTTAATTTGGGACATTTTAAATTTATTTTTTTGTTAAGTGTGTACCTCGGGTATCTCTTCATGATGCCGTAGAACGACTAAATGGAATTCATATGCTTGAAATAGGTAAGTACTCACATGTAATTTGGGTTTCATATTGTGGTAAATGCCAATTTGTGTCGTTTTGATCTCGGGGGACTCTTCCAATTATGAAATTAAATTTCTAGAAATATGAATACGGCCATGAAATTGTTTCAACTGCTTATTTTGGTATTAGGTAAAACGTAGGTAAGTAAGTTAGGTATATGTAAGGTAAGTTGGGTATATGCAGCTATGTACTTATATACCTATTAGCGAGAAGGAGAGGCAGGTGAATATTTTGACTCAAACTAAAAGTGATTCATTACAAAAATTTGTTACGTACATACTTAGATGCTCACCGAGATATGTGAGCATACATTTAATTTTCTCTGGGGTATACAATGCTACCATCGGGACTTCTAATTTATATTAGGCACGTCACTCAAGTTACGAGAACAGAAAATAATTATGTTTGTCTAAGGTTTAATTTATTAATAGGTAAATAATGCGAAGCAGTTCTACTCTTTGTACAGAATACAATACAATTCAATGAATAGTATTTATTTAAGACCAACAGCACAATAATACAAAATAAAGAACATAGATACATTATATAAAACAGCCAATTATAGGTCTATTCTATTTTAAGTAGTATAAACAATATCGCTTTAAAAAACACCACTAACAAAGTAACATACAAAGTGCTCCAATAAATAAAACAACAATCGGCAGTTAGAGTGGCTATACATGGCCCAACCCGACATCGTGCGAAAGGAACAGCCAGACCCGAATCTCACGGGAACAAAAGAAACAAACTATTAAGGTTATAGCTTCTCCCTTTCGCTCCCCCAGAAACCCATATATAGCCTTCCCCTCCACACGACGCCAGGCTAGTCAATAAGTCAATTATTATTATTATTTTGTATAATTTGACATACTTTTTATTTATTTGTTAATTATTTTTTTGTCTTGGTCTTTTTTTTGTTATTTCGTAATAATAGTATAGTATAGTAGTAATATTGTACGACATTTTGAATGACCTGTAACTAAACGTTATCAATAACTTGATTATGATTATGATAAGCTAGACAATGATATGATACCCTACATGCCAATATAAAAAGGCACTTTTTTGATGTCTTCTATTTATGGAAGGCCCACTAAATATTCATCATCATCAGTCGGAAGACGTCCAATCCTGAAAGACAGACCTCCCTTATATCGCCATACTGAGCGATAACCTGCCACTTGCATCCACCGGTTGCCCGCGACTTTCTCAATGTCGTCGGTCCACCCAGTGAAAGGCCTAACTAAGCTGCGACTTCCCGTGACAAAAAAAAACTACATTAAAAAAAAACAGTATAAGTACGAACTTGGAAAAGAAAGAAGAAAAAAATTTATATAATTTTATTTTGTAAATACGGTAACATTAATTATATTGAAGGGTAGGCAGGTGAGCAATATCATATAACTTATCATATATCATATAGCTTTTTCTTCGAGGATAGAAAAATGGAGTCAGAGCAATGATCTGTTGAATGAAACCGATTTGTAAAACTTGGGTAACCAAATGGGGTACGTTTGCATTTTCTCAAAATATACAGTGGTTTCTTCGAATTTCTTATTAAGTTCATGAGTTTGACAAGCGTAGTGTTTGCAAGAACAAATGACGTCGGTTGAATATGGTTTCAAGACTCATGTTTCGAAGAAAGGTATTTATAACTATGACGAGCTTCTTCCCTTTGACTTCATCCTGAAGGAATTTAATAGATTTATGTGTTTTTTGATTCAAAATAAGCGAAAGTATGATTTATAGTGTTGTGAAAAATTGTTATGAAAATCAATTTTTAAATAACTTGTCAAGAGCATGTCAGGCCATGCTTAGTAGGGTTCCGTAGGCGTGTAGGACGTTTGAAGTATTAATTCGATTTTTCAGCTTATCTCAAAAATGATCAGATGTTGCCCGAAATAATTTTAAAAGAAAGTTTTTACTAAGATCTCTATCAACATGGAAGATAACAAGTTTCTGAGATGCATAGTTTAGAAACGGCAGGGAGGGGGACACATTGCAAGCAACTTTGTCGGCCCATATTTCGCAAGCGGTACGTCTGATAAAAAAAATGGTATAGAAAACCCTAATATCATTTTAAAAGACCTATTCAATGATACCCCACATGTGGGGGACGGCGAAAATTTTTTTTTTATCCCCGCTTTACATGTTAGACATTACATTGATTTTTTGTATGATTACAGCCATCCAATTTTTTTAAAAATATGTTTTTTTTTATTCTCTTAAAATTGTCACCTTACAAAGATCTGTTCAGCGACATCCAACATGATGCGGTGCGGCGAAATTTATTTTTTATCCCCTCTTTACATGTATGGGAGCTACCCTTATTTTACATTAAAAAAAATATTGTTTTATGAAACTTTAGGTCTATACTTAGACTATCGTTGTGCAAAATTTCATGCATGTAAGTTTATAACTTTGGAAGTTTTAAGGCTGTAAAGGATCCAGACAGACAGACAAACAGATGGACATGACGAACTTATAAGGGTCCTTGTAGGACTACGGAACCCTAAAAAGACATAAATATTGACATAATATATAATATAATACATTGACCTAATAATATTGTAAAAATGTTATAAATAGGCAATAAAATTAGTATTAAAATAAAACCAAAGGTAAAAAAATCAAAGGTAAAATCATAGTAAAATAGTATGAAATTAAATAAAACTGACATTTGAGATTTTTAAAGCGTTTTAATATACCTATGTATAGGTACTTAGTTGTAAGATAGTCATCATTATTATTGTTGTCAACCTTTAGTGTAAACCCTACACTAATATCCACTCTAATAGGTAACACAACATAATAATAGGTAGATTACATAACTATACTATGTTTGTGAGTATGCACAACAAAAAATCGTACTTTTCTTCTAACTCCTTCGACGAAAGTACTTGCAGCAAAGCCTGTAAAATAAAAATAACTAAAATACTGATCTATTAGTAAGTGCTTATAAGCACCCACCCATTCTCATAGTTACCGAAATACATAAATCAGATTAGTACATATAGTACCTATTATAAAAAAATATGTCTGAGCCAAGTTTTGCCTCAAAGTAGATGTGGATAAGATAATGTTAGTTTGTATATATATTTTTTAGTTAATAAAATCACTTGTATCAATTAAGGTACTTACTTAATAATATAACTTCAAAGCAAAGAAAATCTACACGAGAAGAATAACTATCTCAAACAAAAACACCCGAAAATCTGCTTAAAACTACATGGCGCTTACGTAAAATAGTCAGCTAATGTCCAAACAATTCGTATATTTACCTGTTTATTAGCCACAAATTACCTCAAAGTCAAGAAATATGTAATCTCAGCGACGCTAAGTATAGAGAATCCCATGAAGAAGCCGAGCAGACCGCCGCAGTTGGCTAGAAAGTCGGTCTGGCCGTACAGTTCCGACCGACGGGAGGTGATGAACTGGGCCTCCTTGAAGAATATCATCACGCGTGAGAAGTACCAGCTGGAAACGGACAGAATATACTATGTATAAGAATCCATGCATCTTACTATGCTATGCGAGTAAGCCGCCAAAGGCAGACATACCTATAATCATGCTTACAATATTAGGTAAGCAGGTACAGCCACAGCCGTATCAATTATACGCGATAACAGGACGCATGTTGTAAAATCTTACCATGCAAACATAGGCTCGTAATGAATGAGTGATAAAGATAATGATAGTTTTGTCTATTTATTCTAAATTCGCTCGCCTAGTCAAACAACAGTCGCCAGTCGCTGCAATGTCACCCTGAGATATTGGTTGTTAAATCTCTTTATGCTCAGTAATTTTATTGGAAACATTTTCCTAAGCTGTGCCACGGGTGGCATCTTCTAAGTTACCCAACTCCTTTCGACAAATCTCGGTCCACTCATACCTAGTCGTGTCAACCCTCCAACCCAGGGGCCTATAGCTACCGCTGTGTCAGCCATATCAATGATACGGGGCCCCTGGGCTACAGGGGCCCCGACCGTAGTTTCTTTTGTGAAAAATCTTTACCCTTCATTTGGGCCTCCCAACAAATTTTAATACAGGGCCCGTCTAAGGCAAGTTACTCCATTGCTCCAACCCTATGGTACCTAGACCAATTTAATAATTCGAGATGGGACTTGCCCCGGCGGCAGACATCTTTTGAAAAATAATAATAGTCACGCCAGCCCCTCGCTAGCTAGCGTTTCCCGGACCTGTCTCGACTCCGTCGTTATTCGCCAAACATACGCCGTGCAAGGCGTCGTTAGGGTGTCTACACATGGCCCGACCCGACATCGCTTGCAAGAGATGGCTATATATAAGTTTCTGGGGAAGCGAAAGGGAGAAGCTATAACCTTAATAGTTTGTTTCTTTTGCTCCCGTGAAATTCAAATCTAGCTGTCCCTTTCACACGATGTCAGGTCGGGCCATGTGTAGACACCCTTACCATCTTGCCCTTATAATTTTAACGACGTAGACTGTTGGGCCGATGAGTGTGGTGGAGCGGCGGGGAAGCAGTTAAGGAAAAAGTATCGAAAATATGACGAGCGCAACCAACCTCCAGCTGATGATGGATACTAATAGTTGACGATTATGACTTACTCTTCGGCATCCTCCTCAGTGACATCAATTCTGTAGGCTTTGTAGACCGCACGCCAGTCGTAGTCAGCCTGAGAGGTCTCCGTCTCATATTTAATGGAAGTACAGGACGGAAGACACTTGCACTTCGAAGCAACTTCAAGGGCCTCATGCAGATTGTCATCGTCAGAGTCGGTGGTTGCTTGCTTGTGCGCTTGTAGTTGTGTGTTGTAAATCGCTATTGTGACAAGCTCCACTGAAAATAAAACATAAATTAATAAAAATTTAAAAAAGTCTCAACTGTTATCTATTCTGTGCCTTACGAAGCTAGAATAATATTTATGTTTGGCTGGCTGTTCGTCTTCTATGCGTTCGTCGCGCATAGTTCATCCGATCTAGTTTAAATTAAACCAATATTTAATCTTTGTATTTACGAAGACGAGCTTAGGCATCATTTGGGTCTAAGTCAGTACAAAATTGCCGCTTCTACACTTACGAAATCATTCATTTGAGACGATCAGAATCAATAAAACAAAATAAATTATAAGTCGGTAGTAATATTTTCCTTTACTACTTACTTTGAGATTTCTTTATACACTCCATACTACCAGAGTTACAGGCATTCATGCCAGGTCCGCCTGCAAAGTAAACAAAAAATTTAATTATGCTTTACGCAATTTAGACCCAGAATTATTATTTACGCACTCACGTGGCATTCCAAAATGCACGCATCCACATCTCGAATAGGTAAAGTTGGATAAACATTCCATCTCACAGTTAGCTTGCGTGTACACTTTGAAATATCGGAGATAGCGTTCGGTTGGGAAATAGCACTGTCGCCTGGAAAAAAGCAAAATAATTAGGTTTTTACTATCATAAAACTAATGAGCAACTAGTCTGAGTCACGCGTGATGTCATTACTGTACCTTTGAGGGTCGTAAAATCTGAGTCCTTCCGAAGTGGTCATCATAGTAGGCTTGACAGCGACCACGACCTCTTGCGACAAAGGAGATCGGAAATATTGTTGCGAAACTCGCGGCAGTTCTGCCGGATTGTGTAACAAAATCTGAAATAAGCCATTAATAAGTCGATATTATTATAATGTAACTGTTCTTGTTGTTGATAAAAGATAAGAAGTACCTTAAAACCTTGCACCGGCCCCTTGCATAAATAGTCCAAGTCGGCTCCGTGGGCTTTTAATAGAAATGTTAACCCCGATTTCACACCATAGCCCTGTGGGAGATTAGTATGGTTATGATCCAAGGAAAGTTTTAGATAGGAAGACGTATTTAGTGATTGCTAATAAAATACTAGACTAGATCAGATCAGGTAGGATTTCTAGAAACTAAAATGAACAAGTTTTGTGGAAAGACTAGGTTTTCATTAAAACTGATGTAAATTATTTTATAGTAAGTAAGTTTTGATGCCTAATTAGTGCAGTGTACTTACGGAACCTCTGTGCGGGTAGGTCTCGGTGGGTTCCGATTGCGCATAGCCGTCTTCCAAGCTCCAGGATCGAGCTTTTTTATCGTGCTCCAGATATGGATACTCGTTGTGCAAGCTTGCGTAACAAAAGTATATATTACATAAATTGTTTACAAACACAGTTTACGGTTTCATGAAATAGTAAAGTAATAAATTAAGCGGGAAACTCACTTTTCAACTCTGAAAAGTTCTTCAGCACTCAAAGTGTTGAAAGTGTAACAGAGTCCTTCCTCAGTTAATATTGGCGAGAAAAGTTCAGAACAATTTAGACTCGGGGTGTCTTTCCATTTGCATCCGAAAAAGAGGTCAGTCATGGATGGTGCAACCTTAAAATTTGTTCAAAGTTTTTAATCTTATAATTTTGTATTTGTAAGACAATCATCATAGTCTATAGAGAATGGTGTATTACAGTCATAGTTTTTCCCGTTTGTGTTGGTTCCTAAATCTTAAATTTAAAGAATCGTGCATGCCAAATACCTCTTTTATATTAGTGACGGTATCCACTCCAGATGAATATTTGCGACCATTTGGTGGAGCCAAGTGATCGTCGCAGACCATCGAAACATCTTCAAAAAGGTTAGCTCTGCAAAAAAAAAATATACTGAAATATTGACCATCCCCACCCTCATCTTCACCAATGTGAAATCTAATCAAAAAATAAGCAAATTGTTAATGCCTACTTACTCCGCTTCAGTTAAATTGCCATAAGTATCATTGCCATAATATAAATGGTAATAATCCGTGTAGTTAAATTTTCGCTGCATAGCCTTAGTTTCAAAGCAGACGGTCACAGCAGGGTACGGTATCTGCAAGTATAACATGGAATATTTTTTGATCCGCCATCATGCCAGTCAAGCGTGTATAGGACAACAAAACCACCCCAAGGCCGTTGATCCTCTTAATTCGTGCTTATTTATTTTTGCCGATGTTGCTCGAACGCAATGAAAACTTAGATCAAGCCATAATGGGATATACATAGTGAACATGGCGCATGCAACTGTGCCGAAATATCGGGAACTCAACAAAAACAATAACCCGTGAGTTCTAATAGTAATGGAATATACATGTTACAAATGATGTTTTTTTTTAAACCGGCTTGTGGCAAGCTTGCAGTTTGACAAGTTTTGTTTACCTGATTGCGAGGAAGTATGCGATAAACTTTTACTTTTCTTAACGACTTTAGTCTCTATCGTATAAATCAAGGCTTTAGATAGAATCATGTGGAACTGTCGTAAATTATCTTAGTAACTGTATAATTGTTTGTACTTGATGATACGAGAACATCAATTAATTAGAAAGGAAAAGTTATTCGTCGGAGGCATTACCTGCCAAACCGGTGTTGGATTCTCTGCAAAGCTCACAATCACCGGACTTTCATTCCATTTGATCCAGACATTCCTTATCATACAAGCGCAGAGTACCACGCAGGATATGAACATTAATAGCCAGAAAACCCTGCAAGAATATTACGACCCATAAATTATTACAAACCTCAAGCTGCCTAGAAGTTGCATTTCATATTGAAATAATAAGTTAGTAATATGTAATTATGTAGTTAATACAGTCATACTTTTCAACCAGCGTGCGCTCCGTTTCACCGATATATTTGACGCCATGTAGGTTGGAGTTTGCTGTGTAATCTGCGAGTAATTCCTTCATAAAGTTTACCCTTCCGTACTTTGATACTTTTTGTTGGTGTCTACCGCCCTCCCACGCCATCGCGTCCTTTCTCTTCTCCAAACCATTTTCACAATTTTTTCCCAGGCTTTCTGAACTGTAAGCATATAAATTGTGCGGATCAGGAGTGATTTATTGACCAATTATAAAAATGTCGTTACATCAGAAAATAATATTTTAATTAAGTAACAATATAACAATATATAATATAATTTAATTTTGTGTTCTATTGTAATTGAATTTCTTTTTCTTTATGTGTAATATGGACCTTTGTAGTCTAAATGATTTGAATTTGAACTTATCATCAAATGTTTCATAGACGCCTTAATTAATCCTAATCCTAACTAATATTATAAATGCGAATGTAACTCTGTCTCTCTGTCTATCTGTCTGGGTGGTTGTCGCGTTATCATGGCTAAACGAATCAATCTGAATTTTTACATAGGCTACGTTTTTTTACTGGTCCACGCGAACGAAGTCGCGGGTAACAGCTAGGAAGTTATAAAACTACTTTTGTAACGTTTGGGACACATTAGTTTCCAACACAAACATTATGGACCTACCTTTAATTAATTAAGTACCCTATATACCTATAGATGTAAGTAGTACATACATGTTTCATTACGTCCTTTGACATTTTCCATATCACTTGTCCGCTAATGTCACGCAAGTAGGTAAGTAAATACATACCAATATTTTAGTAATTTAATTATTAAACTACGGAAGATGGAATTTCAACAGGAAAACAAGACTTATGAGTATTTATAACACAACAAGTATTCAAGTGGCATTTTTATAAAACAAAAACCCAACTTGCAATGTAAGTAATAGATACACATACTAATAACTCAAGGACTGGCAAATGTACCGGACTCCGGACGTAAGAAGAATATACGATACCTCGCTCTCCAAAATCTGTGAAAGCGGTTTAGGCAACATGAGGTCACATTGAAACAGACAAACATTCATACCCCCGGAAAACACTGAGCTTACTGAGCTGGGTAAAAAGAATTGTTTCTGTTCGAACAAACTAATTAATAATAACTACAAAACCTGGGGCTGTGGGTAGAATTAGACGAACTCTGTGGACCTGAACACTCTTGAAGATTGATCTGTGTTCCTTTACTATTTTTTTTCATTGTTAAAAGTACTAGTTACATTAGCTACGTATAATCAACTGCGGTTTAATGCGACTGTCGATGAACAATGCAGAGGTGGACAGAGTATGAGATAACCCCGAAAGAGATAATGGCCAAACCGGCTAAATGTTTGAATTATCTCTTCATGAAACAATTATAGTTGTAGTAGTATGCACGCAACGTTTTTTACCCTACTGCCCAAGAAGGACGGTAATGGTTTTGGGGTGTACGTAACTAAGGTATGTGTATATATGAATGCACAAACATATTGCCTCCCATAGCGAGTGTGTCGTAGGATGTGTCTTCTTTATACCTGAAGTAACATATTTAGGCTACTTATTGTAGTCGGGTTTTTTGTTTTTCTTTTATTAAAAGTAAGTACTTGTTAAAATTCCAAATAGCACATAATTAATGGATGCTAGACGCTGATGGTAAGTATTGCCACAGAACATATAATAATACAAATTCCACAGATGCCGGGACACTAGAATAAGGCGGCATTGGTATCCCCAGCCTTTAGAAAGAGCCTACTAAAAGGGGGACCTCTGGGCTCGGGGGTGGTTAGAGTTGGTGCTCTAGCCATCTACCTAAACGAGCCTGGGGAGGACAACAACGTCAAGTGGCTGACGTTGTCGTAGGAGGAGGCGTCTCAGGACTGCTCGTAGCTGCCCCGGGAGGAGGTGAAGCGCCAGGAGCGGGTCCCAGAGCCCTCTATCAAGCACCGAGGACACCGGGGGTTATAGTGGGTATAAAACCACATAACCCGGCTGCACCCCAAAGCAATCGGGAATCTTACGAAGATTTCACCCTCGTCAAAAAGGCCTGATGGTAGCGATGATGGTGCCTATGAGGAATCACTACATCCATAATCACAAATCCCAGGGTTACTAGATTTAAATTTGAATATAACGAACGGAAGTTACTATCTCAAGGACAGTGATGAGATGACACAGCGCTGAGGTCGGTGATTAGGGATATTGTACATCCTGTAAATTGATAGTTACTTTAACAGAGCATGGTGGATAAATTTATATTATAAGCATCCTTCTTGGGTCGTCGTTTCCTCATTGCTGTTCTTTGCGGTACTTTTCTTTGGATTACAAATAATAGACATGCTGAATTTTGCAGAAGTTGGTGAAGACAGACAGTTTATAAATATATACAGAAATTACAGAAGTAAGGTGGAACCAGAACAGGATGATGAACTGGTTTTGGTAGCAAAAATTCTTGATCTAAAATGAACAGCTTTTAGCTAGTCAGCTATATAGCTAAAAGCTTGAGCAACCATAATAATAATTGTAAATTCGCATGATGTATAGGCGTTAACTTCATATTTATGACTAAATCCTTATTAGACTATTGGAAATTGTGGAATAGGGAAGTGTCAATGTTAATGTCGTGCTTGTGTAGCATTATTGTGTGATTGCGGCAAGATTGTGTAAATCGCTAGTTGGTGCGCGGCACATACGCGCGTCGATCGCCCCGAGCCCCGACTCGATTGAGCTAGAGCGCCGACCGAGTGCGAGGCACCGACTGCCGGCGACCGACCGGCCCGCGCAGCCGCGCAGTTCTCGTAAGGTCGTAGCCAGAGGCAGCCTCTCGCTCCGCCGCACGCTTATCTCCTCGAAAAAATACCTCCTCCTAACCTCTCATTTGGCGCGCAAATTGTTACCGATGGCAGCCACCGACGAACTGACCGGCATCCTGTCCAGGAGGCAAGAAATCAATGACAAACTCGACGAAGGAGTCGAAATCAAGCCCAAATATAAATTCGTGAACTGTTACACGGAGTTTCACGAGTTCTCCAGGAAGGAAATAAAGCAATACGAAGCGACCTTTAACAAGTAAGTGTTTTATTTTTATTTTGCTGAACTTGATCCTTTCGTATTTCGTACCTGCTCTGCGTAAACTTATACTGACTTTTGACCTTGTGTCAAAGTCCTTTGTAACCATTATGGATTGCATATAAGATTAATTTAACGACCAACATTTATCGTGCATTCAAATTTTATATCTAAGATTCATCTGGGCACATTTGAAACTTTGGCTAAGAAACAGAAGTAAGCATGTAAAATATTTACTATATTTTCCTTTGTAAGTTGTTAGCAAAGTATTTCGTAACTATAAAGAATTGGATCAAGAATGTGTTGGTTTATTAGAAAAGATAAGAGAAGTTTTTGGAATAAAAATTAGGGTAGATAAAAATACCGCAGATATGTAGGTATTTGGCTAGAAATATGAATATTTCTGTAATATACGCATTAAATAGGCATTTTGATTTAAAAATATCGAGGAAAATATGCGTACTATTACGAATATTAATATTTATTTTTATATTATTAATATTTACTATTATTACGAATATCTATACTTAAATAAGTAATACTATAATGTTCTGTCGTCGTAGTAGAATACATTTTAAATGAAATACTTGCAGTTCTGGGCATTGATAGCAAATAAATGATAAAGTAACGATAAAATATACTTTAAAGTTAAACTTATCAAATCATATCTTTTTTGTATATTTAACCACACATCGAAAGATATACATCTTCATATTTCCTTAGTAATTATTCTACTTATATTAAGGTAGTTGTTCTTTACTATAAAAACTGACGTGGTTTTGATACATTTTGTTTTAATAAAACGGGAATACTCACGTTAAATCACATCAGTGCAAGGCAAGACGAGGCCGCGCGCGTCTCGCTGAGCATTCCTTAATAAAGGTCACCGAATGTGATCGAAACTATAGTCGGAATAACCGACTCAATTTAACGTGAGTATTCCCGTTTTATTAAAAACAAAATGTAGTTTCTTTTTTTTTAACTAGATTTCCCTAATAATTCACTGGTAGTTGGTACAGTTAGGTAGTTATGGGTAAAATTGTGGAACCAATTAGTTAAGTGACAAGTGAAAAAAAAAGGTACACAGTAGTGAAAGTATAATATAGAATTAATGTTAATAGAACGCATTAGAACTAATAGTAATTTATTAGGTGAAATGACAATGCGGCGTCGTGGGAGACAAAATATGAATAGAAGTCACGCTATGTTTATGGGAATTTATAATTTTACTTCCATCCCACTCGCTTTCGACTAGATAATGCTATAAACATTCAGACATAATAGACGAAATTATGATAGTTTCTACTACTAAGAATAGATAGACATATAATCAATGCAAAAGTACCAGGATAGAGCAAGAGAGGAAAAGAACTAAACTATCTGACGAAACAACTTTTTTTTTTAACAATCAAATGTAGTGAAACTATTTGCCACCTTTTTTACACACATTGAAATGAAAAGAGAAGTTAATAGTTTTAGTTCAGACAGATTAGTTAAGTTTATCGATATTGCTATATAGTTCAGGATCGACTTGCTGTCCAGCACTCCCCACTCCCGGTACAGCAGAATCGATGCCAATGCCTTAAATTCTGTTGCAATATTTTCAGAACGAAATTAAATTTACAGCTTCAAAAATGAAACCATCGTTTTATTAAATAGCAAGCCATTTTCATCAATATATGAATTAATGAATAATACTGTACCACTATAAAATAAAAGCATTTCTCAGTCAAAAAAATACTACTACAAGGTGTTACTGAAACGTGCAATAATACTAGAAGGTATGTAACTCAATATTATGAACAACTTTTACTATGGAACCAACCCTGAAATAGCGGGAAAAAAAATCAGCTGTTCCATAGAAAAATGTCAATGAAACTCAACAAAATGTATGGAAGATCGATTCCAGGTATTCCTGTACTGAAAGTTGTTCATAATGATGAGTACATACATACCTTTTAATATTGTTGTACTTTTCTGAGACACGTTGTATATGTAGTACTACGTGTATATTAGCAATATCGCTAACATAACATACGACTCGTAGTACTCCTTGATAACCCGCATCCGGGCCTCTCTATTACTTACAATACTATTTATATTTACAAAATGCAAACAATTTGTTCAACATTATCTATTTCGAAACAATGATAACTAAGTAAACAACTATCTGATAGTCATTGTTGGTTGTGAACAAAATAAACAATGTAGAATGGCAAAACAAAACACCCGAGTCGGAAGAATGGCTAAAAAAAAAATAGCCACTTCAAATTAAACTAATTCGCGTTATTTTTATTGATGTAATTCATAAGTTTTAGGAAACTCCTCATCGGATGTTAATTAGTAAGACGGAACAGTAAAACGTCATTCATGATTTGTGAGTCATAATACTTTAAGGAGTCATTTTCTTGAAAATGGTGATTTTAGGCCACACTGTGACAAAACTCACATTTTTTTATTATGAATCACATGCAATTAACATAAGAATAACTTGACGTTTCCTTATATCTTATAATAATATAATTTGTTTATACATAAAAAAATAAAGTATTAGTGTAGGTGTAGGTTTAATAAGTAACAATAAATAGGTCTTCACTCGAGGCAGAGAACTAGTTTTCGAGAGTTTCTTTCCTTCTTCTATAGAGATAAGACGAAGACCGATTTTTCGCTTCTGCCAACACAAATACAAACTTTTTGTAGACTCCTTTACAGTTTTTTTTTATTATTATTTATTCGCCCATTTCTGGGCATTTTAAAGCCATTAAGGCCATACCGCCTTGTCTTCCGTATTTTTTTTCCCTATTTTTTTTTTTTGCCTCAGTAAAGTGGTAGAGACTTTAATAGAAGCTTCTATGGAGTTTTGGAAACAACACGAAAAGTCACGTTTCACGATATTACACTATTCACCAACACTCGTACACTTTCACGAACACGTAATGGATAAAAATCCACCATTTTTATGCATTGACACTCGATATAACACAGGTATTGGAAAATAATACAATAGCGCGACATGACTTCTTCATGATCCCGCCAAAACTCCCTCCTTTACAGAGTCCGCCTGGGGAAGTATCTACCACAGCTTTGCCAATTATTCAACCGCCAAGCAGTGGTGTGCAAACATTACTGTGTTCCGGATTGAAGGTGAAATTATTGGGCATAAAGAAATGTATCATTTTATACATCAGGGCTACAAGTGCAATGGTGATTTACTGCGCAGGGTTTTGGACTGTTGGAGTTATATATGGCACCATTTTTTTTCTGTATTTAAGACATATAGGTATTGAATTTATTATGTTTAAATTATGTTAAAACTCGGGGATAAATATATTTAAAAAGCTTTCTCAATTACAATTTAAGTCGCATACGATGACTAAATACGACAAAGGAACTGCCTCATAAGGGCGCTCTATAGGATATTCTGAATTGAAACCCCAAAGGATACTCCCCGTATCCTATGGGGTTTCAATTCCCACGGTCCGTTATGGAGTTCCTTGAACGAAGGAAGTTTGAATTAGGATACACCATAAACAATGTCCAAAAGCAAACAGACTTTGCCTGTTCAAGCAGTGGCATTTAAAAAAAGCATTAATTTTTACAGTCCTGTATATAAAAATAATATAACACGGAAGTAATTTTTCTTCAGACATACCTATGAAGTAATTAATTGGTATCGGATTTGGCATTAAACAGGAAGATTCTTTAATCATATATGATCATAGTTTGATATACGTACGTAAGCTTTACTAATTATTCTATAGTACTGAAACAAACACTAAAAAAAAAAAAAAATTGTAAACTTTTCTCTGTACTTGATTTAAAAAAAAAAACACCGGCAAAAACCCAACGATCGATTACTTAAATTTGAGGCAATCGGTCAGCGTACGAGAGGAAACGGCGTATCAGCGAGATGCAGTGCGTCGACGCGACAAAATCAATCCTGTCTGCTGCAATATGACTCACTGTTTAAAGTTTCAAGCTTATAATCGAATTCCAGTTCTCTGCACTCACTGCATGGATTAAATTTTTATTTTATTATTCGAATGGCAAAGTGAGTGGTAAATATAATATAACAGTCATGTAATTATGCAGAAGCTAGTTTTTTATGTACACTTGGGAATTATAGTGACACACAAAAAGTAACATGACCATGACTAGCTTTTATACGCCGCTTTCCTCCTCGCAAATTTTGTAGCGAATTTGTCGCAAATTTTCTAATATATGAGCACGAAATCCTCCCGTTTTTGATTCCCGGCGGGGCAGATCTTTGAATGATGAATTTAAATATCTGCTCTGGGTCTGGGTTTTAGTTGTTTGTGTCTTTCTGTGTGTGTTCTATGGCAACCCCGACACTGCAAATCCTAATAGGCAGCTATGAGCGCTAGGCGTTATTATTATTCTGGAAAAAAAATATGTCTACCTTACTTATGTCCTAAAGAAATTATACTATTTTCTTTGCTTATGTTCAGCCAGTCATCCATAGTTTCATAGGATGTTGACTTTAGTATGTTATTATGTTTTATAATTTTCTTGGTTAATATACAGGGTTATAAGGAAAGCCGAAAAGGACTCATAGTACTCATCATTATGAACAACTTTTACTATGGGTAAATATACTATACCAACCCTGAAATCGTTAAAAAAATATCAGCTGTTCTGTAGAAAAATGACAATAACACTTGACAAAATTTACGGAACAGCTGATTATTTTTTCTCGATTTGAGAGTTGGTCCCATAGTAAAAGATGTTCACAATCATGAGTACTCTGAGCCCCTTTCGGCTTAGCATATCCTTTCCTTATAACCCTGTAGATATATCCTAATCTGTGATTCAAAAAGAAGACAATCAAGTTATCATGATAAAAACGTCTAGAGATATGGTAATCTCTAGATAAACAAACAAAAAACGATCTCGAAATTATCTATTAAGAAGACAAACATACTTCCTCCTATGCCACATGTCATGAATTTGAATTAACCTTGAGGTAAACAAATGAATCAGATAGTGGTTGAGTAATAAATGTAGTAGTGAGTGAGTGATGTACTGGAATCGCCTTTTATGAATCGATGATATCCGGTGACTGGTGACCGTATCAAATGACAAATAAGATAATAATTCTACCGTTGCCAGCGCAGCAGTTAGCGACAGAAGTTTATATATGCCTATTCCTAATTCCCTACACGAAATAGGTACTTAGGTAGTTATCATCTCAGGTAGGTAAAACGAAGCATAGTTAAAAAAAACTATACGAGTAGAATCAAAGGCTGTCGATGTTATGCAATACATTATCTAAATCTACAAGCAATTCCGAAAATTGTAATGAATATTGTTGTCAGTGGCGTAGCTCGCCATAGAAGGGCCCCGTATCAAAATTTGTTGGGGGGCCCAAATGAAGTGTCACTATTTTTCAAAGAAACAACGTTCGGGGCCCCTGTAGCCCGGGGGCCCCGTATCATTGATACGGCTGATACAGCGGTAGCTCCGCCCCTGATTGTTGTACAAGATATTTTTTGTAAGAAATTGGTGTAAGTACAGTTTAGAAATCGATATTTGTATTTGTAAAATGCAAGTGAAAACTATTTTGTCGAAACTTCTACTGTTGAGGCAATTGATTGATTTTATTTTGTAACCGATCAAGTCATTGGTTTCAGCCGGTCACTAGCGTTATAGTTAGTTTAAATAAGTCTATAGATGCGATTAAAATAAATTTTTAATAGTATTCTATAATTCTCTATTTCAATGAGAGTGGAGACTGAGAAAATAAAAAACTCCAAAAAAAATTCAGGTAGAATAAATTGTTTTTTTTTTTTTTTTTATGTCGTTGGTGGCAATCAAGCAGACGGTGACAATTACAATAATTTTGCTACTCGCAAAATGGTGTACAAAGAAATTAAAGTAAATATATGAATATCTGAATCATAATAAAGTTAGGCAGTCCATTGTACAATATGTGTTGTATGATAAGCAACTACTTCAATGAATCATATATACAAATCATACTTGAGCCTAACAATGTACAAAAGAATAAAGTGTAGTGTAAGTGTATAAGTAGTCAGTAACTGTATTATTGTGATACATACTCGTTGAAATACCTATATTTATATATTCCTACGATTGATTTCTTTGTACATTTGTATTGTCAACCTAGTGAGAGGCCTGCCTACGCTGCGTTTTCCGATTCGTGGTCGCCACCTTTCTTCCGTTATCGGTTCATTGAGTGATGTGGACTGGCCATTGCCACTGCCATTTCAGCTTGCAAACCCTGAAAGCTATATCGGTGACTTTGACTCTTCGGCGAATATCCTCATTCCGAAATTCCGAGCAAAGCTCTCTCCGTTGCCCGCTGTGTGACTCCGAGTTTCTCTAAGAGGCTATCAGTCAAGGACCACGTTTCAGCTGCCGTTATTAGCCTGCAATTATTTTACTATTAGGTATACCGTCAGCCGGAATCGCATATCCCGACACGGCTTCACGCAATTTGCAAAATTTACAACGACTTCCCCCGATGATTTTCCTACCGAGCTCCAAGGTGGAGCGTTGGAAATATCGAAAGTTAAAAAAAAAAAAAAAACCCTTACAAATTAGAATAAGCGATGTCAACTAGCCAAAAATTATTTAAGGTAAAAAGTGGTGATACCAGTTAAATATACGTATTCGGTTTGGAAACTAATGTAACTAATATGAAAACAAGCACAAAAACTTTTTTTTATTGTTTACGCTTAGCCAACCTAAGGCTGCATCAGTGCATCTACAAAGAGTATTTGTAACACCTCGTTGGGAAATAGGGAATGAGTTCTGTTTCACTGTCTGTGTCGCAAGAGTCGTTGTTCTGCGGTTGCGAGAACCGTGCGATACTGCATGTAGGTAAATAATGCATTTCTATCAGTTCAGTGTTGACTGAAGATGTCTTGTGACACGGGCCAGATCTGATTTTTGGGAATAGGATAGCTAGACATTAATTTAATAGGAGTAAATGTAACAAATGACTACGGTTATAGGTTGTTTATTTTACTCTCGTGAAATTAATGTCTGTCTAAACTATTCGAATAAATCAGATGTCCGTGTGGGGTCAACTTGAACCTCAAAGACACATGATACGAAAATAAAAGAGTAAACATGGAAAGGACACGCGTGTAGGAGAAGTGATATAACTAGCAGTTCTGCGAAGTAGACCTCGCGAGTACAAACTTTTTTGCACAACCTCCTACAATTTCATAGATTTTGTTGTCGTCGGCGATTTCTGATTGGAAGGGTATTTAAATTAAAGTAAACATCATCTAAATCATGGATTTAGTATGATGCTTCGTCTAAGATCTAAATCCATGGGTATTTCTTCCAAAACGGCCCCTGTTTTCTGCGGCGCCTTTTACCGCTCGTTTGTGATAATATTTGGCACAAACATAGGTACTCAATTCTAAGTATCGAACTGAGAACTCACGATCGTCGATTTTGCTCATATTCGAATTCCTTGTTTAGAATTGAGTACCGAATATTTGTGCCAAATACTATCAAAACCAGACGGAGTATTGGCGCCGTACCATACGTACCCTTTTTTTTTTTTCTTTCCTCCTAAGAGGATTTTGGCGTCGCACGTCTTATGCATTTCTCAGTGTCAAGTATACATATATATTTTCAAGTTTTGTTAAATAATATCAAACAAGTCATAGTCACAGTCAAAGGCGAGCAAAGCAAGTCACGGTCATGCCCCAGTAAAGTGGTGAAAACTTTACTAGAGCCTTCTATGGAGTTTTGGAAACAACACGAAAATTTACGTTTCACATTATACCATTCACCAACACTCGTGCATGTACACGAACACTTAACGGGTAAAAATTCACCGTTCTTACACATTAACCCTCGAAATAACACAAGTTTTGGAAAATAATAAAATGACGCGACACGATATCTTCACGTTCCCGCCAAAACTCCCTTTTTCCGTTTCCCTTTTTGTGGGAAATATCTCCCGCCAATCCATAGCCGCCGACGCCAAAAAAAAAAAATACTAAAAATTGTAAGTCGAACCTGAATGTATACAAAGTTTCGTCAAGCTTGCTTGAAAAATACAACCCTTACGCGAGTACCAGCGTACGAACAGATGAAAGCAAATTTTGCCAGTTGACGCAGAGATTTTCGTTTGCTTCACTCACTCGGTCAATAACGCGAGCCGCACTGCAATGAAATCGCATTATAGATAGAGAGAGTGTATATTCTTTCTCATATCTTTATTGAATAATATTCTCTTAGATAGACGTTTTATTATTGTAGTCAGAAAGATATTAAAATCCGTTTGCACCGTAGACTTCACCATAAACAGTATAAGAACTACAAGAAATTCAAGAAGTTAGATGTCGTTGCGTTTATGTTTATCAGCTTTCAATGCTAAAACTGCTAACGTAAAAGCTCTTATTGATTGGCTTTTAATGGTAAGGCTGTCATTTGATGGGCTATCTCTATGATTACCTAGTATCTCCATATTAACGACATTCGTTCGAAACATGTTGGCATTAGTGGACTTTTCAACCCCTGTGATATTCAAGTTCATCAGCGGTCTTACCACAGCTAAAAGGTCTTTCAGCGGTGTAATTTGTTATTCCAAAAGTTACAAGTACCTTCTCGCGCTAACCTTCCTGGAACACTGCCAAATCCAAAATGGTAATGTCTTACGTAATCCTGCCTTGGTCAACCTATTTTAAGACTAACTAAAACCTTGCTTATATATATTTCGCGAATTCCAGTTTGGGCTCTCGGTTCACGCACACGTCATTTTAGGTCATAAGCCAATCATAAGCCCAGTTTTAATATCGCAATAGGTACCTTAGAATAATTTCTAATGTATCATGGCATGTACTTAGGTGCAAACAAACAAAATGATTAGGATGACACTAGGCATGAATACTATTTAATAGCTCTGAGTATGATAGATGAACGAGCACAGACGTTACGATTACATTAGCCGCAATTAATTGGAACTAGAACGTTGGTGACACTCGTAAAATCTTTGGACGATGTATCAATTTGGCCTGTTATTTACCGTTGGCAAAGTACAAATTGAAGAGATGATTAGTTTTTTTCTAATGACTTGACCTATTTTTACCCAATGCCTGCCCAATAAGGAGGGTAGTAACTTTTTTGGTGTATGACAGTATATATAAGCATGTTTGTGTGTTCCTATATTACTTCCTATAGCCTAAACAGCTTGACCGATTTTGACGAGTGAGGTGTCGTTGGATTTATCTTTACGTCCGGAGTGAAATATACCACATTTGCAGTCGGGTATTTTGTTTTTATTTTAATAATATTTTGTTATGAACACTGATCTATTTAAGACCTTTACTTGAACGTCGTCGTCCGATAACAAAGGATTACGTGGGAACAATAGATGCCTCTTAGTCTTTGATTATACGAATACAAACCAGAATAAAGGATTTTGGGGTCATAGAAAGCGATCCCTAACCTTCAAAAGAAAGAACTTACAAAACAAAGTATAAGCTTGGCTAGAAACATATGAATCGATTTTAAGAAACTACGTTAATGTTAGGTAACGTTAAATGTGTGACCCTTGATAGCGGACATATATTTGAGCTCTTTTGGGGTCGAAACCCTAGGACCGTGGGGACCGAGTGCTAAGAAAATTAATAAATAATTATCAAAGCGTCTGGTCGAAGCATCTCGTGACTAAAAAGCTGGTTGACCTTACTCAAAGAATTGCAATCGCAATACAACGCGGCAATTCGGCCAGCATTTTGGGCACGATGCCTGCTGGTAGCGGTTTATTAGATAAGTGTTAGTTTTAAGTTATATATATATATATAATTTATTTTCACTTATGTTGTATTTCAATTTATTTATTATTTAATTTTATTAATAAAACTGATATTAGAAGCTACGAAGCCAATTTTAATTTAATGGACACTTAGGGATATATACTAAAATTACCCGCGACTATTATGCCATCACTACTTATAGGTACGTAGATAGAGATATTCCATTTTATTATCACTAGCCTCAAGTAGCCTCGTTTTCCTGATGTTTATAGCTTCGCAAGAAGCCATTGACATTTTAGGTCATGAGAAATGATATGAGCAAAATAACTGCAAGTAGACCTTTTTACCTACACACTTGTATAATAAGAATATATAGATACAAAAGAGACTGGATATAGAGGTGAGGAGACCTTTAATAAGGAATAAAGCAACTTAATTTAGATATCGAAATCCAGAGGCAAAAAATATAGTGGAAATATACAAACATTTTTTAATCTTGTTTTAATAAAAATTCTAAAAAACTCACGTTAAATTGAGTCGGTTATTCGGACTATAGTTTCGATCACATTCGGTGACCTTTATCAGGGAATGGTAAGCGAGACACGCGCGGCAAGGCAAAGCAAGACAAGGACGCGCGCGATAATCATTCCTTGATAAAGGTCACCGCATGTGATCGAAACTGTAGTCGGAATAACCGACTCACTTTAACGCGAGTATTCCCGTTTTATTAAAACAAAATGTATCAAAACCACGTCAGTTTTCATAGTAAACATGTTTTTAATCGTTTCTGGATATCCTTTACTTGGTAGAGCCAATTTTTTTAGGTTTTTTCATATTTTGTTCATCAGTTTTTGCATTTTGCGTTGTTACAATATTATTTTTATTCATCTTCCCAGAAAATATGAATGTCGTCAGGAAATCTGTGCCTATTTGTTATTGTAAGATTACTTCAAAACCCGTGAGTCACTGGCTGGCTTTAACGTCAAAACATTTTATAAAACCACGATAATATACGCGCTGCGCTACGATTCGAAAACAATGACTCCCGCTGAGCACGAGCTGCGCATACGCACTTGTATGGGGAACTACGTTAGAGGTAAACGTTTTGTAAAAATAAACACAGCTATTTTAAACTATATCCAATATAGGCTCTTTTGAACAACATACTTGGTATCGTTATTATGAGTAGGTACTAAAAGTTCTTTTCTACTGAAGAAATCGAGGTAGTGAGTAAAAGTTGCATCGGCCCCAAGTCACGACCGCTCACCAACGAAGTCGGTGAGGATTCACACTGGTGTTAAATATACATACTTTTTAGCACTGAGTTTACATTTTTGAAATAGTTTCTCAAGCCCGGTATTTACGAAAAAATAACAAGAACTAAGGAGGGTGTATTCGTGAATTGAAAATCACGAATACGCTTGTCCAGTCATAGTTTAGTTTGATACAAACTACTCGCTGATTGAAAATTTGACGCGCAAAAACCCGTATATATAATAAACACGGGTTTTCCGGGTTAGCTTACATTTTTGTCCCGTGACCAAGTTACAGGTGAAAGTTACAGATGTAAAATTATAGTCTTATCTCGAGCAATAAAATATCATGCCAATGGTTAGTCTAACATAATTTTGTTTATTTTAGACAGGTATAATTTGAAATCTTATGAGCTTTTCAGAGCGTGACTCGATGAGAATTCTCTTTTACGAAAATGTCTGGGTCAATGTAGGTGAATACGAGGTAAAACATTACCTAGATAAATAAGAACATTTTGCACTGTTTTCCTCAATATACAGGAATGTTTATTTTATAATTGTGTTACACAACGTTATCTTATCTGTTGCCTAGGTAAGTATATATTTATTTACCTAACTGGTAAATTAATATTACGAGTAAATCAATAAATGATATGGGTAGATACACTCGAAGTAGATAAGAGGCTTTTAGAGCTATACGTTTATACTTATAAATAAAAAATGAAATGCTGTTTATTGGTAAGCGCATCACTTGAGAACGGCTGGAACGATTATTTCTAAAATACTTACTAGATGGCGTAACAGACCTATCGTTTTACCTGTCATTGTCATTTCTGTCGAAATATTTTATGTTTATTTTTTAAATCGTAAATTTTGGCTCCACACGTTGTGTATTTAGCCACGTTGTGTAATATTTCAAATGAAGTCAAATACATAGTTACGTTACTTGAAATTGTCTAAATAAACATGTCGAGCCAAAAAACACGAGAAAAAAAAAGGCACACGTACATTTTTTTGTCTTTCATGTCTTGACAGTGACAGAAAAAACTCAAGGTACATCTAACGCCATCTATTGGATACTTTTATAACCAGGATTTCTTTTTTTTTTTTGAAAACGCCTCATTGTTTGTTCATGATACCTAGTCCGATTAAGTTTTTATGGGAAGAAAAATTGGAAAAGTTAGCGAGGTCGAAGGCCGAGCTTCGGCCCGAACCCTAAACACGCGAGACCGAATGCCAGGGTTGCTGCTTAGCCAAAATTAAACTCCCTAGACCAGTATCAAAAAGTCGCTAGATTTCGGGAATAAAACTTTATAAGTCGTTAAACAATATTCTAAGGTCTGAACTGAATTTAAATCTAATCAAAGATGAATCTTGTACATATGTCACTAATAACATCAAAAATCATTAGAGCACGGTTAGAATGACCGCTTTGTCACTATTGCGCTAGTTACATCGGGATTCTGAAACGTTTGTTAACTTTGACAACAGATTATTTCTAATGCTGCTTTGGTTAGTTCTAATCACTTATTAAGTGTCTGTTGTCAAAGTAAACAAACGATTCAGAATCCCGAGGTAAGAATGATAAAATGATGTAAAATCCGGGGTCTCCGGAGTGGTAGATGGGTTAAATACTATTATCTATTCTGCGGCTGGTAGAAGGAAGGCAAAATTTGATATATTCAAACCATAATTAATTATATCATCACAAACTATACATATAGGTATATGGTTTGTGATGATATAAATAGTATTATATTTATTGTTCTCTAAGATTAAAACATAATATTGTGTGAAGGATGTATAAAGGTAGGCAACTATGGTAGGCAAGTACCAACAATATTACCTAGTTTAGAAGCTGTGAAATAGTATTCTAACAGGCTTGCCTTCACTCGCCTTGAACAAAAGACAAAGCGATTCGTAAAACCATACTAAAGTCAACCGTGGGCTAATATTACGTGTTTACCACGTTTTTGCCAGTGAATGGTTTTCTGTAGGGTTTTGTCTGTTACCTGTATTGTATGTCTGTTCTTTTACTAATTTACACGGAGTTTCACAAAATGTTAAGTAGGAAAGTTTCGAACACATTTTGAGTTTCAGTTGTATCTTCTAGACCGCGGTAGGTCTTTAGCACAGATTAATGTCTCTAGCAAAAGCTGGTATTGTACTGGTCGAAATTGTCCATATTGAAATTATTGAAGGAGAAACCTAAAATGGATTTTAAAAATAATTCACGGTTGTTACTGAATACACCAAGGAATACCTTTTAGCTGCCGTAACAGGTGTATAAATTCAAGATCTATACACTCCTACTTATTCATTTACAGTCAGGATGTCAGAGACGGGAGTCTACGATCAGGTTGATAGAGACATGGAGTAGTGGACAGGAATGCTTTCCGAATGTCTTCAGAATATTATAAGTCCGTACATAAGAAGTATTTCGTACTTTTTAATTATCATAAGTGACTGACATCATTAAAGATCTTTAATGATGATGGTGATGATAATGATTATTTTGATTTCGTATTCATTAATTTGGACCATTAATGTTGTTTTAAGCCAATTGAAGTTTTATCTTTAAACCCAAGAAGTCGTGAAATTTAATTCTGATTCCACGTTGTCTGATGCTTCCTCTAATAGAAATAACAACCTGTTTAACACTCAAGTGCAAATGGAAAGAGGGGACGTGCGACCTTCCTTTGTCAGCTCCAGTCACGACCTTACAACAGACTCATACCATACCATATCACTAGTCACATACAAATACAAACTAGATGTGATATGCAATATGCATGTCTTGACTGCATCTACTACGATATACGACCACTGGCATTGACATACGGTACCTTTCTAACTGGATTTGTTTTTGTATGCTTCTAATGACAGATCAGAGGCAGCCGACAGATCGCTTTCTTTCTTAGAATTCTGGTTATTTGCATGCAGTTTTTATAGTTCTGCTAGTTACATAAACATGTCTCGAAAAAATGCAGTGTCCATATGCGATTTTTAGAAAGAAGATCTTCCTATTATCCGATTACGTTTTATATGAAATCTTGTTCAATAGTGCATAATATGAAGCCTTGTTTACCAGGGTCGATGAGATCGGTAATCGGTGAGCTAATGAATTAATGAACCTGCCGTGCATTGGCCAAACTCATATCACAACTATACCAGAGAATAAATAAATAGTTCAAGTCTATACCTACAGCATTATACTCGTGTGGGTAGATTGAGATTTTGATAGTCTTGTTTGTAGAACGGTTTAGCGTATTCGATAGGCCAAGGTAAACCATTTATTGAGAATTCTTGTTGTAAAGGTGACACTTACGTATTTTGAGATCACCTACTTTTCTACTATTTTTCTTTGTGCAACGTTTCGCTCAGCGCACAAAATTCAAATTTTCTTGCGTTTTTATGTCAATTAATTATAATAATAATATAATATTATTATAATAATTAATTAATTACTCATCGTAAGTAGGTTCATGAAAACTAATTTTGCGATAATTAATAGATTGTTTCAAGAAATTACACCAATCAAAAATTCAAGTTGAAACCTAGTTAAGTACTTTTGTCACTAAATTAAAAACCAAGATGAAAATCAGCTTATTGAGATTTGTAGCTAAACCAATTCAACATTCTGAGATTATAAAGCACTGTGTCTTATTCCGAAATAAATGCTCGTTACGTCACCTACTCGTACCAAATATGTCAGACGCTCCTAATATCTAACTTGAACGTTGCAAAATAATGAAATCAGTACATAAGTCAGTACACAATCCTTATTTTTACGACGAATTAGATTTTTTGTTCAGTCGATAATATCACGACAATTAAAAGGATGTATCTAGATGAACTATTGATTTCGTGATCAGAACTTGTAGAAGCGACTCATCATTATCACTAGCCTTCCCCATGTCACCGCTGGAAACAAGTTTCTCTCTTGCTGTGCCACCTGTCTCGGTCCTGTTGTCAACAATCACAGCACTCCCGATTCAAGACCTTCTATCTGATTATTTTCATTTGATATTTTATTTTCATGCTGCAGCGCCATTCGTAATTTATACGCAGAGTATGAAGGGCGCGTTGTTCGAATTTGGGCAGAAATAGTCAGAATACACATAATATATATGTATAATCTTACCAAATTCGAACAAGGCACATGACGACCTTCTGCAATCGGAAGTGTAGGCCGCAAAATATAGTCACCATCGCGGGTAGAAGCTGGTCACGATTATTTAACTTCTTCATCTGGTCACGATTAACAGCATTCTGGAATAGGCCATAGGCGATAGCGTAGTGTTGCAGCCTAAATTAAAGCCAAGTAATTGAAGTCCAAAAGACTGATAAAGTAAGACAAGTAATGTTGTTCCAGACTTCAAAATGTAACCTACGTCCGGACATAAAGAGGAATCGCACGACACCTCGCTTGTCAAAATCGGTCAAGCCGTTTATGCTATACGACGTCATAATTATAGGAACACACAAACATACTTACATACTCACATACTCCCATCATTACATTCCTTCTTGGGCAGTCGGGTACAACACAGATAAAAAAAAACTACCTATATAGTCATAGAAAATGTAGGACTGGGAGAGTTAGTTGCAGCTCATAGATAATGTGCAAGGATAATATCTCGGCGAACGCAATCGATGAAATACACACAGGAATTCGTAATCACTATGTTTGAGTGATACTGACTTTTGAACGCGATAAACTGATATTGTTTTTATTGAGGAGTATAAGCGCTATAATAACTTGGAGCTTGCCCACGTTAACAAGCGGGCGCGGGAGCGAAATTTTAAACAAATTATGGCGTACTATGCAATTGCTCAAGTACCTACAAAGCGCAGGTAGGGGGAAGTAGCGGGCAAGCTCGCGACTATCACTTGCGGCAATATCGAACTTGTGCGTGAAGCAGTTTGTTTCTGTCGTGGTTTTCACACGTCACACCCTCGCAAAAGCCTGGCGGCCAACGTGGGCACGCAATCGCGCCCGGTTGTTCAACGTGCGCAAGCCCTAGTACGCGAAAGTGACATACTTATCACATATTATTTAAATGCATACAAATTAGCATTCCGCCTATGATACGGCAGCGTAACGGTTGCTGCCTTTGTTCTATTAACGATACCATTGCGAATGTACATCATAATGATGTACACGGGCATCTTTGTATGGTGTGGTACCTACTAACTTAAAATGTTTGACTTGCGTCAACAATTGCAATTGCTAAATCCATGATATAACACGAAGACAAACAACAAATACAATACATGTATTTGTTATTTATGTAGATATCTACACATATACCCACATACTAAACAACAAACATCAATCACACAGGGGGTCTAGTACTCGTCATTAGGAACAACTTTTAGTATGGGACCAAACCTGAAATCGAGGGGGGGAAAGATCTGTTCCACAGAAAAATGTCAATGCCACGCGACAAAACCTATGGAATAGCTGTTTTCTCCCGCTATTTCGGGGTTGGTCCGATAGTAAAATTTGTTCAAAATAGTGAGTATGAGCCCCTTTCGGCTTAGGATACCCTTTCCTCATATCCCAGTATAACCTCGGTCCAATTTCTTGTATTACCAAAGAATCTTTACATGGTATTATAATTCTGCAAGCTACGAGTAAATAATCACTTATCAACTCGTAGCTTGCAGAATTACACGCGCAGGTGAAAAGAAGCGCTAACTAAACTTATTTATGACTTATTCGGACTTCTGTAGACGTATGTAGAGAAACGTATCGAGTGAACCACAGAAAAGAGATATCTTCTGTGTTGCTTACCTTACAATTCGATATTCTGGCATTCGTCTGCAACATTAGGCTCTGCACTTAAGCTTATCACATCACTAGCGCGTTTACTCAGCTTTCAGAATCGATCGGCTGTGCTGAACGTCCAGGTTCGTCCCCCGGTAGTGATAAGATTAATGTAATCCTACCCACAGCAAACATTTGGAAACCCTGGAGTCTAATAGTCTCTAGGCTTTCCAGGGCTAAACGGCTAGACCAGTTTTGGAAACATCTTTATTCCTGGAGTATTTCTTTTTCTTTTAATAACATTACTTGTTTCGCTTTTTCCAGGTTCGACGAAGGTCGCGATGGGTTCCTCGATCTGACAGAGGTCAAGCGTATGATGGAGCGGCTCGGAGCACCCCAGACGCACCTTGGGCTCAAAGCCATGATAGCGGAGGTCGATGAGGACCAGGACAACAAGATCAGCTTTAGAGAGTTTCTGCTTATCTATAGGTAAAGCTTCCAATATGTGTACCAGATGTGAATATTTATAACAGATATTAAAATCCCCGGTTTTAAGAAACACGGGTATGTCCTAATACTGCGACCAGAAACACCGGAGGACGGGTAGCAGCATCCTCTTAACATTCTGCGATCCCCAAGTTACGTCAAGTGGGGATTATGGCACCCACACCCTACAGACATCCACTGCTGAACAAAGACTGTCTGTGTTGGCTGACGAATAAAAGCAAACAATATACCCGACTGCAAAATGTAGCCAATGACACTCCGGACGTAAAAAGGAATCCAACGACACCTAAACAAAATCAAAATGACTAAACCCGTTTAGGCTACAGGAGGTAACATAGGAAGGAGCACAAAACTTACTTCCTTATATACTTACATCCCAAAAATATTACCCTCCTCTAAGCCAGTCGAATAAAAACATCGTCTCAGAACTCATACTTAATAATACCTAATACTAGGTGTCGTCTTACCGAATATGCAGTAGGTACCTATTAAAGAAAGAATAGAATAATTGTTGTTCTTGGTATGTTGCGCACCAGCTATATGTATACCTAGCCTATTTTTTTACTTTCGCACAAGTGCCGGCAGTTACTTCTTTTACGACGTAGGTATCCCATTCATTGTGCTTTTCACACGCTAATAAATTAACTGAGTTGCATAACTTGTCTGGTCCGCTTCACTGAGAAACAATGATAGAGCTAAGTATAGAACTCATTTGTGTGGTAGGTTAGGTACCTAGTTTTCACGAGGAAAACAACAAATTGTCACTTTTATTCTTCCAGGGGATTTTGTGGTTTTAATTAGCACAGGCATAGCACACATGGCATCACAACAAAAAGACCAATACTCAGCAGGGTGATAAACATGGCTGTGGACGAGAATAACTAGTCTATTGTATCCCACTTGCTGGACAAAGACCTCGAGAATGTCCGTCGCATCTCTATCGTCAGCTAGGAGCACAGATCACACTAGATACCGCATTATGAGATTCGTTGTTCCTACAAAAAGTAACCAAAGTTTGAGTAAGGCGCTGGTCGCGGGGAGTGCGACCTAGCGTTCTTATTGGCTATCTCAAAGTTACGCCTATTCGCGCCTAACAATCAACCAAACAGATTCATTTCTTATAAGTGTATATTGACTGATGCGTGGTGCGCTTCGAGCGTCCTGAATGCAGAATCTAGGGTGTGATCTGTGGCTAGGAGCAATAGGAAAGCGTGAAAGTTGATCGGAATGACGAGTCATCAAAATCGTCATTTCTTTCTTTCGAGGTTGACCAACCACCAATCTATAGGCCTCTGTTGCGAAATATTTTTTCAAGATTTTTTTCCATTCACAGGAAAGCTCGAGCTGGTGAACTAGAAATGGATTCAGGTTTAGAAGCACTCGCCAGGCTGACAGAGATCAACGTAGACCAGGTAGGAGTGAACGGCGCCAAGAATTTCTTCGAGGCCAAGATCGAGGAGCTCGCGAAAACTAACAAATTCCACGACGAAATCATCCAAGAACAGGAAGAGAAGAGGCGCGAGAATGAAGAAAAGGCCCGCAGGAGGCAGATGTTCAAAGAAAAAGCAGCATTATTTCAACACTAACAGAGGTAGTATTGATGTAATTCTAGTCTGTAAGCCGTTACCATGACTAACAAAAACGTAAATTTTTAACCAACTTTAAAAACAAAAATGTTCTAAAGATAGATTTTTTTAATGTTTCCTGTCACTTAGGTTTATTTGTAATGATATACTTCTAGATTGGTCCCATATTTATCATTACCATAAGATCCATGGGCAATTGAGGGAACTCCTCAAATATTATCTAAGGCATTCAGCATCTGCTTTCAGAAAGTATCATTTGTTGAAGTGGGACTGATGAAGACCACAGATTGCCACCGGAAGTAAACAATGTTAAGTATTTCGCGCCAAGAACATCTTGATAGTGTTTTTTTTTCAATCTTTTGTTGAAGTCTGTTCTGTTGCAGTCTTTAAACATCTCACTGCTGAGATATCAGCCTATCCTCGAAGGGTGATTGGCATATCTAACACGCTGGCCCAGTGCGGGTTGGCGGATTCACATATGCCATCGAATTTCTTCCCCGGAAATATGCAGGTATCCTCACAATGTTTTCCTTCACCGAAAAGCCAGTAGTATATATCTGTACGTAAGTTCCAAAGAACTTATTGGTACGGGCCCCGCCCGGGTTCGAACCCACGACCTCACGATTAAGAGGCGAGCGTGCGTGTTGTTGAAGTCGGTTTTGTTAAAATTATTTAAGTAAAACGCCGAGAATCCCCAAACCGATCATTCCTACAAGATGTACCTACAACCAATATTTAAGAGCACAAGGTGTGGTGTCAATTCTTTTGATACTAGCAATCTGCCTTTGCTAGCCACGATACCATAGGTGAAAATCTCATGCGTGTCTAGCATAGTATGAAATTTATAGTCGTGATATTGATGTCATGGGGTAATCGTACAACTGAGCCGATCGAGATCTGCATAGGCAGATCACGATACGCCGGCATTTCTCGATTTGGCATGATGTGACCAGTATAAAGTTTGACAGATCGATGAGAGGAACCTATTTGTCGATTTGCCCTTCTAGCCACTTGGCCATATCGAGGTATGGCTGGGCGCATCATGTCGTTCCGTTTCGCGACGCTTGTGGCGCTGTTTGCGCTCTGTCATCTGTGTGTTAACGTGCGAGAAAGATGGCGGCAACACAACAAATCGTAACCCCATCCTTAGGGGCCGTTCAAGTATTACGTAAGCACTATGGGGGGGTGGGGGATCTTTGTTTAGCTTATTTTGGATGACATGGGGGGTAGGGGAGTCTAGATGATGATTACGTTATCGGTAGTTATTTACTTTTTTACACGAATGGCAACCCTCCAACTTTGAATCATGGATTCGGGTTTCATGGACTGAAGACTGTTAATTTGAATTTAATATGAGTACCAAAAATTTTAAATAAGTTTGTTACGTTCGTAAGATTATAATATTTTTGTCCCTTACTCTATGTTGAATACTGTATCAGTAAAATCTAATCTATATCCTAAATCTACTTTCTTATTTTTAAAATTATAATTATAATATTAAAAAAAAAAAAAAAAATTGAAAAATGTTTACGTAAGCATGGGGGGAGGGGTTAAGAGCTTTGCTAACTTTGCTGACAAGGGGGATGGGGGGGTAAATAATTGTAATAAATTTGCTTACGTAATACTTGAATAGCCCCTTACCATATCCGAGCATGGCTGGGTAATTTTTTATTATGTAAGCTTCATTTTATTTGCTTGTAAAGTAAACCCGACAGGATGCAAACGCTATGCTTTGAACGATTATGGCAGTTATTCAAAGACAGCCAAATCAAGAAATACCGGCTTATCGTGATGTGCCCAGGCAGATCTCGATCGGCCCAGTTCAATTAGCCCATGACATTAATATTGAAGTCGTATGGAAGTATAAAATTAGGAATAATTGTAAAGATAGGCCTAATCTGTTAATCAACGTGTGTATATTGTTTATGATGAAAAAATGAAGTTAGTTATGTAAAAAAATGTTAAGTGATGAATTTTACCTATTTGAATTATGTAGTGATTTAAAGTTTATATCTGCCAGAGGAATGCTTTGTCTATTTTTAATTTTAAGCAAAAGTTAAAAATAAAAGATGTTACGAGTTTTATATCTACTTATTTAAGTTGTATTGTGATGTATGTGTAAAGTAATTATAGTAAAGTTGAATAAAACAATTAAGTAAAAATTAAGTGATTTTATTTGGCTTATATTTTATCAGTTACAACTAATCCTATGAGTACATTATTAAGATCTCGCTCTCCTATTTAAGCTATCTCACTCGAATTTTCTCGTTTTTTTTTAAATTAATAATTATTGAGTGGAAATATAAAAAAATAACAGTCAGTTGCCATGTCATGGTTTTAAGCAATTTTTATGTCAAAATTTTCTATTTTAACGAAAAAATAAAAAATGACGATTTTTTCCTTTTTCTTTTGCCAAAATAATAACACTACTTGTGTGCCAAAAAAGTAACATATAGAATTCTAGCGTGTCTATAAAGGCCATACAATAAAAAAGTCACTAGTGGTTTTTTTATTTTTATCAATTTCACACTTATTTAATGCATGCGAATGTTTGTGATTAAGTATGAGTTGAGTTGAGGGCGAGTTTGTTCCCAATCTCTAGTTCGTACAAGGTTACCGGATTTTTTAAATTACTGGGCTTGGTCAACTGCGGTCCCTAAAGATTGCATACTCAAGACTATTAATGTTATATGAATACACAGATAGACACGACACCTAACCACGATTGTGACACATTGTACAAAATCTATTGCAAAAATAACTTTTATGTTCATTGCTATTATTGTCCGTACCTTATCAGATTTCTGACTGACAGCTGCAGTTAATTATACAAAGTAAATGGAAATGCTGTTTGGTACTGCCATGCTAGTTTTTCAAAAGTTAAGTACAATATATGTTGCATCCAATAGTTGAAAAGGGTAATGGAAAGGGATATACTTCATTTAACTTTTTGAAATTTACTGCAGCTATCAGCGAGCATCTGAAAGCTAACGGACTAGAGGCGCAGCCAGGAGTAACCTTGAGATAGCCAGGGAAAACTTACCTTGAGATAGCCAGGGAAAACACCCTGAGATAGCCAGGGAAAACATACCCTGAGATAGCTAGGGAAAACCTTGTCTCAATAGCGACAACCTGCATTGCTCAGAGTGATGACTGGTTTGATACAAATATCTCGTAATCTCTTAAACAATCTGTGGTTTACTCTTACAATTATTTCTTAGGTCAATGTTTTCTGACTTTGATCCATTTCAGATTCATTTCTAAGTGTGCTGTGATGTGTCTCATTTATATGTTTCATGTCTATTTGTTTTCTGACCATTGGTGGAACATTTTTAAGGTCTATGTTCTGAAGATTGGCTAGTTTTGACATTAGAGATGCATTCTGAAAAGTATACAATATATTAATTTGCCTATTCGTAATGGGCCACTTTATTTTTTAAATAATTTGGTTACTGAAGTATTTATAGACTACTAAGTATAATCTAGTTCTACAGGAAAGGTTCTACTCTCCCAGACAGACACTGCAAAAGAGTCCTGCCACTGCAAAAAGAGTCCTATATCACTACAAAAAACTTCCTGATAGAATTGAATATGTCTTACGTGTTGGATGTTTGATTCAAATTCTCCACCAGGACTTGTGAAATTTTTGATGGAATTCACCTCCTTTGATCTGAAATATGAGGTTATTAGAGGTTAAGTTACCTATAAGAACGATAAACTAGCCAGATCAAATGTTATAAAAGTTGTGTAAATTGATATAAGTAGGTCAATGGTTTCCCGATCCCGGGTATCTACTAAAACTTCGGCCAGAATCACTGGAAGACGGGCAGTTCTCTTAGTAAACGGTACGTGATCTGTGATCCTGAAGCCGCCTGCCAAGCGTGGGGATTATGGCAAAACGATGGGCCTTAGTTCTGCAGTGGACGTGTTCTTGCTGCTGATGAAGATATTTGTGGGTAGAGGTATGGAGGTAGATAAGAACGATGAGAATTTACTCGGTATGGAAGGAGTAAGATAATGAGAGCTGTCGTCATCACAAACTTACATAAGATTAAGAAGTTGATTCGCTGTGATCAATTCATGTTGTATGTCTTGTTGAAGTTGTTGAGCATTTTGTCCTGCAGTAGACATGATTCCGTCGCGTACTACGTAGTTTTACGAGTTTGAGTACGTATTTAATAGTACTGGGATCACACACACACTACCATTAGAAAGAACTGAGAATACACCCTAAAGACCCTAATATTAAAATATACGTAAAGAAAGCTGGTTTTCTCGCATCGGCCAATTTGAGAAACCGTTGAAAACTTGAATGAAATGCAGCAAAACAAACATCAGCTGTTCAGACATTGACAGCTTATTTTTTCTTGACAGCGAGATGAAGTTTACATATTTTTTTCTGTTTGTATGGCACCACATATAATGTATTTAGCCAGTGTCTTTTGAAACTTTTACGAAGTTTTGTAGACAAAACGAAAAGGTACGATTCACCAGCTTAAAGGATTTGCCTGTACTCGTGCACGTTAACTTGACGCTTACTTTCCCAATGACTGCCCCGGTGGCTCAGTTGGTAGTGAACTTACGTTCTGTGCTTGGGGGCGTGGGTTCGATTCCCATCTAGGACAAACATTTATGTGATGAATATTTGTGTTTGTTCTATGTCTGGGTGTTAATATCTATATAAGTATGTATTTAAAAAATATCTATGTACGTATATCAGTCTCTGGCAGCCATATTACAAGCTTTGCTAAGTTTGGGGTCAGGGCCCCTATTCGGAGAAATGACATTTTTATCTCTCTCTCACTCACTCCCATTAAATTTTAAATTAGAGAGACAGTCACCGAGATAATCTCGACCGCACAGGAATAGGGTCCCAGATGACCGTGTGTGCAATAATGTCCCAGATATTTATTTATTTATTTAATGATAATCACATCAATTAGTCTAGAACCTAAGAATACAGTTTAGAACACACTGCAACGGAATTAACGTAAAAAATAAGTGATAATGTCTTTAAACGACGGATTTTTATCCATTCAAAGTTTGTGGAAAAGTTTTGGTGAATGGTATAATATCGTGAAATAAATTTAACTTCTCATGTGTTTCCAAAACTCCATAGAAACCTCTAGACCTGAAGAAAAGTCTCTACCCCTTTGTATGACTTTGGCTTGATCATGACTTCCTGTGAAGACTGTGACTTGTTTCCATTTAACTCTTCGACTATTCTAATTTTTCTGAGATTTAACTTCACTTATTACAAAAATACACCCTGTGTCGAGCCAAACTATAAGATAAAAAAGGTCATACATCAAAATGACGTGCAACGTCAAAGTCACATTCAAAAGAAAAAGAAAGTTCAACAACAATTAATTGAAAAATATTTTTTTGGGTTTCGTTTTTCTTGATATATACAATTTGGATTGGAATCGCTGAAGAATGGAAGAAGCTGTTTCTGTGAAACATGAAGACAAAAGTATAGATATCAAACAAGAGAAATTAGATAACGCTGATAACTACGTGTTTGTTTACAATGAACTCGATTCTGGAAGCCAAGATAGCAGCAAAAGTGACAGTGGAGGCTACCAGCGCTGGGCGCCTAATTTGAATGGAGTTCGCAAAAGTGCATTCACACCTTACAAAGCTGTGCAAATCACTCCCTTAACCAACTTACAGAGGGGTAAGTGCAGCCCATGTTGTTTTTCGTCTGCTTGAAGATTATTGATCGATTTAAGTAGGGTCTTTGTGTTGGTAAGTAGGTAACATCAAGGTCGATCCGTTCGCAGGCAACACGCAGGCGCGGGTCCCCGAGCTGCCCCAGCCGGACAGTAGCTTTCACGCAAAGGCGGGCCGCGGCGAAATAACGCGAGAAGACGTGAAACTGGAGCAGTATGTCGACATCACGGACGAACATGGCCTTACCGCCCTGCACTGGGCCGCCAGCTATGGACAACTGACCAGTTGTCAAGACCTGGTGTGGTAAGTCACTCTTTATTTCTAGCTAGTCCTGTGTCTTTGTTCAAGAACAAAGAAGTTGCAAGGAATACTAAAAAAGTTAATTTAATGTTTATGTACAAGGAAAATAATAATTATTTACAATAATGAACTAAAACTAGGTACTTAAAATTAAAAACAACAGATTTATCCAAATGTAAAAATAAATACAAAAAAACTGATCTTCAAGCCCTCTTGGTAAAGGGGAAAGTGGCCAGAATAATGTTACCATTCTGCTTGCTAAGTTTCTGCCCAAAATAGGTGCCAGCATTCAGGTCTTATTTGCCCCCACCAAACATTTGGCCAGCCCCCACAGACCTAAAGTCTCAACCTGTTTTAGTACCGGTACCTGCTTTAGTTGCGGAAGCGGCAGTCTGATCAACTAGATGATTAAGAAATGTATTGCCTTAATTTGGAATTCTTTATTTGTAGTAATTGCTTTCCTTGCTGGTGTGAATGAAAACTACATAGTAAATACTATTTGCTATTGCTAAAACATATTTTTTTAAAGAAATCAGTCATTCTAATTCTTGAAATTTTGTAAACTGTTTATTTTATTGGTCAAATCAATCCAATGTGCTCTCCACTTTCAGGCAGTGTCTCAGTGGCACTGACCTATATCTGAACCTTTCTTTCACAATGTGCACTAGGTACAAAATAAATTTGCTGTGAACAGGTGTGGTGCGAATGTCAACACGCGGGGTCCAGAAGGAGAGACAGCGCTCCACCTGGCTGCAGCGGGAGGGCACCATGACGTTGTTAAGTTTCTGTTAAATGAGGGTGCTGATGCTGACATACAAGACGATGTAAGATAAAACACTTCTACACATACATTGCAAGAAAAAACCAAACTGATAAATAATTTCTATAACGGCATTGTCGAGATGCAAGCAGCATTTGTTTGAGAACCTAATTTTAAACTTTATTTTTTCCAGTCCGGAAGCACAGCGTTAATGTACGCGGCTGCGGCAGATTTCCCCTACACATGTAACGAGCTCTTAATCAGAGGAGCAGATCTCACACTCACCAATGACTATGACCAAGATGCGTACACACTCACCACTAGTAATAACTGTAAATTAGGTAAGTTGTAACAAAGATACATTCGCCATCTGAGGATGCTATTTCCTATATATTTATCCTGTTATACATAAACGCAGAATCTGCGCTATTAAATTGTCTGGCAACTTTATGCTGAGGAGAAGAGTCACCTGTAAAAGCGAGACAAATAATATATAGAAAAGATTACCGTATCGAACAGAGGGTTAGAATAAACCAACTTGCTATTTTTCCTGTTCTTAATTTGGGCTTGTTACAATGTCGTCGGTCCACCTAGTGAGAGGCCTGCCTACGCTGCGTCTTCCAGTTCGTGGTCTATATGAATACTATATATAATTACTACATTGCCCGCACGATTTCACTCGCCTAGGTTAGTGTCACAATTCTGCCAATGAGTTATTTGCAATAACAGTGCTGTTTGATCTACCAACAATGTTCGGCTCTCGATTTTTTCATGCAACTTATTGAAAAAACGAGCCTGATGGTAAGCGTCACGCTTGCCCTTAACAGTTAATTGCCACCCAGAATTTTGAACTTTAATTCAGCATTTGTACATTTCGATGTGAAGTAACAAATGTTTGTTTGTTTCAGCTCAAACGGCAATAGAGAACTTCTTGATTGGCTGCCTCAGCAAAATATGAATGATTGAACCACTCATATTAAGTTCCTTTCTATAAATGACAGCAGATTCATTTGCCCCCAAGAGTTAAATGAGAATACAGGGATTTAGTTTATAATGGAAATGTATTGATATATATTTTTAGTTTATTATACTACAACACGATGACCATAAAAATACAGACAATATGATAACGTTTGCATTTTTATTGCACAATACCCAACAATAAATAGTAGCGGATTTACGCATTTTTCAAGTATTTTGTTTTAACCCTATAATTGTCAGTACCTAGTATGTTTTTAACCAACTTCCAAAATAGGTTCTAAAGTCGAATGTTTGTTGCCTCAGAACTTTGTCATTTATAAACCGATTTGGAAAATTGTTTTTTTTTATTTCAAAGGACACTTCCAGATAGGTCTCATTTTTTCAAAATCTAGTTCTGATAATGGAATCAATAAGGAACTGAGGGGACTCCTCAAATATTATAGGCAGGCATACATATAGCGATTTTGGTATTTTCATCAACAAATCAAGCATTTGCATCCAGAAAGTATCATTTGGTGAAGTGCAACTTATGAAGAAGACCACAGTTGCCCACCGGCACTCCACAATGATTAGTATTTCACAGATGGCGCCAAGAACATCTCGATAGTGCATTTTTCAGAGTATTTTGTGGAAGTCTGTTTGTTTTTTGTGAAAAAATGTTCAGTAATTTAGTTCGTGCAAAATAGTAGGCTTGCGCCTAGGACGGCAGATTTAAGGGACAGCAAATTTAGAGACCGACCTTTTTTTATATTAACCAAAAACTCTTCCGGTCTCTCGGTCCCTAAATTTGCCGCCCCTTCAATTTGCCGTCCTAGGTGCAAGCCTACTCAGCCTGCTGGTAAATCCGCCACTGACAATACATATAAAGAACTACAAAAATATTTTCATCTTACATATAATTGACTATCACCTGATTTGTAAATGCATTTAGTGCTATTTGAGCATATAGACAGACCACTTGCTTACATGTAAACCTATATTAATTAAAAAAAATATAAATAAGAAAGTCTTATTAACTTTACAAAAGTAACAGAACAGAAGGTATGATTGAGCTTTGATTCTGTTGTTCCACTTTCTAAACCAATTTAAATTTGACCGCTCTAAAATTGTTGCCATCTTTACCCTTCACATTGTAATGAAAAGAGAGATAATTTTAGTTCCGTCAGATTGGTTTAGGTTAGATAGTGACACAACAAAATCCATCTCATTATAAATTCATTTCAATAAGTGAGACAAAGATGTCATCATGTCAACAATTTTAGAGCAATTTTGAATGTTACAAAAGTACAGTAAATGTACAAAAGATGGCGTAATACTTTCGCCTGAAAGTCGCAACGGTAATTCTTATGCCATCTCTTTCCTACTCTTTAGATATATCCTTTAGTAGTATTTTTTACTCGCTGCAGACTAGATTAGGCTTAGAGCGTCCCTTTATGCATATAAAGACCACTTGCCAAAATGTCCGCGTTTAATTTTTATATCTATTGGCCAATTTCTCATTATGACCACTTTCTGAGTCTTATTACTATTTTCCAGAATGACCACAAATTATAATGCTATTAGGTACATAAAGACAAGTTACCTAAATGTCCTCTTTTCATTTTTAAGTCTACTGTATTCGAGGATAGGTATAGGTCGATTAGAGTTATATGTCATTATTAAATAAGTGATTTTTCTCAACAGAGCAAAACTTTTATTTATTTTATTACAAGTAAGACCCAATGAATTTAGTGTTTGTTAATAAATGCAATTTTTCGTTATTATGTTTGATATTTGTTTCAATGCTAAATTAGGGCTCCTAACCAAAATGGTATTAGAAATCGACCAACCTATCGCACCATATGCACAGTCTTCCAAAGACAGCATGACTTAGGAAGGTAAAACGCAAGTAGCAAACGGACATTTTGGGAAACTTACAATTTGGGAAGAGGACTTTTTGGGAAACTGACAATTATTGATGTCGGTATATTCTTAACAGACATTTTGGGAAGTGGTCTCTATGTACCTAAAGGAGTGTCGAATATGTTGCGCGGGCGCAATCGATAAAATCGAGTAAGTCATGAATGACTCATGCACGGTGCGGTGTACACTGTACAGGGTGGTACAACATTGTAATGTACTGAGTCATTTGTTTCTCATGAAGAGTATATATATAATACATTTAGACGACGATTCCGGTATAGAATTTTAGTGTACATTTTGATTACATTTTAGATATAAGTATTTATCATTATAATAACTAGTCGTATAAATATATTGTACATAATTATTATTTTTGATAACATAGTTATTTTTTATTTATTTTTCATCTTATTATATTTATTTTAATAATATTGTTTTCAATCATATTTTCTTTTCATTGTATTACTTACTCAAATAATTACTAAACTTAGCACTACGCCCGCCCATAAGACCCTTGGGTGCGAGAGAGAGCGAATTATTTGCTGCACCGCTCCCATGTTTTATGACCCAGTCTGCGAGCAAAAAATACTACTATATAGGTTGTTACTGAAAGGAGCAACAATATTGAAAGATATATTCTCATCATTATGAACAACTATGGGACCAAACCCGAAATCGCGAAAAATAAATCAGCTGTTCCAACCATTGTCGAGTGTCATTGACATTTTTCTATGGAACAGCTGTTTTTTTTTCGCTATTTCGTGGTTGGTCTCATGGTAAAAGTTGTCCATTATGAAGAGAACATACATACATTGCACCTTTCATTAACACCTTGTAGAATAATCCCTAGTCAAAAACACTTTTTTTTACAATTTAGACTCCGTAAGCCAGTTGAATGTCTGTGGTTTCCTGTTAGACTGCGGGTCGATAAGGATGTTGATGATGCTGGGTTTGTCTGTGACCGCGACGGCCTTTTTCAAGGCGGCCTTGATCTCGTCGGTGGTGCGGCAGAGGTGGCCCGTCTCGCCGAACATTTCCATCATCTTCTCGTAGCGGACTTCGACGCCGAGGGAGGTAGGTGGAGTACTGGAACAAAAATAACACTAATATTAAAAATGCGAAAGTTGTGAGTGTATGTATTCAATTCTTTATTTTCTCGTTAACGTGTAACATAAATTAAGTTTTAACAGCAAATAACAACCTCAGATCTGGGGGCGTACCGTCAACTTTTAACTTGCGGGCCAGTTGCGATGCAGTCCAGTTTAAGTGCCTAAACTGACTCGCTAGTTTTCGTACCGTGAGCTCAATTAAACACGATCGCATTTGAATCGCTACCTCTCGAAAGAATGAACGAAAATTGTCTCTGGCTCCAGTAATGAAACGCTGAAATTAGACAAAGACAGCGCTATACAAACGTATTTCTGGCTCTCGTAAAAAAAATGCGTTCTGAAATTCAAAGGTGTTAGCCCTTTCCGGAAAGTAGCGTTTTTTGTGATTAGCTATAGTATCAACGTGTTATAAGAGAACTCATGTTGAATTTTATAACAAAGTACAAAACTAATGCAATCATGCAATATTTATTGTGCTTTGTGCTTGAATAATTTTGATTTCTAAGAAATAATATCAATCCGAATTGTGAGAAACAACGATTTACAAGTTTCTGAACGCATTCATCTAAATTGAAATATATTTGACATTGAGGTTTTTTCTTTAAGGTATACATAAGGTAACGACCCCAGTGGTGGGCGACCCCCCAGTAATGGACAGAAAAACAATCAAAGTACAAAAATTAGGATAAAAATTTAAATTTCGCGCTCTGTCAGCACTCGACCTTAAACTACAACTATTTGACTTCCATTATATGAGATTTCAATTCATTCGGCCATTTTGTTTGCAAATAGCGAATATGATTGTGTGCTCGTCCGGTGCCTTCGTTAAAAATCCTTTTTTCTTGCATCTATCGCTAAGACAGTAAGTGCAAAATGTTTTAATGTGCTAGTATTTAGTATGCTTAAATGAAAAAATGCATTATTTCATGTTATCGTTGGTATATTTAAAAGAGTTTTGTGGTGTTGGATTAAAGTCTGTGTTTCAAATTATGCATATTTGAGTCGGTGACCATTATTGGATTTTATTTTCCTTGTTTTCCCATTACGGATAATGTCGAAACTAATATTTTTTCAGTGTTATAGTTTAATTTAATTTTCTAAATGAGCTTTCTTTCCTGTTAATTTATATTGCAATTTCTCCTTCCAGTAATGGACATAGGTGTGCATTAATAGGAGTTTCTTTTAATCTAGTCATAAACATTAATGATTGCTTCATTAAAAAAAAAGCTTATTAAAGCGAACTGGAAGACGCAGCGCAGGCAGCTAGGTGGACCGACGACATCGTGAAAGTCGCGGGATACAAGTGGCAAGTTGTCGGTTGGTGTGGCAGTCTAAGAGGGGGAGGCCTTTGCTCAGCAGTGGACATCTTCCGGCTGATGATGATGATGATAAAACGTTTACTCATATTTTGCCCTCTTAAATACCAAGTTTTGTGATAACTGATACTTTATTATATTTTAAGGAAGCGTAAACTTTTCGATTGGGCACTTTATTTATGAAAAATATATAAGTGTCATTTGTAATCATTGCCTGCATAAAATATAAATCTAAATAAAATAAAAAAGAGACATAAATACTTTGTTTTCTTTACGTATAACTAATTACAAATATGTCCATTACTGGGTGTCGAACATTGGGACCAGTTCAAAAATGGTAGTCCATAACTAGGCCTTGTTCATAATTGGGTGTCCATGACTAAATTTTTCGTGAATCAATCGTCAATGGTGAAAAAAAATATGTTTTTCTTTTGACAATTTTAAGTAATTTTATTTGATTGACGTAAATATTAGGTAATATTTATAGCAAACACAAGACTAACTAATTCCATATATTTCCTGATAATATTAGTGAATTTCCTGATATTATTAGTGGTCGAGCGGTTGTGAAGATAAAGAGGTCGCGAGGTCTCAGTGAGTTAAATATTTAAAGTGATTATTATATCATAATGAAAACAAGTCTCAGTCATCGTCTAAAGTTATTAAGTATTCGTGAATGTACTCGAGTGTTGGTGAATAGTATAATATTGTGAAACGTGACTCTTCGTGTTGTTTCCAAAACTCCATAGAAACATCTAGTAAAGTCTCCACCACTTTACTGGGGCATGACCCGGGCTTGATCGTGACTTACTTTGCTTGACTAACCCCCGAATACTCAAACGCTTGTTAACTTTGACCACAGTTTAATTCTAATGCTGCCTTTGTCTGGCACTAAGCAAATGACAAAGGCAACAGACTTAATCTGTCGTCAAAGTTAACAAACGTTTCAGTATTCGGGGGTTAGACTATGACTGAGACTTGTTTTAATTGTGAAATATAACATCACTTGACACTGGCTAAATACACGAACGTGTGGAGCTAAAATATAAGAGAAAAAAATATATAATCAAAGTATCGTATCGCCCAAAGTAAGATTAGCGGGATAATTATTATATGTAACCGTTTTAGTTTTATTGCGATTGTTTGTAGTATTTACACGATAATTGAGTATTACGGCGGAGGACACCACTTTATAAACAATATATACAATCCACAAACGACTAAGAAGATCCAAATGATAAATCGGTCGAAAAAAGGTTTTGAAATAGTAACTTATACTGAATCGCTAATTTGACAATTCAGCGAGACAATTATCGATTCACCTAAGAGGTCACGGTACCAATTAAATGAACGAAAACACGCTTAGCGATGATGTTTAGGTTGTCACCGGTTAAATATGGCGGCAACCTAAACTGAATCGAATAACAGACCTCACGGTACGAATTTGACTAACGATTCAGTTTAGAGCCTTTTCTGAACCGCAATAAGAGCTCACGGTACGCCCCCAGGCATGCAAATTAAATATACCAAAATTATTCAAATACATATGTCAAAATATCTAAACGTATGTAAGTGCGTTTGTTCCCTTTCAACTCTGTAACGGTTGAAAGGATTTTACTGAAATAAGGTAAGGAGGTAGTTTGTACCATGGACACAGATCACACTCTAGATTCTGCATTCAGGACGTTCGAAGCGCTCCACACATCAGTCTAAATATACTTATACGAAATTACTCCTTTTGATTCATTGTTAGGCGCGAGTAGGCGTAACCTTGAGATAGCCAATGAGAACGCTCGGTCGCACTCCCCGCGACCCGCGCCGCGCCTCAAACTTTGGTGACTTTTTGTAGGAACTACGAATCTCGTAATGCGGTATCTAGTGTGATCTGTGACCCTGGATTAACACATACGTTACTTTTTATCCCGGAAAAATATTCGGTTTCTGTAGAATAGCGGGTGAAACCGTGGGGCGCAGCTAGTTAATAAATATATTTGCCTCCATAATTTTACTATTTATTATTAAAACTAGTAGTTCTGCAAACAGATGACCTAGCACTACTTTTTTGCACATATCGATTTCTCCTCGCGACCCTACCTTGACAACGTCTTGTCATACTTTGCTCATATTCCAAATTTCTGTTTAGAATTGAGTACCAAAAGTTTCTGCCAAATATTATCAACATACGCCGCATATAAATGGCGCCGCAGCAAACTTCCCCCCAATTTGTGGGAAATACCCGTCCTATCCAAAATAGCCGACGACAAATAAAACTATGAAATTGTAGAATCTGTAATAAGACATATACCAAGTTTCATCAAGATTTGTTGAAAAATACGACCTGCACGCGCGTACCAACATAAGGACAGATGAAAGCAAATTTTGCTAGCTGAAGACGATAGATAAATATTTATTTCTGGAGAAAAAACACATTATGTACACAAAAGCAAAAAAATTAGGTACTATCATACTAATTTACACAACGTTGTTTTTTCATTGTTCATTGGTTGCGAACAACCAGCGCTGGTCTTCCGCTGGAACTGGAGGTGACGTCACCTGCTGATACCGCAGGGTGAAGCAGGTGAACGAAGCAAGTTTGCTTCGTTCGCTTGGTCAATTATATATAACTAGTAGTTCGCGCCGAACTAAGACCTCGCGACCCCTATATCTTAGCAATCCCTGGACCAATTCAGCTCATGTTTGAACTTAAAAATTGTACTGAAATAAACTACTTGCCTACAAAATTTCATGAAGATCGGATTAACGGTTCGCAAGTTATAATCGGACAAATATACACACAAACATACATACAAATGCCGATTTGAAATGCCCAGTAAACTCTGAGACCTTCGCTTCGCTCGGTCAAAAATAAATTTTAAAAAGTTGTTAATTGATCTCTTATTGTTTATTGACTTTGCCAATGGTACATGAACTTTCCCGCGCTACTAAAATTGGCTAATGCGCAGGTACATCGGGAGGAATCTTTAATCGTGTAAAACTGTACGAGTATGAAAATAGCGTTGAGTTACCACTGGGTGACGTCGCCGCCTGACTGTATGTCGGCCATGGTCTGTTTGTCGAACCCGCTGTAAATGCCGTTGTTGTTCACGATCACGATGATCACGGGCAGCTTGTAACGCATCATGGTCTCGATTTCCATTCCTGGAGTTAAATAAATTAAAAATATTATTAGGTAATATGTTTAGAATAGTGTGGCGGTCTAAGGGAGGCCTGTGTTCAGTAGTGGACGTCTTCTGGCTGATAATGTAATAATGTAAAAATGTTTAGAATACCATTCATTGCCAATGTTTTGTAGCAATTTTCATGTTTAGCGACCCGCCCCGGCTTCGCACGGGTATCAAACTTCACTAGGCGCGGATCCAGCCCTCAAAAAAGGTTGTGGTTACAGCCCGAACCCGAAAACTGGCCAAGTGCGAGTCGGAGTATGAACTCGCTCATGATCAATAAAGTGCATTCCTACAAAGGAGATGTTTACAAAATATATGACGCCCTAACTAAGATTTTGTACAGAGATAGTTCCACGTGCATAGGCAAAGCCTTGGGGCAAACACTATTAATATAATAAACCTGTAAAATGTTAGTTTGTTCGCTCACGAAAATTACAAAGTAAATGTGTGTTTCTTTGCACATCACAGTCACATATAAACGTGAAAGTGTGACGTCATAAGTCTATTAGGGTTGTGGGCATGCCCATCGTGCTTGATCTTCACAGGATCACCCGCTGGGCTAATCTGAAGACTGCCTGAAAATTACATCAAAATCGGTCCCGCCGTTTTCTAGTCCATAGAGAACATACATAAATACACACATCGAATTTTATACATATTTTTTTTTTATTTAGGCCAAGAAGAAGGAAAAAACAATTATTTCGAAAGCGAGAATCAAAGAAGCCTGGTTTTAACGCTCTTACTGTGTTACTTACCAGTTTTACTAAATCCTGTTTTCCACTAATTCTTAAACTGCGCATGTGTTTTTCTGTGTTAATGTTTATATATTTTTTTTTATTATATATTTTTTTTTTATTTCATATTCATATTTATAGTACCTATATATACACAATAATAATACGATTTGTTTCTACCTACTTAAGTAATATGTTTAGACCTTTAATTGGCTGTACTATATGGTTGTTTAAGCTTATTTTTATATTATGATTTTATGCTGTTGGTCTATAAATAAAAAAAAAAAAAATATCTTACTCACCAGAGAACCCAAAGGCGGAGTCTCCCTCGACGCAAACGACTCGTTTCCCGGGCGCGTGGTCGCGGCACCACATGGCCGCGGCGATGGCGAACCCGGGACCCACCTGGACACATTACAACAATACTCAGAGCTTATTTTGAGAATACGGACTCTTAGGCTAAGACTCAGAGACAAGAACGTAAGACAGAGTCTTAGCGGAGCATCGGCTACGTCGATCTTTAAATTTCGTATTAAGAAACATAGTATTCTTCTCTTACGTTTTGGCTCCACACTTTGTGTATTTAGCCAGTGTCAAATATTGTAATATTTCAGGTGAAGTCAAATAATTACAATTAAAATAAGTCTCAGTCATATTCTAAGTTAAGCAAAGTAAGTCACTGTCGATTCCACGTCATGCCCCAGTAATGTGGTGTAGACTTTACTAGAGGTTTCTATGGAGTTTTGGAAACAACATAAAGAGTCACGTTTCACACCATTATTTTATTCACCAACACTCGTGGATGTTCACAAACACTTAACGGGTAAAAATTCATCGTGTTTACACATCAACACTCGAAATAACACAAGTTTTGGAAAATAATATAAAGACTCGACATGAATTCTTCACGTTCCCGCCAAAACACCCTTTAACGACACCACACACCAATACTACAAATGTTGTGCATCGCACATTTGTCGCATACCTAAATTTCAAAGAGAATGCGCTAACAGAAAGCACTCCACATTCCGGTCCAAAAAGTTTGCGACGTAACACAAATGTCTTACTGCACATAAATGTGTCATTGGTGTGTGGTGCGCCTTAGAGGTTATATTTAAAAAAAAAGTAGTAAAAAATATTGGTGGACGTTTTTCACACTGCGCCATCTAGCCCCAAACTAAGCAAGCTTGTACTATGGGAACAAGATAACTGATAGAATACATAAACTTTATTTTTTTTATAAATACATACATAGAAACACCCAGACAAGGAACAAACATCCATGTTCATCACACAAACGTTTGTCCTGGCTGGCAATCGAACCCACAACCTATAGATCAGAAGGCGGAAATCCACCCACTGAGCCACAAGGCTAGCTGTATGATAGAATACTGACTCCCATAGTTCCGAAAGTGCCCGCGTCGAGCCGGTGGCGCGGCTTGTTGTTGAGCAGCATCCCTCGCCCGATGTCCATGGTGTTGGCGCCCTCGCTCACTATCACGGAGTCCTTCGGAATGTTGTCCTGCACTGTCTTGAACACCGCGTAGTAGTTGAGAGGCGTCTTCGTGTTGGTAGCTTGCGCCTGATAATAATTAAAACGTACAATTTTATATTTTATACCGAAGTGATTTGCGCGGGCGTAGCTGCGGGTGAAAGCTACTAAGCATAGAAAAATTATACGGAAGAATGATAATCTCATACAAAAACGTGTACCCACGAAACATCAACAGCATATTACTAGATGGCGCTTATTATTTAGTCAGCTAATGTTCAAACCGCTGATGAAAATGTGGATAGTATTGGTACAAATGTGTCCGCAATTGAAGGTTTAGTTCCAATTAGATTGCAATATACAACGTAAAAAAATATGTTTGCAAAAATAATGTTTTTAACGCCATCTCTCGAGAAACTAGAGAGTTTTGTAAATAAAATATAAATATAATAATTGTATTGATATTATTAATGCAAAAATATTCCGCGTACCATTACGAATGAGTCACCTTGGTTTTCTATTTCAAGTCAAGCTGAAATTGTGACGATCATGTCTTAGCTTGAAGCACTAGCGACATCTTACGTCCTTATCAAAATATTCCCTTAGTTTTTAAACACCATTTAGTTAGTTTTGCATGCTTTTATATCTTAGTATTTTTTTTTCTCTAATTATATTATAAACCAACATTATTTGGTACATACTGTCCGGCGGAAGGTATTGTCACACCATAACACAGGTTTATTCCTAGCTTTGGGTAACAATGCTTATCAATCTGGTGTATATATATGAAACTAAGCGATGATTACTGTTTATTGATATTTAACGTTTGTTAACACAAATAAAAAAAAAAAAACATTTTCATCAGTTACTACAATCGGATTACGCATCTTTCTATAGCAATTAGCACTCTTCTTTAATGTAACTAGCACCGCCCCACAGTTTCACCCAGTGTTCTACAGAAATCGAATATTTTTCCTAGATAACAAAGTAACCTACGTTTTACTCCGCGGTACAAGCTACCTCCACACCGAACTTCATCCAAGTCCGTTCAGCCGTTATAGATTTGAACGGAAACAAACACATTTACATACTTACACACTTACGCACAAACTTTCGCATTTATAATATTACTAGCTGCGGCCCGCGGTTTCACACGCTATTCTACAGGAACGGTTAAATTTACAAGGTAAAATGTTCCAGGAAATAAGCTACCTCCATACCAAATTTCACCGAAATCTGTTCAGCCGTTACAAAGTTGAACGGGACACACTTACATACGCTATGATACGCACTCACACCCTCTCACATCAACACATAACCTGACACTTGACATGACATAGACAAATTTCTCACTTTAAAATGTAATATTTCAACAGTATTGTATACCTTCAGTCTAATAACCTTTGTATAAAGCTTAATCACTCTTAACCACATACCATTGGAAGAAGCTGCCTTTTGCAACACAGTTTTTAACTAACGCAAAAGGCAGAGCTTCATTTTATTAACCTTAGTTATATGTTTTGCAATAAATTATGTTTATGTTTATACTTACACACAAACTTTCGCGTTTTTAATATTATTAGTGTGATATCTCCATGTTAGTAGTTAATAATGTACTCACAGAAACGAACTCGGAATTGGCCTTCTGCTTCTGGGCGAGTGTGGTCCACCAGGAGCTGGCGGCCGGCTGCAGCGAGAACCGCCTCTCGGCCAGTCTAGCGGCGAGCTGTTCCGCGAACGGCTTGATGTCGGCGTGCACCGCCACCTCCGACTTCACGGCGTTGTGGAACTCCTCGGGGGTTATGTCCACCTGCAGACGTACAATATCTATATAAGTATGTATTTAAAAAATATCTATGTACGTATATCAGTCTCTGGCAGCCATATTACAAGCTTTGCTTAGTTTGGGGTCAGATGACCGTGTGTGCAATAATGTCCCAGATATTTATTTATTTATTATTTAATCACGTTCATATCAAAGGACAACTTTTTTTTTTAACGGGTCTTGTGACGTATTAAAGTGCAACGTTTCGCTCACCGCGCGAAATTCAAATTTTCTTTCGTGTTCTGTCAATTACAGCTTAATTACTCATCGTAGGTTCATGAAAACTAATTTTGCGATAATTTGTTACTAAACATAAAAAATAAAGGCATGTTTCAGGATTTTTCGAAAATCGACCCCTAAACAGGTGAAATATTATGTTTAATTTACAGTAGCGTATGCGACCGAGGTCGTGCCAGCAAGCTGGTTCTTTAAGGTTTTTTTCAACACTGTTTTTAGCTTGACCTGTATAATTTTAACATTAGGCGCGTATCTGGGCGCCTGCCCGAAGTGCAGCATCCAGTTCATTCTCGCGCCCAGCAGCAGCACTACATCTGCCTGCAGCAACGCCTGCGTACGCGCAGCCGACACGCAGTACGAAGACTCGTCCGGAACTACGCCTTTGCCTGATACAAAGAACATGTTCTGTTACATCCTGCAACAGCCGATTAACATCCAATCACTGGATACACAACGTGTAGTTAGGGAATCGTTCTTTCTTCCGAGTGCTACATAGTGCTTTATACTACACTTATGAGGAAAATAGAAGACAAAAAAATAATTGAAATGAGTGACATGGGGTACTTAGCTCCATGAATATAAAATTATGATTTTTTTATTCTACGAAATTGTTAACTTTAATAGACCTATTTAATGACACCTCACTTGATGGAGTACAGCAAAAAAAATTTTTTTTGTCCCCTCTTTAAATGTATGGGAGCTAACCTAATTAACAAAAAAAAAAAAAAGAAAGAAATAATAAGTTGAAATTAAATTTTATAATTTAAAAAGTTGAAATTAAATTTTTTAATAAAAAAAAAATATTGACGGGCTTTACTTAGACTTTCGTTGTGCAAAATTTCATGTATTCATTAAAGTTACAAGGCTGTAAAGGATTCAGACAGACAGACAGACATGGCAAATTTATAAGGGTTTCTTGTAGTACTACGGAACCCTAAAAATTAGATAAATTAATAAATCAAAGGCAAGACACCAGCGCGCGCGCGGTTTTCATTTCTTAATTCTTTTTTAAAGCAAGTTGCCAGTATCATTTTGCTGGCTGGGTGATTAAAACTTTTTCTGTTTTGTCTTTTGGCATTATTACAGACCATATTATGACATTTTTTTTTATTAGAAATTTAATTTAATTACCCGAAATTTAAAAAAAGGTACGGCGCGTTAACAATGTATTTTTTCACATACTTTTTCTGCTCGCAAAGCTTATTTACAATGGATGTACATTGTACATACAATTTTCCGGTTCGCATATTTGTACGACAGTAATGACGTACATTCTGCCTCATTTAAATTTAAAGGAATAAGGTACTGTCCGAGAAACTGTAATACAAAATTATTACCAAGAGGAATAGAGGCGCTTTTTTCCATCATCACTAAAGATCTCTAACCTTTGCAATGCAAGTCGGATGTTTGTTCCACGAAAGCAGGGTTAGAATATGCTGGACTATACTAGCAACAAGATTTAGACTAGGTTTAACCACAGATCACATTAGATACCGCATTACGAGATTCGTTGTTCCGACAAGAAGTCACCAAACTTTGAGGCGCGGCGCGGGTCGCGGGGAGTGCGACCGAGCGTTCTAATTGGCTATCTCAAGGTTAAGCCTACTCGCGCCTAACAATCAACTAATCAGAGTAATTTCTTATAAGTGTATTTAGACTGATGCGTGGTGCGCTTCGAGCGTCCTGAATGCAGAATCTAGAGTGTGATCTGTGTGTTTAACTAACCCATAGAAGTCGGAAGGAATGGTTGGGTTCAACATATACTGGTCTGAAGGAATGGAGGTGAAGATAAGAACATACTGGTCTTCACTAAGACTACTACTACTACTATACTCACCCATAGGCGTAGGAAGGAATGGTAACTTGGTTTGTTCTACCAGTTTCCCAATAGCTTCCTCAGCTCTCGCGTAGGCGGCGCCTTTTCCCACTACTACCAGGGGCCTCTCAGCTTTGGCCAGCAAGTCGGCCGCTTGTTCGACCAAAGCGGGGTCAGGGTGCGCTGGACGAACTGGCTCCGACGTATAGAAATCTAGGGGAACTTTGCTCTCGTCTGCTTCACCCTGAAACGTGTGAAATCACACTAATATTATAAATGCGAAAGTTTGTGCGTGTGTTTTTTACCAGTCAAATCTGTGACGGCTGAACGGATTTGGATGAAATTCGGTACGGAGGTAGCTTATACCCTGGATTAACACGAGCTACTTTTTTATCCCGGGAAAATATACTATTCCTATGGTATATATAGCTGGTGAAGCCGCAGGGCGCTGCTAGCGTGTCATCATCATCATCAGCCAGAAGACCTCCACTGCTGAACATAGGCCTCGTCCGTAGAGCGCCACACCGACTGATAACGTGCCACTTGCATCCACCGGTTGCCCGCGACTTTCACAATGTCGTCGGTCTATCTAGAGGGAGGCCTACCTACGCTCCGTCTTCCAGTGCTAGTGTGCAAATACACATAATTATGTATAGCTGGAAGGTTGGGATACACATAGGAGCACATTTTGACAATTTTAAGCGAAGGATGGATAGACCTGGGTGATTTATTTTTACTCGACTGCCCAAGAAGGAGTCTAATGTTTTAGGGGTGTATGTAGGTAATAATAAATAAAAATAAATATCTGGGACATTTTTGCACACACGGTCATCTGACCCCAAACTAAGCAAAGCTTGTAATATATATATATTAAGACCCAGACATAGAACAAACACAAATGTTTATCACATGAATGTTTGTCCTAGATGGGAATCGAATCCACGCCCCCAAACACAGAAGGTAGGTTCACTACCAACTGAGCAGTCGTAATGTATGTTTCTGTGCTCCTATTTTACCTCCTGTAGCCAAAACGGCTTGACCGAGTTTGTCGAGTAAGGTGTCATTACGTCCGGAGTGACATTGTGCAGTCGGAATTTTTAATATTTCTTGTTATATCATAGAAATAGAGAAGCAGATTTTATGTATTATTGACAATCATTAGTGACCTGAATTAATAAAAACTTTTTTTTTTAAATTAGCTATCAAGTTTATTTAAGGTCATGCTAAATGTGTAAAACAATGGGCAATTCATTATTATTCCTAGTATAATTAATACACGAACAAGACTGCAGGTAAAACGATTATTTAAACTAATTATCATAATATAGACTCAAACATTTACGTCAGAATGCCTTCTCTATCAGATACTAGCTGCGCACCGCGGTTCGACCCGCTATTCTACAGAAACCGAATATGTTTCCGGGATAAAAAGTAGGCTATGTGTCCAGAATATAAGCTACCTCCATACCAAATTTAATTCAAATCCGTTCCATCTGATGCCAAGGCAAGGGACTTTAAAACTCATTGAGGCATCAGACTACGGTTAAAGAGACTTTAAAACTGACTGGAAAAACACTATGTACATTAAATGGACCGTGCCATTATGAATTTCGTATAATATTTTCTTGTTTCATACTTTTACGTAGGCGGGTTTTAGTTTTTGAACTTATATTTTATTATGTAGTAGATAGATAGATAGATAACTCTTTATTGTTCACACCAGAAATTACATGCATAATACAAAAATCTACTTAAAACTAGTGTAACAATTAGTCTGTTTCTCTTCGATGCTTTTATGAGTAGTTTGAGTATTTACCAAGAGTAGAGTGCCGGGCATGTCGAGGTACGCGACGCCGGGCCTGCCGGCGGACGCGAGTCGGACCGCCTTCTCCACGTGCAGCGGGATGAGCCGCGGGGACGGGGGCCGCGCCGCGTACTTGCAGTACAGGCGGCTCGACTCCACCTGACCAGAAAATACACGCAAATCGTCATTATTACACTTTAGAATATTAGCTGTTACCCGTGACATCGTTCGCATGGACCTACAAATAAAAAGTAACCTATGTCCGTCTCAGACCCTTAAGCTATCTATGTCTATACAAAAATTCAGCTTGATCCGTTTAGTCGTGAAAATGCGACAAACACCCAGACAGAGAGGCAGAGTTACATTCGAATTTATATTATTACAAATACAGAAAAACAAATAATTTATTGGTAACACCATTGTTACACGTCAGATATTGTAATAATAATTTTTATTGGTTAGTTTTATCATTATTATTTATCACGTGTTTTATACTTATGTGGCGGTGGTGGAGACGTGGCGAAGACGAACATCTTCTCTATAAAATTACTGTGACATAAATTTATTATCTATATAGGTACTTATATAAAAGAACAAGCCCTTTTCTAGGAATCAACGCTTAGACTAGCACACGTTGCTAGGTGCAGTGATGACAGTTGGAATAAGGTTGTGTTATTATTATCAGTTTTTCTATGTTCTCTTCTCTATCTCTATGTACATAAAAGACGATGTATGTATGTATATTTTCAGGGGAGTCTTTAGATTAGCCCAGCGGGTGATCGTGTGAAGTTTGGTACCCGTGGGAAACCGGGGCGACTCGTTAGTTACGTATATTCGTATATCTACTCGATCTTTGAGCGTGATCAATATAATTATTATTTATTATTTATTTATTTATTTATTTACAAAATAAGCAACTTTACAGTTTAGACCAAAACGTTACTTACTCTACATATAAAAAACGAAAAACATTTAAAATAAAAACAGAAAATCAACAATATAAAATTTAGACAATTAAAAAACAAAATATACATATATAACATTGACAAAGGCGCGAAACAATAAAAATAAAACTATACTTATTATGTAAAAATTGTGTACTCCTCACTATACATTAGTGAGCTTTTCAAAAACACGGACCATTTGTCTGCAAAAATGTCGACTTGATGTGAGGATACGAGTGCATTGAGATGGCGGTGCGCTCGGCAGATGGGTGAATGTTGGCGCGCTACGGTGCGCGGCGGCGCGGGGGCGAAAAGGGGCACGCTTCCACTACGGAAACGGGCAAGATGGTCGGGCACTGACAGGCGACTAACCTCGGATAGAAGTGTGGGGCAGTCCAGGACACCATGAAGGAGTTTGTACATGGTCAATAGTAATTCGCGCGTACGGCGAGTGTCAAGGGAATTGAAGCCAGTTGCTCCCAGTATGTATATAGATGGGTATAAGAACGGATAGTACCCGTACAACTTTTTATATAAAAACCGTAGGAACCGCCTCTGTACCTTCTCCAACATAAGTGCATATTTATTTTCATAGGGACTCCAAATAATAGAACTTGCTTCTATCTTGGACCTGATAAGCGCGGTGTAGAGAAGCTTAATTGCGTTGGGATTTATAAACTCACGTCAGTTTCTAGTTACAAACCCCAATCGCTTGAAACATTCTGCTGCCAGGGATTGCATATGTTCATGAAAGTTAAGTTTGGGATCGAATAAAACACCAAGGTCTTTTATTGTTTGGGTTCTATTGATTACGTCGTTATTAAGGGTGTATTGATAGGTTATGGGGCGGGTAGATCGAGTGAAGCTCATGACATTGCACTTACTAATGTTAAGAGGCAATTTATTTTTAAGACTCCATTGGTATAATGACATTAGATCATTTTGGAGCTTGTCGCAGTCGTCTACTGTTTTAATGTCGCAATAAACCTTGAGATCATCAGCATATAACAGACATTTACAATTATCGAGACACTGTTCGAGGTCATTCATCATACCTGTGAAGAGGAGAGGCCCGAGAGATGATCCTTGGCTCACCCCAGATCGTGTTGGGTAGGGATCAGAGTCGAAGCATCCCAGGCGGACAAATTGCTTTCTGTCGCGCAGAAAGTCTGCGAAGAACTTGAGGAGTTTTGGCGCGAAACCTATATTATCTAGCTTGTGAAGTAGGATGTCATTGTCCACAAGATCAAATGCTTTTTTGAAATCTAGGTAGATGACATCAACCTGCGTGCAATAATGTCAATATAAAGATATATGCACCTTAATGCGTACAGGTACGTTTTAAGGTGAATGTAGATCATTGCACCTCTACTTAGGCACGTAGTTCTATTTGTAAAGTAGGTATGTTGTGAAACTGGTTTGCTGTACTCGGGTCTCTACACATGACCTTATCTGAAGTTACGAGAACGAGATAGATTTATATTTTACTAGCTGTTACCCGCGACTTCGTTCGCGTAGACGAATAAAAAAAAAGTTGCCTATGTTAGATCCGACTCCTACCCTTAAGAAGATAGTCCTTCCGCGAGGTTTTGGCTCATTCGATATTTGGAACTGTATAGCTGTCGCTCTGTTTCTCGTGCGTGAAATATAGAGAGTTAGTGAATTTTCCTTTGATTTTCTCTTATCACCCCCTAAATCTTAACAAAATCTTTTGTTCTTGTCAATGGCTTGGGTAAACCATAATCTACCATGTATGTTTTGCTTTAAAAAAAATGTTTATGGTATTCTGATAATAATTTTTCTTCATCGTATTTTCGACGCAGAAAAAATGTTACTTTGAGTGCCTATAACAACGAAGATATTGCGAAAAAAAAAGTTTATAAGTTAAAACATAGTTTTCTACGGTGTAGATAACATATAAAATAATCATCGAAATCAGATAACATTTAGGGGTACCAGACTACTCTTTTTGTATGGACAAGGCGGCGGTATACTCTATTTTTAAGCTATATCTATGCAAACATTCAGGTCGATCCGTTCAGCCGTTTAGCAGTGATAACGCTACAACCACCCAGACAGAGAGACAGATAGACACTTATAATATTAGTTAGGATTAGGATGAGAGCAAAAGGGACAAACTATGACCTTATTCGTTTGGTTTGTTTCCTGTATATCCATGAAATTCAGTATAGTACATTATAAAAAACATCGGGTTAATATATTGTTATTTATTTAGTACGAGTATTAGTTACAAAATATATGTACACCCGCGCTAATAAGCTTTCTGACACCTGCAACAAAATTCTAAAAAGCTGAACGAAAGCCGTAAATTCTGATGACTGTTAGTTTAGTGATCGTTGCTGTGTAGCTGGAAGTCTAATTAGTACAGTGATTTAAAATAATTAAAAAAAAACGAAATACTCTGAAAAATATGTGACCGACTAACCTTCACACTGCTCTGTCACACTGGTGTGACATTTAGGAAGAAAATTTCCTAAACTTTAGGAATTCGTTTTCCTAACCGTTGCGTAATCTTTTCTCACGTTCCCAGTCATGACTGACCACGACCGACTAATACGTAATATCGAGCGAGATGACAGCGCCACCCGTGAAATACTTTATGTATCAGTAGCTGCGCCCCGCGGTTTTACCCGCTATTTCTACAGAAACTGAATATGTTTCCGGGATAAACATTTTCTTGCTTTGTGTTAATCCAGGGTGTAAGCTCCATACCACACTTCAACGAAAATCCGTTCAGCCGTTACAGAGCTAAACGGGAACAAACACACTTACATACTTATCTACTTACACACATACACATACTTTCACTTTCCATTTATAATATTAGTGTGCTTACAGAGTTCCGGTGGCCTTTGTGGTTCACTTCAACAAAATTATACATTCTGAATGGAAATGCTTGACTTATTGATGAAAATACCTAAATCGCTATGTGATTTACAGCGATTTAGGTATTTTTTCATCAACAAGTCAGCATTTGCATTCATATGCCTATAACATTTGAGGAGTTCCCATAATTCCTCACGGATCCCATTATCAGAACTGGATATTGATAAAAAAGGGAACAATCTGAAATTATCTCCTTTAAAATATAAAATTCCAAATCGGTTTATAAATTACGGAGCTTTGAGGTAATAAACATAAAAAAAAAACATTCAGTCGACTTGAGAACGTCCAAAAAACAGAGGTTTCAAAACAGAGGCGACAAAAAAAATGTGCCTATTGAACGACGTTGACGATTTCAGGCGACAATACTTTTTTTTAATTATTTACGGAAATTAATTTAACGAGAAAGGATCATTTTAATAACATCAACATTCATTGACTTATCTGAGTTGATAAAGTTTCGGCTTGATCCCTGGGAAACGATTACAAAATTTGAAAAATTGCTTAGCTAGTCAAATATTTTTTAACAGCTTAGCGTAGAGAGCGTTCCTCCAATGTTTCCCTCGACTAAAGTACTGTTAAAACGTGATTACATTTATCTTAATCCAACCACCAATAGAGAATATCCGAGGAAACCTTGTCTTGTATCCATCTACCTAATCTAATCATGAGCTACATATAATATGTATGTAATCTACAAGTAATAAGAAGGTAAGTGATATTTTGAGGCATAGAAATAACTTATACCAACTGTATAATAAGGTAAGTAGGTACTTGGAATAATAATGAGTTGAAGTTTAATTACGATAATTATATGTATACCTATCTAATTTATGCATGAAATAATAGCCATAAAATAATTATGTATTGTTAAGTTGATATGAACGAAACCTTATCAAATTCAGCTAAATGAGTACCTATACTAAGTATGTAAGTAATACCATAGGGAAATTATATAAAGAACAGTGCTAATGTCCATGGTAATAATTCCACACAAATTCTAAAACGTCAATGATTCCGGACTCATGTTATTGTAAAGAAACATGGAACTCTAAAATGGGCAAAAATATGATCAACATAATAATTATATAATGATAAACTAGGTAACAGTTATCAAGTGGACTGAGCACTGACAAAGAAACGTCTATTATCTAATATCATATAGTATTAATATATATATAATATATTGTATATATCATAGTATTAATAGTTCTGCAACTTAGTTTTATTTTTTCTCTAAGCATTGGCTGATTTGATTTGAAAAGACTCAATCAGCATTTTATTGTGTGGGCAAACGTTGTCCAAGTCTGTGCAAAATCTCAAGTTGCCAGCATTTCTAGTACCTGAGATAATCGGTTGTCATAAACAGACACCCGATTTTCACCATAAGGGTTCCTTTTTACGATTTTGTTATTTTAGAACTATGGCAGAGATTGGGGTGTTGTAATGTAATGTCTTCCAACAAGTGGACAACAAAATATACTTTTACAAATACTTAAATTAATAATCAATGGGTTTATCATTACTAATTGAAATTAGCAGATAATTATGATATTGAGAGCCATTCGATTGTTCATGTTAGTAATGATTAAAAAAAATATATCTTTTAACAATAAAATGCGTAATTCCTACAACTAATACTAACAATGGAAGATAAATCCTAATCCTAACTAATAATATAAATTCGAATGTAACTCTATGTCTGGGTGTTTGTTGCGTTATCACGGATAAACAGCTGAATTTTTGCATAGATATAGCTTAAGGATCGGAGACGGACATAGGCTACCTTTTGTAGGTCCACGCGAACGAAGTCTCGAGTAACAGCTAGTTATAAATAAATAACGATAACTCAATAACTTAAGTTTTAAGGTCAACACACACACACACACGGACATTAAGAAACTCTCGTTAAATAGCTATGACGACAGCGCTGTCGCAGTAATAGCTCCTTGGTAACAGTTTTTGGCGTTTAACACTGCTGCCATTATCTGTTTACATGATGCCACTGCCAAGCCAGCGCTGTCGCTTCAGTAATTCTGTTACGATTTCTATTCGTGTGTAAATTCAGCTTTAGAAATAGAATTACTATAATTGAAGATACAAATCTGAGACCTGCTATTCCGGATGGCAACACGTTTTTCAGGGGTTTTTTGCGTCAATACATTAAGATAGCACTTAGTTGCAAATACAACTCGCGGTCACTAATGCAATGACTGACCGTCAGAGGTAGCTTGGCTTCGTAATCAACACTTAGCCACAACCACTACTAATATGAAAGTGGCAAAGATGGCACTGAACTATTATGGGCAAGCTTGAGGCTTACCATCAGACGAGCGACTTCTTCTTTTAGTGACTGAGTTGCGTTAAGAAAAAGCCGCCTTAGATGTCGGTTATTCGTAATCTATTTATTTTATAGTCTTACCTGTGGCCATTCTTGGAAGCCTCCGATCCCCTCATGGTCCTCAGGGCACGAGCCCGCGATGACAATGAGCGGCCAGCAGTTCACCTGCGCGTTAGCCATGCCTCCGATGCAGTGAAGCAGCCCTGGACCCGACACTGCCAGGCATACTCCTGGCTTTCCTGAAAATGGACACAAATATTTGCAGAATATCCATAAAACCTATATCTCTCCTTCTCTGCTTCAGCCTTTAAGCATCCCACTGCTGAGATATCAGCCTAACCTCGAAGGGTGAATGGGCCATATCCACCACCAAACAATACCTATATATATAAAACTAGCACCGTCCTGTGGTTTCACCAGCTATACCATAGAAATAGAATATTTTTCCGGCATACAAAAAATGTAGCATATGTGTTATCCAGGGTATAAGCAACCTCCATATCAAATTTCATTCAAATCTCTTTAGACGTAACAGAGTTGAACGGGAACATTACGGAACATTTAACTTTCGCTTTTTTGGAACTTTTAATTTATAATAGCTAAGGTATAGTACCAGAATGATAGATTACATTGGGTCGTAGGGTCCCAATGACACCGAAGTGACTATGAACTTTAGAGAAAAATATTTTGTGAGAGGCTAAAAGAACCAAATAGGAAACCAATATCCATGTGACTTTGTTACGATAGGACCATCAGCATCCATGCAATAAATAAAAGAGAGAGGAATATATTTTGCTCTTATTTTCGCTTCTTTAACAGTATTATAAATAGATAGATAGATAGACTCTTTATTGTATCATTGTACATATCTAGGACAGGAAAAAATATTTAAACTCGTGTAACAAACATATGTATATTATATGGTCGTTTATTTGAGTCAGTCTAAATTTTTAGAATGTTTTTATTTAGTAGTTTTAAATATAGGATATTAGCAATAGTTGACAAAAAATAGTTAGTAACATGTATTAGTTAACAAAGGTCTTGGAAACTGGAGTCCATGGAGATGCATTACAAATAATAATGATAATTTAAAAAAAAAGAGATAGTAATATACAGGTGTTTTGCATTATCGCTATCCACCAAGCTTTTAGCAAATATTCTACTAGTAATCAGTATGATAACAGCTCTTGATAAGGTCGATCGAAATACAAGTTTTGAATGAGCCCACTTTGTTTGCTCTGATAAAGGTCCAAAGGTAGGCTTGATTAAGGGAGTATTATCACAAGGCAAGTCCAAAGGTGGCTTTTTTTTTCAAATTAGGTAGCTATTTTACGTAATATTATAATTTACAACTTCTTTTGAAAAAAGTTATGTAAATACATTTTAAAAATATTCCCAAATAAATAACTTTCACACTGCAAATTATCTACTTGGGTTCTAGTTTAAAGCCTTCTGCGAACCCAATGTATGTTAGAAACTACATAAGTGGTTAAAAGGCCCACTACAAAGCTTCAGGAAGTTGCATGATGGTTTGTGAAGAAGTTTACAGGAGAAATAGTGCAATATACCCCAAAGCAGGAGCTGAATGTAGGAATAATCAATCATCAAACTGACTAACAATGTCTTAATACAGTCTGTACCATCACATACTGCAACAGAGTTATTCACTAATGGAACGTAGTCTGATACCCACCCTTAATGTTGATGATTTTTTTATATGTTATCTAAGCCGTGAAAACTATGCTTGTATGTTATGTTTGTTTTTTTTTTAATTTCGCAATATCTTCGTTGTTGTAGGCACTTAAAGTGTCATTTTTTTGCATAGAAAATACGACGAAAAAAGTCGTTGTTAGAATACCATAAGCACTTTTTTGGAAAAACAAAACATAGCGGCATATATTATTATTTATCCAAGCCAGTGACACCAAAAACAAAACATTTTGTTAAGATTTAGGGGGTGATAACAGACTACCCCCGAAACGCTAATTTCATCAAAACGTTGGGAAAATTCACTAACATTTCTTCTTTATCGCGTGCACGAGAAACAAAGCGACAGCTATACAATTTCAAATATCGAATGTGCCATAACCTCGCGGAAGAACTATCCTCTTAAAATCAGTACATGATTTTAAAAACAAACTAAGCAGTTGAATTAAAAAAGGGGAAAATAATCTTAACAGAAAATGTTTTGAAAGTGTCTGATAAAGGCACATCAGCCTATGCTGCATGCCTGTAATCTATAAATAAAATAAAATGATAAATTCAAGGCCAGATTCTTTTCACTTACCTGTTAGATATCCCACAGCTTGTGCAGCGTAGCAAGCTGCTTGCTCATTTCGCATGCCGATATACTTGAGTCCGGCAATTTGGAATGCAAGTGCAGTCTCGATGACTGGGATGCCCACAATACCAAATACATATTCGACACCCTGTAAGCATTTTACTTTTAATTAATAATAGCTTTTAGTAAAGAAAAAGCAATGAAAAGATGTGTAAGTAAGCTACAAAAGCTAATTAACAACATTATATAGCAAGCAAACTGACAAGCATAAATATTTTTTTCCCAGTTAATGATAGTCGATTAGTTGATCTTTTAATGACAGGACTAAAATAACTAAAAATATTGCTGTCTTTGTCTCATAGACAGAGATTAAAAAGAGAGCAATATTTGAATTACCCTCAAAATCAAAATTATTTACATACCAATTAATTAATGGTGTGTAAACACACAAACAAAAAAATACCAAGTCTCCTTTCCATGTCCCTTTTTCCAGCAATGTCTCTATGTAAGTATCTAGATAGCTAATTATAAATATATGAATATTTTTTACTGAAGAGTACATTAAATATACACTGAAGTAAACCAAAGGACGGGACCCGGGATACTATGTCTGCCCTCAGAAAGACTAACATGTTACACAAAAGCTGTTATTACCACAATATTCTTAACAATGCAACCCAACACCAAAAAGGTTTCAGTATTAATAAACGTGTAAGGACTTACTTCAAGGCCAGTTAGTGCATCATTGGCATAATAATATCAGAGAACTCACCTGCTTCTTCAAGCTCTCGGCTAATATAGTGTTCCCGTCAATACCCATGGCTTGATTTAGCTTTTGAGATACGTGAATGCCCCTTCTAAAAACTAGTTGACTTATCCTCCCTAACAACATTATAATCAAAATATTACACTAGCTGACAATAACTTTATCGAACTCAGTACGTCCAAACTGCAACGAGTTTTAAACTCGATTGTTTTACTTTTTTATGCAGAGATACAATTGTATAGCGATAACTTACTGCGATAGATAGCGGTGTGTTTTATTGTTTGTGCCAGTTGATTAAATTTTAGTATGTTTTTAAGATAAAACCACTATATAGTAGTGCATTTATCTGAAGTCGAAAAGTGAACTTTGGAATCTTAGGCGCGCGCGATACTAAAAAGATTTTACAACTGAAATGCTTGCTTGCTTTGCTTTGATTAATTGATTTGATTTTTCATGCAATCAGCTGAGTCTGACAGCCTGTCAGCCTGACAGCCTCAAAGAATATTTTTACTCGGGGAGGACAGCCTGACTGAATTGACAATGACTTTGACTCACAACTTTAATATGACATAGAGTGCGACAATGAGGCGTTTTAAAAAAAAAGAAATCCTGGTAATAAAAGTACCCAAAAGATGGCGTTAGATGTACCTTGAGGTTTTGCTGTCACTGTCAAGACATGAAAGACAAAAAAATGTACATGTGCCTTTTTTTCTCATGTTTTTTGGCTCCACATGTGTATTTAGACAATGGGGCGATTTCGAAAAAAAAAAAAACCTGGTAATAAAAGTACCCAAAAGATGGCGTTAGATGTACCTTGAGGTTTTCTGTCACTGTCAAGACATGTAAGACAAAAAATGTACATGTGCCTTTTTTTCTCGTGTGTTTTGGCTCCACATGTGTATTTAGACAATTTCAAGTAATGTAACTATGTATTTGACTTCATTTGAAATATTACAATAGTTGACACTGGCTAAATAAACAACGCGTGGAGCCAAAATTTACGATTTAAAAAATAAACATAAAATATTTCGACAGAAATGACAATGACAGGTAAAACAATAGGACTATTACGCCATCTAGTAAGTATTTTAGAACTATTTTTTTATTTGGAAAACGCCTCATTTCAAGTAATATAACTATGTATTTGACTAAATTTAAAATATTACAATAGTTGGCACTGGCTAAATAAATAACGTGTGGAGCCAACATTTACGATTTAAAAAATAAACATAAAATATTTCGACAGAAATGACAATGACAGGTAAAACGATAGGACTATTACGCCATCTAGTAAGTATTTTAGAACTTTTTATTTTTTTTGGAACACCTCATAGGTATGACAACAATGAGGAACGTCTAAGAGGAGAGTTTTGGCGGGAACGTGAAGAGTTCATGTCGCGTCATTTTATTATTTTCCAAAACTTGTGTTATTTCGAGTGTTAATGTGTAAAAATGGTGAATTTTTACCCGTTAAGTGTTCGTGAACATGCACGAGTGTTGGTGAATGGTATAATGTCGTGAAACGTGAATTTTCATGTTGTTTCCAAAACTCCATAGAAGCCTCTAGTAAAGTTTTCACCACTTTACTGGGGCATGACTTGGACTTGACCGTGACTTGATTTGCTCGCTTTTGACTGTGACTATGACTTGTATGATAATATTTAACAAAACTTGAATATATATAACCATACTTGACACTGGCAAATGCATAAGACGTGCGACGCCAAAATCCTCTTACGAGGAAAGAAAAAAAAAAAAAAAAAACTATTTAGGTTATAGCTTCTCCCTTTCGTTCCCCCAGAAACTTATATATAGCCATCTCTATCACACGATGTCAGGTCAGGCCATGCGTAGCAAGAAGATTGTAGGTAAAAAAGCTTCTTGATGCGTAGACACCTTTAGAGTGGCTAATGTGGCTATACATGGCCTCACCTGACATCATGTGAATGGACAGCTAGACTTGAATTCTTAGACGAAATGCTAAATCCATGCTTGAATTTCACGGGAGCAAAGGGAACAAAAGAAACAAAATATTGTACATCCTACGACCTAAACACCGTGAAAAACTATGCATAAAGGTTTGATTTTTTTAAATTATTGCAATTTGCCCGTAGTTACAGGAACCTATAGTGACGAATTTTTTACGATGAAAGAAAAGTAGTTTTTATTAAAATACAAATTTTAACAAAAAACAAAATACTTAAATTGATTAAGTTTCTTCATGGTTTTTGACGCCTGAAACAAAAGATTTTGATAAGATTTAGGGAGTGATTACAGTTTTCCCCCGAAACGCCAATTTCTTTAAAATATTTAGGTAATTTCACTAACTAACACACGCTCGGGGAACAAAGCGACTACAATTTTCAAATACTGCACCCACAAAATTTTCCCTATTACTTACCTTTTTCACTTTTTAAGACCCTGTATTGAAATTTAACTTGTGCAAAAAATATTTGAGTAAATAATAAAAAAAAAAATAGATTAGTAAAACGCAAACATTGCTTTACATCATCGCAATCTGAACATAGAGGCCTCCGAGCTTCTTCCGAATAAACATCCAGGCGCTAAATGTTTGTTTTGAGTTTCAGTAAGTAGGTACGATTATAAAATAATACGTAACTTTCCCTCAATGGGAATCCCGGTGTTACGGTTGCCGAGCAAGTTACGAAACTTTCGAACGTGTTATCATATCATTTGCATTCTTCTGGCCCTCTACACTAAAATTAGAGAGGTTCACTACATCCTGAATTCCTGACACTTTCTTAATTTTAGCAAACCAGGAAAGAGCGAGTTCGCTTGCAGGATGCGCTATACACGTATCTACGCAGACCTGAGTACGGAACTGAGAAAATGAATGAGAGTGCAGGTATCTATGTGCCGTTTCCGCCGGTCTGATATCTTATCACTATAATAGCCATAATAGATTCGAACTCATGGTCCGGCTGGACAGCCCGTCTAACAAACGAGAGAGAAAGGAATAATCTATTTTCTTTCATTGGTCAAGTACAGTGCCATGTCCGCAGGTCTGATAGACGCAATGATATGTACGGCGAGCCCACGAGAGGAAATAAGAGGAAAATATGTCTGTCTCTCTCGTTTGTTAGACGGAGGTCTACGATATACGCATCTGATAGAACTACGCATTCTAAGAATTTGGTCCATCAAACGTGTGACAAATTAATTAATTCTGTGACCATGTCACATTGATTAAACATTTCGAGATGTTTTTTTTTTTTAGTTCAGAAAGAAACACCTTTGAGTAGTTGAGAATTTGACGAACTCGATTACAGTGGCGAATCCAGGGTTGTCGTTTTCCCAAACGACAACCCTGGATCCGCCAGGGCTTGTCCCGTCGAGTGCAGGTTTTAGCAAAGTAAACACTTGAAAACGTAATAGGGACCTACATAATAAGTTAAGGACAATTGTACCCTAGGTAGTGTAATGCTTGCTAAAAAGCTTAGGAAGAACTCAGATGCTTTTGCGCTTGACTTGAGCCCCATTAGCCCCCCGAATCCGCCACAGCCCCGATACATATAAATCACGCTAAAATATTTCAAAATGTGAAAGAACCTTACTGTAGTAGCAATAAACGGCTGTACCGATTTTGATTTTTGGCAGCGAGGTAGTGTATCAGATGGACGGAGATAGATGTAGCACCCAGCGTACGCAATTACGTCACATGTCTTGTTGCAAAACAATGAGGGTATTCGCAGTAGTTTCCTATTTAGGAGACTGTCCTGTGGGCTTATCCCGTAACTCTGAAAGCGATAGCGAGAGTTGCGCGAGCGGGACCGCGCATAGTGCGACTAAGTTGGTACGAGTGAGATGGCATGCTCTCGCAATCAGAATTACGAACGTTTCAAAGTTAGAGGATAAGCCTGCTGGTGTTTCATTGGTTGTTATCTTGCTCCTCATCAACAGCAAGCCGCTATTTTCAGAGCGACGAAACACGCCCTTCTCAGGGCGAAAAATACCCTCATTGTTTGTCAGCCTACTTAAAAAGTGTGAAACCTGGAATACGAACGGGAAGCAGCTAGTGAAGCGATGCGGTATACGGAGAAAGGTTGTACACTTCATTGTGCTGTAGGGTAGCCGCTTTTAAGTACAAACCCGAGTATATGTCACCCGCACCATAAACTCAAAATCGTGATATGAAGTTTAATAATTAAAAACATACCGGTTGATATATTTCGTTGATGAGAAATCAGATTAGAAAAACAAGGTTTTGTTCGTTTTGTCTGACAGTGTGTATGTTATTTTTCTATATAACAACAACAGTTCGTCTTTTGCGATTTCATGATTGACTTCATAAAAGTTGTTTCTAATGATGAGAGCAATGGGATCGTTCTTGCCCAGTATACTCCGGCTGTCAAAGATTAAATTTCAAAAATTATTATAGTGTTTTCGTGTAATTTGCAAAAAATATACAAATTTTAGCAATATGTTTGTTTACGCTATTATGTGATAGGATGACCACAATGTGTAATATAACAATATTGTCATGAATTGACATGAAATGGGCGGCAAAAAAATTGCCTACAGTTGGAAATGTGAAATCCGCCACTGCCTCAAACCCTGCTCTTATAATTAGATCAGAAAAAATGCTAACACTTTCTTTTACAGAATAACGAGTACCCAGCTCTAGAAAACGCCATATTTAATTTGATCTCTCGAATAACTTCTTTCGAGCCAACAGTAAACACAAGGTAAATAGCCCCGATGCAAATAGCAAATATGTAGATGGTACTTATCTAGCTATTTATAGGTAACAAAGTTGCTAAGTAATTTGTGTTTTAGTACGATGCTTGTAAGTAGAAAATAGATAGGTACGCGTATCTCAGAAGATGCATGTAGGTCCATACTGAATCTATTTTAGGTACAGTGACCTACCTACTCGGGTACCTACGCACCTACTTACGTAGGTTACTCGAGGCCTAGTTGCGGGGCTTAGAATATAATGGACCTTAAGTAAAAAAGCAGTCCATAATAACCACAGAAGAGAAAAAAAATTTACCTCTAGATTCTCTTCTGTGATAATAACATGTCATTGTGGCTTAGGCATGTTATTTCGTCGTAGAGATAGATAAATTATATCGTAGGCAAGACGGTGGCTCATGTATAAAAAGGCTCTGATAAATGTGCCGCCTAAATTAGGGTTGAGATGGAAAATGGGAATTGTTGTATATATTCTGAAAATAGATCACTGAACTATAGAATTACAAAATGTTCAATGGGTCCAGTAGACCAATTCACAATATGCGTTAGGTATGTCTGATCCCGCGGGTTCGGTTCGAGCGGGTTCAGTTGACGTAATAGCCTAGGCTGCTCTTACACCACAGATAAATAGATTCATCTGTGTCTTACACTAACGTCGTCGTGCTTCTGCGTCGTTGAACAGTTAGGGGGTTGAAAAAGAGCCTCGAAATTCACTCTGCGCGACCAGAGAAATACCTAGTCATAACTCCGACACAGAAAGAGTTACTTGAATAACGAAAGTGATCGATGAACTAATAAAAAGTACAGGTTTTAAAAAGGGGGCAAAGATCCACAATTTCTACGGATGGTTAGAAAAAAAGACGAAATCAGAAAGGGGGCAATCGGCGAACAGACCGTAAAAAGTTGTGCCAGGTGACAGGGTACTGCTATTTTCAGGCAATGCGCAGCAATTACAGGAATATTCAGCGCCAGAGGCAGCGGGATAAGACTCGAGCTCTTAGTTCTTAGATTTAAGATATGTCAAATGTGCCTGAAATAAAGAATTATTATTATTATTATTAGCCCGGTTTTTACCTAAACGAGTGCCAAAATGTATCCACACAGCCAGTAAGTCGCCTTCGTGAACTCCGTCGTAGCTACATGATAAGGCCCAGGTCCCATTTTTGACATATTCGAATCCAAAGTAGCAATTTTAAAGTTTTCTACAGAATACAATACAATATAACTGAGGGTACGAGCTTTCTAAAACGATTTTTCAGAATAAAGAGACATTGTAAGCAACTTGTCAGCCCAAATTGTTTTTCTGCATGGATAATGATATGAGGTAATAAGTAGAATTAAAAGAAAAACAAAAATTACCACTTCAGGAACGCAAAAACATAATTTTATTTGCCTCTTTCTTGGGCGGTCGGGTAAAAAGGGCTGCCTCGCCGCTCCTGTCATGAATGAATCTCCATCTATATGGCAGCATTGCAAGCACCTGCACTTGGTCGGCCTTCATAACTTTAATGATAAGGTCGCCCCTGTGATTTGGTGACCCCGAGCACCTCTTTCATCTTGATCCAGAACCACAAGCCTCCTGCAGGCCTAGCACGGGCACCGGGATAAAGTTATGTCCACCCGTTATGTCTTCGCGTCAATGTGACAAAGCTAGAATATGGATACATCCGTCTCGTTCGCGCGGGATAAATATGGTGGACAACATTTTATCCCGGCGTCCGTGCTAGGCTTGCTGGAGAGGTAAGTATAAAACAACAACAACAACTGCAACGCTCAAAATAATGATAATGAACAGGGCCCGTACCGTGAGGTGCTTATTGCGATGATTGTTAGGTTCAGCGATGACACTGCGCGACCGCGAACCGTATCGCCGCGTAATAAGGTGTATGGCCGCGCAGCGTTCTCGGCTGAGCCTAATAATCATCGCAATAAGCACCTCACGGTACAGGTATTCAAGGAATGCAGAGTAAATTAGTTGTGCATCTGTAGCTCAATTAGGTGCTTAAGTTCATGACGAGCATAGGTGTACGTGATTAGGCTCTCAGCTTATTAAGGCATGATAATGTATTTTTCTAATATACCCATTATATATGCTGCCATTAGGTGCCAAGAACGATCATAATTGTCATTGCTAAAACTTTTTGAACTATTCAAGTCATACTCCATTTGGCTTCATTGCCGAAAATCCCCTTCGCAGGGGATTGTCTCGGGGGATTCCTGGAGTAAGCCGAAAAATTGCCTCCTTAATTCGAATCTCCTCCCGGACCCATATTCACCAAACATCAGCCGATTACTCGTTTCATTTTGACAATGCTACTTTTGGACTACTGTTACTACTGGAAGAGATCGCTTTAAGCGATAAGGCCGCCAATTGTTACATTAGTTTTAAGTAGATTTTTGTATTATGCATGTAATTTCTGGTGTGAACAATAAAGAATTATCTATCTATCTATCTTTTGCATTTTAAATAATGTGACGTTAATTATGATGTGATTTAAAGTGTGATGTGATGTACAATCCATGCAGAAATAAAATATTTAAAATATTACGTGACGGAGCCTTCGTTTCGCGCGCCGCCTGCGCCGATGCTCTGCATAGCAAAATCTCGTAATGTGAGGCACGTAGGTGACACAGCCGTAGCTCGTAGATGGTAGAAAAAGAAAACAATCGTATCGTTGCAAATGTTGTTCTGTCACGGCGGAAGTGGACGTGCGGTGCGATTCGAAGCGTTTGTTGACGAAACAATTCGCAGCAGAACGCAGGCTGTGTTACAACCGGTCCGCACTCCGCGCTTCGATCATTCGACCAAGCAGAAGGCAACTGCTTCACAGTGCCGTATTCGCTCGCGACTGCCACCCGGCTTCCATAATATTCAAATTCGCATCGCGCACCATGATCTGGATCGCTGGCGATGTGCTAGTCTAAGTGAAAGACAATATAAGTGACATTTTACTGAAGATTAAATAATTAATATGGCCGTGTTAGCGTTAAAACTTTTCGGTAAGTGTTATTTTACGGTATGCACTGCACTTATAAATCTTTCATACTTACGTTCCGTACTGATATGTTATCGCTGCAGTTAAACACAGCTGAAATCGAACCATTGCCATGGTCATTGGTCAATAGCTATTAAATATAGATGGTATTTTGGTATTACTTACTTAGGAACAATTGAAAAAAAAAAACTTCGGCCGTTGGGATTTAAATATGTTTATACGTATAATGATTGTAATGAATTTGTTTGAGATTGTCAATCTTCATAGTAAATTATTGTTGATATAATTTTTTTTAATTTAAATTATTATAAAGAATAACAATAATTAACAAGAAAAAAAAAATTACAATAAAATAAGACAAACTAAAACTAAGCACCTAGGTAATAAAAATTAAAACCACTTGAATATATTAATATTCAAGTGGTGGAATGTGGCCAGGATTCTGGCCACATTCCCCTCCACCAAGCGGCTTGTAGATTCGTTTTTTGTATTTAGTTTGGTAAGTTTGTTAATGGCTTATGCTGGATGGCAATGCTAAGATTTTGCAAAAAATAGGCGCCAGGTCATTCATCGCCTGCACCAAACGTCTGGCCAGGTCCCTATACAAGTCGTGGGCAGCCGGCCCCCACGGACCTTAAAATCTCAACCCCAAACGGCACAAACATGTACGTTCTGTCTAAATTGTACGTTTGAGGTGTTATGCTTTAGTCGCGGCAGTGCCAGCCTGGGCCCCTATTCGGAGAAATGACATTTGATCTCGGTCACTGTCTCTCTAATTTAGAATTTAATGAGAGTGAGAGTGACCGAGATAAAATGTCATTTCTCAGAATAGGGGTCCAGATCAGTTGTCACCGGAAGACGGGACGGCGCTAGTGTGTCAACGCATGTAGCGTCCAGAACCAGCGACCACCCCATCTTCCACGGGATGAGGGTCATCCCGTAGGGTGTCTTGCCATCGTCCCGCATCAACCCATTAGGTTCTAAAATTGACGGGACGCCGGTGCTAACAAAGGCCCGTCGGAAGATTATAAATCCTAGCTAATATTATAAAACAAGGCAAGACGAGGTCGCGCGCGTGTCACGAAGTCAAAGGTCACCGAATGTGACGAAATAGTCGGAATAACCGACTCAATTTAATGTGATTAATCCCGTTTTATTACAACAATATGTGTCAAAACCGTTAGTTTTCTTATGTATCTATTTTCTTATTATAAAACTGTAACGTTTCATTAAAATAGGTTCACGGAAACTGGAGATATGTATTACTCAAAATTTAGGAACGTCGAGTACTAAATTGCAAAATGCAAACCAAAGTTACATCGGGTCGCCACTCGACAATAGATGGCGACACGAGTTACCGTTTAACTTTACCTCCAAAGTTTAACTGCTCAGGCACACCACACACCAAAACTACAAATGGTGTCGAATACCACACATATGTCGTATACCTACATTTAAATACGAGTGCGGTAATAGACAACACAAACAAATATCTTACAGCACACATATCTACGTGTCTTTGGTGTTTGGTGCGCCTTAGGACTAAGACTAGGACTTAGGACTATTCGATACTGAGATACAGTTATGTTATCCTAGATCCTTACCATCTAGTAAAAACCTGATGAAATTAAATAATAATTATGTTTTATTAAAATATGTACACTATTCTTAAGACTTTTCCATTGTTCAATTAACATTACTGTAAATATTACACATTCACCTGGCTACGCCTACTTACGCGCATCAAATCAATGACCTTTCAAACAGAACCCGACGTTCTATGCTTAGTTTGAAAACATGGACTGTTGTTGGATTCCAGGGCCGGTACCGTGATGTCCTTATTTTATAAGGTTCAAGCTCCCACAGTACCGGCGGTTGAACCTAACAATCATCGCATTAAGGACGTCTCAGTATGGGCCCTGTTGTCTTGGCGCACGACGGATGACAAGGAACATCAATAAGATGTCAACGTAATCCTAATCCTATCATCAAATGTTATAAATTCGAAAGTAGCTCTGTCTCTCTGTCTGTCTGTCTCTATGCCCGGGTGTTTTTCGTGATATCGCGGCTAAGGGGCTGAAAGGATCGAGCTGAATTTTTGCACATAGCTTAAGGGTCGGAGACGGACATAGGCTACTTTTAAACCGAATTCCAAAAAAAAGGAGGAGGTTCTCAAATCAACTGTTTTTTTTTTTTTTACTTTCTTACCTAAGAACTCCGTCATTTAAGAACCGATTTGGATTTTTGTTTTAGTTTGAAAGTAGATACTTACAGATTGATTCCATTTTTATCAAAATCTAGTTTTGATGAAAACTATGAGGAATTGAGGGAACTCCTCAGACTTTATAGGCACACACATAGCGATTTCGGTATTTTCATCAACAAGTCAAGCATTTGCATTCAGAAAGAATCATTTAGTGAAACTGATGGTGAAGACCACAGTTGGCCATCGTATCGTGGCGCCAACAACATGCAATAGCATTTCATTTTGCATTGCCAAATCTGTAGTAAATTAGCGACATCTAACGTCGAGGACGAAATATCTTTGTATCCATACAAAGCTCCAAAAGCCGCCAGCGTGAGTCCCGAAATATACTAAGTACCTATATGAAATTAAATTTTTAAAGAAATTATATCAGGAATACATAAGCGACGAGGAGGTCGCTTGAAAAATATTTTTAGCGATATTGTATGCTGTGGGCTTATCCCGTAACTCTGAAAGCGATAGCCATAGCGAGCGGGACCGCGCATAGTGCGACTAAGTTGGTACGAGCGCGATGGCATGCTCTCGCAATCAGAATCACGAACGTTTCAAACTTAGAGGATAAGCCCGTTGAACGGATCGACCTGAATTTTTGCACAGATATAGCGTAAGGGTCGGAGAGTGACAGGCTACTTTTTATATCTCGGGAAAAATGTATTTTTCACGTGGGTGATATCGCGGGGCGCAGCTAGTATTATAAATAAACAAAATACACTTACCAACAAGCAAAAATTGTAAAATTAAATTAATCTTTAGAAAAAAACCACATACGTACTTCAAACTTAAACTAAAAAGTAGAAAATAATATTTTAACTACAAATTTTAATTAGAAATTATTATTTTTAATTTTTTAGTTTACGTTTGAAGTCGGTTTTTTGTTCTAAAAATTAATTTTATTTTGTAAATCCTCGCGAACGAAGTCGCGGGTAACAGCTAGTAGTATATAACTCTGTTTAACATTAGTATAGACTGTGGATTTATAACGAAATATATATTTTATAATGATTAGATAAATAAAGCTGTCGCAAGCTGTCGCATTTCGGACCTGAAGAATAATTTAACGACCGATATCCACGCACTTCAAAACCTGTACTGTCAAATGTAATCGGTAGATCAACTGGAAAAGATGTTGAATGCCACCACCTCGAAGTTCGCAGATTGGTTACAGGCTAACGGAATCGCACTAAAACTAACAAAGACGCAATTCATTCATTTCTACCTTGCGGGGCGAGCCCCTAGGCCCTTGTCGGTGTTTGTGAATGAAGTCAAAATTGCTTAGACCTCTTCAATTACTTATTTATGTTTCGAATTTGATAGGGGACTGTAGTGGGAGAACCACGTTATTAATGTGGTAAACTTGGAAGTGCATGTTTTGCGCTGAGTAGGCTCACTAGAGTGTTGCCCGCGGATATTGCTACTTTGCGACAGTGCTGCAATACGGTGAAGAAATCTAAGGACGAGCTGCGGACTGGAAGCGTGCACTTAGAATGCAGAATCGCGCCTTCCGAGCGATTGCGAATCCGCCCGTCTGCATTTTAGGAAGCTCTTATAGGACCTGGTGTTATCTTGTTGTACCTTGTACACTAGAGAAGTCTACCAATACCAATAGTGTACAACAAGCTACCAGAAGATGTAACCAATGCCCCTAGTATAAATTGTTTTAAAGCTCGTCTAAATCGCTGGCTTATCGAGCAGACGTATTACGATTTTTGCAATATTTAACATAGTTATATTTTAAATATTTTGAATACGAAATTACGTCATTATTTTATATTTATAGTACTATATATTTGACATCGAATTATTATTTTACATTTAATTTAGGAAAAAAACAGTTCACTACGCAGTAGTACGGATGAAAGATGGATACGAATGAATAATAGGGATGAATGCTGTACCTACCGACCGAGCCCACATAAGCGGAAAAAATAACATATAAGTATTACATTCATATTATGTGCACGAGACAACAGACAATCTCAATTTGCGTGAAAATTATAATGACAGGGTAGTACAATCATAATCATAAGTCACTTATGCAATGTACATAAAAACAAAATATTATGTGAAATTACATGCAGGATATATTCACATGGATTGAACCTACAAACAATTATGTTAAAAGTCACCAATTATGTACAGAGGTACTGAGGAACCATAACTTATATATGCTGGGTATATTTCAGGTAAACACTTTCAATAATTAGATGAGGTAAGTAAGTACCTTATCCATGAGAGCATTTTAAAACTACGCACCAAAATTTACAAATCATTGTAATAGTACCTATATTATGTATCCAAAACCTTTTGCCTCGCGGTTCATCCTTATTCGTAATTAAGGTCCATTTCACTATGAATACTTTAAAAAATGCAATATGGACTTCACAGTCCGCCCCTGACTCTGACTCGACTTCATCAACATCTTGAGCAAAAAGCAAGCGTGGTGGGGCAAAGTTGGCGCACATACATGTACGTTGAAGGTGCAACGTTTCGCTCAGCGCGCGAAATTCAAATTTTCTTGCGTTTTTTGTCAATTACAGCTTAATTACTCATCGTGGATTTATCGAAACCAATTTTGCGCCAATAAATAAGTTGTTTTAAGAAATTACGGGTAAAATGATCACCTAGATAACATTGGTTTAGCTACAAATTTCAATAAGCTGATTTTCATCTTGGTATTTGGTTTAGTAAGAGATGTACTTATACTCAACTACTACTTCACTACTTCAACTAACATTTTTGGTTGGTGTAATTTCTTGAAACAATCTATTAATTATCGTAAAATTAGTTTTCATGAACCTAAGATGAGTAATTAAGCTGTAATTGACAAAAAACGCAAGAAAATTTGAATTTCGCGCGATGAGCGAAACGTTGCACCTTATCCATTTGCCAGTGTCAAGTATACTTATATATTTTCAATTTTTGTTAAATAATATCAAACAAGTTATAGTCACTGTCAAAGGCGAGCAAAGCAAGTCACGGTCAAGTCCAAGTCATGCCCCAGTAAAGTGGTGAAAACTTTACTAGAGCTTTCTATGGAGTTTTGGAAACAATACGAAAATTCACGTTTCACGACATTATACCATTTACCAACACTCGTGTATACTCACGATCACTTAACTGGTAAAAATTCACCGCTTTTACACATTAACACTCGAAATAACAAGTTTTAGGAAATAATAAAATGACACGACATGATATCTTCACGTTCTCGCCAAAACCCTATTTGGTAGATTTCGTCAGATCTTCGGTCTAATTAGGTTGGCCATGGCTACCCCTGATTTAGGCAATTGCGATGATTAGTTGACTTAATCCTCACGCTTATCGCAAAATGTTAACCTTTTACTAAGAGGACGCTGCTACTCTTACGCCGGTGTTTCTGGTTTTACAGTTTTACGACATTCATTTTAGAACCTTTAGCTGCTACATAGAGGAAATATACAGAGCTTCTAGAAACATTTAAATGTTCTAGAAGTGCATTCGTTAAGAAATGAGGCACCGGCCACCGTTAAACACCTTTCACAATGCTTTCACTTTTTTAAGAGTTTTCCAGTACTTTACTCATAGACATAATGGTTGTTTACTCCACGAGTCGACTAGTCAAACCAGGAAACTCGGTTATAAGCGTGCCAAGAAACGTGATGCAAATATCTTAAAACCATTAGAAATTGGTTGATGTTCGCGTTTAGTCATAAAATTATGTTTCGCATAATCTTTCCAAGCGTACGTAATCAAGATTGTTGACACCGATATGGTATAAATAGGGTAAAAACAATCGTAACAACATACTTGCACTATATTAAAAGTCTGCGCTTTATTTTTAAACGAGCAAGAATAAACACAACACATACAAACTACAACTACTAAGCCTACTACATAAAAATAACAGTTGGATTATCCAGATACCATTACAGGTCTAAAGATATTCCAAATGTTCAACAAGTTGGCAGCGTACAAAGCATATTGGCGGCATTAAGTTTAGGTACTTGGGCCATATTGTCTCCTAGGACCTGTGTGATGAAGCAGACATGGACAGGGAGCATAGAGCGTTGACGATGAGAGCCAGTATGCTGTCCAGAAGATTCTCTTCTTGCTCTATTGAAGCAAAAAAGCTTACTGCTAGTTATTCTACGGTAGTAGCTTGTGGACAGCATACACATAAAAATCCCTTGACGTTCTGCGTGTCAACCAGGCGCTCTGATAAGTATATGAAAAAAAAGAACATGAGATCCCGGCCCCCAAGAATATACTCTACTCCAAGCGTCCAAAAGTCTGTGCTTGCACTATTGTAAAATATTTTGTATGCATCTCCTCTGCGTGTGCGGTACATGTAACGAGTAGTTCCTAGACGTCACACTGCGTGCAGTACACGTGCAGTCCTTTTGCATTGCGATGTATTGCAAGCAGTGTGTGTGACATCTTTCAAAGGATTTCTACATGTACTGCACCCGCACCGGACATTGGCTGTAGCTTGATGATTTGATTGGGCCGGGCCGGCCACTTTTCTGATGTTGTCGAAGCCATAGCATCTGTGCATTTGAATTTGCAATATCAGTAACGTATCGAAGAACATAATACTAGTAGTTCTACAAACAGTAGGCCTCGGGAGCACAACATTTTTTGAGAACCTCAATTCTAGAATTTCATAGATTTTTTGTTGTTGGCGATTATTTATTGATGCGGTATTGCTTTTGTCAAGATTTAAAGTTATCAAGATATAAGGTCCTGAGGTCTCAGTTCGGGACATCGACCTGAGAACTCAAGACTTCACATCTTGTCCACTTGTGGCTCCACCGCTTTAGTGGGGCAAGGACCTGACCGTGACGTACTTCGCTTGACTTAGACTATGAATGAGACTTAGTTTAATTGTGAAATATTTCTCTTCACTTGAAATATTTCAATACTTGACACTGGCTAAATACAAAACGTGTGGAGCCAAAACATAAGAGAGGAAAAAGATTGCTCGATCAGCCATGCTATGGTTTCCTCAGAATGTTTTCCTTCGGTAGCTCAAACTCATTGTTCGGATTGTAACCCACGCCATGCGGCGTGGAATCCGACAACTAACCACTGAGCTAATATTGCTAAACTTAACGCACTTATGGAAACTTAGCCTAACTACCCACAGTAGGGACCGACTCTCGTCATTTTCCATCACTTTCTTTGAAAGTCCAATAAATCAAACCTACGTAATGTTGTTTTAGAAATTCGATCGATTCATTCGTATCGACTTATCGAGCTCGCGAGTTATGTCAACAGTACAGGATTTATTGAGAACTGTCGACCAGTGTTATCAAATATTCACGCTGAGAACCCAACTGGCGATAAAGGATTCATTCTGTTAGTTATAACTTAATTATAACGTATCCTTATGGCCGCTTTTACGTACCTATTACGCCCTCTCTCATTAGGACAATCCACATTTTTTATTATGGACTGAAAACTATGTCACTTAAGTACCAACTCCAAAAAAAAATTGCAAAACTTTCTTTCATACTATATTCAACATGTCAGAGTTTTATTTCAAATATTTTATTAAGCATGGTACATCTTTCTAAGTACCTATATATAAAAGAACAAACTCTTTTCAAGGAATCAACGCATAGACCAAACCAAACTGCTTATGATAGAGACGTGTAATTTGAACCTAATACTCAAATGGTCTAGGTGAACAATAAGGACGGATTTTTAGAAATTCGACCTGTAAAGGGGTAAAATGCCAAAGCTTGTATGGAACTAAATATTTTTTCTAAATATGTTTGTGTAATGAGCATAAAAATAAAGAATAGTATGTCTCAAGATTTTTCGAAAATCCTACCCTTAAAGAGGTGATATGGGGTGTTTTAATTTACTTAACTTAAATATCTAAAAATATTGAATGAGCGAGCGACAGAGAATGAGCATTGAATTCACCCATTGTTCGCATAATTAGAAATTAGAAGTAAATGATCAAATTATGGGAACCTTAGGAAAAATCCTCAGAAAAATTAATGAAAGAAATAATCTGAAAAAGTCTTGAACAGTACATGCATACAGACTGAAATCACTATTAAAATGATTACAACTTTCTAGAATCAAAACTTCACGAGAAACGGCCGACCGTGGAACCTACTAATAGGTAGCTATTATAAACGTATTTTAAAAACCGAAAAATTGAACCTGTCAAGAAAAGAATTCAGCCGATGATGATTGTTATTTATTTTTTAACCATTGAAAAATATTACTAGAAGAATGACCATCTCATACAAAAAAGTGTACGAGAAACCCCCGAAAAAGTGTACCCCCGAAATAACAGCATAAAATCAGAGTGCGCTTACGAATTTAATCAGCTAACGTTCAAACCGCTGTAAAAGCCGATAAAAATATGGTTAGTATAAAAACACCATTAGCATATTATGTCCGCTATTTATGGTTCATTTCAAATTAGATAGCATATACGACGTAAAAAACATGTTTCTAAAAATAATGTTTTCAACGCCATCTCTTGAGAAACTGGAGTTTTGAAAAAAAAAAAAATTTCTTCTGATTTTAATAATGCTCCTAACAAGTAGCGTTTTTTCTCCCTACTGTTACGAATGAGTTAGCTTGGGTTTCTATTTCAAGTCGAGCAGAAACTTTAACGATCATGTCGCAGATTAAAGCACTGGCGACATCTTACGTCTTTATCAGTTCTACAATCGAGTAACGCTCTTTCTATGGACATTAGCACTCTTCTTTCTATAATTTCTTTAGAGTGTCTACACAAGAAACAATTTGTTCGGTCCCGACATCGCTTGAAAGAGATGGCTATATATAAGTTTCTGGGGAAGCGAAAGGAAGAAGCTATAACCTTAATAGTTTGTTTCTTTTGCTCCCGTGAAATTCAAATCTAGCTGCCCCTTTCACACGATGTCGGGTCGGGCCATGTGTAGACACCCTTATGCTTACAACATAGCTACTGATACAGAACCCTACCATGAGCGTGTCACAAACGCAATTGACATTTTTTACTATTGGGTAGGCAGCACGTAGCATACATTGTAAGATATTAAATGAGTAAGTAAATATAACCATACCAGTCTATACCATAAGTCATAATATCGAACGTGATTTTATAGGAATTTTATCTTGAACCGAGGAAAGTATTAATTTACTATTTTTAATTTTTTCTCTACTTCCTAAAGACTATTACTAAGACTAGAACCTAAGACTATAGAGATTGACTGACAACGCACAGCCTAAAAGACGCCGTCATTGGACGGCGTCTTAACTAATATTATAATTCAGAGGAATATAGCCGCAGTCGTATCAGGAGTATCAGGACCAATACTCGTAAAGCTTCGAGGTATAAAAACGAATGCGTTCGTCGCGAGGAAAAAACTTCGCTTGCGCGATTCAGAACTCCCTACCTTACAACTGTCAGACCATACAAGACGTCAAAAAATCCACAAAAATAGATCAACGCCATTTAGCAAACTATAGGAAGTAACTTTGTGTCTCTGTCTGGACGTTTGTCGCGATATCACGGCTAAGCGGCTGCACGGATCTTGATAAAATTTAATAAGGAGTTACTGTATATCACAAAGACGGACATAGGATACTTTTTTATGCCCAGATATTTATTTATTATGTAAGTCGTAACTAGTAAATATATAAATATTCCCACTAATCGACTCAGATGAGACCAGCGCCGCCTAAGTTTGTATGGAACTTCGTAGTTTTTACTTTGGTATATATAGAAGTACTCATATTTAAATCATTTTAAAATATGTGCCTATTCACTTGCACAATCAACCTATTCCTTATTTTATTAATGGTTATATAGACTTTTTAGTTACATTTTTAGATCCAAATTATGTGAGTTACTGAATTTAATATTTTGTAATACAAAACTCCAAGCTATGTGGCAATTGTTTTTATCGACGCAATTCTATTTGAGTTACGGTTTTCTTCAATAAGCTATAAACAACCACAAACACAACATATTAAAATAAAACAATAATGTCGTGTTATCGCTTAGTCCAAGTTTATATATATGTGGGGTGACTTTTTTTTTCCGCGACGGAAATTTTTAGATGTGATATATACGTGGCGTAGCACCGATTTTTTATCAGATGTACCACTTGCGAAATATGGGCCGACAAAGTAGTTTTCCATGTGCTGCCGGCCATTTCTATACTATGCATTTCAGAAACTTATCATCTACCAAGTTAATATTATCATCTATCTTCTACCAATAAATCTGAGTAAAAACTTTATTTTAAAATTATATCGGCCAAGATGTGATTTAACATTTTAGATAAGCGGAAAAAACTATTAAATACTTCAAACGTCCTACGCGTCTACGGAAATCTACTAAGCATGACCCGACATGCTCTTGACAAGTTATTTATTATTCTATTCCGTGCTGTAGTTAGAGTAGAGATCGTGTTTATATTTTTTTTAAACGTAGTGGATGCATCCCCTTGGTACGGACCTGTGGGCTTCTCCCGTAACTCTGAATGCGATAGTGATAGTGCGCGAGCGGGACCGCGCATAGTGCGACTAAGTTAGTACAAGCGGGATGGCATGCTCTCTTAATCAGAATCACGAACGTTTCAAAGTTAGAGGATACCTCTGATTTGATTTTAGCGAAAAGTTAGACATAAATTTTATTAAAGTAAACGAACCAAAACTACAAAAATAGTTTTTTAATCGGCTCGTAGTAGCATGAAAGTGTAAACAATAAAAGTGTCACATTTCAACCCAGCCTAAGCTCCACACGGCTCTGGTGATAATCCTTTAGAGGTGGTTCGCAAAATCCGTACTTATTGTTCACCTAAACTTCTAGACCATGGGGCTTATCCTCTAACTTTGAAACGTTCGTGATTCTGATTGCGAGAGCATGCCATCTCGCTCGTACCAACTTAGTCGCACTATGCGCGGTCCCGCTCACGCAACTCTCGCTATCGCTTTCAGAGCTTCAGGATAAGTCCACCGGTCAGGAGAATTGGGTTCAAATTGCACATCTCTATCATAAGCGGTTTGGTCTGTGCGTCGATTCTTAGAAAAATTCGCTACGTTTTACAAATCGCTGCATCGCGCCTTCAGATAATTTGTGGTAAAAAGATCACCTGGAAGAGATCGCTTTAAGCGATAAGGCCGCCAATTATTACACTAGTTTTAAGTAGATTTTTGTATTATGCATGTAATTTCTGGTGTGAACAATAAAGAGTTATCTATCTATCTATCTATCTATCTATCTAACTATCTATCTATCTAAAAAGTTATAATTAATTTATTAATTTACTCAGAGTCATTCTGAGTCTAGACTATTACTTTCCATAATCAAACGGTAAAAAAAACAGTGTTTACAGCCACTGGGAGAAGATACCTCTGCTAAAACGTTCTCTATTTGATTCCGATTGCGGGATAGACGCGATGAGCAATATTCAACAACCAAAAATTACACGGAAACTTAAATAATAATAAAAATTAAATAAATAAATTAAAGTAAATTTAAAGAAACTTGAATTTTTATATTTTTAATCATTATTAAAATTTCGTAATTTTAATAATTGTGACTAAAATTAATTTACAAACACTATAATTCTAAATACAATCTAGCTAAAATTACAACTAAAATTATTATAAGTTACAGATAAGAAACAGAGCTCAGATCTATCCGCAGGCAGAGTAACCAAAGAGAATACAAATACTGAGAGTAACCAAAGGCTAAAATGATTAAAATTGTTTTTCATTTATTTGGGCGAAGGAGAAGGAAAAGTGTCAAATTTTTTATCTTCTCTTTCTTTACATATCATTTAAAAAAAAAAACAATATTTTGACAGCGAGCTGATCTGATGATGGATTACTCAGGTGAAAAACGGAACTCCTCAGTAACTAACAGTAGATTGATGGAGTTCGAACTCATTTTGATCAGCGTACAGTACCAATAACCGATTTTATAAAATCTTGTTTAGAAAAAAAAAAACACATATACCTACTTACTTATTATTTCCTTCTCAATATATCCAGAGAATTCCAGTGCCCGATCTCGTTATTAATCTATTTTTAAACATTCTAAACCAGTTTCTTAGGTTGTAGCCTACTTCGATGTGGAATCTCTAGACTACGCAAATAAACAGGCTATCTACTTAACCAGTACCCTAGCCTTCAGTAAATAGAAAAGTACAAGAATACCTAACCTTGTACAAACAGTGTTCCGTTATTTTTGCAGCCTGCTATTGCCTAGCAACCCCGTGACAAACAGTTTTGTTGCTTTTTCTAAAGAGTATTCGCCTTTACTATACCTAATCAAATTAGATACGAAGGATGAATAAAAAAAAAAGTGTATTATGTCTATCATAATAATGTCATATCATATCATAATCATCATAATGCCATTATCGCTTACCAACAACGTGGTTACGTTACGTTGGTGGTCGAACGCAGACTTACAAGCGTAACATTATTTTTTTTAATATCTAATGTCCTATTGCTTATTTATTTTAATTATCCTAAAGACAATAAAGTCAAAGAAGGTACTAACTGATTTCGTCTTTTGTTTTGGGCCTAAAGTAACATTTTTGCATGTCAGAAAGACGCGGAAAAGGACTTCCCAAAAAAAACCCTTCTCACTCGTGTATAACTGATATAAAATTATGCAAAGTGTGATCGCAGCCAACGATGCGACCCAAATAAAACGAGTCGAAATTTATAAAACCCGTATGAAGTTGTATAAAAAGATGTATCTTTTTTTTAAGTTCAGTTATATAAGAGTATTCGTCTCTTATTTTCCGGTTGAGGGCAATATAACCTAGAAGTTCAGTACTCCGCCGCGGCGCCATGCTTTCAAACCGGTGTAAGGATGTGGGTGATAGCATGGCAATAAAAAAAGTCTGCATTCCTTTTAAGATGAGCCCGTTATAATTTTGAAGCAAATGTTTGCGCCATATTTGTATGTTTTTTTTTGTGACATGACCTTTGAAAAATAGTGCATTAGCATATGTACCCGACAACGGCAAAGAAAAAATAGGGTATTAGAATCTTGTATGGTAATCCATACAAAAAAAAAACAGACGATAATCTGTTTTTTTTTTGAGATTACCGTTGACCTTTTTTAGCTGTGAGCCACATATACATAATTATTATGTCTACTACTAGATGCGCCTCGCGATTTCACACGCAGGAAATCATTCAGGAACGAAGAACTTTTTGGAATAAAAAGTAGCCTATGACGTCGCTCCGTTGCTCTGCTGTTGCGTGAAAAGAAGAACATACAAACTAAAAAACACATTTTTGGATTTATAATATTAGTACGAATATAATAATAATCAGACTGTGAGCCATAGCCTTAATAAACTGGAACTCAGTATAACAGAGGTCGACACTGTGGGCTCAGTAGAAACTTCATGGTAGCAAAAAAACAGATTAGTTTGTGAGCATATTATTTAATATTCTAATCAAAGACAAGAATTCTGTGATTATAAGTATGCGGATGTGCTGTAAGCGAGAGCTGTATGTTAACATCTTTAAAATTATAGATACAACATTACTTACCAATAAATAAACGACACTAAAATATAGCCACGATTTTTAAATAAACGACCTTTCTGAAAAACCAACCAAATGGGGAACCACAGACAAAACTAATCTCAGATGGAGCCACTATCGCCGGTGTTTGTCAGTAGTCTGATTGCTTGCACTTGTATGAGAACTTCGAGCTTCATACCACAGCTGCCTTCTTGATTTTGGAACTTCGAGCTTTGAAAATGAGAATAACGAAGGTACTGCGTCTTTTTTCAAATTTTTACGTTGATTTTTCAAGTCTAGAAACAGTTATTTTATTTTATTAAATACGGTATAGTAAATTGAGGTACTGTTATTATATTAGACGCGATAAGTACTAACTAGTAAACCTGTTCTCGTCGTCAAAATCATTAGTTTTGAAATGATCACTACATAACCTAGAAGACGAGTTTGGTTTCCAATTTCTGATGCGCAAATCTTTGATCTACCGCTTCCGTTTTTTCTCATCAGAAGGGAAACGGTGTGTAGTTGTGTACCTATATTTTTACACTGAAATGCATTAAACAGAGGCATGTTTTAATACCAGACGATAGTTTTTGTTTATTTACAAATATTATTTATTGATATTTGACCACATATCACACTAGATACCGCGTTACGAGATTCGTTGTTCCTACAAAAAATCACCAAAATTTGAGGAAGGTGCGGGTCGCGGGGAGTGCGACCGAACGTTCTCATTGGCTATCTCAAGGTTACGCTACTCGTGCCTAACAATCAACCAATCAGAGTAATTTCTTATAAGTGTATTTAGACAGATGCGCGGTGCGCTTCGAGCGTCCTGAATGCAGAATCTAGGGTGTGATCTGTGTATTTGACACTTTTGACAGTGAAACAACACCAGCATCAATGCGCCACCTAGCGCGATAAATAAGACGTGTGTCTCCTCATTGCTCTACCCTTGGCTCTACCTTTACGACTCATTTCAAATGCGCGACTGTGAGTAATGGCATGCATCCACATTTGTAAGGACTGCATTTTGTTGCCGCTTCCGGCGCGATGTTGAATCTATAGTTTTTTTTTTTCTCTTTCCTCCTAAGAGGATTTTGGCGTCGCACGTCTTATGCATTTGCCAGTGTCAAGTATACTATTTTCAAGTTTTGTTAAATATTATCAAACAAGTCATAGTCATAGTCAAAGGCGAGCAAACCAAGTCACGGTCAAGTCCAAGTCATGCCCCAGTAAAGTGGTGAAAACTTTACTAGAGCCTTCTATGGAGTTTTGGAAACAACACGAAAATTCACGTTTCACGACATTATACCATTCACCAACACTCGTGCATGTTCACGAACACTTAACGGGTAAAAATTCACCGTTTTTACACATTAACACTTGAAATAACACAAGTTTTGGAAAATAATAAAATGACGCGACATGAATTCTTCACGTTCCCGCCAAAACTCCGAATCTATAGTTTTAAAGGTATTTGGCTGTATATGCTTGACAACCTTTATAGAGTTCTAGGTTTGACACATATTAACATAGATAAGAATGTATACTAGCGTATAATGCATTTGTCATACCCTTGTTTATCTCTGTTCGTTTTGTAAATTTTCAATTTTATTGGTTTATTTTTGAAGTACCTGTTATAATTAACTTTGCCATGTACAATGGATACCGCCGTGAATATCCAGGCACTATGGATTCTTCCGTTTGAAATAAAGCTGTAACTGACTGAGTACTTTTATACAACGATGAGTACAGAAAAACAATCCAAGAAGCTTTTGGAAGTTATACAAGTCCGAGGTGAACAAAATCACTAGTTATATCAAGGTCAACAAAATCACTAGATCAATCAAGGCCAACAACAAAGCGCTGCGCCAAAAAAGTCAGTTTTATTGCGTCCCAGTTTCTGGGATGTGACCTTTCCATTGGCAGACCGTTTGCAGTTACTAGGACTTACCATAACTACTACGTTGAACTACGTTGACTCTAAGGGCTTGCGCCCGCTAGTTAACGTGGGTATGAACTGAGGCTACGGGCCACGGAGGCTAGCAAAAAACATAAAATCCTCAATAAGATTGCGTAGTATTTTTCACCAGAGCATGTGTTTATCTGCATCAAGTCCGATCGTGGGGAATCCTGTTGTCACATTTTTTACGGAGCAGCCATATAACATCTTGCCTCGCGTACCGCTATATAGTAGCATGATTTTCTATTTCTACAGAATACATTTCGACGAGTGTGCGTAAGAGCTTTATGACCTTATTCCAACATCATAAATAGAGGAAGGAATAAAGTTGAGAATAAAAAAAAACAAAAAAAAAGGGTATAAAGTTGATTTTTAGTAAGTATTTTAGCAATCGTGCAGGTAGAAAATCCGCTAACCAGAACGGTGAACACTCCAATTTTCTTCTGCTAATTTAGATCTTTCATAGATCAAATATTAGGGCTCATTGTGGTCTGTGACTGTTTGAGGGCTCGCACCGCAGAAGTTTTCGTGACCGACTAACCTTCACACTGCTCTGTAACACTGGTGTGACGGTTATTTTATGTCGGAGCTTAGCTTCTTATGAAACGTATTGTCATATTTTCTGGTATGATAACATATTTCCCCAGGTACGGCACTGGGTTACACCAGGGTATCTTATCCTATCACGTTAGACAAAGATACGATAAGATGACGGTACAGGCCAAAATAACGGGTAGTGACATAGACTGGTGTCGCCGAAATTAATTAAATTAATTTGATGGGTATCGCCAGATCTTGGTTTATTGGATCCCAACTTCGGCCTACTTGGGACCGGAGTCGGTTCACAGTAAAACTATCTAGTTAATTTGTGTTATCTGTGTTTTCAGATGCGGTCCCAGCGAGGTTTAGCGTATGGGTGATGCTGTTTACTTGCTGCTGGGTAGTATACATGCTACGAGTCAATATGAGTCTCAACATCATTGCCATGGTGCCGCAACCGCCGCGAAATTACTCGTAAGCAAACATGAGCACCAATGAGGCGTTTTCCAAAAAAAATGAAATCCTGGTAATAAAAGTACCCAATAGATGGCGTTAGATGTACCTTGAGGTTTTTCTGTCACTGTCAAGACATGAAAGACATCAAAAAATGTACGTGTGCCTTTTTTTTCTCTCATGTTTTTTGGCTCCACATGTGTATTTAGACAATTTCAAGTAATGTAACTATGTATTTGCCTTAATTTGAAATATTACAATAGTTGACACTGGCTAAATACACAACGTGTGGAGCCAAAATTTACGATTTAAATTTTTTAATTAAATATTTCGACAGAAATGACAGTTAAAACGATAGGACTATAACGCCATCTAGTAAGTATTTTAGAACAATTTTTTTTTTTTGAAAACGCCTCATTGGAAAACCTTATACGTACTCGATGGACATATCATAGGATATCAATGTAATCATTATTATGTCAATTTTTTTCTTTGAGATCAAATCTGAAATCGCAAACAAAAAAAAACAGCTGCTCCAAATATTTCGTCTAGGGTGATTGTCATTTTTAGCTATGGAACAGCTGCTTTTATTTTGACGATTTCATAGTGAGTATTTTTTTTTGTTCATAATGACTAGTGAAATGATAGCCTGCAATATGTCATCTAACCGAACATCCAGTATACTCTCTAAAATATGATCAAAATAACAATAATACCAAACCAAACTAAAACCAAAATATCACCAATATATATTTTTTTATTTATTTATCTTGAACTGTTTGTAATTTGGCCTTATAAATCATTTTATATGTAGCTGCATTTGTGATAAATTTTAGACGATTTCCATGTTACCGATCGAAGTTTGTGCAGTAGAAATTCTTAAAATGGCTCTATAATGGCAGAGCCGTTGGGTTTGCTCGGACTTATTTGTTTCATTTTGAGAACGTTTCAAAAACCTAAATAAAAGCTTTTTCTTATAAAGTTCTAACCGTACCACATATTCCTACTCTATTCAGAATTTAATTGTGTGTTGAGTTGAGCGTAAATATCTTCACTTCATTAACTCATACTTTAGCACATCATTAACCCATCAAGCTAGTTATTTCCTACTTGCAAGCAGCGATGCAATCTCTCGTGTTCATGATATTTCCGCTGTCATGTCACTTGGTGAACATTTCCACGACCATTCTACGTTATAATTGCTCAGACGGCTATCTAGCGTAACTAATCATATGTTTTTCATAGAACGTCATCTCAGTGCGACCCGAAAGATGATGCGGTAAGAAATGAGACGATGCGTCATGAGGACATCGCTGATGTCAGGGAAGCACCTAGACATGAGGTACTTTGACATAAAATTGCAATTATTAACGCATCTTATATAATCAAAAATAATATTCTTGATAAAATCATAATGATGATTCTACAGCATTTAGGTGCTACATTCGACTGGTCTGAAGATAAACAAGCACTGATACTTGGGTCCTACTTCTGGTCATATCCAATTACCTCGTTACTTGGCGGTATGGCGGCTGAGCGCTGGGGTCCGAGATATGTGGTGCTCGTAAGTTGCATAGCGAGCGGGATATTGACAGCCTTGAGCCCTGTTGCCGCAAATTGGGGCTACCTGGTTCTGGTCGTCATCAGATTTTTCCTTGGATTCGCAGGAGTAAGTTATAAATACCATAAAACTAGTTTCTAGAGGTGCCAATTTGAAATTATATTTATGTATATAATCGTTGCAGGGCTTCATATACCCGGCCCTACACGCATTAGTGGCGCAATGGGCCCCACCTGCTGAAAAGGGGAAATTTATAAGTGCAATGATGGGAGGAACGCTAGGAACTGTCGTAACTTGGTCCCTCATTGGGCCTCTGATGGAGAGATTTGGATGGGAAGCTGCATTTTATGTACCGGCTGCTATGACTTTGCTCTGGTGCTTCTTATGGTGGTACTTTGTAGCCGATACTCCGTCCGAACATCCAAGAATATCTGATTCGGAGAGAAAATATATTTTAGATGCTTTGGGAGGCAAGGTCATGAAATCAAAGGTGAGACAATATTTGCCAGGCGACGTGTTTTCCTATGGTTTACTTCGCGATGTGGTGCCATTTTTTAAATCGCGACATGTTTGATCATTTTCGGAGAATATGGGCAGTTCATATTTATTTTTCCTTGTTTGAAATAATTTGCTTGCATGATCGGTAACCGCTAACCAGTTGCTAATCGGTAACCATAAAAATACTGTCACTATGCAAAACTATTTTGATTACATTTTTCATTAAAATATGTAATAAAAATTAAACAGAAAAAATGTGTCGATACATTGGCTCGTCATCTATACGTTAGGTATTTACATGACTCCTTCCTTGTGTTACCAATGTGAATCATTTGAAAAAGAAAAAAAAAAATTTGGCTGCTTGCCACCCAAGAATATAAGGTTGCCGGTGATTTGGCTTGTCATTTTTACTGTTATTTAAATTAATTGCATACTTCTTTGAAAAGTACAAAACATATTTAGCCATGAGACTTGAAGCATACGAAATAATTTTAACTACAATGCTTTCAATTTTTTAGGGTCTGCCTCCTTTCAAGAGTATCGTAATGTCAGTGCCATTCCTAGCTATGGTCGTTCTTCATTACGGGAACCTGTGGGGCTTGTATTTCATCATGACAGTTGGACCTAAATTCGTCTCCAGCGTACTTGGGTTTGAGTTGTCCAGTGCTGGAGCAATATCCGCCTTACCCTACCTCGCCAGATTGTTCCTTGCGGCGATATTTGGATTTATAGGAGACTTTATATTGGCGAGAAAGTTTATGTCTACTACGATGATAAGAAAGTTCTTCTGCCTGTTCTCTCACATACTACCCGGAGCTCTGTTGGTGCTGCTAGTGTACGCGGGATGTTCTACGATTTTGTCTGTTACCTTGATCACCATGTCGATGGGATTCAATGGAGCGGCGACGTTGACAAATTTGCAGAACCATCAAGACTTGGCTCCAAACTACGCGGGCACGTTATACGGAATTGCCAACTGCATCGGAAGTACAGCTGGCTTCTTCACGCCTATGATCACAGCATACTTCACTAGAGCTGGGGTAAGATATTTTTCTGAGTATGTCCGCTAACCACGTTGTTTAGTTACTTATGAACGTGTGTGACATAATCATTGAAGACTCAAAAACGAGCTGTGTCTGAATCGTTCAGGCTGACAATGTCTAAATGCCCTAGAATGTCAAGTAGGATAAAGAGTAGTCTAGTGTCCTATTTCGTCCAGTTCCAGAATGTCCAGTGAACTAAAACGTCTAGTATCAAAATTTCCATTTACCAAAAGGTCCACCTACCAATATCTGATGATACTTAAACTAAAAGTAGACATAGCTCTCATATGCGTAAATAACGTTTTATTTCTAACTTTCAGAATGGTTTCGACAATTGGAGGCCAGTATTCTTCATAGGAGCATCAGTATACATCGTTTCAGCGATCTTCTTTATACTCTTTGGTACTGGCAACACTCAAACTTGGAATTATTCAGAAAAAGATAGAGTTGAGACCGAAAAAACAAATAACAGTGATCTAAAAGATATGAACGGAACACAAGCCAAGAACGGTGGTGTCAAAGGAGTTAAGGAAACCCCGATAAGCGTTACATAAACTGTGAATAGAGGTTTAAAAACACGAGGTAAATTATTTAATACCCCCCTTAATTTTTAAATAGTGTCATGCCTTTGTTATTCTTTTATGACATATTTCAAATTAACGATAAATTTTAAATGTTTTTAAAGACTAATAATTAGATATAATTTGGTATATTACAAAATAAGAATATAAATAAAAATGACTTACGACAACACTATTATTAATAGAGATGTAGGAGTAAGTAGATAGGTAAATTAATTTTGAAGTATTTTAAAATCATGTATGTAAAATAAATTATTAATTATCTATCTACTATAGAAAAATGTAAGAATTGGGCAGGTCATGTTGCCAGGCAGAGTGATGGCAGGTGGAGTAAAACGTTGACGGATTGGTGACCACTGGCAACATGCCATGCCTTAAACTAAGTTGATACCTAGACCTACCATGATTAATATTATAGCATTTACATAATTATTAGGCAAATAATGTTAATGATAGGAATTATACAACTAATGAACTTGCACAATGAAAAATGTAAATTTTTGTTATTCTGTGCTGTGATGTTATATTGCCAAATGTATTTCAGATTTAAGTAAATGGCATAAAAGGTATACCATAGTGCCTCTAGATTTATATAATAGGTAAGGTAAAAAGCATTTGAAGTGTTTAAAGAAGTGCTACTTTTACAGAGTGTAATTTTTTACCGAACCGGACAATTTATTCTTTATTCTTTCTTTATTGCATATATGTATATAAATTCAGAGCGTGACAGGCATATAAAAGTTTTTTTATTTTTGTTATCTTTTGGTATATTATGTAGGATAGACTAATTTATGTTAATATTTTCATACAAAAGAGGATTTTAAATGTCACACAAAAATTCCGTTTCGGCAAAAAATGTCGCCCGGTACTAGTATGTTAAGTATGTATATTATTATTAAGTTTGGTCTTTCTACTGATAAAACTGCTACTTTGTTTGTATCGTCTGCTTGTTTAATATTATTTTGGTTCTTTGTCCCTAATTCATTTGCTAATATCTTTCATATATCTGTTAGGCATGTCTCTTCTAATTTAGAAATAAAACCTGTCTCGTCCTTGATATGAGACTCAAGTGTATTAAGTGTTATGTATATGTATGTATCTGCGCACAAAATATGCGATTCCTATCAAAATGACATTGAATTTATTAGGTATCCTCCTATAAAATACCTAATCGTCTACTACCTGTATAATAAAATGAATAGTGAATTATTCTATTTGACCACATTTGATACTTAGTGTTATATAGTTTAGAAGTGTGATTTTAATATTATTCTATAATTAAAATTTTTAGAATTCTTAGATTATTTATTAAAAAAATAATTAATTTGTAAAATGTCATGAAATAAATGAGAATGTAAAAATATGAACTTTCATTGCTTGGGCATAGAATAATATATGACCTGTAGTTTACGGACATAGTTTAATAACACAATTTCAAAAGCGCAAAACGCGCAAAGGGTCTAAAATTGTTAAAAGAGCAAAATGTCCAAATAATCTTACGTCCAGGGTAACGCAACATTTTCATAAATTATTATAACCTTAAATTCTCCTTATTATTATAGCTTATTTAGATTATATGCGTAGAGTTTTTAAATATGTAGTTTCTATTTATTATACATAATTATAGGTATGTCTAGGTATCTAAGCATAAATAAAGACTGAGACTGATTTTGATATCTAGTCTAACCAGCTCTCTCTGCTTCAGACTTTAAACATCCGACTGCTGAGATATAACCTTCCCTCGTAGGGTGATTGGGCCGTATCCACCACGCTGGCCCAGTGCGGGCTGGCGGATTCACATACGCCATCGAATTTCTTCTCCGGAAATATGCAGGTTTCCTCACGATGTTACTATCACGGTATATATCCGTACGTAAGTTCCAAAGAACTCATTGGTAACCAGTTCTAACCAGTTAAGTAACATTTATTATAATTTTATTGAAATATCTCCAGAATCACTCGTTGATTTTTAGAACAAAATGTGTTTCTAAAAAGAGAAATTATAATAATGATTAAATCCAAATTAGGAAAAGAGAACAAAAATGTTAAAATTAGTAAAGTTAGAATAAGTGATAATGATAGCAACTATTCATTCGATTCCAAGTTCAGTAAAATCTGCACAGCTAGGTACAAATAACACATCAGTTTGATCATTGACCTTCCATTTGTCCAATTCACCTTGGCCATGGTTGCTAGTAGGTATCATTTTGAAGTAATTTGTATTTATTTTTGTCATTGGTGATGAACAAAATTAGAGTGCGAGCAGTAGTGAGTTAATCATTTCCGTATTCAGCATCATAAAAAGCATTATGATTTCATAAAACTTTGTTCTGTTTTAGATTGGAGTGATGATTTTCTTGGGCTATTTCCTTAGTTATATAGTTCGTTACAACCTCAGCGTTCATGTTGTCGACATGGCTCAAATTTCGAAGAGAGAACATACTAAGCATAACTTTACAATAAGTTTAAGAGCAGAATATTCAGGAAATCACATACGCAGTAGGACAGGAGTAAGTTTTGATAGTATTCCCATTGCAGTAGTTCCACTAAAATAGAGAATTTCAGAAGAAAAATATAACGTCAGAGCCATTTACACTTACAGCTTATGGATTTAATCAATTGGGATGATCTAAAAATGGCAAAGCTATTTGCTGCTTATCACATAGGATATTGTGTCTGCTTTCCCATATTTCATAGCTTCGGGGACAGGTTAGAAGTTTTAAATTTTTTCAAATTAGATAGGTAGTTGTTTAACTTACTTTGTCTCTCTCTCTCTCTCTCTCTCTTTTCTCTCTCTTTCTGTTAAGTTTTTTGACGTTTTGTTAACTTATGGGATTTTGCACTTTTGAGATATTTATTTACTTTGAGCATATGTACGCTTTTCCGATTTTTTTTCTTCATATTCCACTCGACTTTGATAAAATTACTTGCCTTATCCAATGGCGATATTACTTTATCACAAGATTGGCAATATTGGCGATTTTTAGAATAAAATATTAAGGTAGATAGGTACCTAATACCAATTGATATACACAGGCTTGGTCCTACCTGGGTAGTGGGCATTGCTGGTATGACATCGGGAATCCTTAGCTGCCTCACGCCAGCATCTGCATACGTAAACTTTTGGGCACTTTTCATAGTGCGTATCATTACAGGATTTTGTGCTGTTAGTATTTTTACAATGTTGTTTCCTTTTAGTAGATTGTTTACAGGATTCTTCTAGTTTCTTATTTGTCTGATTGTAGTTGACATTTTAATGTTTTACAGGGTGCTATGCAACCGAGCATGGTCCAAGTATTGAGACACTGGGTTCCTCCTATGGAAAGAAATCATTTTATGTGGGCATATTGTGGTAAGATCCACTCCATCGTATAATATTTTCTCTAATATTTCTACAGTTATGTATATGTTATAACTTAGTGTATGCTTTTGGCTTCATAACGCTGATACTCGAAACGTTTATTTTGGTCTTAGGCACTACTCATTTGAACAGTTTTTCAAAGAAAATTGATTACTTATTATGTATACGTATTTTCTCAGGTATAACATTGGGCACATGTTGTACTTTCTTGATCTGTGCTGCAGTCGAGTATTACACTCGCTGGCCTGTAGGATTTTACATATCAGGCGCTATGCAAATAACCTGGTCCGTTATATGGGTATTGGCAGTTACCGATTCTCCTAGACGCCATCCATACATTTCGCAGGAGGAACAAGATTATTTGATTAATTCCATTGGAGCTATATTTACCATAAAAGTAATTAATACTTAAATTACTATTAGTCTTATTTACATAAGTGTATTAAATAATAATGTGTCTGAATACTCTAAATCCGTTTTAAAGAACGTTCGATATTTTGGTGATTTAATAGTACAGAAAGATAAACCGATCAGAGACTTCGCGATACCGATAACTCCACAGGCCCTGGACAAACTAGCTCATTATCGAACTTAAAAATGTATTGAAATTAACTACTTGCCCACAAAGTTTAATGTAGATAGGATCAACATACTTAATAGTTTATTGATAGTTTAATGTAAATAGATGTACGCAAGTTATCGTCGGATATATATATATATTATATACATAAATAATTCATACAAATGTCGCCTTGTTCCTGTAGAGTAGAGTAGACTCAGAGACTTTCGGCTTTGCTTGGTCAATTATACAATCGCAGAACTTTTTAGCGTTGGAGTAGACTTGTGGGGTACTTCCCGCTCGGTATGAAGGGAGTAGAGGCCGTGAATCAGAAACACAACGTAAAACGCCCAGTCGCTGGAGATTTGAACACTTTATAATGCAAGGCGACTGACAGTGACTGGAGAGGACTAGGTGGCGTGTCTTGGGCTAGGGCGACACCTAACTCCACAAGTAGACTGATGATGATCATAATAAGGGTGTCTATACATGGCCTGACCTGACATCGTGTGAAAGGGATACCTAGATATGAATTTCACGGGAGCAAAAGAAACAAACTATTAAGGTTATAGCTTCTCCCTTACGCTCCTCCAGAAACTTATATATAGCCATCTCTTTCAAACGATGTCAGGTCAGGCCATGTGTGGCCTTAAGTGAATAGATAATAGTCTGTTCTAAACGCTATCTAGATATTATTAAAATAGCACGTCTTGCTTTTCAGTTAACAAACTCGGAAGCTCCATGGAAACTAATATTGCTGTCCATTCCGTTTTGGTCTCTATGTATATTGAATTTTGGATATTCTTGGATGATCATTTCTTTGTGCATCCACGGCCCTCTGTATTATTCCAAAGTCCTCGACTACAGCATTTATGATGTTGGTACTTTACCCATTACCTCTTTTTATTGACTTTTTCATACAAATGAAACCATTAGTGTAATAATATGAATTATTTGATCATCAGGCGTCTGCGTTGACGGCATTACCGTTTTTTCTACGATTAGTAGTGGGAACTATCGTGATACAGCTGTTCCATTGGTACAAGCATAACGATAAGTTGAAGAGGATAAAGCATATTAGAAAATATTTCATTGTAGTTTGTAAGTTCCTAAAGTCTATAAAGGAAGCAATAAGGTATCATTTTGATAGAGTATTATTCTCTACATCAGCTTAGGATAGGGCATAATGTTAAAAACGTATAACGTAGAAAAAAAAAACACTTTGATGATGATATCAAATTTTATTAGCTTTTTTGCCAAGCTTCTATTGATCTATATATAAATAGGTAGGTAGGTATCTTTGCAGAAAGGTTAAATATCAACTTCTAGCTACCAAAATAAGTAAAATTTTATGGAAATGTGAACTCGTTTGTCGTAATACCTACCCATAGTAATATTTTGTATTGGCTATATACGAACAAACATTCTATACAAACAAAATACAAAATTTAGTTCTTTATAATATTTACTTAATTATAAATAAAGATTCCTACGTGCTAAATACGACTACATAAGTATTTCATAAAATAAAGTTATTTTTACAGGTTTATTCGGTGTATTTGGGGTTTTACGATTTAATATATAGGACGGTATTTATCTAATCCCAATGCCAGTCGATATAGCCTTCTAAAAATATTTAATTTGTACCGTGGTGTAATATATCATTTACCCCGCGAGGACCTGTGTGCTGAGATTTAGTGCGAAATAAATTTACCTATGACTGAGTTCAGAATCATAACTAGTATACTAAGGCACTGCAGTTAAGGTGCAAAGTTTCGCTCATCGCGCGAAATTCAAATTTTCTTGCGTTCGAACTCGAAACCAACTTTGCGACATTAAATAAGTTGTTTTAAGAAATTATGGGTAAAATGATCACCTAGATAACATTGGTTTAGCTACAAATCTTAATAAGCTGATTTTCATCTTGGTTTTTGGTTAAATGAGAAATGTACTTATACTAGCTTTCACCTTGAATTTTTGGTTGGTGTAACTTCTTTAAACAATCTATTTATTATCGCAAATTCAGTTTTCATGAACCTACGATGAGTAATTAAGCTGTAATTGGCAAAAAACGCAAGAAAATTTTAATTTCGCGGGCTGAGTGAAACGTTGCACCTTAATGTAAAATATTTTTTGTTCCGAGTTGTATAACATTCTGTAACATTTAATGGACTTAATGGAATTTAATGGACAACCCCTGACTTAAAATGTCGAAAAAGTAAATTAAGTAAAATAATAGCTGTTCCTTTTTTTTTTTCTTTTATGCATCATCTATTTATTCGATTTTAGTGTTGGTACTATTATAAAAGGTATATGTAATAGTAAATACTTTGAGGGTCTTTTGGTACCCTTACCAATAATCTGGTAGCACAGATAAAGTATCTGGTAGGTAATACATTAGTATAAAAAACAAACTAAGGTGTAATAATAGTTACCACTATTCCTTTTCTCACTGGGTAATAATTCTAGCTCACGTTATACCTGGATTGCTGGTAGCATGTTGTTGGCTTGTCCCGGGAGTAGTTCCGGGGCCTGTATTATTAACCATTGCCGTTGCTCTCACTGCTGCAGGGATGGACATGACTTTGGATTTATGCTACGTAAGTTGTACTACAACTACCTACTTCAAGAAAAATCCGGTTGATCCATCAAGACCAGTAGATATGGTGTAGTATATCTACAATAGATACTAGGCATCCGATTGCACTTTCATTCCGTATGAAAAAAGGAGCACGATTAAGAAGGCAACGTCCAGCAGCGTTTATCTAATTCATAGATTTTAGGATTTTAGTAAATTATGGAACAAGATGCATGGCCGCTCTGCTGCCTCCGTATGACGAGAAAAATGTAGCGCTCAAAGCTTCCTCGTGCCGATGAAAAGAGATGAGGCTAGAATGCTTTAAACAAAAATTAAATAATTGCTAATCACATTAAAACTAAGAAATCAGTATCTATCGATCTCAGAAACTATCATAACCTCAGTATTATAACATATGATTATAGCGCATTGCCTAACCATTACAGTAAATAATTACATGTGTAGGTGTAGGCACTTAATATGTTTTTTTTTTATCCAGAAAATTTCATGTAAACATTTTCCTATTTAGTCATACTCGACCACAAAACCAATAAAAAATGATCTAAGGAGGTATATCTACTAATAAGATCTCAAATCTATGTACCTAACTAATGAGGTGCACGGAGCGGAAAAACCCGTTTTTATTGGTTTAGCATCTTTACATCTGTATCGGTCATATATTTAATCTTTGGAATAGGATTTGGATAAATATTTTGAATTATTTGCGATGTTAGTTTAGTAAGCGCGTTGGAAACGCACGGCATAGGGCGGCTTCAAGTTCCAGCATTGAGCTTGAGCTACTATATACCGACGCAGGAAAACACCGCGAGGAAACCGTGTTATAGCGTGTAGTAAATCTGTTGCCAAACTCTTGCGGTGTGTACTGTCTGCAACTGTCTGCCTCTCTTGAAAGCCAGATCCCATTTCAGGCTAGGTGTGTTTACCATCCTCTACCATTCCGTGACTTCGTGGCCAAAACCATAGTCTGACAAGAACAAAAAAAAATTGAAAGAGAACAAGCTATATCTACTTAGGCCTATTAAGCAGAGGCCTATGTTCTACAGCGGCTTTCGGCTTTACGAGGCGATGATAAGGAAGCTATAGGTATACAATGTCGCCCAATGGCAAGTGACCGCCCGAAAAGGGCTTATAGTACTCATAATTATGAACAACTTTTACTACGGGACAAACCATCAAATCGAGAAAAAAAAAACTGTTCCATAGAAAAATGTCAATGACATTCGACAAATAGTATGGAACAGCAGATTTTTTTCTCGATTTTTGGGTTGGTCCCATAGTAAAAGTAATTCATAATGATGAATACTATAAGCCCTCATCGGGCGGTCACTTGCCGATTTAGATACACTGTAGATGTAGGGGCGCTGTAGGCTTTTGCTAGCACATTCGTTTTAATTCTAGGAACTGTCTCCGACGTTTGTGAACTCTGTGTACACTGTGATCAAGATAATTGGCAATACGGCGGGCATCTTAGTGTCAATATGCGTGGGACAAGTCACTCAGGCTTATAAAGTACGTTTTCACCCCCGTGACTACAATTTAGGTCATTGTTATAGTAGAACTACGAAGATAGCTTTTTAAGGGTTCTATGTTATTCTTAGTGTTAATAAATTTTAATTAATTTTTTAAAAAAATGTCCCAGATATTTAAAAATTAGACTGCGCTATCGCATTGGATAAAGTACCCGTAATTATAGATTTTGGAAAATAAATAGTATATGTCCGCTCAATATCGTGTTAGTCGACAAGACACGACTCTTATGATGGTAGTATCTTTTTTTTATTTTAAGAGCTCACATAATTTAGCTATTTCTTTCGCAATTTTTCAAGTTTTTTAATTAGGTGGAGTTCGAATTTCAAAATCTGTATGTTGTAGATATTTGTCTATTATAGCAGAAATCACAGAAGAGGAAAATTTTTTAACTTCTCTCTTCTGCAGAAATAAATCAAATAAAGAAAGAAGGAATGAAATAAATAATCAGAAATTTGTCAAGTTTCTGTTTGATATATATTTTTATTTCATTTTCGCTATTATTATTTAGTTGGAAGGGCGTATTTTTCGAGGCTTATAAGGATTCTGACTTCGAATAACGCACGCGCATGCGGGACCGGGCCGGGCTGCTTGAATTGGTAGCTCAGAAAAATCGGAAGATTGATTATCATCATCATCAGTCAGAAGACGTCCACTGCTGAACATAGCCCTTCCCCTTAGAGCGCCACACCAACCAAAAACGTGCCACTTGCATTCACCGGTTGCCTGCGGTTCACAATGTCGTCAGTGTAGACTACTCGGAAGTACTGTTTTAGACTACCCGGAAGTACTACTGAAGACTACCCGGAAGTACTACCGTAGACTACCCGGAAGTACTACTGTAGACTACTGTAGACTACTTGGAAGTACTACTGTTGACTACTAGGAAGATTGGTAGGCCGCAAAAGGGCAAAAAGCTTGACACTTGGCACAATATGTCAAAATATTAGGAAATTAATTAAATCATAGTTTGATTTAAATTATTTCTGTTTTATTTAGAGTTTACCATCACCGATGGTATGGAAACATATCTGGTGCTTTCACGCCACTGTCCTGTTTATTTGTGGACTCTTCTTTCTGACGTGGGGTGAGACACAAGTGCAACCGTGGAACTACAGGAGAGTTAGGTGAGATTGTTTATACTTACATTACATTATCAGCCAGAAGACGTCCACTGCTGAACATAGGCCTCCCCCTTAGACCGCCACACCGACCAACAATGTGCCACTTGCATCCACCGGTTGCCCACGACTTTTACAATGTCGTCGGTCCAGCTAGTGGGAGGCCTGCCTACGCTTCGTCTTCCGGTTCGTGGTCGCCACTCAAGAACCTTGTTTGTACTTATTACTAGTGTATTGTTCCTTTTTGCCACTGAGATTATGAGCATTACTAGTGCTGTTCCTCTACGCCAGTGAGATGGTGAGCGCCATGCACGCTAGCCCACACCAGTTCAGTGGCACCCTGTTTTTTTTACAACCACAATAATTTTTTTTTGGTACTCGCTGACGACATTTGCGAGTCGCATAACAATTCAGCGCCACCCAGAATTTTGAACTTCAACGGTTCATAACCATGCGCGGCAAAGCACTGCGTTCGTCACCCTGACATAGGTATAACAAATAAGTAAATATACTAAATAAACATGTTAAATCTTTTATGCGCATGTCGTCATTTCGATGGAAACAAATCCCTTCTGTCTCAGAGGCCTTCAAGCAGATTTAAGACTTTGACATCAGGGCCAGCCACTCATCATCACCAGCCAGAAGACGTCCACTGGTGAACAAAGGCCCTTTGCCATAATCCCCACTATTAGCAGGCGGCTCGGGGATCGCAGAACGCTACCCATTTAGTAAGAGGACGCTGCTGCCCGTCCTCTGGTGGTTCTGGTCGCAGATTTAGGACATGGTACCTAGCAGGGTCCTATACAGGGTTAAAAGGAAAGGGTTTGCTAAGCCAACTAATGATTATGGTATGCTAAACAACTTTTACGACGGGTACAACGCCGAAAACGAGAAAAAAAAACAACTGCTCCATAACAAAATGTTAATATGACACTCGACAAAATGTATGGAACAGATGATTTTTTTTCTTGATTTCAGTGTTGGGCCCATAGTAATAGTTGTTCACGACTGTGAACAACTTTTACTCATAACTCCGAAAGGAGCTCGAAGTACTCATGACTATGAGTACTTCGAGCTCCTTTCGGCTTAGCATACCCTTTCCTTATAACCCTGTCTAAGTAGTTAGCTAGTCGGTCTATGTCTATACCAACTTACTTTTTTAATATCATATTATTCTTGTGTTTACGGATTTTTAACAAACTTTTGATCATTATAAATTTTATTTTAGGCCCCGACGTCGAAGAGAGTTCGATCAAAAAGCGTCTAGGATGTCAAATATAGCGGAAATAGAAGAAGGTAGCGGGACGATAAGAATATCCCAAATGGCGCAGCAGCTTTAACTTCCGCGAAGACGTTCGTCTCTTCGAGTTAGAGATCTCGAACGCCAAATTCACAGTATCCTATCTAAGCCCTTCACAACTAGGTAGATACCTACACTCATAATCTGAGCCTTTAGTTAATATTATACACACATGTGACCGGCGGGCTTATCCTCTAACTTTGAAACGTTCGTGATTCTGATTGCAAGAGCATGCCATCTCGCTCGAATCAACTTAGTCGCACTATGCGCGGTCCCGCTCGCGCAACTCTCGCTATCACTTTCAGAGTTACGGGATAAGCGCACAGGTATATAAGACAAAGTTTGGATTTGCCAGCAACATATATGACTACGAGCACAAGCTACGGCCTGAAACCCTATTCCTGTGCGCTCGAGATTATCTCGATCACTGTCTCTCTAATGAGGCGTTTTCCAAAAAAAAGAAATCCTTGTTATAAAAGTACCCAATAGATGGCGTTAGATGTACCTTGAGTTTTTCTGTCACTGTCCAGACATGAAAGGCAAAAAAATGTACGTGTGCCTTTTGTTTTCTCGTGTTTTTTGGCTCGACATGTGTATTTAGACAATTTCAAGTAACGTAACTATGTATTTGACTTCATTTGAAATATTACAGTAGTTGACACTGGCTAAATACACAACGTGTGGAGCCAAAATTTACGATTTAAGAAATAAACATAAAACATTTCGACAAAAATGACAATGACAGGTAAAATGGTAGGTCTGTTACGCCATCTAGTAAGTATTTTAGAACTACATTTTTTTTTTTTTGGAAAACGCCTCATTTAGAATTTAATGGGAGTGAGAGTGACCGAGATAAAAATGTAATTTCTCCGAATAGGGGCCCAGATCTCGAGCGCACAGGAATAGGGTCCCAGGCCGTGCTCAGTTAGGTCGACCGATGACGCTCGATGACATTTGCAGCATACTCGGAATGTCATGAGGCGTTGTAGGATGACCATATTGAACATAGCCTAGACTCACCATGTTTCCTTAAGATGTCTTTACACGGCCTGACCTGACATCGTGAGAAAGGGACAGCTAGACTTGAATTTTACGGGAGCAAAAGAAACAAACTATTAAGGTTATATCTTCTCCCTTTCACGCCCCCAGAAACATATAAATAGCCATCTCTTTCACACGATGTCAGGTCAGGCCATGTATAACCATTTTAAAGGTGATGGTGATGGAACACATGGCCTGACCTGACATCGTGTGAAAGGGAAAGCTAGATTTGAATTTCACGGGAGCAAAAGAAACAACCTATTAAGGTTATAACTTCTCCCTGTCGCTCCCCCAGAAACTTATATATAGCCATCTCTTTCAAATGCTGTCAGGTTAGGCCATGTAGCGAGGCCTTTAAGGCCGGTGCCGGAGTTTTTGGCGGGAACGTGAAGAAGTCATGTCGCGTCATCATATTATTTTCCAAAACTTGTGTTATTTTGAGTGTTAATGTGTAAAAATGGTGGATTTTTATTCATTAAGTGTTCGTGACCGTGCACGAGTGTTGGTGAAAAGTATATTGTCGTGAAACGTGACTTTTCGAGTTATTTCCAAAACTCCACGGAAACCATTAGTAATGTCTCCACCACTTTACTGGGGTATAACTTATATATATGACTTGGACATGACCGTGACTTACTTTACTTGACTTAGACTATGAGACTTGTTTTATTTGTGAAATACTTTACTTCACTTCAAATAATACAAAACATGACACTGGCTAAATACACAACGTGTGAAGCCAAAATTTAAGAGAAAAAATAAAGGCCATGTACAGCATGATATTTCACGATCCGATAATGCACAGCCTGATATTCCATGTACCGGCAGGGTGTCGATAATGTACAGCCCAATAATGTACGCCCCGATAATGTACGACCTATAATTGGTGTACTGGGCTACCAATTATCATGTCGTACAATATGGGCCGTACATTATCAGCACGTGCAAATAACGCACGACCAAAAACGCACAGCCGATAATCCGCGTACCTAAGAAAGTACACGTTTTATCGGGTCGTACATTATTGGGGTGTACATTATTGGCTGAACATTCCTGGGACCCTATTCCTGTGCGCTCGAGATTATCTCGGTGACTGTCTCTCTAATTTAAAATTTAATGGGAGTGAGTGAGAGTGAGATAAAAATGTCATTTCTCCGAATAGGGGCCCTGGGACCCTATTCGGAGAAATGACATTTTATCTCGGTCACTGTCTCTCTAATTTAGAATTTAATGGGAGTGAGAGTGACCGAGATAAAATGTCATTTCTCCGAATAGGGTCCTTGGTCGTGCTTCCATGCTTCGTTTGGACACGATAGTGGAAATAGGACACAGATTAAAAATACCTTTAACCAACTGTCATGTTACAAGACAAAACAGAAGGTTTCCGGGGTTTTATAAAAAAAAAACTAATAACCTAACCAGTTTTGATACAGCAAAGATTTCCGAGTTGTCATAAAAAAAACCGTAATTTACTAACTGTAATCCTTATATTTTTAATCTATGTCTTATTTTTACTGTCGCGTTCAACCGAAGCATGGAATCGTTAGATGTCATAGACATAGAGACTCTCAGCCAATGAGGGATGGGTTGTCTTTTATCAGGCTGTACATTATCGGCCCGTGTCGATAATGTACGGCCGATATTTCACAATCCGATAATGCACAGCCATTCCATGTACCGGTACGCTAATCATCACGCTGTACATTATCGGGTTGTCAATTATCGGGTCGTACATTATTGTCTCCCTACCGGTACACCAATTATCAGACTCTTTATTGTCGAGTATTATGTTCCTTGGTCGAGAGCTTGCTTCCCGAGTAAAAATATTCTTTGGCTTGCTTGATTGAGCTTCACTTTGTTGATTTGTTGAGAACTTGACAGCAAAATTTGAGAGGTTTTGAGGAGACTTTGAGAATATAAAATAGCAAGAAATGAATAATGAAATTGATTGTGACTGAGTTTTGTGAAATCGCTCGCATGCGAGAATTCACCGTCAAATAAATCATTAGATCCTTGAAATCTCGAAAAAAAATATTTATGGTAAAAACAACTCTAATAAAATTGTATCATTATTCCACAGAATTCTCCTTATAAATAAAGATTATTCTAAGATGCCCCGTAGCATTGTCGAATATTGTGCTGGGCATGAAAGTTACAGGTGTGGCTATTGTGGGAGTTCTGATACTAATTTTAGTCATGGTGAGTTATATCCATGTTATTTCATTAGAAAAGGTAAGAATACTTTTTTACGAAGGAAAAACCACAGCGCTGATGATATAATTGCTCGCTTTTTTTCTCCATTATAAGCGCAATAATCACTAAAGACTCACGATCAGTGAACAAAACAGGATAAAATTAACCTAAATTCACAGGAATGTGGGCGTATTCATTAACTGTAAGCGACTACCAAGATCTGATAGACCGAGGATGGCGTAGATCAGGAAAATATTGCTACAAACCTACCATGGACGTGACATGCTGCCCCATGTATACAATAAGGTTTGTTTTTACTTTTTGATATCTAGCAGGCTTAGTCAAGGTTCTATGGGACTTATTAATATTTTACCATAAAACTACTTTTTTTTTAAATTGATTAATCACCCATAGAGTACATAGGTTTAAAATGTGCTCACGGTGCAGAAACTACGAACACCGATATTGATTGGTTTAAATTGCTTCTACACAAATAGTGCGCTAACAAATTAAACCGAGCAATAGCGTGCTTATGACAGATAGGTTTCATTTTTCAAGTTATCTGTCTCAGTGTCTCATAATTTGATGGCCACAGTTTCATTCCCGTCTTCACAGAAGACTATGGCCTGTTTAATGCAGGCCACAGTCTTCTGAGGCCATCAAATCTGCCATTATTAAATACATTATTACATTAAATTATGTGCTCAAATTGCGAAAGTTTATAAGTTACAAATTTATATATTATTTTCGATAAAAAACACAGAACGATGGGATTAATAGATATCAATTTGGATTTGACATTAGCGCACACCGTGCACTACCTGCTACTATTTTTGTCAGCAATGTGAGCAAGCTAAAATGACATCACTCATGACGTCATGTGGCTGACAGAAGTCAATGTGTGCACCATAAACCAACTTTTTGCATGCTAACAGTGCAAATAGTAACTATGCACATTTTAAACCGTACTTATATTATGAGCTGGTAAGCCATGATTGCCCATGCTAGGTTGACAAAAATACACGTTGAAAATTAGCCCCGATTAGCGTAGTAAAGAGACAGAATCAAAAAGGCTGTGGGTGATCCCACTTAAACTTATTACACACTTACTTTTAAAGTTATTACAAATGTCAATTATCGTGATTTACAGGTGCAGAGCACTAGATTACAAGGCCACAAAGTCTCAAAAAAAAATATTGAAAAGAGTGAACAAGTACTTATCAAGTGCCGACCCGTCTAAGCCCCAGGACGAGAGAAAGATGTCAACTTGCAGTGATGAGGCTGTAGAGATCACCGAGGGTTTCAATGAAGGTGCTGAGCAATTTGTGGAGTCTACAATGGTGCCGCAAAATATTAACATTAGTGAAGTTTTGGCTATGGATGGGCAAAACATTGACACTGAAGTTGGAGATGAAGGTAAAATATTAAATCTAGGTGGAACTATGCCAATAAACTCCAATTTCTCAATGTTAATTGGAATTTATTGGCAGTGTTAGCTTTAAACAGAGTTCAACCTCTTAACATAGTATAAAATAAAGTAGCTTTCCATGCTTTTGTCCATGCAAGTAGCTTTTGTCTGTACTATATCCGCTAACCCACACAATGGATTTTAATGCAGTTTTCAACATCAGTTAGATATTTTTTCACGGATTGTTTATATAATACTAGCTCTTACCCGCGACTTCGTTCATGTGGACCTACAAAAAATAAAGTAGCCTATGTCCATGCAAATACTCAGGTTGATCCGTTTAGCCATGATAACGCTACAAACACCCAGACAGAGAGACAGTTACTTTCGGATTTATAATGTGATGCAGGGATGGGTTGCTAGTGAGATATATAATTATATACTCATTTTTAATCATTTTAACATACATCTGTGGTGAAATAAAACAAAGTCCTTATCAGCTCTTAGATGTCACACCCGGGTGGGGAGAGGGTGGTTACCATAGTTCACGTTCCCGCAAAAAAAAAAACTGATTTCATTGTATTGATAACATGTTAAAGTTTCCAATTAAAATTCAACCTTGGTAATATTTGTTTCAGTTGATACTAAACAGGAAATTGACTCGACCAAGAATATAACTACTCCAACAGTTATTAAAAAAGGTATGACTGAAACATTAATAAAACTCCTTACCTTATTCACTAAACATGTAAATATGTTTTAGAACAGCATGAAACTGCTTCATGGGAGCATTATTATTTTAACTGGACCAATTATATACAGAAGAGTACCAATGGCCATAGAAAGATGCGAAACAGGCTTATTATTTTCATTTTCATTATGAATATTTTTCCATTATTCATATTTTTTATTTTATATTACATGAAACAAGACAAGGCAAGGTGCTCAAGAGATGGCATTGTTTTTGAAAACATGTTTTTAACGTCGTATGTAATCTAATTTGAACCAAACCATAAATTGCGGAATGAATACGTAGTGCCATCTAGTGTTATGTTGTTTTTTTTTTGTTGTATGATTTAACAACAACACCAACAAGGTTTCGGTGTACTCTTTACAAAAATTATACTATGCTGTAATATTTTGGACACATGACTATTGAGGCAGACGGACATTTAGAAATAAACCAACCTTGAGCCGAGTCATTAACCAGTTTCAAACGCTCCATATTATTACGTACAGGACCTTAAGAACGAGCTCTCCTTATTCAGCTATCTCGTTCGTACCTTATCAACATATTTTTAATATAATTTATAAATTTTATTTTGGCGAAAAAGAGGGAAAAAACAATTTTATCGAGTTTTTTTTTCTTCTCATAAGCCCTTAACCCCCGAATACTGAAACGTTTGTTAACTTTGACGACAGATTAAGTCTATTGCTGCCTTTGTCATTTGCTTAGTGCTAGACAAAGCCAGTATTAGAATTAATCTATTGTCAAAGTTAATAAACGTTTAAGTATTCGGGAGTAAACTAGTTAATTATACAAGTCTCAATTATATTTGCTATTGACAGATTCAGGTCCTGACCCCACTAAGCCTTCTTGCAAGAAAGCCAAACAGCTCCGGAAAGAGAGGAAGCTCGAAAAACTAAAAGAGAAGGGAATCGACGTCACCACACTGCCAAACAACAATAAAAACATAGAAAAACAACTTGAAGACTTTATAAATGAACTGTCCGAAGAGTTCAAACAAAAGTTAGAGGTAACTTAGTTTTTTATCGCCCATTGTTATGGAGTTTTTGTATCAGCCGCTTTGTCGTCATTGTAAGGCTGAACTTGCTTAATCTATCATTATGTCACGTTCACATGACTTGAAAAATACGGTTTTGTTTTAAAACGCAGTCTAATCACAAAAACAGCAAAAAATAGTATATTTAGCGCTCAGTCCGAAACGTAGAGATTATATAATCAGATGCAAATAATACTGCAGGTAGAAAATAAAACTAAATATACGTTTAACCTAATAAAACTTTAAAATCTGTCTGAATTTCAAAGTGAAAAATCGCATTTCACCACCTGGAAAAAACTACTGAAACGAAATGTTCCGAATTTTTAGCGGTTACAACATACTTTCTTTCACAAATTAAATAGGCTGGTGCTTTTACGGCGAACAAGCTAGTTTTTTAAAATTTGGTTTGTATATTTCGATTTCTCAAAAAGGAAAAAAAAAACAATTCCAAGCGCTGAACTATTTTTTTTCCTATTAACCCTGTTCTAATTTATTCGGAATGTTCCAGATAGTTAACAGCAGTTTCGGATTTAAACATGTACCTAGTTTAGTAAAGCTGTTTTTCTAGACAGCTTAAGCGATTTTAATGAGTGACAAATGCTACATTTTGCAGTCGGGTATTTTGTTTTTGTTTTAGTAACATTACTCGTAACTTTGTTTAAATTTGCGAGGCTGAGGCAAAGTTGAGGCTCGGTCCTGGGGCGTTAGTCTCGACTTTTCGCTACAGCACTTTGCGACCGAATTCGGTCGCTATGACGCAAAAATTCAACTTTGAACACGAATTGTTCACGAAAAAACGCACACATAGCGTTAAATTTTCGCAAAATGCAAAATTTGACGCTATGTTTGCGTTCTTTGCGAACCAATTCGGTCGCAAAGCGCTGTGGCGAAAAGCGCCCCAGAGCCCTAAAACTGCAGAGCCGCGTACGAAGTCGCGGCTATCGCCTTGTGTGCAATAACTATGTCCATCGCCTTCCCAGATAAGACTGGTCCGCACGCACCCTCCGAGCGCCGAGTACTTAGCGACTGCTGCTGAAACCCACCAAGTGTACGTGAAGTACCAAACCACGATACACAACGATAAGCCCTATAAATGTACCATGCCCAAGTTCCAAGAGTTTTTGATATCGAGCCCGTTATTGGTGAGTTTTTATCATTTTTGGGGACAAATTATCAGGGTTCAAGATTGGCTTAAGCTTGATTATGGCCCCGTGGGCCATAGTCAGGTTTGGGTTAGTCTTGAATATTGTATTTTACAGACTCTCTAACTTTTCTTCTAGATATTTGTTTTATATTGATTTTATTATAAATATTTAAAAATTAACGAATGTTAATGCATGCTGTGCTTCCTTTGATAAATTACGCATTTTGTTTAAATTTAGTGGTGTTAGAATTAATGTTGTTATAAATGTGAAGCCTCAATAAATAAATAAGTTAATCAAAAAATTATGATTTTATTGGCTACAGTACTTATTTTTTCTGTGGTAATGTAATTTGATAATACTGACTTAAAAATCCCAGTTGTTAGGAATTAATTATTTATTTCCCTATCCTAACTGTAATATTATAAATGCGAAAGTAACTCTGTATATCTGCCTTTCTGTCTCTCTGTCTGGGTGTTTGTCGCATTATCACGGCTAAACGGCTGAACGGATCGAGGTGAATTTTTGCATAGATATAGCTTAAGGGGTCGGAGACGGACATAGGCAATAGCTTTTTTTTTGTAGATCAATCGATCGTTATGTTCTTATTGCTGATGATGATGATGAACGAAGTCGCCTCTTTGAGTTTCTAAACTTTCAAATACTTTTTGTTATACTGTTGCCGGGGTTTTTATTTTTAAATTTGGAAATTTGTTGTTTAGGAAGAGCAGGGTAATGGCGGTCCGAGTTGCGGCTACGGCTCGTTCCACCAGCAGTACTGGCTCGGAGGGGCGCTGATCGCCGTCGGTGTTATCGATATACTGCCCAAATGTGTCTCCTCCGTATATTTCTTTTACGATCCCCTCTATATGCATATGAACCTCGGCACTTACGGTGCCCTCAGGTAAGATATTTTTTTTTATTTATGATTCTAGATTATAAGCTGTCATCCAAATCTGAACGTTTTGAAGCTATTATTGTAGTGAAAGGACTCTATTGCTGAAACCACCTGAGAAAGTACCACGCCTTTGTCAGTTATTCAAACGCCAATCAGTAGTGTGAAAACATAACTGTGCTTCACATTGAAGGGCAATGTTTCCAGAGAAATTACTGGGCGCCATACATTTTCTCTATGCTGAGCACTAAGAATTAACATCTAATATCTTAAGGGTGACGTGCGCAGTGCATTGCAACACATGCTTTTGAAACTTGAATTTCAACATTCTAGGCAGCACTGAACTGTTGTGGTCAAGCGTTACGCTTAACATCAGGTAAACGATTTGCTCGCCTCGTCACTCAGTATTAAAAAAAAAACTTTGCAACTCAGCGAGACTAAGCGTTAAAACTTAAAACCCGCAGTCCGCAGGACCGCTTTTACATCTAACCTACCAAGTGTAAAAGGGACAGAGCGTTCAGTCTCGCCCAAATAAATTAATAATTAAATTTATTAAATGAATAAAAGGAATGATCTCGCAAATGAATAATTTTTGAAGCGCTCGTTTGAATTATTTGTACGAAAATATCGAAATGACTGACTTTCTTAAGAAATCCCAAACACAAGTCGCATTTTTGAAATAATCATATCACTCGCTAACGCAACGAGTGGTTTGAACCATTCAAATTTGCTTCTATCAATAGAAAATCTTTCATTTCGCATGATATTTACACCTTTTACACGGGCACTTCGCACTGTCAACGTCATTGCGGTTGAAATTGACCAATTTGATTGTGCTCTGAGTGAATTTACGAAGATAGCATTAAGGGTGATGTTATACTTAACGAACTAAAATTTTGCGTCGCTATCGCATTAGGCAGTAAACCTGTAAGTTGGAAAATAAATAAATAAAAAAATATTTTTGTGCGAATAAACAATAAATTCATGGTATCGTATCTAACAATATTCGTCTCTATTTCCAGAGAGATAGAGTTCACCCGACGCCTACACAACGAATGCCCCGATCTCAAGTACTACTACATGGGCTACTATATCCATTCTTGCAGAAAAATGCGCTACAAGGGAAACTTCGCTCCTTCAGAGCTCCTCTGCCCCGAGACCTACAAGTGGTTCCCCATAAAGGACAGCATACCTAAACTAGAAGCATCTCCGTATTCAAGACTAGATGGAAACATAGACAGTGTAGACGAAAACTATCCCATGGAAAAGGATGTTAACTACATACCCTGCTGGGTTAAAGAAATAATAATGCCATATAAAACGTATAGGAGGAAGGCCAATGTGAAGAATGATGACGAGGTAGTGCAGTATTCGCGGTTGGTAGGCTCCAAATGTCTTAGAAACATAATTTTGGTCAGAGCTTGAGGTTGTAGCGACAGTTTTCTTTCTTCTATAGATAAATAGTATTTGTTTTCTTGAGATAATTTGTATTTTTATCATCCCGTTTTCATCTATTTGTTTTTTCTGGGAAGTTTTAAAGGGATCAGGGGCTCTATTTTTGGAATCCATCGATATGAAATGCTTTTCGCACTAGGAAACTATCACTAATGAAATCGAATGAGAGTGATCCTGATGTTGCGAATTTTTTAATAATTCGATGTTTTTTTTTTCACATTATAAACAATCACCGGTGACATCGAATGCGAGTGATTCTGATATTGCGTATTTTGAATGATTCGATATAAAATTCTTTTCGCATTAGGAAATCACCGCTGAAGCAGAATGCGTGTGTCCCGATTTTCGCGTTTCGAAAATCGAGCCCCTGAGCCCAATGTGATAATGAATAATAATAATTAATAACAGTAATAATAAAAATAATAATTAAATATAATACATAGATAAATACAATTTAAGATTTTAGGAAAATTACACTATGAACCAATGATATTTTACTAGAGATACGACGCACTTAAAATGAAAATCAAATCTGTTCTTTCGGTCTGATTTTATTATAGCTATCTCTTCTACCCTCTAACGTTTCGCATCTTCTTTCGCACTCTTTGGCAGCTGTAAGACTGCACCGGAGCCGAATTCAGAACACCATTATGAAGGTATAAAATCTATCTTTATTTAAATATCATTGCTATCAACAAAAAATTGCAAATGTGCGAGTAAGATAGATGCGGCATGTCTATAATCCCTTGAAATGAAATAGTCGTAGTAATTCTCCTTCGTCAAAATTGAAATATTATGATAGTTGTGTTAAAACTTTGGAAATGATATTGTAAAGATACCTGTTTTTTTATTTTTTTATACCCACATGGTCATTTATTATCTTCACAAAGCGTTAAAAACGCTCGAATTGATAGCATATGAAGGGATCAGGCTGTTTTTTTTGGGAATAATTTACATGACGGGCCTTGCTTATATAACATTGCTTTAGGTCAAACAATGCTTAAAATTTTGTGTCAACTTGTGGCTGACGTGTGAAATGTAATGCGCGAAAACGAGACGGTCCATTTTAAATATTGATTAAATGTAAGTAACGTTTATAAGTAAGGCCCGATATGTATAGAGTTGCGTATCCACTAGAGGCAGCCTCGGGTCGAGCGGCTGCCTTGAACCGTGGCTGCGCAAGTGTCTGCACTTGCGGTTCGAGGCAGCGACAGTACTGGGACCTTATTCTCTATTGACATAACTAGCTTGCTACGCGCCATGTTAAGTTCACTCCGTGTTAGTCGCATGAAACAGTATTCTCTAAGTTTCTTAAACGCGTGTTTCGTCACGTCGTGCTATGCGTGTTATGACGTCACGCGTTATTGGCAAGTTATGTGCGATAGAGAATAAGGGCCCAGATACCTACGTTGAAATCTCCCCGCCAATGAGACCTGAAAACAACTGCTGCGCAGATGACGTCATTGAGTTGCTCAAAAAATTTATCAGACATAACTAAAATTATCTACATCTGCTCAATCCGAAATGTGGGAAAAGGGTGTGGCACAGATTACCCCTATAGATTCCGCAGGCAGGACGATCAAAGCGCAACACATCAAAGGTCACTTATTATACAGGGCTATAAGGAAAGCTGAAAGGGGTTCATAGTACTTATGATTGTGAACGTTTACTATGGAACCAACCCTGAATTCAATAATAAAAACAGCTGTTCCATACATTTTGTCGAGAGTAAATGACATTTTTCTATGGAGCAGCTGTTTTTCCCCCTCGATTTTAGGGTTATTCCCATAGTAAAAGTTGTTCATAATGATGAGTACTATTACCCTTTTTGGCTAAGCATACCCTTTCCTTCTAATCCTGTATAGGCGTTAGTATATGGACGTTATCTTCAGATAGCCAATGAGTACGCTTGTTCTGTTTTCGCAACCTGGTTTCCTACAACTGGCGCGTTTTTGTCGGAACAACGATATTAGGTCGTCCAAGATAAGAAATGCGGTATCTATAGGGGATAATCTGTGAGATAGGGCAACCACTTTGGAGTTGTCTTGTTTATTAAAGGAAATAGTACAACATAATCGTCAATTTGTTAGAGATTTTCCCACCTAACTTAACTTACTTAGCTAATATATCTGACAACCACAGACATAGTAAGCAAGACAAACTAACAGAAACCTATATTTCTCTCTCGTTTGTTAGACGCTAACCGAGTTGCTAGGGCGCGACCACATCTCCACGGTGTCGTGCGCGGCACGTCGCGTCACCGCGCCGTGCATACGAATGGTAGAGTCGCCGTCTACAACGTGTGACGGCGGGCCGGGGGCGGTCGACGTCATTTACGAATGCTTACTCGATGTACTTGCCTCTTATCAAGTCATCACACCGGAAATAGACACGTCACGGTGTCGCAAATCGGTGTGTCACCGCGCCGGCAACGTACCGTGCTACGATGCTGTCACTTTTCTCATCCTGGAGATGTGGCCGAGCCCTTACGTGTGTTAAAATAGTTAAATTGTCGCGTGCATAATGTACTTATTTATTAAGTAGGTGATTTAGTTTGTACTAGTCATGTTTATAGTTTGGTTAGCGATCTAATGATCGACTTGTCTTCGAACTGAATCCGTATATATAAATAAACAAGCAAGATTTCATCTAATTTGTTTTATTTTACCCAAACATAGAACAAACAACAAACAAACAAAATATCTTTATTTACCTTAAAAATAAGAATACAATATAATGTTTACTTGTAGTCCCCGCACTAGGGCTAGCCTGTATCGCGGGAGACTGATATCGATTACAAGATACTATTACTAGATACTAGATATAGATACGCATAGTTATTTACCACATGGATCTACTATGGACTACTATGTTTTAGTTCTGCGGTTTTTCAGTTATTTTAAATACTGCAAAAATTAGTCATACTCGTATTTTGGCCTAAAACGAATGATTTCTAAAAATTTACGTGATTAGTTACTGATTTTTTATTTATTCATGTAAAATACTCTTTATTGGGTACCTAAGTCTAATAAAGCTTAATTATTAAGGGTTGTCCTGATTAACAACTATTTTTAAACAAATAAAAAAAAAAAAAAATATAACTATATTATTAAACTATTTGCTTAATATTGTTTATCCAGGCTCTTTCTTTGTGTGAAAACTAATGTAAGTACTCAACTTACTCTTATCTTTTAATTATTAGGTACCTTTCTCATTTCTCATTAGCTATTAGATGTCCACTATTCATAATCCCCAGAATCCCTACGCTGGAAGATCGTAGAATGTTCACCGTTTAAGAGGACGCTACTTAAGCCTATGTACGTTACTTACATAAACTAGAATAGTAACAAAACACTTCTATTTCAAATCGAGACTAGACCAACCTAACAAGTAAGAAACCGTGGTAGGATATCTACTTTAAAAAAAATATTATTTATAGGCTTGCGTTTGACTGCCATCACGTCTGATGTTAAACGAAGATGCAGCCTACGATGGAGCACGCTTGCCTAGAAGACACCGATTCACTCGCGGTGGTCACTTTGTGTGGTTATGGGGTAAGATTAAAACCTGAAAAACAAAATATAGAATACAGCCGCTACAGCCTCGCAACCACTCGTGAGTCGCGGGCATCGTGAGTCAACGACTCCCAAGTACCTAAGTAGGTGCAGTCCTAAGTTAGTATACCTACTACAGTAAGAGTATTTAAGATCGCTGGTAGTATACAGTTACTATGCAATTCAATCCTCATTAGGAACCGGGGGCAACTAGATAATTGATATAGCTCCGCTCGCTTCCAATATTGAAGGAGACTGATGGCGACTAATAGCGTTTTTCTATTAAAGATTAGTAAAAATAACTTGGTAAGTATTGGAATAGGGAAGGAAAGAAATTATGAACCACAGTAGTAAGTAAAATAGGTAAGTATCTATAGTATAAATAGGTTAGCTATCTACGAATGCTGTTGGATTAGAATCTATAATATAGCGTACCAATTGTTGCTATTAAGAAATATTTTCGTAAATTCGCCTCCGAAGGCGGTAAATATAGGTAATGAACGTGTTTTTATCGCAAATCTACATACCTAAGTAAGTATATTTACGAGGCCGAAGGACGAGCAGCTCAGCGAGTACGAAGTCGCGGGCATCATATATTCATTATCTGATATGAATATATGATGCCCGATTTTCGAAAATATTTCTTAATAGCAACTTTTGGTGCGCTATATTAGGAAATCCTGTGAAAATGTTCATGCTTTTAGGCTGTTTTAAACCCAATTGCAATTTTAGCTTTCCAGATTTTCACTACTGTGGTCTGGTCGCAATTCAGTACCTAAGCTTCCTGGTTATTGCATATTCTGTGCCTAAGCTGGACGCAATTCAGTAAAAACCCATGTGTCACCCGCTCCATGCTATGTGAAGTGGAGTACCTTTACTCACAGATCACACTAGATACCGCATTACGAGATTCGTTGTTCCTACAAAAATCACCAAAGTTTGAGGAAGGCGTGGGTCGCGGGGAGTGCGACCAAGCGTTCTCATTGGCTATCTCAAGGTTACGCCTACTCGCGCCTAACAATCAACTAATCAGAGTAATTTCTTATAAGTGTATTTAGACTGATGCGTGGTGCGCTTCGAGCGTCCTGAATGCAATCTAGGTGTGATCTGTGACATTCACTAATAGGGTCAAGATTCGACCAAGGTAAAATGAATATATGGGCCCAAGTAAGAGAATTTTGAAGAATTTAAAGTAAGCACCGGCACTCACCTTGCTTCTGTCGCTCTCAGTCTGTGAAAAATGCGAGACGTACGTTCGTCAATACATGCGATCCAAATATCCAAAAATATGCCTTGACATTATACCTACCTGATATTAGGTATACTCGCTATCCCTTTTTCACTAATGATAAATTACACAATGACAATATTGACAAATTTACTATATGGTTCGATTGTTTCGACTTGACCCGTCCTTTCTTTTAACTTTGGTCGAAGGGATCAAACTTGGTAACTTATATTACTCTTTGGGATCAACTACAAAACATAGAGACATTGACATGACAGTGACCTGTTTAGTAGGCACGATAGTTTATGTAGTATTTTCATCGCCAAAGTTACATAAGTAAATACTTATTTGTACTTAGGTATCTTACCTTGGCTCCCGACACACAGTCTATGACTAGTTTGGGAGACTCTGGGATCAACAATTTAGTTGTAATTTTTGTAATGCCCAAATAAATTTGATTTGATATGATTTGATTTGATTACTTGCCTGGATAATCTGATCAAACCTAATAGGTAATTACCCGCTAGTTGATTGCTGCATTATTGTTTTGATGCGTTCAAAACTACAGTACCTATGATTGGGTCAGGGCCAGAAAGACGCGAGCCCGGGGAGGACGACAGCGTCGAGTGGCGGACGCTGTTGTAGGCTTAGGCGTCTCACGACAGGTGCTAGCTGTCCAGGGAGGAGCTGAAGCGTGGTGCTGAAGGCTCCGGTGCACCAAGGCAGGCCACCGGAAGGGTTTTAGTGGGTATAAAATATTCCCCTCGCAAAAAAAAAAAAAAAAAAAAAAGCTAGAATGACGTTCGAGTTTGACTCCGAGGCTAAAATACCAAGATATGGTTGGTTTTAGACTGACTTTATATATTTTTTATTTCTCTCTTTTATTTTTGTCGGCGCCAACGGCGCCTACCTACCTAGTTGTTTGGTGGGTACGTGGACACTACTAATTGTACACCCGATTTAGAATTTAAAAAATATGAATAGTCTAGGGATTTACAAAAATGTGGTTACCATCTTCGACCACACCGTCACTTAACATCAGGTGAGTTTTGGTCAAACGTGGTGACCATAAAAAAACTTATCATATCCAATCAGGTAATTTAGTCATGTCTCTACTAACTCTAGGTAAGTAAAGGCATATCGTAGGTGTATTCATACCTACCTCAAGACCATTATTAACCGCAACAAAAATAAATACATAGTTACTTACCTGCTTAATGGAGTTAAAACTAATTGATTCCCGCACTTCATTATAGTGGTTGACAGCTAGCTGATGATAAATCTTCAACCGCATCGTCCTCCAACAATTTACCTTAAACAATTTTGCAACAGAAAGGTGTGTCTAAATTCCTTCATTCGGTCGAGTCGTTGGCGAATACCGAGAAATCCGCGTCAAAACAGCAATAGTCTGACGACGACGGTGCTAGTTACCAGTGGATACCAGGCGGCGAAGCGACGGAATCGGATGTTTATAAGTGGCACGCGAGACGAGGCCTTCGCGAAGCGTTCGCGCCCGTTGTCGCCGCCGTCTGTTGTTCGGATCCAACGGAGGCAGCGCTGACTGATCGCAGGCAGTCGCGGAAAGACAGGCGCGCGCGCAGAACGCAAATCTCGTGTTTCCGTGCTAAATACGCGCATCTCGACGCGGACGTCTCGTGCCCGTGCTAACGTGTTGCATTCTATTACAAAATGAAGTTGCATTTTAAATCTTTCGGTAAGTTAATTACATATCAACTAATCAAACTTTACTTAAGACCATTTAAAGAAAAGATAACATTATCTTTAGTTAGTATAATATAACTTTACTTAACACCTGTGAGCAGATAGAGTTGCCGACTTGGAAACAATAAACGTTAATCAGTACCTGGGATAAGTAATTATGTTTGCATTAACACGTCTGATGTTAAAATATACAACAAATTTTGAATTTAACTCTTTGGAATTCAGTTCAGCCTTCTACCTATGTTGACATAAACACAGTTTTAGGATTTATCATTATCAAGTGAGCGGCAAAGGCCTTCATAACCACAAAACAATTTTCTCGATTCTAATGAATATCAATATTGTCAAATTATATTATTATCTAGGTAACTATACTTAATAGCTTGATTTGCATACAAAAATACCGGTTCTGAACAAGGTAGATAACAGATTGCTTGGATGGCGTCAAAACTTTTAATGATTATTATTTTTGTTTATAAAAGGGTTTTATTGACTCAAGGTGAAACTGTGAATATTAATTTTACTCCTAGCATAATTATATATTATTTTGTGTCATTTTTGGCTTCATGATGTACAAATGTACGAATCTAATAATTATTAGCACTCTCTAAAAAAAAAATCCTCGGTTGAATATCTTGAGGTAGACCCAAAAAGGGTGCAAATGTGCAGTATGTGTGTAAATTAATAAGCAAGCAATATTATTAAAAGAAAAACAAAATATCCGACTGCGCAATGTAGGCTATGTTATTACAGACGTAAAGAGGAAGACAACGACACCTCACTCGTCAAAATCGGTCAAGCCGTTTAGGCTACAGAATACTATAGGAACACTCAACAGACATTAAACCACAAAGACATTACCCTCGTTTTTGGACAGTCAGTTAAAAACATGAGGCAGTGACAGTTCATATCGCAGATAAATTATTTTTGCTCTTTTTTTAAATTTAAAATTATAATAATGATAAGGAAATTAAGACAAGTCGAATTAAATTAAGGCTGACCTGAACCATGTGTATACATAGCAACAAAGAAGTTTATAAGTTTAAATTGTATTTTCACCAGTTGTTTATTATGTAGGTACTAAGTACACATAAGAAGTTGCATTGTATAAGATAGTCGTCCAGATAGGTCCTGACCAGCTACTTACTTGCCAGCCAAGAGGGACTATCATCCTGCAAGCTTTGGCCTAAGAAACCCTGTAAATTTTCATGACTGTGAAAGAGTCGTAGAAAGTAGATATATGTAGTGATGTAGATGCTGTTAATAAACAAAACTAAATTTGTCAATTATATATTATATATAAATAAATATAAAACTGTGTCTAAAGTAACAAATCTTTAGTGTCGTTCCGCTGCATCGTCGCGTCCAATACAATTGGAATAAGGATCAATTGTTTGTTATTTTCCTTGTATTTATTTAAATTAATATTTTGAATAGAAAAGTATAATGAAAAAAAAAATATGACCTGAGCATAGATACGAAAAATATTACAATTTTGAAATGATTATCCTAAATTTAAAATAGAGCAACACCGCTCTTTTTTAACTGAATCAAAATTAATATTTTGAAAAAAGAACCTCCGCAAAGTTACGCCTGAAACAATCAACTACTTAAATAAATATAATACTTATATTACTACGTACAGGGAATATCATCTGTGTAATACAATAAATAATGATATAAATAGGTTATATACAACATGTACAAGTCCATTAATGTTGTAATGGCCAATAGAGGCCAACATCGTAGCCATAAAAAAAAAAAAAAAAAACTTCAATCTTTTAAAACGCGGCAATACACTGCGCTCGTCACCCTGAGATATTAAATATTGAATATCTGACCGTTAGATGCTAACTGCCGTAAACAAAATGTAACGTAAACCTACCTACCTTATTATATAGTTCTTTTAGCATTGGTATGAACTAAGAATCGAGAATATCAGATTTGGTTCGTTGATTTTTGTTGAGAGATTATTAAAACCAGTCTTTGTTCTTACAAGTTTTTTTAAGAATAAGGTGGTACAGATTGCTCTTAGCCAACTCTGGAAGTCGATTTTATATGAAAGATAGGTATATTAGATACTAGATGAAACCATATTTTTAACCTTTAGTTAGTAACGTTACTGTACAAATGAACAGCAGAATTAGTTTTATTATAGTAAGGAAAACCAAAAACCTGACTACAAAATAAGATACTTACAACGAATAGAAATGTTACCAGACGAGCATGTCGCTTGCCTGAATAACACTGTGCGACCCCAAATTTCAAACTTGTATTGCGAACTGTACTTCAAACTTGCAATGTACTGCGCTCGTCAAATCAATCCGGAACAAAGTAATGTTTGCACATCACAGTTTGGCGGTTGAATAACTGGCAATACGGCAAATGACTTCTTGCAGCCGAAACGGCGTGACCGACTTTGACAAACCAAATGAACGAAGCTAACGAAAGGTCTCAGTTTTAGCTAGCAAAATTTGCTTTCATCTGTCCTTATGTTAGTACTCGCCTACAGGTCGTATTTTTCAACCAATCTTGACGAAACTTGGTATACAGGTTCTACAATTTCATACATTTTTGATTTGTTGGTGGATTATTTCTCAACAAAATAGGAGAAGTTTGCTGCGGCGCCATTTACCGGCTGATTGTGATAATATTTGGCATAGACATTCAGTATCTAGGTACTTGATTCTAAACAAGAATTTTGAATAAGAGCAAAGGAGCAAAGGTTGTCAAGATAATAAGGTCGTGAGTTTTTAGTTCGGTACATCGAACTGAGAACTCACGACTCTTGATCTTGACAACCTCTAGACTGATTATGCTCATATTCGACATTCTTGTATTGAATATATTCATTGAATTGAGTACCGAAAGTTTATGCCAAATATTATCATAATCGGCCGGTAAATGGCGCCGCAGCAAACTTCCCCTATTTTGCGGAAAAATAGCCAACCATCGAAAATCGCCGACGACAAAAAAAAAACTATGAAATTGTAGAATTGCGATTGGCAAAAAGCTTATGCTCGCGAAGTCTACTGTTTGCAGAACTACTAGTATTATAATGGTTATATTTTCACCACTGAAAAACAAAAAAAATCCTTAGATTTCTCTACATTTGGTCCTTCGAGCCGAATCTAAAAAACAAGAAGAAGTAAGTACACAAGTATAAGTCTCGCATCGTATAAGTTGTAAGGTACTCGCAATTATTTCGAAACTCTTATAAGCGTTGATTATAAATTACATTACGTACATGCAAGGTTATGTAAGATGTATATAGGACGGTGATAAGAATAAGAAATAAAGCTCGTTGTATTCACAATAAGAATAACTTCACTATGCAATCGCAGATTACCCCCTCTAGATTCCGCACTCAAGACATCAAAGCTCGCAACGCATCGTTCAAAATAGACCTATAAACATTTACTCTCATTGGTTAATTGCTAGGCGCGAGTAGGCGTAACCTTGAAATAGCCAATGAGAACGCTTGGTCGCGGTTCCCGCAAACCGCGCTTTTCTACAATTTTGGTGAGTTTTTGTCGGAACAACCATCACGTAGTTTATTCTGCAACCAACCCTGATATGACGAAATTAAAACCACATGTTCTATGATATGTTTCTATGATATATGATATGGCCACCGGGCCAGATGGGTGGGACTTATCCGATTTTCAGGGGTACATTATTTATATGAGATTGTCATGTTTCTGGTGTAATTTTCTTTGCTAATATCATACAAAATATCATTGCAACAGTTCCTTAGAAAAATTACATTCATCACTATCATCATCAGCTGAAAGACCTCCACTGCTGAACATAGGCCCCTTAGACTACCACACTGACCGACAACTTGCCACTTGCATCCACGGTTGCCCGCGACTTTCACAATGTCGTCGGTCCACAATGTGGGAGGCCTGCTTGCGTTCGTGGTCGCCACTCAATAATCTTTCTTCCCCATCGGTTATCGGTTCTGCGAGCGATGTGGCATACCCATAGAAAAATTACATTCACACTCACCGAAATGTACCGAACAACTGATTTTTTCGCGATATGTTGTTTGGACCCATAGTAAGTAAAAGTTGTTTTTTGACGAAGCGATGCGAAGGTCTCAGAGACTATGAGAGCAAATCGGCATTTGTATATTTGTCTTTACATATATAGACATGAGATATGAGATTTGAAATATTTGAAATTAAAATAAAATGAATGATTACGTACATTTATTATTACTAGCCTTGCTTTTCTTTTCTCGCAGGAGGTGTGCAAAGTATAGAGTATACTCGTCGGGGATAACACATGTGAATGCCTCCCATGCAGTTATGGACGCCTCCCGCTTCTAATAAGCATAGATAAAATTAAAATTTATCTTGAGATTTGAGTTTTCAGTTTTGAATTTTGATATTTGAAATCTCAAAACTCAAATTTGTAGTATCAAAACTGAAATCTCAAATTTTATATTTCAAATTTCAGTTTAGTTTGAGTGTTGAGATTTGACATCTGAAATTTTAACATTCAAATTTCAAATCTCAAATTCAACTGAACTAGCTGCGGATTTACTTAATATTCGTATATCTGAGTACATTATATATATATACGCTGCTCTCTTTCCAAATTTCAAATAAAATCAACAGTTTGAGATTTGAGTTTTCAAATATCATTATAAATTATCATTATCAAGATTATTACTTTAGTTTTTTTGCACTTAACTGTAGCTATCAGCCATAAATTTTCATCTGATAGCGAGTAGCCTATATTTGACTGTTAATATCGCCAGGCAAATCCAATTTATAATGAAGCAACAGTACCTACCTAGTTCCGTCCTTGAAAAACTAACGTAATACCCGTATTTCCGCCGTTTCATGATACGTCCTTATTGCGACAAAGTACCTTTGATAACCAGCCATAGGTAACCAGAGAACCTAGAAATACCAATGTACTATCTGTTCGCACTTTCCTAACTACCTACATAATTATGTAAATTTACATTTTTTTTTTGTTACCGATATTTCTTTAGTTAGTCTCAGGAGCTGGATCATGCACTACAATGATTTAAATTATATATTGGCCATGAACGTGTGGATTTTTCCATTTGAATTATTATTTGCTTATAATACTAAGTATTATCTTTATCAAAATATGTAAGTAGGTAGAGTACTTACCTAATTACACTATGAACCAAGTCTAATAATTCTACATGTACATATAATTATTTATAATTATCTAACTATCTGGTATCTACTACTTTTTTCCTGCTTTGCAGTACCTATAATGCAAGTTTAATGTAACATAAGGTACTTCTTGGCACAGATTCCCCGATGCGAAATAAACAGTGCTACAGACGTGCACCTCTGTCTTACAGGAAAACGTCGCTTATTTCAAAATCGAGATGTATCTTTATTTTGTGCCGAAACCTTTGGTGAACGAACTTGGGGCCGGTTTGATAAGATTTATTTTGTTCATTTTGTAACTCGAATTCGCAAGTTATAAACGCATGAAATGAATTAAACTCATAAGGCTGTATGACAAGTCGGTGGAACCGTTACACTGTACATGTATGAAAGATGGAAACAAATAAATCACATGGGTAGGTGCATATTTTATGAAACAGATTGATGGATCAGCAAAGTGAAATGCTAGTACTATACAAATATACAAATACAAATACTTTATTTGGGTACAAATGAATTTAACACAAAAAATTGATTGAATCCACTGGCTCCGAACTAGTAAAAACTGTGTTTCGGGAACCAGTGGCTTCTCCCATTGGTTCATATAAGTGCTATGGTTACCCTAAAACAAAATAAAGGAGGCCAATCATCGTATAGCTTCCATAGAAAAATATGATTCACCCTCGATAAAATTTATGGAATAGCTGATTTTGTTTTTAAGATATCAGGGTTGATCCCCTAGTAAAAGTTGTTTATTAGTGAAGAATACAATGATATTCTAGAATATTAATATATATCCATCGTTTAACCTAACCCCGATCTTAACGAGTACATGATGTATTACAATGTCATAGCTGTCTGCAAAGAAATATCTGCCCAAGCACTCCTGCTGAGAGACGTTTTTGCTAAGCATCGAGCACTTTCTTAAAATAGAAATGCAACTTAAGTGCTGTAATAAAAAACCAATTACGAGTAAAGGTCCTTGCTCCTGCTGCAGTTACGTTTACCTGCATCTAAGGAGGAGATATATATACTCTATAAATAGGCATCTACTTAATCAAGGATTAGCAGGTATTTACTTATCGCTATTCTTAATGTGAAAGTTTATAATTCCGTGTTTGAAAGCACAAGATACGATCACTACGAAGACGCGTCTAAATATATTCGAGTGAGTTATAAGAATATAAGACTTTATTTCTTTATTATTTATTTATTAGAATAGTTATAAGAAGATAATATGGTAATCATGTTATCAAGACATGTCAGATGCTCTAACATACTCATTTGTTATCGTTCTTTCGTCATTTGACATCAAATAAGTGTTGATCAACCATTTAGCCTGTCAACCATAAAAACATCTGCATTTATTCAGGTGATTTACCAATATTTCGAATTGGAAGTCCGCATTTCTGGAAGTGGTCGGTGCTTGGAAAATTATCAGTTTACTTATACTTATCTTTGGAAAAGCGAGAAATTGGAGTATTGCGGGCAAAAACACGGGGCGTAGACTTTGTTACTATAAATAAAATCGCTTTACTGACAAAGTGATAAACCTGAGCCGAAGCGGGGTGGACGACGTGCTGGTAATTATCACGACTCACTAGCTTGGCGCCAGCGAAGACGGCGCCAGCCTGCATTCTTGCACTTTCACCGCCGCCTCGCAGATTCTTCCAGAATGCAAGTACCTACTGCCACTGTCATACACCGTTACGCAAAGATCGAAGGCTCGCTCAAGTGCGACCAACTTATCTTTATAGTTAAATAAATACATTCGCATTTTCAGAACGAACTGACAGTCGTCCGTAGCAAATTTAAGTTCCATTATTTGATAGACTCTACAGATGATTGGCACAAATGCCTGTTGCTCGTTCAATCACGTATTCATATTAGGGAGCTAGTTACTTCTCATTTTATTGGTTTTTTTTGCGGAAATGCCTGTATGTTATTGCAGGTAATATCTTGTCTCCATTTGTTGTCGCCATTGAAGTTATTTTATTGAACTCCTATAAGTGTTTTTGTGACCATGCAATCACAGTCTTTGTCTAAATGATCATCATTTGCGGAAGTGATAACTAGATGTAGAAAGTATATAGGAAAAGATAAGTAGTTGAAAAGTAGTTAGGTATTTAGCATTTAAGTTATACCATGCAGGTAAATAATATTTTTATCGAACAGCCTGATATGCGGGCCTTGGTCACTGAAGGCGCCTATTGCCTACCTATTCATGCAATAATATATTCGATATAGATCAGCATGACTAGGATAAGTACATGTTTTTCTGACGAGCAGGTTTTTTTTTACAAGATACTGGGTTGGGATGTAACCGGGGTTATGTGAAATTAAATTTCGCCGGTGGGCTCCGGGATCTCCAGAGGGCACGCACTATGGAGCCCTCAACACTGCAGTTTACCTCCTCTTGGGACAGGATGTATGGCTACTTGACGTTGTTATCCTTCCCGGGCCTATTCGGATGGATTATTATCAAAAGTTGTTACTTTGGAAACAACCCAGAAATCACGGAAAAAAAATACAGCTTTTCCGTACATTTCCTTGAGGATAAATATATTTTTTCTATGGAATAGCTGATTTGTTTCACGATTTCATGGTTGGTACCGTAGTAAAAGTTGTTTATTAATAATGAGTAGGTACTATGATGTCATAGAATATCCACGTCTTCGAACCGAACATCTTACCGGGTGTAAGTATTTTAGTAAATGTTTGTTCGTTTCTATGTGACCTGACATCTAAACAGCTCGATCGATTTGTGATTGCGAGGGGCTGTAAGACTCGCCCGCAGATAAATGACTCGCTTTTATTTCAGAGTGTCATGAATTTTCATTTTGCATTCATATTTTTTTTTATTCATCTATAGATTAAGGTTGAGGACCCCTCTTCGGGTCAGTATAAACTATATACATACCTATTATAACATATGATAACATGCTCAAATCAACATGTTTCAATGAGGTATTCAACGCTATTGTGTCAGTGTACCTATAGGTAGTACCTGCTATGGCTATTAGGTTTAAGTACTTAGTCCTGGGTAACTGGTAATTCAGAATGATGTCGACAATACGATGCGACGCGATGTAGGTACAAATCGTACTTCGGACAATGGTGGAACTCCGCCTGGTATTTGTAGGTTGACGCTGTACTGTACCGGTCCACAGTTATATGCTCATCATTTTCATCATATGCTCATCAGTTTCGACCACTCAACTTTAATGCCTTTACACGTGTCCACACTTGTCATGAAAATAGTTTGAAAATATGGGAGATAGTAAGTAGTTTAGTAGTACCCGGGTATGTCCTAAAACTGCGACCAGAACCACCAGAGGATTGGCAGCAGCGCCCTGTTAGTAAACGGTAAGCGTTCTGTTCTGCGATCCCCAAGCCACCTGCTAAGCTTGGGGATTATGGCAACCCACCTTTTTTTAAGCCTTTGTTCAGCAGTGGACGTCTTCTGGTTGATGATGATGATGATTATGAATAGTAGTTTTGCCGTACTTTACATCCTCTCGACCTATTATGGCACATATTCAAAATTAAACATTGTATTTAAATAAACTAGTTGCCTACATGGATAACGGATCAACAAATCCTAAGTTATCGTCAAACGCATGTACATACATATAGGCTTTGAGACCCTTTTGCTCGGTCAAAAATCGCCAAATGTGAATTTCCAAATAAGTAGTTTATCTGTATCTGTTTATGATTAGACTAGCGACCGGCTTCATAGAATCATCCGCTGGGCTAATTTGAAGATTCCCTGAAAATTTCATCAAAATCGGTCTCGCCGTTTTGGAGTCTATAAGGAACATACGACCATACATACAAACATTGCCTTTTATATATTACGATTTTAGGAAAATTTCGTTTTAATATTTTTAAACTAGCTGATGCCCGCGATTTACGACGTACGCGATGAAACTCGGGCTTCGGCCTCGCAACTCTTCGTACAAACCTTGTCCTGAATAATACGAACACAACACAAAAATAAAAATATACACGGTCCAGCCGTTTTTGAGTTTAAGCGAGGCTAACGAACGGCGATTCATTTTTATACAAGTTGGTCCAAAAGGTGACGTCAATCCGAAAAATGTAGGTTTCTCATACCGTGGGCTTCACGAAAATACCCCATTTATGTTCTACTATTTTTCGTAGTTTAGGAGTTTCTTTTTTAAAAGATTTTTCCATATGAACGGCTTATTTTTTTTTAACCTTTTTAGGGGTGGATTTTTCGATGGTCGAAGAATACTTGGGGTATTTCGATAAAGCCCTTGGAATGAGCAAAGAAAATCTTCACGAAAAGAATAACAATCTCATACAAAAAAGTTTACCTTCGAAAAATCTGTTTAAAACTAGATGGCGCTTACGTATTTAGTCAGCTAATGTCCAAACCGCTATAAAAGCCGATGAAAATATGGTTAATATAGAAACATAGTATTAGTATATGTCCGCCATTTAAGGTTTAGTTAAAGAAAAGAAAGAAAGAAAATTAGTTTAAATTAGATTGCAATATACGACGTAAAAAATGGTTCCCAAAAATTACTTTATTAACGCCATCTCTTGAGGACCTAGCGAGTTTTGCAAATAAAAAAATAGTTTGACTGATATTATTAATGCAAAAATATTCATACAAAGTAGCGTTTTTTCTCCGTGCCATTACGAATGAGTTGGCTTGGGTTTCTATTTCAAGTCAAGCAGTAATTTTGACTCGTCGCAGATTAAATCACTAGCGACATCTTACGTCCTCATCAGTACTACGTAAGGCATCTTTCTATGGACATTAGCACTCTAGTATAGTTTCTATGGTATACGGGACCTAAATTTTTCGGTTGACGTCACTGTTTGGACCATAATATATAGATTTGAAGGAGGTCATCGGGAAAAAGAAACATTTTTATTTTTAAATGTTGTCAAAATGAATGTTTCTTTACTTTTCATTTTATTATTATAGGCAGTTATGATAGATGTTGTGTCCCTATAATATAAAGTTATTGGAAAATCACACTCTACCTACAAAAACTTGCACATGAGCGAGTGAGATAGTTAGACACGACTATAATACCACTAAAGCATTTACAATGCTAACTGTAAAAATAAACAATACAAAGGATAATTCAAATTAGATGCACGCCATGGTTTTGTAATATTCTAAGCAATTTTAATAATGATGCTTAACTTTGTAGCAATTGCTTGTGTTTTTTTTGTATCATTTAAGATGACGATTTTTTTTTCTTATTCAACATGGGGGCTATTAGGTCCGCACTGATGTTCCGTATGGGCTGTATTGTGCATCTCCTTGCCAGCAGTCGATCCTGCACAGGGGCTCGATTTTTCTATCGCTCGTATGATATATAATAATATGTACTAAATATATATATATATATATTTTTAGTACATATTCAAAACTGATCATCGTTATTGATATGAAGTATAAATAGGTTTTTTTTTTTATTTATAAGTTGAAACAGGAAAGGTGATTTATACAAATATTTAAAATTTAAACAAAAGTGAAAAATAATTATAACATATTCTAGTACCCTAGATTTCGCACTAGGTGGACCTGTGTCGCGAAATCCAGTGTGAATTTCGCACGCATGAAAATATCATACATGTGAAATTGTGCGAAATTCCTGTAGTACTGTGTATTTACTGTAAATTTACGTCACCATCGTGGGGCGAACCTGGACTAGATTGGCACAGGAACGAGGCAGATGGCATAGCAAGAGAGGCCTATACCCAGCAGTGATATAAGGAATGCTGTGGATGATGATGATGACTGACTTTCGAACGATATCCCAACAAAAGTTGCATTCTTGAAATAATCATATCCGTCGCAACGAGTGGTTTGAGCAATTCGAATTTGCTTTCTATCAATAAAAAATATAAATCTTTCATTTCGCATATGATATTTTCGTGCGAAATCATAGGAGCGATTCAAAAATTGAGCGCAAGCTCCATGAAATAGCGGAGCAAAGCTCTGGGCTGACAGGCATGAGGAAGTCCATAAAAATTCCAAATAAATCATAACAAATATCGAGTTCCTCGAATAATTTTGCCAAATTAAGTCATCGGTGTCATCATCACTGACCTCTATCTTCGAGGCAACGAAGAAAAACAAATCATTGAATCGCTAAACAAATTACATTCTCGTGCTTCGCGTTGCTTCGCCGCGTGTTTTGAGGCCACGGGCATAGAAAAACAAGACCTTTTGCAATAAAAATTATATTACGAATCAATGTATTTGAAATAGGCAGGCAAGTACCTAATTTGATGCAGATAGGTTAGTCGTGCGTGGATGTCATTGACCCGTGGACCGTGACATGGGATGGTAAGTATTCAATAGATTTGATTTCCTCTCTTAATTGACGCTGACCATAGCTTATGAAAACACGTTGGTTAAATACCGCCGCAGCCGATCCTTACGCTTATAATATACAGGATTGTAAGGAAAGAGTATGCTAAGCCAAAAGGGGCTCATAGTGCCCATGATTGTGATCAACGTTTAGTATGGGACCAACCCTGAAACCGCGAAAAAAATATCAGCTGTTCCATAGAAAAATGTCAATGATAATCGACAAAATGGATGGAACAGCTGCTATTTTTTTCGTGATGTCAGGGTTGGTCCCATACTAAAAGTAGTTCATAAGGATGAGTACTATGAATCCTTTTTGGCTTAGCATACCCTTTCCTTATAACCCTGTATATTGATCATACTATAATTACACACGGCCCGCGGATCGGATGCGGCCTGCCACGGACTTAGATCTGGCCCGCGGAACACTTAATAAAAATGTCTACAAGAGCCATAGCTAAATGCACTGACCGATTAGTGGCATAATAAAAAAAAAATATTGTTTACGATAAAAATTGTAACAACCTATTTAGGAAATATACATGTTTGAACACTAGTAATTATGATACACTGGATATGTTTGGACACTAGTCATTATGAGACACAGGACATGACGATACGCACTCACACCCTCTCACACCAACATTTACCTGACACTTGACATGACATAGAAAAAATTTCACTTTAAAATGCAATATTTATTTTAGTATTATTGTATACCTTCGGTCTAATAATAATTAATAATTGTATAAAACTTAATCACTCTTAACCACATACCATTGGAAGAAGCTGCCTTTTGCAACACAGTTTCTAACCAACCCAAAAGGCAGAGCTATCACTTGTATTTAACCTTAGTTTTACAAATTTATAAAAATATAAACAATAAAATATAATAAAAATGTGGGACTGGACGTAGTAGGACACTAGACTTTTTAGCATATGAGACATTCTAGGCCACTAGACATTGTCAGCCTGGACGTATTTAACGTAATATTAGTAAGATCAAACCGCTGTTTTGGCATTTGCAATACAAAATCAATTCTCATCCCCTTTGACTGCAAGAACGTTTGAAAGTTTGCCCTGCGATTTTCCAAAGATTTAACAAACAGTAAAAAAAAAATCTCTTCTGCGATTTAACACACTAGATTGTATGGGAGTTTTTTTTGACTGATTTAGTTTTTACTCGATATTTTTTTGTTTTAGATTTTTTATGTACGTGACTTGTAATTAATTAATTTATTTACTATTCGTTTTTATGGGCTTTCTAAATTACTGGGCATTAAGATATCTAAGATATATTATTCAGGGTGACAAGCGCAAACAAAGCCGCACAGGGTTTTTTAAATTTTAATGAAATCTCTGGATGACACTGAACTGTTATGGGCAAGAGTGGCGCTTACCATCAGTTACGTGAGTTGTTCGTCTCGTCACTCAGTTGCATAAAAATAATAAACTAAATACTTTTGCCAATGATATTTTACTAAAGATAGGTTTTTACTTTAAAAATGGCGTTCTGTATTCTCTAGTCTGTTTACAGCCGCCAAAGAGTGCGAAAGAAGATGCGAAAAGTTAGAGAGTAAAAGAGACAGCTATAATGAAATCTGTCCGAGAGGACAGATTTGCGGGGGTCATTTTAAAGGTGCTAAAGTCGTAATCATTGACTTTTGACAATCAACTGCAGCTGTCAAATTTTAAAACTTGTTGTCCAAACTCTTCCTTAGGTTAAATATTTGGATTATCTACAGACCTTTAATGGTCTCTGGATAATCCAACTGTTAGTTTTATGTAGTAGGCTAAGTAGTTTAGATAGTTGTTGTTTGTATGTACGTTGCTTAGTTAATAAAGGCACTGAAAAAAACTATTTGTTAGGTGGATATATTGGAGTAGGTGAATTAATAATTTAAAGAAATTATTAATCTAATTTCTCTGATGCTATGTCATTTACTTGTCAGATTAATATTATTTACGACTCGTTTGATTGATTTCACTTGCATCATTGGAACTGTTTCTTCTCCAAACTAGTTCAAGCGTTCAATGTGTCGAATATCCGCTTTCGCTTTTGCTTCACCTCGATATGATCAAGCTCATACCTATTATACCTCCTCAGAAATATGCATAGCGTTTACAAAAATGTAGATTGCACTAGTTGCATTGTAAAAAGGACCTTTGAAATGGCAAACAAATAATAAAATCTATATTTACGAGTAATAGCAGACTTAAATATACATTTATGCCAATATTTATTACAAATAATAAAATAATTACACAATAAGTATACAAAGTATAGAATACAAAAATAAATAATACACGCATTTGATCACGGATCTTTGGATGGACAATTTAAATTTGCGATTCCTATACTGCCCTAAAGTACCATTTAATGTGGAATGAACACATAGTCTCCGTGATATAACATTTCCAAAGTACATCAATTTTGTCTTAATTTCATTTTAGACATTATCCCCCTTGCTAGACTGATTAGACGTTCACCGAATTCATATCAAAAAAACAAAGCTGCGGAGATACACTAGTCATCATCATCAGCCAAGACGTTCACTGCTGCCCAAAGGTCTCTCCCTCCTATATTTCTAAGGGAGACCTAAGACCCCTTTGTTCAGTTAGCACTAATCGCCATAATCCCTTGGCAGGCACCTTGGGGATCGCAAAACACTCACCGTTAACTAAAAGAACGTTGTTGCCCGTCCTCCAGTGGTTTTGGTGGCAGTTTTAGGACATACTCGGGTCTATAATCTAGTACTAGATAATAATTTAAATACAAGATAACTAATAATCAATCCTATATCTATTCGCTCTTTCGGTAATGAGAGAAGACAGTCCATTGAACTGGCGCTTGATGTTTGTCAACTCGCCAGCTGATATTGACATTGTATTCGAAAGTTAACCTTCCAAGAACACTCACAGGTTCCTTCGAGGCCGTACATTCGCAACTATTTATGTCAGCCGTTCAAGACTTGTTTTCAATCCGCATTCTAACGTCACGCCTTCATGGTGCTTCTGCAAGATGGACTTGCGGTAATGGTCCTTGATAGCCATAGAAAAATTATACAAGGAGTATGTAATCTCATACAAAAAAGTGTACCCCAGAAAAAACAGCAAATAACTAAATGGTGCTTACGTATTTAGTCCGCTAACGTTCCAGCCGCTATAAAACGCAATTAATTTAAATAATTTATAGTAAATATGTTTAGTAACCTGTCACTGTCTATGGTAGCAGGGCGGCCAACTTAAGAGATTCACTTTTGATCGAGGAACCGCCAGCGCACCATGTCTGTGACGAATCGCTATTCATCGCGTCAATTACAGTGATTTTACAAAAAATAAGGACTTGATTTTGAAACATAAGACGATTAAACAACTGATAGACCATTTATTTTATGTAACGAAGAACTATAATAATTTGAGAGCAAAACAGTCGAGTAGTCGTTCGCTTTGTTTCACCGCAACACGTCCACGCCCTAGGGTTTGATGAAGTTTTTCTGATGAACGGCCACCTGCTCCTTCAAATATAATACTTTTACTGATATTATTAATGCAAAAATATTCCAAACAAGTAGCGTTTTTTCTCCGTACCACCATACTAACTGAGTTAGCTTGGGTTTCTATTTCAAGTCAAGCAGAAATTGAGTCGATCATTTCGCAGTTTAAAGCACCAGCGACATCTTACGTCCTTATCAGTTACTACAATCGGGTTACGCATCTTCCTATGGCCATGGACACTCTTTATATAATGTATCTATGGTAAAGCTAAACATTTGGTCAAAATACCGGGTGACTTCTTAACGTAACGGAAAATGAAGGGAATGACAGGTATACCGTTTAGGCTGAGTCGAGAGGCTAGCCTCTTGACTGTTGTTAGACCATTACTCGCATGATGTTAAGTGACGGTGTTCGTAGATACATCTAATTAAAGATGTTTTGTCGCACAAACATAGGCTTAATAAGCTTTATTACCTCTTTATGTGATAGACTTTAAAGGCTTTAGTTGACAGAATTAAACAATACTTAATCAAAATTTTGCTGTTCCTTATAAAGCAGGCAGGTTAGATAGAGACAGCAATACTTTAGTTAATTTAGTTCTGGCATCTGAGACTGTACAAAATTACCATTTTGTAGCTATATCTACAATGTGGTCATTTGCTTAGGATTATTTTGCCACCACGAATGGTACTGCTCATTTAAAAAAACACCTATTTAGTCGCTCTATAGTTAAGATCATACTTACCGAATACCTTTGATTTGTTATTTCAACGATCTTTTCTTATCTTTGCTTTTTTTTTTAAAGTTCTTTCATTCCTAGAGTAAGTAAGTACTAAGAATGTTATATTTGGTGTAAATAGTAATATAGATATTATATTATAATAAGAAGCAAGTACAACAATATTATAAGAGTGTAAGGAATATGATTTGAGTGGTGTATTACCTTCGCTAACTTGGCAAGTATATATTATCGATGTTGAGAAAAACATTGATGTATCTCGATTATTTTTTACAATGAGTCGTCGTAAAAAATATTTGAGGGGCGTCGGCTTACAGTCGTGTAAACCCAGCCTTAGTATTACATCATTGTTGCAAAAAGTGTGTTTTGAGGATAGATGGGTTGTTGATGGCAAGCACTGTTAGGTCTGGTAGGTATCGTCATTGTGCTGCACGCCTTATACCTTAGTTATACATCGTCACTGCATCCTCGAGATTTTATATTCACCAGGTAGTCCACTCCTTGATGTACTGGGCACCGAACACTTTTTTAGAGATAGCAACCTTAAAAAAGACTAAATCTAGTAGTGTAGTGACTATCCGATGGTGCGAGGCGCCCTCTGCCGCGCCACACCGTCCGTCAAGTCTTCATTCGCTTCTAGTGTTCGGGCATCGAAACGTCTCAGCGTATTCTAAGTAATAAGTTTTGTTAAGCTTCGTTGAATAATTTAGTGAACGACTAACACGAGGAAGCGTAAACGCAAAGAAAAGGAAATCCGCAAAAAAAATCGGCGCTTAGAACGTCGTTTGGATCGACAAGCAAATTCAACCGATAGTGATGAATGTGAGTACTTATCTACAATAATCCCTATTTCAAAAGCCATGTTATTGCGATATCTCCTTACTTACTATATTCACGCACAAGTACCTAGGTAGAAAAATCATAGTTGCAATGATATATGGTTGATCCAGCTACGTTGCTTGCGGCTCACCTACCCACATTTTGTTAACATTCACCTTAGAAGTGTTCAAAAGCTTGTTACTTTATATAACTAACTTTGTTATCTATACGAAAATAAAACTACCTCTGTTTGGGTTTTATCACGTTTGGTGAGTAGGAATGTTCCTATTGTTTTCAGCTTGCCTATCGTTTTTTATTTTACATTAGAACTGCGATGCGATTGCAGTCTGTATAATATTTTTATGAAGTCGTGATGCGATTACGGCCCGATTTATTTACGTTCTTCCGCTATATCTTTACTTACATACCAAGTTGCGATCTGTGCAAAATAAAAGTGTATTTTATAGAGTTGTGATGCGATTACGACCGAATATACTTAGAAGTATTATGAACTGTGATGCGTTAAGTATTAGAGTGGTGATGCGATTACCACCTATGATAGATGTTTTAGTGACCACTGTTTTTAACACCCATAAAGATTATGAAACTGATCAATCATTTTCATCAAATCGGGGGATTCAATCTGTGGTGTCCGTGCCGTTAGAGATTACAAATAATATTGACGACACACAGAATCTTGAGGGTGATGTGGTCACAACACCAACAGCAAATCGCCAATATGACTACTCCAGTCCCGGAGTCTAATAAAGGATGTGGCGCAACACAGGAAGTTCCGGCATTGGCCGACGACATTCTAGAAGCCTAGGGGGTATCTAGGGATAAAGTCGAAACTTTTGCACCTAAGACAAGAGATGAGATCTCTGAACGTTGGGGTCAAATCATAGTAAATGGTCTCAGTAAAAAGGCCATACAAAAACTGATGAAAAATATTAAAATCCCAGAAAATTTAAGCTGCCGAAGGCTACATCTCTTAATACCGAAATGACAACTGTGTTGTCTGAGACCACAAAAAATAGGGACAAGCGGCTAGAAAAAGTACAAAACCATTTAGGCTTAGGGATCGCAGCGATCACAAACGTAATGTCAACGTTAATGAATGGCGAAATGGCAAGAAACGATATTGTCAAGAAGTTATCGGAGGTGGGCCAATTGCTTTTAGATTTGCACTGCCAAAATACGTTCGCAAGAAGAAAGCTGATAACTTTCAGCCTAGGTAAAAAGTTTTTGTCTATGATTCAAGGTGTAAAAAGAGATTCGTAAGGAGTTCATTAATTTAGGCGAAAATATAAAAGCCAATAAGACGGCTGAAAGATCTGTATTACAAATCACAAGGGCTTTTGAACACCAACCATCGAATTCGTATCGATCCAGCCAACCACCCGTACGCCAGGGAAAAGTGCGAGGCCCACCAAGGTCACAGGCTCAGAGAGGCAGGAGAGGTGGGCCCAGGTATCCAGTGTCGTCCCAGAGCCAGACGTACAAGCGCCCTCCTCCAGCCACAGCGGATCGGAACAACACCTCCAACAAGAACAACAGCAAGAAACACAAAAGTTCACAAGAACTAGATAAGGTTGTTCATTATGCTAGTACGCTAAAATATTTTTTAAATACACGGAAGTCAATTACTAACGATCCTATAATACTTGAATATGTGGCGGGATACAAAATCCCATTTATTAGCCCGGTTGTACAGAGGTATGAACCAGTGAAAACTTCTTTCTCTTATGTTGAGCTAAGTCATATTAATTTTGAAATAACCAAATTGTTGCTATCGGGAGCGATTATAAAATGCCAAGACATACCAGGTCAATTTATTTCGAATATTTTTTTTTATCCCAAAAAGTGACGGTAATTTTCAGTTTATTTTGAATCTCAAAAGATTATTAAGTTCTTTGAAATACACCATTTTAAAATGGAAGATATCCGAACTGCATCGAAATTAGTTTTGAAACATATTTATACGGCAAAAATTGATTCAAAGGAAGCCTATTTTTTTATTTTTTTCTTCCGGTTCACTCATCCAGTAAAAAATTTTAATTATAAAAAATTCTAAGGTTCAAATTTCAAAAACCTGTTGATTAAGGACAAATCTGATGAGTTCCAATGTTTACCTTTTGCTTTAAGTTCAGCTCCATTCGTGTTCACGAAACTCATGAGACCGGTAATTTAAGACCGACATATTTAAGAAATAAAGGCCATCGCCTAGTTATATATATTGACGATTTATTATACATATAGATAGTTCCTTTAAGGCTTCTCCACGAAAGTAGAAGAGGCGGTCGAAAAGTAATATTGTTCCTAGCCAACTAAAAACGTTTTTAGGTTTCGAAATTGATACTGTGAAAATGGCCCTTCAATTACCTCTTGTTAAACGTAACGTATAAAGATTTTAGACTTGGTCAAGAATCTATCTCAAAAACATTCAATTCATATTCGTGACTGCTAAGGTTTTGGGTCTATTTACCTCTATATGTCCAGCCATAGACTACGGTTGGGCTTATTCAAAACAATTCGAAAGGGAAAAAATTCTCGCGCTTCAGTCATCAAACGATGATTATGATTCGAGTATAAAATTGAGCCCCACTTTAGAATCTAGCTTCGCCTAGAGAGCAATATAATGACTTCGATTAAACCGTTTCGGAATAATCAGTACGCTCTGGAGATTTATTCTGACAATAGCCTAACAGGATGGGGCATTGCCTGCAATGGAGAAACTTCCAATGGATTTTGGAGTTTGGCAGAAACTGAAAACCATATTAACTTATTAGAGTTACGAGTAGCCTTTATAGGATTAAAATGTTTTGCAAACAACTTATATAACAGAAATTCTCCTGAGAATCGATAATACGACGGCAATCCCATACATCAATAGGATCAATAGAATCATTAAATATGACCATCTTAACAAAGAGACGCTTGAGATATGGCAATGGTGTGAAGAACGTCGCCTATTTATCTTTGTATCATACTTAAAGTCAAAAGATAACTTAGATGAAGATAGAGAATCAAAATACAATCACGTGGATATCGAGTGGAGTCTCTCACTCGATGCGTTTCATCATTATTACAGAGACAGTTGGCTTTCTAGAAATCGATTTTTTCGCTTCCCGCCTAAATGCAAAATGTCCCAAATATATTTCTTGGAAAAGAGATCCTGAAGCCTTCAAAATTGATGCTTTTACCCTAAATTGGAATTGACCAGGTATCAGGAATTATTGTTGTTCCCCGCTGGCCGAGTCAGGCGTGGTATCCATAATTTTTAGAACTTTGATCTTCTGAACTGATTCATCTTTCAGATATGATCTTTTACATTCTCCTTCTAGAACTTTACATCCTCTGTGGCAAAGCCTTTCCCTGGTGTCAGGCAGCTTGTCAGGGAAGCGTTTTCACGCCAAACTCTGACAATAAAGACGATTGAATTAGTGATTGCATCACTATCTCATAGTAAACTAAAACAATACGATACAGCTTATAAAAAAATGTGTGAATTCTGTCAAATTAATAATATTGATGATTGCTTGATTTAGAAATCTAATCCAGTAGCTTTAAACTTTATTTCAGAACAATTCAGATTAGAAGCTATTTATTCATCAGTAAATACACTTCGTTAAGCACTTTAATAAGTATAAGAGTATATTAGGTAAAAAGTTTAGTTCAGACCCTAATGTTAGTAGATTACTTGAGGGTGTTTACAAGACTCGACCATGTTTTCCAAGATACCAGGGTACTTGGGACGCCAATGTTTTACTTGATTTTGTTAGTCAGTGGTATCCTAACGAGTCATTACCAATAAAATCTATAACAAAAAAATTGGTAGCTCTGCTTGCGTTATCGACTGCACAACGTGTACAGACGCTGTCACTTATTGAACTGTCCAATGTGAAGATTAAATACCTTGATAGCTTACATAGAAACAAGAAGATCCTTCAGAAGTGGCGCTAACACAGAAATATTAATTTTTACCACTAAAAAACCATACCATAATGCAACTGCAGCTACGATTAGCCGCTGGATAAAACAAGTGTTGCAAGAAAGTGAAATAGACACAAGCCTATACTCTGCTCATAGCTCTCGCCATGCAGCAACACCCACGGCAATAAAGAAAACAGTAGGATGGTCAGGAAATTCTCTAGTATTTGGAAAGTTTTATAACAGACCTGTCATTCCTAGTAATGTTTCTGTATTGGCAAATGCGATTTTTGAGTATGAGGATAATCGAACAGTTGATTAATTTAATAGTGACAACGAAACTTATTTTTTTTGTAGTATTGGATTTGTTTGTTTTTATACTTATTTTAGCTAGTGATTTCCCTAAAGCTCTAAACATCTACCTGGTGAATATAAAATCTCGAGGATGCAGTGACGATGTATAATTGAAGGTTAAACAAACTCACCTGTAGTGTAGTTTGACCGTAATTATACGAGTCACTGCATCCGAAGAGATTTTCGTTCCCTCCCACCCTTAAGGTTTCCTGCGGAAAACTTTCCCTTAATATAAGGCGAGTAAATCTTTAGTGAAATCATAATATTGACTCTGAAAAGAATGAAGACTTGACGGACGGTGTGGCGCGGCAGAGGGCGCCTCGCACCATCGGATAGTCACTACACTACTAGATTTAGTCTTTTTTAAGGTTGCTATCTCTAAAAAAGTGTTCGGTGCCCAGTACATCAAGGAGTGGACTACCTGGTGAATATAAAATCTCTTCGGATGCAGTGACTCGTATAATTACGGTCAAACTACACTACAGGTGAGTTTGTTTAACCTTCAATTATACAGGGTTATAAGGAAAGAGTATACTAAGCCGTAAGGGGCCTGTTCTTATAGCCCTGTATCGTAATTAATGGATAGCTCGTTACCTGCTGGTGGGGAACACAAGACAAACAAAATTAAAAAAAAAAAAATGCTGATAAATGACAAACTTTTCGAGTTTTTGATAATTTCAGGTACAAATTTTATTGAAAAACATTTTTGATATCGAAAACCGTGAGACTTACTAAATACAACTTTTAATTTTCTGAACATCGACCCTGCGGATGGGGGACATCATAGAGGGTTATCCATTTATTACGACACACTTTGTATATTTTATGGCATTAAAGACCAGTTTTAGCAAAGGCTTCTAAAGTATCTAGGTATTCAGGTTTAAATACCATTGGATTGTGAGGCCTCAAAGTTTTTTAAAGAAGTTCTATGCTCCTATTTTTTGTGATAGGCAGATTCTATTGGGTGGGTAGAACTACAAAGAGTAACAAAAACAAGGTATTATTACTTATTAACTACAACTAGTTTGTATATAGCGATGACAGCTCAGTGGTTAGGGCATTAGGATCGACGCCGCAGGGCGTGGGATCGAAGCCCAACAAAGAGCTTGAACTATTCGTCAAGGAACTCCTCATCCTCAACATCCTCAGACTCTTCTTGAGGAAATAACATGATGGTAAGGAACTTTTTAATACTCGGCCGGCAAGCTACCACCATCAAAATCTGTCGCCAAGAACCTAACGTAGTGTTTCGGCAGCCTCACTTGAGAGCCAGTTACCATTTCAGCCTAGGTGCATCTTCGACCACACCGTCACTTATACATTACTAGTTAAAAAGCTCAAATGCAGCGGTTGAACCTAACAATGATCGCAATAAGGACTTTAAGGTACAGACCCAGGCCAAGGATTATTCTTAAATCGATCTTGTTTCTTCCAGATGTGGTCCCTGCGCGGTTCAACGTGGCCATCATGATGTTCTTCGCGTGCTGGGTGAACTACATGCTACGAGTGAATATGAGTGTCAACATTATAGCCATGGTGCCCGACGAAGCTGATTCTATTCTGTAAGTAGGCCTTTTGAGTCAACGGCAGACCATCTTGAAGTTTTGAGCTACTTCATGTGTTTTTAAGAGATAAAAACTCATCAACTCCTTTCGCCCTTCTTTGTAATACTAGAGACGGCTTGGTCAGCAGGCTGAGTAAGCTTCCTGGGACCCAATCATCTTGGATTGAAGTAAACACGTGCTAGCATTTCACTGGATTATTTTCTAGCTTTCATAAAGCCGCTTATAAGTTACCATTTATCTCCAAGAATAAATTTGTTACTTATCGATCCTACGCGTCCTTCGTTTATAAATAAAATTTATACATAACTTATATTAGACGTCAACAATATACAATGTTAATAGTCGCATTTTAACCTTACTTTCTATAATTTATTTGCTCGTTTGATCAAGGCTTTGAATCACAATCTCCCATAGCAATATGCGGCAAATATTACCACAATATTAATTTAAAGATTGATTTAATTTGCATCCATTTACAATAGGGAAAACCCCACAAGAATAAACCAACATTCGCCAAAATTTTTATGGTAATCGAGTTTTTTGGAAACATATTTCAACAATTTGATGTTGATTTATGCAGGTAATATTTATTTATTTATTAGTATTTTGACTGAAACGTGACTGCTTCCAAGGCGGACAGCGCGCGTCGCATCGTTTGGTCATGCCTGCATTTGCACGTGCCTTCTAGCTAAGATTGAATGAATGCAACACTTGTAGTACTCTTCAAATATTATAGGCATACATATAGCGATTTTTGTTTTTTCATCAACAAGTCAAGCATTTGCACTCAGAAAGTATTGAACCCCTTAGCCCCTCCCCCCCCCTGAATCCGCCACTAAGCCGGTTGTGTAGGTTGTTACCTTCATCTCGTCAACTTCTTCTTCCTTGGGTGCCTCAAAACATGTTTGTCATATTAGCGATGAACTGATTACTGTTTACAGATTTATTTGTATTCTATACGTACATTTCAATCTAATTGGCTGTGAGTACAGTCTACCTGCTAAATGTATTTATTGGCACCTGAGTACATCATGCATGGTATAATTTATTATGATTGTAGACAATGTACACAGTTTTACAACAAATTGAGCAAACCAGAAAAAATAGTACATGTAACTTAAGTTGTTGATAATAATAATTATCGCTCTTATCTCTTAGCTATGCAATAATTGCAGCATTCAATCACGTTGGAGTGGACTCATTTTTTTTATCGACGTCCTTCGATGACAGGGACCGTTTTGGTATTTTAGAACAAATACCTTTGAGATGGTTGTCCTGTCGCGAGATTTTGGCACAGTAGGTACCTACTTGAAAAGTGTATTTGAAAAGATGAAAACGTTCGAGCTACCCCAACGGTAGCTCAGCGGGAGCAGACTCGCCTCACATTCGTGGGGTCGTTCGAATCCGCGCGGGCCCGTACCAATAAGTTCTTTGGAATTACGTACGGATATACCACCGGCTTTACTTAGTATTATAGACGTGAGTTTTGTTTTGTTTGACTGAAAATGTCGTCAAAAAGACCCTATCCAATAAACCGTATTGTATTATTGTGTTTACGTAACTGATACCATTGACAGTTGTACGTCACATGGCCCACAACAGCGATTATAATGCATGCATGTTTGTCATTCGCAGGGTGAAAAGCGAATGCAAGGCCATCGTGGCCAACGACACGGCGTTATACAACACTTCGCTCACAAAGCGGGAGCTGCGACAGGTAATAACTCTAGCTATTATGTAAACTTCCTTCTATCATAGTATCTATAAATAACATTGACATACACGGGCTACGCGCTGATTAACTAGTTCCGACTCTATCAAATAACTAAGTTTCGAGCGACCTCCTTCGCGAAGAAAAAAAATCCCATCCTACTTTTTCCGCTAGTCTTGTCCGTTCATCCCACGCCCATCCCATCCTGTTTCTGTTTCAATCCTATCCCATTCCACCATACCGCTCTCATCCCTCTGGCGCTCCCCTACCAATCCGATAGTTATGTCCTTTTAAAGTGTTCTTGTATTGTAATTCGCTGCTGTTTTTTTACGTTTTATAAATTTTAAGGTTATGATTACTGGGGTGTATCATAACAGCACTATTACAGCTTATAACTCGCATCGCACTAACTAGTTCATATTCATTATTTTTACTTTACGAACCATTGCAGTTGCTAGTCGACATCTCTTCATATCAGCTCTTAGACGTCCACTGCTGGAGGAATCCTCACGCTTGACAGGTGGCCTGGGGATCGGCCAACATACTTTAGTGAAATTTGAAAAGACAATGTTTTCATTAGGTTATAAAAAAATAAAATATATATTGAAAAAAGTTTCTCAGCGCGGCTCTTTTATGCTATACAAACATCTGCCAAATGACAAAACTCTGACAAAAACAAAATCTGAATAGAGACTTTACGTTCACATCAAGATTTGTTACATTATGTTAAATGCTTAGTTAGCCCTGTCAACTTTAAAACAGAAAAAAAAAAGCACCAGCATCTCAATATAAAATATAAAGTTAATCTCAATATAAAATTACTTAGAGCACGGTAATAATGGTCTACAGATATTATGTTTCATCACTCAGCTTTCAATGCAGCTTGTTGAATAGTATTTTAATTAGTAGGTACTCATGGGATCAAGATGAACCACGACTTCTACTAAAGTACGAATACGTTCACGTATGCTAAATACTTATACGTATGGCTTAAAATGAAAATCGTGGTACATATCCCATAACTAATTTAAATGTAGCAAACAAACGCGAAACTCGGAAACGGTATTTTATTGTTGAATAATTTTGCAAATGCTGTCAGAGACAGCCAGTAGTTTACACAGATGTTTCTATTTTCCAGAGGTACGTAGAGAGCACAGCTGTGCGAAAATATTGCGTAGTGCCGAGTTTCTGTAGTTTTAATTCAAAACCGATTTCGTTCCATGAGTGGTTGTTTGCTGTATTTGAAAGAATGACCTCTAAAATGTTAATAGAATTGAGAATAACTCTGTATTACATTACGAAATTCAATACCTAAGTATTTCAAAGGAAATTACTTAGTTATAGTTAGTTGATTGAATCTGGGCCCGTACCGTGACGTTTTTATTGTGATGATTGTTAGGTTCAGCCGCCGACGTTGCGAGACCGTGAACCTTATCGCGCGGCGGGGATACGATTCTCTAAGTTTTCTGCTGTAATCGTAAAAACACAGCAACGCAGCTCAGTGCACTGCAGCGGAAAAAAAACTAGAGATTTGTTATAGCTTTTTTGTATTTTGTATATTTTTTTCCATTATGTAACTGTGTACTAAAATGTTATTTTTTTTTACCAACCTGTACTTAATGGAAGTAATAAACCATCTGAATCTGTTTTTTAATAACAGTCAGCCAGGTATTTGTCCTAACATACCATGCTTCTTGTCTACAAACCAAACGCGTGTCAGCACAGTTTGTTGCTGCTAACAATCGTAGCCCTCGACTTGCTATTAAAAAAATATTGCAAACAGGCAAGCAGGCCACATTTATTGTTAAGTGGTTACCGCCACCTAAGGACAACTGCAACATCATTGCCCTGCAGGCATTGCCGGTGCGTTGCTTACTCTTTAGGGTAACGATTCTCTTAACATGAACTTAAATTAAATTATGCTTTTTGCCTGTCACACGTCCGGTTTGTTGAAGTCTTTAGTAAATTTTTCATGATTACAATTATTTGGTTGTTGTTAGTAAATGTACTCGTACGCTTCGACCAAAGTAAAGTGAATGAACAGGCCCTAACCACATAACTTCCTTAAAAATAACAAGTCAAAACAGGCTTAGGCTTCGACTCGTAATTAAAATATATAGTACATTTGTCACAAAAAAGAGATAGCGATAATAATATCGTAATATAATATCAAGGTATATTTTCGCCGATATTTGAATCATATGTTTTAATAAACGTAGATACGTCTCGCACTTTTCACAGATCGAGAGCGACTGAATCAAGGTGAGCGCCGGCGCTCCTTTAAAGTCTTCAAAATTCTCATCCTCTTCTCTTACCATTCTTTTTTTTTTGGTCGAAGCTCGTACCTGCTAGTAACAAGATTTATCAAAAATCTTTTTTCAATATAAGCAGAAAATACATGGTACTTATTTTTCCAGCCAGATGGCGTGACGACCTTCACGTGGACTGCCCAGGAGCAGGCGTATGTCCTGTCAGGCTACTTCTGGGGCTACGCCATCACTTGTTTAGTGGGCGGTACTGCGGCTGAGTTCTGGGGTCCACGGAAGCTGGTTTTCCTGACGATGTTCATCAGTGCAGCTCTCACCATATTGAGCCCGCAGGCAGCTAGGTGGCATTATATGGTGCTGGTGGCGCTGCGGTTTGTCATTGGATTAGCCTCGGTAAGAAAATGTTATCAAGCTGTATAATATATTATTTGATTTCCGTGAATTTAATATTCAGAATGCCTCTACTTTTAAGAACCTTGAGTACTTTTGTGTTTCATCCAAAAAAATACTTTAGGTACACATTTTGGTTTTACGTTTGCCAAGTCGGAGGCCTTCGGGCAGCCTGAATACTAATTGGTACATGGGGTTGGCCACTGGCCATAATAAAATAATAAGGCGTATACAGGGCTATAAGGAAAGGGTATGCTATGAATAAAAAGGCTCATACTACTCATCATTATAAGCTTTTAGTATGGGACCAACCCAGAAATTGAGAACAAGAAAATCCCTTTTCACTTAGCATACCATTTTCTTAAAACCCTGTATACATTTTTAACGCTTTACATTTACAACTAGAATTCCCTGTCCTCGGGAAACTATGCAACACACACAAAAACACGGAGAACTAACATCCAGCTTGGAGCATATATGCTACATTTAAATTCATCACATCTGAAAATTAAAACTAGGAGGTCTTGCACATTCAGAAACTTTAACCAACTAAGGAGCTACGAGAAGCTAAGGTGAACAGCCAAAATATATTAAAAAAGTATCCAAATTAACATTTATTGATATTGCTATCGAAATACTTCCAAAAAACTAAGTTAAAAGGAATTTTGTAAACTATATTATAATCTAAACTTAAATATACAAACTAAAACTAAAACTACAAACGAAATTAAAATAAATACTTAAATAAATTAAATCTAAATCTACAAAATAATATAAATATAAACAAATATTAAAATATAAATAGAATTAATTATTTCATGCACCATAGAAACTTACAATACTCGTATTGCTCGAGTCCCTCAAACTCGGCTAAGCATGTATCTTGAAACCCGCGACGACTACTATAAAGAAATTTCGCGCTCGCTTACATTTTTACAAAACATGATAAAGTAAAGAAGAATACAATTGAACAAAATAAACTTACAAACTTAACTTTTGGTGAATCCATATTTATTACAAAGAAACAAAGGAAACAGTTCTTATTATGCCGTACGAACTGATCGGATTTGGTCTTTGTTTGGTAGTAGTACTAGCTGTTACCCGCGACTTCGATCGCGTGGACCTACAAAAAAAAAGCCTATGTCCGTCTTCGACCCTTAAGCTATGTCTGTGCAAAAATTCAGCTCGATACGTTCAATCGTTTAGCCGTGACAACGCGACAAACACCCAGACAGAGAGACAGAGTTACTTTCGAATGTATAATATCAGTAATCTGTTAGATTTATGTTGACTTTTTAATTTGACATTCTAATTTATTACTTTAATTTTTAAATTTTTATTCTCTGTTTGTATTAGGAAATCAGAATTGCTTAAGATAAAGGTTAGTGGTTTTTTTTTTTTTTTTTTTTTTTTTTAATAAATCTGGGACATTATTGCACACACGGTCATCTGACCCCAAACTAAGCAAAGCTTGTAATATGGCTGCCAGAGACTGATATACGTACATAGATATTTTTTAAATACATACTTATATAGATATTAACACCCAGACATAGAACAAACACAAATATTCATCACATAAATGTTTGTCCTAGATGGGAATCGAACCCACGCCCCCAAGCACAGAACGTAGGTTCACTACCAACTGAGCCACCGGGGCAGTCAATATCCGTTTGTATATCAATAAATAATTTGAATTTGAATTTCCTACAACAACCTGCTATTTTGCAGTGAACAAGTGATTTGTCACAGCTATAGAAACGTTTCACGTTTGGTTGTAGCTCAATTAGTTCGGGTTTTACAATATATACATCACAATAATCCTTATTTTATAATAATGGTAAGTAAACGTGTTGTACCGTGGTGATGGAAAAGTGTGTGAAATACATTGAAGTAATAAGGTTGGAATGTAACACTCAACCTTTTGGCAGTTTTTGTACAAACGTGAGAAATACGCCTAGGTAACTGTTTTTTTTCACAAGCTGGATGTTTAAATTGGCACTTTAACTTTTTTGTTATGGCAGATGAAAATTGGCCGAGTTGCTTATGAAAAATGTACTTCTGCGTTTGTATGAAAATGATCTAACCCGAATTATCTCTTCGTACACTTTAACCCCCGACGGAAACCGGTTTTATAAATTTTGCGTGTTTTTATTATCTGTGTATATTATGTCTGTGGCTAACAGAAGAGGAAAAATGTGTGGTAGCTCCCTAACGGATAAACCAATTTTGGTATAATATTTTTTTGTTTGATAGGAAACAAGATTGAGTATTTTTCTTAGCTATGATTCATGCCCTTTGATGATCATTAACTCTATTCTAACTAATCTTTCCTAGATGTCTTTGAAAAAAGCTTACTTTAATGTTTTTTAGCTTATTTTATTGTAGATAAAAAATCACTGAAAATTTAAAAATAATTTGCCATGTAACTACTAGATAATTCTACGGATCCTAGTTGAACGTGTAAACAACATCTGTAACATATTATCATCATCCGTCCGTTTACAATAAAAATATAGATACTTCATAATTTACCTACAAAACCTGATAAACAACGCCATAAAAATTACAGCACAAAAAGTGAACAATTTAATTTGTCTTAGCTTTTGTAGTCAAAAGCAATTTGCTAAATTCTCTTTTTACATTCAAACTCCGTGTTCTCAAAAAATCTTTGGGCAATTACGTTCTGTTCGGTTGCAGAACACTGAAAAAAATGTCAGATGTAAAGATGCTACCAAGATTCGCTCATGGCTTCTTTTAAATACGATTAAAGAGTTTTTGCTCTCATTGTGTATTGTAACGAGCGTAATAATATTATATATAGTTCGCAAGCCGTTAACTATCGTATCGAACTGTTTTCACATAGGAACCTTTAGATTTTTATGTATTATTGATTATAACGTCACTGTTATTAAATGAACGTAGCGTAGTGGTAGCTAGATAAATAAAAATATTGTTTTGGGTGATTTATTTATGAAATTTCTTTTAAACGTTGTAAATGTAGCCTTAAGGGCTTATACTTAGCACTTCAATTTCACTAAATTTTGGTTTATACTTGAAGTTTATTTTATTTTTATTTTACTTATTAATAGACCAACAGCACAAAATCATAATATACAAATAATCTTAAACAAATATATAGTACAGCCAATAAAAGGTCTAAACATATTACTTAAGTAGGTAGAAACAAATCGTATTATTATTATGTGTATATATAGGTACTATAAAAAAATAAACTAAATGAAATGTTTATAAATAATATAAGTATATATATATGAAATAAAAAATAATAATATAATAAAAAAAAATATATAAACATTAACACAGAAAAATACACGCGCAGTTTAAGAATTAGCGGAAAGCAATGGTTCTTGACATTCTTTGATTTATTTTCTTACACTAACTCACACTTACACACTTCTTTCTTTAAACGTAAATAAAGACATGGCAACACAAACTGAAAAATAAAATCAAAACTACTGGCATATAAACTGAAAAAAAATTAGTTCTCGATATGTATTTTTTTTTCGTATTTGTAGTGCAGCTCTAACGCGGGGTTCCGTGAAAACTTATACACTTTTTTGGCAACAATTAACTTTAATAACATAAAACTTTTTTTTTATCGGGCAAGTGCCTTTATTAACTAAGCAAAATACATACAAACTACAACTACCTAAACTACTTAGCCTACTACATAAAAATAACAGTTGAATTATCCAGAGACCATTAAAGGTCTATAGATAATCCAAATTTTCAAGCCCACTACCAGTTGGCAGCGTACCCAGCATGCTGGTGGCATTACCACGCTGAATGGCAATGCAAGCGTTGAGCCAAATAAACGCCAGCATTTTGGTCACGCGTCGCATCAACCAGGCGCTCTGTTAAGTTTTTGAAAATAAGATGAGCTCCCGGTCCCCAAGGGCCCAACTTAAACTATCTTATTGACATTACCAGAGGTAAATTTTTAATTCACTTGTTTTCTATAAAACCAAATGTGTCACCAAATGTGTATTCTCCAAGCTGATTAAAGTTAGTGACAATTAGGCGCTGTTATACTTACTTTGCACTGTTGTTTTGGCGTAAAACCGACTACGACGTACCTCCGAAGAAAAGGCCACTAATTGCGTACCTAATAATTCAAATAATACAAAAGTCATAGTGGATACTGATAAGCAATAACATGTCAAACCACAAAAAAAAATTTTTTTTGTTAATGATACAGAACGCTTCTTTGGCTGACAAAGAATCGTTCTGTATCATAAACAATTTTTTTTTTTTTGTGGGTTGACATGTTTTTGCTTATCAGTATCCAGTTATAATCTGATTATATATGTTTCGCAAAGCGAATTCCTTCTGTATTCATAGAAAAACATATTCATAGAATAGATTTGAAGGAGGCCTTAAAACAAAAGACATCAACGGGGTCCGGGATAAAATAGGAACCAAAGTAAAAAAAAAAATCGTACTAAGCGAGTTTCTAAATCTCTATTATATACCTAATCCTAACCTAATCTTTACCTATGACAAATTAACTAAATAATTATTATCAAACATGAAATCGCGAAATAAAAAGCAGTTGTTTCAAACATTTGGTTAAAACAACAAAATAGCCTATGTCCGTCTCCATCCTTAAGCTATATCTAAGCAAAAATTCAGCTTGATCCGTTCAGCCGTTTAGCCGTGACAACGCGACAAACATCCAGACAGAGAGACAAAGAGACAGATAGACAGATAGTCAAAGAGACAGAGAGACAGAGAGACAGAGTTACATTAGAAGTTAAAATATTAGTTAGGATTAAGATACGTCGTAAAATTAGCTTTACAAGAACACGCAATTACCTTTTGCTTTAGTTGTGGAAATATATGGAATATCAATTTTTCCTTCGATTCTGCACATTATCCTTAATGTATCTATCATAATTCAATTTATTTCTTATAATCTCTTGAGTGTGAAACTGATCTTTATGTACGAGTATGTTTTACTCTGTATTCAGTTCTGCTACATTATTAAAGTATATTTCAAGTATTGAATGTAAAAATGTAGCAATGACGTCATATTAGTCTGGAATGGATAATAATTTGTTTCTGTAATAATTAGATTACGTAACTGTTACAAAAATAGATGTTGCAGATTCTCTAAGCGCTCGAAAATAATATAAAAAAAAACGAAGAGTCAAGAAAGTGTCTTACGAGCTGTACTAAAAACGTAACGAATAAGTGAATGACTCCCACACAGACTTCACTGAAGATGCTCGCTGAATTCACCACATTATTCTGTGCTCAACTTAACTTTTAATTTTAACCAGGAACTATCCCAGAACTATGTCTATTAACATAGATGAATTATGTAAAGAATAGTGACAATGGCCATAGAGAGATGTGCATGGATTTAGAGATGTGTATTGTTGACCGAGCGAAGCGAAGGTCTCAGAGTTTACTGGGACAAATCAGTATTTGTATGTATGCTTGTATGTTTGTATGATTGTATGTTTGCGTGTATAATTGTCCGATGATAACTTGCGAACCGTTGATCCGATCTTCATGAAATTTTGTAGGCAAGTAGTTCATTTCAATACAATTTTTAAGTTCTAATATGAGCTGAATCGGTCTAGGGGTTGTGAAGATATAGGGACCGCGAGGGCTCAGTTCGCCGCGAACTACTAGTGTAACTCTAAGTAAGGACGTAAGATGTCGCTAATGCTTTAAACTGCGACATGATCGTCACAATTTGTCAATTTTACACTTGACTTGAAATAAAAACCCAAGCTAACTCATTCGTAACGGTACGAAGAAAAAACGCTACTTGTTAGGAATATTTTTGCATTAATAATATTAGCAAAATTACTAATTTTATATTTTATTTGCAAAACACGGTAGATAACATTATTTCTGTTTTTTTTTAAAACTAATATTATATATTCTAGTATATATTCTAATTTGTAATCTTATTTGAACTAAAGCTTAAATTGCGTACATAATACTATATTAACCATATTTTCATCGGCTTTTATAGCGGTTTGAACATTAGTTGACTAAATACGTACGCCATCTATTTTTGTGCTTTTTGTTTTAATAAAACGGGAAATTGAGTCGGTTATTCCGACTATAGTTTCGATCACATTCGGTGACCTTTATCAGGGAATGCTAAGCGAGACACGCGCGCCACCTCGTCTTGCCTTGCACTCCTTGTTTTATTAAAACAAAATTTGTGAAAACCACGTCAGTTTTCATAGTAAAATATTTTTGTGCTGTTTTTTCGGGAATAGACTTTTTTGTATTCTTCTTAAATAATTTTTCTATTCCATATTCAAAAAGTACTGTAAGAAATCAGGTAACTTTTATAAGGAAACAAAATTTCATTTTACTCAGAATGTTTCTTTAAAGAAAACATATTGACGGACAAATAAATACGCAAATTATTTCTGCAATATTTAAAAGACGTGAGACGAGCTTAACACTGGTCGTTTACGAGATAATTTGTAAGGTTATGAATAAATTTACATATTTCAAAAATTTGTTAGTGTTTGCGCCGAGAAACTGCGAGTTTCAAACGTTACATGAAACCCGAAAATGTGGTGTAAGCTTATGTATTTCAGTAATTTTGTAAGAATGTAAGACAAAGGTGTGATGAATGAACTGAGATGAAGAAGTCTCTTGAATGACGTAGAAATTATACAGTAACAGATTCAGACGGTATAAGTTTTCGTCGGAAGACAAGACAAGGCAAACGATATGCCGTAAAATGACAACGCTTGCAGAATACCTAGAAAGCTTAAAAAATTTCCTCAAAACGAGAGTAGGTTTTAAATAATGAAGAATTTATATTTTTCCGTATATTTTTTTTATAGCTGTTAACTTTACTTAAAGTTTCCTGTTTTATTTTACTAATACTCACTTTAATTCGAGTCAGTTATTCAGATTACTGTTTCAATCACATTTGGTCATCTTTTTCAAGGAGAAAAGTCGGTTTTACGCGTGTATTCTCGTATTATAAAAATTGCTAAAACTACATAAGTTTACATATTTTTTTTAATAATCTATCCAGGGATTCCTGTTTCCCGCTCTCCACGCGCTGGTAGCACATTGGGCGCCTCCCGACGAGAAGGGCAAGTTCGTGAGCGCGTTACTTGGAGGAGCGATCGGCACCGTTGTCACCTGGTCGCTCTCCGGGCCGCTCATCGAGTCCATGGGATGGGACTGGGCGTTCTACGTGCCTGGTAAGAATTCTAGTTAGATATTACCAATAATTTTGTTGTGCGCAAATGGGCATAGAGAGTCCAATTGATATATTTAAGACGTAAACATGCATGGGCGAAGTGAGCACGAAAAAATTGGCCTACTAAAATCAATGTTTTACAGTTTTTATGTGACCGATTGTGTAGAGCACACAGAGCAGAGAAGTATAATAAGTGAGAGCAGGAAGTGCAAAAATTATCTTTTCTAAGTAACTCTTTAAGAAATTATCTCGTGAAGATATTGTACAAAGGTGAAAAAGTGCGCACGAACGCGAGAATTTGCAGTTATTTTGTCAAACAGCTCAGATTCATCAAAACTCGCCTGTACATATTAGTATATTTTGTAATATACATACGAATACTGAAAAGTACCAGTTCAATTTAAACCAACCGCCTGGGATCGACTTCCCAACATGCCCACCCAAGGTCCTTCTAAACTGTGAACTGTATCATTGCCTTTAAATGTTTTTAAAATACTAAGTATCAACAAACTCTTACACTTCACACGAAAGAAGTAAGAATAGTCTCTAATGAATAAAAACACTTTGCTCTTACTTATACCTAATTGAATAATCCCTCCTTGGCCTTATTTAGGTATGTTTAAGAAACACAATGGTGACTAAACTGAAGAAGCAAAATACGAATTAAATGGAACAACACCAATGTATTTTATGTTTTCTCGGATCTTTAACAATAGCGTTACTTACCTACCTAAACTTAAATTGCTTTTGATACCATCACGTGCTCTCAGATGATTCTCATTCATCTAGAGTCATAATAACATCTGTGGTTTGCCGTAAATACAGGGCTATTTTTAGTTAGGTATGTCTTTAACTGTAGGTAGGTCTTTTACTGGTGGCTTCCCTATATCATAATTAGCGGATCTTACTCCACGAGTTTTCACTAAGCCTTAATACATTTATGTCCCAAAAAATAATGTTCTTTTTGCAGTTTTTTGGTGAAATTGTCAACTACTAAGTTTCATCCCGCTCTTGCGATCCTCCTTATTTGAACGCGCATTAGGTTATTGATATTTAAAAATCTCATTAAAAAGAAAAAAAGGAGAAAAAAAGACGAATTATTAAAGGGAAGTGGTTAACTAGATATGATAAAGAAGCTGCCTAAGCAAGAACTGATTTGCAATATCAATAGCCCCGTACATGAGCTCAAGTAATAAACTCAAACAAAATGCAATTGTCCATATTGGCGTGTCATCCATTCATGGATATTAATCATAATCACTAGACTGAATAGGGTAAACCCGTAACATCTTATTACATTCTTTGAGAGCAGACAATGGTGAAGAGCATTTTGAGTGATTATACGTTTCAGTAAACAAAGAATAAAGCTGTTGTGTGGTAAATAAACACAAAGTACCTACTTGTATGTAAAATGAGCATGAGATAAATATACGTAGATCCAAGGCTTATTAAAATGTTGACGATTAACTTTAAGACCATAATGACAGCTATTTATCGTTTTATTATGAATTGAGTAATTTTAAAAACCAAAGGGTTAGATATTATGCTAGGTACATGCTTGGCTTGCTGCCTATTCATCATCATCATCGTCAGCCATAATAGGTCCACTGCTGAACATAGAGCCTTCCTTAGAGCTCCACACCGACCGACAACGGGCCACTTGCATCCACCACCGGTTGGCTTGTTGCCTATTAAGCAGGATCAATTTAGATGCCCACACTGCCGATTTAAGGAAGGCACGCCATTATTATGATGAACTCGAGGTGCGCTAAAAGTTGGTAAAGTTATAAAGGTAACCTTACCAAACTTCGTGGAACGCGCACTTCGAGCATAAGCATAAGTTGTCTCAACCTTCTCGAATCGGCGGTATAGGCCACCAAATGGTCTGCTCTTAATATATTAACCATCTAACTAAACATCTCTTCACATTTTGCATTGCTTTTGTTTTAAATAGTTATCCTGTATAATTTTTAGGATATATATATAACCCACCTACTCTGTTCGGCGGAAGGTATTGGTACGCCATCTCACAGGTTTTCCTAGTTTGGGTACCAATGCACTCCACGTATCCACACTAAGACTGTTTATGTAAATATGATTTCTGTACAATAGCTATTAAGACGTTTGTTGATAATAAATTTCATTTCATTTCATTTCATTGGCGTATTGGCACTGTTCGATGTAGATATGCTATATTAATCATTAGTCGATTTCCTGTACTAGATACAACGATGCACAAATTTAATGTGAGAGAATGTATAAGGGCACGGACCCCAGAGTTTGATAAAGAATTATTATTATTATTATTATAACTTATTTTAATAAAGAGAATTGTAGTGAGGCCATACTTTCTTTAAACATTATAAAATGTCTATTTATATTCGTATCTAGCACCTAAGTAACTAGAACTAACTGGTTGGTAGATTTCTAAATAAATAGCTTTAATGACCTATTGAGGCGTGACAAAATTTTACAAACATGCAATTATTTTAGGGTTCTGTGTCTGTTAGCATATAGATGAAATTTTGTTCATGTATAGTTCATAACTAGGTATGTTTTTTTTTTTAAATCACGTCCTTTGTTTGAAATATTCGGGCTTTCATTCGGGTTTGAAATATACATGCCGTTTTTGGTTTGCTTCCTTTTCTTGTCGGTCAAGATTTCAACCATATTCGTCGTCGTTTCCACAATCTTTGAAAAATCTAAAACACACACACACACACACACACACAGGTATTACTTTTATAATTTACAAGATATAGCCGATAAAGTTTGGCATACGTGGAGCAAACATAAATTCGAAAAAAAAAAACAACTTTCCACGCTAATACGCAGCCTATGATTATTTTATGTAGGTATTTCTAAAATAGGTATGGAACCCTGTCATAAGCGTGTAATGACACGGACTTGACTGGTTTTTACACATCTTAGCCTCCACTCACGAGACAAGAAAGTTGCTTGCTTCATGTTTAGCGCTAGTGTGCCCCAAGTAAGCCATTGCTCATAACAGTTCAATGCTACCCAAAATATTATAAAACTTCTACAGTTCCAAACTGCGCGGCATGCGTTTTGCGTTCTGCACTCACCTCCCTGAAATACAACGCAATATAATATAATCTTATCTATTCCTATCGGCTTTGAGCCTGAGCCTCAGCCACTGTACGCTGTTTACCGTTTACTAAGAGGACGCTGCTGCCCCTCCTCTGGTGGTTCTGGTCACAGTTTTAGGACATAATCCGGATTGCGCATAACATTATTACAAAAAAAAATATAATATATAATTGCATATAATAGTATACGGGAGGCCTTATCGGCTAAAGTGATTTTTTCCAGATAAACTTTTGATTGACTGAAATAGTGAATAATATGGCGGTATGACTGCGTTTGTATATTTTCTATTCAAAACCTGTCAAAGCACCATCTTTATTCCACAGATAGCTGTTATCTGACGATTGAAAAATCAGCCCTAAATAGACTAAATACTGAAGGTTTCCGATTTATATATTTTAGTATACATACTTTACACAATGTGATTAACACGGTTTTAAAATGTTTTCATCGCGATTTTTTCAGGAATAATAGCAATGGTGTGGTGTTTACTGTGGTGGTTCCTGGTATACGACTCTCCTGTACAGCATCCGCGAATATCTGATGAAGAGAAGCAGTACATCCTGGAAGCTATTGGCGACAAAGTTCACCAGGGCTCATCAGAAACAAAGGTTTGTAGCCAGATAATTTTCAACCCTAACTGTATTTGACAGATAACTTAGGTAAACGTGCTTAAGTGAATTTTGGTTTATGGTTTCCTATTATAGAACGAATTCAAAGACAAGAAAATGCTGCGAAACAATATATTATGTTGCTTGGAAATCGGTGTAGTGATTTCAATTGCACGAGGCGTTAATTCCTTCTCCTACTGTCCTTAAAGTATACTTCTGCGAGTGCTTGGTCTAAGCCACTGTTTGTCAACCACGAGCAAATTTGAAGGCTTGAGGGCATCGATGTTATAGTTTTTTTTCCTATTGATTAGGCATCGAACGTAGAGAGTTTTTTATTGCTGCTTTTGTTTTTTAGCCAAGGCAACAATAATTACTGGCAATAGAAGGTAAACGGTACGAGCTCTTGAAAAATATCTAGCTAGTGAGTTTCACAATAACAACACGTAAAGCCTTGGCTTAAAGATATGAATCTAGGTTACCTGGCTAACGACCTAGGTTATACTGAAATGTCGTGACTGAAAACGCAATAAAAAGTATACTTAGTAATTATTTCCAGTACAATTACAAATTTATAGTACATCCATGACGCACTTATTTTGTTATTTTTATTAAATCACGTAATTATGTATTTTTATATCATGAACCTACTATGTATGAGTATTGAGCGATTAAAATGTAAGTATTTACGAAGATGTTGAAATAAGTATGATTTTTACTTCATTTAAATTCACAACTGGTATTTAATCGTTATACAAACAACATAATTATTTGCGACGCAGTATCGTATTCGTTTTTAGTACTACTTTCCATATGTGTTAAAAGTGGGTATATACCAAACTTACACGAGATACAAAACAGGCAATAATTATTTACTATGTAAAACGCATTTTCGTACAACTGACTGGCAAGGTATTTAACCATAGCTCATTCGAAGATGGTATTGTATTACCATGTAACACAAGTTGGCTCGCAAGTGAGGCTGTCAGTATGTACCGCTAGGCACTTTGGGATATGAATTTGATTTGATGGTAGTAGCAATAGATAGCCGGGAAAATAAGCGCCCTACTTCGAGATTTGGTTTATTTTCCTCTACAGGAAAGGTTTTTGTTAGGCTTTTTGACCACAGTGCAACGCAGTGCACAGTGTTTTTGGTGCAGTGGTAGACTGCACCTACCACTGCTATAGCTTACGTACGTATTCATGTGTTAATTTCCAGATCGTTCCACCATTTAAGAAGATCTTCACATCCTTCCCATTCTTGGCAATGGTGATCCTCCATTACGGCAGCAACTGGGGGCTGTATTTCGTGATGACGGCTGCTCCCAAGTTCGTTTCTAGCGCTTTGGGCTTCAACCTGACCTCGACGGGCACATTGGCGTCTTTGCCATATCTAGCCAGGATGATATTCTCTTTGATATTTGGAGCTATCGGTGACAGGTGAGAAAATATTTAACAATTTCCTATATTATAGGTTTCTGATGAAGGAAACAACACTTCACGGGATAAGAAAAACTCATAAATTATGTTCAAGCCCTGTATAAATTTAGCGTAAGCTGCGCAAAACACGTCAATGTCTTCTTCGATAGTAGAATTGCCAGCTGTCAGTGCCGGGTGAGCATTTGGATGTAAAAATTAATGAAATTGTCACACCAGTGTTACAAAGCAGTGTAAAGGTAAGTCGGCACGTCTCTGTCTCTATCGTCCTGACTTAAGATGACGCAGACAGAGATTCCAATCGAAAACTTTCTATTAGAGCTAAGAATACGGTATATCATCCTCTATCGAAGGGAATGTGTTCACTGCCTACACCTTCATGCCCGATCAAAGTAACGTTTTTACTGAGACTTAATTTCATATAATTTCCTTCCAGAATCGTGAAACAGAACAAAGTTTCCACCACCTTCATGAGGAAGTTCTTCTGCCTGTTCTCTCACGTGGTGCCAGGCCTGCTCCTGATAGCCCTGGGCTACACGGGCTGCGCTCCGATCCTCTCAGTTACTTTCATCACTTTCTCTATGGGGTCTAACGGAGCAGCTACCCTGACGAATCTCGTGAATCATCAAGACCTTGCGCCAAACTTCGCAGGGACGTTGTATGGAATCGCGAATGGAATCGGAAACACAGCTGGCTTCGTAACGCCACTGGTCACTGCGCACTTTACTAAGAATGGGGTAAGTTGATCTAACAAAAATTGTTAATATCATAATTTACAAAAGCCTGATAGTTCTGACTTTCAAATACAAATATTAGAAAGTAGGTAGACAATCCAATTTCAGATAAAATAAAACATGGTATTATTTCTAGCAACAAAAATACAAAGACGGAAGTCAACAAGGAACTAATTTATTAAATTTTAATCAGCTTTATTTAAAAAATATTTTTTATTGTTTCTGCTTATATACTTTATATTATTAGAACTGGACAAAGCAAATGAGAATTTACAATGCTAGCGACTAATGCTGCCTTTGTCTGGCACTAAGCAAATGACAAAGACATCAATAGACTTAATCTGTCGCCAAAGTTAACAAAGTTTCAGTATTCGGGGGTTAGTGATACAATGTTCGGATTACCGTCTCTAGATATACAGTACTATGTTTCTGCTACAGTAGTTACAGCTGGTTGAATTTGATACCATCTTATACTATTTACTGCATTGTCATCTACTCACAAAAATGAGAAAGATATAGTAAGGAAAAGTGGGCGTGGCATATAAGTGAACGGCATCTAGAAGTAAAAAAAAACTACCCATGTTTCATACTTACCGATGAAAATAAACTGTAATCGACAAGAAATTAATCATCTAACTCTGGTTTTCAGAACGGCTTTGCGGAATGGCGACCAGTTTTCATCACCGGTGCATCTCTATACATCGCATCAGCTGGGTACTTCATCCTTTTCGGCACGGCTGAGACGCAATCCTGGAACCAGATAGTGGAAGTCGAAGAAGAAGAAGACAAGACACCCAGCGTTGACACTTCGGTATCCACCGTGTCTGTCAACATCCCTCCTAAGACATAGATCCGATTGTTCTCGTTAAGGAATCAAAGCATTTTTAGGGAAATACTCGAGCCCAGGAGAAGGTTGTGCCTTTCTTGGCTAGTGAAATCAAATTCATTGGATACAAACTTAGCCAAAACAAAAGCTAGGCTCCGATGAAACGCTAAGATATGCAAACTGAACTGACTTCCGATTTACGTAAGAAACTTTAGTGTGGCTATTACAAGATGCAACAGTTATTGTATAACTTCTTATGGGCTCGACTCAAAAAAATTTAGTATGTATTATAGCTGATAATTGTACGATTAAGGTTAACGTTGTATAGAAAAAGAAGCGGAAGATGACAAACTGAAGAAGTTTACGTTTACTTCAAGCTCCCAAATGAATTCTGTTATTTTCGTTGTCACGCGAGTCATAATAGGAATATGAATAAGCAATTCCTACATTTATCTTATATGATATATTTTCAAAGACTTGACCCTATTTTGATTATGTTTATTGGACCAAGTTATTTATCAATCTATTTATTTTATTATTATTTTAAAAGTTCTTTATTTAACATAATAATAAAATACGTACAAACTAGACAGTCTAAAATATTGTATACGCCAATATTGTGTGAATAACTTTTTCAGGCTAGCAACACCTCTGTAAGTCTTTTAAAAACATAGTTTGATTTTAATTATATTTAAATCCATGAACTACACTAAAATATTAGTGTAAACAAACTATTAATAGACTTAAATTTACGGTAAAAAGCCTATTGCACCAGGCTCATTTTCTATGAAGATGAGAATTAATTAAAAAAATTGTTAGGCAAGAAACTCCACCATTGATGTTTATTATATTCATAATATTAAAAAAATACATTATTTTATTCTCAGTAAAGGACTACAAAATTTTTGGACGCTAAAAAAAAAAGGTTGCTAATTTTCGACATAAGTAGTTATACTGAAGATGTAAATATTTCTATTACCTAGTAACTAAGCACTAACTACTGAAGATAATGAAGGATATAGCATGTTTTTACCATCTTAAAATAAGAAAGATTTAAGATTATTACTTTCATATACAATTGCAAGTAATTCTTGGCATATTATGGCATGATGAGCATCATTAACATAAAAGGGACGGAGGAGGGAGAGGGAGGAGGAGTGGTGGGAGTTATGAAATAATGGCACACAAATTAATATTTTAATATTTTCTTAAAAAAACTGACGTGGTTTTGACACATTTTGCTATAGTCACGCGCGTGTCACGCTTATAGCATTCCGTGATAAAGGTCACCGAATGTAATTAAAACTATATTCGGAATAACCGACTTAATTTAACGTCAGTATTCCCGTTTTATTAAAACAAAAGATTTTAAAATTATTATTCAATGAAAAACAAAAAATAATGGACTGAAAAATGTATATGACGCTCCAGATATAAATACGAATCTAACGCACCTCGCAATCCAATATCAGTCAAGACGTTTAGGCGGTAGAAAGTGACTCACACATACATACAAACACCCGAAAAATTAAATGTCTTCCCTGTCTTCCTCACGTGTCCAAGCAAGCCAAGCCAAGTACTGTATTTAATATCCCGAGCATTGTTATAATAATTAAGCGTAAAATATACCTAGATTAAATAATAAAATGTACTTAAATATTATTGACTGTGATGATGATAATGAGTATAAATTATTGTGTAAGAGAATAAATAAATTATTGAACAGTGCACAGTATTATGACATTATTTACGAAAACCATTACAACAATCTTAATGATTAATATAAATAAGAGCTTATTACATGCAGCTTATTACAGCTTATTTCCCTTATGCAAGTGGCGTAGTGGCGAATTAAAACGTCATCAAACCGCCATTTGTACTAGGCCAAAAATGTCCACTTGCCGCTCGGTAGCACCCCTTCGTCCACACTGTTGACGATTGGGAAAAAGTGCCGCTCGTTTAGTGTTGACAAACGCTACTGTTTTTCCCACTCGTTTCCCACAATTCGTGCACTTCTGGCTCGGTAACACCCTTTTCGTTTACAGTGTTGACGAACGCTACTTAAATGTCCCATTCGTTCATTATTAAACGTCTTTAATTAAAAGTAATACTGTTAATAACTAGTAGTTCGCCCCGAACTGAGACCTCGCGATGTTCTGTTTTATAAGATTTTATTTCACTTACCTACATAATGTACCCAGTTCATTATGAATAGATAGATACCTAAATGATATGTTGTTCTTCCAAATCAGAACTTGTCATTGATATTTCGACCACTTTCAACAGTTTCAATCGAGTTGACATTTAAAAAAGCAAGACATTTAACAGATATGTAAGGCATGGTTCCTGTGACAGTAAATGATGATGATGATGCTGATTTTTTTGGTACTAAATTGGTCGTAATGTTGTGAAACGTGACTCTTCGTGTTGTTTCAAAACTCCATAGAAATCTTTAGTAATCTCCACCACTTTACTGGTCCATGACTTAGACTTGACCGTGACTTACTTTGCTTGACTTAGACTATGACTTATTTTAATTGTGAAATATTTGACTTCACTAGAAATATTAAAATACTTGACACTGGCTAAATACACAACGTGTGGCGCCAAAACAGAAAAAAAGGTAAAATCTCGCGCCCATGTACCACATCTTATGAAGTCAGGCGTAACATCTCGATGTTAGTGTGGTATTGTAACGAAGCTTAGGTTTACAATTGTTTAGTCAATGACTGGATGATAGCTGCTTTCTGTCTGCGGATCTCGCCACCGCGTTTTAAGTGGTAGGGCTCTCTTGCAGAGTCCGCCTGGGGAAGTACCACACCTTTGCCAGTTATTCAACCGCCAAGCAGTAGTGTGCAAGCATTACTGTGTTCCGGATTGAAGGGCAATGTTTCCAGCGTAATTACTGGGCATACAGAGATTTAACATCTAACATCTCAGGGTGACGAGCGCAGTGCATTGCCGCGCATAGTTTTGAACTGTTGAAGTTCAAAATTATGGGTGGCACTGTTATGGGCAAGCGTGACGCTTAACATCAGGTGAGCGACTTGCTCGTCTCGTCACCGAGTAACATAAAAAAAAAAAAAAAAAAAAAAAAAAAGTGCTAGTTTGTTTTATAAGTAACATATTTTGTTCTATGTTCCGTTCGACCCCTATATCTTTGCAACCCCTTGACTGATTATGCTCATACTCGAACTTGAAAATTGTATTATCATGAACTACTTGCCTGCAAAATTTCATGAAGATCAGATTAACGGTACGCAAGTTATCGTCGGACAAATATACACACAAACATACATACAATTGCCGATTAGTTTCCGTAGACTCTGAGACCTCGCTTCGCTCGGTCTATAATGGACCTATTTAGAAACAAATGTTGTATTAAAGAAGAATCTCATGTCTCCCAAGATGCTACGACAATAATAATTGGCTTGTATTTTGTCGCACGTTGTACCTGGTTGCATGGCCATACCAAACTATGATCCAATATTTTATGTTGTCCTATGTTATAACGGCGATGGGTTTCAATGGATTTGTGACGGTGTCAAGTGTGGCTGTTCCTCATTATTTGACGAAGGATTCTGTTGGTACTCTTACTGGAATAGCTGGTATGTTTACGTCAGCTGCCGCGCGATATCGCCGTTTGTCACTGCGTACTTTACCAGAGATCACGAAGTAAGATTTGTTTATTTTAGTTAAAGATTCATTAATTTCAAACTAATCGCTCATCACGATTTCTGTTACCTGACTTTTCAGACTGTAAAGATTAATGATATGTAATATAAAAACATAATTTTTATATCCGAGCTATAAATATTATCTTTTTATCAGCTCAGATAAAATATTTGGCTAATTTCTCGAAGAATACGAGTTAAAAAAAGAAAGTAAGGTCACAAAGGCCGAGTGTCTGATTTCTTGTTTGTTGTTATATGACAAACGCCCGGGACTTAGAAATTATGGCATCTCTCAGTGGCAGTTTTACCCATTTTCCAACTATTTGCTGTAAAATATCTCTTGGGAACCTAGCGAGTTTTGCAAATAAAACCAATAATATTACTGTTAATGCAAAAATATTCATATCAAGTAGCGTTTTCTCTCCGTACCATTACGAATGAGTTTGTGTTTCTATTTCAAGTCAAACAGAAATTGTTAAAATTACGTCGCAGATTAAAGTACTAGCGACATCTTACGTCATTATCAGTACTAAAATCGAGTTACGCATCTTTGTAACGACATTAGCATACATTATAATTTATCTATGTTCATAACGAAACATACTATACATAGTATTTTCCACAGAAGAGAGAGAAGTAAAAATTTTTTTTCCTCTTCTGTGGTATTTTCATACAATTCTGCCAAAGTGCACAGCAGTTTATTGTCAGACGCTAACTCTCATTGTTGTACTCATGTATATTTATTTGGGTGTTATACAATAATAATATGTATATGACATACCTACTTGATTATTTATTCATTTCTGTTGTGCTATTTTCGTAAATATTTTTCAGGTATCTTCTATCTTCTATCCAACATTCTTTTTTGGATCTTATATCGGAATCTGGCTCTAAATTGTTTTTGTTTCCTTAGGAGTAACAATTGAACAAGGTAACAACTAAGGTAAATATATATCTATCTCCCTTCGATGATGAACCATGATGTATGTGTATGATGCAAATTAAATTAATTTGATTTTGAAACATGTTCATGCTTTAGCTATTAAGGGTAGACTGAGAATTTAAAATAAAATCTACAAAGTGTAAATTACAATAATCATTTAATACATTTTAGTACATTTAGGTACATTATTTATACAATTTTCTATTTACAAACAGGCAAAGGTAAGTATACTCATACATTTATTTTCTAAATATTTCTATGGGACAATACATGACACATCGAAGTCAGTAGCAGTTAAATAAATCATAGTCACGTCAGTTAAAATACTGGACATAATAATAATGATGTTACATACACAAATCTCTCGTATATTTAATTTAATAATTATCTTCAATAGTTATAGTTTTCATAATAAGGTACTAACAATACGTATAATAAAGCCCAGTTCACACGTGCATGCTAATGCTTGCGCATGACCAACACGATGGGCAGGATTGCACGAGTGCACACACTAACGCGTAGATCCTTACGATAAATAATAACCCTCTATCTAAAAACTCTGTCAAAAAGATTCCTAATACCTAAATACTACTTCAATACAATAGAAATATTTATTGCTCTCGACATAAAATCCATTAAAATACGATTAAGTTTGAAATTATCCTTACGTCTTTGGAATCACATCACCAAAACAGCTGCAGTTATGGTCACATATTTTTCAGGCGGGATAAATATTAAAGTCCTTGAGATGGCATACATATTGAAGTGCAGTAGCTAAAATTCTGACATAAAATATTGCCGTAAGAAAATTTTATAAAATTTGCAAATTTTTCATACGTATGATTCAGATTCGGTATCAGATTCCGAGCATTCTAAAGCCAAACTGTTCTGTGGCTTGTCAGTTCCGTTGACGTCTCTATAGCGCGGTACAGACTTGGAACGCGACGTCTTTTCTTCCTTGTTTACATGTACGGGCTGGAATTTCTTCAGTACTCGCTGGTAGACCATTTTCCTCGGCGGTACTGGCGGCGGCATGTGAGGCGGCTTCTTGTTGTTATTCGGCTCCTTCTCCTGGTAGTCTGGCTGCACCGTCGTCGGAGTCGCCTTGTATATGTTATCCGAGTACAGGTTTGAACTTTTCAGCAGCTTCCAAGACTTGTCCACTCGATTGGTATACACAGATGTATAGATCGGGTCCACGTACTGCTGCGAATAGCAGTTCTCGAAAGAGTTCTCGCTGGCAGGTGATTCTGTAGATCGACTTTTCAAGGAGTTCTGCGGTTGGTACAATGTGTCGCTGCTGCTAGAATCACTGTGCATCATGATATTTGCCATAGATTTCGACTGGTTTAACTTGTTATTGTTATAGTTCCGAAATCGAGACTTCTTGTTGTCTTCAGAGTCGTTGCTGTGAATGTTTTCGACGTAGGAATAAGAGTTTTGCAGAGGATTCATGCGTTTCTCTTGCTCTCTGCTGTTCACCGGTGTAGTACAACTTTTTGAGCACATGTGTGATGGGTCATACTGTCTCTTGCAACATGTGCTCGTGTGCATTGCTTCATAATTTCCGTTCCGCATTTTATCCGTGGTGCTTGCGTGTCCTTCGCTCGCTTCTAAGCTCTTCGTCCTCGCTGCTTGACGAGACCAGTCATTTCTTGTAAAAATGGTGGCTGCCGGTGATCCACTTACATCCTTGCTCTTTGATGGTTCCCCTTGGAGTTTCCTCATTTGGCCGTAGATGTTCTCCGTACAGTTGCTAGTTTTAGTGTAGTTGGGGCTCTTCTTTTCCCACCCAGTGTAGACGCGGGAATAGTTCGAGTTGGAGTTCGATACGGTTTCCGAACGCGTCTGGTATTGGTTTTGTCGCTGAATATTCTCCGTGAACATTGCCAGGTCGTGAATGTTACTATAAACGATATTTTCTTGACTAGAGACTAGGTCGCGCTTATTTTCTAAAGATTCCTGTTTAGGTTCTAATAGGTTATCGGAACTTTTCGCTCTGTTGAAATTTTTCTGTATCACATTTTTTTCAGTTTCTTGAGTTTCAGAGAACATGCTGTATACTTTGGAAGTTCGAGCAGCCTTGGAGACCATGCTTCGCGGCGGTTTTTGTGGTTCCAAGCCTGTGATGTAAATTGCGGGAGTCTTTCCGTAGATCTCAGCCGTGGATCGTTGCAATGCCGTTTTAGAGACGTAATTTCGTTCATCGATTCCGTTTGCGATTCCGATGTTTATCGAGTTGTGAACGTATCGCTCGCCAATGTAAGGTGTGTTGTATACATCTTCATTTATGTTACTGTACAAGTCGGATTTGTTTAAGTATATGTTCTGTCTTTGTGGATTCTGAGGGAGTCCAGTGACGTTGTGGTTATCGATATTATATCTGGAAACTTGTTGAATGGTGCAGGTAGGCGCGGAAATACTGTGAAGGACGTTTCTTGGAGCTGGGCTATTTCCTCCGTTACTGTTGGAATCGTCCTCCGACATTGTCAATCCAGAGTCTCGGCTGAGAGATAGTTTTTCTTTTCTGGGCGTCGATAGTTCCATGGAATCTAAAGATATGCCAACAGAGTGTAAGCTGTCACTTTCCTCTGCTCCAGAATCCAACAAAGCGTTGGAATTTTCAGGACTACCATTTCCCAGAAGTCCGGCTATTTGCGGTCCAAACAAGGCTTCGGCTTTGACTATAAGTAATTCTACGACCATTGGCACTGCTTTGGGAGCTTTGTCACAGGGAGTGTTGGGCCAGAGAAGACTTGGGCCCACGCAAACGCCGAGATTCATCGGACACATGAGGTTAATGTTCGACTTCTTGGCGATTGCTTGTAAGAGGCATACGAAGTACGTCAGCATGGTGTAGTGGGATTTTGGCAGCTTCAGGAGCAAAGAGCGTACTGCTGTTACTTTCTCGGTTTGGGGTAAACCTGCAACAAGAAAAAAATTGAACCATTAATATCTAATTTAATAGATACTATAACAATAGATAAGTTTACGAAAAGCCTACAGAAGGCGGTGACTAGAAACGAAAAGCCTGGGATAGCTAAGTGGAGTGCTTTGGGAGAGAGAAGATATTCTACTAATGTGGGCTAATGATGAGAATACGTACCGAGTACTTGCAGCCAAGAGGGGTAGAGATCAGCTGACAGAAGCGGCTGAGGCAGCGCGCGACAGAACTCCTTAACGAGCGCCGCCAGCAGCAGCACGGGCGCGCGCTCCAGCTCCACGCACTCCGCCCACGGACCCAGTGCGTCCAGCTGAAGTATTTTTTAAATCTTTTATCTCGGCATACAAAATTGTACACAGAAATATATTTGAAAAGTAAGGTAAAATTGCCACATCTTAGTAGAAAGATATTGCAAAAAATTAGGCCTAAAGGTACACATGCTTCAATTGTGGCGCGTCTAATCCATGCCAAATCATAGCACAAATCAAGTGCGTGATGGTCAGCCGAGCGTAGATGCTCAACTGCTTTTCGTGTTTGTGTCCATATACGCAACTACAAAACGAGCCTAAAAATAAAACAATCTAATCATTTTAATGACTTATGTAGAAGAACTTACCTTATCTCTCAGCAGTCTGAGAGCCTTAGCATTAGCACTGCGGCGAAACACGCCGTGCGTCAGAGGTGCCACCGCTCGCAACCTCCTCAGCGCTTGGAGTAAGGCGGGTGGCGTGGCTCCGTTGCAGAGCCGGGTGAGAGGCACGCCAAACAGGCGTCCACCACGACGCAGCAAGCGAAGACCTCGCCCGGGCGTTGTGTTGCCACTGAAATGAAATAAACTTTGTAAAAAAAAAGGAAAACTAAACCACGCATAACATATCACTATTGATTGGTAAAAATAATCGATGTCTATGATTCCAAAATTGCAATCTTAAAAGAAGCCGATGAAAGCCCAACCAAGCACCCAACTACTACTCGTCTATAATTTCGTATAAGTCATAGACTGCAATTGAGGTACTCACTTTTTCAACCCCTGATTTTTCTTCCTCAGCTCAAATACCAATCCACAGGGATTGTTCTTAGCATTAACGTGTTCAAGATCGAAGCCATCTTCATTGGACAGCGTTTGCCGTATTCTCGACATCTGAAATAATATACTGATTGAACAGATTGTTTTGTGTGGTTAACAAAACACGAATTTTTTTATAAAGGCTCAAAAATGTTTCGAATCTCTGGGAGCGCGTATTATTTTGAAATTGATCTGGTGCTTTTACCTGAACCGCGTGAGGTCTCTCTATCCCCTTCAACGGCATCGGCGGGGCATCCCTCCCCGTTCTCACACACAGCGTGAACTCATTAGCAGCCCCCCATCTTCCTTCTCCCTCGTTCTCCCCCTCCCCTTCAGCATCTCCTTCGGCATCGACACTGCCATTTTGCAGCACTTGCAACGCTTGCCGAATCACACAGCGAGCGCTCATCTCGGGGCTCACGGAAACTGTCTTGCACTGGAAAAGAAAAGATGGTCAGAGGTCAGGCTAGGCTCTAAAGTAGAGATAAAGAAAGCATTTGCCGAACACTGGAGGTATTGAGCTGCTGATAATAGCAATACTGATTGTGTGATATGCAAGTCTTCTCAAATCAAATTGATACTTACGAATTCTATTGAGCTCGTGACGTCCTTGTAAAAGATCTGGATATTGGTAGACTTTGGTTCCGTGGCCAGTTGCGCATTTAAAGCATTTTGGATTTTTCTGTAAATAACGGATTGATTATTATTATTAGTGACACGAATCTCAAAATCTGTTTTGAAAATAAAGTTCTCAAAGAAAACTGTATCTTCAACAAATATCTAGTGTTTTTCCGCGGCAATAACGCGTCTATTACAAAAGGAATGAACCAGTATCCCTAGAGTACAACACGTGTTTCAACTTTACAGGAGGCAACATCAGTACGTGCTATAGCAGCCGTTGTAGGTCTAGAGATATCGGTTGATTCCTATTGCACTAGAAGCGATGTTGCTGTCGCACAGAAACGCCTGATACAATCAACTAGTAGGAAATCACTTACCTGTACCAAGTGTCCCTGGCCGCTTGCGTAGGATAGGTGGCGAGGTAGTTAGCGACGCCAGTCGGCGTGGGCCATCCGATCAGGAAGCCTGTGTCGTCTCCATCAGGCAAGGATAGCCACAGTTCGGCTAATCTCACGCTCTCTTTCAACTTGAAGCAATTTGTTCCTCTCGACTTGCCGACTAGAAGCAAGTCGCTGAAGAGAAACAAATGGCGATCTAACGGTGGGGCGGTGGCGCCCAGAGGGCATAGTTGGGTCGGAGCCTCCATGATGAAGGTCCGTGGTGACAGCGAAGTAGTGCTTGCGCTGATAGTTCCTCCGATGTCCAAGCTGGGCCGCTTGCGGAGGCTCTTTTGTTTCTGGAAGTGAAATATTTTTGATCAAAACGTTGGAAAAGAAATGAGAGCAACTTATGACATCGGAGTTAATTACGTATACTTCATCAAACGTTAGAGTTTCTCGTTCAAATACATACGTTCTTGGATTTTTTCATCAACAACCCCAGAAAGCCTTCTAAATTACTAACCGTGGTAATTATGGTAGATACATAAAACTTCAGCTAGTCTATCTGTGTATACTTTTACTTACCCTTATTATTTTGTTCTTATTGTAGACCTATTTTGACTATTTTAGTGAAACATCTTTATGTGAGATGGCTTAAACCTTAGATGTGTCATCACTACCGTCCCATACTGTCATCGTTTCCACTCTGCTCTATTCACTCTGTTTGAATTGTTACCTGTGCATGATGCGAAGCGAGTGCAGAAGGTGCGTCTGCGTCGTGCAGCGCGAGGTAGTCGTGCGGGAACAGATCCTGCACGCGCTCCAGGTCGGAGAGGCGCGCTGCTCGACGCCGGCCGCACCCGCCGCCTACCAGCCGCTCGTACTGGGCCAAGCGCTCGATCTGGAGACAAAAGAAAAAAAAGTCTGAGTTTAGGGGTGGAACCATGGTAACCAATATTTGGATAAGAGGATTGGAGTGCTTTAGATTTAGACATATAATGAGGGCCCACTTTTTTAAACCAAGAGCTGCAAACAAGCAGTTCGTCAGCCTGATGGTAAGCGGTAACCACTTCCAAAGTACATGTTTAGACCTAGGATCGGTGATTGACATCGGTGATCGGTACTATAACATCTCATTGTTAAATTTATTTTATTTTATGCTTAGGTACTGATTTATTCCAAAATAAATTTTAAATAGCTTATTAAAAAACAAAACAATACATTTAAGTAGCATTTATTCCAAACGCATCAAAGGCAGGAAATCGTTTTCTTCAAAGCAAACATGATTGGGTCCATTAAAATCAACTATTGTAAGTTAGTTGTAATCTAAATTCTCATCGTGTACGTGTAGAGTCTCCGGGGTGAGTTCCCGCCTCGCAGCTCTCTCAAGCGTGTCCACGACAATGCTACCATATTACAAACAGCACAAAGGACCGTGAGAGAATCTCTAGTCATTGTCTGCGATACATCACAACACCCTGAACAAAAATATTTACAAACGCACAGTACAACTACGCTTAATGACCGTCACATAATCACGGCTGTTCTGCCTTCCAACAAATATTCGCCAAAACTAGAATGGAGCAAATATTTGCTGATAGTTTTGAAATTGTGTGCAGTAAACTGTAAAATGAAATGTGTCGGTGTCCGAGTCGGCGTGTTCATTGGGCCATGAAATTATCCGTTTGACTCACGACGCTCATCATACAGCAAGATGCTATCGTAACAACGACTAGACTAGGTTAGATTAGACGTATAATTAGTACCATACCACGAAATCAATCATAGCCACAAAATTAATGTGTAATATCCTGTCTTACACATATCGACGACGAAATTTCTTAATCTAGGCACTTGAAATGACTTGTATGTCTTCTTCGATATTCAAAAACGAGATTCCACTTTTTGCGTCCACGAAGATTGACGGTTTGACGTATAACACAAAAAGGTGGTGATTATTAGACGCAGTCATCTAACATTAAGGATACTTAGTCATTGTGCCTGCATGCTTTGGAGTAATTGTACTGTAAATAATTATGTATTAAAGTGCGCGCAACCGCGACCCGACGCGCTGTGATTTCCATTTCAATAGACAGCCTGACATCGGCCCGTTAGACGCTCAAACTGTGGACAGGACACATCGTGTGCCAACATGGTGATTATTATGAACTACGAGTAGTTGCACGTAACTATCATCGAACGGAATATCATCATGTACACTTAGCTTATAACATATATTTTGTATTCTAAGTATATCTAAGGCTTATAATGTGGTGGTGAAGTGAAGAATTCAAATACAATTCGAATAGGTCGTATTTCTTTCTAGGAAGACTTTTAGCCTTCGGAAAAGTAAAACAAAAACACTTAATATTTAACAACAAAGGATTTTATCGCATTAATATGAGCCAAGAACAGCAGACGGAAATCTAAATTTGAAAAAAACTTTGTTTTTTATACACATTTTATCTGCCTAATAACTCTAAAAGCGGAGATTAAAGCTTTAGCAATGAAGACGAATGTTTTTGTGTCGAGATAAAAAAGGGCCCGTAAAAGCTCGGAGAAACAGCATAACATTCCAATTGTTATTGCTTACCTTCAAATTGTTTACCCCAGGTTAGCTCAAATCAGGGCAGATACCAGGAATTCAGAGCACCGGCAAATAAGCGTTATCTGTTCACGTTACACGGAACTGCACTTTCTAACTCAAATATTTACTTTGGAGTAAGTGGGTTCAAGCGTAAGTTTTAGATAACGCCTAAGCTGTTCTAAAAGTTGATAAGCCAGTGCGCGTGCGCAGGGCCCTATTCTAATGCTAGGTTACACTGTCACTGTCTCTCTTATTTGACATGTCAAAAGAGAGAGAGAACATCTCGACTGCGCTAGGATAGAGGCCCAGGCCGTGCGTTATGCCACAGATTAGGTAACATGGGCTCAACCTGCGCTTTTTACAATTTATCTTTATCAGCGTTTTACATTTCCTGTTAAGTGGACACGCCTAGACGTCGCTTTTTAAATACTTTTAAACGATGCCTTTATTAAGCCATTAAACAACCCATAAACTACAGAAAATCAAATAACAGTGTCGTCGAGAATATCTTTCGTTAATGTTCGCGCGTTGAAATGTGTTTGACATTTTGTATTAAGTAAATATTAACAATACACGCTAGTCAAGTTTACGTAATTATGTGTTCGCGGAATTGCTTATTAACTTGAAAGTTGTCATCGAGAGCTAATATACGTCATTATATAATTTTTTCCAAATAATAATGACTATAATGTGAGCTAATGATATTATATGTAATTTATTTTACATATTCGCGTAGATTCGATAGAAAGACTGCCATTAATTTATGACGCACCTAGTTAATGTTACAACTTTATTTTATGTTTATTCATACACCTGTTTTTTTTTCTGACTATTAAGCTAGTGTTCTGCTCACGTAATGTTATCTGACTGTAGGGTAGAGGATGGTAGACACGTAGCTTGGAATGAGAATGGAGTGCCACAAACGAGGCAATCGGAACATTGGTCATACGGTAGCGAGAAGGGTCATCGACTCAACCATGTGGTCAAAATCGCGGGTCGAACCTGGACCCGATTAGTACAGGACTGAGACAGACGGCACAACAAGAGAGATATTTATTCCCAGCAGTGGGATAAAGAAAGCTATGGATGATGATGATACCAAGTGAGGCTGCCGGAACACACCGCTATGTGCTTGGCAACAGATTTGCAACTTGAGTACCGACTACATAATTTGTTTTTTTTTAAGAAATTTTAAACCTCTTTATCATACTAATATTATAAATACGAAAGTTTATGTAAGTGTGATTGTTCCCGTTCAACTCTGTAACGACTGAACGTATTTGGATGAAATTTGGTATTGAGGTATATGTTTTTATCCCGAAAATTGTAAAGGATCCTGTAGGATAGCGGGTGAAACCGCGGGGCGCAGCTAGTTAATAAATAAATAATAACGTTTTACAGTCATCAATCGCTCCTCACTAGGATCGATGTTTTGGGGATACCACGGAACCCACTTAAAGATAGGGACAAGGTTGATGTCTAAACGTAGATTCATCACTAGCGGTAAGTGATATTAAGAAATATCATCTTTTTTTTTTTTTTATCCACGGTCACCGTGTCTGCAAATTATTAAATTCTATATAAACGACGATATAAATCAATTCACCTTTCCTTCATATAATCCCAAGAATTCCGCAACACTTAACAAATGAGCCTTTTTCACTCGCATTAAGGCTTTCGAGGCGCCATAATTACCCAGAAATTATTACTTGACATTGGTTTAAGAGCAAATTTACTGCTTTAAAGGTTATTAACGGTATGCACCATGTTCTCGGTATGCAAGCTGGGTGTGATTCATCAATGGATTTTGATTCAATGTAATCGAGAGGAGGTTGTTGGTATTTCTATTCAGTTTGCGCTTGCATCCATGCTTGATTGAGAATGTAATTTATGACTATAGGTACTTGATACTTTAGGGGAGTCTTAGATGAGAGAAAGCTTGCAAAAAATATATAGATCGAAGCTGACGAGTGTTTTTTTGACAAAGAAAGATATTATTAATGTATAAAGTAATAAAAACTAACACAAAACCAAAATAGAGTTAATGTAATAAACATCTGCAGGCATTGTGCTCCAAATGCTGGCCGAATTTCCGTGTTGAATTGCAATGCGCAGATAGATAGATAACTCTTTATTGTAAGAAAAATTACATACATAACACAAAATCTACTTAAAACGAGTGTAACAATTGGCGGCCTTATCGCTTAAAGCAATCTCTTCCAGCCAACCTTAGCACGGAGATGATCTATGTATAAGGAAGAGGTAAGGGTAGGGATGCGTAATCTTTGGGCAAGTTAGAAGCCAGCATTTTGGTCACATTGCAGACGCGTTGATAAATTTTAAAGTGTATTTTTTTTTAATTATTATTATTAATTTTCAGTCTAGAGTGTCCCACTGCTGGGCAAAGGCCTCCCGTCCTTCCTTCCAGACTTCCCATTCTTCGGCTTTGGTTGTCCAGTGTAAGTCGTGCGAGTTCAGGTCGTCACGCCACCTTACGCCACGCCACGGTCGTCTGGATCGATCCGGAGGTCATTTTGATTTTGGAACCCAGTCTGTGGTTACCTTTGCCCAGCAGCCTTTCGTTATCCGACAAATGTTAACCGGTCAGCAATTTTGGTTTTGTTTTGTTTGTAACTTTTTCATGACTAAATAAATTGCTCAACCAATCTTAAGAAATGTATCAAAATAAAAAGAGTGCATCATAAAATAGGTTTGATCTTGGACACGACTAGTTCTATTCAACATTTTAATTCATTGTATTATTTAGGTAGAAGTCTACTACGGTAAGTTATTATTAATTAGCGAATTCGAATCTCATTATGCTCAGTAATTTCGCGGTTTTGAAGTTATAGGGGTCATACTATGGTTTCGGTTCCACGCAAATTACTAGCATCTAACAGTGACTAAGGATTGCGGTGGCCGTAAGTAAGCGTTAGCACATCAAGTATCGTATTCAACACGCGTTCTACAGTTCCAAGTAATACTCGTAGTCGTAGCCGTTGGTAACGCTATACCCCAAGCAATACTAATGCCCGTTAAACATCAGCATGCTCGCTTGCTCAAGATAAACTAAATCAAGATTGGATTACGTTCTTGTTATTCGGTGGTTTATATTTGAGAAGTGCCAATGAACATGTTTATGATTTTGATATTTGACACGTGTTTGTACGTAGAATGGAGAAGGTAGAAGGATTTTATGTGGATATGTACTTTAAAAATGTACGCCACATTCTACGAATAATGATAATAGCCACATCTATACAAATGCAATAGTAATAACTCTTACTAGTCTAAAAAAAATGCTAAAGGGCGAGTAAGACCTTTTCTTCCAGGGTTCCTTATTTGATTAAGATATTTTACTTTTTAATATGTATCTAAGCAATGTTATATGTATAGTAAAACATATTACAAGCTTTGCTTAGTTTGGGGTCAGATGACCGTGTGTGCAATAATGTCCCAGATATTTATTTTTTTATTTTTTTATTTAACTTAATTTTATTTTTGTGTAAAGTTTGGCCGATATCATATTCGGCTGAATTGATTTAGATTTTCTATTCGTAGACTTTAAAGCGGCCGATCGGTATTTTTTTTTTACTTTTTGGAAATTACAAGTAAACATCTATTCATGATAGACAAGACGAAAACTAGTTCCTTAAATGAATACCTTTAATATTTGACATCACTGCATACTATTATGTTTAATTATTTACACTATTTTAGTGACAAACTTAGTCACTCGTAATTTTTATTTTATACCATTAGTTTATCTGTGATTAAGATGTGACCATTTGTCCATTTGTCAATAAAATAATCTTTAATACCATTTAGATGTCTATTGTGTACTATTTTTCTTAAATATAAAGTAACCAATTAAAGACAGACTTTTACTTCTTGGTCTAATGATTCTATCATAGTATTAAATTAATATATTTTTTTATTTTAGTAAAAGCACTTCTGTGTCTGACGGTACTTTTAATCAAAAATGAAATTTTATTAAAAAACAGTCGGAGGCAAAAACTACGGAACCAATTGTTTTGCATCTTAGTAGAAGATAAGACAAAGAACAATCGCCCTGCTTACTTATCTGTTTATGAGTTTGAAACGCACAAAAATAGACAAACTTTAAACAAAAAACACAATAAGATATCTTTGAATGGTTTGAGGACAACAAAAGCTTTACTTTCGAGACAAATATTTTAAAGATGAGCCGGAACTATGAGTAAGCATTAAGTGGCATTGTAGCGAGTGAAAATATTTGGCTTATCGCAGTGACATCTCAAGAGGTCGTGTCAAGGAACAGCGGATCGGCGCCGACTTAAATTGACTCTGCACGATCGCTTTCGTTTCTATCACGTATCGTAAAGGTCGTTACTAAAAGGTGCAACAATACTGAAAAGTATGTACTCATCATTATGAACAACTTTTACTATGAGTGCAACCCTGAAATCGCTGATAGAAAAATTTGCTTTTCCATACATTTTGTCGAGTGTTATTCAATATTTTTGCTATGGAACAGCTTTTCGCGTTTCGGGGTTGGTTGGTAAAAGTTGTTCAGAATGATGAGTACATGCATACCTCAATCCATCAATCCATTCAATATTGTTGAAACTTTCAGGAACACCTTGTATACTAATAATTTAATAAATAGTTTTTTTTCATAGTAAAAGTTATTGATAATGATGAGTATCCTAGAATGTGTCAATATGTGGTAAGTTTTTTTTACATTACTAAAATCTCAAGCGAGAGGAGGAGCTATGCAGCGTATATATGCCGTTTTTTGTTTGCTCAACAAAATTACCATCGTCGACGTAAGATTTTTATATATCAGAAGAAAGCGAGGTGCCTTAAATACAAACTATAGTAAACTACCTAAGCTCTTAGCCTACTACACAAAACAAACATTTGGATCACCTATTCAAATTCAAATTTATTTATTTTCAAATTACAAGTACATTGCAATAAATTATATGACATCTGAACAATATAAATAATGATGTTTAAGCTTGTTTTACGTGACAATGTCGTGCAGCACCTACACTAAGAGTAATCTTGTGTCGTAACTAGATACCATTAAAGATCTAAAGATGCTGCTAGAGTACAAATGCTGCCCACTTATGACTGCTGCTTATCCAGCATGCTGGGGGTAACTTCATACTGAATGGTAATACTGCGTTGGGCCAGATAAACGGCAGCATTTTGGTCACGCGTCGCCTCAACCAGATGATGTGCATGTGAGGTTCAAGTTTCACATTGCCACCAATTGTTAATGAAGGCGTTTCATTTGAACTTGACTTCTTGACTGCCATTGTTACCAACATTAAATCGTCGACTCATTGTTGTTAGTGAAAACAATCCTCCTGATCGTTTATAAATGATAACTCATTTCGTTTTAGATGGAATAACGTTCGGTAAAAGTTATTTGTTTCAAAGGTCATGGTTATAAATAGTCGCATAGGTTTCTCTTTCATGTTAATGCAGTAGACCACTGATTTTATTGTACTTAGACCCTTAGTAGCGTCCACAAGTTATCTTGCTCACACATTTTCAAATTATTATTTATTTTTGAAGTTCCAAAAAGTATATGTAGATGTTGTTTATTGTTAGATTACTAATGTTTCTAAGAAACTTTCGTTATTAGTTCTTTTATTTTGACGGAGATCGAAACCAAAACAAAAAAACCTTTATTTTATAACATTTTTATCTCTTCCGTCAATTAAATAATATCAAAACCTTAATTTTTTTTAAAACATGTCCGATAGAGGTTAAGTCTCTATATAGATATAGGGAATTCTACAAAAAAAAATACAAATTTAATGAACGAGCGAGATAATTGTGTCTTAAAATAACCAGCATAGCCGACACAATTTAACGTTATTATTCCCGTTTCATTAAAATAAAATCTCATTAAATCTCTACAAAAAAGTAGGAATAGATTAAATCATTGTATTAAAATATATCCACGGAATTTGAGACCCGCTAAGATATCTATGTTATAGGAACGAATGCCCTAAAAAGAAACTACAAACATTCAATTTGTACCTTTAATAACAATGCAGTCGAAAAAGAGATAGGTAAGTAGAACACTGAGTCTTCCTTTGTTTGTTCGTTAGATTTTGTTAATTGTGTTAATAAGTGTTACTTAGTCTAATTATCTATAGAACAGAGCACAAGGCGTATACCAACATCAATTTTTTTTAGATGTATAAATGCTCAAAATTATATTCGCAAATATTTAGCAACATTTTCTTTATAGCAACATTATTTTAACCATTATTTTTCTGTTTTCCATTATTATATTACTGAGCAATACATAAAACATCGAGCCGTTCATTAAAACTTTTTTGGATGACCATGAGAATTCGTTTAATGTTATTATAATCTATACTTTAAAAAAACTGTAACGAGGAGATTACTGTACAATAAAGATATTTTTGTAAATATATATTTTTAGGAGTATTTGGGAGCAACAGAACCCAAAAATATAGTTTTCGAAATTTTTGTCTGTCTATCTGTTTGTCTGTCGGGGACAAACTCAGAAATAAAGGCACGTATTTACATGCAGTTCAAGCGCATAACATGGGTTTTGTTTCATCGAAATCGGTGCAGGAATATTGAAGTTATGGCGCAATTTAGGAAAATATGTGAATGTCTAATATACCGTTTCGGAGATTTTATTTGCTTTGATAAATAGGTTATATCTGTAAGAAGTAAGAACTTAAAATCGAATGATTGATTAGATATCGCAACCAACTCGCACCCTCAACCCGCCAAGAAGCACGAAATGCAATGAGTTCCTTAAACAAAGTGTGTGAGACTGTGGGAAAGAGCATTAAAAAAAGGTTTAAAAAGCGTTTCAGGTTATACATAGGGGATTAAACTTTGTTTGGAACTTTGTAATTTTTACTTTTTATTTGCACTGGTAAATGTCGAGTATCAGTTCTGAGCCCTAAGCCTGATGACCTAAGCGTACGAAGTCGCAGGCATAAGCTAGTGCAAAACTATTTTTCATTATCACCCTCAGTTATTTTGCTTATTAAAAATATATTTTGTGCGAGCGAGAGTTTTCAGTTTTTCGGTTTCATGCTCTCAGGAGCCCACTTCCTGATTTCAGCTATCTCGTTCGCACTTAATAAAACAAAATTATTATTTACCTTATTAACTAGCCTATTCATTTAAACAAAATGTAATCGGTTTTTCCTAAGAAAAGACTTCAACGCGCGTATGCGTCCCTGGTTACGCACAAACTTTGAATTGAAATGTAAATTGCCGCGATCCGACATGAAATGTGACATGATTAAGTGTTAATAGGTTCATATTACGTAATTGCAATCCGAAATAAACAATGTCTAAGGTGCTCCCTCACCACGAACATTCGCTTGTAATGTAACATTCAGATTCGAAACTTTAATCATTTAAAGAGGTGAACCGAGCATTTCAGCTTGCAACCTGTGATTACAGCACATGTTATTAAACCAGTGAGGGATGCGAACCGAGCAGACTGGAATCTTGGATTGTTACACTACATGTAATGTAATTCTCAGAAACGAATCTTGACTGTTACAACAGGCGAATGTTTGCGGTGAGGGAGATACTTAAGTTTTCACGTTCAAAAGTTCTATGTGTAAAATGCAACCGATTCACGTAAAGTACACACGTTGAAACACACTGATACAAAATAACGTCTGGTAATTACAAGCTGACGCTTAAAACCATAAATCATAAAGAAAGCAGCGAACACTCGCAGCGAAGAAGACATCACGTGTGGAATGTCCGATTGGGAATGATGTAGGAGTGCTGTTCAGAATAATGCTTTATGTAATGAATCACACCAAAGATCGCGGTCATCGGCCCGCTTACGCTTGAGCCCTTCATTTTAAAGCAGGACGAGAAAAACCTCGTAAAATTTAACAATCTCTCTAAGGAGCTGCCATGTTGGATTGCGCTCAGCGGCGGTGAACAATTAACTGAGGTATAAAAGAAATTCGCACTTCCAATCGATTTAATGCGCAAACTTTATGGTGGCCTTGTGAGAATTCAGAAGCTTTATTAGTTCACTACGTCTTTTGAAGTAAGTATTTTTCCAGATTGCTGGATATGATTTTTATGACATAAATAGAAGTCAGTTTACTAGATTAGTTCTTTATTGTAGTTTTGACTGTGTTAGTTTTAGTGTGTTTTCTAATTATTTGTAAATTAAGTTTAGTTTTTTTAAAATGTTTAAATGGTTTTTATGAAGTTCAAAGTGCATGTTAAAATCTTAAATTATTGACCGAGCGAAGCGAAGGTCTCAGAGTTTACTGGGACAAATCGGCATTTGTATGTATGTTTGTATGTTTGTGTGTATATTTGTCCGACGATAACTTGGGAACTGTTGATCCGATCTTCATGAAATTTTGTAGGCAAGTAGTTCATTTCAATATAATTTCTAAGTTCGAATATGAAGGGTTGTGGAGATATAGGGGTCGCGAGGTCTCAGTTCGGCGAGAACTACTAGTATTATTGAGTCTTGATTTAGTTTTCTCATTGCCTATTTTAGTGGCAAGTCGACAAGGTAACGATTTGTAATGTTTCGTTACACTATGCACATTATCAATGGAGCATTCAAATAGCCCGCATATTTAGCAACATCACACATAGGTTAAATGGACATATCTGTTGCCTAACAATTAAATGGCAAGCATAAAGAATACGCATCATTACACATTAACAAAACACACTCTTTTGAGAATCTTTCATTTGAGTGACAGCACATCAAATTGGGTTACGTAACTATTTAAGTTAACAATAGAGCAGGCGTCAATCATGTGTTGGAGACGTTTTTAAATAAGTTCATGGGAGAAAGTACATTGCCCGGGGCGGGCACGTAATGCGGCGGTGTGCACTCCAGCATACATCTCGGCGAGCCATGTATAGGCCTGTTAATTGAGGCAAGATCTGATCGCCCCGCGGTCACTTCCAGTGACCTTTGGGCGAACTCTCCAAATAAAATGCGATACACTCCACGCCACGTCACGCCACGGTGGGTACGCCCCAGTATGTGCAATCCACTGATTGCATTGATAAGTGACATTTACGTTTGCTGTTACGCAGTATTCCGTACCAAGCGTATAAATATAGAAAAAGTTGATTGGCTTGTCGTTTCACAAGTAGATTTTCCTACAAGCATTAGTGAAATGAAGCTTATAACTATAAAAGTCCATCGATATGCTGTCTGATGCATTGCTTACCTAATAACGATTTGTGAGCGTAAAAGTAGAAAAATGTTAGTTTACGAAATAATCGCATTAAACAGGTAACTTATCTCAGAAAATCCGATGCAGCGAAGAATGAAATCCGAATACCGTTAAATATTTGATCGGATTTGCGTCGTCTTATGATATACGAGTCGGGATGGAGGTGACGCTCAGGTAGGTAAAAAGTTAATTTATCTACCTGCGCCGGGGATTTATTTATAGAGATGACAAAGTCGTGACAAAAATCGATAGATAATGTTAAAACAATAGAAAGAGTGGGTCGCAGAGTCTATTCGATAACTGACCGGCTTCTTGTTCCCACTTTCTCGTTGCGTAACTGGCGGCATTGTTTATCAATTTACATCATCGGCTACACATCATCGAGTTGCCGCTCGATTCACGACTCGAATCGGTGCCTCACTAAATTGAACTAGTCAATCGAGTACGACTTACCAGGGTGGCACACTTTTGCGTAACTTCGTTAGTCATTATCTTTACATTAATTTTAATCTTGTATTCAATTAAGAGGGCTCGTAATCATTATTAGTAAAGTGATGACCTGCCCCCTTATCATGGATGTAACTGATTGTGATAGTGATAGTGCGCGAGCGGGACCGCACATAGTGCGAGTATGTTGGTATGAGCAGGATGGCAAGCTATCACAATCAAAATCACGAACGTTCATAATAAGAGTACAGTTTTCTAAGGATAAAATAATTATCCTTCAATTTCGGTTCCAGAATTTCTTTTTGGGATGGGCTTAGAGACGGTTTGTAGAGCTAGGGTAAATGGTCAAAAATACAAAACTTGGGCTTTGGGCTTTAGCTCCCTAGCCCCCTCCCCGCATATATCCACCACTGTCATCCTTTTCTTAGAGGGTACTAAGATAGAAGTTTATGAGGTCAAATCAATAAAGATTTTGCCGAATAATGATTTATAGCTCGACCTTTTATCTTATCGAGAAGAAGTCTAAATTATCATCGTCCTACATCTCAATACGTGTTGCATAACGTATTAAAGTAGAGATAAATACTATTAGCCGTCGGTGCGTGAATACGGCATTTTGCATAATATATGTGCAGTGAAATACACTTAACATCTTTAATCCCAGAACAATACATGCTGTCAGAAAAGATCTTCATTCAATTACAAGTAAGTATGTCAGTAGTACAAGTTATTGTGTCTTTCTGGTGCACTATTCGTGATGTATTAATTACATTGCCGTCCATAGGCCATATCACAAATGCTTCTGTGCACATACGTAACAATGGAATACGTAGCAGTAATTTAGTATCAAATTACACACGGTTCTATCATTAAATCGATGTTTTAAAGGACGCATTCACCTTGGGTTTGCAATACCGATAATTATTTACAATTACACGATAGAACAATCACGATTGCAAACAATCGATATGTACAATATTGTACAGTATTTAAATAGCGTATCTAATGTATTAATCAATAATGTATACTTTGATGTGTTCATTCAACGGTACGCTTTTTTCGACAAAATGTTGAAGCTCCGGTACTAAATAATATAATAATAGTATCTTGTTATCACATCCTTCGTATTTTACGCCCTTTTTAACTAACTAGTACTTCACGCCGAACTGAGATCTCGCGACCCCTATAACTTCACAGCCCCTGGACCGATTCAGCTAATATTCAAACTTAAAAATTGTATTAAAATGAACTACTTGCCTACAAAATTTCATGAAGATCGGATTAACGGTCCCAAGTTATCGTCGGACAAATATACATACAAACAAATAAACTTTTAAACACACATACAACTACCGATTTGCTGCCGTAGACTCTGAAACCTTCGCTTCGGTCGGTCTACAATGTACGGTTTCAAAATTAATTGGATGAGGTAGAGTTATTTTGTCTGAAGTTATTTTATCTATTGAAAATTAGAAGAAATTAATGCCAATCCAACTAAATTTGATATTCCTAATTTAACATGCAACAGACTTAAAAGATATATCGTAGAAAACTGCCATCTGCTGTCTAGTGCTGTCATACCTAGGAGATTTTTTGCTGTATGCAATTTTATAAGTAAGTAAGTCCAATTAGCACATCATTACATATACGTATAGTACATTTTCCTCTAAACGCAGGTTTAAGGTCTCGTTCCAGAGACCCCTAGCCCCCAGGGCAGTGGACCGACGCGGGCGCAGGCCGTAGTTCCCGGAACGTAATTCCACAAGCACCCTAGCAATTATGTACTGGGTTGACGGATGCCACAAAATATTTTTGGTTTTTACACCTCTACCAAGTTATGATAGGTATTTAAACGTCTGTAAAAAGAAGACTAAGCAAGAATGTAGATTTAAATTAGGCCTAATTTTTTTTTTAAAGTTTTAGACCTCATAGCAACGAAGCTTAATTTAAATAATTTTAAATTAATAACACCGACTTCATCAGAACCGTATAGTTTCGTAATTAGTTTAGACGTTTAACTATCATAATATATATTATCTTTGTGCCACCCGTAAAATACGTATCATTGAGGAGTTCCACTTCACCAAATGTTACTAGCCGAATGTAAATGATCGTCTTGTTGATGAAAATACCAAAATCGCTATAGATATGCCAATAATATTTGTGGAGCTCCCTTAATTCCTGATGGATTCAATGACCAGAACTAGATTTTGATAAAAATGGGACCAATCGGCAATCCTTTCAAATACAAATAGATGTTTCTAAATCAGTTGATAAATTACAGAGCTCTAAGGTACAAACATAAAGACAACAAAACGAGTTGAGGACCTCTTTTTTTTTTGAAGTCAGAAAAAAAAAATCGATCCGATATTTAATATAAAGCTTATTGTATTATTTTGTTCGGTGGTCAAGGCTTGAGATATTACCATATAACAGTGATCTGCAAATATTTTGTTAGGAGGTTAGGACCCTAACGGCACGGAACCTACTGTTTTTTGACAAGTCCGCATTGCATCCAGTCACGTAAACCCGTGAAGAAAATTGGGCACGAGTGGATTTTTTCCTGGAGTTAAATAACCGGTCACTGCGGTCCGCGGTGGAATCCTTTCAGTTAGTCACGTCCACCTGGCAGAAGGACGTACAACTGTAATTTAAACGCCTCATCTTGGAAATGCACCCAATTTTTACCGGAAATCGCCGGTGGCTTATTTAAGAGTAAGTTTCGCAATCTAATTTTACCCGACTACGGCGAAGCAAAAAGGAGAGTGGTTTTGAGCGGTATGTTTGTGGCTATGTAAATTTTGAAATTTTTTGAAAATGTGAACAGAATGGTGAGAATCAGGGGTGCCAGCCTTAAATTGAACATGGCGCCCTCTAGAGGACAAATAAAAAATCAAGCCATGAAAAAAATTAAATTCGTGTTAGGTATCAAATGAAAGGGCTTAATTAGCATTTGTCAAATATAATTATGTATGTATGTTGTTAGCTGCTGCTTGCGGGTTTGCTTGCATGCACCCAATAAAACGGTTTAAAACTAAAGTTTAAAAAAAAAAAACTTAAGGATGTAGTTGGGTTTTATTTTTCACCCTATACAGTTTTCTTAGTTCATCTTAGGCTGTTTCTAAGGAGTTTTTCTGCCTCATTTATCCTAACTAATATTATAAATGCGAATGTAGCTCTGTCTCTCTGTCTGGGTGTATGTCGCGTTATTGTGGCTAAGCGGCTGAACTGATCGAGCTGAATGTTTGCATAGATATAGCTTAAGTGTAGGCAACGGATAGGCTACTTTTTTCTTGTAGGTCCACGCGAACGAGGTCGTGTGTAACAACTAGTATTTTTATATATGAATGTAATATTTTGTGTTCAGTACAAATGTACCTTATCCTGGTGTTGTCTAGTTGTTTATTGTTGTCAGAAGACCATCCAACATTTGTCGGATCATGGTGGGCACAGACAAAGCGGACCCTGCAGGACGCCGGCAAATTACTGCCGACTACCGACGTTGGCGGGTCACTAAACTCGCTCCCAACACGTGCTGCACACGTTATCTCGAGCTGCACAGATTGCACTGAGAACTCTATTTCGGTAACGCATCCTTTGGGATCGTCGCATTCAATCCCTACTGGCTAGAAAGCATTCCTTTGTGCCTCGTCACGCAACCATTACGTTCAAACTTTACGAATTACGTGACTTCTCTTCGGTAATCACTAATAATACGGTTGCTATATAGAGCGGCTTCAAAGAATTTTATCCAGTTGTGAGTACTTCGTTATGATTTTGTATATTTTTATGGGAACTAGCGGAGATGCACTATGATGCGAATCCTAATAGGATCCTAATAGGCCTTCGATCGCGCCTAAAAAAATACTATTCTGCGAACGCAGAACAATAGTGGGTAATTTTGTAATGTCTTCTTATTAATATGCATAACGTAACTCACACTTGTAACCCAGCCTCTCATGTATGGTTATTATTCATACGACGCTATTGACTGTTTAATGCTATACGGTGCTTGTATTATAAGGTAATAAGTAGGGTTCCGTAGACTACAAGGAACCCTTATAAGTTCACCATGCCCGTCTGTCTGTCTGAATCCTTCATATCCTTTTAACTTCCAAAGTTATAAAAGTACACGCATGAAATTTTGCACAACGCTAGTCTATGTATAGGACCTCCAGTTTAAAAAATTAAAATACTTTTTTTTGTATGATATGAGTAACTCCCATACATGTAAAGAGGGGATGAAAAAAATAACATGAAAAAAAAAATCATAAAATAAGTTTTTTTAAATGAAGTTATGGTTTACTACACTATTTTTTATCAGGTGTACCACTTGCGAAATATGGACCAACAAAGTTGCTTGCAATGCGCCGTGCCATTTCTAAACTATGCATCTCAGAAACTTGTTATCTTCCATGTTGATAGATCTTAGTAAAAACTTTATTTTAAAATTATTTGCAAAGTTGCACCTGAAAGGTTAAGGCTGTTGCTACAACCTGTTGATGGTCGTTATATTTCTTGACAGATGCACAGTCCTTGTAAGGGTGGTTCGTCTTCAGTAATTGCAGCTATGCCATCGAATTGGTGTTTTTACGTAGCGGGACGAGCACGCGCGGCTCAACAGACGACCGGCCCGCGTTTTTGCGCTGCACTTTTTAAATTAGTTTAAAGGTTCTCCTTACCTTTTATTACCTTTTGTTATTTGTTTTTAAAAACAAGTAATTAATATGTGACAGTTTCAAGCATAAAATTCTACAAACACATGTAGCAAAACTTAGTAAACTAGTTTTAACAGTATTTTATTTGTTATGCCTCTTCGAGGCGTATTTATAATAGACAGTATTTTTGATTGCTACTCGCACAATATTCAGGGTTGGTTTTGAAACAATAGGCCATAATATTAAACGTCGAATGGCTTGTAGCTGACTAAAATTATCTTTGAAATTTATTACGTAGAGTTAATTAAGGATACATTCTTAATGGTTATACAATCTGAGCTGTAAAGTTAATCATAAATCATTCGGTAGTCATAAGAGTATATTGATTTAAAATAATTACTTCCAATAATCTCTGCTCTACTTAAATACCACAGGAACCACAGCTATTAAATTTGATTAAAGGATTTTATGGTGTGGCCACAGGGCTTAACTATTATAAGATTTATGTCATAGAGGATCATACTAAAAAATAAAGTATCTTGAAGAAATTTCGTCTCGGTTTAGATAAGCTCTAATTTCTAAAACAATTTCAAAACTAATGAGTACAATTATTCATGAATAATTTATTTGAATCTATTTTGTTAAACTTAAGTAGTAAATGAACGAATCGTTATTCGATGCTTTCATCTCAATGGTAATTGGCCTGCATATTTGAATATTAAAATGTGCTTAAGGACAACACTTATTTATCACTCGAATAGAGGACGATCCCAAATCGAGGAATGTCATTTATCGCATCTTTATTGAATGCAAATCACTGCATATTAATATGGCTTTATAGTCATAAATTTATTGCTCCAGTTTGCACTGACACGATTTTTATTATGTAGTGAAAATAAATTATCGTATTGAAAGCAGTGTTAAATCAATCACGTAATTGGTCTCGAGGTAAATTTTTAAAAGGTGTTTTGTGTTACTCACTCATAAATCTGGTTCAGATTGGGTAATTACAAAAGATCATTAAGAAATACGATTCAATATATCGTATAGGTTCATAAGTAAGTTTAAAATCTTTCCAATAAACTTATGCAACTGTAAGTAAGGCTCCTCTCGTGATTGAGGTGCTATGCGGTCAAACCAAATTGCCCCCGGCTGTGTTGGGCCTATTCATTAAGTAATTATGAACAATTTTTCTTAGATTCAGGTAAATGAGGCCATCGTTAGAGTGTGTTCTAGTTCACCGCTTTGTAATATTAAGGGTCAGCGCTTCGGAAGTAATTTTGATCGCGTGTTACATTCAAATGTTTTATCTTCATATCCTCATTTTAAATCCACGTTTTCATGCGATTCACCATTTTTTTTTGTTAAAGTTGAATTTGATGCGTAATTGTTTATTTCCGTGCAAAATATGTGATGGTAATTGCCAACAAATCTAACAATATAAATTGTACAGTATGGCTCTAATGATAATTTCCGATCATGAATAAGGTTCCATGAGAATTTGCAGTATTGTGAACATTATGTGCCATGATTACGATCGGTTGCCGCATAATCACGACACGTTTTTTTCTTCCACCACACATTACGCGCATTGTTGCTAGTTTTGTGTCGAATGTTTTACAAACAGGCATTGTATTTGCAAATCGAATCAAGTCGTGTCGATGGGACTTATGGTAAATCTATGTTGAATAAGCATAAGCAAAATTAGCAAGGCTATGGTATAGTGATATGATATGATATATATAGCTATACGCATTTGTCTATTATATAGATATTACTGATGAATCAAGAAATTGTATATAGATACTTACTTTATTTTATTTAGCGCTATACTTACTTATAAAATAATATTCAAAAATATTCAAAAATGTATATACTACACATAGATTAAATAGCACTACAGCCTACATGTTTAAGGCGTACGTGCTTTCCACTAAACAAAGATCACAAAATGTGAACAAACAATATATTCAACATCAAATATTATGCGATGTCGCCATGAATGAATATTAAAACAATGTCAGATTCCCAAACGATATGTATCTTTAAGGAAAATAACAGGATACGGGTAGCATTAAAACACTATTATCTATTCTGTGATTTAGGTTGGAAAAACATCATGAAGCATAACATTTAATTGGTATCTATTTAGAACCTGTTGGCATTAAGGTCGAGGTACAAATGCAGGATGTTTAGTAAGCTGACGCTTGTCCCACTATTGTAGCCAACACGGCAGAAAGAAAATCGATTGTTATAGACACTAGAATGATAGAGTTACCAGACACACCATTGTTCTGTTAACAATATAATAATAAACTGCTTAAATTTTGGTAGGTACATAATCCTTTTTAATCCATTGACATATGCTAAATTGTAAACGCTTTGTAAACGCTACTTCAAAAATTGGCTCGACTTACCTTGGAAAATACTGCCATTTTTTTTTATACAGGTGGTTCTAACACTAAACTGCAATAAAAATATAAGGAAAACTTACATGCATCATTTAAAAGTCCTTATATATAGAACTGCAGTAGCAGTGGTCACTCGCACAGGAACATCACTAGTAGCGGGTCAACTCCGACGTTGTTTACGTTTACCCGCTGTACTATTAACGCTTGTGTCGCGAGTGCAATGCTAGTCTTGCGTAGCGTTAAGCTTGCAGACTCGTGCGTCCTGTAGCGATGCGCGGTGGGGACTGCGTGCGCAACTGCGCTTGATGCGCGCACGCTCCCGGCCGCGCCTACGCAAGCGACGCCCGCGCTTTAGCGTCGCGTCGCCTATGCCGCCCGCCCTTCGTGCTACTAGCCCGCCCTGCCATTTCAAAATCGGACTATTTATTTCGGTCTAGATCAAGAAGTTCTATTCGATATAACCTATTGGAGATTTTATTTTAATAAACAAACGTTAATTTCGTTTTTTCACTCGTTTTTTAAAGCTGTTTTATCTCACGAAGGCGGGTAATTTACTTCATTATTGTGTCACTTCACTTCATTGTTGAAGTTCAGTTAAATTTTTTATGTCAATAAGCCGCTCGCCTATGTCTATACACTCACAACTACATGTAAGCTTATTCACCTCTATGAGATATAAGGAATAAAATATTTATTTTATGGCTTTTTTATCGTTTAAGAAATAGAAGTATTATCGGAGAGGTAAAAATAAAGTAATGAAATCATTCTCATTGTTGAATCTTTACAATCGAACTTTATCGACGGCACAGATATAAAATGGGTCATAGGCGCGTTTTATCGACGCATCAAAAAGTAAAAGTCAAGTCAATCACGAGTCGTATGGTGAATAAAACACCATAATTTATGACGGTAATATATTGTCGTAGACACTTTTGATATCTCACCGATGATCGAACAAAACAATCCTAAAAACCGGTCGTTGCGAAAAAAACACCTTCGGTATCTTGATGTACGGACTGTATACAATAGTTGCAGTGGGTCAAAGTTATTAACGAATGACAAACAGCTTACACATAAATCATCCATGCAGTATCAACTGACGGAATAGATATTACTTTGGTTATTATTAAGAGCTGGCTCCCCTAATTACTGTCTCGTTTGCACATATTCATAATTTTTGAAGATAAAAAAATCAATGAAAGGGGAAAATTAAAAAAACTGTCATCTTTAGAATAATACATTAACAGTGTCAATGTTGTAAAAGATTTTTACATTTTCTATTTTGACGAAGAAGTTTTTTTTTTAGATTTTTTCCTTCTTCTTCGCCAAACTTGAAAACAGGACCATGAAAATCGCTGTAAAACATTGGCAATAGCATTCTAAGCATAAGCTGACAGAATATTATTATTCTTTAAATTCCAATTTTTTAAAGTGATTTTTTATCTCGTTTTTTTTTAAAAGTTGTGTGAAAGAGAAATTGATCTGTCCAAGAGCGAGAAGTTAGAGTTTCGTGATGATGTGCGTCGAAACAACACGCACGTGCCTCCAGCTATGAATACCAACAAAGCAACACGCCATAGTTGCCACCCGCCACGGCTGCTTCCAAGTAGATTACGACACATATTCTATCAATCATATACACACCCGAGAGAAACATACAATCAAACGAATCTGCAAGTTGAACTATATATAATATACGTAAGCCACGCTAAGAAAATTTCTTAGCGTGTTCCGTCAGCTACAATTATCATCATCAGCCAAAAGACGTTTATTGCTGATCAAAGGCCTCTCTTTTAATGATTATCGGACAGAAGCTCTAACAAAAGCAAAAGTAACCAGAAACAAATTTATCACAGTTTTTATTCAGCTTTTTACAATGTTATGTATTGCAGCTGTCAATCAGCTAGGGTGTAATGCATAACATTGTGTCGCAAAAACCAACCAATTAAACAAATTAAAACCGTACCGAATTAATTCATAATCATAACAGATGCTTATTAAAATTCATCTAGCCGATAATGCTGTGTCGAAACTTCCGACAGCTTGCAACACACTTTAAATGGCTATCGATGCGATTCGGTTGTCAACTGAGTTGAATAACTTCTATTGGGTAATAGTATTAATTAGATATCCAATACAAACATGGCACACATAGCACAGTGACAGATTTTAATCTAAAATGTTAGAAGGATCATAAATTAAAAACGTGCTTTTGTAATTGTGTCAACGCGCTTAAGTTAGTACATTAGTTAGTTTTAGTAGTGTTAGCGGCACCACACACGAATACTAAAAATGTTGTGCATCGCACATTTATCGTAGACACATTTATCACATACCTACATTTCAATGAGAGTGCGCTAATAGAAAGCACACCACATTCCGGGCCAAAAGGTGTGCGACGTAACACAAATGTCTTACTGCACATAAATGTGTCATTGGTGTGTGCACCACACACCAAGACACATTTATGTGACACATTTTGGCCAATGGCCTTAGGACTCCTTTGCCAACCGTTTCTCAACCAATGAATATCGCCAGTATGCCATAAAGAAGTGGAAGTGGTCCTTACATATTTTTTCCCTACATATATTTAAAAAAAAAAAAAAAAAAATACCAATTTCAAACTTAAGGACGTAAGCGTCGTGCCGATATGAGATGGCGTGACATGTTCACGCCAGAATCCTCATCACGCTACCTTTATAACTCTGGAACCTTTGAAGCAATGGTTTCGAGGTTCGGCATGTAGTCACGACTAATTAACGTCTAATGATTGGAATTGAAACCAAGTCGATAGTACTTACCGATTGCTCGCATGAAAGATGAGGATTTTGGCGTGTACTTCACCCCAGAATCGTCACCAAACCACGGCTATAACTTCGGAACTATGATGCGACAAATTATGTTACATTGGTGCCCAATTACGAGTAATCATTACATTTTTTTTGCTATTTTGATGATGTAACCTATTTTCATGAAGTTTTCAGAAATTACGATTCTGGCGTGAAGGACATCCCGGTGGATGCAAAGGAGGAGTGGTCATTAGAGCCGGTGGAGCCGTTGTTCAGCAGTGGACGTCTTCCTGTTGATGATGATAATGAGGGCTCTTTTGTAAAGGCCGCCTTTGCTAGCTATTCAACCGCCAAGCAGTAGTCTGCAAACAACTGAGTTCGAAAAGCAATGATTACAAAGTAACTGATCTTGCTTTAAATGTTAGGGTCACAAGTGCAGTGTGTTGGGTGAACTGTTGAACTGCTATGGACAAACCTGGCAGTTACCATCCGGCAAGAGACTTGCTCGTCTCGTTAATTGCATTAAAAAATGGAATACAAGTAAGAGTTGTAGCTTTCAGCCGTACTCCGTTATGGTATTCGGACTCTGTTATGGTATTGGCCTAAATAGCGAGCAATGATGCTGAAGAGTTGTTTCTGCGGCAGAGTAACCTGAATTCATTGACCCCAACTGTGTCTGATTGAATTAAACCAGTTAAATTATATCATTGGCCTTCCGACGTCGTCCGTAATTCGATTAACTGCCGCACGAGACGGTCCGATGGCTGAGCACGGCGCGACGCCCATTTCCTTTTATAGTCCTTTCTCTCAATTTCTACTTTATCTATCACTTTAACTCGTAGGCGTTTTGATTGGGGTATTTCAAAACCATTAACACGAATCTTATTTTCGTCTCGAGGCCTTTCAGTATTGTTGTTTTAAGTTCAAAACATGTCTTTTAAATAACAGACGCATCGCACGAATGTTGATCGTCCACATACTTTTGCCGCCTTCAATTTGTATTCCAATACCGTTCTATATTCACTCAGATATGTACGCAAACATGTGTCATATCCAAACTGGTCGAACGTTCACTATACTCGTTGAAATACGCTGAATCGTCAATTGGCTATTAATGTAAATTTGCTGTGTTAGTATTTTGATACTTCGACTCCGTGGCTGGACTAGTCCAATACGTGAATAATGGCACAGATTCATTAATAGTAAAAGTACAGAAGACTCTCTCCGAAATGATAATTAATATTAAATAAAAAGGGACTTTCGCACGTCGCAATAAAGTTAATTTTAGTACGTAACAATAAATGTCTACAAGCACACAATGCGTGCGAAAAGGCGAGAGTGATGGCTCCGTCAGTTTCGCACTAGTTAGATTAGCTGTAGAAGCGGTACCATTAGAGGCGTTCAAGTCTAAACGCTTGGTGTTAGAAGTGAATAAGGCCTGATCTAGGTATCTAATATTATAAAATAAGTAAGTACAGTATAGGCCGATTCCATACAACGAGCGATAACATAGGCGCACGAACACATAGACGCGTACGTAATAAGATTCTGGATCAAGTTGTTCATACTGTACGAGCTTGATCCGAGTGTCATCATCGCTCGTTGTATGGAGCCGTCTTTCTGTACCTATTTATTTTGTATTAATACGCTTGCGGAGGGTTATCGTAGACAATTTCGCTGTTTTTGTGTCGTGACAATTCAACACTTGTACGCTCATATTTGTATGCAAGTGTAAAGTTTTATGAGGCTTAGTAAAAGGAAACAACTAATACCAGACGACGCTTGTAACTATGCCGAATGAAACGTGAACAATTTAAAAATTCATGTACTAAATATAACAGTCAAGGTGAATACAAAGGGCCTTACTCATAAACGTTTCTTAACTTTGATCAATGCTTAAAAAAGTCTGTCTCGTTTTTGCGCGTGACATTTCACGTCAGTCTGAAGTTGACAGAGAATTTTAAGCATTGCTTAACTCAAAGCAACTTTTATGAGTAAGGCCCAAACTTGTAAAAGGAAGTGAAAAGAAATACCTAAGTAAAGCTTCAATGATTTCTAATTTCAACACTTTGATTGGTTTGTGATTATAAAGCTGCGAAATAGTTGTCACGAAAATAAAGAAACTAACGGGTGTCACGAAATGTGTCCCGATATTAAATTATGACAGATATTTTACAAGCAAGCTCATTTATCCACACAAGAAATCAATTCTTATGGAGTTGAAATACAAATATATTCTAGATTAAAACTTTCATCATCATCTACAGAAGACGTCCACTGCTGAACTGCCTTTTCTTTAGGGGGTGCCATAATCCCCATGCTTGTGCGCAGAACGCTCACTATTTCCCAGCTTTAGGAAATTCCCGCTCGGGTCCGGTAAAAAAATGTCGCCACTTTTTATTGTTATCAAACAATTTGTAGTGCTTATAGTGTATCTCAACTAGGTGTTCCTAACCGATCACCGACCGTTAAGCAACGGACGACACGGTCAGCCTTCGGATGGGTGACCGCGAGTGGCATTTACAAGTGAGCTCTACCTTTTCACGTTAAATCGTAGGTCCCGGTTGTTTGTTTTATAACAACAATTGCTAAGCCATGCCAGAGGTCCTCAGGCGGCCTAAAAAATCTAACACTAGGGTTAGCCACTTGTGCTACACGAAGCTACCAACTTTCTTCAATTCTAGAGCCAGTCCATTTAACACTTCTAAACAAGTTTTTTGCCAATTACAGAAAATGGGCTGGTATTTATAATGAAATATCTACGTTGCAGTTATTTAAGAGGCATTATCCAATTTTCTATTTTACGGCCATTAAAGAGCTCCTGCTCATAGCCAAGAGTGCGTGTTGCGCAGGCGCACGCGATCTGCAGCGATCTACAAACATTACCCTAAAACCACATCACACGAGCTATTCAGTACGTAACGTACAGAAACATACATGAAATACTTTTGAGTGAATTGAGCTTAGCAAATGCGTTCTTGCAGCAAGAATAGCATAATATCGATTATAGATAAAACATTTTTATCAATTCTAATTGTCAAAATTTACGTTTTTCATCGACTAAAATGCGTTTATCAATTTTAAATGTCAAATTTGTCGATAGATAAAACGCCGTACTTTCTGTACAGCTGGAATAAATGTAGCCTATAGCCTAAAAACAACAACATAGGTATATAACATAATTGTCGTTAATCAAGAAGTCTCCCAAAGAAGTTTAACAAATGTTGAATACTTCGCATAACTGTTAAAAAAAATATTCTCAAGGCGCTAATTTCTGTGTGATTGTACTAAGCTCTAATACTGCTATAAATTCGAAAATAGAATTCAACTATAATATCGAACCAAATCGCATGGGAGGCTTCATCAAGTCAATTTAGTTTCAACTTGCAATACAAAGCTGTGAATCATCCTAATTTTAATTCAATCAATTCCTCCTACTTGATCATTTGCTCTCGTGACCTCGTACTTTAGAATTTGCGACGTCTTTGTCTAAAACTAATATTATCTCGGTTGCTTTTCAAAGGAGAAAGCCCAGTATCAAAAAATATTTATCACAGACTTTATACTGCCTGCTTTCTTGTAGGTCGGAGCATTCAAAATCAATACCTTTTAGATTATTAGTAAACGATTGTTCTTTTGTTTATAAATGTACCGTTTTGTCCTCATACAAAGATTCTTTTGTAGCATTATTTGATCCATAGTTCCCGTAATAATTGAATGTAGGGCAATCTAGACTATAATTCTGATGGTAATTTGGTATCAAACAATGGAGCTTAATTCAAGGATGCAAATTTAATAACATGGTTTGGAGTTACTATTGACATTCTTTGTTATATTACCATTTCAGATTTACGTACGTTACGGTACTTATTCTTATTGTCAAGTATATGATAAATCTAAATAATGTATAATAAATCTAGTATGTTACTGTTACCTATATTTACTTACTGTGTGTAAATATACGTACTGTAGTTATTCTTCCTTATACCGTAGGTACCGTACCGTACCTTATTTCCTTTTTGTAGTGGTAGGGCTCTCTTGCAGAGTCCGCCTGGGGAAGTACCACACCTTTGCCAGTTATTCAACTGCCAAGCAGTAGTGTGCGAGTATTACTGTGTTCCGGATTGAAGGGCAATGTTTCCAGCGTAATTACTGGGCATACAGAGATTTAACATGTAACATCTCAGGGTGACGAGCGCAGTGCATTGCCGCGCATAGTTTTGAAGTGTTGAAGTTCAAAATTCTGGGTGGCATTGAACTGTTATGGGCAAGTGTGACGCTTATCATCAGGTGAGCGACTTGCTCGTCTCGTCACCGAGTAAAATAAAAATAAAAAAAAACCGTCTTGAATTATTAAAATACTTTAAAAAAGCTTACGTTAAAGTCAAATAACTTAGTATTCTCAATAAAATTTATTTCACACTCGCTTTCGAAAAACTTTCTCCCATAAGATTACAAGATAGTAAATATGACGATCATATTACAAAACTTAGAATTTGTAATTACGTAGAAGGTTTATGGACTTGCCGTCCGCTACCGACTACCGAGTCTCGTTTGAGGCGATTTTCGTGAATTAATAAAGGAAGTATTGAATACAAATGCCGTAATAAAATACGGCGGTAAATACAAAATTCATAGTGAAGAGCTTAAAGTTTAAATCGACGTTCACCCTCATCTTTATGCGTCGTGGTTGCGCGAGCGCATTACCCATGCGCGATGGGTTGCCTTGTCCTCAGTCCTATCGATTGTTTACTGATACACGCATGCTTACTCCTCAAGGACTATGTTTATACAAATGTATACTCTATTACGTGTCTGATAAGGAAATAATAAGCGTAAATCCGTGACCGGCCACACGGATCGTCCGATATGCCCATTTGAGGAGTTTTGTCACGAGCGTACGCACTATCACGCAGCGGCGCAGGAATATCGACTTTGACCGATGGTTATGACGTTAGAATAACTTTGAATAGTATAATTACCTCATGAATACACAAGGCGAATAAAAGGATACTCGAATTATTAAGTTTAATCTATTGTTTGTTTAAGGTATGCGGCTATTTAACGTTTATTGCATTTTAATTTCAAATATGTGGGAAAAATAAGAACCTTTTGTATTGACTAATATTTATTTGTTAATTGCATTTAAGTTTATCACGCTATGTATTTTTAAGAATATTGACATCAGTTCTGTTGTACTATTTGCGATACTTGCATCATAATTATCTGCATCTCTTTTTATTTCATATGCGGAAAAGGATGGGCCTGATTTTAGATTTTTTCAATTGTCTTTAAAAACGTCGTATGAAACGCGTGTGCATTGATCATTACACTCTCGGCTCTCTTATCGCGCTAGCCTGCGCGATAATAATACCGCCTCGAGTGTAATGACCAACAGAACACACTTGTATCATAATGTACTGTTATGCCCAGTAATTTCGCTGGAAACATTTCCCTTCAATCCGGAACGCAAAAATGTTTGCACACTACTGTTTGCTACTAGTTTGGTAATTATTCATTTTTTTGGTTTGTTTTTGGTGTTTTAGTTTAACTTTTCAATTTTACATTAAATTTGAAGGATTGCATTAAATTTGAGCTTATTCAATGTAGTACTTGTTATTTGACACTAATAGGTACTTCTTCTAGATTAAGCAACGTAATTAATAAAATGTCTGTTGAAATTCTTGTATTTACGCAATGTATAAAAATTCGAAGTTATCACGTATACAATAATAAAGTAATAAACAAATAATTGTGTCAATTGAAATAATTACTTTATGGTGCTATAAGCAATAAATCTCTTGCTTTTTTTGAGCATTCCTTCATTTTAAAAATATAATTACACTATAGTTATCTAACAATATAGTTTATATTAATCATATCGGAAATCTATAGTCGGAATAAACCATCTGAATCAGAATCTGAATCTGGAATAACCGACTCAATTTAACGTGAGTATTCCCGTTTTATTAAAACAAAATTCATAATAATCAATTAAGATAATATCGATTGTTTAATATTGTGCTTTACTTTTTAAAAGACGCTCGCGATGTGCCAGAATAAAGACGAGCAAAAAATCAGACAGTTAAATTTAACACTAAACTAATCCCCCGCGGCGAGAAAGACGTTGTAAGCACCGCTATAATTTTCTGGCTAAGCCAGAAGTAGACAAAAACGGCAAAAAACTTTTGCTGATTTTTCTTGAGTTTATAACAATGTAATGATGAGTGATTAGCACTTAATAAATTGTGTTTTATTAAGCTAGAGTACTTATACCATGATGGCACCCAATATGATTAAATAAACGAGCTATTTCCAATTTTTTTTCTTTAACAACAAGACAATTTTTGAAGTTACAGTTTGACTACATTTTAGACGTATCAAACTTACGGGTATTTTGTAAAAAACGCGGTCTAATGTCTAATGTTGGTAGTGATAAGAGAACTCTTTTGCAGAGTTCGCCCGTGGGAGTCTTTGCCAGTTATTCAACCTCCAGGCAAAATAGTATGCAAATATTACTGTTCTAGATTGAAGGGCAATGGGACTAGTGAAATTGCTGAGCTTAAAGAAATTTTACTTGTTACATCTCGGGGAAGAGCGCAGTACATTGTCGCGAGATGGTTTTGAACTTTTGGAGTTTAATATTCTGTGCAGGATTAAAATGATATGGGAAACTCTAACGCTTACCATTAGGCGAGCAACTTGCTTGTCTCGTCACTCAGTAGTATTAAAGATACTATTATAAAAGGCGATCTACTTCATCATCATCATAATCAGCCCGAAGACTGCTGCACAAAATTTCACACTTAGAGCAACGTGGGTACCGACCCGGGTCGGTCGGGCCATTACCCGCGTTACACTAAGGCCTCCCTTTTAGAGTGCCATCGCGAGACACTTATTCTATATACATTTAATCATAGGCAATTGTAATATGATCGTTTATAAAAAGCGCCTCGTAATCAGCGCCCCTTGTTCTAGAACCATTAGCAGATGGCTTTCTAGATACGGCATGTCGTTATCCTGTCCGCCTCGCGGTTTAATTGGCAAGGTATCAACTAATGTGCCACTTGAAGCATAAGCTTGTATTGTAAATTTAAGCATATCAAGAAAGTCTTATGTCACGAGCATTTCCACGTAGGGAGCGCTAATCAGCCACTAATAAGCACTCATTATGTCTGTCAATTAATGTTTATTAGCATTTTTTATGTTTTTATGAGTTGGTTATGAGCATGCAAAACCTGTATTAATAACACATTGTATTTTGGACGTTTCTAAGAACTTATTTATGACGGCATTCATTCACAAAATTCACATGCATACTGCTTTAACACAAATCAAACAAGTAATTTCATTAAAAGACTTAAAAAAGTAGCCGGACGGACGTACAACCGGACGTAAAAAGGAATCCAACGAAACCTCATACGTCAAAATTGGTCGAGCCACTTAGGCTACATGAGGTACTATGGGAACATACAAACATACATAGTTACACCCCAAAAACATTGTCCTCCTTTTTGGGCAGTCGGGTAAAAACAGAATAATAGGACGTGGAACGTTTTCAGATTTTTTACCGATAGTAAGCTAAATCATTATTTATAATTATCTCTATTCACAAACGAGCAGTTCCATCGAGATGCATTTCTCAGCATCATGAGATAAGGTAATTTACCGGACGCTAGCTTTGAAACCACAATATTTCTTTCATATCGAACAGATTACTGCGACCAATACTGTAATTTATAATCCGAATATTCTAATGCAATTGCGTCAGTGGGAAGTAGATGGGTTACTCTAAAAATAATTTGTGGGATGGGTAATTTGTGACGTCATTCGTTCCAACCCATCTCTCCAGAAATCTTAGAATGAATGATGGTTTTAATGAGCCTCATTTATCTCGGTACAGTCAAAGGGATCACTTTCACTTTAACGAGATGAGCGACATTCGTGAAACAAGGCTTGATATTAATAAGCTAGAGGGCGTCTGAAGTTACGCGTCTGACGAAATACGAAAAGTCATGATACTTCATAAAAAAATATTTAGTAATTACTTGAGACACACAAATTAAGTAATTAAAGGTTAAATTAATGAGATAATTGACCGAGCGAAGCAACGGTCTCAGAGTCTAAGACAACAAAAAGCCGTATGTTCGTGTGTATATTTGATAACTTGAGTACCTTTGCGTTGATCTGATCTTCATGATGGCTAATAGTTCATTAATTCAAGCAAATACAATTTTTAAGCTCGATTCGGAGCAAAATACTTGACCGATTTTGCTGTGTGAAGATACAGGTTTAGCGAGTCTCAGTTCGAGGCGAATAACTGATAAACCTTGCGAAGCGAAGCTCTTTGTGTGTTTGTATTTGTCCGATTTTGTTCGAACTTGCGAATGTTCCTACAACTGTCGTGAAATTTCATAAAATACAATTTATACGTTCGAATATCGGTAGAAGTTGAGGAGATTCAGAGGTTCATCATCATCAGCCAGAAGGGGTCCACTGCTGAGCATAGGGCTCCTCCTTAGAGCGCCACAGCAACCGACAACGTGGCACTTGAATCTACCGGTTGCCCGCTACTTTCACAATGTAATCGGTCCACCTAGTGGGAGGCTTGCTTACGCTGCGTCTTCTGGTTCGTGGTCGCCACCCAAGAACTTTTATTTTCCAGCGGTTATCGGTTGTTCGAGTGATGTGGCCATCCCGTAGCCATTTCAGCTTGCCAACTCTAAAAGCTATATCAGTGACTGGTTCTTCGAGTTCTTCTTTGGTTATTTGGTTTTGATCTTTGGTTTATGGGTTGCGAGGTATCAATTTAGCGCCAAATACTATAAGATACTGTGATGAAGCAATAAAGCAAACTATCAACTGTTTCATCAACATTTCACAATCAATAATTACTTACTATAACTACCAGACCTATTCTCTAAGCTCTTGGATTGTCATGCCAAAGAAAATGATAAAAATCAGAATGAGATTTACGTAATATTTCGCATCGTAATAATAGCTTAATAAGATAAATATCACCGAAATACTTAGAATACTTAATGAATGTAATGTCGGAAATGATTTATCTTCCTTTATAGAAATTAAAATTATGTAAGAAGCTGTAAGTGATCGAACTCTACGCAAGAAAGTAAACGACGTGAAAAGATAAAAATGAAATAAACTTTTAAATGAATCGATTCACATCATTCTAGATTAAATAATAACATTATTTAAGTTGAATGAGTTCACTGCAAGCTTATCTATTATGCAAATGTCAGGAGGCGACTACAAGAAGGCAGATACATCAATAAAACCATAAGAGATTGCTAGAGGGTATCATGAATCTCACGACTGTTACATAACCACGGTAATAGATAAATACATAATACCAATGACAGGTGATATTTAAATATATTAGGTACTTAGTGTCACGGCTCGTTTCTAGCACTCCATATGATTGAACGAGGCAAATTAGATAAGCGCATTAGTGATCACTGCATCGGACTTTCACTTTTAGGGCCCTATTTATTTCCCTATACTGGTATTACTCAACGTATGATTGTTTTTAGAGATATGATTCATAAATGATGGATGTACATTTACGTTGTAGTAATTTGAGTTTTAATACGTTCATCATTAATACGTTCTGCTTTCCTCGTAGCATATTTCGGAAACCTGATTAAAATTAAAAAACAAGAAATTAAAAAGAAACGAGAAATAGTAAGCGGAAAGAAGTAAACGGGCACGTTATGCAATGTTTGTTTTTGCACACATTTCATCATTGCGAGGACAGTTGGTGGATAATTCGCGTAATTATCTCGATAGTACGCCGCGCTTGTGTTTATGTAGTAGTGTTACTAAGCCTCGGAGAATGCTCACGTCCGACCACATGTTTCGCGACTACACTCATGGTATTGCAGCTACGCGCGCCTTTCCAGCTATTTCTTAATTCGCGTAATCATAGAAGCTTTTAACGCATACTTATTGATGCTATACTAATTCTTGCTACAGTGTTGCTGATATTTCATTTTCAACGAAAGCTTTTTAAACATTTTTTGTTTATTTAAAGTTTCCAGTGAACTTTTGCGGCCGACTACATGTTTCGCGAGTGCACTCATGGTATTGCAAAAACCACGCGCGCTTTTCCAACAATTTCATCAATAATAGAAGCTTTTAACGCAACTTTTAATGTTACAATTGATGCTCTACTAATTATTGCTGCAATGTTGCTGATGTTTCATCTTCAACGAAAGCATTTTTTTTTAAAGTGAATTTTAATTAGAGACATTATTATTATATTATTTTATTATATATATATATTATTATTTTATTACATTCTTCAACCCGTTTTACGTTCTCTCTCCGACCAGTAGGATATAATTTTAGAGCTATAAAATCAGTCTAAAAGGACATTAATAACAGCTTTTCAATTTACAGTTTTTAACCGTTTCGTTATCCGAAACTTTGACGTAAAATAGAATATACCCGAAACCCGACCTGATATCGTACATTCCTTTAGGGACTTTCTCTGATAAGTGTACTGAGTGGAAAATTATTGTACGAGCTGGGCATATAATAACCTTTCTCTTTAATTACGTCCTAGAGTGAGTGTGGTGGAGATAAATAGTGTATCGTTGCGGCTCGGTGCGGTTCGAGTAATAGGATATAACGAGGTGGCGATAGGCGTTCCCATAGATGAGTGCACTCACCCTTGTTGCAAGCGATACCACTACTCGGAGCCGATTCAAGGAATTTGTAGGCGTAAAACTCTTGAGAAAGATGTGTTAGGAATTAAACACTTTTCATGATTACTGTGTTTCAGTTCGACTTAAATAAAGGGGTTGTTCACAGTACGAGTAGTGCTATAACGGAGCCCAATTAAGAACCAGATTTAGACTGATCTTAGGTTAGCATGAAGCTTCGGTTATCAACAGTTTTTTTTTTTTTTTAGCCCAAATCACTATCTCCGTATTTATAAACGTGGAGTGCCCTTGGATTATTACCACGTGTTTAGTTATTTTCGCTGTTTTTGAAATTAGAACTCGATAGAAAAACATAGAAGACTGAGTAACTGCTCCAAGATTTATTCGCGTTTATTAATAAGGAGGCTCAGAAGTAAATTCCGTGTAAATGTCACCATTGACAAATTTGCAATTTGCGTCGAATTACAAGCCGAAAGGGACTTACAGTACTCATGATTGTGAACAATTTTTACTATAGGACCAACCCGGAAATCGACAAAATATAATCAGCTGTTCCATACATTTTGTCAAGGGTCATTGTAATTTTTCTATGGAACAGCTGTTTTTTCTCTCTCGATTTCAGTGTTGGTCCCAAAGTAAAATTTGCTTGTAATGATGAGTAGTATGAGCCCTTTTAGGCTCAGCAAACCCTTTCTTTATAATCCTGTATATGTTTATGTTACATATTATTATGTCTAAATCATTTTCTTAATAATTTCTTATCAATAATTTCGTTACTGTAGTTATGAAGCTGCGGATAAGATTTCTTTTTATATTGAACAAAACACGTTATTATTGAAAGAATGTTCAAATACCTAGTCTTCCGTTATTACCTAATTTCTAAGCACTTACTTTTTGAGATGGAAAACAAATATTTCTTTTTTTTTTCATCGACGTGTTTTTATGGAATATATTTTTTTTCTTACCAAAGAGGTTTACTTTGCATTGCTTACCTGAAAACAAAAGAAAAAACAATTAGTTAAATCCACAGCATGCATTATTTAAGAAGCTATACCTACTTTAAAAAAAAGTTTTTTTCTATTCCGTGCATTACCTAGTAGTAAGAGATCTTACGTTGAGATTTATGATGTTTGGTGCTGTCGATAGTATAACTCTAAGAAAACATGATTACATGACATTTTCTCACATCTGTTTACACAACTTTTTCGCTAGATTTCCATACCCGTATAATTGTTTTATTAAAATATATAAGTCCACGGACACTGAGGTCTGTGACTACAACTATAGTTTTGTTAACTTAAACAAATTGACTTTAGCTATTATCTATTTATCATTATTTTTAATTATTATATTATTATTATTTTATTTTTATTTATCCTAACTACACTTTACTATACTTTAGCTACAATACAAAGAGAGAGAAGTTAAATCTTAATCCAAGATTAAAACAATTTAGTCATGTTATTACTAGTTTGTATGTATACCACGAGTAGACCAGCGAACCGCAAGCAGCACCCGATCACGAGTACGCATGTGCTAGCCATCGCCCTCCTCAACCATATCTAAGATATGAGAGCGAGACACACGACACCGCCGCAAGAAAGTGCCGTCGATGGCGAGCTAATGCTCGAAAATGTTTATTTTTAATTTGAATGCGATATTGTCCTCCAAACAACAGATGTTAGTATTTTCACATACTCTAAGCTTTCACCATCAGATTAATATGCGGCGGGACTACGCAACAGGTTGTTAATCACGTGTTGCTTCACACGCCACGTGCGCCAAGTAAAGTTTCATACGGAAATGGCCCCTTATCATAAATTATACAAGCAAAGTATGAAGCTGGCACATGGTACGCGTTATTTTAGGGCTGGGTCTCACTTGTACGCGCATGACACATCGTATTTTTTTCAGATTTTGTCAAGACATCTACACTTTGAATTGGTGAAAAACCCGAACAATGGATTAACAAAATTTTAATTATATATGGTTATTTTAAATTAACCAGCAACATCTCGTAGCCCGCTGATCAACATCATCATCATCAGGCGTAAGACGTCCACGGCTGAACATAGGCCTCCCCCCATTCGAGCGCCACGCCAATTGGCAATTTGCATCCAGAGTTTGCCCGCGACTTTTACAATGTCGTCAGTCCACCTAAAGGGAGGCCTGGCTTTGCTGCGTCTTCCGGTTCGTGATTGCCACTCAAGAACCTTTGTTCCCTACCGGTTATCAGTTATTTGAGCGATATGACCAGCCCATTGCGACTTCAGCTTGCAAACTCTGTGCAACCTCAAGGGTTCGCAACATCATCATCATTGCCATCATCATCATCGTACACATACATCATTCATTCTTCATAATGAAGATATAAAATGACTAAGAGTGATCTTTTAAAAGTTTATATTGTATTTGTTTATTGTAAGATTACAAATGACTTAAGCAGGACTATATGCCACTTAAATAACGAAGATGCAGGTATGTGGGCAAGTGGGGTCTAATCTTAAACTTTCGCAAATGGTGAATGTGTTGAACATTTGCACAACGTCCGTCAATCGTCGCGTGTCACACGTTACGCGACACATGACCACATGTTATTAGCAAATTAGTAATTACTTGTGGAGAGGAAAATCTATTCCTGATTACCTACTGGGCGCCGCGGTGATTATGGGGGACGTTGATGGCGAAGTAACTTTATCTCAGTACTATCTTCGTTTTTAACTGGGCAACTTGTTTTTAACTTTTAGTAGACTAAGACTTGGCGCCCCTTATGACTTACAACCCCTTAACAGAATTTGCTCATATTTTAATTTCAACATTGTTTGAAACTAAACTTCTAGCCTACAAAATTTCGGATCTTGAAGCTCGGATCAACGGTTCGCGAAGTTATCATCGGACAAATAAACATATAAACAAACACCGATTTGCTTCAGCAAATCTTCGCTTGGCTCCATCCGCATCAAACAAACTGTAGGATTACACAGATACCATTGAAGGTAAAGATAATCAAAATGCTCATGCTCGTCCACTTCCAGTTTCTAGTGTATAGCATACAGGCGGCATTACCACGCTGAATGACAATGCTCATACGCTGTGCGATATAAACGTCAGCATTTTGGTCACACGTCGCACCAACCAAGCTGTTCGATGTGACTAATTGCTGAGCGCTTTGACAATATTGATCGCCATCTACTCGAATGCCGAACAGTGGCAACATTTAGGTACCTATGAGGCATCACTCATCATGATGTAAAGATAACATCTGCTCAGACTGTTCTGAGAAAAATGAGGCTAGAACGGAGGAACTCAAAACAACTTATTAACATTTAGTTCGTGAATTTCAGAATAAATGTCTATGGCTAAAATCCACCGAAACTACGTGGAGATATGTTTGATATGACCTATGTTTGATTTATACTAGAATAAATTAATTACACATAACATACACAAATTCTTTTATTTTGAATCAAGTATAAATACGGTTAAGAACTATCGCAATGAAACAAGTTTTTTTTTTTTTTTTAAAAGCCATTCATTTCGATTCACCTTGATACACACGGCTCACATGTCTTGGCACATCATTACACATAGTCTTCAAACTTATAAAATGTATTTTTGGTTGGGGGTTAAAAATTTAATATTTCAATCCAGACAATTAACAGATTCATAAAATTTCCACCCCTGCCTATGGTTTCACTATTCCACTGCACTTGATGAAGCAAAATAAATAATTTGTCTTAACTTTTCAAAATGCTACCCTAATATGACTGCTAAAAGATTAATTTAGCAATATTGAGACTAGTGCAATCACCTCGGTCACGACATTCTACCTAGTTTTGTTTCACGATCCGCAATCTGGATCACGGCGTGTCAAACGAATTTGATTAATTAGCTTAACGAATAACTAACTACAATGCGAAACGTAACTCGATAGTTTCATAACGATTGTGATGACATAACGATTTATATCGATAGTTTGCATGAGTTTTTTTAATGGACGCGGATTGAACGAATTACTCGTATGCATATATTTTTTTAATTTGCTTTTAACGAATGCAAGCTATCTGCACTATGTTTGATATAAGGTTTTTGGAATAAAACATGTGACCCGCGGACTTATTTGACTTTTTACCCGACTGCCCAGAAGAAGGGTAATGTTTTCGGGGAGTATGTAAGGCAATTTTTTTTTTTTTTTTTTTTTTCATGCAATTTACAACTATCCTTACAGGAAATTCCTAATTCAATAGTGTAAGTCAACAACATTAAAAAATATAAATCTTATCTAGGTGTCTTATCTTATGTAGTTTGTGTGTTCTTATAGTACCTCCTGTAACCTAGATTTTTATGAGTGAGGTCTGGTTGGATTCTTCTTTACGTCCGGAGTGACATATGTTACAATTTGCAGTCGGGTATTTAAGTTTTTTTTGTCATATTAGGTACTTGTTAATGTTTTTGCATAATCTTATTTAAAAATTATAGTTTATCAGATCTCAAAAATGAGCTTTACTGCTTGATAAATGTTGTCAAAGTTAGTTGAGCCTCATAAACGTGAAAATGTGATCAACAGACAGACGAATTTTATTGTTTCGTGAAATCGATGATCTCGCAAACACAGTTTCTCTCATCAAAATCCCTAAACCGGTTCCGATGCTAGTTTAACAAAGCACTTTTTCTTGACTCGTTTTCTTCAACGCTTTTCGATATTCGAGTGCATCTTCACAGTTCACTCCCCTTAGATCTCGTTCAGGAAGACAAGAGGTGATGCGCTGCACGCGCCGCTTATCGCCCCAAGTATCCTTATCCTTGAAAGAGCCCTTACGACGAACGACGTTCACCGAATTCGTGAATTTAAGGTAATTTATTAGTACCATTTTGTTTGTCTTTGTGGACAAAATAGCAAACCATTATAAATATAAAGACTGTGCCGTAATGAATGGATAACTCTTTACTTGCAGATGGAAGAGACATTACAAGTGTGCAGAAAAATAAAAATTGTATTCCGTAAAAGTCACACGGATTTCGAGATATTGGACATTTTATGTCTTTTTCAATGAAATTTGTACCTAAAATTACCAAAAACTCGAGCAGTATGAAATTATTCAGTGGATTGTCATTGTGTTCACCACCTGTAGGTAACGGGCTATCTATTCACACTCTTTGTACATACGTATATAGTGAGTATATTGTCCAAAAAAGCTTTATTACAAAATATAACTCCTATTGCTTCAATTAAATTACTGACTTGGAAGTCTGCTACTATTAAATGAGGAACAAAACAACTTTTAGAAATAAATTAGTTTCAAAGTAGAATTCGACTAATAGATAGAAAAAAATAGTAACAAAAAAACAAAAAAAGATTAATAAAAATATTACCCTCTTCCCGAGCCAACCAGATGAAAATCGCTAGGGACTCGAAATACATCAGATTTACAACCCTACATCATATAACAACACAGGCCTCCTGGGCCGCTCGGTACCGTTCGGTACCGAGTTGCTCAATGCCCTACATAGAGGGATGAGGAAATAATAAATAGAAAGAAAAAAAAACTTAGAAACTAATGCAAATTCTTTAAAGTCATGCTCTATTGGCCTAAATAAACAATACAATTATCTAATATTAATTATACTTACGATTCATGTAATTAGTTATATCTTGAATGCTTTATACCTAACTAGGTGCTACCCGCGACTTCATCCAAGCAGAGGAAGTCGCGAAAAAAAATGCAAAAAATGTAGCCTATGTCCGTGTCCTATGTCCTTAAGCTATGTCTATACAAAAATTCAGGTCACTCCGTTCAGCCGCTTAGCCGTGATAACGCGACAAACACCCAGACACATAGATATACTTATAGTCAGAGACACAGAGTTACATTCGCATTTATAATATTAGTTAGGATTATACGGACGTAATGTTACGTCGAGCTGCATTATTAATGAATTTATTTTTGACATTGAGATTAAAGTTTTATCGAGGCTGTGTATTTGACAGAATATGTAATAGTATGTGGTAATGAATATCAAGTCTTATCTATTCTACGGTGACAGGTAAGGCCACATAAAAAATACCTGTGATCTTAAAATGTGAAGGTACACGACTAAGCGTGTACACTGTACAGGTGGCGTCAAAAAACTCTCTTCGGACACATGTAAAAGAGGATCCCTTTAAAGATTCGCTCGGTTGATCCACAAGGGCAGAATTGCTAGGAACAAGGGATAAGGATGTTCGAGACGGAAATGTCTGGATAACATTTAAGCAGTGGACTGAATTGAGCTGCAAGCATCTAAAAAACGCAGCATATGATAGTAAGAAGTTTTGCCTACATAATAAATTAAAACAATGGGTAAAACGTAACTAGCAAAATATTTAGGAATCTCACAGAAATTTCTATCTGATGAATAAATCCCAAAACATGTTATTTAGTTATTTCACCCACATGTCCTAGTTTTTTCAAGACTTTTATATCATGGCAACTCATGACATGTTCTGAAACTAAAAAGCATGCGTAGAGCGTAAGATGACACAATTTTAAGAAGACATTACTTTCTTAACGTTATATTAATTTTTTAATTTAGTTCATAATCTCAAAAATCACTTTTTGATCAAAATCTATTAATTTAACCGTTTTTATACAAACGAACTAAATTATAAACTGAAACTCGTTATTAAAGTCGGTAATCGCGCTGATTTCTTGTTACACTCGTAACTTTGAAGTCAATACTGGTACTTACTCTGCTCTCACTTAAGCGAAAGTCGATAAATTGTGATATTGTTCATTTAAGTATTTAATTTATCCATAACATATAAGAACGAGTTTATTAATTAAAATTATAGTGGTATCATAAAATTATTTTCAAAATTACTATGTAATGTCTTGATTAAAAAATCTTCAATAGGCCTGTGCCAAGGATTTTTATAAACTCTTTGAATATTAGTTAAAATGTCTTGTAATACGTGACATTTTACGTTAGCGAGAACTACAGTTTTTTTTCTTTTTTTTTCTTCCTATAAGGTTTATGCTGTTACAAGTTTCAATATTTATAAATTACTATCTATCTAATGTCCGCGATTTGACCTAAACCTTGTCCTGACAATTACGAACACAACAATAACGTAAACATCCAAATCAGTCCAGGCGTTCTCTAGTGATGCTCTTTCATACATCTGACAATTGATTGTTGTGATTATTGATTATATATATATATATATATAATCAATAATCACAACTATATATATATATATAATAAAATTACAGTCTAATCTATGGCAGGCTAGTAAGTAATTTAAAACGATATGAAACCTCTAGGTAATTAACTAAGAACGTGTCCAAATCGCTCCCCATTGAAATGACGCGACCTTTTTAAATCGGCAATTTAGGCCGCCAACCGGTCTTCCCTTAAGATAAAGATAACAAATAATTTGTAATAAGAATTTATACAATTCCAGAAATATATATATATATATATATATATAATCATACCTATAATTGTAAAGTTATGTAAGAATAGTTTAAGATCCCGCATCAACGCTGGTCAAGATCAAAAGTAGATCTAATAAATACACCTGCTCTCTGTAATGACTGAGGACAATCCCCGTGGACTAGTCACTGCAATTTTTCTGCAGACGTAACTGTTCTTGGAAACGGTGACGTGCATTTAACTCGGTTAACTCTCCAGCAATTAGTATATATGCCTTGAAACCGTAATTTGGCTTACATTATGCGGTACTTATTATCTAATGGGTATTGTACGCAGTGTTATGTTTTAAATTTCTAAAGTATTCGTTTGTTTAGTTCACTTATTATGATAAGTGAATAATATAAATAAATATTGGTGGACGTTTTTAACACAGCGCCATCTAGCCCCAAACTAAGCAAGCTTGTACTATCGGAACCAGATGACTAATAGAATACATAAATACTTGTTTTTTTTTTGTTGTAAATACATACATATAATACATACAAACACCCAGACAAAGAACAAACATCCATGTTTATCACACAAATGTTTGTCTTGGGTGGGAATCGAACCCACAACCTATAGATCAGAAGGCGGAAATCCACCCACTGAGCCACAAGGCTAGAATACAGATCTATGCCTTTATTCTGTTTCCTTGATCTATTTGATTTCATACGCGGGTTTACAGCTTGGGACTGAGACTCGGCTTTAATTGAGCTTAAAATGCCGTTGCTTAGATGTAATACTGCAGTCCTACCATTTGAGTATCCGAGATTTCATCCATCGCTTGATGCTTGCTAAATTCCATTTTGTACACGAGGAAGGGGATAGTCCTTCCGCGAGCTTTTGACGCATTCGATATTTGAAATTGTATAGCTGGCGCTCTGTTTCTCGTGCGTGTAATAGAGAGAGCTAGTGATTTTTCCTAACTTTTTGATGAAATTAGCGTTTCGTGGGTAGTCTGTTATCAGCCCTAAATCTTAGCAATTTTTTTTTTGGTTTTTGTTGTCAATGGCTTGGATAAGCCATAATCTATGCCGCTTAGTATTGTTTCTTCAAAAAATGATTATGGTATACTAATAACAGCTACTTTTCTTTGTCGTAGTTTTGACGCAAAAAAAATTGACACCTTAATTGCCTATAACAACGAAATATAGCGGAAAAAAAACATACAAGCATAGTTTTTCACGGTGTAGATAACATATAAAAAAACACCGAAGTCGGTTAACGTTTAAGGGTTATCAGACTACGCTTTTTGTAAGGACAAGACGGTCGTATACTCTATTGATAATACACGCGTTTCTGTGAGCTCATGCAGGCAACAGTCTTAGCGGAGTCATAAAATGGAATCGTAAAGCTGGATACTCGAGGTGCAAGGAAACATTTGCTATTTGATGCATGCGCATAAACCGGACGCATCTAATGCAGTTTCTCTTTGGTAGCCGAGTCGGCGGTCAGTAACATCAGTCTAAAGATAGAGAAATTAGACGCTCCTTCGAGCGAATGCACCTCGCTGCGTCTCCGCCTTTGCCTTATACGTACAGGCGCAAACTTTGAGATCGATTACCGCTAATTACTGCCCTTTGCGTCCCGCTGCATAACGCGCCGATACCGCATCCCACTCGCTCATCACTCGTATTTTACTAGTAGTACGCGGCGTTCTGAGACCTTGCGATTCCTATATCTTCACAACCCCTGGACCGATTCAACTCATATTCGAATTTAAAAATTGTATTGAAATGAACTACTTGCCTACAAAATTTCATGAAGATCGGATCAACGGTTCGCAAGTTATCATCGGACAAATATACACACAAACATTCAAACATACAAACATACATACAAATGCTGATTTGCCTGAGTAAAATCTGAGACCTCCGCTTCGCTCGGTCAATTAATTAGTGTTTTGAGAGTAATTTTTACAAAGCTTTTTGGAATATTTTCTTATATTTTTTGTTGATTTATGGAAATTGGTGACGAGCCGAGCAAATCGCTCACCTGATATTAAGCACTACGCTTGCCCATGACAATTCAGTGCCATCCACAATTTTGAACTTCAACAGTTCAAAATCATGCGCGGCAATGCACTGCGCTCGTCACCCTGAAATATCAGATGTCAATCATGTTAGCCCAGTAATTACGCTGGAAACATTGCGCTTCAATCCAGACTACTACTGCTCCACGGTAATGTTTGCAGACTACTGCTTGTCACATAAACATAAATTGCCTAAAACATGTTCAATGTTTCAATTAAAGCATATTACAGTTGGAACCTCAATTGCAATAAATTGACAAAACAAAACCTGAGAAACGTTTTTCTCGAATTGAATTTTAGTATAATATCAGTAATAACTGCTGCGTAAATATGTGAAATTAACATTTATCATATCTTTGCTTAGCTGTGTAGTTCAAGCTCGCGGCGTGTGTCAACGGCAATTGCATGGTTTCTATGTGATATCTACAATCAAGGTACTTTCCTCAGCTATCCAGCTATTCATCAAACGGCGCAGATGTGAAAGCGGCTCGATTGCACGATTACACGACAGCCGTGTTTCTACACGCTCATTCGACATATTCAATTGCAAATTGATCACCTTCTTTCGTGTTTACTTCATAACAATGTATTTATTGGCTTAACGGCATACAAGCTACAGACGGCTGGATTTGTGCTGTTTCTGAGCTAGATGTATTAGCTGTAAGCGATTATTATATTATTATTATTATTATAGCGATATTCAACACTTTTCCGCTAAGAATACGAACACTTTTTTTGAAGTGCATTCTCCTACGACGACTTTCATTGCCCGATACAAGTATAGTAGATATTTAGAGCCTGACGTCGTGTAAATGTGTATGTTTTTATTTTTTAATTTGTGTGTCCAGCCATTTTTGTGATATTTGCCAAAAACAATTTGCGCTAGGGGAATATTCTCCCAGCGGTACTTTTTTTTGCAAATATCTCGAAAATAGATGGACAAAAAATTTACAAGACGTCACCCTCTAAATATCAACTAAACTCAAATAATGATATTCGACACTTGTCCGCTAGGAGTACGCATACTATTTTTCTGGTGTGAATATAATATAAGTTTTGCGAAAGTCATCGAACAGTAGTAGATTATGCACCAAAGGATTAAAACAGTATCTTACGTCACGGGAGACATATTGAATCCCGAGGGAAACGAATGATTCTAGAGTTATAGATTTAAATCCCTCTCTGCGCTCGGGAATTAAGATTACAATCCTGAGTGCAGCGAGGGATTCAAGGTCACCGAAGATGAAGACAGCTTTATCCCCGATTAGTATACTTTACTTTATAAACCTACTGCGAGAAAATAAAAGCAAGGCTACATGATACATAATTGGCCCTTTTCAAGCAGGTGGTGTTTAAAAGTTGTCAAGTGTGATAAATAGAAGCAACCAACGAAAAAGTTTTAGCTAATTAAAAATACAATCGAATTGAGAGCATCCTCCGTTTTGTTAGTCAGTTAATAAAGAAACCCTGTACGAGAAAAGAACAACAATATGTCTCGAAAAATATAAGAATATACGTTATATATATTTCGTTATGCAAATTGTTTGATTGGTTGGTCATGTTTTAATTGCAATTGGTTAAACAGTGACAACGTACCTACCATTTACAAGTAATATTATTTAAAGAAAAACAAAATACCCTACTGCAAAATGTATCTTATGTTATTCCGTACGTAAAGAGGAATCCAAAGACATCTCACGCGTTAAAATCAGTCAAGCCGTTTAGGCTACAGGAGGTACTATAGGAACACACAAACATACTTAAATACCCCAAAAACATTACCCTCCTTTTTGGACAGTCGTGTCAAAAGTACATTGTTGAAAATGTTCATACCTGTAAACTTACCACACTACCAAATTTCACGAAAGGTAAACAAAACAAACTAAAAAAAGAAATGTAAACAACTCTATCACAACTAATGTTTGCGGAAGATGATAGATACCGCATCAGTTCAAGTTATCTGAACGCAGTGAGGCTGCTAATACGTTGACATTCTGTCACACTTACAAGACTATCTCAGTACTTAGTTCCTATCAGATGGTTCGCACAGGGCTGAATAAGAGTAACTGATCACACGAGAAGCATTATCATAAGAGTAGAAGCTGTCGACGTGGCATCTTTTTTACGAACAAAACTATGAATATTTCCCCAAAGACACTTACCTGTGTTACCCGTTCTTTGTTCGCTTTTACGTGTAAATTTGAAACATACACATCGCACCGAAACATTGTTTCCTCTTTGGTACACTTTTCAGTATAGTAATGCATTTAATCTATTAATTCTATTTGTAAATGTCATGATATAAATTTGATAAAGATTTATAATTAACTTATTTGTTGTCAACCTTTCTTTAATATTGCTCAGTGTTTTAATATAATTTTTTAAACATGAAAAAAAATTACCTGTCAATAGTACGGTACTGTCATCATCGAATAAAATAGTGTGGTGCTTCATAGCACTAGGAAAATCGTTTATGTTAATATTCAAGAGTAGCGGTCCGAGTACACTACCTTGTGGAACACAATATTTCACTGTACATTTAAGAGAGCACATAAAGATATCTTTGCATGTATTGTCATAATTCATCGTAGTTAACCTAATTATCGTAAACGTAATCAAATCAAGAAAGCGTTTTGCAAATGCTAGTAAATTTTTACCGGACTTCCCAAGAAGAAGGTTTGTAGGAAGTATGAAGGTAAGAATGTATTAGGTCTGTGTGTTACCTCGCCGTTGGCAAACGAATTGACCGATTTTGACGAGTTAGGCGTTGTTGGATTCCTTTTTACCTTTAGTTATAGTGTCTAAGCTTCATGACTCAATAATACTCGTGTACCGATCAAAAGATTATCTGTGTTTATTTTACATGCAACGCGCAAGTAAAACGCTTGAATTTACCATACGTTTCTTGGAAACTAAACTCGCTATTTCAATTCATAATTTATGGTGATAGATTACATTTACTTCATTATAGTATTGTGCTAATAATTTCATTGGCAACCTTGGTATTTTGTAAGGATTTCTGAAATGTGGATCCCATGTTTGCCCAGATGTGCTCTAGAATGAAAGGTTGAATTCTACTGATATAACCTTTCATTGAAAACTGCAGAAATTGTTATAGAGTATTGTAAGCCAATACAATCAAAATATCTTCATGGTCGCGATGACTAAATACTGTATTGTTTATACAATATGGTCGCAAAACTTTTTTCAAGGAAACACAAACGTTTCGTCGTATACCATTGTTTTTAAAAATTTACTTTCGCACTATTTTACTAACTACTAGTTGTTAACCGTGACTTCAAACAAGTGGACCTAAAAAAAAAGTAGCCTATTTCTGTCTCCGACACTTGCAAAAATTCAGGTCGATCCGTGCAGCCGTTTAGCCGTGATAACGCGACAAACACCCAGACAGAGATACAGATAGACAGAGAGACAGAGCTACTTTCGCATTTATAATATTCGTTGGGATTTATTTTGTGGTTTATAAAAAAAAAAAACGAATGGTAGCATATTTTAATTAGCCGAGAGCTGAGACAAAAAGGTTATAAGTGCACTTGATTTGTCTAATGTCGGTTTTTATAAAAGAAATTTCCTCTATTTGTCAATACGGCATTTTTCTAGTATAATTGACTAGCAGTCTACGAGAACAAGTCGGTATTTGTATGTATGTTACGACATTTGTATATTTGTTTGTATAGTTGTCGGATAACTTGAGAAACGTTGAACTAAAGTTCATGGAATTTGGTATATAGGCAATCAGTTTGTTACTATATTTTTTTTAGTTCATATATGAGCAAAATCCATGCAGGGTTTGTAAAGTTATATGGTTTAGAAGTCTCGTATGGGCGTGAAATACTAGTTATAAACATTAATAGCAATTTAGCGGTATAAAACGGGTATTTCAAACGGCTCCAAATAAAAAGATTCCAACAAGCGCTATAATTAAGAACAGAGTGTGTGACCATAGAAAGAGCGGTCACCATAGAAACAAGTTAATAACTCTCTTTTATTGCTGATCCCTATCATTGGCAAGAACTGCAAGCATTTTGTTCGTGTGTAACTAAAGGAAGTAAAAGTGCTTGTATAACTCTTATGCCAACGCGTTTGTAAGAACTTTAAAAACCTTAGTTGTCTAATAGTAGACACGATTGCTTCTAACGAACCGTACATGAAAGTAGATATTTTCTAATTGGTAGATATGGGCACGTAACCGTTTCATTATCTCGATCTTTATGATTTCCCTTATTTCCTCAGCGGAAGGATGTGCATTTGTATAATAAAGTTTTAAAGAGCGCGTAGAACGACAGTTCTGTCAACAAGCACGTGTTTTCGAACGTGCCACTGCAGCAGCTACCTCGTTACTGTTGCTTCCCCGGCAACCACAGTCGCGGGCTGGCCGGCGATTAAAAAAGAAATTGACAGTAAAAGTATTTCGACAGATCTCTAGAAAATGCACGATTTTTTAATCAGTAATCTAAAGGTTCAGTATCCAATTTGCCTGGAAGAGATTTTCGCTTTTAGCGATAAGGCCACCACTTGTGGCACTAGTTTTTATGGTTCTTCTGTATGTGAATCGTTACTTCAAAATTAGGTTATATTATAAACACAGAATTTTCCCTATTATAAATAACAAGTGTTACTAAAAAGAAAAACAAAAAACCTGACTGCAAAATGTAGCCTTCGAACATAAAGAGGAATCCAATAACACGACTCGTCAAGCCGCTTAGGTTGGAGGAAGTAATATAGAAACACACAAACATACATTTTACATAGATGGATATACACCTCAAAACATTACCTTCCTTCTTCAGCAATCGGGTAAGCCGTGTCTGAAGCTGTCATCGTTAGAAATCTGATTGCAGAGTTAGCCAAATTTCTACTGACTTGTTCTTTTATAAGCTCACCATGAGACCATGTCTTACCCCAACGATCATTATCTTGTTAGCAGTAAGTATCTTCAGAGCTTTGTCGGCACATTAAACTTCTAACCCTATAGCGAAAAGGAAGCTAATTACACGCGGATGTTATAATTTTCGCCTCGTCTTCCCGTTATCCACACCGCAGACGCCCATGACAATATTCTGCTTGCAGCTAAGTAACGCCTTGCAATCACGGTTGGCATACTGAAACAACGGCTTTAAGCATGCCATCGAGGTAATGAGAGACATAGAGATATACTACCTTTGACAACGTTTGCCGACAAGAAAAGATCTTAGCCTCAATGATATAGAAGCGTAATTAGGTGGTAAAGAAGTTTTCCGTTATCAGTTCGAACATTTCTAAGAGTTTTTTTTTTCATTCTATCTTTCCCTGAACGTGTGAAATTTTTAACGTTTTTTTAATAATGTAATTTCTATTTATTTTCAAGTGCACAAGTTATACTGGAAAAAATTAAATGCTTTTATGCAAGTTTATGCAAATAATATTAATTAGATTATCCAATAAACCGTGTTATCTAATGCGTTTAGCCAAACTAACGATGTGAGGTCTAAATTTTTGCGGATGTTTCTAAATTCGAACATATTAAAGTCACATTAATTATCAATATCTAATTAACATACGTCACGAGGAGGAGGTGATTTATCGCTATCTTCAAGTTCTTGAAAGAAGTATTAAAAATCGCAAGTAAATTTATTTTGCAAGATTTATTTGCTGATGCAAGCTACATGGGATTTGCAAGTTGCATATAAAATCATCAAGTTTACACGTTTTAGGATTGGAGTTCCATTTTTGAATCACTTGTATGATATTTCGCACGAACATATCATGCGAAATTTTTAAAAAAAAACTTTTGATAGAAGCAAATTCGAATGATTCAAACCACTCATTGCGTTAGCGAGTAATATGGTTATTTCAAAAATGCCACTTTTGTTTGGAATTTCTTTCGAAAGTCAGTCACTTCGCATGATATTTTCGTGCGAAATATCATAAGAGCGATTCAAAAATGGAGCCCATGTAGCGCTGCGCTGATGACTGTCATTAGGACCAAACGTGTTTCCATTGCGAAGCCCTATTTTGACCTTATATTATTAGCTCAACTTTTAGCCTTTAGATGATTGGTCGACGTTGATATCTATGGTTAGTGGTAATGTTTACGCCAATTATTTAAAAAAAATAATGACGTCCGATATTCTCTGTTGACAAAAGCTTCCAGATGGCCTGAAAACCGAGGATTCTCTACTAAGGCAGATTTTGTAATGCGAGGTAACGTTAGATTCTTTTTATGTCCGGAGTCAATAGGTTAGATTTTGCAGTCAGCTTTTTGGTTAAACTTTGCTACTGGCTATAAAGCCTACTAATGATTTCCTGTCAAATTCCATACAACTTTTATTTTTATTGTGCTGTTTTTCTGTATACCTACACCTTGACCAGGTGATGTGTCCCCAAAGCATAAATAAATTCTTATGACATTTCACAACTAATATTAGTGTGAAACGGAATGCCTAATAATTCTTTTAACACGTTTAAGAGCAAGTTACCGATTTTCGTCTTCTCTCGCTCACACACTCAGTATTTTTAAATCTTGAAAATTACTGAGGTAATATAATATTGTTTTTGATTTATTTACTTTATTGTAACATATCGTTCTAAAGATGCAACGTTTCGCATAGCTCGCCAAATTCAATTTTTTGCGTCTTTTGTCAATGACCTACATCTCAGTTACTCATCGTATTCTAATGAATTAAGCTTAATTACAATTTCTTGATATTACTTATTATCGTGAAACTGGTTTCAATAAACTCACGAAGAGTAATTAAACTGTAATTACAAAAAAACGCAATACAATTTGATTTCTGGTGCGCTGCGTGAAACGTTGCACCTTAAACAAATTCTTATGTTATTCATAATTTTAATAAAAAAATAAAAAATAGGTGTGTTAAGTAATAAAATATGCATAAATTAATATGAAAATAAAAAATGATAATTAAGTATATATCTTAAAGACATTTAGTAAAACATTTTTCAATAACATCCTTTGGTACTTTGAAATAATAAAAAATCTTTATATATATATATATATATAAGTACAAGCCTTTTTCTAGGAATCAACCCACAAACCAAACGGCTTATGATAGGGGCGTGAAATTTTAACCCAATACTCCTCGAACTGTCTAGTTGAACGAAAGAACGGGTTTTGCAAAATTCTACCTCTAAAGGGGTAAAACGGACCCCCAAACTTTGCATGAACTTAAAAACATTTTTCATGATATGCCAATGAAAATCGGTTTGTATACTGGGTACAAGAAATGTCTCAGATTTTTTCGAAAATCAACCCCTAAGAGATGAAGTGGGTTATTTAAATTGTCTTTGCCAGCAGAATCGTGTGGGCGAGCTACTATTAAATATTCGAGCGAGAGAGATCGAAAAACGGTTTCCTGCTCTTAATAACCAAATCATTCGAAGGATTATTCAAACGGTGCTTAGAGTACGATTCCGCGCGAGCACCTTAATGTGATGTAACTATGTAACCTACTTTATAACTGGATAAAAATCTCATTCCGGCAGGTAGTACTTACTGTACTACTTTTCGTTTTTGGTCATAAAAGTCAAGTAGTGGCACTAAAACGCCATATAAGGAGATACTGTTATGTCCACATTGGGTGAGCTTATCTTGAGCTCTTCTCAGTTTATTTTGCGTAGTTAAATTAGACGCGAGTACTTCCTGATGCAATTTTTATGTCTTTTGTATTATCTTAGCTATAATGTATCTATTTTAATAGCTATTTTAATGAAATTAAATTATCAAATTGTAAATCATTTTATAGCATAACGGTAGGTACATTAAAATTGCAGCCATAGCCACCAAACTCTGTGCAACACTATCGTCTAGTACGTCTAGTCGTCTAGCAATACCAATTCCACCGTGCAATCACTAAACGAAATTAAGCTATCGCTGTCTTTTACTAAATATATATACAAGATAGAGACAGCAAGAATTATAGTGCTGTCAAATTCGTCACATATTAGTTCTCCATACAAACTTAGACAAGACCTTAGCGGGTGCCGATTTAAAACAAGTTTTAAGTGTCGCTAGTGTACGTTTTTCTTCGCGGCTTTAATCGGTAAACTCGTTTGACAGAACTAAAATGCATGCTATCTATTTCTTGTGTTTCTATTAGTAAAAGACAGCAATAGCCCTAAATTTGGTTAATTGACGCCATTGGCGTAACATCGACTAAAACATTGTAGGTAACACCACAAGTGAATAATACTTTACGAATAGACAAGTAATGTGTGGAAAACATTTTTGAATGCCACACTCAGAAATTTTACATAAATAATATATAAAATTTGTAAGTGTATGTTAATTATTGATTATGCTATTATATATCAATTACTAATTACTGAGTTTATATAAATAATGTGGTCTGTGGGAACGATAGAGCGTGTATTATATAAATGTGTCATTATGTGTATAGCGCTATATTTTCCCTTAAGCTTGACTTCTCACCTAAGCAACGTTACTAATAACATTTAGATTCTATCTACTAACATACCTGCATGAATAAACTATAGCAATTCTGCAAATGGATATGAACAGCCAAGAATTTGCGGTCATATGCACCTGCGAAGATGTGCCTTTCACTATGCAGTTCATCGAAAGTGCATCGTTGTCGTAACTTCGACCTGCGCCCCCTACTATACAACTCTAGCTCGGCTCAGAATCTGATCCACAGATAAAGATGCAATGAAGTTTAGACTTCCTCATTTCGTAACTCTTCAGTTACCATAACGTGTTTTCTGCAAATCTATTAATAGCTTAGGCCCTTAGTAACATCTATCGTAGTCTCGATCTCATAGTTTACTTCAGTTTTCATAGTAAAAAATTTAGTTTAGAAATTTAGAAAATTGTACAACAGAATCGCCGTCTAAAATTGTTTCCTACATTTAAATAAGTACTCACGGGATTCAGTCTACCCGTAAGCATGACATGCATGTATGCATTTTAAGCCATTTTGTACACTTTCACATCTATCTTCAAAAACTTGTAAATGTGCGAGTGAGATAGCTTGACTACATACCCCTTACCTAATCGATATCCTTGTTAGACATTATAGCTGGCAACACTAGTTCTTTAAACAAATAAAATACGCCATCCTTTCAAAGCAAATTTCAAAGTACTCTGAAACAGGAAAGATAACTCAGCGTTCAACAAAAGGATAAATCGTTGTTAAAATACGTTCGGTTGAATCGTCGATATTAATGTTAACTGGCCGCCTTTGGTTAATGGTGTTCGGTTAACCAGCTGTCAAGCGGTCCCCGTTTCGCTGGACAAATCGCATTAGACCACCTACTGAGAACACTCGTAAATATGCAAATTCATAACTTGCAGATAAACCAGAAAAAACAACATGTTGAAATTGTTAAATGATAAAACATTTTTATAAGTATCGTGAAGGAAAAAATGCTGAGATATTTATAGCAAACGAGCGATAGAGAGAGAGAGAGAGATATCAAAGACCGAAACAGATATAAGCCAAATAATATTTAGTACACTGTAGCTACACCGGAGCCGCGTTAAGAAACGTTCTGACATCTACAATAACATTGTAAAAACCTGCAAGACAACATAATTTCAATGTAATATACACTATCAAGTTGCAAAACTAGCAAAAACTGATCAAAATTGACGGTTTTAAGTATTTTACAGTATTATTGCGGTTTTTTATACAATGAGCGGCAAGGAAAAACAGTCTGCCTGATGGTAGGCGGTAACCACCGCCTAAAGACACCTTGCAACACTAGTGGTGTTGTCGATGCTTTGCTAGCCCGGAGAGGTGGTTGTAAACATATTTTTTGCAGTTTTCATAATTCTTCTTAGTACGGCTCGGGAATAACGCAACTATATTAACCTTACATAGAGTAATGGACACTACAATATAACTCAACTTATCGCAATATAATGATCAAATCTATTCATAGGGTAAAATATTGTTAAAATAAGCAGATACACGTACATTAAATGTAAAATACCCCGGTGTGATTTTAATAAGAATAAATTTTGTAATTACGTTCGGGTGCAATCATAAAGTTAATAGGTAAAGGTCCATCGATATGCAAATCTCCACTTATGGCGTACAATCGTCGTAAATACTTAATGCAGTAGAATGTTGATTGAGTGTAGTTTGAAACTAGTTTTCTTATGAAATATCTATAAAATGCCCACTCTGCTGACGGCCGCCGCTGTCATTTTGTCCGTAGATGAGTTACTAAGATAAATTCAGGTTGTAGAGTAATAAAATGATTATCCTCGAGACAGATGCGGCTACATAAAGGAATGCGAATCCCGTTGTTATGGAAAGTACGCCCATCGAGCAATCTCTGCTATCATTTCCTGCTCAATCACCGGGATCGGCAACGAAGCGCTGATCGAACTTTATAGGATAACTAATTCAATTTATCCCTCTGTTAGCAACGTTACGATTACGACGCTTTTAAACCCGAGATGCTTGTCTGAGATGATATTCTATTAGCGTTCAGTGGTAAAATAAACGAGCAAATAAATTAAAGCAATTTCACCGTACTACCCTCGGGGTTAGCAACAATCGTTGCAAGCATCAGTAATGCGTCTAACAATTTCTAATTACCTTGGACTATACAAGGGAATTACGAACACAAAATCAGATAAACACAGGAGAATAAGTTTTTAAAAACACTTTCACTGCGTAATTGGAGGCGGTAAACGCTAAATATAAGGCGACAACATTTTAAATTCTACGTGAAGGTACGTTTTTTTACGTGCAACGATTAGAAAGTAAGTCACTGTTGGTAAAAAGTCGTGCGGTTACGGGAAGCATAGGTAAAGTGTAGCTGATGGAAAACTTGTCAGTTTTCACAGTGACTGAGTTTTTGTCGACGCCACTATAAGCGTTTTTCTGAAGGCCTATTGTTTGTGCAGTGCGTGAGTTTACAAGACAATGTTCACCGCTGTAGTTTCGCATGACGATAATGACTACAAGCAACAAGATAGTATTTAGCTCTCGTTTTAACTGAAAATGCGAGTACGGTGACGGTCGCAAAGACGATATTGAAATATTATCCGTGCCCTTAGAATAAGACGTGAATTAATAACTTCTATAACAAGCGCTTGAGAAATAACGACATAGAGTCTGTTGTATCTTTAACTAAGCTAAATTTTATTGGACAACTCTGATCAGATATATGATATTTCTACTACAGCTTAGGCCCTTGCAAAGTTTAAGAAATAGTCTACAAGTTATGACATCATGTTTTTAGGTTGTTGTTGTTTTAGTGTCAAGTTGAAAGTTCGGATTACTTTTATTTGCGAGCAAATTTATTACTTTCGGTCCATATTTTCCAAACTCTCACAATAGTTAGGAAGATCATTATATTATGCACAAAAATAATATTGATAAAAATCATTATTACAAAAAAAAACATCAAAAGTACAAATTAAAAGTTAATTTTTTTTAAGCCGTTCATGTGGAACAGCCATAAAAATAAAAAATAAACTCTTAAAAACAAAAAATCTTAGAACATACATGGAGTATTTTATAGAAGCCCTTGGTGTGAGGAATCTAGATTTTTCAGTTTGACGTCACGTTTTGGATAAATCTGTATAACAGAGTGGTATAACTGTAGTGATTGTAGTGATTCTTGAAAGATATAATGAGTTTGCAATGAATTGCATAATCTAAATGTAGGTTCCCGAGTAATCACTTGTCATCTCTTGAATACAAAAATTTTTGAAAGCAAGATAAAAATATAACTATACACAAAATGCTACAAGCAATAGGAATAAAATTGTCTTGAAGGGAATATGAGAGAAGTAACCACAAAGAATGTCAGTTTGCAAAAAATATACGAGCATTAAAATACAATAAACAATTACAATCTGATTGACCCGAATGTCGAGTCGACAGAGGGCGTGACATCTGAATTGTGCGAAGAGGTTTATGGAACAACAAAATTGTGTACATGTAAAAAAGCGATCTGAGTAGTTTTCTGGCTCGCAACTTGCCACTTGCACAATCTTCAAAGTATTTGCACGAAGTCAAAAACTCAGTAGTGTCACATTACATAAGTCGACATCAGCAGGGTTAGCCACGCACACCACGACAAAATCTGCACTACTCATTTTGTTTAGCGAAAACAGGACGCGCCCAAGATACAGGCCTAGTGCTTAGTTTGGGGCTCACCGTTAAACCTGTCTAATTAAGTACGCAGTCCTGATTTTACATTTGTTAAACACTTGCTCTTTGTACTGTATTTCTTTGGTAATAATAAAGTTATTCTTATTCTATTCTTAAAGTTATTCTTATTCTTGCTTAAAAGTTTGCCTCATTTCTTCATTCTCGCAAAATATAAATAGCACAGAGAAGTTTTGTCGCGATGTGCAAGCTAGGCCTGCTGGGCTAAGTGTCGCAGATTTAATTACAGTATGATTGAGTAGTAGCTCACTATGAGATGCAAGTTATCAAGGCACTATAATGTAGTACAAAAGAACCGCTGTAAGTAACATGGTACGTGGGAACCGATCGGCTTACTGATGTGCAATCACCGATTTGCGATGCTAGATTATTTACTGTTCACCTGCGGCATGTTGTTTGTAAACGCACGGTCCTAGTTTCATCACAAATCAGGTTTGACTTTTAAGCCTTTTCCAAAGGCTTACGAAAATCTAACAGGATTTTTGTTAAATATGTTAGCAACATTTTAATTACTACGGAATCTGCAAAATCTGATGCATATTCCGTGAACAAATAACAACTAAAATTATGTCATAAAAATGTACTTAAACGCTATTGTGTTGCATATCCATTAAAATGTTCCTAGGTTCTATTGAGAGCAAATAAGACAATGCTAGCCGCTCGTGTGACTCGATATTACAAACCACAACTCCGTTGCTTGCTATGCGAAAAATAAACAGCCTACAAAACTGTTGTCATACCGAGTCAAACCGATAACTAAAGGCCTTAGAACGAAAACTTGGCAAATTTTACTACAATTATCATAGCATAGTTATATAATAAAAGCCAACATTGCCATTATTGGAATAAAACAGCAAATTACACATTACTCGCGAAACATAATCTAATTACTGTTATCTATTTCAATTTGCGCGACATCTAGCTGACTCAGAATTTTGGTCAATTCCAGCTAGGGCTAGTACAATTACGCAATTCAAGTAGCCATTTACGAAACAAAACAAAATCGAAACTGCTTTGTGCGAGTGCGTAGCTATAGATATTGTAATGAGAGAGAGTGAACTAAAATAGGTATCCAGATGTAAACATTTTACATACGGACTTACGAGCAATATGCTAACTACACACAAATTAAGCCGCACAAAGAAACTACTTAGTCAAAACGTATTGACATACAAATTAGCGCACCAATAGAAAGTGCAGCATCATAGTTACATAACGGCTTAGTAAATATTATTTTTACAACGCCGAAGATTAATGGCGAGTGACGTAACGCGTAGGGCGCTGACTACTTATAAATTGCCGCCTAAAATTGTTGATTGTGGGTGGACACACGGTGAAAATAGTAGCGTGGCTTAATATAGAGACGAAGCCCACGCACTTGACGCACTACCACATACTTGACCAGCTAATGTCATACGATATAGAAAAGGTAATTTTTAAAATAGTTAGCACATTTTCAATACAGTTCATTTTGTTCTTGTCGGATAAATTCTCTAAAGTCTTGTCGTACTTTTTTTTTTATGACTAAGCTGTTTGTTTTAACGTCCTCTACAGCTATAACGGGACTTTGGCGAACGCAAAAGGCTATTTTTACGGCGCGAGGGTGACTAGCGCAGGGGCAACTCTACGGTATGAACCTCGGCTTGGGCCGTCACCCGGGAGGGTGTGCGTTAAGGGCAGATATGGTAATTTTGCTGAAAAGGTGTAATATGAGGGCAAAGCTATTGAGTCAATAAAATCTCCATTCAGCACGTATGCTTGTTATTTGGTAAAATGGGAATGGTAAAAAAGACTCGTCCTAAATCAACAAAGGTGTCAGTTTCCATCGTTACGCCATATACGAGTAGATACTAGATACGCTACAGTAGGTGCAAGTTACGCAGGCTTTGTTGCTGTACCTACACTCGTATACATTTAGTTGACTTCCGACCATGTCGCAACCGTACGCTACGGACACAGACTAGATAGGAACAAATGGACAATACTGGACAACTATCATGGACCATGACAATCGTTGGCACATGCCAACCTTAAATACAAAGACACTACAACACATCAACACTTGTTGATTTTACCTTCAGAACAGAAGCTTTCTAAATATAGGTTTTTTTTTCCGATTTCGATACTGATTTTGTTAAAAAAAATAAAAAAAAAAAAAAAAAAATTTGTTCGAATTCTGGACAGATTCGTCGAAAGTTAAGCAACAATAGAAAAGATGGTTTGGTCTTAAGCCGTGTTTTATGTGATGTATATAGATCGCTTATCACTATTCACACAAATTCAAATGTTCCAGGTTATGTATCTTGTGCCTCCCTATAATTTGAGTTAGCGAGCACGTGTCGCACCCACAAGGCGCTAGCACGGTCGATCCAACATGTGATAATTGATGACTCGTTTACGGGTGCATTGCAGGTGACAGTATTGCACATGGATTTATGATGTTTCGTCCAAGGTATTGCACATTGATAAATGTACAACCACCATAACGTTTCAGCTGGACATAATTATTAAAAGACACAAAAGAAAAACTGATTTCAATCACCTTAGTAATTGTAGACGTGTTATACGAGTAATGTAGTCAATGTCAAATTAATATATTACCTTCAGATCCTATGATCGAATTTTAATAAAATCTCTTTGGTATACTTTGTAGAATATAAAAGAACCATTGAAATCTGTTGACAATTTAATATATCTCGTCATATAGATCTACTTTAAAAAATACAGAGGAATTAAAACCTTACCTTTTTAGAAACAGTCATATTTACTCGTTAATTGTAATACTTTTTTACTACGATCAAATCGCTTGCCTGATGGCTCGTCACCATTGCCCTTACCAAAACCATTAACCAAAACCATGTGCAGCAATGTACTACGCTCATCAGCCTGAGATATATTTTTAGATTATTAGATATAAAATCTCTTTATGCCCAATTTTACTAGAAACATTGACCTTTAATCCCACACAGCATCGGAACACAGTATATAACTTAGAACACAGTAGATAATTTAATCGAAACACAGTAAAGTTTGTACACACGTTTGTCGGTTGAATTGTTGGCAAAAGTGGTACTAAACTTCTCCAGGCGTTCTCTCCAGAAAAGTCGTACAAGTACTGAAATATACTCGTATATATACAGTTGTCCACACCGTTCATTTGTGTTTTTTTCCTATAATCTGCAGGACACCTGAATAATGCCGCTGGACATCACGTACTTTATTATGTACGACTACCAGCTGCAGTTTGGTTTAATTATGTAGTTTTGTAGAGCTAAGTAGATCTTGTCTTTTTAATGTTTTTTTTGCTGTTAAAATACGTTTATTATTGGCCATGCACGTGCCAGATAGCATCTCGGCTGATGTGCTTACTGTTCACGTTCACGAGCGGTTCGATCATTAAAATGTCAAGCAATTAAGCTTATTTTTGCGTATTCAACATTAAACTTTACGTGACGCACAAAATAAGACATTTTACGTAACTAAAAGAAAAGTGGTCTTTTCCAAGTTACACAATTGCAAAATTGTGTAACCATGCATCTCATAAATAATACATGAACTTCCCAATTTTACTGTACAGTCCACAAATACAACAACTGTCCACAAATGCCGATTGCACAAACTTCAATTATAAAAGCTAAAGTCGTTTTAATAAAATATGTAACGTAAAAACCGGCTGTTAGCATGCAAATGAAACCTGTATGGGCTTCAAAAAGCGACTAACTAACTCTACCAAGTTTCTCTGCGTACATTAATATGATGTCAACAGATACCATCTAATCATGCTTAACAAAGATTTAAAGCTGCTTCTTATTTTTTTTACAGAGGTAATTACCGTTTGAGATAGGCTTTGTGTGTAACGGTCTCCTGAAATCTGACCAATGAACTCCAGTACAGTGTGACAAACAGGTTTGCAGAGGTAATTTGAGGAGCTACTATCGTAGTTTCTAAACAAAGCTTCGTAGAAACTTTGTAGTTCCTTCATATCACCGTCTCTGTTGATAAGTTGGCCATGTTAAGCTCACTGTATGTTTTGGATACCTAATTAAAATACCAACACTAACAGTAGGAGTTAAACATGATAATAACGAGTAAAATATTCAAATCGTCGCTACGTTTATAATAATATTAACATTTTATGAAAACGTTTACTATTTGTAGAGTATTTATGGATATAACTAGCTGATGCCAGCGATTACGTACGCGGGCTTAGGGCTCAGAACTGAGACTCAGCCTAAAAATACAAAGTATTAGTAAATACATGCCATTTCACATTTTCTGTTGGTCCGTGGACTGTGTGGTTTTCAAGTGTGTTAGAGGTCTTAGAGATATTGCGCCTCACTTTACGATACTCAGTATTTTCTAGTTATTTTATAAAAACAATAGTGAGTTAGTTTAGTCTTGAAAAGGTATCGAACAGACTGAATACTCAATAATTTACACTTCGCATGTGCGTAATATTAGTGTGATGTGATGCACGTATACGCTCCAATTACTACCAAAACCAACAGAGAAAATTTCATACAATCACAATTGCATTAGAACACCTGTCACCGTAACGTAACACGTAACGTGTGTCATAATACCAATAATGACCATATTCCATTCCATGCAGTAATATCGATTCATTGTTGCATCACTAAGTGCCAGCTCTATCACACCGCATCCATTACTCCCAGTCATTATTTCATTGGTCCCTTTCCTTTCCCATGCAGTCCATTATTCTATCACTTCATCGTTGTGAAAGTCACACAGAAAAAATATCTATAATTTAAAGATATTGGCAAAATCATTGCAGGCTTTTAATTGCGTCGTAACTGGCGAAAGTTAAATACTAGAAACTTTGGCTATAAATTAAATGTTGCCTTGTGTTTGTTTAATTATTGCTGGACTATAAAAGTTTTAATCGCTACTGACAAAACCGTCTAGTCGCAGATCACCCATAAATCTGCACTCGGGACGATTGAAACACACCACGCATCGGACAAAATACTCCTATAAAAGTTTATTCTCATTTGTTAATTGCTAGGCGTGATTTTTTTTTTTTTTTTTTTTTCAAGTCGTAACCTTGAGATAGCCAATGAGAAGGTTTGGTTGCAGTTCACGCAACCAGCGGTTACCCCAACTTTGGCGAGTTTTTGTGGGAACAACGACACAATGATCTCGTGATGGCTACTGATCCATATATTACCTGTGCGTCAAGTTTACTAGTTCTGCATCAGCCTTTAGACATCCCACTGCTGAAATGTCGGCCTACCCTCGAAGCGCGATTAGGCCATATCCACCACGATGGCCCAGTGCGGGTTGGCGGATTCACATACGCCATCGAATTTATTCTGCGAAAATATACCAGTTTCCTCCCGAAACCTTATTTCCTTATAACCTTATTTTCCTTCACCGAAAAGCCAGTGGTATATCCGTACGTAAATCCAAATATCTCAGGTACGGGTCCGCCCGGATTCGAACCCACGGCCCCACGAATGTGAAGCGAACGTGCTCCCACTGAGCTACCACGGCTAGTTTACTAGTAAGGGAGAATCATTTTGTAACGGACCTAAGGTACTAAAATCTGATATTAATTACATTTGTGTTTGATTAGCAATATTAGCATGCTATGTACTTCCGCGTTAAGTAACAGTAATTTTAGCAGTTGTACCGCTAGCGTTAACTAGCAATAAAAGTTATATTTTAATGAGACTTCCAGCACTTATGTTATGCTTAATTTCTCTGTTAATTATAGCATAGACGAATGTAATATATCCCTGCTAATATCGTGTAGATATCAAGTCATAATGGTTCAAAATAGTCTGAGATGAGAGGCATTTAAAAGATTATCTTTTGAGCTGTCAGTAAGTAAATTCAGTTCGCTTTTTTTTTGTTGCTGTGTAACGATACGAGCAATACGCTCACCTGACGTTAAGCATCACGCTTGCCCATAAGAGTTCAAAAGTCGTCCATCTGAGTATTGGATATTAAATCTCTTTGTGACCACTTCGCGGTTGAATAGCTGTTATAGGTTTGGTACTTCCCCAGATGGACTCTGCAAAAGAGTCTTACAAATCGTATTAATCGTTTTTAGTTTTAGTGGGAGGCCTATGATCAGCAGTAGACGTCTTCTGGCTGATGATTATGATGATGAAAATTAGTTTTTAGTCCGCTTTGTGAAATTGGCCCGAGAATCGATGTCGTCACAGTACGTGATGGAAAGTACTGTTGCAGAGGAAGATGTAACACTTGCATCCGATCCGTTCACTTTGACACATAACATGCTTTTACTACAAAGTTACTTTCCTAATCTTAGCTTTTACTTACGACATTCACGTGCATTCGCAAAACCGCAAGTGATGGGTTCGCATATATAGTTGTAGAAAACTGATAGGTAATCAATTATTAAGAAATATTATCAACTTTATTGGTAGAATACAATTGTAGCAATAGACCGTACATCTGTATGGTAAGTAGAAGAAGTTTTGCCTTGTCTTTTAAAAAAAATATTGGAAGAAATAGGTTAGGTATATTACTAGTAGTTCTGTGAACAGTAGAACTCGCGAGCACAAACCTTTTTGCACAATCTCAATTTCTCCTGACGATCATGTCTTGAAAACCTCTTGATCGCTTTTGCTATTTTAAAAATCGGCCGGTAAATTGCGCCGCAGGAAACTTCCCCCTTTTTGGGGGAAATACCCTCAAATCAAAAGAAGCTGGCGACAAAAAATTATACGAAGTTGTAGAACTTGTATACCAAGTATCGTCAAGATTAGTTGAAAAATACGACCTGTACGCGAGTACCTACCAACATACGGACAGATAAAAGCAAATTTTACCAGCTGTTGCAATTAAATATATTATTATTATTATTTTATAAGTTCTGGTCCCGTCGGTAAGATCCACATTACGATGAGTGTTACGTTTAGCTGCCAAAACCTGCGCGACCGCGAATCGTATCACGGTGCGATAAGGTTCAAGGTCGCGAAGTCGGCGGTTGAACCTAACAATCATCGCAACGAGGGCTTCTCGGTACGGGTCCGTACAAATTAAAATTATTTCATTCGAATAATATTTGGTCTTTATAATCGACTCTATTCAATAAGGTACTTTAATTTTATTTAGCAAGAATGTAACCGCGACCAACTTCGTATTAGCCAATCTTTAGGCATTACAACACGAATTTTACTAAATTGATTATTTAGTTACTAGAATTATAAGAAAACTTGAGATTTTAGTTTCTCGCAATGTCTACCCACCTACTTAGGTAATTTATGGGTTGTGCGTTGATGTCTTTTTTAGGCGCAACCACTAAAATTATAAAACTTTTACATATATATTGACATATAAGACATTGTATATTTTATCCGTTCATGTATGTATGATTACAGCATTCACAAGCAGCTTCCCTATATCATACTTAAAAACTTTTGTTTTACGATTTTTAATAAATCGTCGTATTTTTATTCCAAGCAAAACAAAAACACTTACGTTAGAACTCTCCAAACGCAAAAAAATTACTCAATTCAGAATGAACGCAGAGGCCCCGCGAAAGCTTAGAAGTCGAATTTTGCACCTCAAATATTAATAAAAACTTATGAATCTTTGGGAGAGCTTTTTTTTGGCTGAGATGGCACTTACTTCATTGCGCATCAGAAGAAACGACAACAGCCCAAGATCGGGAAAAATGGCGGGAGGGTGTAGAGAGGCCTTTGCCCTGCAGTGGGACAATTATGACTCATAATAATAAATAATAATGCGAAAAGTAATCGGATGCTAAGTATGCTATGGAGAAGCTGCTTTAAAGAGGTTTACCGTTAATTTTAAAAACACGTTATTTATGAAGTGTGTATTGTAATAACATTTTATTAAATCTCGTTTATTGGTTTTGCGTCAAGTCATAATGTAGGCTTACGTATGAAACGCTGATCTGATTTTCAACCTTGTGTATCAATTAATTAAGGGTCTTCAACCAATGTGTTGCCAGTGATGACATATGGAACTGTAACGTGTTCTTTGACTACTGGCCTTTTGGAGAAACTCAGAGTCACACAGCGGGCAATGGAGAAAGCTATGCTCGGAGTTTCTTTGCGCAATAAAATCCAAAACGAGGCTTTCAGAGCTTGCAAGCTGAAGTGGCAATGGGCAGGCCACATCACTCAAAGAACCGATAACCAACGGGAAGAAAGTTTCTTGAGTGGCGACCACAAACCAGAAGACCCAGCGTAGGCAGGGCTCCCACTAGGTTAAACCAACGACATTGAAAGTAGCGAGCAACCGGTGGATGCAAGTGTCACGTTGTCGGTCGGTTTGGCAGTCTAAGGGGGAGGTCTATGTTTAACAGTGGACGTCTTACGCTGATAATGTAATGTAATGTATCAATTAAGGTGACACATTCGCGATATCGTGCGTAAATAACGCTTAGCATATGATTAAGCTAAGCAATAAGCGTGCAAGTACTGCGGTGCGTATGTAATACGCGAGTCGCGGGTGCAGAGTGTAATAACCTCCGACTAAGAGAATAAAGAAATTCCTACGTTTCATTGAACATTCCGACAATGAAGTGCTGTTGCGCCCGTTACAACAGTTTTTGTGCTAAACAAAATAGATTTTAGTACGTAGCTCTAGCCGCTGCTTTTTACTCGACTGCCCAAAGAGGCTAATATTTATGAAATGTATGTTTGTATGTAAGTAATTATGTATGCTTGTATGTTGCCTGTCGGGCCTAAGCGGCTTGCTAATTTTGGACTAGTCAGGAGTTGTTGGGTTTCTCTCACGATTTATTTCTGAAGCATGCAGTTTCACTTTTGTTACATTTTTAAAACTATGAAAAAAATCTGAAAAAAGCTCATTGTACTAATGATTGTGAACAACTTTTAGTATAGGACCAAACATGAAATCGAGAAATAAAAACCTGCTGTTCATTCAATCATTTTGTAGAGTTTAATTAATATTTTTCTAGAGAACAGCTGTTTTTTCTTCTAGATTTCAAGTTTGGTCCCATACTAAAGTGCAAAGTTGTGCATAATAATGAATATTATTATGCCTTTTTGGCTTAACATATTCTTTCCTTATAACCCTGTATTTCAAAAATACGGTTTGTCAAAAATACAAGCTTCATTAAAACTAAAAATCGAACTTGAAACATTCAATTAAATATAATAATAAGTAAATACTTAATTATTAAATAATAGCTAAACCGAGCAAACATAAGTTAAAAATAATTGTAATAAATATCCATGACTAGATATATTTAAAAATAATTAACAATAAGCGTTTCCAATTTTACTATACTTTTACTAAAGTGGTAAACATAATGTTATGTTATGTATAAATTATTTTATTTTTATTTTTTTACCTTTTTAAGGAAAACTAATAGCCTTACTTAATAAGTAACATTATAACTAGAAGAAAACTGGGCCAATTACAAGTTTCCGCCAATAGAATAGAGAAGAAAGAAAATAGAAAATAGAGGTGAGTATTCTCGTATTATTAAAACATAACGTATTCACTTTTTTTGCACATCGTACATACAGCAGAGCTCAGCGGGGGTCCCGGCATGTCTCACGCGAAGAGTGAGGGAGGGAGGGTAGGGCTCCGGTCTCGGAGTGCGAATTCCTCTGCCGCCAAGGAGGACGGGTGTCGTACTGCCAAGACACGTCGCGCAGCATTATTTAAATACCCCATAGTTCAAATTTATACACTTAAGTTTTGTTCACCTTCTTTATATGAGCAGAGAAGCATATTAAATTACTCGCATTATACTAGATAGATAAATAAATAAATATCTGGGACATTTTTGCACACACGGTCATCTGACCCCAAATTAAGCAAGGCTTGTTATATGGCTGCCAGAGACATACGTACACAGATATTTTTAAATACATACTTATATAGATATTAACGGCCAGACATAGAACAAACACAAATATCACATCACATGAATGTTTGTCCTAGATGGGAATCGAACCCACACCCCCAAACACAGAAGGTAGGTTCACTACCAACTGAGCCACAGGGGCAGTCAATATATGAATGCGTACGCTTGTAGCTGTGATAGATAAACCATTAATAGACGTGATATCCTATTTGCGTTTTATGTTATGCAAAATGCATATAAACCTTGCATTTAATTTACTAACTATGAAAACTGACGTGGTTCTGATACATTTTGTTTTAATAAAACGAGAATACTCACGTTAAATTGAGTCAGTAAGGTCACCGAATGTGATCGAAACTATAGTCGGAATAACCGACTCAATTTAACGTGAGTATTCCCGTTTTCTAAAAACAAAATTTACTAACTATTTCAAAACAGGTAAAAACTCAGTTAAGTTGCAATATAAAAAAAAAAAACAATTGAATAAGCAATGATAAAAATCCTGTACCTGGCAATTTCCTTCTGTACGTTTCAGGGAATTCTACTCGAAAAGGGCATGATTCCAAACGTTCATCACTTATTTATTGATCCCACCTCCCAGACGACAAGGGAATCGTAAATCTAATCAACTTTATATCGCCGTCTTATAATAACTCGTGTATTAACAAACAAAACGACAACGTAGCGAATGAAAACGAGCAGTATGTAAATAAAACAAAATGTGACGGTGAAGGCGATTCTTCGAAGGCGGTGTTTTGTCCAGCCCTGACAAATGACCACGCGACAGTCCCGCGCCGCGGCTGCCTCATCCTGACTCTAGCATATTAGCTAGCTAGCTATACCTACTGTGACATAGCTGAAATATTTATTTATAATTTAAAATGCTGATAAGAACTTATTTCTTTTATTGAAAATTTTCCTACTTATGGCCTCCAACTCACATGATGGTAAGCGTCGACTGCGCACATACTATTTTATTGACCGAGCGAAGCGAAGGTCTCAGAGTTCACTGGGACAAATCAGCATTTGTATGTATGTTTGTATGTTTGTGTGTATATTTGTCCGATGATAACTTGCGAACCATTGATCCGATCTTCATGAAATTTTGTAGGCAAGTAGTGGACAATTAGTAAAGTAGCAAGGCATTTCAACACAATTTTTAATTTCGAATATGAGCTGAATCGGTCCAGGGGTTGTGAAGATATAGGGATCACGAGGTCTCAGTTCGCCGCGAACTACTAGTGCTATTAGGTTATGAGACGAGCAAGTCGCTTGCCTGATAGTAAGCGCCATGCTTGCTCATAACAGTTCAATTCCTTCCAAAATTCGTCGATCTAGAAGAAATATTTTCAATGTAGCCTTGAAATTGCGTTTATTGTAGTACACTGCTTTTAAAACATTATAAAACCATTAATCTCAGTTGAAAAATAAACTAACACTCGAACTAGCTGAGGCGAGGTAAGTAGGCTAATTAATATCTTTGATCTAAACTTATAGCATAACATTATTCAGAGAAGCTATTGCGAAATATATTTATAAGATATAGACTACTTGCACTTATTATAGATCGCTATATAAAAACCACCAGAAAAGTACACGTAGAAGGCGTAGATAATTAGTACCTATTATGGAGTAACCGTGGTCTTAACGGCTAAGGTTGCTAACATTAAGTAGGACGCAGATACGAGTTATAAATTCTCCATAGACAAGTACAATATTTTTTGTTCAGCTATCGATCAAGAACAAAACCACAGAACAAAGATTGTGGATAAAACAAGTCTTGAATAGGTCGTGATTGCGATGGCAAAAAAATATTTTTATTGTTTCCAAAATGCCACTAGACAGACAACGCGAATTGATTTTTTTGTATGCGACTAATTCATCAGTCTTGGAAAAGTGGGACGTGATATTAATTTTAGTAATTGTTCACTTTCTACCGGATTGATAAATAATTGTGTTTGTGAAGTAATCAAAGATAAAAGCAATTTTTGGCTGGCTAGCGGTTGGCGAATTCCAAGTGCAATTCTGGTTCTTGACAGCCAATCAATTGCCTATCGACTTACAATCGCTTAATTGATCTGCTGGTCCGACGACGACGTAGCATTTACTGTCCCGTTACAACTTACCATTGAGTGAAGAAGACACGAATCGCTACCAGAAATCTGACATCGACAATGTCAAAAAACTCCCGCGCGTCGGACACGCGCACTGGGGCTTCTGTACAAAAGCTACTGATAAATAAAGTATTCTTTCATTCAATTTGGGATCCTTAGCATGACTGATTAACACTTGACTGATTTTTAATTTATGTTGAATGGTCATATCTTGTAATACCGCTTTTACGTTATAGCTAAAACAAAAAATGTAGAAAACGTCTCTTGTATTTTCCCCTTTTTAATTTTGTACTTTTTATTATTTGTGAGAAAATCGGCTACAGTAATTCTGTCAACGGTGAACATTCTGTGGTACGGTCCAAAAAGAAAGGACGGACGGAGGGACCGACAGATGGCGTAAGCTTAGTAAATAGGGCGCCGTTGACACCTTTCACGTCCGGAACCCTGAAAATTATGTCAGCGTAAAAGGCTACTGTCAAGAGGATAGTTTTCCCGCGAGGTTTTGGCGCATTCGATATTTGAAATTGTATAGCTGTCTCTGTTTCTCGTGCGTACTATAGAGAGAGTTAGTAACTTTTTAAAACTTTTTTTGAAATTAGCCTTTTGCGGGAAAACTGTTATCACCCCCTGAATATAATCAAAATCTTTGGTTTTTGGGAACAATGGCTTGGATAAATAATAATCTACGCTGATAGGTTTTTTTTTTCAAATAATCCATTAGTTTCCTAAAAAACAAAGCTTTTAAAAAAAAAACAACCCCAATAATTCGTCACTTTACGTGCCTATAACTACGAAGCTAAAGAGAAATAAAATAAAAAATACTTATACCCAAGCATAGTTCTTCACGGTGTAGATAACATGTAAAAATACATCGAAATCACATAACATTTAGGGGTGGAATTCGTTTTTTTTTTGTATTGACAAGTAGGCGGTATACTATACTCTTAAGGTACAGGTTTCAGTACATGTCCGCTATAAGTGTTGTAAATTCTATTAAATACAACACACTGCATGCAGTACGACGCAATACACAAGGACTGCACGCGCACTGCTAGCAATGTGCAATGGAATTCTTTCATAGAATTCCGTACATTGCTAGTAGACATGTACCGCACCCGTAAACGGAGATGGATTGCAGCTGGAGTTGGTGTGGCCGAGCAAAGCATAATATGCGCATCGCTGATATTTAAAATTAAGATCATTAAGATCATCCACGTGTGACTCCCCATATTAATTGTTTATGTGGTTTTGGTCATTGATACAGCATTTTCTTTGACATTTTATCCTACACGACATGACATTTTCTCGAGAAAAATATAGTCGAAAAGGCTTCTATTTGCACCCATTTTTCGCTAGATTTTTGATTTGACTTCCTAGTTTAATTGTAATTAGCAATTATCTGATTCTTTTATTCTGATTCTAACGCTTGCTAAAACCATTTCTTTCTTTCTTCTTTCATCTGCGTGCTAAAGTCTATAGCGAGTCTTTTTCTCAAATTTGCCCATGAACATATATCAATGGTCTAACATTTTTAAAATGCGTGCTCGGCCATTTGTATTAGTCAACTTAAACGTACACTTGTTTACATCTCGCAGTTCCATCTACTGGTTTATGTTACGACTATTCATAGCGACCATAAATTTAATTGTGTAACAAAAATGAACACGACAGTTATTATTGGCTATACAGGGTTATTTTTACGTTACAAATAACTACTCGCTAGCAGTTTTCTTGCATCATATCTTACCACTTTATTTCCATGCATTTTGATAATTAGTCTTTATTTTTTCCCAAAAAAAAAAATAACTCTAAAGAACAATAACATTAAGCGATTTCCACTGAGAAAGAACTCGATGTTGAGGGTAAAGCTTACATGACATTTTCAACAAAAAATTAAAAACAGCAAAGTACCCACTTTACCTAGTTTTTTTTCCGTCCAACTTTTTGTTTTTTAATATATGCAGTTATTGTGAAAAGTCATGAAACAAAAACAAACAAGAAGGGTTTTTTATATTAGCTTAGAATTAAGAAGGTGCTTAGACTTTCATCAAAACTGAAACAGAACAATCGAGGTCATCCACCGTGGTGTATCTGCCTGTACGATGTAATTATCCCTCTTGATCCGAGTGCGCAATTGAAATCAATTAGAGGTTTTTTTAACGGTGCAGATGTTCCCATTCTGTACGACAAAAGGCGTTAACGCGAAGTAGAGACGGAAGAACTCACAAAAGCAAGGAACAGATGTGCACAGCGATGCCATGTTTGCTTGTAAATCAGTCTGGCAAACAGCCCGCCCACCCCCGTGTACCACCTTCCATGGATTAACTAACAGTTACTACGACTGTGTATTATGTGTTAGTCTACCTACTGCCAAGGCTGCCCAAGCGCACCGAAGTACTGCCATTTCACGCGATACAGCATAATGGTATGCAACATTCACTGTCACCTGACCCTGAATTCAACATGCTAACATCAAAGCATGGTTGGCACATTATCTAAATAGTTCAAATAATAGTAAGTTTCAACACTCCATATTTCAAAGCTCTAAATTTGACTGTAAAAAATGGCAGAAGGATTTGCGATTAAGCTTCAATGCCATCCCATGGCATTTATAATAAAACTTGAGGAGAATAAGCTAATGCATAAATTCAACTACCCATTCAGGGCTGTTGGATGTGTGCGTGCCACTAGCTTGTGTGGGTGTTTTTGGAGTAAACTGTCTTGTCTGGTAATACGCGTACCTGCCCCTACCTGGCTTCTCGCATTCTTGCACTATCTGCGCTTATCGGAGGTGTCCGCGAGTGGCGTAGCGGTGCCTGCGTGCTTGCGATTCTAGCCTGAACTTTACCTACTGGCAGACCTGTCCTCGACGGCAATGCGTTCCCAATCTTTGACACATCTCACCATTGACTGACAACGTAATTATAAATGCTGAGTTCTTGTTCTGTTCAAGTCCGCGGGACCTTCGAGCCGCAATTTTAAATCTATTAATGTTTTTGTAGTTACAGATAAACAGTGATTAAATACCTGTTCGAAAGGAAACTATGATTCATAATACAAGCTCAGCTACTCGGTTATTATCCAGTCAAGAATGCTGTATCAAAATGAGGTAATGCCACAACTTCTTATATATAATGAACTTGAAAGTATATTTGGATGAAAAATATTGAGAATATAGCGAGCTCACAAACTTAAATCTGGTATCCAACACAAACAGAAGATTTTAGAATATCATAAAATACAAGAATAGCTGTGCGGTTGTTGTTAATTCAGCATACATGCGTGAATAGCCTCAGACAGATAGTTAAATACTGAAGCATATAGTTTTTGTGATTGATCTTTGTTTTTTGCTGCATACATGTCAAACAAGTTTTGTTACCGTGAGGTATAGGTATTTAAATATTATTCTTATAAAATCTGTTCCCATTTCTAAAATTTCTGTGCCATGAACTAGAGACCTCAAAACTTTAAAGAAATAATGATTAACATTGCAAAGCGAACCAGATCTTGTGTTCATCTTCGTATAAGACAGTGGCGTATACCACAATAAAATAAAATTTAAGAGACTACCTTACTACCAGTAAATAATCTCAGGTGTGGTAGGCAGTAGGTGAGCGCCAACCTGTATTTATATTGATCCATGGCACATGCCGATCACTGATTTCATGGATGTTTTTGCAGACCTTCCAAAACCGTGAGTAGCCAATCGAAGGTACAATTAAAGTAATGTTCTGCATTATCTTTTAATGAGGTACATGCACCTATGTAATATCAAAACTTATGTAAGAGATCTTTAAAGAATGTTGAAGGCATGTGCACCTTGAGTCTCGTGTTGCATTATGATTCATGTCAGAGATCCGTCGAGTCACGGCATCTTGCCGTCAAATGTCGATTCCCTTGCATTGTTTGTATTGTCTTATCGGGCCTGATGTGATGTCATAGTTCATAGGACCGCCCTCGACGTCGCTCAGCATTTCGCAACCCGATGGTTCTTTCGGGACGGGCAATGAAGTTACAAAGAGATGGGTGCGTCCGACACAGCGTTGCAGGTAATTTCGTGCCCATTTACAAAATGGTCAAGTCATATTGTTGGGTGTTGGTTGTGCAACGTGGGTCGAAGGTTCAGCGGTCGGAAGTGCGGGGGGGACGCTAGCTGCAACAGGTGTACGAGGCCGGCGCGCGCGCATGGGAGCGACACGAAGGCCGCCACAGCTCGTGGCGTTCTCTAATGTCGCAAGTTTAGTGATCTTACGATTACTGATTACCGTTTCCATAGTTTTTTTGCGGTTTCAATCTAGGTTGGTTGAACTCAAACATGGAATTATGTTATTGGAATTATATAAATTGTTTTAGTTGTGAAATAAGACCTCAAAATGACGAGTTATATCGATTACAAACAATCTAAAATATCGATAGAAAATGTTGAACTCACCTCTTTAAGACCATCTAGTCTGCCGAGAGATTTCGACTGGCGCAGCGGCAAGAACGCTTTGAGCGCGTCCATGCGGGAAGAGCGCTCGGGCTCCGCATTGGTGGCGGCGGTGAGGTCCGCGCAGGAGAGGCGAGCCTTGCGGCGCTTGTCGAGCAGGTGCTTCGCGCGCGAACGGCGTGGCGCCGGCGCCTCCTCCTCCGGCTCGCTGCATACTTCGCGTGCCGCATGCACTGTGTGCCGCCGCCGCGACACCGGCGGCGACGTCAGCCGCGACACCAGCGACTCGAACATTATCGCGGCTACCGGCCAGCGCCGCTCACCCCGCCCTCAGACAGACCCATACTTCTCGATCGTCCCGCGAAATCGAACCCCTACAATCAAACATTATTCTGTGACGCTGACAACAACGCAGCAGGCAACTCCGTGGCCTCCGCAGTTCTGTACATGCGATCACAGGCGTACGCGCTCAGGTGCAGGCAATTTGGATCGTTGACCGATCCGCGTCGCTATTGTCACTACGATGCCACTCTCGAAATAGTTTTTGTATGCGATTCATTCACGCAGCGTGCGTACCGTGACGAACGGAAATGGCAAAACGCGTTCACGTTTGCATGGGACCATATCCAAAAGTGAAACATTTTGAACGAGCTTGAATAAATTCGTACTGATGTAAGTGCGGACAATGGGCGTTGATCTGTTGAAAGAGGTCCGGTGCGAATCACACGATTTGTGTATAACATAGGTTCATTAACCCAGTTACCGAGTTAATATTATAATTAAGAAGGTTGGGTTTAATCTCACGATGTAGTCTCGTCGCGATCGACGTTATCGAAAGTGTGCCGTGTTGTGTCAACAACATTGTCGTGGCCAGGGTTGGAATCAGAACCTCGGAAAATTATTGTGTATAGAAATGAAAAATATACTACTTGTGTAAAATGATACTACCTTTCGTTTTTCTTCGCAATTGTGATAAAATTGCATTGGTAGTGAAATTATGTTTTATTATTTACTAAAAAAAAACTTCACTTGGTTGTACATTACGTTGAAAAATTCGTTATTGTGTAGGAGACTAGGAGACATATTGAAAAACACAAAAGGACCAATAATGCCTGAAAAGAAAATTATAGTATTTTCGCGTAGTATAGTGCAATTACGATACTACATACTACACAGCATGACATTATGGTACTAATAGTATTATTATACTACAGTCCAACCCTGGCCATGGCAGAGTGCCATCGTGGCGTGGCGGCTCGCGTCGCATCGTCGGTTGGAACAGAAGCACCCAAGGCCAATAACTAAAAACGAAAATAGAAACCATTCCGAAGATACCTGTCACGTGTCGGTTTGTGAAAATGTTTAAAACGCATTTTTTTTATTTATTTTTTTGTATTGAAGTTTTTGAGATTAGGTTTTATTCTTATTAAAAAAATATTACCAGCACACAAATAACCGTGTCTACATGTTTCTCGTGAATATAATATGCCCAATTTCCCAATTCTTCATTCTGTATACATGTGCAGTGTGCACCGCTTGTTGCGTTAATTCTTCCCATCTAGATTCTTCATAGCAATTTAGAGCAAGAAGCTTATTAACATTCCGTACGTAACGCCGTAACCAGTATCCACTAATGAGACTATGGTTTATTTACCAAAAGGAAACCAAAAGAGACATGTGAAATTAAAAAATAAACAATTGCGAAAATACGTTTTGGTTGCGCCTACAGTCAACAAAAGCCGCGTATACGAAATGTGTTCACATTTTCACTTTTACACCTGAGTCAAGAAATCTGTTTGCCTCTTTTATGACAAGCGCATGTTTTCTAAACGTGTGAGAAAAGAGCGTAATCATCGTATGTTGTAAACAATCTAAAAGCTTTTCATGTTCGACTTATGTTTGTTGGAAAATGTTAAACAACTTCAATGGAGGTTTTGTGGGGGCCTAGTCTATAAATTATAGAGATTGTTATTTTATTGTTCTTATTAGTAGTGCGGCGCCGTAGGGCTGGTGAAGTCGGTGGTTCCGACTAGTAGCCGTCGTTTGTGGAGCATGGCTCAGCTAATAATACGGTTAGTCCTAAGCCGGCGACGTTGACGGAAACCGGTACGTGGACCGGTCCGGTGGCTCACCCGCGCGCTCACCCCTTGCTTCTGAAATACACGCATACGCGTCACCTTATCAAGAGAGCCACCGTGGCTAAGCTTCACGTCGGATCTCGCTCACATTACACAGCCCCGCGGATAGGACTCGGATCGGTTTCGGGATACGAACAAACAGGCAACATTATACGGCCAGCGGTCTGCGTAACCGCAGTTTAGATGAAACGTAATTATCTGAGAACAAAATCTGATGTCCAGTTCTCGACGTTCCAGTTCGATGTCACCAGCATCGTTGTGATGCAATTTTCGAAGATTCAAAACAACATAAGAGTTTTCACAAGAAAATCGTGAAGACTACTAATGTAGCGTGAAAACAATTGGCGAAAGCGCGGTATATCTTTGAGTTGGCCAATCGCAAGCGCAATGACAAAAGTGTAGATTAGAAAGTGCGTTGTATATCAGAGGCCATGTTGCGGGCCACGCACACGCTCTGATTGCCGCCCTATCTTCAAATCTGTCGCGCAGCCGCCGCCGCAGTTGCTCGTACATTATTATGTAGCTCGCTGTGCTTCCATAATCAACTAGCTTATTGTATCATACCATGACTTTGCACTATAATGTTGAATGATATTGTGATGGAAGCATTTTTAACTTCATTATTTTTAGCCATTGAGAACGCAAAAGTTATAATTTTCAGTTCAAATTATTAACATGATACTTTTACATTTCATTCAGTTGATACAATAAACACGAAAAATAGTCATTAAAAACTTCTCGTAAACTTTTATTGCCATCAAAACATTAAAAAAATCTCTTCAGATCTCCAAGTTAAAAGGTTGTTATTTTTTTCTCTTAGTCTGTAGTTTATTACAAAGAAACAGTTAAAACATTGGTTATCCGAAAACGAACCAATTTTACGTGATCGATGAGGTATACCGAATTCATTTATTTTCTCATGTTTTATGCGGTCAGTCAAGACTGGAAGGACTTACATGATGTTTACTATTTTGAGAGACTCAATTTCAAAGGATCGGAATTTGTTTCCATAGCCAAAAAGACCGAGGTAAACGAACTATAAGCAAGATTCAGGTTGAAAGCCTCAGAAGTTGCGTAAACTACGTTGCACAATAAAGATCTATTTTCAGGTGCGGGTTACGGAAATGCGCCTTGGTTTAGGAGGTCGGGCTGTGACCTTGGCTGCAAGTGGGTCGCTCGTGAGATGGCCTATCGGATGGCAGACGTCACGCTCGATGCTCGGGCCCACCACGAACGCACTCGCGCCGCCGCTTTACCTGACCCGACACGCGACACGATCTCCGTCCAGTTCCACTAACCGGAAAAGCTTCCAAGAAAAAATACTGATCTCATCAGACGATAAGGTGACACATCTGATACGAGAGCAACTTTGTTTCAGTCGCGCTACTTCAACTTGGTTACCGCAGAATAGACTGTTCTTATATTCTGACTTCTGTTTTGTTATTATACTAATCGCATACAAAGTGGTCCAAACTATTTCCGTGTTTCAATTGCAGTCGTCACTGTACTGGCGCAATTCTGCAGCATTAAAAGTAAACGACCGACCGCGGAATAGTTTTTCCTAAAAACGAGACGTGAGTGAAAGCAGAGACCTTTTTAATTTATTTTTCAAGGCTTTTTATTCAAATATTATAATGTCCCACGACGCCCACTCTCGCACTCGCAGCACTATATTGGAGTTTCTTTGAAGATTTGGAGTTATACCCAATTTATTTTATTGTGATTTATTGGACGTTATGCGTAAGCTTCCGAGGCAGTTGATTTTATTTTGGATTAATACTTTACAGTGTGTGTTGATTCGCTCTATTTTTATAGATATTTGACAGAGAGCGTTCCCGCGGTTGTATTAAATGTTTCTGGAGATGACGCGTGTTTATGTTACGGCTCTTCAGTTGGGTAAACAACTCGTTCGTGTTGAGCGTAGCGCGCATGGAAGCGCAGAGGCATCTCGTGTCTGCACCTCCGAGATGCTATGAAGGGCGAGGGCCCGTTACTTGGTACTCGTATACATTAGCTGCAGCGTGACAGAGTTATTTAAATGTTTCTAACTGTTGCTTGCTCGATGGGAGCGCTATAACCCGGTCGTTTGCTCGGCCTCGGCTCTCCGGGCTACACCACACACCACTTACTTCGCATTATTATAGTTGAGATGATTAAACTTGTAGGTAACATTTCATCGATTTGTTATCTGTGTAAAAAGTATTCGTTATACTTCCATAACGGTTCCTAAGATTCTCGAGTCGGGCGGTCGAACCAATTACAAGTCAATAAAACGTGTTAAATAGATACCTTGACTTCTGTAAATGCAACGTTAATTGCTAGGTCAAGGAAGATCTTACTAATAGAATTGAAATGTTAAACACTGATTCTCTGCCGTATTTAAATTGACTTAAGCATACAAATTACTCTCTCTGGGTCAGCTGCTGGTTTGATGCTTTGAGGTACATTTGTAACGGTAGGACAACATATTTTGGGTCCACTAAATATTTACCTTGAGCTCATTCAATGGATAAAACATTTTTCTTTAGATAGATAACTGATGTGAGACGTTTTTTGTTAGGAATAAATTTTAACAGAGTTACAAAAAAATAGGAGGTTCTTAATTCGCCTTTTTTTTTTAATGTTTGTTATCTCAGAAACGTTAAAAGCCGATTTGGAAAATTATTTTTTTATATCAATTTTGGTCCATTTTTATCAAAATCCAGTTCCGATAATGAATGAAACGAGTGAACTCCTCCTATATTTACTTCGAATTATGGCATTATAGCGATTTTGGTATTTTCATCAACAAGTCGACCATTTGCATTCAGAAAGTACCTATCAATATTTGGTGAAGTGGAACTGATGAAGAAGTCCACAGATGCCCACCGGAACTCCTCAATGATAAGTATTTCACGGGTGGTGCCAAAAACATCTCGATAGTGTAGTTTTTTCAGAGTATTTTGTTAAAATCGTTTATTTTTAAATTATGACAATGAATTCTCGAATAACAATTTGCGCCATTTTCGGAGAATATTTGAATTCCTTATATATAAAAATTATGAAGGATATGATTAGTATGTTTTTAAATAATATTATTATCAATATTTCGTCTGGTATGGCTCAATCAGTGGTAAAGCTCGGCTGCTATCGGAGGTCCCGTGTTATATATACGGCCTATACGGCCGAGCGGATATTTTTTATATTGAATATTAGAGTGATGATATAAATTATCTGTACTAGGTGTGGCTGTCCGTTGTTCTTGTCTTTGTAAGTGTTCCATGGCATCTCTGATAGTGGGAATTATTAGTGGGGAGCTATAAGTGTGAAGAGTTATTTATTTATTATCATCGTCATTTGCTTATTTGTTACTCTCGTTTATAAAATGATCTAAGAATTTAGAGTATCATTAATTAACAGTTTAATTTCGAGGAAGCGTGACAGTGAATTATTCATCCAACAAACGTCACTATATTTTACGTCCCGCGGCAGTTAATGATGTTGTCCCTCTTCTCAGTAAGAAATAACATTTTTATTCCCTTTTGGATAGTAATAAAAATTCTTCCCAACTGCTTTAACTGGATTCTAATGCAGTGAGCTTTGTCATGAGTCGTTAATACGTTGAAAGTAGACGGAAAGGCACGAAACAAAGTGGCTAAACGTTTTAAAAAGTGGATAACCACACAAGACGTGTTTGATGTGTTCGTTCACACTCACTAGCCCATAAGCAATAAGCAGGTAGTGATTATGAAACGGACGTGTGTCGTAAACGATACAATCAGGCCAACAATATTTGCTCTCAGATAAAATACGAAAGACACGTGAAATTTGATAATTACTGAGACCAATGGTGTCTTATCTTGCATCATTAGCTCCGCCTACTTACGAATGTTAAATGGCCAAATTTTTGTACCAGTTAAAACTACATTATGGTTTCAATATAATTCTCACACGTTTCCTACTATTGCCTCGAGCAAAATCATAGACTTGACGAAATTTAAATTTGTTACTGTTATTTCAGTAAAAACTGAGTGGTACAGTTGCGTCACGAAAATAAAACCCAGTCTCGTTTTTGCTGGAAAATTTAGATCGTTTACTAAAATGACCGCTAGTTAACTGCGTTTCTTCAAACGATCTGCAAAAAACTAAGAAACGGTGAATATTAAGTTTTCAACAACTAAGTAGTTCTAATAAGAAGCCGTCCCGCAATATAATTGGCTACAATCCAAACGCTGATTTGCTGATTTTGAACTACGAATGCGTCAATTGAACAAATAATTTACATAACAATCAGTTAATGAATCTGTTTAGTACAATTTTTACCGGTTCTCTCATATAATTGTTAAAGTCATATAGTCGATACGTCAACAGTCATAGAGAACCACTTACAACAAATTGATGACTGGAATTGTACAGCCTCTGTGTTAATTAGAGAACCCAGTAGGTCAATGGCAAAGACAACCGAAGCGCAAAAACCTAAGCTCATTCAGACTTGACTGCGATCAATGGCGCAAAAACGCTGATGGTCTGATTAACTTCTAGCCCCATGATCAGCTGCTGAGGGCTATTGTTGCACTGAATAATGAGATTTCTCCACAGCCAGCCTGTCAATGTAACTGCTCATTTGAATTAGCGGAGAAAGTTCAAATCACAAATAGTTCGCGAATTCATTATGTTCCCGAACGCAATGATGTGATTTTAATTGGCCGATTGTATTTAATGACTGTTTTGATGTAACGCTGGCTCGTGTGGATATTTCATTATTTTGCAATTTGTTAGCTTGTCTATTGAAGATAAGGTTTTGTCAGAAAGACGTGAATAAAATGTTTGAGCCACTTTTAATTTATTTGCCCCGAATAAATAAAAATACTAGCGAATTATAGACATAGTTATTTTTTTGTACAACATTGAAATCATAGTTTGGCGTACGACACTTGAAATCTTCATTTAAGATAATCGATTTTAAAGAAAATTTTAATGGGATCTGGCACCTTGCAGTAAAGTTGTAGTATTCACACGTGAATGCATACGAAGAGAACACTAGAGATATTACGGTTACATGTGCTGGTGGGAAGCCTTACACTTTAACCCTATTTGCTAGACCAGATATAAGAAATCCTATTCTCGGGTATCATTCAAGACACAGTCAATGCATCTTATTACTAGTGACCTCCGTCGTATTTATCATAGTCATCAATGGTAGGTATAAAGAAAGAGAATCGTATTGTGTACGAATGAATGGAAGGATGTTAGACAACAACGCAAATGACTCAGAAAAACACCTTTAAAATTATATAACGCAACGGAGTAAACGCAAAATAATGATCGACTTTGTTGGTGACAAAATTACAGAAGCACATCGCAATATAAGCGTACAAAATAGGTTTATTAATAAAGAAACGGAAAGTCATGGGACCAGCTTACATTGAAGTAATGAGGTTATAATCAGATCTTCCGTCGTTGGATGCGGTGGTGTGGTTGGGAATAGAAAGCTCTAGTTGCCAAACGAGCCCTGCAAGCCGTCGACTTCGCGGATGCTTACGCCAGGGATAGAAATCAGAGCCAACAACTGGTTACAGCGAAGCAACTATTAACACTAACGATCATCTCTCATCCTCGATACATATCCCATAGACCGTAGTGGAAGACGTTATTAACCAGCCGGGAAACTGGTTGAAACCTGACACCGTCATTATGCCTAATGCGCTTAGCAATTTATTCAGTTGAGATTCAGATATAATTCCAATAATTAAAGACGTACTTTAGTAAGATTCCGACCGGTGCATTGTATTTGAAACTGTAGTAAAAATGTTGAAATATTATTGTTTGCTAAATAACCTATCGCCTTTATATTATTACCGGTTTGGAGCCACAGGTTTCGGAGCCTGTGTGATATTGAATATTTCCGTTGGAGATCTTTTTTATTGGAATGGTTGGAGAATAGTGGGCTTAAACCTGTCAGATGAGCCTCACTGATGACGATATTGTTCTAGGAATAATTTGATCTCTCGGCTTTTTCATTATATTAAATCTATAAAGAATAATGTTTAAGGTAAGCTAGTAATCGTCTTTTAAAGGAAATAGATCTGAATAGGCAGATTGTGCTGTAGAAAAAATTGAAGATTCAGCTTTAGGAAGTGCTTCGGATTCATTCTGTCTGACCACATTTTGAGATATAAATATATATTTTTTTGTTTAAATGTACAATAAGTAACAATGTCATTACAATAATAGATACGTCTTTGTTTACGTTCATTATTGATTTCTTTATACATATGAACCATTCACATCGGCGTCAGCTGTAGTGAGCGTGTCATAAACATTAAACTATAACTTACTATTTTATACATGTATCATATTTATAATTTGTACGAGTATATAATATTTAATGAGCACGTAAGCCTGAATTGTGTTAGTTGTTTAAAACTAATCCCCTTGGTTTCTTCAATTACAGATTAATATATTTTTTGTCTCACAATTTTTATTTTTGAAATTTTAGTTACCTACCTACGTGTTAACTTAACTTTACGTAAGTTAACTTACTTTAGTTAAGTTAACTTTTGATTTAAGACAGATTTGGAAACACTTGTTAGGGGCCTGTGATCGCATGTAAATTAATTTCTATGTTCATGTAAGTACCCTGTTTTGTATTGTCATCTATAACAGTACTACTAAAATTTATAATAAATTATAATACGAATCAGCTAACGGAACATTTGAAATAGAAGTAATCGAGGCCACGGATTCACCAACTGCTGATCTCTCTCAATAACACAATCACACATCAGATTAATTACCGTAAATCATCAGACATCACAAATTCCGTCGCATGAGAATCCAGCACTGACTTCATCAAGGGCCACTTTCCATGTAGGTAGATGGAATAGTCACTCACACACAGCCGCTACCAGAGAGCGTCGCACGCGATCCAAAAGAAAAAATAACACGGTTCTTTCACTGAGTCAAATCGAATTTCGAGTTCTGCTCGAAGACACAGGTCACATCACACAATAAGGCAGTCAATATCGCAAAGGATCACTGGTAAGCAGCGCTATTTTTTTCGACGGAGAAGTTTGTTGACAGCGTGTGCGGACAGACGAGACGTTCTCGCCGCGCTCGCGCATACTCCGGTGTGAAGTCGGCCGCGGGCCGACAGCGACAGGCACCGGTAGGCGGCGCTGCGGTGCGCGGAGCCGTGGAGCTCGGAGCCTGCTGCGGCGTCTCCGTAGGAATGCGCGGCACGCGGCCTGGGCCCAGAGGCTGCGCCGTCCGATAGCGCTCTACGCGAACACCAAATATAATTAAATCGCAACACCCGATCGCCATCTCAACTCTATAATGCAAGCTTACGATCAGGTTCTATCCAAAGTCGGCATTAACTCAACGGGAAAGTACAGTTAGGTGCAGGCGCGGGAATGCGTGAGCGAGGTCACGGAACTAGTTGTGAATGACATGCCTTTCGACGAGGATTTGCTCGAATAACCTAGTTAGGTAATTTTTTAATTAATTGCTCCTTTCGAGACAGACGTGTTGATGAGCAGATGTCGCTGATTTACAGAAATTTATATTCCTAGCCAGCTCTCACCTTTCCAAAGATCCAATCAATGTCACTTTCCTGCTAATAGGAAAACGAACTGATACCACAGTTCACGAGCGTGAATGCAAATGCATCCAATAGGCCGAGCTGAATGTAAAATTTAACCGAAGAAGTTGTGAAGCCCGCTGAATGCGGACCCACAAGTTTTGCGGGTCATTGACGCATCAACCGCCTACGCCACGAAGGCTGGTCAAAAAATGGCCTCCAAATCCAAATCGAAATTCGAAGTCTCGCTAAACGACTTTATTCTTCATTTGAATTCTTCGAGATTTAAGCCCAAACAAAGACAAACAAACAATAAGGTTAAGAGCTCCAAACATAGCCCAAAATGTTTGCGGACACGTGTGCTGGTCGTCCTTCATTTTTGTGTGTGCTCATAATGTTTGATTTGCTTTGAAGTCCCCGCTCTGTGTGCACAAAAACATATACTTCTTTGAAGGTTTTTTTTTAAATAATAGTATATGTAAGTAAAGACTCGATAAATCTTCGATGTCGAAGGTCTGGTTTGACATTCCTCGAATTGATCAATTAGGACAAAGTTTTTGCGATGCCTGTTGTGATGTTCATTAGTCAATATTAAATTCCTTCTCCTATCCTAAAATATAAGAGAAAAGCAATCAAAATCCAAAGTTTTTTCAAATTTAATATTTTATTTTGTGAACGACGTGTTCGGTTGTCATTTCATAGAAGACTACAAATTCGTGAATATTGTAAGGTTTTCTTGCATGGTCGGATCTTATTACAATCATAGACAATCGAAGTTCCTATACATAATACCCTTAATTAGATCCCTTAACCTGGGATTAGCGGGAGCTGGACTGCTCAGAGTGTATACGCAAATCTATAATAGCACTCAGCTCTTTATTAGTATATTCGTTGGTATATTCCTTTTGTAAGGTCTTTCGTTTTTATATTCCGTTTTAGTTGATAAAATATTTGTAAAATTTGATAAATGGCACGGACCCCGGAGTCCGTGGAGCAATATTGTAAAAAAAAAAAGCCTGGGATTATATTGATTGCCCTCAAGCTTGCACAGAGCGACAACACAACGTATTGAAGTAGCACGACGCAGCGGATGTTGCACGGATAGTAGAAATGAGCTCGATCGGAATAAGAGCGTTTTCGCTAAGCACGCATTATTTACTCCACATAGGCAATATTTAGTTTACATAAACATCGTAACCACACGACAAGCACGCTCATGTTTCTGCTAACGCAATAATAACTACTGCTGCTGTCATGTTAGTAAGTTCTACATTTTCAAGAATGTATGTATATAGCATGGCTGTAGATAGAACAGATTATTTGAGCTTGTGAGTCATAAGCAATTTTAGGTATGGATGAAACTTGATTCTTTCAAAATGACAGTCATGTAGAATTTGATAACATAATTATATAATAGGAATCAAATAACACAATTGTGTATTTGCTTACTAAAATATGTTTTATCCACATAATAGGTTTAAAAATACTCAGCAAAGAATTCGGTAAGTAGTAAATCTAATAAATAAAACTTTAGAGAAAACAAAAATAAAAAAAAAGGTTAAAAAGATTTCATTTATTTTCATTATGGCCAGTACTTACTTATACTAAGATATAAAGACAAAATGCAAGGATGCAAAGTCAGATGATTTGAATTCTGAGTCAGATATGAGTCACAAACCGGCGAAGAAAGCCTCGCTAAGGTTGAACAGACACTGGTGCGCAACAAACGCGCCAAGAATCCCATTGTAACCATATCTCGCAATTTATTGCCTTATCTCTCACCGTAATGCCTATGGTGAAATAAAGATATTACAATCTTTTTACTGTTGACGCCAATACCAGAAGTTTCGTCGAAAAGCTTTTGTCAACGAAAACCAGTAGTACCGTATTAGAGGATTAAGTAATCGAAACTACAAAGCGCATCGATGCAGGTGTGAAAATATCGAGTATTTGTGAAAAATCACGTAGTAAAAGCAGTTTTCAACAGCGGCGGTGGCGGAGCGGTCGTCGTCAGTGAAATCGCGCGTGTAGAAAGCAGAACTGGGAGGGGCAAGGTGGTTGCAGAGTGCACACGCACTGCAACAGTGGCCATTCAGTCGTGTATTTACACACCTCGTTATTTCAAACTGCTAACAAACCAGAAGTCAAGCGTAACCCGAGGAGTATATGAAGAAGTCACAATCTTGTTAACTACTGGGCGTTTGGTTCGATGACAGACTTATTCTAGGACATTACTCATTATCGCTGTATTATTCTGAACAAGTTTTACAATGGGACCAAATATGAAATCGAATTAAAAAAAAAAAAAACTTTTCCGCGTGAATAATATTTTTCTATGAAACAGCTGATATATTTTTTTCCCTCTGATTTCTTGGTTGGTCCCATAGTAAAAGTTGTTCAGAAGTACTTACATACTTATTTTCAGCTCGACTGATGTCGAGACCATAGATAAAAATGTATTCTAGTCGAGACACACTATAATCTGGAACAAAGCTGGAATCCCAAAAAAAATTACATCTAATCCTTAGACAAATTTCATCTAAACTCGTCGAAATGTATGGAACCTTTGAGCAAACTAGGCTGTAGGCCACCTTTCGGGCCGTTACCGCCTAAATATGAGACAGCTGTTTTTTTTTATACAATAGACAATAGACAAATATTTATTTGTGGAGAAAAAGCACATTATGTACACAATAGCAAAAAAACAATAAGGTACTATCATACTAGTTTACACAACATTGTTTTTCGCCACAAACCGGTCCCAACTCAGCATAATACTGGTTGCGAACTGGTTGGTTGGTTGGTTTTTGTGATTATAGGGTTGGTATCTGAGTAAAAGTTGTTTATAATGACGATTAAAATTATATCCTAGAATATATCCGTTGTCTAATATGTTAAGAATTACCTACGAGCAAAGCAGAAATGTAGTAAAATTTACAATTTTTTCGATTGGTTTCCTTCAATTCGTCCCGCTCCATTGAAATTGGAGGTCGGTCATTGAGGTCACATTTTGGAAAGCATCACCAACGTTTTCTGGGCCATCCTAAGCATAGAGACTGTAAAAGTTAAATGAACTGCGAAATTGAAAGCACAAGCTTTAAGGTAGACAAATGGGATGGATTGGAATAAATAGAAGGTGCTAAATGATTTTGTATAATCACGTATACACAATTACACACTCATTATCCAACTAACAACTAAATAATCTTGTCTTTAAATAGCTCTGTATAAATCCAGAAGTAGATAAATCGAAGCATAATTATAAAAACTTTCATATTTAATTTCTCACATAAGCGAAATTGTAATTTCTTGTTGAGAAAATAAATTCTTTAACCCGAAGTAGTAAAATGGCATATCTAATTTTCTATTACAAAACAAGGTTTAACAGTCAAGTGATATAATATCCGTTTAGAACGAAAATAGTGACTTGCACTGTAAATCTCTTCTGTCTACGATCAAAGTTTTATTCTTGATGCGATTGCACTCAAAAACTGACTGTCGTTTATATCCGATTGCTAAGAAATTGAGTAATGATTTTCGAGTGATTACGTATATTTATCTATTTTTAAGTTACTTCATAAAGAACGGTTTGATAGATTTTGGATTGTGAGGCAATAACTATATTGTAATTATTTATGTCTTATAACTTTCAATTACCTTTTAAAACTACCACATTTACTGTAAATAATCCCTTATCATTTCTAATGACTTCGAATTACATAATTATTAAGCGTCTGCAGGGTCACAGTCAACATTTTAGAAGTATAGTCTCCATAAAAGGAGAGTTAGATTCATCAACTCAATCAAATAAATCACGATCAAATAAATGCGTAACTTTAGTTTTCAGTGAGACACTTTTTTATCCTTATTTGTTTTATATTTAGTTTACTATTACACTCGCGATATTATCTTTTTTAGTATAGACCAATAACAGATCGATACAAGAAGATAGATATCAGGAATTTTCTTCACCAACCGTGTGCCTAACAAATTTGCATAACGAGTAATGTACAAAGATTCCTACAGACGTCCCTGCTCATAAAACATAAAGTGACTATTCTGCGTATGATAAAGGATTCCTGTCTGTCAGGTTTATGGTCTCCTCGTGTCACAATAAATATTCAAATTGAACTCTGCGAGTTAGGTCTCAAATGCAGATTTATGTTTGAAAGTGAAGACGGGCTCCTTAGACCACAGAGTTCAAAGTCAAAAAACACGATTCGAATCTTGTACTGGTTACCATATAAATGAAGGATGAGAAACAATTATTGGCGCAAATGAGAAGATTTCATTTGTAACTGTGTAAAGAAAGCCTGATCTATCTACATTGTGAAGTGTATATTTTTTTTTTTTTATAATATTATTTATTGACGATGTCTTGATTGAAAAATATCGAAAACGTAAATAAACGTTCGATAAACATATAAGCGGATACTTACGTCAATCTAATATCCCATCCTCAAGCAACATAATAATATGACTAGAGTTTCAGATTCTGATACTGATAGTCGCATCTTTTAAAAAGCCGTACAGTCTTTTAATTCAAGATACGAGTATAGTAACCGGTTGTACATTCAAGAAGTCTCAATGTCATCAACTTATAACAATTGCACTTACCATTTGAATACGGGCTTCTTTCTTAACGAAATTAAACTAGGTGCGGTCCATTACGAAAAACTTTCGTGACGAAATATTCATTGTGAAATGTCTGTATTTATCAGGTTGTTGAAGATTAACATATTTTATTTTGAGTCCGGGCACGTTTGCGGCACAAATCTAGCCGCATAAGGAGATGGGTGTTTTATTAGTAAAGTAAATAAGGATATTGAGCTTATAGATAGCTAGGATTTGGTCGCCAAAGCCGCAGTAGGCGATATGATACTCATATACTCTTCTGGCATAAAATATACTTTTGTAATACTTATTTTCACTTTACTTTTACTTACTTACTTACTTTTAATAGATAATATGAAGTTAAGGCATTTGTATTGCTCAAATTAGCTACTAAAGTAAAAATATCTTCCTGAAAGTAAGTCCGCTATTTGAGTTTTGACTTGCCAAGGCTAAATCTTTCGCCTTTATTATTCTTATTCAGTTGCATGCTTGTTGCTGGAAAATAAACTTTTGTACACTGCGTTAAGAATTAGTTTTGTCTGTATTCCTTGGTGTTTGTTTCAGTATGTTTGGTATGTCCGCTCCGGATGTAGTGAGAGGGCAGCTAATTTTGATTTAAAATTACAAATTTGAATGATTTTGTATTTAGTTTTCCTCTTTATGTTAACTGTTAGAAAAGTGGTTAAACCAAAATAATTTTCTTATAGTTTTCACATTCTATTTTCAATTCTCAGAGACTTAAGTATTTTATTTTGCTTTTATCTAGTTCATCTTTCGTTGCTTATATGTAGGCACGAGGGTAGCCTGTCCTCCACGAGACTAGTTTGTACTAGTTGATCACTTCTGAGGTAATCAACTCGTTTTAAAAAGGTGTTCGTAGTACATTCAACACCTATGGCTAGACGTTCAACTTTGATATTTTCTACTTGGCGGTTAGATTCTGACATGTTGCCTTTTACGGGTATAATTGACAGGATCATATTTTTCATTTTTATGGTTTGTCATAAAGCTGCGCAAAAGTGATCTTGACAGCTACAATTTAAGGGTCGTTACGCCAAGCGACTAAATTATGTCCATAGACATATTTAAAAAAAAATAATTTCAAGTTATCTCCATCATTAAATATTTAGATTCATTAAATATTCAGATTTCTGCTAATGTTTGCTGATTAGTTCAGTATACAACTCTTTGCATCCAGTTTTTGCTCACAGGTGTACTCCACCCTACACGAGGCTACGTATAATATACCAATGTTAAGTCGGTCTCCTCTTAAACTCGTCTTACCTAGCTAAAATGAACTACCAAATTTTGCCAATAAAACCCATTTGAAACATCTGTATTGCCGATATCCACCAGTTAAATGATCAGAATTCTTGCTAGTTACGTTTTAACGAAAAAGGATTCAATTATGCCCTTACCAACTCCATCTCATCCTTAGCCTGTCGCTTATCATATCCGGGTATTATAAAAAGTAATATCGTCCATCTAAAACTAGAGCTGACTTCGTAGAGTACAGAGTACAAGGAATGTCGGCGTATCTAAGCATAAGCATCTAGATTCTAGGCCTCGCGCAGCGAACCATTTAGCATTCCGTGTGCAGCCCGCAACGTTCACACTATACCACAAACTTATCTGTAAGTTGAGTGGGAGAGCTACCATCGCAATTTTGGGACAAAATCGATATGTAGATTTCCGTGCATAATTAAAATTTCGCCTTTTCGTCAACTCTACAGATGAGTTGGTCTCTATAAGTTCTCAGTTGCCACCTTTAAATACGAATGCTAAAATTGTAATTCTGTAGCCGCCATTTGGTAGCGTTTTGGATTGTTTATCTGGAGCTTAATTTGTAAAATACGGAGGCAGGCTTGAGCAAAAAATGCTTGGACCAGACAGCACGCGCACATAGACCGCTTAGAATTTAAATACTGTGATGAATTTAGGCACAAACTGACTTCTTGCATAAAATTGATGACATTTTCTCGTTTAATAATGGAATTGATGGTGCTATTGCTTATCGGCAGAGAATGTTTCATAGCACCCAATTCTGTTTCCAGAAATAATTACATAGGGTTCATAGAGAAATAATACTTTAGAGCATTTTTTGCATTTCTTTTCGACCACATAGTCTCTTACCAGCAAGCGAGATAGTGGTCAAACGTGTACTTATATATCAGTACACGATTTTAAAAAAAAGGAGAGCTTTTCTTAAAAGATGTTGCATTCATAAATTAATTACTACGTAACTATTTTTTGACTTCCTGGTATAATTAATTACAAAATTTGGCTAGCGGTTTATAATTAAACTTTCCAGATGCCCCAGTAACAGTATACAGATAAGGTACATGCAGTACGATCAAAGTTACACTAAACAGTTCCTATACGAGGACGGATAAGGAAGTTTATACGGAAAGTTCTCGTAGTTTGATTTATCCTCGTCTGCTCTAAAATAAATAATAATTATTTGAAATATGAAATGACTCTAGGTATTAGAAAATAGCAATACTACCAGCATTTTGGCCAATTTCTCCTCCACCCAAGGAGCTTGTAGATTGTTTCTAATATTTGCGTGTTGTATTATGGATCTATAATTCTATATATAATAATATGTTCTCGCTTGGTTGCGTATCCTGTTGCAGCTAATTTATTGCGGGCTAATTATAGGCTTTCCCTCGAATTTCAGTTTTCCTGAGATAAAAAGTAAAGTATTCGTTGTCAAATTCCACTGAGACCAGTTCGGCCATTTTTGAACGAAGTTCGCACTCAGTTTAGACGTTAAATTTAACAAACTAACGGAGACTCAGAGCAAATTTACGCGTTTTTTTTTGGATTCCTTTTCCTATGGCGGTTTTATTCAGTGTGATTTCATCCAAGTATAAGTGCTCTTAGTGTGATTAACCTTCCTACTTTTTTAGTACAAGTACGCTATTTACTTATCTAATATACTGAATAGTGAATCTAAAACTAAATGCTAAATGAAATAGATGATTATTTCCAAAAGCTCGTAAGCTCGAATTGAAAATTTAACACTTTATCGCACGCCAACGAAGTCACAGGAATATCTATGTAAGCAGGTGTAATTTTATGCTTTGGCATTATTTACGACGATCGTGGAGATAAAGTATCGAATTCAATAGGATTAAGATGGTCCCTAGCGCGGCGGACAAGTGCAGCTATTTGTATGGAGCGTGTGGGCGCGACTATAAGCCCTGTTTACATCGTCTGAGTACTGTTGATACTTGCATAATTCTGGTTTTATTTAATGGAATATAGCTGGAAAACACAGATGTAAAAATTTACGTAAATGTCACCCAACTACGTGGTGAAGTACTGTCAGAATGAATGAATTTAGAATCGACTTCTTTTGGCTGATAATGATGATGTTGAAATCATTAAAAACGAATACTAGTCGTTCGCGCAAACCTTGAGACCTTTATATTAACAACGTCTGGACCGATTTTGCTCATATTCAAATTTCAAAATAACGAGCCACTTTAAGTAGTTGATTGTTTCAGACGTAACTTTGCGGAATTTCATTTTTAAGCTGTGTGTCCTTATTCCGATTGCGCAGGACGCGACGTTGCAGCGGAAAGACACTACAGATTGGTTATTTTAGACACAAAGCCACTTTGATTAAAGTGGATTATTGGTTCACAACTTATAGTCGGAAAATACACGCACGCATCCATACAAACACCGTTTTCTTCCCATAGACTCTGAGATCATAGACCTCGGAACCTTATTATCCTCTGCCCTCCTCAGTCTTTTACTATTTCATGACTAAGTGGGTAAACAGACATTGAATAAATTCAGCTAAAAAGTAGTGTGCATCTAGAAGGTATGATGATGGTCATGGTAGCATTTTTATGTAAGAAAATGCGAGAAAACTGGAAAACTCACGAGATAAACGCATGTATATGGCAAACCATTTCTTAATCGCTATTGGTCGTAAACAGATTTTATAAAAATTATTTCGCTAATACTGAAAATTTTATATTCTAAGCAAACCCCAGACCGTGCAAATGACGCCTAAGTTTTATAACTGTCACGGAATGCGTCGAGTGGTCGATAGAATCGAAGTCACATATCTACGAACATTTGTTTCGTTCTATAAAAAACTTAGCCACGCACATACTTGTAATACAGAGCCACGTCTAGAGTCAGAGTTCATGTCTTTTATTAACATGCTAGTTGACGGCTGATTTAGAAAAACACTGTTTCGTTTGTGTGCTCGATGCTAAACGACCTGCTTTTATTAAAGCATCGCAAATACTATGTGTAACCTCATTTATAAATCTCTGATGAACGCACTAGTGGAATAACTAAGGGCACGATTAGATGTTAAATATAATTAAATACTTACGTTTATACGTAAATAGCATCGCACCTTGAAATAAATATGCAATAGTGTTGATTGGGAACAAGCAAGGACTGGTTCTTGCAAGAATTGCCCGAGCTGAACTCAGCGGTGTAGCGGCGCTGATTGAAACCCGAAACTGCCGCCGCAGCGTGTCCAAGGAAACAATGGTGCAATCGCCGAGAGAGAGCTACACGTGCACTCTTCCGGTCCATTAGCATTGAATGGACGGCGCGTGCCCGTGTCTCGCGGATCATTGTCGCGCCCGCGATTAAACACACTCTTCGTCTAAATCAATCTCCGGCGACGCTCTCCGACGCATTGTTCTCTTTTCCAGCGCCGATTAAACCTAATGACCACATTTGACACGTCCATTACGCTCGGCCCGCTTCATCCACCGCTCCGGACTCGTTAAGGTCAAGTGCAATGAGGAAACATTTGTATTGTTCACTTTCGTAATAAATCTCGGCTGACGAAGTGATTCATTCGTAAGATATAAATACTAGAATTTTAGGTACTCACCGGTAGCTCGAGGTAATCTGCGATGGTGTGCTTGGCGGCGCCACGGCGGATGTCGGCGAGGGCGGTGAAGTGTTCGTCGCGTCGTGCTTTGCGCCGCAGCAGCGCTTTCGCGTATGGGTATGCGGCGAGAAACTCATTATAGGCGTCCAGCAACTCGCCAGAAAACAGCTGCTTTAACAGGATTGCACTCTCAGTCGCGTCTCCCCTTGTCTCTTCTACCGGAGGCGGTGGCGGAAGCACTCTGCACTTCAACGACTCCGGAATACTCTTTGTAGCAAAGGTACTGATCCCACTAGTAGATTCGCAAGATGTAAACGCATCCGTGGAATCACTCGAACCGCATTTCGAAAATGGAAACGCAGATGAGGCTCCGCTTTTTTCGCTACTAGCAGAACTCTGACGAGTGGTGCTGGTTTTTTCATAGTAATCAGGAAATTGGGGTTCAGATTGGCTCTCCGTTGACGGTGTAGATTCTTCAACTGCTGTACTAGTATATTGAGCGTTTTTGATGCAATCATATAGGTCTTCGATCGATTCGTATGGTGTCAAGCTCCCGCAAGATTCGTTATCCTCATCGTTTAGCCTCTCGTAGAGATCCTCATTTCTTCTTTGCACCACCGGGGTCAGAGCGGAATCAGATCGACTTCTTTTCACGCTTCGAACCTGATCGTAGCCAAAGTCGTTCGGATTAAGAAAGTCCCATTTCACGTTTGCCCAAACGTTTTCCTCTATATCTGCTGAGATTCTGTGGTCGGCGCAACACTGTCCACTGTTCCTTATAGTTACGGTTGTAACATTATCGTTTGTCTCTACTAGGTCGCAGTCAGCCACTGGCTCCGAGCAATCTGGTGCTACGAGTACGTCCACGATAACTTTGCGAAGTGAGGGGCTTATAGAAGGCATGCTATCTTCTGATTTTATGTTTTCTGGTGCAGTTTCGTTTAACTCCGACCCTGTGACGATGGATGAAGCATCCACATCTTGTTGTGAGAGAACGCCCTCCTGAATTAGTTCGGTGAGTAAGCTTTTTGGTTCGTCTTCCGTTACAGATTTTTCTGACGTGTTATTTTGTTCGTCGTCGTCAATTATGACTTCCGTCATTAGCAAGCCCGAATCTATGTATTTCCTCATGCGCTCTGTAAGAGCTCCGCTGGCTTCAGAGACTGACTCCAAATAGTAAAACAACAAGTGATATTCTTCCTTGGTTATAGCTGCTGCACGTAGGAGTGGCTTGCCGTACAGTTCCACCGCTGACAATAGCGTTGAAGCTGCAATGAGAAAAATTAAATTAATTCATCATTCTAATGAAGTTAATAGTTCTTGTTATGAATGGGTTTAATAATATTCAGGTACAGTTAGGTACTCAAATAGGTGGGCGATAGAAAGGTCAAATTACGCGTTGATTAATTCACCTTGCATTAAAGTTCATCTGTAGAACGACAATGACCTTTTGAGCGAAGGTTCAAGGGAGCACCATTTATATGTAAAGTATCATCTAATCAAGTACGGGTCATAAATGACACAAGATTAAATTATGAATTAAAAAAATTACATTCGAAATTCTCACGCTTCAGTCACATTATTATTTAAAACTTATGAGCATTTGTTCAGTTCTGAAAGCTCATCACCAAACGTATCAAAAGCTCGTTTCCTTTGTTTTCATAGCGCATTATTGCATTTTATTATCCAATGAAATATTATGGTCACGGCACCTAATGAATAAAGTAAAGTGAACAGAGTTCTAAGAAAGATTACCGGACAAAGGCATGCATGATCTTATTGCAAACCGCTTTCTTTTCTACATACGTCGCTAGTAGTGTCTTCTGAATACTGAATGAACTTCTACTGGTTAAGTATTGATGACGGGGACTGTCATCGACCACGAAGAAAGTTCAGTTTTATGGATATGTAACGTATTTGAATATTTATCCCCTTTTATCGAAATACAAAACCGTCAGTCTATTTAAAACGTCACGCTTTCAATGGCTTGCGATCGAGTTTTAAAGACACGGTCGTGACACCATTTTGTTCTTTCATTTGTTTATTTGTTAATATTCGCACGCATATGGATAGTGCAGTTTTTTAGACGTGTACAACAAGTTACAATATTGCAGCCTTTATGTGTTTGGAATTTGGAAATATAAACTGTAGTTTGTAGTTAGGTAAATTTAATACACGAAATCTTAATGTTAAGAGAAGCTGCCCCGCCGTGAAATTTTGGCGCAGTAGCTATTTGAAAATTGTGTTGCTGTCGCTTTGGTTCCGGTACGTTTGATATAGAGAGGTACAGATTGTGAGTGAATTTGCCAATTTTTTTAAAATAAAATTAATGTTTCGGGGGGCCGGGGCGACTGTTTTCGCCCCCTAAATTTTATCAAATTATTTATTTTTTGTTGGAAATTACTTGTATAAATTATAATCCACGCCGACGGGATTTGATATAAAAAAAAATTGGTGTTATAATAAAATCTACTTTTCTCCGTCATAATTGCAATGAAAAAAATCGTTACTTTAGGTGCCAATAACTACGAAGATATAGAGTATATACATAAAAAAAAAGCAAATCTATAAGCAGTTTTTCATAGTATAGATGACAAGAAAAAATCATCGACATCGGATAACATTTAGAAACAGTTTAAGCTTTTTGTATGGACAAGTAGGCGATATAAATTTTCTAATCTTTAGTATTTTTTAAACTAAAAAGCTGTGAAGAAAAAATCTTACCATAAAGCTTTTCCCAGGCAATGAATACATCCAAGTCCCGTCCATCCCACGAGGTTGGTTGAAATTCCGCCACCAAGACTTCGCCTTCCAAGACAGTTGCCGAGGATCTCGGTTCGACAGGTGCTTTAGAGCCTCCGAGGAACAACAAGGCTGCGGGCGGTGTTGATGGCGGTGTCACAAGAGGCAGCGGGAGCAGGCCACCGAGCGGGACTGATAGCGGGGCGGAGACAGGTCCCGAGGGTAAGCCAGCCACAACGGCTCCCACTTCGTTTAATGGTTCGCAGACGATTTCAGCGACCGTACTGTTGCCCCATACTGTCACCTGTTAAAACAAGAAATAGAATAGGTTAGTCAAAGCAATAGGGTATCGCATTTACAACGGATTGTCTTCTTTTGTCTGCTAAACATTTTTTTATCTACTTATCTGTCTTGTATCGGTCACGGGAAATCGCCGGTAAGCAAAGGCCTGATCTGATATCATGGAAAGGGATAGTAGATATGAATTTCATAGGAGCAAAAACGAACAAACTATGACCTTAGTAATTTGTTTCTATTTTTCCCATGAAATTAAAGTCTAGCTATCCGCATAAATCAGATCAGTCGCGTAAGAGGCTATAATGTAGGTAAGTAAATACTTATAATAATTATAGTCTACCCCGTTTTCCGATTAGACTGCTTGCTTAATTGAAAAAGATAGGAAGTGATAAGTTATCTGTCTCGAATCTGGTCCAATCGACGGCACGATGTCACGTTTTGATAAGGAAGAAATAAAAGTTAGATAATCATAGACCTGTTCTCCGAACCGTAATTCTATCGTTACAAGCTCTTCGAGACATCCAACTTGTTGACCTATTATTGGAAAAAAGGGAGATAAAGACAGTTTCATTAATGAATTTTGCTAACAACTTGAGCCGGCGATGTCGTAAAAATCATATCTTAAACCGTTTCCAATCCAATTTCCAAAAAAAAAAATGTTATGTCCGTTTATGATAAGGTAACATTGTTTTAAAGACATTCAGGTAAAAAAAATGGTAACTTAAAGCTTGATTCAATAAATTCCTTGTGATACATTCGCATTTTATAAGAGCAAAATAAACTTGCAAATACTTTTTTTTTTTTATGTTTCTCGGTGACTAGACGAGCAAGTCGCTCATATTAAGCGTCACGCTTGCCCATAACAGTTCAGTGCCACCCAGAATTTTGACTTTCAACAGTTCAAAACTATGCGCGGCAATGCACTGCGCTCGTCACCTTGAGATGTTAGATGTTAAATCTCTGTATGCCCAGTAATTACGCTGGAAACATTGCCCTTCAATCCGGAACACAGTAATGCTTGCACACTGCTGCTTGGCGGTTGAATAACTGGCAAAGGTGTGGTACTTCCCCAGGCGGAGTCTGCAAGAGAGCCACTAAAAAAGAAATTAAAAAAAATATTAACTTAATTTACTATATTTGTGTATGTTTTAAATTGACGATAAAAGAAAAGAAAAGACGAATGTGAAAAGACGTGCATGCAGAAAAAAACGCATCTATTGACACTCGTTATTGCTTACTCGTAAATACTAAATACAGATAGATGTATGTAGTAACGCAACATGACATTACAGAGTGATTCAACAGAACTACAGCTTATTCCAAGAACTGCAAAAATACGTAAGCTTTGTCGAATATCTGACACCATCTATGTACTACCGTTAGCTTGCAGGAGTTGGAGGTAATGCGGCAGCTCATTAAGAAGTTACTATTAACATGACTGTCATCTGTGTTTATGATTAGGAGTTGTATTTTTTGATCTCTGTGTATTATAGACGGTAGCAACCGTCAATATTTTTTATTTACATCTTTAGACTAAGGTCTATAAAAAGCTGGCGTCACGATCTTGATACTTTGCTCTGAAGGTTTGGTTCGAGGCAGCAATGGACCGTGAGACACCTTTACCCAGCAATGGGACAGCTAGGGGAACTTTTAGTTTAAAGCCTAGTTCAGATTGTGTTAGAATTTTACTCGAGTAACGAGTGATTTGATTGCTCTCGAAGGTATTTGATTTTGCTGTTTGGACAAACTTCTGTCGCGGAAGTGGTTTGAACAAGGCTTTACTTACTTACTATATTTATTAGGCGGTAGAGTAATTTCAAAAAACTATTTTATGTCGTGGTAGCTCAGTTGAAGCAAGCTCGCCTCACATTCGTGGGGTAGCGGGTTCGAACCCGGGCGGGCCCGTACCAATGAGTTCTTTGTAACTTACGTACGGATATACCACTGGCTTTTCGGTGAAGGAAAACATCGTTTGGAATTCCTGCATATTCCCGGAGAAGAAATTCGACGGCGTATGTGAATCCACCAACCCGCACTGGGCCAGAGTGGTGGATATTGCCTAATCACCTTGAGAGGGTAGGCCAAAATCCCAGCAATTGGATTGATACAGATTTTAGTCGACACTACAGTACCATAATCCGTTCGCTATATGATAACTTACAGCATCATTAACTTGCAAAAAGTGAAATAAAAATATTGTACATTTTTTAAATTTATTTAAGTTGTCATTTTTTATTTTTTTATTTTTTATTTTATTGAGTTTTATGTGGCCTCGCGTTGCGAATGTGGGTATACCGCGACAAACTTACTGTAGTTTTGCGGTACTCGATTTCTTAAAAATAAAATGTAACTGTGAAATGAATAATGAATAAAAAAAAATCTAATAAGGCAAACATGGCCTTATTAGTAAGTAAAACAGGATATTTATTCATTAACTTCAGCGATCAAGCGATAGCGAACGGACTATAAGCCTTGTTACACAAATCATACTTTATCATGATACTTTGTTACTTAGCGATAAACTTCGATTTTCCGACCGAAACTTGAGATTTGTGTCGACAAATTTATTTTCATGACATTTAACTTTATAGAACTTGTTTTACGTACTGTCAGCATCAAAATTGTGATGTAACAGAAAATTTGCTACAAAATCTTGAAGTTATCAAAATGGATCCTGGCAGAAAAAATAATTGCGGACCTAACCTACCACCGTTTTCCGTCAAATGAGCCCGCTAAAGTGAATCCTTTATCCTTCCCATCGGCATCGGTCTAATGTGTTTCGGCAAATTGTTTTGATGATGAATTTCGCAAAATTACAGGAGCAACATGACTGTCTAACGAAGTCATGGGTATTGGACGATGAAGCACATTCAACTTTATAAAGGCTTTTAATATGCAATTACAAACTTTTGTTGTACGTGCTTAATGCATTTTAAATTTTTACCTGAAAATATTAAAGGATCGGCCACACCAAATTCAGTTATATTCTATCTTCGTTGTGGATGAGGAACTTTGTAGCCACAAGCTCCTCGCGCCTCTTCCCGTGCTATATTTCGCCTTGCCATCGCGGTATCAATCTATGTATCTCAACGGTTCTTTGTCTCGCACTCAAAAAAAACTGATAAAAATCGGAAGCGGCGGGAATCGAGGAATATGACGAGCAGCAGGACAAGTGAGATAGCCACACTACGCCTCCTCGCCACCTCGCCACAATACGAGGAATTCTATGAAAGACGTCAAACTGCATGTTTATGTGCAGTTCGACGCTTATGGATGTACCTACGCATTAATGTGAGCTAGTTTTTTTTTCATACAGTTTTATAGTACACGTAACGAGAAATTCCTCGATAGTAATTATATTATGATAATTAGCGAAAAAATATATCTTTGTAGGTACAGTTCAATCACAGGCCGTTTTTTTGACCGAGCGAAGCGAAGGTCTCAGAGTTTACTGGGACAAATCGGCATTTGTATGTATGTTTGTATGTTTATGTGTATATTGTTTATGTATATTTGTAGGTAAGTAGTTCATTTTAATACAATTTTTAAGTTCGAATATGAGCTGAATCGGTCCAGGGGTTGTAAAGATATAGGGGTCGCGAGGTCTCAGTTCGCCGCGAACTACTAGTACATGATTGCCCAGAAGGAATAATGAATGTCAATATCATCAGCCTAAAGACGTCCATTGATTAACAATGGCCTCTCCCCAGAAAATGGGTGGGTTGCACCCTTGACTGATTTTGCTTTGCGAGATGTCGTTAGATTAGGTAGATAAGCTATAGATACACTGTGAAGTTGGATTTTTGTTTATTTTTTAATAATAACACTTCTTATTTTCACGTTTGTTTTTTTGTTTCACATGTAATTAAGACCTGCCTCAAACTAATATTAAAATACAGAAATGTCCTTGAACGGATCCTGTTCGAATTGAGAGCTTTCGGTATAAGAATTCGTGATCGAATCACAGTGCTTTTAATCTCTTTGTATCAAAACCTGGACATGACTTACCTCTTGAGAGTGGATATTGCCGAGCCCGTATGATGTCACCTTTAACTTTGTGTGTCCTTGAAATTAATGCTGATCTTACTATTAATATTAGCATATTATTTGTTGTTAACGTAGACCTACCGAAATAATCTGATTCTAAAATGAGTTTAAAAAAAGTGTACCTTTTTTTTTCATTTTTTTTTGTACCACACTTTGTGTATTTAGTGTCAAGTCAAGTATTGTAATATTGCAAGTGAAGTCAAATATTTCACAATTAAAATAAGTCTCAGTCGTAGTCCAAGTCGAGCAAAGTAAGTCACGGTCAAGTCCACGTCATGTCCCAGTAAAGTGGTGGAGACTTTACTAGAGGTTTCTATGGAATTATGGAAACAATACGAAAAGTCACATTTCACAACATTATACTATTCACCAACACTCGTGTACGTTCACGAACACTTAATGGATGAAAAAAATACTATTTTTACCCATTAACACTCGAAACAACACAAGTTATGGAAAATAATGTAAGACGCGACATGACTTCTTCACGTTCCCGCCAAAACTCATTTTGTACCTTACTGAGATAAAAATAACCTAAATGATACGGTAGTAGGCGTCACGCTTGCCCATACCAGTTCAGTGCCACCCAGAATTTTGACCTTAAAAAGATCAAAACCATGCGCGGCAATGCATTGCGCTCGACGCCTTGAAATATTAGATGTTAACCTCAATTTATTTATGCTCAGTTTTTGTTTGCAAATATGGAATACTATAATCCGGAATACTATAATTTGTGCACACTACTACTTATGGTTGTATAATTAGCAAAATGTGGTACTTCCTCAAACGGAGTCTACAAAAGAGTCCTACCACATACAGGGGAAACTAAAGCTTGCTTTGAATCAGAAGTTCGATCAGCGAGGCCACTCACAAGTGACCATAAAATGTAGAGGAAATTAAACCTTACTTTGAATCTGAATACCCAATTCAGTCAGCGGGGATTTTGTGGTACGGGAATGACGTCAATACTAAGTAATTATTATCGCTGAGCTTTCGACTTTGCATGAAATCGTGACCAAATCTTATTATTTATGTATGGAATTACTAGGCCCGCACGTCTTCACCCTCCTAGACTAACAGTAAATAAGACACCCCATTTTACCTCTCTAAGGGTTGATTTTCAAAAATAGCCTGACACATGCCTCTCTTTATTTTTTATGCCAAGTATACAAATCGAGTTTCATTATCATCAATGATTATCATGAGTTTCAAGTTATTATCATGAAAGAAGTTTTTATTTCCTTACAAACTTTGGGGGTCCATTTTACCCCTTTAGGGATGGAATTATACAATATCCGTTCTTATTGTTCACCTAGACCATTTGAGGAGTTATTGGGTCCAAATTTCATGTGTCTCTATCATAAGCAATTTCATATGTGCGTTTTTTTTTGTTTTTTTTTATCCTTTAGGACTTTGGCGTCGCACGTCTAGCCAGTGTTTTTAAAACGAAATTTGTACTAGGGCATCATGTAAATGCTGTAGAGAGGCCTTGATTAGGGTTCACGAGGCACCGGGCCGGTGTGACGTCACCGCGGAGCTATGCGCACGCGCACCCGCTGCCTGTCCGCTCCCGCTTATTCCACGAGCTTCCTGCAGGGTTGTCAGAGCTTAAAAGTTTTGCATTCTTATCTTCTTCTTATGGTTTTCCTTAAAAAATATCTCGACTTGATATGAGCTTTAACAGTTTATCAGGTAGTTGATTAGAAATAAAATAAGATGTTCCGGAAAACCGCAAACACAAGCTTGCACACCAAGAACTCGGCCGATGATGATGATGATGATTATTTGTTTCTAACAGTACAAACTACCATGATCAATGCGTAAATCACGAGTTCACGAATTTTGTTGAAGTTTAGGTTTAGTTGTATTTTCGGCTTTTTGTTTCTTTACTACGATTTTTTTATAACCTACAATACCTACATAATTATTATTTCATCTCACAACCTCGGAAAGATTCTGTTTATCATTCGAAATCTGAGTACAAATGCATTTTATCCTCTAGCCCGGCAATATTTTTTAAATTCTAATCTTTTCAATATTTTTCCATACTATGTCAGTGCCTCAAGCTAATTTTTAGAATAATCGCAATGGCTAGCACGACAACTGCAAGATGAAACAAAATATTTTAAAATTTAATTCTCTATACTCAATTCACTTTCCATCATTTTCTATGTGTTGTTTCATGTTTTTTTTTTTTTTTATAATATCGTAAGCGGCAACGACGACCATCAGACACGAAGATAATATATTATTATTATTTAAACTGTTTTTCTTTCCTAGCGTTTTGTTGTGTGTGTGATTCGCTGGACAGCAAAGTTATTCTGCGACTCAGACCTTTGAAACCCTCGCTACGCTCAGGGACCCTATTCCTGTGCGCTCGAGATTATCTCGGTCACTCTCACTCCCATTAAATTCTAAACTAGAGAGACAGTGATCGAGATAATCTCCAGCGCACAGGAATAGGGTCCCAGGATTCAATCCAAGTATTCGCGCCAAAAAACAACTTTACCTTGCCTATCAAATAACTATTTTGTGAACGTGCTGATCAACTTCGCCGTACTTGGGATTAATTGTCTTCTAATGTTCCTTGGTTCAAAAAGTTCAATTCAAGTTCAATTAAGTATCATTATGTTTCTTAGTATCAGCAAATAACAATGAGTCATGACACGAGATGACGATGTAGTCTTTGGCCTGGTAAAGACAGGTTTTATTACGAGCTACCCATTCACGGTGTCGATTGAATATCATAGAAATCTAGATGAGGCTTTGAGTGGGACAAACTAGACTGTTGTTAAAAATAACAAAAATATTGTGGCCTGAATCTTTCAAGAAATAACTTTTGAGCAAATCAAAGAGTGTTGCAAAAAGCAATTGCTTGATTGTGAATGTTGAAATAATGTTTGTTTTTTTTTATTTATTTTTTTGTGGGAGCGAGAGAGCGCGTTCATTAATGTGCACGACTATATACGTAATAAATAAAACATCCTTCCTGAACGTGACTTGGACTGAACTCTGACTAAAACTGTTGATGTTGTGATTTGTTACACATACTTCACTGACAAAAGTTGACACTGGCTAAATACGCTAGGTGTGGAGCCAAAATAAGAGGTAAAAAATTAACTCATTCTTCTAACGTCTTACCACCATTTATTTATCTGTGCGTCTTACCCACCAGCCAGCCCAAACCAATCTATAGCTCCCTGAGTGATTATTTAGGATTCTTCTCAGTGACTCCGTTAACTTCGCCAACCCTATCAGGCAATACGAGACCCAGGATAATGCGTCTGATACATCTTCAACGAGGAAAAAAAAAATGAAACAAGATCCAGCGGGCGCGCCGTCGATTTTACACGGCCAGCGTTCGGCCCCTCAAAACCAGAAAGATGGATGCACGTTGATTACAGACTTTTTTGTACGATGTTTTTTATTCTTGTCATCAACTGCATATACGGCGACTGGAAGCCGTAAAGTTGTTGAATTACGGATGAAAATATCAGGGGTAGCTGAAGATTGGTGAAGATAAAACCTAAGATATTTTGGAAGAACGAAATTTCGTTATTTTAATAATTTATTTTATGTTAGTTTTTTTTGTTATTTCCAGCAAGCAATTAATTATCATAGAATTAAAATAATAATAATAGGATACAATAATTATTGCTTTTTGATAAACTCAAACTAAAACTCACCTGATTTAATATAATAGCGACTGCCCCGGCTTCGTAAGGGCGTAATTTAGAAAAAATATTTGTTTCGTTATATACTTAGGTACCTATCCGTGAACCTGCCGTGAAAATTTTATTATCTAACAGATAACTGAAAACTGCATCAAAATCTGTTTCGCGAATTCTGTTTTGGCGTTAGCGGATACGGATGCAGACAGACAGACGCGGGAAACAACTTTATTTTATACTATAACTGATAACTAACTGATAGGTAGGTAAATGAGGTTGCATTTTTATATCAGGTACATCTACCTGCATTTACTTACCTCATAAAATGTATATTAAATTCGATGTGAACAGAGTTTGTAAAAAAATTGTTTGCAATAAATGTGCGGAAAATTCCACAGGGAAATGAGCACACGGTAGAAAAGATAAATCTATCGCAGAAAACATTTATAAGGAGCAGTGTGCTACCATCTGTGAACACGCATAAAAATCATAAAGCTTGCTCTGCAGCGCCATCTCTAGAAATACTTTTAAACTAATTCACACGCGACTTTGCAGTTTGTGGTAGTTTATCGTAGTTAAGTATACTTCGCGTAGATGGCGCTGCAATCATATATATATATATATATATAGATATATTTGTACTTATATAAGTTTTATCTGATTTCAATGAAGAACTAGAAAAGACATATCTAAATAATATATTTATTAGGTAAAATTGGCAATTTAATAAATAACATAAGAAATAGAAATAGTCAAACCTTATCATATAACACGAATAATATTACAAATGCTGTTTGTGTGTAAGTGTATTTGCCTTTGTGTCCAGAAAACTCTGTAACGGCTGAGCGGATTTGGATAAAATTATCTTAAGAGGTAGCTTAAGCCGTAGATTAACAATTATACTAGTTCTTACCCCAGAAAAATTTACGGTACCTGTAGGATAATGGGAGTAACCGAGGAGGCTGCTAGTGTAAGTAGAAACACCTCCTCCTAAAGTAAGCACCTCCTAGAATATTTTTTTTAAAAAGATGCCCGACTTTCGTTCAACTCATACTGACAACGTAAATGACCGGAAAAACTACTGACCGATTTTCTTCCGCGGAATTATGTCAGTGAAACATTATACTTTTTCTTTCCGGCTCCATCGTTCCCTTGAACGTAGGGGCCGGTCACGGTGTCAGTTTGTCTGTCACGAGTCAATAGGTTCGATGCCCTTCGACGAATTCAAGAGATAATGGCAAGACAAAAACCACAGACCGGTAGACAGCCCGTACTCTTTTACTTGTACCTAAACGCGGCAAATAGGTAGCTTACTCTCGCCTCTTTTCGGATCACCTATGATTGGCCGGTTTTTCGTGCCAACCAAATTGCATGATTTAATTTTGACAGTAGTCGTAAGCGCGGTTAGTTACCTCGTCCCGCGCCCGTTACGGTAAGTTGTATTTAAATATACATTTTCAAATAGCGTTTTAATTTTTTTTGCAAATGCGATCATCATCGTCATTAGCCGGAAGCCTCCTCTTAGAAGGTGCCATAATTTCCAAGCTTGGCAGGCGGCTTGGGGATCGCAGAACGCTCACCGTTCACTAAGAGCTGCTGCTGCCGGTCCTGATGGTTCTGGTCGCAATTTTAGGACATATCCGAATCAAACGCAAGCTAGCACGATCAACTGGTTGTATTGTCATTGACAAAAACCAAACCGAGACGAGAAGATGTTATGACTACGTCCAGGTACACATACTTTGATGCTTAGGTTTACAATAAGTGCGATATCAAGTGCTGATGGCAGTATCACGTTAGTTTATCATCCTCACTATACCTTCCACGAAAAGGTATTCGAGCTAGCGAGGTATGTACCAGGTCATAGATATGCACTAGGTCAGCGGTCCTTAATCTCTTGTCTCTGATGTAATGACGGACCATTTTATAACAGTCTTGGTAGTTACTGATAAACCTGTGTCAGCTCTTGAGACTCTAGACGACTTTTAGAGCTGCCATGAAGTACCAGCTGTGAGCGAAGTACTAATATTCATCAAATTTCAAAAATTGTATGGAATAAGATACGTATTTCGGCTGTTTGTCAATGGACAAACGTGTTAAGTAGAGCGGAAGTACCCTACAATGGAACTTTTTTTAAATGTTTACCACCTGAAACAGGTGACCTATTTGGTATTGTACTGAGTAGACGTAAGCGGGCCTACCACACGGTGGACTGACGATATTGTAGAAGTTGCAGGCAACACATGCAAATCGCCAATGTAGCGTTCGAAGGGGAATGCATACGTTCAGCAGTGGACATCTTGCGACTGCTGATGATGATGATTATATCGAGTGTTCGGTTAGCGGCGGAGGCGGACATAACATATGATTGTCCTCGTCATTACAAAATCAGCTGTTCCATAGAAATATGTCATTTACCCTCAAATAAATTTAATCTAAGGAATGAAATTATTTTTTCGCGATTTCAAGGTTTGTCCAATAACAAAGGTTGTTCATAATATTGAGTCCAACGATATCGTATATTACGTCTTCTATCGGTTTCACCCGCTATTCTACAGGAACGGTTACAATTTTCGGAATAAAATTTTTGTGTTAATCCAGAGAATAAGCTACCTCCATACCAAATTTCATCCAAATCCGTTCAGCCGTTACAGAGTTGAACGGGAACAAGCACACTTACATACTTACATACTTACACACAAAACTTTCGCATTTATAATATTAGTGTGATTTTTGGGTAACCTGCGGGCTTATCCTCTAACTTTGAAACGTTCGTGATTCTGATTGCGAGAGCATGCCATCTCGCTCGTACCAACTCAGTCGCACAATGCGCGTTCCCGCTCGCGCGACTCTCGCTATCGCTTTCAGAGTTACGGGATAAGCCCACTGTTATAAGTAGGTATATCGATGTAGTTTCCGAAAATCGGACAAACTAAATAGAGACTGCCTCCTTGTTAGCCTCAAACTCTATTGTACTCGTAGAAGTGATTAAGAAATTAGACATGCTACTTCACCTTTTCTGCGTTTCACAAGCAAACAAAAGTAAGTCTAGAAAGTTAGCCTGTCAGTTAGTTCTTATCTTTTAGCGTCTTACAAAATACTGAGGGGTTTTTGGGTCAACGCTGCGAAAAGTTCCTAGGTTTTGTTTGCAGATTATACCAAGAGAAAACTGTAGGTAGTTTATCTAGAATACAATATATTATTAAAACCACGAAAAATACATTATATAATAAGAATACTCTAGAAATAGACACAAAATATGACCATAACGCTTAAATGACTAGCCTTGTGGCTCAGTGGGTGGATTTCCGCCTTCTGAGCTGTGGGTTGTGGGTTCGATTCCCACCCAGGACAAACATTTTTGTGTGATGAACATGGATGTTTGTTCTTTGTCTGGGTGTTTCTATGTATTCTACGTATGTATTTACAAAAAAAAAGTATGTATTCTATCAGTTATCTGGTTCCTATAGTACAAGCTTGCTTAGTTTGGGGCTAGATGGCACTGTGTGTAAATAACGTCCACCAATATTTATTTATTTATTTATTTATTTAACTGCGACCTTTTCCCGGCAAGCTTCAATACAGATCGAAGATTGCACTATCTTCTTTTTATTTTGCCAAAATCTGAGCGAATGCTAAGAAATAATAATTATGTAGATTAGGTATAAGTACTAGTATAATAGTCATTAATGTCATTTGTTCAACTTTTGCTGTGCAAAAGTTGAAATTATATAAATATATACCTAATCTCCGTCTTTTGTGCTTTCGCAATATGCGCTTGTACTACTTACTTGTATTTGTTCTGTGGTGTGCAGTTGTAAAAATGAAAACACGCGAGAGAAAATTTTAGCATTCTCAGGAATTCGTAACTGCACTTGGTGCGATTGCTAATTAATCCGCCACTAGTCGTACTTACGTCCGTGTTCGTGTGACTGTTATCGCTCATTTTGGAGCCATCCTTCTGTACTATAGATTCAAGATAATGTACTATAGATTGACATTGTTCTGTACCTTGTACTATGCTTGTTCTGAAGTGTTATGTAATGTCACAGATAAATAGAACGTATCGGAATATCGGCACAAACGGCACACAGCTTTATCTTAGCTGTTCAAAATGCAGGCACCATGCAGGTAGGCAATGAAGAAAAACGGATAATGGACGTTATCATAATTTATGCATAGGTTTGTGATTTGCAACCAGTTTACAGCCTTGTTTATGTTGGTTAACAATAGCATTTATAAAGGAACTCAAAATACCATGGTATCCAATAGGTTTTGCACTTCTAAATATTTTTCCGAGTTTTCCCACTTCAGTGAGGACCTAGATTTTCTTTTTATGAAGTTCCTAAATCCTACTTACCTAAATTACTATTAGTTTTCACCGGATATTTATATATATTTCTTATTTTTGTTGAGTTCCCGATATATCGGCACAGTTACATGCGCCATTTTCACGGGTAGACTGAACTCAACAAAAATAAGAACCGTGGTAAATATCCCGTGAGTACTAATAGTAATGTAGCAAACCACGAAGATAGTAAAAAACAGTGCCTACTTACCTAGTTCAATATAGTGGTTATTATGTCTGTCTGCACTAAACTTTAATGTACGTTTGGACTAAAATTTGAGAGCTCCTAAGTTCATACTTAACTCTCTAGGTCACAATGAAAAATACGTGACACCAAACTTAGGAGGTTGCCCAAATGCGCCTTTTCTTTGACATGCCTAAGTCCGACTTAGTTAGTTTAGGTGATGCTTACCTAAGTTTTATCTTGGTCGGCTTTACCCATTGATGTTTTTTATCATCGAATATAGCCATTTCGTACAGGCGGCGGTAAAAATCCGATAGAAACTCATTGTGCCCATGATTATAAACAACTTTTACCATGGGACAAACACTAAGCTCTGCTCTGAAATCTTTCTTATTATATTACCTATTTTTCCTTCAAAAAGATCATCGAATGAAATATATATATAGTCGTGATAACCAACTCAATTTAATGTATGATAGAAAAAAAAAAAAAAAAACACCCTTTTATGTCACACTTTCCATGAGCGGCATTTCAATGGAAACATTTTGGACCAAATGATCATTAATTACAATCAAAACAATCTAGAAACAGTTTTTTAAACGCCAACTAAATAGTTCACAGTGTAAATAGTCTTGGAGTGACCTTGAACATGCCCAACATTTGAAACAGTTGTTCATGTGAATGGAAACTCTTTCCTAACGAATGTCGCGGCGGTTGACACACTTTCCTACGGCGATGTTATAATTATATTTTATCAATATGAAAACGAAACGTGCGAGTAGGGTCTCACACGTTGGGTTTTCCTCAGATAACACTAGTAGTTCGCGGCGAACTGAGACTTCATGATCCCTATATCTTCACAACCCCTGAGCCGATTCAACTCATATTCGAACTTAAAAATTGTATTGAAATGAACTACTTGCCTACAACATTTCATGGAGATCGGATCAACGGTTCGCAAGTTATCGTCGAACAAATATACACACAAACATACATACATACATACAAAAGGCGATTCGTCCCAGTAAACTCTGAGACCTTCGCTTCGCTCGGTCAATTAAATATTTTTACTAGTAAGTAATAAGATAAGTACTCAAAGTAATTCCACTTTTAGGTAATGGGGTGTCATACGTTTGATTTTCCTTATTTTACATTCAATATTTAGTCTACTATTGGTATAATAGGATGCTTAAAATAATCCCATAATGCACTTTTATGAAACACTACGTTTAGTAGCACTTTGTGGTTTTAACCACCATCTTAAAGGAATTTTATATATTTACAGGTGTGTTTTTTTTAAACTTATTTCTCCATAAATAAACATACATATCATTTTTTCTGATTCTACCAAACTGCATAGCAGTTAGTAGGCAGAGTGTACCTCTCATTGTGAACATTGTCCTAAGTAGGTACTATGTGCGCGTAGGTGACTTAAGTAATTATTACTAAGTAGTAGTTATATTAATATCTAGGTTTCCTAATATTTATGACATAATTAGTTTGTATTATATTGGAATATTTACGATAATAGCTAAAATAAAAGGATTGTCATCTCATCTGCAGTCATATGACGTCCACTTCATACCGCTGGACAAAGGCCTCCTTAGAACAGGTGCCAGGTGGGTTGCGGGTTGTTCATCCCCACACTTGGCAGGCGACTTGAGGATCGCAAAACGCCCGCTGTTTACTAAGAGGACGCGTTACGTGTATGCGCTATGTGAGTATAAGGTTCTTCTACAAGCTTTATTTAAAAGCCTTTCTCCGTTGTCGAGTTGAGTGTGAACACACGCAAGTGAATTTATTTGTTTTGCAAAAGTTTTGGAAAATAATACAATACAATGACGCGACATGACTTATTCACGTTCCTGCCAAAACTCCTTTTACGTGTTCTTTTCAAAAGCATTTGAAATAAAATAAAAAATATTTAAAAAAAACGTTGTCACCTTAGTGAGATCATTAACTCCAGACGTCAACTAATTAATAGTTAATCGATTAAAATTAGTAATTTAATGTGAATACTAATCGATACAAATGAGTAGAAATGTGTGGTTACCCGCTCGATATGCGCTTGCGCTCGGATTTCATTCGGTCAATGTTTTTAAATATGTAATAAACATGTTTTCACTTTCAATTCGATTAACTTCCTTACTTTATTCAGAACGATTTGAGAGAAATTATCATTAACTAACGAATTTTAAGTACTTAACTGAAGCATTCACATGTGACTGGAGCAAAACGTTGTAATAAAATGGAGTTATAACAAAGACATTTTAGTAGTTACATTGATACTACCTCAGGAGGATTTAACTTAGTGCTTTTAAGCGGATAGGTAGCGGTTGTATATGTCGTGGCTAATCGTTGAACTGGGCCGATCGAGACCTGTCTGGGCAGATCACAATAAGCCGGCATTTCTTGATTTGCCTGTCTAATAACAGCCATATCTTTCAAAGCATAACGTTTGAGGTTTTGCCTTGTTTGGGCAAATCGATTCTGTAAGATGACATTCTGTAGGAAACAAATAAAATGATAGTTATTAAAGATTTACCCAGCCACACTCGGATATAGTATGTAGGGTTACGATTTTTTGTGACGCCGCGCCGCTATCTTTCTCGCACGTAAAAACACAGCTGGCAAAGCGCAAACAACGCCACAAGCGTCGCGGAACGGAACTACATTATGATGCGCCCAGTCATATCTCGATGTGGCCAAGTGACTAGAAGGTCAAATCAAAAAATAGGTTCGTCTCATAGATCTGCCCAACTTTATACTGGGCACATCATTAAATAATCGGCTAAATCAAAGAATGCCGGCATATCGTGATCTGCCCAGGCAGATCTCGAATGACTCAGGTCCACGATTAGCCCACGACATATACATGACAACGAACAACCTTTCTTTTTAATTTGAAAATTCACGAAGAAAAAATCAGGTGTTCCATACATTTTAATATCCAAGAACATTTTTTATGGAACATCTGAATGGTTTCTTGAATTTTCAATAGGCGGATAGCAAAAGTTGTTCATCATCTTGTAAACATCCTCGCAACCGCTCCCTAGCCGCTTAAAAAGCACCAATGTATTATACATTTAGAGATGCGATAACGCCTAGGTGATCATTGTCGAGCGATATCATTATTGTCGCACGTAAGTAAATGAAACGTTAAAAATCAACAAGTATTTATATAATTATTAGTATTATTTAAAAAAAAAAAACCAGCAGCAATATGTAGCTTATAATGTTTCAGAAATCAAGAGGAATCCAACGACATCTCACTCGTCAATATCAGTCAAGCCGTTTAGACTACAGCAGGTAAAAATAGGAACACAGAAACCTAAATACTAACTCCATTGAAATATTATAATACTAACTCAGACATTTTTTTTTCGAAACTGAGTGACGAGACGAGCTTGCCGCTCGTCTGGTGGTAAACGTCATGCTTGCTCGTTCAGTTCAACGCCTCGCAGAATGAACTCTACAAACACAAGCCCAAAAAATGTACCTCTTTTTTGGGCAGTCGGGTAAAAACAAGTTACTGTCAGGGATTATATCTCGTCAAGGATCGTTACTTGACGATTAGAAAATCGCTTCCGACCTTTGTCATCTGCGGGTCACTTTCTAACCAACGCTGTTGAAAGTTTGTCGGACGTGTTTCGCTCTCATTGCGATTCTAGTTTCGCTTTTCTGTTCCAATAAGTAAATCAATTCGCTCATATCAGTGATATTTTACATTAGATAGGTTTTTTACCGTCAAAATGACTCCGCTGCAGTCTGTTTACAGCTTATTGTAACCTAGCAACCGCAACTTTCGCTAAAGAGTGAGAAAGAAGATGCGAAAGTAACAGTAAAGAGATAGCTGTAATAAAATCTGTCTAAGACAGATTTTGCGAGGACATTTAACCCCAAATTTATTTAAAAAATAATAATTTTAAATCTTGGTTTTTAGCATATTCCTTCAAACATAGTTTATTTTAACCACTGTTTTGTTTTGTAATATTTCAAGTAAAGTAAAATTATTCGCAATTAAAACAAGTCTCAGTCATAGTCTAAGTCAAGCAAAGTAAGTCACGGTCATGTCCAAGTAAATTGTTTGGTTTTCATGGACTTGGAAACTTGGTTGTTGGAAACAACACTAATAGTCACACTTCTCTACATTTGAATTTTGAAAAATAATAGGTACAATGACAATGGCGCGACATATAATTGTCTTCCTTCACGTTCCCGCCATAAAAAGACTACCATATTTTTTTACTTTGCATGTTTTTTTTGTCTTTTTATGAATCTATATATATACAGAGTTACATGGAATGGCGATAAGCAGAAAGGACCTTAAAATTGCGGGGGAAAAATCATTTACATATTGTTCTGTACTTTTCGTTTTCATTGATATTTTTGGTCCCATAGTGAAAGATGTCCTTATTGATGAATAAGTACAATGAGCTTCGTCCGGCTAAATACCACTTTTCCCTTTAGTTTATAACATAGACTTGTGTTTCAGATTTTTAACATGACACCAAAAGTTGTTCTAGTAAGGCGCACCACACACCAGAAGACATATAGTTTTTGGGGCCCAACTCTCATCTGCGTCATTAAACAGAACTGTAATTAAAAAAAAACAACAATCAAACACACATATAATGTATGTGTATAGAGACATTTGTGTTATGTGGCTCACCTTTTGGCCCAGAATGTGTGTTGTCCATTAGCGCATGCACTCCCATTTAAATGTAGGTCTACGATAAATTTGTTGCTTGCGTCAAAATTAACCAATTTCTGACATATAAAAATTCTAAGGTGATAATTATAATGCTTTTCCACCATGCGTGAGGAAAAAAACGGAAATAGAAGTAATTCTTACAATTTATTATTAGTAATTTAATTCTATTGGTGTATTTTTCCTCGCGCACCTCGCTCATCTCTGGTGGAAACGCAACCTTAAGATTTTTAATTTACTAATTTAGGCACTCATTTTTACCCTACTGCCCAAGATGAAGGGTAATGTTTTTGGGGTGAATGTAAGTATGTATATGAAAGTTTATGTACATCTTTCTATATAATTACCTCCTGTATTTCAAACGGCACGACCGATTTTGATGAGTATTGTCGTTGGATTCTTCTTTACGTCCGGAGTGTCATAGGCTACATTTTACAACCGGGTTGTTTTACCCGACTACGCGATGCAAAACGGAGGGTTATGCTTTTGACCGTTATGTATGTATGTTTATTTGTTTCCCCATAACTTATAAACTAGTTACAACATGATTTGACAAATGATTGTCAATTTTACAAATGTAGTCGTAACGTAAGCGTCTTCATCGTCCGCTGGTTACAGGCTATGTGACGTCACATTAAATTTAATATGTTGCCCTCTTGAGGATATAAACTCGGACTAAAAATTTAATTAGTTTTAATGATGCCATGTCGGGTATTCAATGAAAGGGCTTTCAATATATATAAATAATATTAGCCGTTTCTCGCGACTTTGCTTGCATGCATCCGATAATATACTAAAGGTCGCGTAATGACGTAGTCAGGTTTAGTTTTTCGACCTATATCTTGTTTAAAATAATAATTCTAGTTACCTTCTAGTAACTGGATCCAGTAGTAAGGCGACCCCATCTAGGTTGGTCCGCTGGAATAGAACGGGCTTCATGCACGGTTGCCTCATCAATATTATTACAATATCGATACAAAACACATTTTGTTCTCAATAGTTGATTAGTTGTTGATTAATTCGGTTATCTGCATATTAATTATAAACTATTCGTTGTTGAAGACGGTTTCGCTAGCATTAGATGCAACGATTCTTCTACTGGTAGGTGTCTCATTTTAAAATTCGATCTAATCGAGGCATAAACAAACATACTATATAAAACATGCTGACCATAGCTTTAAATATAAATAATAAATGACGTGTAAAAATTAGGCAAACAAATATTATCTATAGATTTGTCATTAATTAAAATAAATTAATTAATTAATCAACTGATCCCGCGGGACCAGTTTGAGGCGGGACCAGTTAACGTAAGAGCCATGAAATTGACCCCAACTCCAAATATAAATAATTATGTATAAGGTGTATTAGTAATCGAAAATAAGAATAACCTATCAAGGTACCCATACTAAATTCGAACAACGGGTGCTTCGATTCGAACCTTCTAGAACTGGCAGTGAAGGCTTCACCAGGCCGGCACACCTACTCCAGTTGCAAGTCAATCCATGCATGCAGTACGTGTGCAATAAGTTTGTATTGCGTCGCACTGGAAGCAGTGTGACGTCTTTAATGGAATTTCATACATGCCTGGTCCAAATGCACCCACAACGGACATGGACTGCAACTGAATTAGATGAGGCAAGGCTTTAAGCATAGAAGCATATTATCATGTTATTGTATGAAAACTGACGTGGTTTCTACACATTTTGTTTTAATAAAACGGGAATACGTTAAATTGAGTCGGTTATTCTGACTATAGTTTCGATCACATTCGGTGCAAGGCAAGACGAGGTCGCGCGCTTGTCAAGCTTAGCATTCCTTGATAAAGGTCACCGAATGTGATTGAAACTATAGTCGGAATAACCGACTCAATTTAACGCGAGTATTCCCGTTTTATTAAAACAAAATATGTTATTGTAGCTATCAGAACGCTACTAAGGCTGCCGTTCCACCAAAAATGTGCTATGCTGCGTAACGAGGGATCTGTCTGATATCATGATTAATTTTCGTAGCTTAGCTTAACTCTGTTGGAAAAGGGTTTTCAACAAAGCTATGTATTTTACATATGGATACGCCTCTTCCCCGCAATGCACATCTTCATAGCACGGTTTGATTCCACTTTCTTTATTCGAACTGCTGAACAGTGGAATGCGCTGCCCGAGTGGGTTTTTCCTGATAATTATAATCTGGGTGTCTTCAAGTCGCGAGTGAATCGGTTTCTTCTAGGCAAGCGTGCTCCATCGTAGGCTACATCCTCGTTTACCATCAGGCGTGATGGCAGTCAAACGCAAGCCAATAAATAATAAAAAAAAAAAACATTTTACCCGCACCGCTACACCACTTAGCTTTGGTGGAAATTGAGAATAGACACATAATTTCGTGGCTTGGCTTTAACCTCGCTCACCGCATATCTCTGATAGAAAAGCAGCCTTAGCGCAGGTCTGATGTAGTACATAATTAATTATGAACAGATTATTCTTAATAACCACTGCCGTCTGTACCTTGACTTATCAATATAACAATACAACACAATACTATACCTACACAAATAAGTATCTACTACATTCTTACTGCTTTGTTCATACTTGTATCAGGCTACCGCGACTAATACATTCGCAGATGACAAAGATCCATAAATCAATCACTTCAATTTGCACTTGCCAACACTATAACAATTTGATAGGAGATTCGTGATAATAACAAACTATTTGACATTGCACTCTGACACTTGTGTTGTTTGAGTACAGTTGAAATTGCCTTCCAAGTTAGATTTGGCGATGACTTTAATAATAGGTGAGACGTGCAGCGATTGTTATAAAATCTCTTCTAGTTATTGAATAGACGTAATTGTGATAACTGTATACACCGCAGGTATTATGAAATAAAGTCTAAAATATTATTTTATTTACGTCTCTCTACTCTTGTGATTTGTGGTTAAACAACACAATTACACAGAATACTATACTCTATTCCTTATAGCATGGTTCGGGTGACATATCAGGCCATCCCACAGCACAAAGATGTGTGAGAATATTTTGTATCTGTATAGAACGACTTATATAACGTATAGGCTTATTGGTAACGAGCCAACAACTCTCGTAACTTTTGTTCCCTTACTTTTTTTAATACGTCATTTTTTCCCGCAAAATAAAAACAAAAACGTCAAAATTAGGGCTTCAAATGACAATAACACTACGCGGTTTTATATGAGATGGAAGGTGAGGGCCCGGATGAAGCTTAGGAGCTGACATTTGCACCAAAAAGTACAAGCTTTTTTTTTTCCATACAAACAATTTTTGTTTTTCTGGCGAATGTATCAAGTTTTGTAAAAATCATAGATCATAAATTGTTACTAGGGTGCTAGAAAGCAGCTTGCCAGAAGTTGTTCGCTAATTGCCAATAAACCGCTACGTAGAATTCCCTAATTTAGGTACAAAACATTTACACTTTTCGTTTTGCTGTAAGGTGGCCGAAATTTAGTGAAAACCTATGTGCATAGATAAAATACAAGTTTCTTTGATATGTGTCACCCACACCATGCTATGTGGCACGGAGTATATTACTGCTCTGTTCAGTGTTTTTATCAGCGTTATTTTGTGTAAAACCAAAGATTAAAAAAAGGTTCGCTCCCCTAATTCGGAATCTCATTCGCACTTTTTCAACATTTTGAAATATAAAAATTACTGAGTGGAACTTGACATAAAAGTAGAAATAAAGTATATTAATAGCTCTTAGTACGTACTTTTGAAGCACAGTAACTTGAATCGTGCTTGAATCAAAGACAATATGAGTGGGCCGATAATTATTTTTTTACTTATAATTAAATATATTTAAAGATAAAATTATCATTATCCCGCAGATTTATAACATAACCTGTGAAGTTCACAATTTTAGTAGCACTGAACTTACTTTTAATAGTCAGCGTGACTATCAGGCGAGCGACGTTCTCGTCTCATCACTCAGTTGCAGAAAAAATCTAGATACGTAGTTACTGATGTAGATACATTTCGGCACAACCTAAGTTCTTGCCACAAATCACAAACTCATTATCATTTCGTCGCTGCGATGACGCAGGATTCCATATCACAAAAAAACTATATATCGGTACATTCGTAGAAGCTTCTTTGATGCAAAAACTCTGCTGTATTATAGTACTTATTTATGTACGTACATAAATTTCCTCTTCATGTTACGTAATTATTTCTTCAGTGGAGCCTTTTTAAATAAGAAATGTGAGCCCATTAAAGTGAAAAAGAGACCTTTACCTTTTGAATGCGTAATTTGCTAATGGCGTTCGGGATAGTACGAAAATAAACCTTTAGAAGAACCTTCTCTGAAATAACTTTACGAGACCCTTATTAAAAAATGATAAGCCTCTTTATCTTTACCTACTCCTGCTCTTTTCTATGTACATTTTAAAGTAGATTTGTTTCTATTTTGTCGAGTTAGCCTCGCACTTTCAGTAACCTTCGGACTTGTTCCAAGCTAATAAGCGGTTTTGCTGCCGTTTTGGCTCAGGTTAATATATTCAAGGTTAAAACAATTATCCATGCTTTTGTATATCATTTTTTTAAGTATGGACAAATTTTAGCGACTTTGGTTTGGAAGTTTGAAGTTGAAGCAAAAAGCCACTCAATTATATACAATGTTCCAGAGGTCTATTTATCAGACCTCTGGAACAGTGCTTATAATCAAATAAAATGACAGCGCAAGTAATTTAAGTGAACTTGCATTTTTAGTTGCACTTCTTATCCTTATCTACATCCTTATCTTATCTGAATTCGATATTGTAACAATTAATATTCTCAGCTGTATAGACAAGAAAACTTTACTTCGCGTCATTTGCACGTTCACTTAGCTTGCAGAATAGACCAGCAGAAGGTCTTTACCTAAATAAAAAGAAAAGTGCTAACAGACCTGTTGATTTAGTACGCTCAGACCACCATCTAACAAACAAGAGAGAAATATGTTCACTTCTTATTTTTACTCGTAAGGCCGCAGTCCTTAGTTTTTAGGCATGTTATTGTTATCTTAGAGTCAAATAAACATAAGTCGATAAACTAAAATCCAAGTATGTTCTTTCGTGAGCTTTATTTTTATCGGGTGCAACAACTAACAAATATATAAATATTTGAAATATGCTAATTTAGCCCTTTCATTTGATACCCAACACAGCATCTTTGAAGCACCTTTTTTTAATCCATGACTATGTTATGTCCTCTAGAGGGCGCCATATTCAATTTAATGTTACGTAGCCTATAACCAGCGGACGATGAAGACGCTTCCAATCATACCTCATTTCTCAAATTATGATAAGTAGTTTAGAAGCTATGAGAGAACAGATGACATACATAACGGTCAAAATGATAACCCTCCGTTTTGTTTCGCGTAGTCGGATAAAAAATATATAACACGTTGCGTGATGCATGAAAAAAAGCATTTTGCGCAAACCTTTATATAATAACAGCTTAATACAATTCAATGACCAGGAGAGCGAGACCTTGACTTGCCTACGAGCAATTCTAGAGTAAGGCTAATGTTTAAAAGCGTAGTTTGATTCGACATAGACTGTGTTTCACTTCTCTACGTGATTCAATTTATGCTTTGCTTCCCTAAAGTCTATATACAGGTTATTTTTTTTTATTTTTTTTGTGGTTTAGCTATTCGCGTAAGACGGTAAACTTGTAAATGCTATAAGCCAGAAATATCTAAATTTACTTAATATTCAAAACATTACTCTCCTTCTTGGGCAAAATGGAAAATATGGAAAATACAAGGATGGAAAATCCTACTATTTAATATTGAATTATTTATCATAAGTTGAGGTGACTCCATGCTTCCAAACGGTATTACAACATAATTAAGGCGCTATAATTATAGATATAATATAGCTACCAATAGATATATATTACCTAGGTGTTTCGTAATATGCTATAATTTAACAGGAATTATTAAATAGTTTTCGCACACATTTATAAAAATGCAGTAAGGCAAGTACCTACTTAGTGAAGAAATGCTCTGTTTGCCCTTGATCGAGATACAGGTACCGGGTTAGGTCAAAACATCATTGATAATTATGGTTGCTTACTTTGGTTTTTAAACCAGGGCATTTTTACGCTTTCTTCACACAATACGCATCTAAGGAGTCAACTTTTAGCAACACAAGCCTTTTGCGGCTCATCTTAACACCACACGCTCTGCGCGTGTTTCTTTCGCTCCACACGTAGTATATCAAGTGAAGTAAAATATTTTACAACTAAAACAAGTCTCAGTCATAGTCCAAGTCAAAGACACAGTCAAGTCCAAAGCCCTAGTAAAGAACTGGAGACTACTAAAGGTAATATTATGGCAAAAAACATATTTTCTGTAGTGTCATTATTCGGGGAGGAAACAAGGAGAATACATATGTATGGAATAAACGGTCGCATAGAAATCCACTGTACCGACCGAATACCGACCTAATTTTTACACGACCACGATTTTTTCCTTTTTCTAAAACCCCTTTATGCAGTAAGTTAGAACTGTTATTTGTTATGATCGTGGAGTTTTTTAGTTTCCTTACTGCCTATTTCAAAATATTGCTCGTCGAGGGATTTATAGATGTTGTTACCTGGTTCTTCCAACTCCGAGAACCAGTTAACCGGTTTCTGCGAATGTCGTTTCCAGATAATAATAGCCGATACTATTCTGCCAGCTTGTGCCGTTTCGAATAGATTGGATTCCTTAAAAAGGCCAATGGCTTTGCTCTATAACAAATGGAATATTTTCAAATCTTAAGAACTGGTCATTTTGTTGTACTAGCGTGGCGCATAGAGTGTTGTTGACGTGATCTTTTGTCTAAATTTAATAAGCGTGTTTGTCCATTTTAAATTGAGTTCAACGTCGTTTTTCCTTCTTACTGCTAATTAATTATAACTGCCATGATTGTAAGCATAATTCGAAATGATTCAGTTATCCTCAGGCTGCCTCTTTCTTTGAAGCTTCCCGGAATTGCAACGCCAATTAATGTTACACAAGGTAAAAGTACTTTGTTAAGTAATAATTAATCCAACCTATTTGCATATAATTATGTAAGTAGTAGTGCAGTCCACCTCCTTAACTAAGCTGCTGCAATTAATTTAAGGTAGATAGGTATATAAGTTCTTAAGATAGGTTCAAGTCAATTGGAATGGGAAGGGAGTTTTATTGTTACATATACCGTTTATTCGTTAGTAAGATTATTCTTGCTCTCGTTTTCTGTCCCGGTTATCCCTTCAGAACGTATATAACATAAATAAAGGCCTGGAAAAAATTGCTTTTAGCGATAACGCCGCCACTTGCTTACAAGTTGTATTCTGTTGTGCACGATAAAAAGTTTCTATCTGTAACTGAATTAAATTGAGATGTATATTGAGAGACAAATATTTCTCTGCTGGGGCAATGAAGTCTGTATACGATATTGATGACAATGAATTACTTTCCCACTTACTTTAAGATAGTAAGTATAAACATAGGTATAAACCATAGGTATAAACCTATGGTTATACTTATCTTAAGGAAACGTAGAAAAGAATAGCCAGATTTTAACCAGATGAAAATCATAAAATAAATCAGTAGCAGTCAGAGTAACAGTAGAAACTACTACAAATACTTTGGTTCACGTCACAAAGTATTTCAGGACAAGGTGGCGTTAATAAAAAATGCAAACCGTAATCTCGCCTTGAGTCACTTCGGCCACTTGAGTTACAACTTGTCGCAGCTACTGCCAACACGACGCGTAAATATTTAAACATAGGATGTTGGCTTAATTTTACATAATAAAATCTCAACACAAAACAAACGATCCTGAGGATTTACTTGTTTTTGAAGTAGCGGATCAATTACGTCTTATTTTCAAACATTTTCTGAGCACATGTAAACATATAATTAATCAAGAAAACTATAAAGATTCTCATGAGTACGGTAGAGCGGTGATATTCACACATACACACCACTCACTGAGAGGTCACACCACTCTACACCAAATATTTAATCAGGATAAATTGTGTTTCAGTTATACTTTTCTATTGGTAAATTAATATCTATGTACATACAATTTACTACGAGTACAGTTTGTCGTAAAACTAACAGCTATCCAACTACACAGGGGAGTAAGCTGCCTGCCGAAATACAGTTGTAAACCTAGCTCGGCAGCAGCCACTCAATTCTTTTAGCCTATTAGCCCATGACACTTGTTCTTAATATTATGTAACTACATAATTAAAAGGTGTGGTACTTCCCCAGGCGGATTCTCCAGAAGAGCCCTACCACTACTAACAGAACAATAACTTAACATCATAATATTACATTTGTGGTATAAAATGCTTAAAATAAGTGTAGCCCTAAAGGTTAATATATGTTATGATATATGGCATAGATTAGCCTTTAAGGCACCTTACTACCTTTACAATATATTGCCTATTGCTTATTTTCCCATAGTTTTTATAATTATTCATTGCATAGATGTGTAAGTAGGTATTTACGGTTTAATTTAGTTCTATGCGAACTACATTTGCACTAATACTAGGTAAAAAAAAAACAGTGTTGTGTTGTGTTGTGTGTTGTGTGTTGTTGTGTAGGTAAAACAGTGTTTGTAAATGATAAATTTTAGCCCTAACAATCAAGTGTTCGTAGTACACTACGTATTACAGTATCACATGGTAGTAAACCGGTAGTGTGGAATAGGTAAACGAAGTACTTATAAACCTGTGGCAAACTTAGTTTATAGTTTTTATTTATTCATCTTTTTTTTTTGGTGGGTTTTAGAATAATTTGGGTAAGTATTATTTCATAAAAAAGGAGGAAATAATTTTTAAAACAACAAAACGCTTAATATTTCGTTTTGATAAAAAAAACACCCGGTAATGCCTGTTAACATATTGGAAATCAAAAAGTGTTTAATTTATACTACATTTTTCATATACAATATATACTACATTACTACATTTTATATATAGAATAGGTATGAGTAAAATAACAATATCATTTTAATGGTACAGCCGAGTGCTCTACCTTGAATTGGTTTGCATATTCTATTGAAATCTAAACTAAAAACTTACCTAAAACGGCACTGAGTCTACGTTCTCTTTGTGAAGGCGACAATGTCAGGTACATAATAAACGTAAATTATTTTGTGATTGTCCGTGACTATGACTACCTTTTCACTGCTGATAGCCGAACCGATTCAGATTTTGGATAAAACTCAAGGAAAGATTTGTCTTTTTTCATTCATCTACAACAATCAAAATACTTATTGTGGCAGTTATTAAATTTTGTAACTGAAATATAACAGTCTTTATGAGTTATGTTAATTTTGAATCCCCCAAAAGGCACTTAGTACAACCTGAATGAAGCCACAGAGAGTGCTATTATTGTGCCCGAAATCTTAATCAATACACTTCAAAATAAGTACAAAAATAACATTTGTACATTTAAGTACAAACGGGATATTTACAATGTTTTTTTCGTTCGATTTTGAGTTCTCGATGTTTACAAGAAAAACATATCGATCCTCAATAAATACTTCGCAGCTCGAGCGTGCAAAATCTTTTAACAACACACATTTTCCCAATAAAAACAATACCGTGAAGCATTTGAGCTATCACATGCAACAGTTACCATTTATACCATTACTACGGTAATTCAGCTTATCGCGTGATAAAAAACAAGCGAAACATGCATCACGAATGAAAATGATTTGCTAAATATCTCATGCCCATTGATGTGGCATGTGTTTCCGCGTGTTAATTTTTCCGATCTTACATAATGATACAATGAACTACAAATTAATAAACATATTAGTCATTTGACACGAATTCGGTTAAATCTGATAGAACGATAATGACTATTGGGAATTGAATTTAACTGAGAGTGGACCGTGTAGTGTAATGAATCATGAATAAGAACTGCAAAGCAGAATACCTATTGAACTTTAGTCTTTTGTATTATGTACTTCGGTCAGCGTGTTGATGAATCAATAGTTATTTGTGCTATGGAAGGTTTTAAATGTCATATTAGATGTCAAACGATAGTATAATGCTGTGTAATGCATGAATAGAACATCTACGCCCCCCAAAATATCTACTTGTAAGGTTCTCCATTCAATAGTTTGTGTTACGTCACAAACATATGTGAAAGCTTGTAGATAACGTGACAACATTCATAATTATATCCTTTCTTACATAATAGAATAGGCAGTAGTTTGATACCAGTTCGATGAATACATTATCGGATCACTTAAAGATTCATAACTAAACTTGCCAAAAGATTAACAAGACACGGAGCTTAGTGACTCAAAAGTTTTTAGGAAAAACTAGAACCATGACGACGTTCCTAGCTAAATTTATAGGGCGTGTATTTTGTATTTTGTAGTGGTAGGGCTCTCTTGCAGAGTCCGCCTGGGAGAATACCACACCTTTGCCAGTTATTCAACCACCAAGCAGTAGTGTGCCAGCATTACTGTGTTCCGGATTGAAGGGCAATGTTTCCAGCGTAATTACTGGGCATACAAAGATTTAACATCTAACATCTCAGGGTGACGAGCGCAGTGCATTGCCACGCATAGTTTTGAACTGTTGACGTTCAAAATTCTGGGGGGCACTGAATTATTATGGGCAAGCATGACGCTTAACATCAGGTGAGTGACTTGCTCGTCTCGTTAACAAGTAAAAAAAAAATATGTAAGCAGGAGGTCTGGCTGTCTGGCAGAACATTCCCGACAAAGGGATTTCAAAACCAATGAGGAGCTATGAATGGATGCGTTGTTTTTTTAAATAAATGCAATGGCTATGGCCCAGCAGTGAGGCTCAACTACAAAACGACAAGGCAAATAAATCGACTATGATGTTTAAAATCCCTAGACAATATACATTCTGCTAATCGTCTCCTATATTACGCTAATGACAAGATCACACCCGCACGCAGTAACATACAGTAACTAAGTATTATACTTATCTGCGCTGATTGCATAATTGCGTGATGTATCACGAGGACATTTTACTCGATACAATCTCTCTAAATATGGGTACATAATTATGTACATACATTTTACCTAAGTTATATGCATATTTATTTCTCGTGCCAATGAGAGCTATTAACATGCAAATAAGTAGATAATATTACCGGGGGGAAGTTATTGAACTCAACAATAATAATGTTGGCTTAGATAATGAGGACGTCAATTTTAATTTTAAGACTGCTGAAGTCATTTTCGCTATAATTTTACTGACTAAGCCTTCATCACTCGAACTTGTATTACAGTATATATATGATTTTAAGCTTACATAGAGTATGTGCCTTTTTTACAAGACAATACATAGACACCAAAACAAACTACATAAACTAATCAGCCTACTAGACAAAACAAACAGTTTCAATACCCACGGACAATTGAAGGTGTCATAATTATCCAAATACTAAGCCTCAACCAGTTGGCAGCGTACCCAGTATAATGGAGGCATCACTATGCTGAATGCCAAGGCCGTTGGCCTAGATAAACTACAGCATTTTGGTTACGCGTCGCATCACCCAGGCGCTCTGTGTGATGTTTTCTCTACCCAGAAGTAGATAGAGAAGATGAGTAGGAGATGTCGCTTGGCATAAACACAGTTGTAAATTAGTTGTTACTTATTGGCATCAGTTTTTATACAATATACATCTTTGCCTAAATTTCAGTGTGAATACATTCACGTGACACATTCTTGTCTTTTTCCATCCTAAAAATATGTATTTTCGACCACGTGTTTAATAATATTATGCTATCTGTACAATTATACTCTGAGCGCTAAGCCCAGGTATTTGGAATTGCATATTCTGGCTTGAAATATTTTTCTTTATTCAAAAGAGGACGAGTGACAAACTTCCTAGGAAGCTAATGAAACTGTACGACTATGTAAATTGCCTCTATGAAGTAGCATATCCTCAAAACAACGTTACTACAACGGTACCTAGCATGCTACACACATACGTGGGCAGGCACCAGAGCTACTATGGCTAGTTCGCAAAAGAGATTTACATTTTGTCCTACATAGGTACAAAGATTCCATTTCAACAGTAAAAACAGCTGAATATAAAGTTGTTTTATAGCGATAAGTAAGTACAGAAGAACAACAATAACAGAAATAATGGCATAAACAAAAACGCAACAAAAAAACACAAACAACACACAACACACAGAAATAATTGCATAACACGAGGGTTGCAATTGCAACACCCCATGATCTTACTAATTTTTGTTTTCAAGCCTTTCTTGGAACTGAATATGTATCGGATGAGTACCATATGAACAGAACTCTTAGTAAAAGAATATTGCATTCAGCAATTCCAAATTCAGTCTCTTACATAAACGGTCACACCGAATTTTCCAATCAACTGCCAGTTGGCAACATTCCCAAAATGCTGTAAAACACCAAGTACTTTTGTACTTACAGAAATAATAAGTGTTTTGTAGGTAGACGATAATGAGCATAGTACAACATGTCAAATATAGAACAAGCAAAATAAATATTGAGCACTATCCGTTTGCGAAGAAAATCTTTCGTAATGTTTGACGAATTCACCACACGTGTAAAGGAAAGTCGATGTGCAGGAACATTCTTACTACGTACGTACATAGAGTACATACGTATCTCTTTATGGATGCCTACTATGTATGTTTGGCTGTCTGTCTGTTGATTGTACCATTCAGACGGCGACGCTGACAAGGCGTTGTATAACACGCATAATTAATTTGTTTGCCAAACGTGCCACAAATTTCTAATTGTCTCTATTTCAGTAGGACTCCGTGGGTAAATTTCCATTACACTGTATGAATGAGAGGATTTCTAGGTATTGTGTGACAACGAACAATCGATCTGATTTGAAATCGCAAGACCCGTGGATCGTCAAGAGCTTTCGAAGAATCGTGATCGAGAAAGTGGTAATTTTAGGACCTCGTTGTTATGAGAAGGTGGTCATTTTGGGTCGTGATGATGATGACGTCATTCTAGCCAATTTTGGCCATGCCTAAAACGCTTCCGCTTATAAGCGTTTAAGCTTCTGTAAGATAATAAAGTTACACTAGATAATTGATCTTGGGTGACGTGACGTCATTTTGAGAAGATGTTCATTTTTGTAAGTAGTCATTTTGGGAAATTAATTTATCTTTATGGATAAGTGATCATTTAAAATAGTGATCATATAAGTAAAAGTAGACCACACGGTACTAAAGCGTGGCAAGTTCTGAATTTCAGAGATCCGTTGTCCAGAGTCCAGACAGCATTTGTTTATTTTGCTAATATAAGGTAAAAACAAATAGTCAAAAGTATGACTTTATGTGTTCATTTGAGACGGTTCGGTGTGTTATTATCTAAGTAGGTAAGACAGATTGCTTAATTGACCAATTGAAGCGTTATTTAACGATAAAAATAAACATATTGTATTGTTTTGGTACCATCTACCGACTTATAATGTCCATGTTTAGATAGTGCACTCGTAGCTTTAAAATTCAATAACAAACTGAATAGCCTCAAAATAATGCGTAAAGACCTATCACGCAAATTCTGACAGGTTCTCGTAAGTACAACAAAAAGATGCACAACATACATATTTAGCTGTGTGGCAAATTCAAGCAAGGACAATGCCCACGCTCGTGCTAAACACAGACTAGCTGAGCACTATAAAAACACAACTTTGAATAAAAACGCGAAATGCAGCGTACATTAATCAAGTGAGACTAGAAAGGGGAAAAAATGAGACACGATAAGGGGAGGGCCGAAATATAACGTGTTTATTTTTCATTTGAACGCACGATTTCTAATGTCTGTTTGGACATTTTTTCCCGTCGCTTAATTTTCCAGAATTAAATTAGACTTTACGTGTATTTAAAGATTTAATTCGGAAAATGTTTAAGCTACTTTGTACCAAAAAATAGACGTGATTTTGGGTAGGGGGAAGGGGGCTAGTCTACGAACTCACCACGTTCACCATAGGGAGGGGGGTCAAAAAAATGCTAAGTGAACATCGCATGATTAATAGACGATGCTTCTGGGTGACAAAACGAGCAAGTCGCTTGCCCCAAAACAGTTCAGTGCCACGCAAATTTTTAACTTCAACAATTAAACAATTAAACTGTCTTTATGGCCAGTAATTTCACTGGAGACGTTGTCTTTCAATTGGGTACACAGTACTTGGCTATTGAATTACTGGATAAATAATATTATAAAAAGAAAAACAAAATACCCGACTGCAAAATGTAGCCTATGTCACGCCGGGCGTGAAGAGGAAGCCAACGACACCTCACTCGTAAAGATCGGTCAAGCCGTTTAGGCTACAGGAAGTAATATAAGAACACACAGACGTACTTACATACTTAAGCCCAAAAACATTACCCTCCATTTTGGGCAGTCGGGTAAAAAGGTGTAGTAACATCACAGCAGGGCTAGCATGCGCACCGCGACAAAACTTTTTGTTATGCAAGAACAGGACGGCTACGATTATGTATACGTTTGTCTCATTTTTCACACCATGAAGAGTAGAGAAGATTTTGTCGCGGTGCGCATGCTAGCCCTGCAGGAGAAGCGAAGATGCGCTAAGCGGTATACGTAAGATAATAAAAAAACAATAAGTAAACCTAATATGATTATTCTTGATTGATATCTACAAAAATTTTCTAGTCTTTATAATATCATATATTGAGACAACTCACGTGGGACAGCATAGAAATAAAGCTTTGGGTATAACTATTTGTTTTATCATAACTGTGTAGGTTTAAAAAAAAAAACAAAAATCTGAAGAAATTAACATTGCGTATTAAAAATTGACAAATTCAGAGTAGTTAAAACAAAACTTTAAGAAGTTGTGTCTCTGCAATTTCAGACAGTCCACGCTACTTTCGGCGGCTTACTTACAAGGCAGGACATTTGCATGTATCCATGTAGGTGACCGAAACGTAGGTGTGAATGTAAGAAACAAACGCATTCATTTGACTGGCATTGAGATTTAAATATTTATGGTTAGTAGTTGGTATTCTAGAAATTATTAGTTTTGGAACTTACCTGCTCTTAAGAAAGGCTTTGTTGTTCGATTTTATATTTACAGCTGCATCCACCTACACTATATGCTTTCCAAAATAAATCCATTTTAACGTCTTAGAATCAAGATTTTGATTTAAGATATCGGCTAAAAGAAGTTTACATAAAATTTCCATTGATGTCTTTTATGACTAAGTTAAATTTTGATTCTACCCGACTGCGTAAGGTTGGAAAAGCGGGCAATGTTTTGGAGTGTATATAGGTATGTATGTTTGTGTATTCCTACTATTAAGTATAAAAGTGAGGTGGCGGTGTATTTTTCTCTATGTCCGTCGTGCCATAGGCTTTATTTTGCAGACAGTTTTCTTGTTTTATATAATAAAAGTTGGTCGTAACACAAAGACGATTTTAAAAAAAACTAGTCCCGCCGAAGTGAATTTGCAATATCTCGAAAATGACTTTAAGAAAAATAATATTTTGGCATATAGTAGGACATCATGTAATTTATCCCAAAGTACAGGCATATCCTTAATTTTCTGGTCATTTATACTCTACTAGCTGTTACCCGCGACTGCGTTTGCGTGAACCTAAAAAAAGTAGCCTACAAACTTATTTTATTTTTTATTTTTTATTATTTATAGGCTTGCGTTTGACTGCCATCACGACTGCCTTTTCCGATCCTTAAGCTATATCTATACAAAAATTCAGCTCGATCTGTCCGTGATAACGCGACAAACACCCAGACAGAGAGAGAGTCGCTTTCGAATTTATAATATTTGTTTAATTGTATTGTATTTAAGCTGGTAGCGACTTCGCTGCTATGGTATCGCAACGGCGCGACTGGTAATCTCGGATCATAATCAATGTAATTTCGTTACGGCGGCCTCACCAGGCTGCTACTATTTATACAAAAAGAAGCTAAATATTCGAGTTATTTAATGCAATTATGTATAGCCAATGCATAACCGTTGAAGTAACCGAAGCCAATTGCAAAGACGACCTGCAATACGACAATTACACGAACTGTTACGCACTCAAGAGACCGTTAGAAAGCATTTTATTGAACGCATTTTGGGGCAGACTTGTATTTTATCCCATATTTTTATCTCTGTCTCTCCATGTTTGACTACCATCGATATATTTTTTTTTTGGGCTGATCGTCATTATCGTCATCAGCCAGAAGACGTTCACTACTGAACAAAGTCCTCTCCCTTATTGGTGGGATTCCCCATAAACCCCACGCTTGGCAGGCGGCTTAAGTATCGCAGAACGTGCGCCATGTACAAAGAGGTTTTGGGTTTATGTGTATAGGGTTAAATTTAATGTACCAAAAAATTCTACGGCAGCTTCCATACTTTGTTGTCCATACTTTGTTAAAAAAAGATATTTTTTGAATATTTATGGAAACAAAGGTGTTAGGTTAGGTTAGGTTCGTACAGAAGGTTTCTGGTACATCAAAAATTACAAAACCCTAAACGTGTTTCGATGCTGAATAGGTACTAATTCAATTCCCTGTCCATGCTTAAACAGTTCAAAAAGTAAGCAGGTATACGTTAAATTTTCGTGTGCTTTTCTCTAAAAAATAGAGCACTCAAAAATAATGCAAAAATACCCAAGATGCTATTTCATAATCATCATCAGCCAGAAGGCTTCCATTGCGAAACGAAAGCCTCCCTTTGCTTGGCTTGAACGCTTGGCAAGCGGCTTGGGGATAGCAAAAGTTTACCGTTTACTAAGTGGATGCTGCTGCCCATCTTCCGGTAGTGAAGTCCTTAATGCGATGATTGTTAGGTTCAGCCGCGAATAATATTCCTGCACCTTAAGTTTTACAGTCGCGCATCTTCGGCGGATGAACCTAAAAATCATCACAATAAACACGTGACGGTACGGGCTCTGGTCACAGCTTAAGAACATATCCGACTAGTTGTTAGTAAGATCCTTATAATTAGTTAATATCGACTGTAGTTTGTTTTATAGTAGTAATAAAGGATGTATTACAATACGTCAGTACTTCACCAAAAAATAGTATATAGCCTTGCAGAGTGACCAGTATATACTGACCCCGATTGTGAAATGTAGAACGGCTGTCGGCTGGCCGAGCACAAAGTTAGCAGTCGTATGCACACTATCCTATAATGGATATCCGTCCAGAACATTGATAAAAGTCAAGGTCAATTGGTGTATTTCACGCAGACTATACGTGCTCGCTTACAGGCTCTACATAGTCACAGGCGCTACGCGAGAGTTCCATGCCAATTCTATGAGCATTGGCACTTATTACATTTTTAATGTTTGTATGTATATATGTTCTGGTCAAATCTTGCAACAGAAATTTAGACAAGTTCCCCTTAGTCAATTAAATTTGAAATTTTGCATGCCCGTCAAGTTCCGATGACAATATAAAATTATGAGAGCGAGCTGATCTGGTGATGGAGACGGAAGGTAGAAAATGGAACTCCTCAGTTCGTAACAGTAGACTGAAATACAGGTATTTATGTTTTGATTTTAAATAGATAGGGCGTTAGTCAAAAAAAAAATATGTTTTCAATTTTATTTTTTGACTAGCACCGATTACGATTAAGCCAATCACGACTACACCAGGAAATCAATCAACGGACTAACTTTCCCAATTATATAAAAAAAACATCGAAATCGGATAAAATTTAGGGATTTGTCTACGCTTTTTGTATGGACAAGACGGCGTTATACTCTGTTCTTAAATGGTAAATGCAGACTAGGAAAGCCGACCCTAGACAGGAGGAAGGTGTAAAAGCAAAGTATAAATAATAAGTAGATATACTTTTCAAGTTTTCATAGAACTAAGTGGTATGATAATTAGATTCTGAGTTATCACCTAATCACTTAACCCTGTGTTGTTTCAATATGTAGAGCAGTATGGCAAGTACCTGAAACAAAATAAATTATTGTCAATTACACTTATAGCATTACTTATTATGTACCTCTTTATATAAAAATGAACGTTGCTTTGTTTGTCCCCTATACATTAATCGGACTGCGATGAAACTGTTTGCAAGCCTTAACACCTAACAAGGCCAAAAATCGAACTGCGTCCGAAGTCGCGGGCATGGCATTAGCCTATGCATAACGAGATTTAAGGTCGCGCTTCCGGCCAGAGCCAACGCTTTCACACATATTTACATTTATGAAGTTAAAAATAAAATAAAATTAGCTATTTTTAGAATACCATTTCCAATGTTCATGTTATCATTTTGATGTTTAGCGAAGGAGAAGGAAAAAAACTCGATTATGTTTTTCCTTCTTCGTCAAAATAGAATTGGTTTAAAACATCGGCATTGATATTCTAAAAATAACTGAAAGGTATTTAAAAGGTTTTGCTAGATTCGTGCTAAAGCACGAATGGCCTATGGCCTAATTAACCCTATGGCACTCCTAATAAATTAGGAGTGCCATAGGGTTAATTTTCTACACTATACAGTATTCTATGTAAACTGAAGTGGTTTTGACTCGTTTTGTTTTAATAAAACGGGAATACTCACGTTTAATTGAGTCGGTTAGCATTCCTTCATAAAGATCACCGAATGTGATCGAAACTATAGTCGTAATAACCGACTCAATTTAACGTGAGTATTCCCGTTTTATTAAAACAAAATATACAGCATTCTATAGCATGCAGTGTTTTTTTTGTTTTTAACTAATAATACATTCATAAAACTGATATTGTTATACTTACAGAATTTATTCATAGGTTGTCTTAATAAACTTTAGCAAATTAATAATTTAATCAACAACTAAACAAAGACACTCCACGCATTGTAAATAAATTTGGTAAGGTCAGTGTAACAAAGGAAAGCACACAGAGATGTCATCAATGAGTAATGGTGTATACTATAGCTACAGTTACGTTTACGGAGGAAGGAAGAATCTCATGCGTCTGCTTTCAGGGAAGCCCTGGATATGCCCTGGATATGGATATGGCCCTGGATATGGATAGGCCCTGTCCCATTTTCATATAAAGTACCAACTAATTAAAATTTTCTGAAACTAATCGTCTTATGATGACTAAACATGATAACTATTTTTGCTAAAGAAAAAAAATATTAAAATTAAAAAAATACTACAAAGACACTCCACGCATTGTAATTAAATTTGGTAAGGTCAGTTTAACAAAGGAAAGCACACAGAGATCTAATCGATGAGTAATGGCACACACTTATAGTTATGGTTACGATTACAGAGGAAGGAAGAATCTCATGCATCTGCTTTCAAGGCAGCCCTGGATAGCGGCCCATTTTTATACAAAGTACTAATTAATGTTTTCTGAAACTAATCGTCTGATTATGACTAAACACGATAATTACTATTTTTGCTAAAATAAAAAATAAAAGACGACTACTTGTCTGATTTTGAATAAACTTGGAAACTATTTTGGTACTAAGAAAAAAAACGACGAAACTACTCGTATTTGATTTGATTAAACTCGGTAACAACTTTTTGCTTAAAAAAACGAAAGACGAAATTAAGCCCTTGATTCTAATAAGCTTGGTAGCAGTTTTTTGCTGCAAGACAAACTACACTGATTTTAATTAAACTTGTCACTATTTTTGCACTAAACAAATAAAGGCGAAACTATTCGTCCGATTTCTCCATACGACTACATTACTAGCGGCTAATATATACCTAGCATATACCTAGGTTACATATTACCTAGGTCTAGCATATACCTAGGTTACATATTACCTACATGTTTACCAAATCGTAGAACAGGTTTCAACGTACAAAGTAATGCGCAGTATCTATCACTGGCACACAGATAATACAATTCTACACAAACGTTACTACCTCATGTAATTTTTCAACGAGTTGTTTTTTCAAGTCACGTAACAAAAAGAACATTCCAACATTGTATGACAGTAAATCCGAGCCTGAAATCCCACATTCCGTGATAACATCGGCACAAAAGATCAACAGCACGCTATGATCAGCGCAAAATTATACCCACAATTGTCCGATGGTCATTATCTCTATGCGACTGACCGCGAGTCCGCGACCTTGCTGGATAAATGCGAAATCACATTTCTGTTAAAATTGAACGTATTAAAACTGCGATGTGATATTTTAGTTAGAAAATGCTCTACTATTTCATGGCAGCTGATTACTTATGGCATTGATAAATCAGCGCTTCCGTGGGTCAGATGACACGTTAAATTGTAAGCCTGGTTCTTTAACAACAACCGCTAAGCCGTGTCATACGCCTTCTAGCAAAAAAACTCCGCCTTGTGTCAGACTGATACTCGACCCAGGGCTAGCCACTTCGCCTTTACGAACTTACGACTGAAGATAAAAGAAAATTTACTGAACTGAGAACCAATCTCTAGTAGAATTCGGAGTGACATCAGATGGTAAGTAAGTTGATAGCAGAGAGTCAAACACTCATAAACAGATGTAAGTAGGTTACCAAAGTTGTTATACTACTACGTAACTAGCTTAAACTTATCTATATGAAAGCTTTACAGTACGTGATGGGGCGTTTGTAGAAGTATATTAAATTGTATATTAGATTGGTAATGAATGTGCAAGTAAGCACGCAGTATCAACGGAATCACATGATAGTAGGACGGTGGTAAGGATTAAGGGGAGGACTTTGTGCAGCTGTGTACGTCTTCTGGCTTATAATGATGATGAAGTACTAAGCAGAAAAGCTCGTTGTGTGTCAGCTATAGCTAGAGAGAACCTACGCTATTACCTAAGTACTTGTGTTCCTTGACTTCAAGGCTGCTCTAATATCTGCTTGTTTCTCCACATTCTTGAGTATATGCACGGTTGCACGGAACGGTGCTATACCAACCGAAAGGAGCTCATTGGCCTCAACACTATGAATAACGTTTAAGAAGCATGACTTTCATAATGAACAAAATGTATGGAACAGCTGTTTTTTTCGTGATTTCAAGGTTGGACCTATAATAAACATTGGCCATAATATAATGACGAGTGCAGTGACGGCGATTCCGGGGTACTATTCTCTAACTAATCTGATAGGGTTAAAATTATCTTCGTCACTTTTCATTTCAGTATGTGAGAAAAGGATGGCATAATTTTTAGAATTGTCAAAGTTAGTCAGATAATGGTTTTACAGAATTGACGTCATCAAAGGCTTGTGACGATGAAGAAGTTTGTCATCTATGTTCTGCATCTTTAAAAACTGTCTCCACGTGACTGTGTCATCTATTATGATCAGACATGTAAGCAACTGGAAAGTAGATAAACAATACAAAGTTTCGTGCCAAATTTTATCGTGAATAAAAATAGATCCATTGAATTTTGTTATTGAACAGTCCGACGTACTCGCCTTCGTTCAGACATCATAGTTTTTATGCAATTGCATGACTATAAGAGCAAGTTGATCTTAATGTTTATTATTTTCTACTGAATCATTGCCCTTCAATCTAGAACACAGTAATGTTTGCACATGACTGCTTCGCGGTTGAATAACTGTCTGCAAAAGAGTCCTACCACTACAAACTGGTATAAATGTAGATGTATAGGTAGGTGCGTTATGTTGGCATGATTAAATTTCGTTTTCTAGAGAAACTTCACTACTTCACTATTTTCTTGACTACTTTGAGACTAGTTTGTCGTCACGGCCGTATAAGCCGTTCGGCATACCGTTCTGTTACCGTCTTTAACATTTAAGTGTACTGTAGCTGCAGATTAACTCCTACAGATTTCGCACGTTGAAAATTCAAAACACACCATAGGTCGGTCAAAATACACATATAAGCATTTACTTTGATTGGTTCATTACTAGGTGTGGCTAGGTGTAATCTTGAGATCAATGGAAACGCTTTAACTTATTCCCCGAAACCCTTGCCTTCTTCCAGCTATGCTTATAGTGCTTATGAGTCAAATGTCGAGTTATGGGTACAGAGTTATCTATGACTTTAGCTAAATATGTATCTTTTGAATAGTATAACACCAAACTGTGATAGTATAACACCAAGCTGTGAAATTGAAATCCTAAAAACGCGGCTCAATAAAGATTAACGGCGATGAAACGCTAATTTAATTATTTATAGAGCCCATAATAATCTGTAAATCAATTAATAACAACCAAACCCGATGTGAAAGCGAAAAGTATTCAAATATGTTTCCAAAATGGGCTAATACTTTCTCCCAAGCCTTTACGGGTCACCGGTGTACTAAAATAGACTCGCATTAAATATCGTATTTTTAATGAGCAGCATGTTTTTTGGTTCACGTTCAATGGTTCATAGTTTAATGAAAACGCAGTGATCTGTGCTAAAAATAAACCGCCAGTAGATGTGACATCACACTCAAGTCGTCGGTACCTAGCTTAGTTATTGAAGAATGTGTTTGTCAAAATTATCTAATCTAATGGTTTCGGATTAATCATTGGTAAGACGATTTTTGAGCTTAACTTTGGAGATGCGTTTTTATTTTCTTACTAGTGCCCCGGGTTTACTTGGTTGTAATTTAGAAAAAAAAAATATTTATAAAGGTTCAGCGAAAAAATATCTACTGATGGTGAAAACCGCATCAAAATCCGTTGCATGGTTTAGGAGGATATACAGACAGACGTGGAAAGTGGCTTTATTTTATACTATGTATAGATGCACGTAGCTAAAACAACTATTATTATTAAAAAAGAAAAATAAAATTTTGTTATTCTTTTAATTACGACTTCCGACTGCAAAATTTAACCTATGTGACATAGGCATAAAGAGACGTCTACGTCTACACGTCACGTAGACAATCACTCGTCTAAATCGGTCTAGCCGTTTAGGCTACAGGAAGTAAAATAGGAACATACAAACATACATCCTTATATACTAATATATATACTTACATGCAAAAACATTACCCGCTTTCTTGGGCAATCGGGTAATAAAAACTTCGTTTGTCACTGACTTCACTTAAATGTAAACAGCAACTCAACGTCTATCACATTTTTTTTTAGATTGATAACGTTATCTAGGTAGGTCAACGTAATTTAATTCAACATCTGGGATTTAGACAGCGGAAATAAATATGGCCAAGTACGTATCATTTAGTGAATGTTGGTGAATGTGAATAGCCACACATTTGTGTTGCTCTATACGTTTTCGGCAGGGGCGGATTTGATACCTTGGCTGCCCTAGGCCCTAGGCCTATGGAAGTTTGCCGCCCCCTGCATGGTCTCGAATATAAAATTTTTCGTTACCGCGTCTAGCTTCTACTTAAATGTAATGATTCTGCCACGATTTCTGAGAATACAAGGAAATTCTCCCGATATATTTTTTTTTTGATTTGGAAACTCATTTTGTTTCGTCTAGGTTTCACGAGTACTCCCCACCAACTTTGACATAAGTAGTCATTTTCGAGGGAATACCCTTTTGTCCTAATTGAAAGGGATGCCCCAAGTTGGTCGTCCTAAGGATTTTGAGTTTTTAAATAATAATAATAAGTTTATTCGTGAATAAAATGAGTATTCATACAATTTTTGAGAAGCTAAATAACAAAAATACTTTAGTCTTTATTGTAAATAAACAAACTCTTAAACAATCGATATGCGAGACAACTGGATATCTAATATAATTGAAGAAAAATTATACATTTAAGATACATTTAAATGTTGACGTGTGAGTTCACAGAGGGCGGGACTATTAAAAAACAAGTTTTGCTACCCTTAAAAGTTTTACGCCTTAGGCCCGGGCCTACTCGGCCTATTGGGAAATCAGCCCATGGTTTTCGGAACACTTGTTTTTTTTTCTTTGCAATCATTTGTATATTCTAAAATACTCTTTTTTGGTTTTCTTTGTTGTGAATCTTAGTTGTCGCTTATAACAACATAAACGCACCATCAAATTTGGTTTTCGTGTTACCGTGGTGCGTACCTAGTCATGGTACGTACCATGAAGTAAGTACTAGCTGTTAGAATGATTCCGGTTATAAACGACGTTCCATTTGCACCGACGACTAAAATTTGCCAGTGTTATATCCAGACTACATTTATTCATTTTTTTTTTTTATCATAGTAGGTAGGTACTGTCTTGATTATTATTATGCCCACGAAAAGCGATTAGCAATCAATACATACAACATCCATCACGGAAAGTTTTATTACCATACCTTACCACATAAGGCAAAACTGTAAGCAGCATTGTTCACATACGAACGCGCAAGTAACGTACCGTGTCATTGTTGATACAGCAACCAAATTTAGTCTTACAGTGTACCACCTTATCGAAATCAAAAAAGCGTATCCATAATAATTATGTAGTCAGAGAAAACTTGTATCTATTTATTGCGAAAAGGTACTTGTGCAAGCATTTTTGTAGCAATGACACTTGGCAAAAACTTAGACAATGCATTTAGCAACTGGTAGCAAGATTTCATTCAATTGGCAGCAAGGAAACCATTTCACATTTAGATTTTAGACATTTTGAACAGAGACATTTCGCCGCTAGCTATTTAAATTTTTTACATATCAATACGTACTCGCAAGATGTCATACGAACGTACCGTACCAATCATTATGAGAAGAATTTGGACAATAGATATTAGAAGCAACGCGTAAAAGATCTGCGGAAATGAACTAACTGCACACAGCACAGTTGTAACATAATATGTTTGGTACAACGAAGTAAAACAAAATATTAAAACGTTAGTTCTGATTAGGTACCTACGGTTTGACTAAAAATACAGATAATAATGAGGCTTATCACAAGTAACTGCTGGAATATCCTAGTTTCATTCAAATTACAAAATGTCACCGTATTAACCACGCACACGTATTTTTGAATTTACCTCAGATATTTTATAGATAAAAAGTTAGTTTTGTTTCTAGATGTTTTTCCAAAATTATAGGCGTTTTTTTTTTCTGCCTAAGGAATGACTAATGAAACATGTGAGGCCAGCTCAGTGCATTTGTTTAGATACCATTACAAAAATTACCCTCCTTCTTGGGCAGTCGGGTAAAAAGAGATTTTGCATTTTTTCTTAGAAGTGGTTACTATCGTGACCTATCTTTTCAACTAAAATTGTTTCGCAAATTTTCATTTCACAACCAACGATTGCAATAAACATGAATCGCTGTTTTATCTTTTTGCAACTGATTTTACAAATAATTCATTTATAAAAAGAATTACTGGAATTATAAAACAAATCAAAATACTAAATGAAAAATACATAAACGGTATAACATTTGACACGATTGTGAAGAGAAGAAGTTGTAAAACAAAAAAATGTAAAATTATTGTTTTTAAAATGAAGCATTTGCAGTATAAGATATTTGTAAAACTCGTAGTATATGAAACGTTGTTTTTAAAGTAATATTTTGTGAAAAGTGTTTTGGTGAAACGTTAGGAAACCAATTTCCATACCAAGAAAAGAAGCTGTTAGGCCACTTTATCTAGTGATACATTTATTAATCTTCCCACAGTCGATGAAAGTGTAAGTTGTCATGAATGGGAATCGTCAGCGATGACGCCTTTGTTACGCTATGTTAATTACGCTACACTCGCCGAGACAATGCGTTATTAAAAATTATAACATAACCATCAGAGTAGTAGAGTGTCATATAACACGGCGGAGCCAAAAATCTCAAAGAATTAAGTTCTTCGAAGAAGTTGAGTCACTTGAAATGCTACATACTGGGTTAGTTATGAAGGTGATCGGTCGAGGTGTTTTTCATATTGATATAAATTAATCTTAAATGCAATAAAATATTACGACACTGACGACAGGAACAGTATTGCGTCTCATCGCGTCGCAGTGCATTAATCATTGCTTTTATTAGCACACTTCCAAAGGACGGTAATTTGAAGTAAAATTTTCTAAAGACGATAAAATGCTCCAATTTTGAAATGTAATCTGATTGATACGTGCTTATTTTTGTGGAAGGTATTATCCCTACATAGGCTCATCAGCTGCGGAAAACCGGTCCAAGATATTGACTGTGGATGGCGTACTAGTGCGGAGGCAGTCCCATAGGGCGAAATAAAAATAATTCTACTACCAACTAGGAAATTGGGAAAAAACATAACAATACATTTCGCCGAATGTGAATTTCATTTTGCTGCGGAATTACCGGTTTTTTCCCGTGATTTTTATAATGTTGTAATAATGAATACAATGAGCAGCTCTCGGCTCAGAAAAAATGTTTCATGTAATCTTGTAATATATATTTTAACTAGCTGCACCCCGCGGTTTCACCCCCTACAGGAACCGCCGATTTTTTCTGGATAAAAAGCATACAATAGCCTATGTAATCTAGTGTATAAGCTATATCAAATTTCATTCAAATCCATTTAGCCGTTACTGAGTTGAACGGGAACAAACACACTTACATACTTACCTACTTACATACTTATACACTAACACAAACTTTCGCATTTATAATATTAGTGTGATTTTGCCCACTGTATAATACTATAAGCGGAGAGCAGGTCGTCCAGCAGACGGTCGAATATTGATAAAATCACGGGTCGAATCAGCACAGGACCGAGGAAGATGGCACAGCAAAAGAGAAGCCACATACCCAGCAGTGAGACAGAGAAAGCTGTGAATGATGGTAATACTGCTAATAACAATGAAACCGATTGTAAACGTATAATACGTAGATAAACATAATGTTAGGAGACAGCATCAAGTGAGCATTTCATAAACCTCTAGGACATAATAACAAAACGGTGGCGTGGGTTTCAGCAAGTTGCATGACTGGTAGAGATAAAGGTTTAATAATTAAAAGTGGCCTCGAATTACGTCAACTTCAGCCTGTCTAGGCAGTGACGTGCAATCAATTGTTAGTGATTTACCTGCTTGAGTTGATCAGCTTTGTGTTTGCAAGGTGAAAAAAATAGCGAAATAGTTAATACCAGTATAATTAATATTGTACTGGTAAGTTTAAGTATATTGTTATGAGTTGGCTTTCAAACGGTTACTTCAGTAAACCATTTCCTTAGATACGTGGAGTCATATTGGAGGTAGATAGGTACTAGGTTTTTATATAGATTTTAAAAACATCTTCAATAAAAAATATAATTTACAGACAGAATACTTGTACAAAAAATAAACATATTTTGTCGCTGGACTGCTCGGAGTATATACGCAAATCTATATTAGGGCTTAGCTCTTTATTAGTATATTCATTGGTATATTCCTTTTGTAAAGTCTTTAGTTTTTATATTCAGTTTTAGTTGATAAAATATTTGTAAAATTTGATAAATGGCACTGACCCAGAGTCCGTGGAGCAATATTGTAAAAAAAAACATATTTTGTCTTATCAGGCTAGAGGTCGTCTATTTTAATAATTATGAATTGTCATTTTAAACATGGCAGTGAAAATAATACCCACAAGTATAACTAAGTACCCAATTCACTATTATGAGCCTTTTGTACCAGACTCATTTGAACTAGGTACTATGTAATATGATCTGAAAACTGAAAATATAATATCTCACGTTCCAAATAATAATGAACCCTATGAAACGCCTGTGTGAATACAAAAGTAATAGATTATTTTAACTGTCTTAATGTAATATTTTGTGTCTGTAAACAATTTCCGTAACTTTACAAATATTTTTTTAAGAAGAATGAAAGAATAGGGTTTCTCATTCCTAAGAAATTCAAAAGATTCGGTGATTATCTTCAGTCATACAGTCATACTTTCGTAAAAACAAATAAAAATTGTTATCAAAACATTATTGCATCATCTGCATCACAGAAGAAAAAAAATTTTTACTTCTCTCTTCTGTGATCTGCATACACTTATGTGGCATAGCGTATCATTGTGTTGTGTAAATGCAGTGTTTTACTATGTTGTTTTTGTATATATTTTTTTGTTTTACTTTTTTTAATACTACTATTATTATTACGCTACTTTTTTCTCTCTTAAATTTTGGCTCCATAGGCTGTAGAACCCATTAAATGACCCTGCAAAATCTGTCTTTCAAGACAAATTTCATTATAGCTATCTCTTGTATTCTCTTACTTTTCGCATCTTCTTTCGCACTCTTTGGCGGAACTTGATTGCTATGTTACAAAGAGCTGTAAACAGACTGCGACGGAGCTGAATTCAAAGCGCTGTTTTGAAGGTAAAAAAAACTAAAACCATTCTGAAGGGGTCTTATAGGGGTCGCCGAGTCTCAATTCGATGCGAACTAGTAGTACCTATTTGAAATAAAATTTAACTCATGTTCCTTCGGTGCCAATTTTCACATTTTAAAGATTAGATGTATAAATAATTCAAAACTTTCCGGTTAGAAGGAAGTCACGAGCCCATATCCGTTGTTTAAAGATAAACAAAGCGAATTACAGATATCGTCGAAGAGCACGTGCCTTTTGACAATATTGTAGCACGGAATAGATAATATATTGTAGTGCCGACACTCTACCACACACAGAAGAGTTTTTTTTTTTTACTTCTCTACCACATAATAATGTACAACACATAACTTCAACTTCATCACATAGTAAAATACATCTAGAACTTAGAATAAATTCTAAGATCTAGAAGGATTTTAAATATCCAATAAAATCACAAGAAAATTATTTTATCTACATAAATATCATTAATCATTTCAGCCTTATCTATCCACTGCTGAACTTCTGCAAATCCTGGCATTTAAATTTAATTTAAAAGTCAATGTCATTGTAAGAGTAAAAGAAACAAATGATTTATTTATTTATAATTAGTCCAAACATTGCAAGTTACTGGGATGAGAAATTGAGCAGTGCACTCTCGTAAACGACTTCTGAGGTCGGAGTTCTAAGTGAACTACTATGCAACATTTCTTATAGCAGGTATGGAGCTATCCATTAGGCAAGCCAAGCTCGTCTGATACGATGAAAAAGTCCCAATGTCACATAACCTTTCCCCCTAAAATATGACATGACATAATACTTAGGTCCTTCCCATAGATTTTTTTAAACCTTTTCTGTTGTCCTTCTATTTAGGAAGATTTTTCTACCGAAGTTGAAAATTTTTGGTGTGACAGGTACATGGAGTTGAAGCCTAAGGCAAAGTTAAGTTATTTTACAAATTTATGGGTTTTCAAAAATCTCTGTTTGGTGAAAAAAATGCAACAAACACAAATTAGTCTACACAAAAGACAATTTTGAATATTAATAAATATGCATAAATCTATTCCATAGGCTTTCACCTGCTTTTTTTTCCAGAACTTATCTGAATCCCAATTCGCTTACATTACTTTCAGTTTTAATGACGGAAGTACGCAACCGTTTGGCACCATAATAAAACGAAGTTCTGTTAATGATGTAACCACAGATATAAAGAAAGCATTCTTAATTCAATGAAAATTTTATTAGTGCTTTATATAAACATCACTACACAAAATGTCATCATCATTAATGTCTCTAACCACAATCATGCGATCTGTGCTGGGAAAAAGTCTACAATCATATTGTCTGTGGTTTCATTTCACTTTTCTAGGGCCCTATTCTGGCGCACTAGAGACTATCTCAGTCACTCTCCCCTCTCATGACATTTCTAAGTAAAGAGACGGTGACGGAAAAAGTATCGAGTGCCCGAGAGCGCTCCTCTTTGCTAATGATAATGACTGTTCGCTACTTCTTCATAGTGCTACCAAAATATACTATTAATAAAAAAATTGAAATAATAGCGCCGTAGCAATGATTACTTCCATTACAAATACACTAATATTAAATATGCGAAAGTTTGTAGGTGTGTTTCCAACTAAGTACGGAACGGATTTAATTTAACTTATTTACCACTATTTCTCAAAAATTTAAAATTTCTCTTTAGGTAGAATTAATAGAACCGAGATCGACTAGTTACGGCGTCACTACTTACATGTAAAAAAAAACTGTAAATGATTATTATAATCACCGACCAAAGTAAAATTAATGGACGGACTAAAGATTCTGGCCTCTATTTCGCCCAAAGGCTGAGTATTGCAATACAACGTGGTAATGGGGCCAGCATTTTGGGAACAATTCCCACTGATAGCGTTCTTTTAGATTAGTTTATTTTGTTTATTATTACTATATACTTTTAAGTCCTATTTTCATATTATTATAATATATAGGTTATATTTTATTGTAAATATGTATATAATTTATTATATTTTTTCTTTTTAGTTCATAGCTATGTAACCTACATTATGAATAGTATTAAATGAAGAATAAAGTTGTACGGACTAAAGTCATTATCTAATTTAAGATGATAAAAATTTGGTTCAAGGTTTTGTATCTTGGTATATGATTTCAAAACTAGTAATATGGATTAGCTTTCTTGAAAATTTCAAAAACGGCTTGGTGTAGAAAACTCACTTCCGATGCACATCTCTTGGTATTCAAAGAGTTAAAACTTTGGATCTGTGGGAGGACTGATTGTATCAAATAGAAATCGTCCTCCTACGGATCCGTGAAACAGTGTATATTGAAATTTCTGTTTTAAAATTTTGAATCTTGCTGTGTACAAAAAATGAGAATATATCAAATAATAAAAAAAAGAGTTAAAACTTTTCAGAAAAACTCATATTTCACTCGTGATCTTCTTGCTTTCCTGCAATTAGTCAGCTTGCTAATGTACTGCAAATATTTGTAATGGCTGCCACCTGCTTAGTAGTTTGCAGCACATCTGCTAAGGCTAGGATCGCACTGCAGCTGGAAATCATTTAACTACAATAAAGAATACCCGTGAATAAACAGCCTGTTAATACTACCGTTCCGTTAACTTTGATATGTCATTTACTTATTTCATTATTTATCTTTGTGTCATGAATCAAAAATCGTATTATTTATGCATTGTGATTAGTGTGTATTTGAGAGAATTCCTCACTTGTCTTATTGATGTAAATCACCAAGGCGCACAACAAAAAAAACTATTTAAATACTGGCCAGATAACATTAGAATATTCCATTCTGTCTCCCTGATATGTCCCCCTCGGAGGGACAAACAGGAAGAAAAGTTCGATCTGTCCCCCTAATGCCACCTATATTATCAACGAGTCAGCAAATCGAATTAATTATTTCCTGTTTGTCCCCCTAATCTTAGTTCGACACCTTGCAAAGTAAATTTTAATTACTATTTCAGGTTAATTATTTCATCTAGTCTCCGCATCACACTAATATTATAATTGCGAAAGTTTGTGCGAAGGTAAGTATGTAAGCATATACTTATATATGTATATGTAAGTGTGTTTGTTCCCGTTCAACTCTGTAACGGCTGAACGGATTTCAATGAAATTTGGTATAGAGGTAGCTTATACTTTGGATTAATACATGGGTTCCTTTTTGTCCCGGAAAACATACTCGGTTTCTGTAGAATAGCGGGTAAAATTGCGGGGCGCAGTTAGACTGTAGAATAGCGGGTGAAGAGTGCGACCAAGCGTTCTCATTGGCTATCTCAAGATTACGCCTACTCGCGCCTAACAATCAACCAATAGGAGTATTTCGTATAAGTGTATTTAGACTGATGCGTGGTGCGCTTCGAGCGTCCTGAATGCAGAACCTAGGGTGTGATCTATGAATGAGCCCTAATGATAGCCAACCTCTGCTAGGAGAAGGCACAAGAAGGAAGCTCCTTCCGACTTAGTACCATCGTTCAGTACAACCCTTCATATAGCCTTGCATTTGATCTCTCTGGGAAAACTCGTCTTTGCTTTCACTAACGTCACATTTCGCTCACTTGCGATTAGGCTCCTCACCAACGACTCACCTTACACTTTCATCGTTCACGTATAGTTTTACATAGTGGCTATTATTTCATCTGTGGTTTAGTTTCAGTTTAAATATTATTCTTTAATTATTATTATGTCCATGCCCATACAAAAAGCGTAGTCTGATATGGGTATCAGACATTTAACATTTAGGTCTGGGGACCTAAATGTTATCCGATTTCGATATTTTTTTATATGTTATCTACAACGTGTAACACTAAGTATTGTATGGTTTTTTTTTAATTTCGCAATTTCTTCGTTTTATAGGCCACAGAAGAGAATCTAGAAGTTTTTTTTTTTAAATCACTCGAGGGCCCGATAACCGATGGGTAAGAAAGTGAGTGGCGACCACGAACCGGAAGACAGGCCTCCCACTAGGTGGATCGACGACATTGCAATAGTCGCGGGCTACCGGTGGATGCAAGTGGCACGTTTTCGGTCGGTGTGGCGCTCTAAGGGATGTTCAGCAGTGGACGTCTTCTGGCTGATGATGATGATGATGATGATGAAGATTACGATACCTACATTAGTACAAAAATTCTGGTTCTGCAAAGGTGATCTTTGAGTAATTTTGTTATTTTTATGCAAATAGAATAAATATCTACAACTACTAGGTAGGTATTTTGTAGTGTCTTTTTCATTTGCATAATTTATTGTTCAGTGCTTGCAACACAATACCTATACCCAATATTACTCATCTTCATATTATGCTACCTTTATTCGTATAACTTACTCACAAAGCCTAACACGTAAGTTCCTATTCAATTTTTACGGAAACATAATTATTGTGTATATGTATATATGAGCAACAGGTAGAAAGACTGCCATTTCAAAAACAAACTGTGATTCACAAAAGCTATCATTATTTAAAAAAAAACATATGCATCATCAATTATTGTAGGTATATCACTCCTAACTTATTTATTTACTAATACAGTTTGGATCCCTAGCAGAATTTACAGGGGACCACGTCGCGTCATGCACCTAAAAGCTCAGCAGGGCTAGCATGGGCACCGTTACAAAAACTTTTTGTTATGCAAGAACAAGACACGGCTATATGATTATGTATACGTTTGTCTCATTTTTCACGACATGAAGAGTAGAGAAGATTTTGTCGCGGTGTGCTTGCTGCTAGCATGGCTAGCAGCATGCGCAGCATGTATATTGTATTTTACCATTGAGATATAAATTATTATAGAGCAATGATTAAATTTGGGTATTACTTTAGGTTTAAATTGTGAGATTTAAATAAAGGAAAAAGAAAAAAAACATGAAAAAAATTTATTGAACTGAGAAACAGAGAGACAGATAGATAGAGAGACAGAAAGACAGAGAGACAGAGTTACTTTGGCATTTATAATATTAGTTATATTGCATTGCATTTTATAATCATGAAGAACCGGAACCGGTGAAGAAGACCGCATATGACCACCAAACCTCTACAATGATAAGTTTAGAATTTCACGGGTGGCACCAAGAACATCCCGATAGTGTTTTTTTAGGGTATTTTGTAAAAGTCATTTTTTTTTCATTAAAATTATTAGTTCTTAAGATACTTGAAAATGATCCTCAAGTAAATTATACATATTATTAACAACATGTCATGCCACGGGTACTTCTCCATCTAAACAAATAAATTACTGTGGCGATAATCACCACAGCTGGCAATCGTGCCAATTGATTGATATAGGATGCGCATTATCGCATCCCTGGCCGAATTCTCGTAACCTTGTCTCCGTATTCGCGAGCCAATGTTAATCCTTACATTTCAAGAGATCATATAGATGCTAAGGATTTGAAATTAGTGGCCATCTACTATTTCTGCCGGCTTTTTTTTTGTACAAATTATGTATGGTGGCGGATTTGCATTGAGTTTATTAGCCGGCTATGCAATTTGTACAGTGTTTTGTGATTTAATGTTGTTTCGTATTCCGGAATCCGAATGATTCCGAATTCCGGCAGAAATTATATTTAATATATAAAATATATATCCCTCTGTTATATTATAAAAACCCATAAAAGGTCGACATGGCCTTAAGTAAAACTTTATTCAACAATAAATAACCAAGACCTAAAATTATAGTAATATAATTAGAACAGTATCAAAAGTACTCAACTGAAAAAACGACACCTGCATACGAACATTTTCGCGACAAATAAATAATGTTGAACTGCAAACCAACCAACCACGAACCAACTCGCTGTTGACCTGCAATATTTTAAAACCGATTGCGCAACCAAACGATGCAGCCGAAATTAACACATCTTTCAACTGATATTTTTCAAATGTGTCTCGAGACACCGAAATGAACGACGACGGCCAAACATTTCGCATAAATATTTGCAGGAATCGTAATTTGTTATTCGGGACTATTGCGAGACTGACCCAAAACTGCCGAGTTTTCAACAGAATGAAAGTAACAAAGCACGTGTCAACTTTCTCCGAGGAATTCTATTTCAGTGTTGTGGCATAATTTTTAATCACCGGGCGGGCGGCTTGCAGCTGGAAAAATCCATTGTCTGAGTGTCTACGTGTGACGTCACACAGTTTCATTGTAGATACAATCAAGCAAGCCCGGATTTAGACATTTAGGGCCTTATTCAGTTGAGATTCATTCAAGTCCATTATTTTTTAGTTTATTTATTTAGTTTATTCACCAACTTGGCGCAGTTATGCAGTTACCTTTTGAATGTCACAAAGTCATATAGGTTACGGTTTTTATTATGGACTTTGCGTTTGAAGAAATACACCTAACTGAAATAAATATTTGACGATTGTCGTTAAAAAGACTTTCAGATTATTGTAGGAAGAACATGAGGCCCCATCGGCATCAAGGGCACTGGGCCTTAAATTAAGAGTGTCACAGTCTGTCAAAGAGCTTAGATGTCAAAGTCTAGTAATAGTCAAGGCGTGAAATGATGGCGGTTTCTTGCTTGTATGTTTATCGATAATATAATCTTCTATGTAACCTACTTTTATTCGACCAAAAGCTCGTTTATCACACAAACTATTAAACGTTCATCAATCATTTGCATCAATCAAGTTTCATATAATAACTTAGAAGCCCGTAGCACACATAGAACATTTTGGGACACAGCATTTTGTAGAACGCAGTCTAGACCAACTGCTCGTTTTCTATGAGTCTTACTGAGCTGTTTTCTTTTTTTATTCTTTGTTTCTACATTCAGTTAATTTCATCCAAAATAGTTGGTGTTGCAATCGTTAAACAATATCCTTCAAAGTTGACCGAATTTTTAAGAAATATCTGTCCAAGTTGAAAGATATTGTTTAAAGACGCCATTTGTTTTGGATAAAAGAAACTGAACGTCTGAACGTAAGGACATAATGTGTCAATAATATTTTAGATTAAAATTAGACAAATGATAAACGGTTATTTATGGTTTAAATTTTTAGGAAAGTTAATCACTGGACCGCTGGCTGTGCACTGGACTAACTTGTGTTTTAATTTTAGAGTAATACGGGAGTGCAAAAAGTATGTAGTATTTCTAAAAAAAAATAACATTTTTTCTTATCAATAATAATGGACATGATCATTTTATGACGCCCTGTTTCATACACAACATTACAAAACATCCATGGTACAAAAATGTCCATGAAAACCAGTGAATCGAAAAAAATGCGGCAACACATTTTTAATGCTTTAACGAACATCAAAAGGTTTCCTCTCGATCGGTGCTGATCGCTTCGCTTATTTTGTCACATTTTCTCTTATACACTGACTGAGGTCATCTTAGACTGACGAAAAAATATGTCATTTTAATGCTATTAGCATATATCACATTTTTTTCTCAGCTAGCAATCATGTGTAGGATATGTATATGTAGGATATATGGTTGATTGAAAGCTGTCTGGCTATCACACTTCACACTAATAAGTTGGTAAATAAATGCGAAAGTTTGTGCTAGTGTGTATCTATGTATATTCCCACTCATCTTCGTAAAAACGAATAGATTTAGATACAATTTGGTATAGAGAAAGCTTTTAACCTGAGTTACATAAACTACTTGTTATCACGGATAAATAAACGGTTCCTGTAGGATAAACAATAAAACTTTAAAAAAAGTAGAGATAGGAAGGATCACTAGAGAACTATAACTAGAACTATTATTGGCTGTGAAATATTGGCTTAATCGGATCTTAAGTCTCTTATAAATGTTTAGGTAATCAACGTTATTCTAAATTGACACTTGACAACAATGTTTTAAAGAACATTTTGGTTACTTGACAAGATGTCTAAAATGTTTGAGTTCATGCTCATTTGCAGATTATTCAATATTATTTATAGCGTATTATTTGAATGTCATCATTCAGGTAGTTCACCTTCCCCAAACTCAGACATCTTATCCGAATTTACGAGTAAGTATTCTACAGAATAACACAACATAGTGTACTATCACACAAATAATTATTTGTGTTGTTCGTATTAATTTATACGAGAAAAACTTATTAATGGGAGATGTAAATATTTTAATTGAAGGTATTGAAAAACTTTAATGTCAGTGCTATGAATTTAATCTTGACTTTTGTCAACAGAAACGTCATTGGTAAATTGGTCCAAAATCATCATACCTCTCTTCAGTGCGAATGTACTTTCCATACAAAACATACAATATACGTTCCTTTTAACGCAATTTTTGCGGTATATTCCCAACCAGCTCACGTTTACGTGACAAAGGCACAATGCCCGCTCTCTACGGTTCATTGGTCACAGCAAGGACTCTTGTCTCCGATGATAACACGCTCAAAATATGCGAAAATAAAATATCAATATACGTCAATAAGAATATTGTTTTCAGATTTCAACATTCAATTTGCCATAGGTTGTTTATTTTTAGACAAAGTATTTGTAACTATGAGATGTCATATTCAACCATAGAATAAAAATATTACTAGAAGGTTGAACACCGGAACGGTTGAACACGAAAAAAGAATATATAATAATATAAAAGTAAATAATACAGCTAGCTATGTATATGAAAAGGTATATTATGACGGCTAAGCATAGAAAAACGAATTAGACCTTGGTGTAAGTTTCCTCAAATCTTAGAGGAACAGCCAAATATATTATGCTGCTTATCATGTTTTCATAATATTTAGATATCCCTCACCCTTCCTTCAAAATTCTCTTCTCGTAGATTATGAACTACACGATTGTTTATTTTTAAACATTCTATATTTAGAAAAGCACCACCAGCGATGCTTTATTCGATTAACCTATTTTGTTATAGGAGCATTACTATAAAAACTTTGGAGATGGTAATGTAGCTCTAGTTAAGATGTCGAGTCGTTTAATAGGAGAATCGTGCAAGATATAATTAGTTATAATGTCACCAGAATATTCGATACCTCTACCATAACACCGGTGCGATAAGTAAGCAAAACTCCATTATAATTATTTCAGTCGACTTGAGATCCTCCTTCTTCTTTTTTGGAAATTGGTTAAATATTAAGACTTTTGACGTTATGTGTACTTACTTACCAAATTAATAAAATACTCTTTTTCCACTGATTTAGAATCAAAGGACTTTGTATGCATGATGATTATGTAATAAAAGAGCAAACGTTCATTAAATAACCTTATCTGACCGATCATCAATATTTAATGACTTTACCCATCCTTTCGCCACAAAATATTCAGATATATCACAAAAAGAAAAAATTGTAAAAGATTTGCATAAGTAGTCCATAGCACGGCATTTATCACGACTAGAAAGATTCACTTTCGCAGACTTCCAATATCTATCGAGGTTCGCAAAAATCCTTTCACCATATTTGCATAACGAAACTATCGAGTTGCACTTAAGGTGCTGTAGATGAGACGCGGCCTTACGACTGCGAGAAGGTGACTTGTTTTGACAATATCCATTTATTTTTTAAGTTACTGAGTGACGACATGAGCCAGTTGGTCGCCTGGTGGTAAATGTCACGCTTGCCCATAAGAGCTTAGTCACAGAATTAAGAACTTGAACAGTGCAAAACCATGCGAGGCAAAGCACCGCGCCTGTCATCCTGAGACGTTATTATTTATATGCGTAGTATTATCACTGAAAGCATTGCATTTTAATCCAGAACACAGTAATGTTTGCCAACAACTGCTTCCGTAGCAGTTTATGTAAGACGAATGATTGATGCTGAAGCTTGATTCTGCGTCTAAGAACGGTGTTTGGACCTAGTATATTGAGAGTCAAGGAACCTTACTAGATTTTTTTTCAACCTTTACTATCCCACTGCTAGGCAAAGGTCACAAAGGATCAATCTGCCAAACCTCCTGAAATGCATCAAGGTTCTCACGGCAGTTTTATTTACTTAGGCCTTGCCGGGCTGCGGATTGTTTTTCCCATGAGGCACTCACCGAGATCATCATCAGAATCTTCTTTTATATCAGATGTTTATAGATAGATAAATGCATTTTATTTTATTCTACCGTAATATATATAGATGCGTTTTATAAAAATAAACTTATTTGTGACGATTAGCCATAATTTATTTCATGGAAACGTCATAATAAACTTTTATTTAAAAAAGTACTGCAAGTACAAAACAAAATTAAAAATATTTTTAACTGAATAAAATTTAGAAAATCTGCCTTAATTACAAATTAAAATAAAACAAAACGTAATAAAACGTCGGTCTATCACATACCAACATGCAAACATTTGCGTTCTCGTAACTACTCGGAAAGTAGAAACTGAAAAACTTAGGTCATAAATAATATTCACTTTCTCTTGTTGTCACCATTGACCCTATTTATTTTAAAAAGTTTGTTAGACTTAACTTAGAAGAAGAATAATAAGCCTTAGGCTATTTGGAAAATAAGCATTGCCATTCAAAGTGGTTGGGTACGCTACGCTATCTATAGACGTTCAATGGTCTCTGGATGATCCAACGATCCGTTTTGTGTAGTAGACTAACTACTAACTAGTTAAAGTTTTGTTTTAATAAAACGGGAATACTCACGTTAAATTGAGTCGGTTATTCCGACTATAGTTTGAGTGCAAGGCAAGACGAGGTCGCGCGCGTGTCTCGCTGAGCATTCCTTGATAAAGGTCACCGAATGTGATCGAAACTATAGTCGGAATAACCGACTCAATTTAACGTGAGTATTCCCGTTTTATTAAAACAAAATGTATCGAAACCACGTCAGTTTTCATAGTAAAATAGTTAAAGTTTGTTTTACTTTGGTTAATAAAGTTATCAAATGCACTTGCCTAATATAGTCCTTTGAAAATACGAAGTACATTTTATAAATGTACTGTGATTGTACTGTGATAATTTTCAACGAAGATGTAGTTTTTTTAATTGTGCAAATCAGTAATAGTTTGGATGAAAAAATAAAGGTTTTATTGCAGTTTTCGAGAGCTATTTACTTGTAGAGTACAAGAGCCCGTTGAGTTGGTCCGTTGGCTGTAAACGAGAAGTACAGTTTGTCTTCTCTACCGAACCGAAATTAACCAGAGAATTTCTTGAGCTAACTCAATAGCCGCTACCTGTAAAATGGTATAAGAAATTATACAAATTGTTTTTTTTTTGATGACTTAGCTGTTGGCTTCTAACGGCCTCTACAGCTATAACCGGACTTTGGCGAACGCAAAAGGCGTTGAGCCCTAAAACTATTATTACGTATACAAATTGTTAGTCTGAAAACATTATGACATTATCATACAATTTACATGGTACTAATTGCTAACTCCCTTCAGCGCAAACGGTCCACTACCGTAGCTAGTGTGACAGTCAATATGCGCACGCGCATTTAAAGTAAAGACCGGTTCTGCAACGTATCTGCTACGCGTACCTTCTAAAGCTCTGCCTTGACTCTGCGGTGATAGTTGTAAGTTTTGAACCATGCCTTTGTAGGTAGAGCTCTACTTGGTTTTATGAGATCATGCTTTGGTAAAACAGACATTTTGGTGTCTGTGTTGTATGCATATTCACTGCAACAGGATGTAAGATAATTATTCATTGTATTTAGTGTTTGTGCCAGATAATATTGGCTAGTACACATTGTGATGGTTGTTGCGCCTTACTACAAGACTCTTTTTCAAAGATTTAAATTTAGAGAATAACATAAAAAATCTTATTTCGATTCCTATCCTCTACCATTACTCTATGCCTCTACCTACATACTCCGAAAAGTAATTTTGAATAATTCGAAATAATTCTAAAAACTCGAACTGCTACAAATAAAAATTATTTACACATTTTAAAATAGTGTAGGTACATTGTATTTAGATCCAATTCTGGGTGTGTTGTGACTTTATTGATCTAGAGTTTGTTAAATAATAAAATGTAAAGGTCGACAAAATTCTACTAGTTAGTCTACAGTGTATGAAATGAGTGAGTGTGTAAGATTTATAATAGTGTCATATTGTTGTACCACTCTGTAAGCCTCAGCACTATACCAAACTAACTTGACAGGACTAACATTATCTGCGTCCCTTTTCAATACATGAGAAATAGATGGCAACAATTTTAGAGCAGTCAAATTTAGTTTAAATAAAAAAAGGCGCAGTCTATCACATCAACGAGCTAACGACTCTTACGTATATTCTTATGTTGAATACTCCGCAGTAGTGTTTGTAAATAAATCGGATAATAGGTGTTGGAGAGGCGCCATTTCATTGATTAATAATGTGTAGTATTGTATTATTATATCCGTATTGTGTGAGCAACCGTCGTGAGTTAAATCATGAATGAGTAAGAATATAGTGTCAGCAATGACCATCTATATCGACGAACAGAAATACTGGCTGTTATATGTATTCTTAGGAAAACATCGGATCATATATTATCTAATAAGCTATTTCGGACTTAACTTTTTTTTTTTGTTTTCGCGTGTGAATCGGTTTCTTCTAGGCAAGCGCGCTCCATTATAGGCTGCATCCACGTTTACCATTAATCGTGATGGCAGTCAAATGCAAGCCTATAAATAATTAAAAAAAAAAATGTTATATTGGCGGATTTTTGTAATTGTTTTTTTTTTTGTTGTTATTTATTAATTTCATTCATCATTTATGAGCGTAGCTCTTGTCTGTGGATAATTACCTGCAGGCTTGATGATCTTCTGAGAATATTTTCACCTAATTGAACGACATGGAATATTCTTCCTGGTCCTCTTTTAATTCTATCTTTCCCTCTATGATGGCTTATTAGTCTATCGTATAAGGTAGCCGAAAATCCTGCCTCTTCTGATCTAAATATTATACTCGCTAAGAATACTTCTTTTCTCATTCATGATTTTTACTATGGATTCAGACTAGACTACTTATAAATATATTACTTTCTAAATGGGAAGATATAAAAAATATATAAGGAAACATAGCAAAAAACTTTATTACTATTTTAAAACGCGGATTTGGAAATTACCTCACATTTTTTTAATACCTGGATAGGTATTCATAAAGTTAATACCTAGAACCAAGCATTTAATGAAAAAAGTGATACAAAACCACCGACAAATAAAAAACTTTTAACAGATCTCGATTTTCGACGAGCGTGAATAAAAAATTCAACTATTAAAAAACTAGCTAGAATATTTTCCTTTGCATTTAAAATACACTTTCAGAGCAGTTTTCTCTTTTCCTAAGTAAGGACTTATTTCATCTCCCGTCAAAACTTTACAAACCTACGACAAGGTATAAGTACTAAAACTTTATCTTTGCAACTTTTTGCTAAAGAGTAATTTCACGCGAGAAAACAAGACAACCAGTAGGACAAAGTGGAATAAACCTCAAAACTGTGGTTTAAAGTTGTGGATGGCACTGCTATGGACCGGTGTGACGTCTATGCCACCGAGCGCAATTTTGGGATAAAGCAGAGTTATTGAAAATTTCTGAAAAACTTTTCTCACAAGGCTGCCGGAATGTAATGTTGCAACACTGACTTGACCAGGACGTCGACTAAAGCAATATGTGTACCGTTACTGCAGAGAGGACTACATCTTTAGAATTATCAAATAGAGAGTTCTAGCGTCCAGTTCATTTTACGAAAAAAAGTAACCGTTTCAAGTTATAGCTTTGATACGTATAAGCCAGTCTTGTTGCTTGGCTATACTTTTATCCACTGCACTACACCAGAATAGCCAGCGAACCAGTTGACTGCACGGAGATTTTGCGCCTATACAAGAGGCAAATAAGTATAAACTCGATTCGATTCGAAAATAATAATTAATATTAATTAATATTATTTATGAAAATAAATAGAAGAACTTAATTAAACTTAATAAAATATATGACAGATAATTCAACGCAAAAAACCCGGTTTACTGGCGTCAGTCGTGACCAAGCACAATACTAGTAGTTTTTTGATGGTTGAGACACAGAATCTCCTTATTAATTTGGTTATAGGTTGAAGCCGTGCGCTCCCAAGTGGTGTGACCGTTTTGATTGGCTATAAGCCGTTTAAAAAGTTTTGCAGTTTTTTAAAGCGAGTTTTCAGACCTGTCTTAGGCTCGTGGTTCCGGTTTGAAAGTAACCGATCAATCTCATGCGTCCTACCTACATGCCCACTTACTATAGATTTGCCATCAATCGATTTAAAACTTAGAAAAGGCTAGAAACAATACATTAATAATACTAACTAGTTACGAAATTAATTTGCTACTAGATAAATAAGTCAAGCTAAAGACGGATTTCATTTTAACTTATTCTACCTAGATACAAACTAATTAAGACTAAGAGAACAATTTTTCTTTATCTTTGTAAGTACTTGTCTGCAACTTGACTGCTATTTTCAACCTTAGTTTTCAATTGTTTTTGCCGCATAATACATGATAGTAAGGAATTATAGTAGTGCTTTTAACGCAACGACCTAAATCACAAACTGCTTAAGGCTATCGCGTAGTTTATATTCTCTTTTAAGCTTCCGACCAAGATCCGACTACCTATAGAAAAGATACTGATACATTTTGGATGCATCCGAGACTTAGAACAACTCAGTACCAGCCAGAACGTTCAGTCGGAAGCCGGCTTTGCTCTTTTCTCTCTGATCATAGATCAGAGATGACTTAGACCTTCAGTTACCAAAATATTTTGTAATTTTTCCTTCGTAGTTGGCCAGAAACATGTTGTGCAAAATTGTGACCACACCTGTCTGAACCAACGCACCCCAAAGCAACAACTGACTGACTAACTGGCTGCATCCAAAACTTCGGCTTAGCTTAGGTAATAGTAATAGAATGCTGTAGTAGCTGTAATAGCTTCCAATACTATTGAACACAATTTTATTACTATGTAAATCCATCAGCACCTCTAGCGTCATGTTTGATTTGTCATGATGGTGACTTCACGGGACTTCATAAAAGAGTGCAAACTTCCATGTAAGAAATACCAACCATACCAACCAACCAACCAGTCATTAAAAGAGGAACGTGCGTTTTTACGGAACGTGGGCGCAGTAGGTGTTTGAAAATGTTATTGCTGCTGCTCAACAATTATTTTTTTCTCTAATTTGATTTACTACGTTTTTGGGTAGAAGACAGGTATATTTTAGCATATTATTTTACTCGTTATTATGAACAGCTTTTACTATGGGAATAACTGTAAAATCGCGAAAAAAAACAATAATAAATAATAGTTCCATTAAAAAGTTACATTCAGCTTCGAAAAAATAAATTTGGCAGCTCATTTTACTTTTTTTGCTAATTCGTTTTCGTTTCTTTAGCAAAAATTGTTAATTATGATGAATACAAATATATCCTAAATATAAATGATGCTAATATAATGTAAAGTATGTACCGCTCTGAAGGGTTTTGATTTTTTTTAAACAAATAGTCTTGTAAAACTTGAAAATAGCGGATAAAGCTGCGAGGTCCAGCTATAGGTAAATAAATCAATCTGTTACAAATACACGAATAATCGTAATAAGCTTTACAAATGATGTATACCTACGTAAGCGAAACGTTGACTGTACAATTGTCCATGGTTGTACTATGATGCTGAATAGCATGGCAGATATCCAGCACCAATATCCATCTGTTTACTAATATTGCACCGGATAGTGAAACAACTTCGGTGAGTATCATTCGCCTTTTGCCGAAATATTGTAAACATTTGTCGGAAAGAATTTCGAAACGCCAGCTGGGCTTGTTATAATAAACGGCACGCGGTGGAGCTAATACTTTGAAAACAAATAATTTTATTCTCTCGAAGCATTTTCGGTTGATTATCTTGGCAGAATATGATCTTGGTGAATGAAGTCATTACTGTGCCCACGAATGTGAACTAGACTATTTGCTCTATAAATCCATAATATTATATTATATTTTTTAATTACACTATTAAATTAGGAATTTCCTGTAAGGATAGTTGTAACTTGCATGAATAAATAAATAATTATTTCCAAAATAACGAATCCTCTATAACCTCGATTAAAACTGCGAGCGCCCCAATCAGTAGTAAGTAAGAACAGAACAGCGCATAAACATGCGCTGTTCTGTTCTTACTTCATTGCACATTTTTTGGTGGAAGCCTGCACCTACTATTATTCTGTGGTTGCAGTGGCCAAACCTACGCATCAGTGGCGCAGGAAGCGTGAGATAGGAGGAGCTAGACCATAGCCAGACTCAGCTTCTCCGTCACGCGAATCGCGGACTTAATGATGCTGATACCGGGCTGATGCTCCTGTATCATTATCAGAGCATTTCGTTAAATCGCAATGGTTCTTGGAAGCTGTCGCCTATACCAAACCGTCTATAGGCAAAAAGTATTGTAATATAAAATCTATAGCATGTCATATGCGACGCGTAGTCGACGCTTCGTTCACTCCATGCTCGTCATTTGAAATTCTGCCGTTTCTGGGCGATATAGGGTTCACATTTCAATGCTTGGCTTTTAGGGTCGATGTTGAGTCCAAAGATCGTCCTTTAAGCTACGGCCAGAGCTGCGTGACAAGTCGAGATGCAAAAGCGTCAACCTCGTGGCGACACTGCCTATGTTTTCATAAGGCACCTTGCCCAGCTTCTTATTATTCACACCAGAAAATCAAAATCTCAATTTAATAGGGTAAACTTACAAGAAAGTGCCACATAAGTACATACACTAATGAAAGCAGCGTTCAACATTTACTTTTTGACGTGAAGGAACGCTCGTAAAAGAGCAACAGTAATTTTGCAATGCACTTGTTACACTTTCTTTACAGTACGTACAGTTATCTAGTTAAATATTCTAGACGTTTATTAACTAGCTTATGAGCACGTACTAATTAATGTTGTTGCAACACTTGCATCGGTGCCAAATTATAATTCGATCATATTGAGGAACCGTTGCCAGTACAGTATAGTCTAAAAGCAGCTTCAGTCGATTAAACACGGTTACATGGGACCGTGTCTTAAGGTGAATTAAACTCATTTGTATCAATTAACATGAACAACATATTCTACCGGTCTCTGAGATATTGAAAACAAAAAGATGTTCGATGCAATTCGTTGTGTATAAATGACATTTCTATGGAATGGCGTTTTAATGGAGCCCTACCACTACAAAAAAAAAATGGTAATTAATTATACTGGTTTGATTAAAAAACAGATTTTTGGCGTCGCATTTACTTTAGGACACTACATACTTACTGTCCAAAAGTATCGTATATATTGTACATAGTAAGGTGTCCTATATCTAGGTACACATAATAATTATTTTTAATACATTATATTATTACATACTGAAGATTAAGTACATTAAACAACTTTCCTCGCCTTTCTCAGGGGAGGCCTTTATTTAGCAGTGGACTTCTTCTGGCTGATGATGATTATGATTTGAAGGATTTAAAGTCTTCTGTCATATAACTAACTAACTGCCAGGTCCGAAACGTCCGCATGAGGTACGACATTAATGTTGCTAGATTTATGAGGTCCTTATTACTTCCTTATTACATTGTAAAATGTTACAGGAAAAGTCTGTGTCAACCGTTTAATACGTAAGCGTTTGAAAATGTATATCATACCTTAGTTTATTATTCACAAGAGTAATTTTATCAAAAGAACCGTACTATCAAGAAATGCACTAGGTATAGAGATGTTTTTGGCGCCACCCGTAAAATATTTATTATTTTGGAGTTCTGGTGGCCACCTGTAGTCTTTTTCATCGGTACCACGTCACCAAATGATTTCTCAATGCAAATTATTGACTTTTTGATGAAATTACCATGATATATGTAAGTCTATAATATTTGAAGAGTTCCCTCAATTCCTCATGGATTTCATTAGCAGAACTGGATTTTGAAATGGGACCAATCTGGAAGTAATCCTTTCAAATAAAAAAATTATTATCCAAATCCTAACCAATATAAAAGCGAAAGTTACTCTGACTCTCTATCTGCCTAACTGTATCTTTTTTATTATTTTTTATAAATACAGATAATTAAGTAATTAAGGCATTATTAATAGTACTTAATTTTTTCAACTATATAGTAAAATAGTATAAATAAAATAAAAACAAAAATCCCTCATGCAAATTGTAGCCCATGTCATTATATCACTCCAGGCATGAGGAATCCAACGATACCTAACTCGTCAAAATAGGTCAAGCCGTTTGGGCTATAGGAGGTAATATAGAAACACCTAAACATACAGTCGGTTGAAAAAGTCCTAAAAGATTCACAATTGCTAGTTTGCAGTGCCCAAAACTGGTAAAAAATATATATGAATCACGGCGAAGAAAAAGACGTGGTCGCGGTGGTTGCATGGGTAGTGGTTGTGACAACACCGCAACCACAACCCAACTGATTGCGACATAACTTTCACCGTAATTTGCCATTTGCCAGCGGCCATCCATCATCATCCACTTATGTCACTGATGTATTCAATTATGTGTGTTTTAAACAAATAGCTGCAAAGAATAATGGCGCGCAGTTTCAGCTGTCTGTTAAATTATTGGTATCCATTTCTCTATTGTGTAATGCTTCTGACGTTATGCTTTAGCTACCGTAAATTGGGCTGTTTTTGATTTAGAAGTATCTTGTTAGATAATTAGGAAGCCTCATTCATTCCCCCAATGATAAGATTGAATGCAAGCGTTAGACAACTTTTTTGTACCCCATAATGATTGCCGTAATGCTTGAATTCAATATTCTGGCTTCGATATGAATCGGTCCTAATGCTTTTTAGTATAACTGGCTGTCACCAGCGACATCGATCGCGTGAGCCTACAAAAAAAAAATGTATTCTATGACCGTATCCGACCCATAAGCTATGCATATCTATGCAAAAGTTTAGCTTGATCCGTTGAGCCGTGTAGTCACGATAACGCGACAAATACCCAGAGAGGCAGAGAGACAGAGAGACAGATAGACAGAGTTACATTCAAATTTATAATATTAGTTAGGATTAGCTGATGCCCACGACTTCGTACGCAATGCAAACTCAAGTTTCGGCCTCGCAAAACTATTGTTTTAATAGATATTAGCTATTCAGAGCGGAGACAAATCAAACAAATCAAAGATCATACAAATCGGTCAAGCCGTTTTTGAGTAACAAATGGTGTAACTTATGCTACCTACTTAGGTATGGATATATAGCATCTGAAGTAACAAATTGAATTAAATATAGTTACACTTTCAGTTTCATTTTTAAGTTCAAAAGAACCACAAATATGTTGCAATTAGAAGTACCAGTGAATTTAATTACAGTCGGATAGTGAGTAATAATGAATCAAATACTTATTCAATATCGTTTTACCTTAATAACTATTAAGGTGCCACGTTTTGCTCTGCGCGCGATATTTTCTTGCGTATTTTGACAATTACAGCTTAATTACTCATCGTAGGTTTATGAAAACTAATTTTGCGATGATAAATAGATCGTTTCAAGAAATTACACTAATCAAAAATTAAGTTGAAAGTATATTTGTCACTAAACCAAAAACCAAGATGAAAATTGGTGGTCCAATATCTAGATGATCATTTTACCCGTAATTTCTTAAAACGACCATTTTTTTGGTTTTTTGGCATCATTGGTTTCAATAAATCCACGATGAGTAGTTAATCTGTAATTGACAAAAAACGCAAAAAAAAATTGAATTTCGCGCGCTGAGCGAAACGTTGCACCTTAAATATAAGACGAATAATCGAAGACGAATAAATCTTTCGAATATCGTATTCTGAAGAGCTGAAATGGGGTTTTGAAATTACTCTTGCCAATGCGACCAAAGCCGTACGGGCAAGCTAGTATGTTATAAATAAGGAAATTAAAAAAAACACCGCGAGAAATCTAATACGACATTCAATCAAAATGTTTTAAGTGCAAACGAGTCGGAACGAGAATGGCCGCTTTGACACAGCACGCGCTCTACAATGACATAATTTCGTACCTTGTTATACAATTATAAAATTACGCTAGTCGATTACGAAAACAAACAAAACAAGAGTATAAAAATAAAGCAAATGCAATCTTGGTGTATCATTCCGGATTCGCATTTCCGGTAGTATATTAGAGCTTCCAGACAGTGGGCGGTTTTCCTTATTGACCTCAATGAGATAGACTGCACAACTGCACATATCTGATTAGGTTAATCAAGACTGCAACCAACTTTCATCTAACCATTGAACCATGGATTTATTGTAGATAAAGGAATCGGGTCATACATTCATATATTAAAAAATATTTTTAAAAAATGTGGGTGACCACACTAGGGTGGTCACCCTAGTCTGATATCACATAATCACTCTGATTGTCTATAGATAATCGTTTTTTTTTGAACATTTAAACATTATTATTACACACATAATTATTTTCTTTCTTATTTTTTTTTTTTTTTTACAATATTTCCATAAAAACATAAATGCTATAAAATACCGAAACGTAGGGCTGCAGAGTGAGGAACTTCCTGACAATGCACGCCGTGTCAAGGAAGACCGCCCTCTGCATCTTGTTATTATTATTATTACAGGGTAAAGACCATATATTATTATTTATAACCAGTAGACTACTCATACTTATTGCCTCCTCACGAAAATATTAGACGAAAAACAGCATACTCTGGCCACTTGAATTGCCTATGATGGGCCATAACGAGGCCGCTTAATACTACAGGCGCAAAATATACGAATGTCTCACGCCCGGCGACGACTTGTATTTTTACCCGACATCCCAAGTAGGAGGGTAATGTTTTTGGGGTGTATCTAAGTTTATAAGTAAGTTTGTGTATTCCTCTTGTAGCCTAAGCGGTCGATTTTGACGAGTGAAATGTCGTTGGATTTCACTTTACGTCCGGAGTGACATATGCTACATTTCGCAGTCGGGTATTTCTGTTTTTTATAGTAACATTACCTGTTTAAAGTTTTTTTTGCTGCATGCTGGTTTTATTGTCTTTTGCCATAAGTATATTTATAACGTAAAAATTACAGCTAAATAATTATTACTACAATATAATATCCACCCGTCCCATTTACTGCCGCATTTCACTGGTTTTTTTTTTGTAGTGCAATAAGGAAATAAAACTCATAGTTACGTATTAGAACAATTATGCATACATATTTAAATGGATTCTTATGAAAAATTTAGCAGATAAAACGTATTATTTTACAAATAAATACCGACTGCAAAAAGCCTATGACAATCCGGACGCAAAGAGGAATCCAACGACACCTCAATCGTCAAAATCGGTCAAGCCGTTTAGGCTACAGGAGGTAAATAGGTTTAAGAACACACAAACATACATAGCTCACATACACCCAGAAAACATTAAACTACTTTTTGGGCAGTCGGGTAAAAATCAGTATATAAATATCAAAATATTTTTTCCGTACGTACATAAATTTTGTCTTGAAATCTTATGCTATCTATATCTATCTATCTATATCAGCCTTTTAAACATCCCACTGCTGGGATATCAGCCTACCCTCGAAGGGTGATTAGGTCATTCCACCACGCTGGCCCAGTGCGTGTTGGCGGATTCACATACGCCATTGAATAACTTCTCCGGAAATATGCAGGTTTCCTCACGATGTCTTCTTTCACCGTAAAGCCAGTGGTATATCCGAACGTAAGTTCCAAAGAACTCATTGGTACGGGCCCGCCCGGGTTCGAACCCGCTACCTCACGAATGTAAGGCAAGCGTTCTCCCATTGAGCTACCACGACTTATATATATATAGCGTTAGCTAAAGACATTAACAATATTACAGTAATTTTATTTCGAATAGACGCTCGAATAATAGAAGTATGAAACATAGGCACAGGTGCAGAGCTAAGAAAGCTACTTAAGTACATTCCGTTATGTCACACGTATTGTCTCAAGGATCTAAGCATATAAAGTTAGAACAAAGACCGTCCTTTCCATTGTCTCTTATTTTAAAGCGACAAAAACAGTTAATAATCCATTCTCTGCCCACATGCGCTTGCTTATCCGCCGTATGTAAGCGAATTAGTTAGAGGTTAAGAGTCGCATCACTTGCAATTTAATATGATCAAAGAAGTCTGGCGTTATTTTCATTAACCACCCGAAAGTGACTCTTGAGATGTCAAAATGAGTCTGATGAACAGTAAAGACTTCTTTCTTTATTTTCTCGCAAAACCCTACGAGCAAAGAAACTATTTCATAAGACTTTTTTGTTAAAAAAAGTCGCACTCTCAGTCCTACAGCAAACGTTTTTAATTTAATAACCGAAGATGATTTTCTTACAAACGTTTTGTAGCACAAATTCACAAATTCCTATTTTCAATTTAATGAAATGCAGTTACAATGACAATTAGTGTAAGTTAAAATTAATAAAACGTCACATAATCATTCAAATTTTAACCTTAACAATACTATAACATTAAATGGTGCACGAATGACCGAGCAGTAAAGAACGAAAATAGATTACCTGCTCTTAACAAAACCTTACTATTGAGAAGATATTTCTAGTGCATTCAATACAATACAATATAACTTTATTAAACACCGAAAATAAAATTTAAATTAAAATTAAATATCCGGCAGTATAATGGGCGGCCTTATCGCCTAAAGCGATTTCTTCCAGGCAACCTCAATGTGCATCATAATACCAGAAATATTTAACAATAAATTAACTATAATGCAAACAACACAGTCGTAAACTAAACGGCAATTTAGAAATAAGTGAATTAATTGGGGATTTATTCAGCGCTTGTAGGCCGGAACCAAAGTCCTTCACTTTCGAGGAAGCGGATAGCTAAATAGATAATTAATTCGTTAACTATGATTATAAAAACATTGTACGTAATAATTTATATATATTTTTTCATCTCTTTAGAGGTTGATTTTCAAAAAATCGAGACATATGCCTTTCTTCAGATCTTGTCATGTTTTTAATAATTATTAATCAAAGTAATTTTATAATCTAACGAAACACTTTATACCAAGACTATTCTAAATACAATCTAAACTTAAATAAAAGAGCTAAAATTACAATTCTTGTTTTATCTATAAATAATTTATAATTCATTTTGACTAGCTGCATTCCGTTAATACGCGGAAAAACTTTCGGAAAACGTAGATTTTTCCGACACAAAAAGTAGCCAATGCCTCCGGCTTCATTACTATAACTATGAAATTACGTCAATACACTACAATACTCAATACTGTACAAACAAATATAATTTTGTATTTATAATATTTATATCGTATTGGTGACTACACAGTATTTTTATTCCTTGAAACGTGAAAGCAGTGCGCAGTTTCAGTTTACGTATTTCAATTTGGGTCAGGTTAAAAATGTTTGCATTAGTGTTTATCGGTACACCGAGACACATTACGCGGGCCTGAAATAGATATAATTATATCTGCAAGCATTTAGCATCTTGTGAAATTTAAACGAACAAAGAAAATGTGTTTTTTTTTAGACTTTTTAAGGCCCTCAACTTGCGTATTATGAAAAATACAAAAACTATCACAAAGTGAAAATTTCCAAAGAGTAATATTATATCTTAAAAATACCTGACTGAAAAATGTAGCCTATGTCAGTTCGGAAGTAAAGACGAATCCAACCACAACTCATTCGTCAAAATCGGTTAAGCCCTTTAGGCTACAGGAGGTAATTTAGGAAGACACAACATACACACTTATATAAATACTTACATACATCCCAAAAACATTACCCTCCTTCTTGGGCAGTCTAGTAAAAAATACTTTTATGTTGCGGTTATCAAATTAAGGATATCGAAAAATCGAAAAAAATAATTACTTTTTCTATCTTTTCCATCAAATTAAAATATTTTAAAACTAACGTTGTTTTAAAATATTTCTTATGTTATGCTAGACAGATAGAACTAATAGTTTTTAGTAATTTACACTTTTATTTAATTAATTAATAATTTAACAATTCACTAATTTACAATTTAATTTACATATTTAATTTACTATTTAACTTAATTTGTATAATTTTATTTTTTAATGATTTTTAGTAATTTTATTTAATAACTGTAAAAAACTTGCAAATGTACGAGTAATAAACATGAAAATAAATACCCTTTGAATACAATGGTAGCTACAAAATATCCATGACCGATAAAAAATCACTTTGTCAAAGTATAATTCGATAGGTACTCGTAGCTACAACCCGCGGCAAATCCCCGGTTCAGTGACAATAGCAAACAATACCCGATGGATCCAAACGCGGAGACGATTGCATTTCGTCGCTATCAATGGAGAAATCTATGTGGGCGAGTGTGGTGAAACAACGCACCAGCACTGCAATGAGTCAGTAACGATACATTCGAATGCAAAGTACCGGACTCCATCTAAGCCTTTCGGTACTAGCCATTATTGGATATGTGGTTTGGATGAGTAAACCGTAAACACGACATTGAATGTTATGAATAATGTAAATTATAGAAATAGTCTGCAATTCGCAATTCTCTGGAAAATGGTTTTGCGAATAGCATAACACAACGCGCGTTGATGTCTAATCTATGGTAAATGGGGTTTCTGATATTGACTTTGATTAGCATTGTTAAATGGCGGTGGAGTTTTTTCACTATCAGCAAATACCATGTGGCTATCTGTTTTATCTTAGTAACGATGAATTATATGTATATTATGAACAAATCGCATAATTATCGTCGTTGGAATCTGATAAGAAATGTTACGGGACGATAATGCGTCGGACAAAGTAAACGTTAGATAATAAACATTGTTGTCGTAACTATTGAAGACTGGTATGTGATTTATCTTCTTTTATAGCTTCTTTCGCTATCGTTTTAGTATTAGAAATTTGAATTGTACGATTAGCTTTCTAACAGTGGTACTTTAAATTTAAAGCTCCATTACCTGTCTTTGCGTTTTGTCTGGAAGAATGATCGACAGCTCAAAGGACCTATTTTTCTTGTCTCTGCTTCCAGAACGCATGAGCTTAGTGGAGGAGCGGGTGATGCTCTGCGCCTTCTCTGGCAGCTTGAGCGCCACAATAGACATGCTCCGGCTAAGCCGACGGCCCAGCTTCTTCGTACGTAGCGACATGGAGCCTCCAAGTCCTCGCTTGGCCCGGCTCTCCGCCGCCGGCGTCTCCTCCGCGCCACCCTCCACACTTCCTCCGGCCATCGCACTATCCTTGCAACACTACGTCAACATTCACACCATCACCACAATACACCAGACACTTTCATACGAAAGTCTTCTGTCACTGAGTCACGAAACGAATGCACTTTTCAACAGAAGATCGACATCGTGACCGCGCGATCGGAAATCTGGCGCAGCCTCCGAGATCATATGGCCGAGCCGGTTTGGGAGCACCGGCCGAGCGAAATGGGCCGATTGAGCGCAGTTCGATAACGATCGGTTTGAATGGGTTCGATTGTTGTTGATTGTTGAATTAAATAGAGCGCGTTATCGTTGTGTTGCGTGAGGAGCGGCGGTTCCGCGGCGCGACGTGTACGCGGGTGTTCGCGAGCGGAGAGACTGGCGAGTAGCGACTAGCGCCGCCTCGGGCCTTGCAGCCGCGTCCGAGAGACGGCGGACCCGCCCCCGCCGCTACACAGCTTCAATCAAATTACTTATCGAAGCGCATTGTACTGAGCATTGACACAAAACAAATGCACCGATAATAGACCAAACGTTCCCACGAGATGTTTGACTCCAAAACGGAATATTGCTTACGAATCTTTAGAATACTTACTTTGCAGTACCTACTGTAAGTTTTTCAGAGAAGTAACGGGACCACGTTACAGTTACATTAATGTTGCAAAATAACGATATTGGCACGCGAACTGTAAACACAGGACTTGCGGATATTGAGCAACATTTCAGGACAGATCAGGCAATTACAATTTCGTGTATAGTCTCGGCCATTTGGAGCTATGTGGAGTACTGCGCTGTATTGGTTACGGGTCAACCAGATCCAAGGCAATCGTGTTTCTTTACAACACTTTGTAATTTAGATCTTGTTTGATGCAGAGATAATTAAACTTGTTATTATCAGAATACTAGATGGTGCCTATACAAAACTTCACTCATAATAAATATAAGTAATGAGGGTTACCCACAAAGAGTCAGTCGGAGAATTGGAAAAAATCTTCTGGCGTTTCTCCTACCAATCGAAATTTCACGTGGAGGCTAGGAAATATCTCATATTGTTAGCAATTAGCATTGATATCTAGTATGGACACTGGCATCGTCAGATAACAATTAACGTCTTTTCTTCACCCTGAGATATTAGATGTTAAAAATATTTGTGCCCATTATTTTTGCCCTTCAATCCGGAGCACGGTAATTCTTGCACACTACTGCTTGGTGGTTAGATACTTCCCCAGGCGGACTGTGCAAAATAATCCTACCTATTTGTGAGTATGGTAATATCATGTAATATGCAGAATTATTATTATTTCACGTTTAATTATATTATCTAAATTATGCGTAACTTCCTACTTGTTAACAATCTTCAAGTCTCTAACGTTCAACCTTAGACTTATAGTCAAATGTCTTCAAGCAATGCAAAAACATGCATCAAACATTATGTGCAATCTCATTGGTTCACTAAGTAGTATAATTGGAAGTCATTAACATCTAAAATGTCACATAAATGTCAACATCACCATGTCAACATGGCTCAGCCAAGTTCGGTAAATCGATTAAAATAAATAGTTGATAAATAGTCTGCGTTTTTACCAAATATTATTTTGTAATGGTTTACAAATGTTGATAAATTTAATTTAAATAATATCAAACAAAGGTCAACATACAATTAGATTTTAAATATGCCACAGTAAGTATTGAAGCATTGACGAAATCAAGCACAAAGTCTTTTACTCTTATATTACAATTTATGGTGTAATTCTTAACTACTACAAACAGATTATGGAAAAAAACATGTAAAACATTAGGTACTTTATTTATTATATAATTTTGGATATCCTCTGAGCAAGGTTATTCATCTAATCTAAGTTTTAATCATCTGATAGTTTTTTTAATCACATATTTAACCCAGTAGAATAGAATTGTTTTTTTTTTCAGTACAATAGAATTGATTAGATCATTTAATAATTATAGTGAAGTCAAGCCACAAGATAAGTTTTATTGTTTACCAGAAAAACGCGGGAGAAGCCGCGGGCAGAAGCTAGTTGTTACTAATTTTATTAACTAGAGCCGTAAGCAAAAAAAATAAAACTTCATGAGCCTACTAAAAAAACGTAAACGTACTAGTGAATATGAATATATTTTATGAACATGAACTATTAAAAACACTCACCATCTCATTTCATAGTCCATTTGTGTTTTGCGGTTCTCGTTTACCACAAAATATCGGCATCGTGACTTCTGCTTACTCGACCTACTTATTTCTACTTTGTATTGTTTATTGGTAATAATTTAAAATTTTGATAATTTAATTTGATAATAAATTGATAATTAATTGTATCTTCGTCGTGTTCGAAATTAAATTTATAGTTAAAACTGAATAAGTTTATATGTAGCTGTTATGATACTCAGAACTTATAAACAAATCTCACGAATCATTGCTTATTCCAAAAATCCACTGAATAAGTAATATTATTAAAAGAAAAACAAATATCCGACTGTAAAATGTAAACTATGTTGTCACGCCAGACGTAAAGACGAATCCAACGACTCCTCACTCCTCGAAATCCGTCAAGCCGTACAGGAGGTACCTACAGGAACACACAAACATACTTATATACTTACATATAACCCTAAAGCATTATCCTCTTTCTTGGGCAAGCGAGTAAAAAACATGCTACATGCTAAAACATGGTGTTAATCCGTTTAAACTACAGATATAGTTACAAACGCACTTTAAAACTCCTAAAAAACGTTTTTTCTCCTGCTTTGTAGTCAGGTAAAAAGTAAGAACTTAGGTACATACATACAAACCGACGTGGTTTTGATACATTTTATTTTAATAAAACGTGAATAGTCACGTTAAATTGAGTCCTTGATAAAGGTCACCGAATATGATCGAAACTATAGTCGGAATAACCGACTCAATTTTACGTGACTATTCACGTTTTATTAAAAAAAAAAACAAACACAATTTGGTAGGTGTATGAATATAGTATTTTAATTCACAACCTTATCATAATAAAATTTAACTAATTTAACTGGATAGAGAGTCGAGCAGAAGATGAAAGTAGATTTCATCACTCACTGAGCTCTTTTCGTTTTTAAAGCTGCTTGTACAAGGAAGTACACTAGCTTAAATAACACAAAACAATAACTTTATAGCCTTTGTATTGGGGAAGTAGGTGTATGCGCGGGCGTTACATAAAGAGCATTCTATTATATCCAAGACTAGCTCGTGTGTTAACGTATTTAATGTGGTTAATGCCGGATTTACGCCGGTTAAAGAATCGTTACTGCCACGCAAATATTTCCACGGTAACTTGGTAAACGAAGTTACTTAATGTAAGCCCACATGCAATGCAGCATTGCTGACTAAGCAAAGCGAAGGTCCCAATAATGTGCGGGAACAAATCGTTTATTGTCTGATGGTAACATGAGTACCGTAGATCCGATTTTCATAGAGTTTTTTAGGTAAGTACTACAATTTTTGATTTGGAGTTTAAGTTTGAGCCAAAAAATTAGAAAAAAAAGTTTCGATCTGCTGCCAAACTGCATATATATAAAAATAGCCCGAGTATGAAAGTCCAACGAAACAAATATTCGTTCAGAATTTCATGGAAAGAGTTTCGAGTTTGGAACTTGTACGAATACTCGATGGCCGTGCATACATAGCCAAAAGATTTGCAATGATTTGATGATATATAATATACTTGCTTACATATTTTTGAAACATTATTTGTATCTCTTCGTATTTTAGAAAAATTGAAACAGCATGGAGGAAAGATTCAGATTGGAAAGCAAGATACTCGAAGCTGTACTCATCACGGCGCATTTCATTGTAAGTACCATTACGAGCAAATGTAGAAAATGACATAATATTATTACATTGGAAAGTAAAAGATATCCGCACCTTTACTGTGCTGTAACTACAATCTATTCTGCGTCCTTATCAGATGCAAATCGCACTACTTGACCTAAGATCAGAATGCACTTTACGATTCTACTGCGTTGTTCCTTTTATTTAAAATCACTTTCTTGTTTATCCCTTTCAGAACGAAAGGTACCAAGCGAGCGCTGTCAAATAAAAAAATCTACCAGTCGCGAAATTTAATTTTACCGCTCGAAAACGAGCCCGATCGTTCGCGCGCTCATCTAACTACGTAGTGTTTATGGTACTGTGTGAGTGCGGGTTGGTAGTGCCGCGTCTGAACGTGTCCAAGATGGACGTGACGTGTCCCAGCACTTTTTCAATAGTCGAACAGGTTATTCCCTTTACGGGTAATTTAGTTAGAACTAAACCTAGTCCTCTTGCACTTCAAAATTACCATGATCACAACAAACGATGGCTTCATGCTAGATCATGAAATCTACTATCCTAACAATCATGCTTTTACTGAAAAAACTCTGGGTGAAGGACCTGCAGTTATCTTGTGTCTGGCAACGAATGCTCCTCCAAACAGCTGTTAGTATTTCGATCGATATTTTAATACAATGGTACTTCTGGATCGCCTCAAAGAAATTAACTTGACATGGTACGAGTACGATTATGCTCAACCGGGTTCTAGACCACAAAACGTTGCACCTGAAGCAGTATGAATGACCATGAAGCGAGGTGATATAGTGCAATATACCTCGAACGACATCTTACTTGTCAAATGGAAAGATAACAGAGGAGTACTGATGGCCTCTGATTGGACTGGTGGAAACCAAACATCATCAATTCCAAGATAAGATAGAAAATACTTAATAGAAGAATTTGTCACGTAAGAGACGTAATTAGTGTTAAAATTTGATCTCATAGTATTGTGCTCTAATTAAGATAAGAATATTCCTAATAAATACTTACAAAAACTATCTAAAAATATTTTAATTTCTACCATGGCTCGCAACGCACGATCATGCGTTAGCTTACGTAAAAACGACAACGCACCATCATGCGGGGGGGCTCCAGCTGGGGGGGCAAGTAGGGGGATTTTTTTGTTATTTTTCTCCTACACTTTAGGTGTCAGGGAAGTCATATATGTCAACAACTTAATCAAAAACGAAAATATTTTTTGTCGTTCTGAAAGGGTTATTAAAGATTAGAGCAAAATCAAGAATCAAAGAATCAAGTTCCTTAATCGAGTGTAAATGATTTTTGTTTTAAGTACATGCATTCTTTAAAAGTACTGATATTTAGAACTGAAATATGTACTTACCCGATTAAATTTCTCGTCGAATACCCGAGTTATTAATTAAAATCCTCATTCAAAAAAAAATATTAACATACAAGAAACAATGACATTTTTTCGATCAATAAATAACAAATATATTTTGTGGCTGTACGAATGTACGAAACCCTCCGTACACGAATCCAACTCGCAGTTGACATTTTTATACCTCTTACATAGAGGTCATAGAGGTCCGATTCGTCAACACCAAAATCCAAGACGAATTAAGTAAGGTGCTCTATTTTAAACCATTTATGTCATTACTAGTTGTTACCCGCGATATCGTTCGTGAGGACATAAAAAAGTCTGTCTTTGTGATATACAGTAACTCCTTATCAGTCTTTATCAAGATTCGTTCAATAGTTTAGCCGCGATAACGCGAAAAACATTCAGACAAAGCTACTTCCTATAGTTCGCTAGATGACGTAGATCCATTTTTGTAAATTTTTTGACGTTTTGTATGGACTGACAGTTGTAATGTAGGGAGTTCTGAATGCCGCAAGCGAAGTTTTTTCCTCGAGACGAATGTATTATTCATTTTCATAGCTCGAAGCTTTATTGGTCCTGATACCGCTGAGACTTTATTCCTCTGAATTATAGTATTAGTTAGAATTAGGATAATATTTTTGCGTAAAACTAAAATCTATAGTAGACTCTGCATGATTACACGACGAGGTAAGGTAAAGCCTAATACCACGTCGATTCATTAAAATTTTAGTCATTAGGTGACTGTTTTCTACTAGTTTAAAGGCGGATAGGTAGCTACGTACATTTAGCTATGGTACAAAAATCTATATGTAAACACGATAGCTACGCTCACAGTTCTGATGAATTTGTCGCCTCGCAAAGTCGTGATAGGCTCCAAGGTCTACGAGGAATCAAGTTGCACCTACTCGTACTTATTTACCAGCAGACATTCTGAGTCATCTCGTCTTGGCTCAATGACTCACAAACGTCGAAAAAATAGCTGCAAAAGTAGATGTATTCATTGAAAGCAAGCATAATGAACAGGATCCTTAAAAGGTTTAGATCTGCAACGAAGCCAATCCTACAAGGTTAATTTTCTTCGAAATGCTGGCGAAAAACTTGCTGTAAAATTAAGCGATGCCACAAACATATTTTACTACCAACCTATTCCGTCTGTCTGCAAAAACACCCAACTTTTATTATCTTTATATTGTTAAAAAAATAGAGCTCGAGTCACATTAATATACTGAGTTGACGGACGGACGGCACGACGGTTGTTGGCGGACGGCTCATGCAAAACATTGAACTATTTAAGCCTATTTTATGAGTGTCATAACACGTAACTAAACCAAAATTTACGATGAAAATTTGGAAACAAAACACACGCGTTCATTGATATCAGAAGTTTGACACTATTGAAATGTCAGTCCTTACGGACCCCCACGAGGCCCGATGTGATGTGGATCAAACTTTAAAGGTAATGTTGACTCAGCGTCATCGTGTCGATTGAAAATGATTATCTAGTGGTACTTACATCATTTTCTCTTCACACTGAGCATTTACGATGCTTTGTAGTAACAAACCCATTGTTACATTTGATAGGGCTAACATAAATATTTACGTTGCTTTTTACAAAAGCAATGTCGTAATGCTATTCTACGTAATGGTAATACAATCTGAGACCTAACTTTTTGAATGTACTAGAGAACAGACGTAGAGTTCTTTTTGATCTCTAATTATATTTTAAGTTTTTTTTAAATAGCTTCCAATTTTCAATATACTAGGTACAGAGGTCAGCGTTACACTATGTAGAGCTCTCTAGCCTCTATTTAGACTTATTTTTGCAAAATATATTTTACTTGATTTTATTCTACTTGATACCTACATTGGACTTGTGGAGCCAATAAGGAAATAGCACCTACCCAAATTCCAAGCCGTAACTACGGCCACTAATTTTGTTACCGATATTACCAAAAACCCAAAAACGCCGTATATTTTCAGGCCTCAAGAAGAAGAGCCTTGCCGTATCTCCTTCATGATTAACGAGCCTACTCCGTACCAATCCCTGGTGTTGAAAAGCCAACGAGACAGCATATCATCAGGCGGACCCACTCCAGATTACTCCAACACGATACTGTCCACTCGCAGTGATCCTTATTCGAGCAGGGGGACCGTCCAGTAAGGTTTCAACATACCTACATAGTAGTTACTTCATGTTTTACATAAGTATGTGTATGTGAAAGATATGCTTACCAAGTAATATAAGTTTAAAGGCTAAGTTACTACTTTCTTCAAATACCATTTCATCGTTAGCTTTGGAGTCTCAGATTGGAATTGTTTTTCTATAAAGAACTTTCTTCAGGTCTGCTGATTTAGGAGGTCACGAAACAATGTTACTAGACATGGTGCGAGCTCAGAGCAGGGAGATGGCTGAAGCACAAGACAAGACCCTAAAACTGCCGAAAAGAGACGATGATTCCGATGAGTACGATTTCTATGATCATATAAAATTGGGAAATACTTACACAGTTAGGAACAATATATTATTTACTGATTTATGGTAAAGGTAAGTATATAATAGTAGATTATGCACCAAGGGGATAAAGTAGTGTCTTATGTCACGGGCGACATATTGAATTTAGAGTAATATTAATAATTTAAGACTATATAGCCGAGACGAGAATGTCAATGTCGCCTGAGACGATAAGACAGCTTTATCCCCGAGGAGTATACTCTACTTTATGCATATTTATTTATTTATTTATTTAAAGAAACACCAACAATATACTTATTAATTATCATCTTTTTTTATTTTTATTTATTTAATGCCAAAATTTTACAATATTAGGTACATCACAAGTTGTCTAAAAACCTAATTAAGGTTTGTCTAGACAAACACTATAGGGATCTATAGGGTAACACTTTTTAAATTAGATACAGTTCTGATATGTACACCAGTAACAGGTGTTTACAGCATTTACCGTTAAAAGCGTGGTTTGAAAAATAATAATAATTATATACACATAGTTTAAAACATAGATACGCAAGAAAAAGTAAGAAATTATTCGTTTGTGTTGTTTGCATTTAGATGTTTTACAATTTTATTTTTGAAAACTTGTAAAGAGTCGTGGAAGATATCAAGATCACACAACGAAGCATTAACTTCGATTAACATTTCTTGCGAGAAAATAAAAGCTAATAATAATAAATATGCATAATTAGTACTAATTACTAAATTGATTTTATTTCAATTTGAAATTTCAGATTTAAGATTCTCTTCGCTTCTAAGCGCGGATCCACCGTTGCGGACACGATGGGCATGCCCACAACCATAATAAACGTATGACGTCACACTTTCACGTTTAGAGTCTAAATTACTTTTGTAATTTTCGTGAGCAAACATACTAACATTTTACAGGTTTATTAAATTACTAGTATTCACCCCACGGCTTTGCTCATGCATGTACAAAATCTTGGCCAGGGCGTCATATATTTTGTAAGTAAACTTCTTCTTTGTAGGAATGCACTATATTGATCATGAGCGAGTTCATACTCCGACTCGCACTTGGCCAACTTTCGGGTTCGGGCTGTGACCACAACCTATTTTGAGAGTGGGTCCGCGCCTGGCTCATACTACACGATTAGGTTATCTAGCTACGTAGTTACTGTCTGTACACATGTACTTTTAAACTACTAGGCACTAAACATAATCATCCTTCAGTTTAAAACAACAAACAAGACAAAGAGACAATTAGAAAATGGTAAAAACCTCTCGTTTTCCCTCTTTCACTCCCAATACAATTACATGTATCTATTAACTTCTGCTTTCTCACAGTTTACTTATATAATAAAGTACCTCATACTTATTACGAACGCAGCAGAAATGCCTCAATTATTGTTATCGGTGCAATGTCGTATTGTTGCAATTAAATACGGTGATATGATATTACTGAGACGGGATACGTTCGACAAAAGAAGATCGTATTTTGTTACGTCGTTTACGAATGTGAATACCTACCTGTCTGGGTGCATGTATTTATATGTATTTGCATATCTGTTGTACCTACACATCCTTTTCACATGCCTTTTCGTTGTTATAAATGCGAAAATTTGTGCGTGTTTACTCGACGAAAACTATATTTTGAGTTTTCGCGTCGTCTGTCTGAGCCCTTTGTAAGTGCGTTTGTTTGTATATTGTTTGTTGTTGTTGCGAATCCGTTAACTCTACAGAGTTAACGGATTCGCATTTTCGCATTTTCGCAGCCGTTACAACGGCTGAAAGGATTTCGATGAAATTTGGTAAGGTAGCATATATCCTGGATTAGCAAATAAATGGTTTAGGCTTTTATCCTGGATTAATATTTGGTTTGTGTAGAATATCGGGCGAAACCGAGGACGCTGCTACCTATACATTTTAATCTTTGCGGTTTGGGTCCATATTGGCTGTTATAAAGGGTTGATAAACCCAAAAGAAGTTATCACCCCACAGCCTAAGCAAGTGTGTGATTATTTTATATGTTTAAAGAGTTATAGTCTAGTTATAGAGACAAATTTGTACTTTCACGAAAATTTAAGGACTTAAGGACAATTTCGGTTATTATTTTCTCATCCAATAGGTATCCACAATATCTTTTCTCCTTTTTTTAATGGAAGGTACTCGATGAAGAGACGAGCAAGTCGTTATACGAGTTATAAAGTGTCATGCTTGACCATAGCAGTTCAGTATCACTCAAAATTTTTAACTTCAACAGTTCGAAAGTTTGCGCGGCAATGCACTGCGCTCGTCATCCCGAGATTTTTGATGTTCCTCTAATTTGATGTCGATTTTGAGGATTTAAATTGACAAGACTAATAAATAGCCTGAAGTGAAAAACTGGAAATACCACACACATCATTTATTCCGGAAACCTTCAGGAACAATCACTATTTTTCTTGACTCTCTCTTTGGTTGACTGGACGTTTGACCACCGCTTAGGTGTGAACGAAAGTGATCGACTTGCCAAGAGCTCATCGTAATTAAATCCATCTACATTTTTCTTTTCTCCCAGGCAGTCAAGTGAGGCCTGCGTGCATGGTCTGAGCATGCGCTACACGGAGCGCAGCATGTCCCGGTCGCGGTTCTCCAGGATATCGACTAAACGGGACATGGACATACCCTCGATACTGGCTTTTACCACGAACACTACGGCGCCGGTAAATTACTATTGATCAAAATAGTAACCAACTGACTTATATAAAAACATAAAACATAAACATAAAAACTTTTTTTACCAAGGACTAAAAGTACACAAAAGAAAAACTTAAAAGAGCTTGCAAGATATAACGATGTCTGCATAAACTCCTAAACTTATGTATATATACAGGGTTGTAAAGAAAGGGTATGTTAAGCCGAAAGGGGCTCATAGTACTCATGATTGTGAACATCTTTTATTATGGGAGCATCCCCGAAATCGAGAAAAAATAATCAGCTGTTCCATACATTTTGTCGAGGGTCATTGACATTTTTCCATGGAAGAGACTTAGTTACCACGTTACTCGTCCTGCCACTCCAGATTTTGATGATGATTTTTTGAGCGCGTGTCAAAGGACCGGCGTGACAGAAATGGAGCGATGGCAAGGTAAAGACGTATAACGGATGAATAACGCGAGGCGTGGCACGAGTAGAGCAGTATGTTGCCGCAGGCACAGGGTTCACTCCTGACACATAAAGCTCTTATAATTTTCAGACTCAGCTCGAAATTCCAGACTTCCAGAAATTGACCACCCCGGAAGCAGATGTTCCTCGCTGGTCCATCCGCCGGTCGGTTTGTCCCGTCTGCTCCCAGAAATGGAGAGACAGGAGTGCAATTAATAACGTCAAATACTCTGGTTAGTAACTCTTTGAATCCTTTTAGGTAGTAAGAGTACTTTTATTGTTAGGTCTTTAAACATGGCAGGGCTCCCCCTGCCATGTTTTGCAGGCCTATGTTCAGCAGTAGAGGTCTTATGGTGATGATTAAAAAATGTCAAGGACACTCGGCAAAATGTATGAAACCGCTATTTTTTGCCGCGAATTCAGGTTTTGTCTCATACTAAAAGTATGAGTAAGTACATACAACCCTTTCAATATTGTCACATCTTTCAGTAACGACCTGTATATAAAAACTATCTATCAGGGTTAAAAAGAAGCTCCGCGTCAGAGCTGCCTAAGGTGATAGCCCCGGCACGTCTGCGGGCATCTATTACCATGACATAGTAAGTGCTTCAAGAGTACCTATATAGATATGTATTGAGATTATTGCACAGGATAATCTATAGATATGGTGAAGTACGAATATTTTCGAAATTCAAAATACTCCTATCACACTAATATTATAAATGCGAAAGTTTTTGTGTAAGTATGTTAGTAGGTAGGTAAGTATGTAAGTGTGTTTGTTCCCGTTTAACTCTGTAACGGCTGAACGGTTCTGGATGAAATACTTTTTTATCCCGAAAAAAATAACCGTTGCTGTAGAATAGCGGGTGAAACCGCGGGGCGCACCTAGTGTATGTATAATTCCTTGCAAAATAGATTTTTAGCAGACGCGCGGTCCGTCTGGATACATAACATACGAGAGAAAGAGAGGAAAAATTGCTTCTTTAAATTTTTTTGTCATTGGTTCGGAGTTTACTATAACCGCGCTGTCGAAAAAACCTTCGTACATGGTCCATAGCAAAACGTATGAATAAGATCACTAACGGAAACTATTTAGGTACATTTTTCATACGTATTCTTTCGAATCATGAAGGCGAGGGTTGAGGATATCCTTCCAAAAATTGACATCCACCTAAATTTGCGGTTGAGATTGTCACAAAACACAGTGAATAGGCGAAAGAGGGCTTGTGCTCTTCAGTGGGCTGAATAAGCTGCTAATGATGATGGTGATGATTCTTTCTAATACGTTTTAGTATGTGCCGAAAATTATTTTATCAGAAGTTATTATACCAAAAGTTATTTTACAGTGTACCACGTCCAATCCTTGCCGTCGTTGACGAAGACGTGCCGGGATACCGGCTTCTGCGCAACACCAGCGCCACCTGGCAGCTGACACGTGCGCGTAAATTCCGCACGCCAAAACTCCAGATACCGCCGCCAGAGGCCACCGCGCCTCCCAGTGCCGCCGCGCCCATGGCTGTCAAAGATTTGGACCAACGTGTCAACAAGTTCCTTACTGATGAGAAATAAAATTATGATCACACTATATAGTCGTTTCAGTATAATTCATGATTTTAAAATAGATACTTACGTAGGTACATAATGACAGATACTTTGATACTTGGTAGTGTTGGTAGCTCAATGTTATATTTTAGTAAATACCTACGGGATATCTCAGAATAATTTGCTGTGAAATATTGCGTTATTATTGGACTTTATGACACTGGCTAGATACAATACGTAAGAAGCGAAAATCGAAAAAAAAAAAAAAACTGAAATCAGCTGTCTCGACTGCCATCTCAAGTCACTGTCGTGTCTGCGATCATGATCAATTACTGTCAAACTCTAGATACATCAGTCTATGGTCAAACTGTCACGAAAAAAATATTGAAATATAAGTCCAGACTGGTCCAGACAAAGCAAAATTTATTTGTTTTTATTTTAATTCAATAGTCTAATTAATATCGTTCTGCTTTATATGCAAATAGTAAAGAAAATGTCTATTCTGCCGTTCACAAAAATAATAACGAATTCATTATGCCGTTTAAAGATTTGCAAAAGTTTAACGACTGTTCGGCACTTGATGTCAAAACAACTTGTGTATGCTCAATTCGGGGACCCGCTTCATGTTGTAAAGTTCAAAGAATGCCTAGTACCAGCACTGGATCCCCAGCAAGTACTGGTCCGCATGCTGGCAGCGCCTGTTAATCCTGCTGACATAAACACAATCCAAGGTACTGACATCTACAAAGCTTTTCTTTTGCAGAACAAAGTTTTGAAAAAGTTTGTTTTAAATACTATTATGCAGTTAACGTTTGCTGAAAGAATACACAAGAATTTTGTTAAGGTACTTTTCTTTATTTATTTTCTTTTCCTCTGTGAAATGGTTGAGATGCTTTGTTTATGTTTTCTGTACAATAATTATGTTGTTACAGGAAAATATCCAGTGAAGATATCACTGCCAATGATACCAGGAAACGAAGGCGTGGGAATTGTTGAAAGTGTAAATAATGCAGAATCCATTTCTGAAGGGTTGAAAGTTATTGTGACAAAGCCCGCTTTGGGCACTTGGAGAAACTATGGCATTTTTCACAAAGATTCATTAAAAGTTGTGCCTAATGATATTGGGCTAGTTGAAGCAGCAACAATCACTGTTAATCCATGCACTGCCTATAGAATGCTTACAGACTTTAAGCCAGTGAGAGAAAAGGGACTTGTTGTCATACAAAATGGAGCAAACAGTGCCTGCGGACAAAATGTAATACAGCTTTGCAAAGCCTGGGGTATAAAGAACATTGGCATTATTAGAGATAGGCCCAATGACCTTGACAAACTTAAGGACTACTTAAAATCACTGGGGGCCACTTATGTATTGACTGAGCAAGAGTTGCGTTCTACTGAAATCTTCAAAAATAAAGAAATTGAGAAGCCATCACTGGCCTTAAACTGTGTTGGAGGAAAGAGTTCACTAGAAATGTTGAGGCAATTGCAGCATTCTGGAGTAATGGTTACTTATGGAGGGATGTCCAGAGAGCCGGTCACTATTCCCACAGTATCTTTCATCTTCAAAAACCTACAGTTCCATGGGTTTTGGATGACTCGGTGGAATGAAACTGCAGATCCTTCTGTAAAAGATAGTATGCTCGATGAGATCATCAAGTTAATGTGTGATGGAAAATTGAAAGCTCCATTGCATAAAATGGTTAAATTTTGCCAATATGAGGAAGCACTGGGAAACGCTCTCGCACCAAAGGGATTCCTTGGAGTCAAATATATTTTGGATTTTAATGAGTAAAATAAAAATAGTTAAGTTGAGGTGTTATAATATGTTATTTTGGTTTTAATGCAATAAATATAGCAAAAAAAAATTTGTTTTATTTTGAATTTAGATTTGACTAATGTAACTTACCATTCATAACTTTATTATTCTCAACAACTTAGGTCTCACTTAGAACCAGTGCGTAACAAGTAGTGTTAAAATTTAATTGAACTAAAAAGAGTTGTTATCTTTCAGGAAAAAATTACTTTTTGCCTTGTCTACCTACAATACCGGGAGATGAAGGTGTTGGAGAAGTGGTGGAAATCGGGTCACTTGTTGCCAGAGTGAAACAGGGAGACAGGGTGGTCCTGACCACACGGCTATGTGGCACCTGGCGACTCTATGGTATCTTTCACGAAAGGGATGTACACATTGTTTCCCCCAATCTGCCACTCCCAGAAGCAGCCATGCTAACAATAGCCCCATGCATGGCATACAGGATGCTCAGAGATTACAGAAACCTTCCACCTGGGTCAGCAATTATACAAAATGCCGCTAATAGTCCTTGTGGACAGGCAGTGATACAACTTTGCAAGGCATGGGACATAAAAACATTCAACATTGTTGCAAATCACTGTGGATATGAATCTGTTAAGGCACATCTATTGAGTTTAGGTGCTACTGCAGTACACACGCTAGAAGAAGCTGAACAGCTCTGTTGCTTTAATACATCTCTTACTAGGCCCCTCTTAGCATTGAATTGCTTAGGGGGAAGATATGAAGATATTATGCTCAAGCTACTGGAATGCAATGGTACCATAGTTTATTATGGAGGTGCCTTTGATCTGCCATTGGTTAAACAATTTGTACGATGTGATGCAACCTTCTATAGATTCCATTTAGGTAGTTGGAATGCTCAAGCATCTTCTGTAGAAAAAGATATTATGCTAAATGATATTATACAGCTTATGGTCCTTGGATGTTTCAAAGCACCCATATATGAGCCTTTAGAACTAAAGGAATATGTGCACGCATTTAGGAACACTGTGCATTGTGATGCTTTCTCTGTATTAAGTTTCATATTTGATTTTTCTTTGCCCTAAATTAATACGAGCATGAAGCAATTTTTGTATCTGCATACATTGTGAATTTGTAAACGCAATTTTACGTTAATATTTTTGAACGCGACTAAAACAAAATGTAAAGTCAACGTCAACGTCATGGATGTCATTATGTCAAAAACAGCTGCTGGAATGTTTTGATTTGAAGAAAATCTGAATACTATTCTGTTTGCACAAAAGAAGCATCTAGGCTGCATCTAATATGATATAAATAATGAAAACACAGATGAGGTACGTTGGTAAAATATTTTTCTTAGTGCTCAATATTGCAATCAATATTATATGCAATAGCCTCGTTCGTTTAATTTCCAGCGAGATGGAGAAAAATTCGTATGAAACTTACGAATTTCTGGCTTCTACCAACACTGATTCAGATTCGAACCAATTCTATGTATTGCAAGAGGATGGAGCTATACTCAGTAAGTATATTTTGTAACCACTACCACTTTGCCAAGCAAAACTATCTTTGGTATTACACACAGTGGCGGGTTTACAAAATTTCAAGACAGTTTTTGCCGCCCTTGCCCCTACAATTGTCATCTCCTACATTATTTTTACAAACCAAAAATTACGTTGAAATTACACATAAAAAAAATTGAGACATCAGAAAACCGTCATGCAAAAACCTTTTTAATTTAAATGAGGTAGCAAAAAAAAAACGGTCCCTAAATTTGCTGCCCCAAAAATCTGCCGCCCTAGGCTCAAGCCTACTCAGCCTGCTGGTAAATCCGCCACTGATTAAACACCACTTTATTGGTGAACTGATCTGCATGAAATCTGTCAAGTGATGTCCGTAATAGGTGAACATAAGTATTTATCCTGGATAAAAGCAGGAAAGCAATCAAGAGAAAACCTAAGATCACAATAAGAAATAAGATGCAACTCAAAAGTAATTGATTTTTATTTGAATGCAGCAGTAAATAAGGAGATACAGTATATGACCAAAGTTGAAAACGACAACAATGTTCCAGGAAGTTTGAACACAGCTGAAGGGTGTACACCAGTATTTAATGTTCCTTCCCAACAGTACTATGTGGAGTTTGAAGGGAATGCTTCTGAAATGATATGTCTTAATGGTAAGTAAATAATACCAAAAAATATTATGTTGATAGAAAACTATTCACAGTAAGACTTTTTTGTTTTAATTGTCTTATAGCCTGACCAAAATGCTAACGTATTATACAGATTAAATCCTAATAAAAAGTATTACTTCAAGAACATTATATTTCAGATCAATTTGCAATAACAGATGGAGAAAACAATGTTTATGCAAACAGTTATCTCATACAGCCAGAAAACACCTCGGGCATTCAACAGGTAAATTCATAATATCTTGCAATGTCTTACAAGCATTCAATCTTCGCTCTTACAGCCTTGGGGAATTGATATAGCAAGCGTCCCAAGCGCGCAGACAGGGTGCTGTGAGAAGAAAAACTATTTCTCTCTATGGAACGAAATACAACAAAGCCTGCCGCTGTATCACATTGCCCTGTCCACGCACCTGGAAAGCTTGCTACATCAAGACCCTTAGTATGCCATTCCGATGGACGTGACAGAAGTCGCGAGATTGTGCTGCGGCGCTCTCGTCACCTGCATGCTAATATGCACCCTAATAAGCAAGGTGACTGCAAATTTTATATTACCTCTTAATAATCTGACCATAAATAGAAGCAATGTTTTTTTTTATAACAAACTAGGCAAGCGTTTGATCACAATCCCACCTGATGGAAAGTGACGATATGGCCGAAGATGTAGCACGCTTGCCTAGCAGGTACTTATTCAGTTTTCTCTTGAACAGCCCTGGATTGTATGTCAACCGATAAACGAAAACAAAAAAAAAGTTCAAATATAAGGAAGTTACACATAAGCATTCTAATTCCATGATAGACAGAGAACGCACTGTAGCGGGTATGTCACGCTCCATACAAATTCTACACTTCACTTTATTTGAGGAAAAAGGACAGATACCCTCGAACTCCCATTTTCCCACAATTATATCTCAGAACTTTATAAGCCGATTTAAATATTTTTTTCAGTACAAGTATTATCGTTATTTTAAGTCAACTACACGGCAATAAGGTAGCATTAAAATTCATGCGACCATAATGACAAGTTCTTAGGGTGCATATTCACGAGCGGGCAAGCCAAATGATCCGCCCGCGATTATCGGAACACTACATAAATTGTTTATCATCTTGTTTTAGAACCTATAAATATTTTTTAGATGGAGACAGAAACCTTTATAGATCCTCAAACACTTGACGCTCATCAAATTCAGCAACTAAATGTTGAAGCATTTAATGGCACCAAACAAACAACTGACTTAACAGAGGTAAAAACACAAAATAATTAAGTAATATAGTGTCACTATAAAAGCTTTCAATTGGTAGCATGTACACACGCACCTGATCTGATTTCAAATTCCATGGCGTATGTGAATCGGCTAACCCGCACTGGGCCAGCGTGGTCGATATGGCCCAATCACCTTTCGAGGGGTAGCCCAATATCTCAACAGTGAGATGTTGCCGATGATAACGAAAACCAACTGATAAGGTTGGAATTCGTATGTAGCTATCCCTTTAGGATGATATCAGATCACGTAATGTATAGAACCCTTAAATAATACTTTGAAGGCACAGCTTATAGGCTTATTTATTTTTTCCAGATTACTTTGACCGATGAGCAGTACAAAATTCTGGAGCAAAAAGGCTGGTTGTTACTGGAATCAAATGACAAAGTATTTGTTTTAAATACTCTCGGACTACACGACATCACCGCTAATGATAGTGAGTCTCTATAAATGGCATGATTTGATATCATGCGAAATGTATATCTAAATATGAATGATTATTCTCTTCAGCGGTCCTAGCATGGGCACCGAGGTAAAGTTATGTCCACATGCTTTGTCTTCGCGTCAACGTGACAAAGCTAGAATATGGATACCTCCGTCTCGTTCTCGCGGGATAAATATGGTGGACAAAATTTTATCCCGGCGCCCGTGCTAGGCTTGCAGGGGTTGGTTCTCGAATAATTCTGAGAAATTAATTTTTTCACTTTTTATGCTTAGTACAACCAACCGAGTTTGTTTTTATTTCCATACATACTTTTGGGGTCTATTTTAGCAAAATCCTTTTTTTATGGGTCGCCATAACATTTGAGGAATATTGGATTCAACTTTCGCGTCTCTGTCATAAGCACAGTCATAACCCCTGTGCTTTGATTCCTAGAAAAGAATTTGTTCTTTTATTTATATAGATTTCTATTTCTCTACATACACGGCGCGACCTTCTGGAAACGACAGTGTATGCCGCTACTCGAAAATAAACTAGTTTTACAAAATAATATAATGCCGCATCCGTACGTAATTTATAAAGTAAACTTTACCTTTCAGAACTTGTTTGCAGACTTAAAAACGAACTTGAGAAAAGTCCTAACACGGATCCCAACGTAGGGTACGTATAACGCATCCACATAATTATTAACTAGACTCGAAGGTTGACCACGAAAGACGAAAGAAGGTTAAGGAAGACATCATCATCATCATCATCACCATCCACAGCCTTCCTTATCCCACTGCTGGGTATAGGCCTCTCTCTTGCTGTGCCATCTGCCTCGGTCCTGTGCCAATCTAGTCCAGGTTCGACCCGCGATGGTGACGATATCGTCGACCCATCTCGCAGCTGGACGGCCAACGCTAAGACATAAGCAATGATATTGTGGCAACTATTTTTAAATAAACGAGCATTATGAAAACTTAACCATATTGCTTATTTCGCGCGATTGTGAGTAATGGCGTGCTTCTCGCCTATGTAAGCACTAACATTTTTATGTCGCTACATGTTAATCTATAGTTTTAAAGATCTTTGACTTGATAAGCGTGTGTATTCTGCAAGCTAAGTGACCACGCAAGTAAGGTAATGAGCTAAGTGATGAGATAAATAACCAACGCTGTTTAGGTGATGAGCTAAGTGACCACGCAGTTTAGGTGATGAGCTAAGTCACCACGCAGATGAGGTCATGAGCTATGTGACCAGGAAGGTGACGTCTTGAGCTATGTGACCACGCAAGTGAGGTCATAAGCTAAGTGACCACGCAGGTGTCGATTTATATATATACCTACAATTAGTTATTTTGACATTTTCCAGCAGGAAAACTGCATATGCACTTAGCGTATCATCTCACAATCCTCACATATGCGTTCACTTAGCTTGCATAATATACCGAAAACTGCACCAAATAGCTGAACTGACTGAGCTTTAATAAAATTGTAACATTTTTTTCAGGCAATTAAAAATTGAAAGTGTTTCGAGTTTTTTGCCAAACGAAAATACCGACACAACTACGGAGGAACAATGCAGCGTGGTAGAATACTTCATAGCCAACAATGTGCCCGTACGACACGTAGAGCCAGTTGAGAGTATACGGTTTATCATCGGCGACAATGCGGAAGAAATGCGTAAGTTTATTCTACCTAATATATAAATGCTAAAGTAACTCTGTCTCTATGGTATCTGTCTCTGTCTGGGTGTTTGTCGCGCTAGCACAGGTAAAGGGCTGCACCCACTAAAAGGCCTAATAAGTTATCTTAGCTTTTTGTTAACTACGGTTTTGGTTTTATAGACAGTTACGCGCCCGTTAAAGTATGTACCTACATAGTGAAATATATAGACAGGTGAAGCAAAAAATAGGTGAAGAACAGCATGATTTTAGGCCGGGTCGCTCCGTAAATACGAACTTGTTAGCGAGCTTATCCGAGCGTGGACCGAGTATAAAAATGCGTTTTATTTACACTAAGTTACTACTCCGTAGTCATAGCATTTTTGGTGTATGGGAAATCAATAAAAACTTAGAAAATCTGTTTGGAACAGTATGTAACGCGATTCTGATTTGTCAAAATGTATAACGACGCAATAGATAAAAAGTAGTAATATCGTTTTCCGAAATACCAGCAGGCCTAGCACGGGCTCCGGGATAAAGTTATGTCCACCCGTTTTGTCTTCGCGTCAACGTGACAAAGCTAGAATATGGATACATCCGTCTCGTTCTCGCCGGATAAATATGGTGGACAAAATTTTATCCCGGCGCCCGTGCTACACCTGCAGCGGCCTCATACGGAAGTCTATCACTCGCTATCGTGTCATCCCGCTCACTCCCTAGCGCCAAACTACTCGCTTCTTGAGCACGAGCGGGATGACACGATAGCGAGTGATAGACTAATGTTATTATGGCTGCAGAAATCCCGAATGGTTATCGCTGCTATGTTATTGTTTTTTTATTATTATTGTAAAAACTAACTCTTTTACATTATTGGTTGATGAAGATGCAGCAAAATCGATGCCAAATCCCAGTGAAACGAACATTGTCACAGAAGTCCCCGTCTCATACAAGTTTTGGAATAACGCTGATGCAAATAGCAAAGTGCAAGAAAAGTACGATTCTATAAAAATAAAGACAAAATATATATTTAAAGGTAAGAGAATTTATGCTGGGTTACGTGAATAAAAACTACTACTACTAATAAAACTACTAACTAATATGGCAACAACTATAGAGTCTTGGCAGCACTGATAGATGTTCCTAAAAACAATAACTAATTCCGATGGACTCGTTAGATGGCGCTATTTACTAAATACGTAGGATCGGCTTCATCCGTTGTGTGTTTGGCTAGTTTAATGTGGTCAAGTATTAGAATTAGAGGTAGATATGCCCAAAACCATTCCTAGACTCAGTTATTGTTTGAGATATGTCCAAAAGAACATGTTCTCCTGGACAATTCCGAAAATTAGTAATGTTGTGTCCTCGAATTGGTAGCGCCATCTAGTAAGGTTGAACGGAACAGAGCTGAAAAATCGTTACTAATTTTAAGCGAAGAAAAAAGTAAATAAAATGTAAAGTAGGAATAAAGATGGCGAAGATAAGCATTAAGTTGTAAAGTTTAATTTTCTTAAGTATGTAATTAAAGTTTTATGTTAGGAACTGTTATATCAAGTTTATTACCCAACCGTGGCTCCGCCACAGGATTTATTTTTTTAAATGAAACAGAACATGATGGCGCCAAGAATATATTTAATGACCACCTTACTTGCATACTTACAAGTTTTTACCCGACTGCACAAGAAGGACAGTAACGTTTTTTGGGTGTATGTTAAGCAATGATGTGGTCTAATACGGAAAACACTTACCTAAAATAACTGTTGAAATATAGTCGGATTAAAATAAGGCGTTTAAAAATATAAAATAAAGTAATTAATTGAGATACCTGATGACATCCTTGATGTAAATTAAACCTCACTGGAAAAGTATAAATTCGGCCTTGGATACATAATTAATATACCTACATAATTATCTTGTTTACATAACCTAATATTCATGTGTTTCAGACGTTCCAGAGAAAATATTTTTGGGGAAAACAGTCACCGGTAAAAAAATATTTGCCAAAGTGAAAAAGAAAAGTAATGAAATAAATGACAAAGACAAAAAAATTGAAAAGCAATCACGTTGTAAGTACTTATATATTATACAGGATCATAAGAAAAGGAAAATTACTACAATTAAATTACTACAATATGAAAATTACTCATATTAACTCATTATTATGAACAACTTTTACTATGGGACCAACACTGAAATCGAGAAAAAATCTGCTCGTTCTTTGAAATGCTGCGGCGGGTGCATCCAGCTCGCGTGGTGTTGCCCATACGTAAATTAAATAATTATGTTGCTATGTTGTTAAAATCCGAAACGAGGATATTCGCCGAAGAACCAAAGTCACCGATATAGCTCTCAGAGTTTGCAAGCTGTAGTGGCGATGGGCAAGCCACATCACTCGAAGAACCGATAACCGATGGCCAAGAAAGGTTCTTGAGTGGCGACCACGAACTGGAAGACGAAGCGTAGGCAAGCCTCCCACTAGGTGGACAGACGAAATTGTGAAAGTCGCGGGCAACCGGTGGATGCAAGTGGCACATTGTCGGTCGGTGTGGCGGTCTAAGGGGGAGGCCTATGTTCAGCAGTGGACGTCTTCTGGCTGACAATGTAATAATGTAATGTTGTTCCCAGACATTTCTCTACTGGACGGAGCAAGCTTCACGAATCTAATCCAGGAGTCGTTCCGACACGTTTCCAAAGCAAGTCCCAAGCACGTGGCGTACGCGCAGGCGGTCGTCTCTCAACTACTGCGGCTGCCCAACTTGAAACACTCTGTTCTGGGGAACAAACTGGTTGTCACAAAGGTTAGTGATTAGCTAAAGTTTTACAACAACCAATAATTCTTCCCGATGTACCTGCGCAGTAGACAAATTTGACCGAGCGAAGCGAAGGTCTCAAAGTTTACTGGATGGTTTAATCTGGTTCTGGTCTGGTAATCTGGTTTAATGAATCGGCATTTGTATGTATGTTTGTGTGTATATTTGTCCGATGATAACTTGCGAACCGTTGATCCGATCTTCATGAAATTTTGTAGGCAAGTACTTAGTTCATTTCAATATAATTTTTAAGTTCGAATATGAGCTGAATCGGTTCAGGGGTTGTGAAGATATAGGGATCGCGAGGTCTCAGTTCAGTCACTACTAGTTTAGTAGCGCGTGAAACTTCTCGGCGCTGTTATTGGTCGTCCGACAGTGTACGAACTGTGTTAGCGGGACAGAGCTAAGAATGCATAGCAAGCAATGCTCAACCATTTACTTTGGAAAATAAAGTTTAATATACACGTTCGGCTACTGTCAGACTGGTCTGCGCTTTTCTGTTCATCCAAAAACTGCCGATCAGAATTATTTGTTGTGTAAATCTGTACTTCACTACCTGGATCCCTTTTTTTCTATGCAACTTAGTGACGAGACTAGCGTCGCCTCATAGTAAACGTCACATTTTCGCAAAAAAATTCAGTGTCAACCAGAACCAAGATAGTGCCTGGCACAATAATCTGTAACAAACGGGAAATATCATCACGAAATCACAGGAAAAAAAAAAAAATAAATTTGGCAGCTAAGCTTAAAAAAATAAGGCTTTTTCTTTTATTTATATTATGTTTATTCATATAGAAAACCGATTTTCATCAGGTGATAACGAGCTACAGCGAAAACGGTAAAAATATTGGGCAGCCGACGATGGTGACCGGCACCGTGCAGGTGCTGAACGGCGAGGACACCTTCATTCACTCTCCGTTGATGCTGCAGGAACTGCTGTACCAAGCTGGTAAGCTATTTAAGAGTTTATATGTCGTCAATTTGGGTTGCGCTGCGTCAATTTGTGCGATCATGGTAAACTGTACCAAATTCATATTTTGGTTATAAATTGTTGAGGATATACTTAAATAGGTTTAAAGTAAATTTAGAAACATAATTGGTGTTTTTTTTTTTTTTTTGAGAAAGCTGACAATAATAGGGACAAATGGAAACATTTCAATTCTCGATTGTGAGGTCAACCAGTTTCAGAAATTTTGGTCATAATGTCTAGGGGATTAATTAAAAAAAAAATAATAATTACGTTTACAGAAGAAAAATCAAAGACACCAACAGATCAGTTCTCAAATTGTCCCGAGGAGAAAACTGCGAGGGGTCTGGTGGAGTTGCTCCACATCCATATATCGGAGACGAGGTACACCGACAGAGTGGCCGAAACTTCCATCAACCTGAGTGAACGAAGTTAGTATCTACACAACTAACAGGCCGCATGCGTGCATCCTGTTCTCGCACGCGCGCTACGCTACGCTCACAGCCTATCTCTTTCTGACAATTTCGATTAATGTCCGTTTATTTATTTTCAACTAAGTGCGCACCGCGGTGTCACCTGCTATTGTACAGAAACCCAATACTTTAATGTGTTAATCCAGGGCATAAGCCTCCATACCAAATTTCATTCAAATACATTCAGCCGTTACAGAGTTGAACGGGAACAAACACAATTACATACTTACCTACTTGCACACTTACACAAACTTTCGCATTTATAGTATTAGTGTGATTATCACCCTGTTTTTATTTTTCTATGAGAGCAAAAATCTCTTGTTCCATAGAAAAATGTACGAGGACGGCTCAAATGACTTTGTGAGATAGAACAACAGTATCGTATAAAAGAACAACAAAAAAAACTACAAAGAAATGAAATCTATGACACTCCGGACATAGATAGGAATCCAACGACAAACATACATACTTAGGTACATTTTCTCCAAAAACATTACTATTCTTCTTGGGCAGTCGAATGAAACGAAAGAAAACTTATTTTTATTTCAGAACTTCCGCTGGACGTATTAAACGACGCTAAGAAGAGACATCCGAACCCGGCATACGCTTGCGGCACTTGCGGCGCGGTGTTCATATCGGAAACGCAGTTGAAGGAACATCAAGATGTAAGTATTTTTTTCTGGAAGTGCCTCCGCAGCCGTAGCCGGAAACATGAACGGTTTGCCGGAGATGGGTGGGCGAAACGCTAAAAGTAATTTCCGAATAGTTAGTATACCTTTAGAATAAGTTATTATTTTGTTTAATGACAACCAGGAAACCGTTCTTTTGTGATGTAGCCGAGTCGGACCCAAAAGCCTTTTCGGTAAAAGATTTGAGTCTAATGAGAGGTTGGTCGTACATCCGGTAACCGTTCCATTATTTCATCGTTGCCGGCTCCGGTGCGGGGTCACTGTCTTTTATTCTAGCTTTTTACTATTCGTGACGTATTGGGCGCGTTCCGAATCACTTTAACAGCGCCTACGACGAAAACAACGCTAATGAGAACCATCACGATAGTAAGATTCTTTAGATGGTTTAGTTTTTTTGTTCTTGCCGTTTTGGTTCACTTTAGCGCTGAAAGCTAACACTAACAGAATGAAAAAATAGTACAATACCAATAAAGTAGCACGCATACATTAATTTATATTTAAATGATCAGTATACATTTTAAATTCGTCATAAATCGCTGCAGCCTGCGTTCTAGGGAGCAAAAGAGATCATTTAGTTTTGTTGTTTTTGGAAATAAATATATATATATATTTTTATTATTCTTATTATCACTCTCGCACTCGTTAGGTAAAGAAATATAACCGACTATGGTCTGAGCTGTCATTGGTCGAAAAGCGCCATGTCTTTTTACAAGTTAGACACTTATCCATTAAGTGCTCATAATTGTGCTTGAGTGTTGGTGAATAATATGATGTCGTGAAACGTGACTTGTCGTGGTGTTTTTAAAAATCCGTAGAAGCTTCCAGTAAAGCTTCCGCCTTTTTACTGAAGCATGACTCGGACTAGACAGTGACTGAAATGATTGACTTAGATTATGACTGAGACTTCTTTTTATACTTGAAAATTATACAACACAACCAACAGTGCCAGTGCCAGTGTGCCAGTGTCAACACTTGGCATTGGCTAATAATGATAATTATTAGGTTTTTATCTTGAAAATGACGCTTTGAATTCGGCTTCACTGCAATCTGTTTACAACTCATTGTAGCGTAGCAACCGTAAGTTTCGTCAAAGAGTGCAAAAGAAGGGCACTAATATCGTATCTCGAGTAAAATATCGTAGCTGGCTAAATACACTACGTGTGGAGCCAAACTATAAGTTTAAAAAAAACATACATTATTTTTATTTTTCAGGACGAATGCATAGAGGTTGAAGATGAACTAACAATAGACACAGACGACTTCAGTGGGAACATTGCAACGTTATATTCAGTTAAAGAAAACGGGAAAGAGAAGGTGTACTCTTGTACGATATGCGAGGTAATAGATCTTTTTAATTTAATCAAACTCACAACACAACACGGGTCCTTATTATGTAACTCTGGTGGCGATGGCCATCTTGTGCCTTTCCACTCGCGACAACTTACTCGCACCATGCGAGCGAGCACCGATGGATAGCAAACGATTACCATCGCCACCGGATTTAGAAAATAAGGCCCATAATCCGGATACTTTCGCTGTAACAAAGTTAACTTTAGCAAGCACAGCTTGAAGTGTCATAACTACCTATAGGCAGCCGAGAGTAATCGCTCTGTAACTTTCGCACTCGTAAGGTTAGATGTCAAATCTTCCCACCCGAATGGGCTCAAGTCTAGATGCTTCACGCTCGCAGAGAGACCTGTAAAAAAAAGATCTTAAACTGACAAAGATGGCCTTTCATTTTTTTTAAATATAAATAAAAAATTTTTGTAATCTACTAAACAAGCTCTAGAGATCGTTTAACCTTAAAAAAGGTTTTTTTTTGGTTCCTCGTGTGTGCTCCACGAAAAGTAATTTAATTGACAGATAACTTATTGTTTCAGACTAAATTTACAAGACTCTTCAACTGCAAAAAGCACATAAAAGCTCACAAAGCCGGCATAGAAAACAAACTCAAAGCTTACAAGTGTAAGATGTGTCCCAACACGTACTTCCACTCCTCCAGTTTGTCTAAACATATTGTTAAAACGCATATACAAATGAAATTGAATTAAAAAAATCATTGAAATATTTCAACTTTTTTATTTTGAAAATCATCTAGTTGCCAAAGCTTAGAAAAGCTTTTCATCTGGCTTCGCATTTATAAAGTTTAGTGATACTTTGTTCACTTGGCATTGCTTTGTATAAAAAATATTACATATTTACAAAGTACTGCTAGGAATGTGCACTGCCATTATGAAGAGTTACAGAAAATGCAGCACATAATCTACAATGCCGATCCACAATAAGATAGGAAGTTAAAATATATCATCCGAGAAAAAACTATCTAAACCATCAATTAAATCTTCAGCAACATTACTTTGATCTAAAGATGTTCCTGAAACAAAATAGTGTCTGTTATCAAACATGGTGCAGTTAAAACAAACATTATAACTAGGTACAGGTTTACACAACTATTAATTTCGTTTGCGCAGAAAAGCGCAGACCCTTTTCAGACAGTATCGTCAATGATTATTTACAGCTATTGAACTTTATTTGCAAGCTCATGACAGAGTATTGCTTGCTTTGCATTCTCATTCTCAGGCTCTGTCCAGCTTGCACGATTCGTACGCTGGCGGACCAAGATGGCGCACGGGCGACGCGATTTTGCCGCGAAATCGATCAACCAATAACAGCGCAAGATTTTTGCCCGCGTAGTTTTGTTGCCATTGGTAGATTGAATTATGCCGTGCCACTAAAATTACATGGTCTACTGCGCAGGTACATTGAGAGAAATTATTTGTTATAAAATATTTTTGTATAGTAAAAACTACGCAATTTCACTGAAGGACTGTTTTCCATCATCTAGGCCATTTTCATACAGAACTTCAAATGAAGGTAGATTTAAAATTTCTTGCAATTTCTGAGAGCCGAGGCTATTTCGAGAACAAGACAGCGCTGTACAATTTCGCGCGCAGATGAAAAAATATGGCTATAGTAAGATAGCTTAGTCAAAAAATTAGATATTTGCTAATTACAACTAAACTAGGAAATCAATCAAAATTCTGTCCGATGCTTTCCTAGACATTATTACTACCTGACTATTAGTGTAATAATCACTTGAATATACACTAGAGGTTCGGAGCGCCAGCGAAAATTAGGCCGTTACAGTTTACAGTACAGCACTACAATTTCATTATCTGTGTCTGTTCATTCTAGCATGAGAGAAAAGGACGGCGAAATTAGAGGTGTCAGCTTAATTCTAAAGGTAGTATAATTACTTACCTAAGCTATCTGAACATAATTCAGTCTTTATCACAGTGAATTCATCTTCATACACAATACTGTATCCATCAGGTAGAGTTCCGTTTCCATCCTCACTCAGTACTGTCGAGCTATAAATGGCTAATATATTACTTAAGGTAATGTTGAGATAGTGCTTTTTGAAGGCGCCACCGGTGGTCAGAACTGTCGGTTTCTGAAGGATCAGGGCACAGAAGTCTGACACAATGTACTGTGAGAATGTGGACCAGGCATCTCGATGTAAAGTGCATTTAATTGAACCTGCAAGCAGAATTTATTTTATAGCCTTCTGTGCTGGTCATATATATGTATATATATATATATATATATGTTATTTATTTTTGCATTATTCAATGAAGTCATTTCATGTCATATTATTTTCGTATTATTATTATTTCATTATAAATTTACAATAATATGTTAATAGGATAAATTGTGCTGGTTATTTCATCTTCAATTGTCAAGGAGTGTTACAACCACCTGTGCACACCTCTTGTAATAGATCACCGCATGTGATAGCAAATAAAAGTCAGAATAAAAGACTCAATTTTAAAGTATGTCAAAGAAATCTGTAAAAAAATCTTTAATTTTTATTTTCGGCTTGTTCTTGGACATGTGAATGATAAAAAAATAAAATAGTAAAGGTTTTAAGTTTTTGTGGTAATTTGTGTGGAAAGGGGATAGAACAATTTATTGTGGCATATCCATCCGCCGCCATTTTTTTCTGCAACATGCAACATAAAATTTGGAAATAAAAAAAAAATGTTGTGGGTGGATATGCCAGCTTCCATACAAAAATGTTCGAACCCCTTTGGCGCCGATTTAATTTTTTCTTTGATAGTTTCTTACCAGTAGCATCCCTCAGTATTATCAAAGGATCTATGGCAGATCTATCAACAGCTTCTACAAATGCAGACACATTTTGTGCCTTCCTCCGTTTCAGGTTACCAGAGAGTGCTTGCTGCTTGATTGCATTTATGCTATCTATGTCCAGTTTCCAGGATTGCACGTCACATAATAACCTGTTCCATATTGGTGACTCAAAGAGATCTTCCTGTAGATTGTGCTGAGAGTAATCTATGTCCTTTAAAAAATAATGGAAGCTTTATTTTAAATCGGTTACACAGAATATTTCTACCTAACCTCCTATGAAGTATCCAGTGAACAGTGGTCAACGTAGAGGCCTACAGTGTTGATTCAAGAAGGTCGCACTATACTTATACAGAGTTCAAATCAGGCATTGTTTTTTGGTAAAATTATTATATTACCACCTTGCACCCCGCGGTTTCTCCAGCTAGTCTACAGAAACTGAATATATTTCCAAGATAAAAAGTACCCTATGTGTTAATCCAGGGTGTAAACTACCACCATACCAAATTTCATTCAAATCCGTTTAGCCATTACAGAATTGAACAGGAACAGACTTAGATACAAACATTCACATTTATAATTTTAGGGAATTCTAACCACATGCACAAACCACACACTCTTAAGGTTCTCAGTACCTAGTATTTAAAAAAATTCAAATAACTTACTAGAATATTTTAATTCGATTTTTTTTTTAATTTCTTATGGTACCTACAAACTATGATTGTATTCTCACTGTCCACATTATTTATTTATGGTATTTTAACAGAGGAAGATGTGTGACATTCAGACACCATGGCTCTGCTTAGACTCAGGATGGCTCAGCGCACAGAACTGATGCCAAGGATAGAGCGATACACTAGAATATATTATGTGTGAGCAATGTTCCAAACAAAGCTGCAGTATTACTCATTTTTACCGGGCCAGTTCTGGCAGTGTGCTACCAGTCTTCCTCTGTTGTACATTTCAACAAGGGAGTAAAAATTTTTACCTGAGAGAGCAGTTCTATCTGACAGATACTTTCATCTTTGGATATCTCAAGGGTACCAGTTAACAATCCAGCTGGACCTGGAAACTTCCTTTTACTTTGATGATCGAAATATGAATTAATGATTTTTCTTTTATTGTGCTTTGGCAATACAAAAGTATCAATTTCTGAATTCTTGCCTATAGCTTCTTCTCCTGGTTTATGAGGGATTTTTTCAATAAACTTTTCAGAATGTTTTGTGCGGTGCTTATTAACAAGTGTTACACTTTTAGCAGTATTAGAACAGGGCAGCACAGTAACCTCAAGTTCAGGATTGACACAATTAGGCGGTCGTACTCCATCTGGGATATTTGGGTGCGATTTGGTTTTCAAATTATTAACAATAAATTGACTTGTATTTACGGTTTCCTTTAATTTCACTGTTGCCACTTCAGGAAAATCAAACTGTGATAGCACCTGCAAATAGACAGCAGCCAAAAATCGATTAGTAATTTTTAGAAAAAAGAAAATACATCGTTGTAAATACACACAAACGATTTTTAAGTAAAACAAACATACTTGGTCAAAATCATCTGATTCAAACATTTTCTAAAACGTTTTTCGCTTCCCATTCCAAAACAAAATGTTACCGTTTACTTTTTAGGGAAGAAATTAAATGAACAAGTCTACAGAGAGCACTTAATCATGAATATCACAAAACCATTACGTTAGTATACATTCTAAGGAACAGATACATTCTTATCTATGAAGTAATCACTTCTTATATAAATTATAACTTCAACTTCAATTTTTGTTCGTGCCGTGACTTCACAACAAAGCAAGAGAAATGTGTACAACACAGGCATAAAGGCCTCGCTACATGGCCTGACCTGACACCGTGTGAAAGGGACAGCTAGACTTGAATTTCACGGGAGCAAAAGGAACAAACTATTAAGGTTATAGCTTCTCTCTTTCGCTCCCCATGAAACTTATATATAGCCATCTCTATCACACGATGTCAGGTCAGGCCATGTATACTGAACCCTTATAAGGGTTCAGTATACATGAACCACTGAACCATCAATTGAACCACTCTGTGTAATACAGGCCTTCCTCCGGTCTTGGCCGTTCGGGCCGGTACCGAGTTGCTCAATGGAAAAATGTGAGGAGAGACAGATAGATAGATAGATTAACTCTTTATTGTTCACACAAAATTTAACATAACTTCAAAACAGGCTTAAAAACTAGTGTAACAACTGGCGGTCTAATCGCTGAAAGCAATCTCTTCCAGGCAACCATAGGATTCATAAAAGAGGCAAAGACAGAGAGCCAAAGAGAAGAGAAGAGAATACAAAATACGCAAAATACAAACAAATTAGAGTGGCTATACGTGACCCGCTGGCTTATCCCGTAACTCTGAAAACGATAGTGATAGTAAATAATAAAAATAAATAAAATAAATATCTGGGACATTATTGCACACACGGTCATCTGACCCCAAACTAAGCAAAGCTTGTAATATGGCTGCCAGAGACTGATATACGTACATAGATATTTTTAAATACATACTTATATAGATATTAACACCCAGACATAGAACAAACACAGATATTCATCACATAAATGTTTGTCCTAGATGGGAATCGAACCCACGCCCCCAAGCACAGAACGTAGGTTCACTACCAACTGAGCCACCGGGGCAGTCAATAGTGCGCGAGCGGGACCGCGCATAGTGCGACTAAGTTGGTACGAGCGGGATGGCATGCTCGCAATCAGAATCACGATAGTTTCAAAGTTAGAGGATAAGCTCGCTGACGTAGCATAAATTTATTGCTGTCCCTTTCGCACGATGTCAGGTCAGGTAATGTAGTGAGGCCTTTAGCCGTCTAGGCCATACCACTTCTACTGTAATGGCCATAGAGGTTTATTTTGTATCCATCATCTCTACATGACACTGACAAGCATAGATCTTGTATCTTTTTTTTTTTTTTTTTTTTTTTCTTTCTTGGCATCGCACTCTGTGCATTCTGCCATTTTCTGTATTAGGACTTGTGTTTTTTAAAAACGGGGAAACCATAAGTCGCGAAATAATTATAGGAAGAAAAAATTAACTTTAGGAGAGGAATATGGATCAGGAAAGTAGGATTCATGGTAATTACAATTTTATGTTATTAGATAAAAGAAAAATAGATATGGAATAATAAATATTTGGATCAAGGGAAGCAAGTAAACAAAAAATATTAGTAGGAAAGGTAACATGAAGGGAAACTAAAGATTCATAAAAGGAGGAAACATCATTATTTGAACAACAAAAGAATAAGTGATTTAAATCACCAATGCCACTTCCACATTCGCAGGCAGCAGAATCAATTATATGAAGCCTGGCAAGGTGAGCTGGGCTACATACATGGCCCAATCTCATTCGTATTAATGATGATGTAGCACGTTTACTTAGTATTAGATCAAAGAACCATGGTCTCAACTGAATATTAGGTTGGAGACTGAAATAGAGTTTTCCTTTTTTAGATACACTTTTCAAATATGCTTTATCCCAAGCTTTCTTCAGAGAAAGCTTAGGTAGAGCAACCAGGTCGTGGCAGAAAATAGTGTATGGGAAACGGTCACCACAAATTACTGCTTGATTTGCGAGTAGATCAGCCTTTTCATTTCCATGTATCCCAGAATGACTGGGAATCCATGCAAATGAAATAGAATGACCGTTTAGAACACATCGATATAACTCTTCCCTTGCTTTGATTATTGCCGGATAGTAAGTTTGTGGTTTAAAGGGGAACTTAGATAATGAATAAAGAGCGCTCAAAGAATCTGAAAATATCACTGTCTGAGAGAGTTTCATTATGCGAACATATTCAATAGCCTTAAAAATACCATAACATTCTCCAGTAAAAACAGACGTTTCTGGGGGAAGTTTAATTTTCTGCACAATCTTATATTGTGAATGGTATATACCAACACCTACCATACCTGTGGAAGAGTGTTTAGAGGCATCACAATAGACTTGATGCCACCCGCGCCAATTTTCATCAACTTTGGCATTAAACTTGATGTTTGCAATAGGATCGTGTTTTTCAATTCCGAAGTTTAGGATTACATTTGGCGAGAAAGTTAATGCATTATAATTACAAGAAAATATTGGAAGATTTTGAGATCGGTAAACGGGTGCATCTAATGACAAATATTTTCTAAAACTTAAAATTAGACATGGCGGGGATTTATGACGCCAATAAGGAGATGACTCTACCAAATCTGAAAGATAGTACAGATTCTGTACAAGAGGATGCTCAGAAAACTGTAAGGAACGGAATAAATATCTATCACAAAGAAACTGTCGACGCAAATGCAGCGGAGGCTCACCACACTCGACTTGAAGAGCATTTATGGGGCTTGATTTCATAGCACCCGATATTAGCCGTAGAGCTTTTGATTGAATGTCATCCATCTTCCCCAATCCGGCTAAACTACAAGGCTCTAACAAGAAAGACCCGTAGTCGAGAACACTTCTTATCAGAGCATTATAGATCAGCTTCAGGGAATAGGGATGAGCACCCCACCAAACTCCCGATAAACATTTGAGGATATTATAGACACGATTGCATTTTGATACTACATATTCGCAATGTGGAAGACCAGTCAGCTTACTGTCCAATATAACACCCAAAAACTTGATACTCTCTTTCTCAGGTATAGCTTCACCTTTAAACGTAATGTTTAGTGGTTCATGAGATCGTTTCCTAGTGAACAAGACAACGTTGCTTTTTAATGGTGATAGTTCTAAGCCATTGCTATCTAGCCATTCTCCTAAATTATTAAGTGCTTGGGTTATAGATGCAGATGCTGTGCTGATAGACTTACTGGACGCATAAATCAGCAAATCATCAGCATATTGCAGTACTTTAACATCACCTTTAATAGACGATTCTAAATCGTATGTGTAAATACTGTAACAAATAGGGCTAACCACAGATCCCTGAGGAAGGCCTTTCCAGAGAATTCTAGATTCGGAGCTATTATCTAGTTTTATCAATCTGCCGTACAGTAAATTACCTATAAAGTTAGACAACATTTGTGGTACTTTTAAATCATGCAACTTTTTTCTAAGAATAGGTATAAGAACATTATCATAAGCTGCTTTGATATCCAAACATACAGAGACAACCGATTCTTCTTGAGATAATGCAATACGGATATCGGTGGATAAAATACTAATACTGTCTATTGTGCTTTTACCTTTGCGGAAGCCATACTGAGAAGACGCTAATAAGCCTTGATTTTCGATGAACCACTCTAATCTATTCTTAACTAAATGTTCTGCAATTTTAGCAATTACAGGAGATAAAGCAATAGGGCGATATGATGATACTTGAGAGGGAACTTTCGACGGTTTCAAGATCGGTAGTATAACTTGAGTTTTCCATGAGGGAGGTACTGTGCCCGATGACATAACTAAATTGATAAGACTAAGAAGATAGTTTAAAGAGTGATCAGAAAGATTACGGAAAAATGAATAAGGAAGGCCATCTTCACCAGGAGCTGAATCTGATATAGAGGAGAGGACTCCTTTTAACTCCTCTACAGAAAATGGCGAATTGAGGCCTACTGGATTTTGAATAAAAGATATAGGGGGATCAATCGAATTTTGCTGAGGAACAAACGGTGGAGCTAGATAATTTAAATATTCATTTGACATAGATTGTGGAAGAAAAGCACAGTTAGATTCACTCATTGCATTTTTATATCTACGGATATTTTGCCAAACAGTTGAAAGGCGAGATTGTGGAGAAAGAGAAGAACAATATCTTCTCCAGCTATCAAGTTTCTTGTCTTTGAATAGCTTGCGATTATTTTCCATGATACCAATCAAAATTTGGAAATTTTCGTTGCTCATGTCATTGTTATAGGCTTTCTCAGCTTCTTTTCTTTTTTTAGCAGCTATTGAACATTCGCTATCCCACCAAGGGGGGGATGGAATTTTATGTGCTGCTCCATTTTTCAGGGGAAAGGTTTCATTTGCTGCTTCTGACAGTATTGCCGATAGGGTATAAGCACTTTCAATTACACCTAATGATGAAACAGGAGGCAAAGATTTAATTTTAGTTTCAGCTCTTGAACGGTAATTATCCCATTCACTCTCAATTATCCTGTATTTTAAACGAGGTTCTCTTGGTGGAAAAGACTTAAAATCACTATTCAAAAATGTTAACAAAATTGGGAAGTGGTCGCTTTGAAACGAGGAAGACAGAATTTGCCATTTTATTTTGGTAGCTAAATTTGAAGTGCAAACTGAGAGATCAACTGCACTTTTACCTTCAGTAGGATTAGTTCTACGAGTGGGAATACCAACATTTAGAACAAACAAATTATGCTCATTAAATAGGTCAAGAAGATTTTGACCATAAGAATCTGTGGATGAACTTCCCCACGACTGTTGGTGAGAGTTAAAGTCGCCTAGCAGTAAAAATGGTCTGGGAAGAATACGAATAATGTTATTCAATTCATGGAAAATATAAGACGAGGGATGAGGAATATAGATAGAAACGAAGCAAATAGAATTAATAACAGCTGCAACAATTGAAAAATTATCGCTATGAGGAGGTATATTAATGGGAGTATAGGGGACAGAATTTTTGATAAGCATGGCAACACCGCCACACCCGTCAAATCTGTCCTCCCGAAGACAATTAAATTGATTAATTTTGAAGACGGAGCCAGGCTTTAGCCAGGACTCCGCCAGTGCAAAAACGAAAGGATTATATTTATTTAATAAATAAATAATATCATGTTTCTTACTACGCGCACTGCGGCAGTTCCACTGCATTACTACTTTTGGTTGTACATCCATAATTGATGAGTGTTTGTAGGAGTGATTGAATCACCGGGGCAGCGTTGGGCGGTATCATTTTGGATTGTGAAAGAATATTAATAAAGGCTACGATCAAATCTTTCAAAGAGGACTCTTCTTGAATGTCAGAGCTATGTGGGAGAGCACAGCCATTTGATGGGGCAGGCATATTGTAGTCTTTTGTAAGTTCTCTATGGGCAACCTGGTTGTACCCTACTGATGGCTTAGGAGGTGATCTGGGTCGTAATAGAACTGTTTTTCTGTAAGATATGTCAGACGATAAATTATTGTGGCTTATTGGACTAATTTTCTCGTGTAAGACTTGGTTGCTGGAATTTACTGAATGAGCATAAGATTTTGTGATTGGAGGATGTATCTTAGACGCTTCTGCATAAGAAATACAGTTCTCAGCCATCGACTGTTTTATATTTTTCTGTCTAACAAATTCTGGACATGTCTTCCGGGTGGCAAAATGATTACCTGAACATAGGCAGCACGTAGCACTTTCTTCATCTACAGAGCAAGAGTCACTGGTGTGTCCTTGGCCACACTTAAAGCAACGTGGCTTGGACCTGCATTGCAGTTTGGTGTGACCAAACAGACAGCAAGAGTAGCATTGAATAGTTGGATATGCATATAGTTCCACAGGCAAAGAGTTAAAGCACATAAAAATTCGTTTTGGTAAAATCTGCCCGTCAAAAGTTATTACAACAGTTTGGGATGGTTTCCATGTTGGAGATCCATCAACCATGGATTTGTAGTTTAGTCGTCTAACCTTTAGTATTTTTCCACAACCTCCTGGAACAGTAATGTTTTCAATCACCTCCTCAGGTGACCACTCTGCAGGTACACCTCGTACTAGTCCCATACGTGTAATGTGATAAGAGGGAATGAATGCCTTAAGCTTACTATCCTCCAGATTTTTGTTTTGAATGAAAGAGTTAGCATCTGTGTAAGTAGTAAATGATAGGGAAATTCTATTTCGGCCAATTCGTTTTATGCTACCATTGAAAATATTACGGATATTGTTCTTTAGCAAAAATTTACCAAAAGCAACAGGATGAAACGTGGTACCATCATTAGGCGCAGACTGTACTCTCTGAACATGGACAATGTATGATGACGTGTCAGATGCTTCATAAAAGGTCCTCGCGACTGGGGAAGGGCGTGGAGGTGCTGAGTTGTCAATCACTGGAGTGGAAGCACGTGATTGATTGAGTGATTTAACTTCCGCTGAATTACTAGGACGTTTACGTTTCTGAGGAATACTAGCTTTACCAATGATAATTGGATCAAGCTCCATATCTGAATTTGATGACGATATCGTCACATTACAGCCAACCGGGGGCACTGAGCCCCCGGGGTCAGGCGGATCCATGAAGAAAACTCGAAAAGAAAGGACTTACCAATAAATATTAACTATATACACTAAATAATAGAACACTACCTACTTAACTGATCTCAGAAATTATTAATTACAATTATATTTAAATAACGCGAAAAAAATACGGCCTAACAATTCGAAGGTTTCCCGCGCTTTTCAGATCTTGTATCACACGCTTCGTCTAAGCTGACAAGCCTACAATCTTCTTGCGACAAGCCACAAGCCGTGCGACGCCAAAGTGCTGGGACCGTATTCCTGTGCGCTCGAGATTATCTCGGTCACTGTCTCTCTAATTTAGAATTTAATGGGAGTGAGAGTGACCGAGATAAAATGTCATTTCTCCGAATAGGGTCCCTGAAAGAACGAAAAGAAAAAAAAAACATGATTTTTTGCTTTCAGTTGTCTATGCCTCCCCGAGTAAAAATATTCTTTGGTCTATGCTTTCTATGATTGACAAATGGACGAGTGACATGACATCTTTCAATATAACATTTTTTTAAATATTTTCATGAAAAATATAATTTACTGTTTTATTTTGTGGTAGTATGAACTATTAAATAAGAATATTTATGCGAGCTTGTACATAGCCTTATTTTTAGTTTATGATTGTTTATATATAGTTGATAAAAGAAATTAGGACAAATGGATCTCGAAGACAATGCCATGGGTCTCACCTATGAACAAACAGATAAAATTCTTCAATTCCAAGATTTAACAGGTATTGAGGATATGTCAATATGCAGGGATGTACTCCAGAGACATCAGTGGGATTTGGAGGTAAAGCTCATTCAGTTGATCCAATAAAGTATCAATGTTCTGATAAAAAGTGCAGTGAACCGTTTCGACTGTGGATGTTGTGCATCCTAGATGCTTGTCCTCATTTTTCGTATTAGTCTGAGTGCTATAATGTTAAATCTTGCCTTAGGTGGCGATACAAGAGCAACTGAATATTCGAGAAGGGCGACCGTCGGTGTTCGCGACGGAGGCCCGCGCGCCGCCCGTCGTACACGACCACATAGCACAGCAAGTGTTCACAGACGATCCCCCGGAGGGACCAGCGGGAGTGCGGGGGCTCCTGCGCTATGTAGTCAATTTAGTAGTATCTGTATGCTACAATACTCTCAGCTCTATGCTGAATCTGCTCCTTAGTTTTGTTCGCCAAGATGACAGAAGATGTATGTATAGTTTGTGTACCTCTATAAGGGTTGTTAATTTTTTTCTATCTTATATCCACACATTGACACTGGCTAAATACACATTGTGTATTTAAAACTTCACTTGCGCAATTCAGAACTCCAAGAGAACATTACAACTCAGTTCAAACATAACGTCAAAAAATTCCCAAAAAGGATCCACATCATCTAGCAAACTATAGGAAGTAGCCTTGTCTCTCTGTCTGGATGTTTGTCGCATTATCAAGGCAAAATGAATCTTGATAAACTTTGATAAGGAGTATGTCACGAAGATGGACATAGGATACTTTTGTAGGTCCACGCAAACAAAGTCATGGGTAACAACTAGTCATATTATATAATAAATGAACAGACACCCTCCTGGCTTAGTTGGCATTATGTTTGCCTTGTAAGCAGTAAATATCGAGTTCTATTCCTGGCTGATGTTAAAATGATATTTTTTTTTTTATTCTTCATCTGCATTGCTAAAGTTCTGTTTGTTTTTGTGTGTGCTCCGTGGCATCCCCGGTACAGGAAAATCCTAATGGGGGACTATGAATGAGTCATGTCAGCTGTTTCCCTTTTTGCATTGAGAAAACGGAACAATTCACAAGTTTGCTTGATTTCAGTGGTCACAGACCCGCTCGGAGATGTTATGACCTTCATTAATAGTTATACTGCTAAATACAACTCACATCCAGTGTTCTACCAAGGCACATATGCACAAGCCCTCAACGATGCTAAGAATGAGTTGAGATTCCTCATTGTGTATCTACACTCTGAATCTGCCACTGAAACGCAGAACTTTTGCAGGTTTGTCATGCTTAAAATTATTATTGAGCGAGCATAGGAGTCTCTGACAAAATTTGATTTCATCTGTCCGTATACAGTTTATTAGTTGTATTTTTAACCAATCATGATGAAACTTGATACTGTATATCAAGTTTCGTTTCGTTTCGCTTTTACAATTTATATAATTTTTTAGCTGTCCGTGATTTTTATTGGAGGGGTATATCCCCCAAAAAAGAAGGAGGTTTGCTGCGGCGCCATGTACTGGCCGATTTTGATAATATTTGATAGAAACACTTGATTCTCAATTCTAAACAAGATATTCAATTATTATTTTCGTCTCGAACTACAAGGTCGTGGGCAAGAGTACTTTTAAAGTTGATTCTTACTCAACAGGACAACACTAGCAGACCCCGAAATAATACAGTACATAAACACACACGGGCTGTTCTGGGGATGCTCAGTTGACACTGCTGAGGGGTGGAGGGTAGCACAGTCTGTTGGAGGCCGACGATACCCGCTGCTCTGCGTGGTGTGCGTCAGGGAGCATCGGATGACTGTGGTGGCGCGGAGCGAGGGCTCATGCTCCCCCGCGCAGCTGTTGCAGCGCTTGACGCGCGTCGTCACTGATAACGAGCCTCATCTAGCCGCTGCCAGGGCTGACAGGTAATACTATTACAGAGTAAATTCATTGAAACTGTACACTTTACTTTAAACTTAACAATCGATAAACTTGTGACATGTGGTAGAGTATCTGATAAAAATGTTCGAAGTTAGAACTCATGCTCGCCTGCTTATTTGCTACAAAAAACTACTTGAATTTTGTTCATAAAGAGCAGTGATTGCTGTAAATCATTTTTATTTCCAGGCATCTAATAAAAGCGTCTGATGCTCAATCCCGGCAAAAGGGAGCTATTCCGAGCCAAAAATCACCATACTGTCAAAGGATGATAGACCAATTGACCGACACTGTAGTGTAATATAGGGTTGGTGTAATGAGTTGTTATCCCCCAGAGTGGAGCGCGAAGTGAACCAACGGCTGCGCGAGGCTCAAGACGAGGCGTACGCGGAGTCTCTAGCAGCCGATCAGGAGAAGGAGCGGCGCCGCGCCGCCGACCGCGCCGCGCAGCAGGAGCGCGACAACGCGGTGCTGGAGGCTAGGCACCAGGAGGAACAGAAGAAACTCGCGGTGAGATCATTGTAATATCACAGAGAAACTAGATACCCAAGCAAACTCATTCGTAATGTTACAGAGGAAGCGAATTGTTATGAATATTTCTGCATTAATATTGTCAGTAAAATTAATAATTTTATTTTACTATCTGCGCCCCGCTGTTTCACCCGCTATTCTACAGAAACCGAATATTTATCCAGGATAAAAAGTAGCCTATGTGTTAATCCATGTTTCTTCTATCCATGTTTCCGGCTCAAAAGCTTTAATAAATCAACGAAGAGTGTTGTTAACCGATAGGAAAAACAATAGGGGAAAAATTTCAGCACTAAGCAAAGCAATAAGTTTAAATATCAGGAAATATAGGGAAAAATCAAGAAAAACCACTATTAATGATTGCATTGAGAAAACTTGAGGCTTGAAACAAGCTAGGAAAGAATTGTCCGAATTCAAAAACTGGATACCTGCAATCAAAAATAAGAAAAATGCAATGGTAACGAAGCGCTTAAACATATTGGAAACTGCCACAGAATTTTACCAAAACCTATATAATGACGATGATGAGACAACTGAAACAATGGACAGTTTAGGAGAACCAGAAGAAGATGTACCAAATATTCTAAAAGACGAAGTAGAAATAGCAATATCATCACTGAAAGGGAAAAAAGCCCCTGGAGACGACAAGATATCGAACGAGTTGTTGAAAAATGCTTCAGAAGCCATAATAGATCCACTAACTGATCTCTTTAATGCTATTTTAAAAACGGAAACTGTACCAAGACAGTGGAGCGAAACTACAATTGTCCTACTACATAAAAAAGGAGATAAAGAACAAATCAATAATTACAGACCTATCAGCCTCATGACAACACTGTATAAGATATTCTCCAAAGTCTTATTACGACGCATCACAGGAACCTTGGAAATGAACCAGCCAAGAGAACAAGCAGGATTCAGAAGTAATTTCTCCACAATAGACCATATCTTCGTAATAAGGCAGCTTATCGAAAAGTACAGAGAATACAATAGAGATTATTATTTAGCATTCGTTGATTACAATAAAGCATTTGACTCTCTTAAACATAATGGAATATGGGAATCCTTGAAAGAACAAGGTGTTGCAAATAAATATATACGTATAATAAGAAACATATACTCGAATAGCACCTCTAAAATACAGCTGGAAAGAAGTGGAGAAACCTTCAAAATAAAGAAAGGAGTCCGTCAAGGAGACCCAATGTCCCCCAAGATATTTTCAGCGGTTCTAGAAAGTGTATTTAGAAGACTAGAATGGGGAAAATATGGCTTAAATATAAATGGAACCCTTTTGAATCATCTACGGTTTGCTGATGACCTTATACTACTGGCAAACGATGCAGAAACATTAGAAGTAATGCTACAAGAACTGGGTAGAGAAAGCGAGAAAGTTGGATTAAGCATGAATACGGATAAAACTAAACTAATGACAAATAGAACAAAGAGAATAATTTTAATAGGAAACAACCCGATTGAATATGTAGACGAATATAAATATCTAGGCCAGATAATATGTAATGAGAAACAGATGGATAAAGAAATTGAGGAAAGAATTGGTAACTCATGGCGCAGGTTCTGGTCACTGAAAGATATTTTGAAAGAAAAATCAATACCTCTCCGAAACAAAATAAAAGTATTTAACAGCTGCATCCTTCCAGTTTTATCATATGGCTGTCCCACATGGTCCCTGACAAAACAAAACTATGGGAAAATTCAAGTATGCCAGAACAACATGGAAAGAAACATACTGAACATTAAATTAATAGATAAAATTTCCCTAGAGGATATCAAAGAGAAGACAAAGACTAAAAACATAACTTATGTAATTAAACAGCAAAAGTGGCGTTGGGCTGGTCATATGTTACGAAACAAACAAGGAAAATGGAATAGAGACGTGTTAGAGTGGTACCCAAGAGAGGGGAAAAGAAACAAAGGAAGACAACGTATAAGATGGGAGGATGAAATAAAGAAAGTAGCTGGAACACAGTGGAAACAATTGACCCAAAAGAGAAAAGAGTGGAAGTCCCAGGAAGAGGCCTATGCCGGAAGGCAAGCTGGGGAAGTGGATTAAGAAATGGAGCCGATGTCAAATAACAATTATAAATTGATAATGAAATAACAATAATACGGAAATAATATTTAATACGAATAAATATAATTACTTGGACAAAAAGGAAAACTTGACATCATTGAATAATGAAAAATATATATATCTAAATGACCAGCACAGAAGGCTATAAATAAATAAATAAATAATGTGTTAATCCATGGTGTAAGCTACCTCAATACCAAATCCGTTCCAGAGTCAGCCGTTACAGAGTTGAACAGGAACAGTTTGATACTTACCTACTTACACACTAACTTTCGCATTTATAATAGTGTGATTTGCAAAACGCGATAGCTTCTCAAGAGAAGGCGTTGAAAAAATTGTTTTTGGAGGCATTCTTTCTATGTTCTTCAGTGCAATCTAATTTGAACTAAACCTTAAATAGCGGACATGCAATAAACCATATTTTCATCGGATTTTATAGCGGTTTGAACATTAGCTGACTAAATACGTGAGCGCCATCTAGTTTTATGATGTTTTTTCGGGGGTACACTTTTTTGTATGAGATGGTAATTTCTTCTCGTATTAATTTCCTATGGTAATATAATACTGTGGTGTTGTTAAACTTGAGTATGTATTTATATTTCGATATTTTGTGTTTTGTTTTAGAAATTAATAATATTTTTGTTAATACATGCCGACATTTGTGTTACAAGATACCAACATTTTTGCTAGAATTAGTCCTATTATAAGCATAGGGCATATTTGTACTAAAATATGCCCCGTTATACATATTTGTGTGGTGTGTGACATGTGGTCATTTTACGCACAAGTTCCAGCATATTGACATATTTAGTGATAACATCCCTATTATTATTAGAGAATTTAAGTTATTTTGTACTCATTGTTTAAGATAGTAAGCGTTTCGGTATAACTCACTGTTAGCTTACTATTTGTTTTCTGGAAATAAATAAAGGTGGTGAAGGCGCGCGAAGAGACGGCGTCGCGCCTGCCGCCGGAGCCGGCCCCGGGCTCGGCGAGCGCCGTGGCGCTGCTCATCCGGCTGCCGGGCGGCGAGCGGCTCACGCGCCGGTTCACGCTCACATGCACTACACAGGTGAGTTACCAAACGTAGCGCTAAACCAAAGAGTCCCGCTAAATTTATTTATTTATTTAGTAAATTTCGTCGCGAGATGAAAATGATCGTGCGATAGTCCCTATTCCGAGATAAAATGACAAATTGATGACGTTTTTTTTATTTTTATTAAATCAAACTTATACCATACAGGACAAGAGTAGCTGAAGACCGCAGTCAATGGAGGGAGTTGAAGGAGGCCTATACCAAAAGGCACACCGAGCACATTTTATGAAAATAATTAAATACAAATTGTACATAACCAATGTTCGCAATAAATGGCTATAAATAAAATCAAACTTAGTGCTATTGCTGTCTTGTACTAATAGAAACACAAGAAAAAGATAGCATGCATTTTAGTTCTGTCAAACGAGCTTAGCGATTAAAGCCGCGAAGAAAAAACGTACATTAGCGACACTTATAACTAGTTTTAAATCGGCACCCGCTACGGTCTCGTCTAAGTTTGTATGGAGAGCTAAGATCTGACTAATTTGACAGCACTATAATTCATGCCATCTCTATCTTGTGTTTATATTTGGTAAAAGACACCGATAGCTTAATTACGTTTAGTGAGTGCACGGTGGAATTGCGGCCATTGCCTTCTGAAGAAAGAAACCTATGGAATAGACGTAACTAGGAAAAAAACCCTGTCCAGCTCCGAAACAAAACATGGCCGACCTGGGATCTACCATTCTAAAATATGACAGTTAAACTTCAAATTGGAGGGCATCCATGCCCACAACGCAACAAAAAATGGCAGACCGCCACGCGAAAGACGCCAATAAATGTTTGATACAGGACTTTGTGTCAATTCCATTGCTTTCCTTCTTCTTCTTCAGAGATATTTCCTGACAGCGAAAAATATGCATCCCTGTAAACAACCATCGCGCGATCCATTAGGACACCTGCAGGGCTAGCATGCGCACCGCGACAAAATCTTCTCTACTCTTCATGTCGTGAAAAATGAGACAAACATATACATAATTGTAGCCGTGTCCTGTTCTTGCATAACAAAAAGATTTTGTCGCGGACCCCTATTGTCAAAAGCTGAGATTCAATCTCGTCTCGAAAAAAACGCTTCGAGATTTCTTATTCCCAATGCTATATTTCGAGATATTCACGATGGGTAGCGTGCGAGATACATCGAATGGTCGGAGGCAATCCAGATGAGATACAGTCGAGATTGGAATCTCGAAATCGACATCAATTTGTCATATCTCGGAATAGGGACAATCGAACGATCATTTTCATCGCGCGACGAAATCTCATCGTGTTTGCTCGTACGATCTTTAGCCAATTAGGACGACGCGTTTGACTTGGACATTCGTTTCTCTTGGTCAATAACGTATTCTCGAAATTTTCAGGACTTATACGACTTCGTGTTCAGCCACCCGCAGGCGCCCGAAGATTTTGAGATCACGACCAACTTCCCGAAGCGACAGATCTCCCGCGGACCGCTCAGCTTACAAGCAGTCGGCCTCAAAAATAGAGACGTGCTATTCGTTAACGACCTCAACGCATAACTCCATTCTGACCACAGATCACACTAGATATCGCATTATTCCGAAAAAAAAATCGTCAATGATCAAGGAAAGTGCGGGTCACGGAGACTGCGACCAAGCGTTCTCATTGGCTATTTCAAGGTAACGCCTACTCGCGCCTAGCAATCAACCAATGAGAGTAATATTTTATTGGTGTATTTAGACCGATGCGCGAATGCGGAATCTAGGTGTGATTCTGACACAGTTTATTAGACCAGATGACCAAGACGTGACGTGAGATGTAAAGCGATGACAGCTCGGTGGTTAGGCACAGATTGCACCCTTTTGATACCGCATTTAGAAGACCGTTATTTAGACAAAAACGCGCCATATTTGGAGGAAAGCGTGGGTTGTGGGGAGTGGGACCCAGTCGGTCCTAGTCCAGTTAAGTCTATTCGCGCCTAGCAATAAACTAATCAGAGTGAATTTTTATATGTGTTTTTTGAACGATGCGTGGTGCCCTTCGATCTTCCTCAATGCGGAATCTATAGGAGATAATCTGTGGATGTCGTCAAATATTGATCGGGTCTCTGTTCTAGATAACTGTGATTCCAGTGTAAGGGAACTGTGAATCCCTCCGGTTGACTTGGGTCACTTCCTAACTTGTCCGCTCCTTCAACATCCCTTTCCCCAATTGTCATCCTTCAAAACTTCAAATCCTAATTCGTCCACTTCCTAAACTCCCCTAAAGACCTTCCCCATTCGTCTGTTTCTTATTAGGTTTCTTCCAAACTTGTCTACTTTCAAAACTAACGTAACAGAAGAAACAAGCACCCCGAACTCTAGGTCAGGCTATGTCTGAACTGCAACACACAAGTAACTAACATAATATTTTTTTGTAGTAGTACTAGATATAAGTGAAGTGGATAAGTTAGGAAATGGACAAGATAAGAAGACGACGAATCAGGAAGTGGACAAGTTAGGAAGTGGCCCAAGTCGACCAGAGGGCTGTGAATGTGAAAGATTTTGGTTGATGTTCCTACATACTACAGTTTACGGACGTTACACGTTACTGCTTGTAAAATAGACACAGAAATACAATCTGTATTTATGGAATTGTTGATGCACAATAAAATATGGTATACCAGTATTTTGGCTTTTGTTCTGTAAATTATACATACAGCTACAATGATTTACAAGTTTAAAAAAGAAATATGTATTTACAATGTGTTGTCTGGCAAACAACGCCGCTTGATTAATAATTTGGCAAGCTTGACATTTTGGAAAATTTCACATTTTGACAGTTAATTGACAGATTTGGCAAAGTTTAACTCATGGACGTAGTACCCAAATGTCATAATGTAATATTGTCCATGACTTTTTTCCAATAAAATTGTGGTTACTCTATTAGAAAGGAACAAAGGTCCAACGGTGGTGCCTCTTGCTCTGCTCGTTTTTACGGTAGGCAGTTTGCGGTCCATTTGGGTACTACGTCCATGGTTTAACTTGAGTGGAGTTCTCTCTTGTATTTTGGCTCAGTATATTATATTAATTTAGCCACTATCAGGTTTAGTAATATTTTAATGAAGTAAAATATTTCACCGTTAAAGTGGAGTTGTTTGCTAGCCATCGAATGGTTATGGAAGTTTGCAGTTATCAGATAGCAGAGTGCGAGGTTTCCAAATGCGTTTACTTACACGATCGCGTTAACGTTAACTTTAATTTGTATGGAATAAGAGCAGCGCCGTCTAGCGTCATCTAGATGGCACTGCCCTTCATACAAATCATAGTTTAACGTAAACGCGATCGAATAGGTAAACGCATTAGAAAAACTAGCACTCGGGTTTGTAAATAAGCATAATATGTGCTTAGCGTGTAAATAGGCAAAAACTATGTGTCTTGTAGCAAGTTACGTGTACTTACTTATCTTTAAATGTAGTATAAAATTCAGAAATCATAAAAGTTCCGAATTAAGATCGCTTAAAAGTTTTGGGGAGATAAATAATAATGACATTTTAGTTTAGACTACTAAATTTGAATTTGAATTTAGACTACTGGTAATTGTGTAGAATAGATAATGGTGTCGATTCTGTTTTGCTTTTCCCCAACCTAAACTAAAGGCAGCTCTGAAATTGTTGCCATCCTTTTCTTATACATTGAAATGAAAAGAAAATCAGATAGTTTTAGTCCTGTCTGATTAGGTTTAATGAGTGAATCAGAACCAAAGCCATTATGTCGACCACTAAGTTGCCTAGTTTGGATTTTATCTGTGGGTTTTGTAATCTTAATTATTTTACTTAAATATTTTGAATTATTTTTTAATTTTGTGATAAATATACAGTTCTCTGTGTAGCTTTATACAGTGCTTCTAGTTATGTTACTTTTGTTGTTCCATTAGCTTATTTGCATTCCCCACATAGTTCACTATTCTTAATATTAAATAATTATATGACACGATTTATTTGTGAATTCGATTTTTGATGCTGCGAAGGAAATGGATTTGTAGAACGTACATGTGTTTTTTTAATCGGCTAGGGAGCGGTTGTGAGGATGTATAAAATAAAATAAAAAAGCCTTTATTCTACTACAGTTACAATATTATATTATTCTCTATATTTTAACTATTAATCAATATCTGTAGAAGTTGCCTCTTCGGCATAGGCCTCCCCTAACCTTCTCCACCCTTCTCTATCCCTTGCTTTGGTCATCCAATCTGGTCCAACTCTTTGCATAAATATGCCTCTCCATCTCTTCCTTTGCCCCCCTGGTTTCCTCTTTCCGTCTCGAGGAATCCACTCAGTACCACTGAGGATGTATACAAGATAACGAACAACTTTTGTTTGCCGACTTTTGAAAATTCACGAAAAAAAAACAACTGTACATAGATAGATAGATAGATAACTCTTTATTGTTCACACCAGAAATTACATGCATAATACAAAAATCTACTTAAAACTAGTGTAACAATTGGCGGCCTTATCGCTTAAAGCGATCTCTTCCAGGCAACCTTAGCATGGAGAGGATTTACAAAGAAGAGGTAAGGGACGGGGTGTGCCCTTAAAAAGGAATATGTAACGCACAAACAGAAAAAATAGACATACTTACATAATAATACTACATACTACTCAAACATAATAAAAAAATATACTACTTACTAATACTACAACAATATATACATACCTAAATAATAATAATATACATACATACATACATATATACAATTACAATCATAGAGAGACCATGACGATGCATCAACTATCCCGAGATATAGTGCAACTTAATTTGACGTTACATACATTTTCTTGAAGATCCAGGAATGTTTTGTATAGGACAGCATTATTTTTTCCGTGATTTTTCAGAAGTCGTCGAACAAAAGTTGTTCGTTATTACCTAGCAGATTAAAAATTAAAAGCACCATGTATCCATGACTCAAAAATATGGTCTGGCGTTCTGGGCTGCGACACCAGCTTACGTCACCATCTGCTATTATGTCGTGTATCGTCATCTTAGTATAACGTGTTTGAATTACGTATTCCGGTCTTGCTTTTACAAGCTGATGACGTGGCTGGAGTCACAGGCTCATCTCGGAATGCCATACCTATGATATTATACCATGAATGTTACATTATTTATAGACGTCGAAAAAAGGTTTTATTGACAGAGCCAAGCTAGCTAAAAATATAGCTGTCTTGTTTCATTGCAGTGTATTAGGCGAAGACAGCAACACTTAGTTCAGTTATCTTAGATATCATCATTGATTAGTTTGGTCATATGAAATGAGGAAGAAACGTGTGAATTTTAGACTTATGTACGCGCTTTTAATGAAAAGAAGATTTTATACTGGCATCTATCAGGAGTTTTTCGCGACTTTGTTTTTCCCTGGTTTCTTGCGATTTGCAGGTAATTTCAATGCTACTAAACTATCTAGCACAAGCATACGTACTAACGTAAAACTAGTAGTGGTTATGGTAATACAGCTTGGAAATTCAGCTATTTGCCAATGCAAATGTTGCTAGTCTAAACTTGGCATATGGATAGTTTTCGGCGAGCATTTAAAATTAGTTTTGTTTCATATCTAATAACTACTTACCCTTTGTTTTAATAAAACGGGAATACTCACGTTAAATTGAGTCGGTTATTCCGACTATAGTTTCGACAAGCAAGACGAGGTCGCGCGCGTGTCTCGCTGAGCATTCCTTGATAAAGGTCACCGAATGTGATCGAAACTATAGTCGGAATAACCGACTCAATTTAACGTGAGTATTCCCGTTTTATTAAAACAAAATGTATCAAAACCACGTCAGTTTTCATAGTAAAATTACTTACCTAATATACAAGATGGTGCAAAGACGGTCGGCCGGTACTTTGTCAATCAACCAATAACAGCGCAAGATTTTAGCGCGCCTCGGCCGGTCGCGATATCGCTCGTTCAATGACAGCGCAAGATTTTAGCACGCGATGTACAATACTTTGCCATTGGTAGGTCGAAGTTGCCCGCACTACTAAAATTAGGTTACTGTGCAGTTACATCGGGGGAATTATTAGTTATGTAAAACTTAGACAAACTACAAATACTTGCAAATATGCGAGCGAGATAGCTATAACACGATCCCTAAAATGTTCTGCTTTTACGAATTAGATCTTACACAATGTAAAGGCGTTCTAATTGTACAGTTTCCCACCCAAATGTTTCATCAACTATTTGGTCAATAAACCTCGGATTCAATGTCAACAAGTAACAATACTAATTTCAAATGAAATTAGTTAATTAGATAAGTTGTGATCTTTAATATAAGTTAGGTTTAGATCAAGGTATACCTACATAATATGTTCTGTGTTACGTTGAATTGCTTCAAATTTTATGTTGATATTATTTTCCGCTTATGAATTTATGAAGTACTTGTTTGTATAGTGGATAATTTATTGCGAGAAAGTTCCAGTTATGGAAGTAAAATCGAGGATATTTGAAGTACAATCAAGTCACCTTTAGCGAGGTGCGGCGGGTACGGTTCGGTACGGATAGTGCATTTATTTCAGATGTGAGCTCTGTATTATAATAATGTTTTGTTTTATAATAGCAATGTCTTTCTGAATAACTTGCGTTTTATTTTCGAATCATAGTCAGAAAGTAAATGGGACGATTTCAAGGTTTGTTTTTCAAGCTTTTTGACATTTTCTGTTTTTGTGTTATATGATACTACGTTTTTATATATTTCTTTTGATGGTTTCACCTTTTGCTTACCCTCTTTGACTTTGACTGCGTTAGGATCTTGATATTACAAGAAAAACAAAACATACGTGGCTAATTCTTATTTACCACGTGGTTGGGGTCAATTTTTTTTTTATTTTTTTTTTTTGTTTAATCGCCCATTTCTGGGCAGGCTAAAGCCATTAAGGCCATACCGCCTTGTCTTCCGTATTTTTTTTTCCCTATTTTTTTTTTTGCCTCAGTAAAGTGGTAGAGACTTTACTAGAAGCTTCTATGGAGTTTTGGAAACAACACTAAAAGTCACGTTTCACGATATTATACTATTCACCAACACTCGTACACTTTCACGAAAACTTAATGGATAAAAATCCACCATTTTTATGCATTAACACTCGATATAACACAAGTATTGAAAAATAATACAATAGCGCGACATGACTTCTTCATGATCCCGCCAAAACTCCCTGAAAAAGCTGGTTGGGGTCAAATGGGACGTTGAAAAGGGACGTGACAGTGCTTAGAACCAATTCGGAGGTAGTCCTTACTGATCTCTGCATCCCTATTCCAACCCGTTTGCCGGTATAACTAGACTACTAGATTATTCTACAAGATTATTTGTAGCTAATAAAAAAAAAAAAAAAAAAAAATATTTTGTTAAGATTAGTGAAAGCCATGAATAAAAGTCGTTAAGTACGATTTGAAGAAGTAACCTGCGAGAAGTATATGGTTAGTTAAAAATAAACCCGTTTAATAGCTTCCAACTTTCGAAAATACTTGCGTATATTTGATATCTGTAACTGCCTATTTTCCCTCACCAGAACTTCGAATTAATCAAATAAATAAAAAAACCGTCATTGAATTTGTCATTTTAATATAAATCCATAAAATTAACAACACCAAAAACAATAAAATAATTCACCTGGAATGTAGGCACTTTAAATGTTTACAATGAATTATGTACAAACCAATATGTCATTTGTATAGAAGAATAAAAATGCCTAAAATAACGAAATTCATAATAAGTAGGTACATATTATCCTAATTTTAAGAAGAAAAAAACAACTTTTAAAAAGTAGGTTCTCCATTTCTTCCTCTACCTTCAGTAGAAATAAAAATATTAGTTAATATATAGTTTAATTAGAAGGAAAAATCAACTTTTAAAAAGTACGTTCTACATTCCTTCCTCCACCTTCAGTAGAAATAAAAAATATAGTTTAATTAGAAGAAAAAATCAACTTTTAAAAAGTAGGTTCTCCATTCCTTCCTCCACCTTCAGTAGAAATAAAAAATATAGTTTAATTATTATGTTCTAAGTATTACACAAGACACTGCACTTCAATACGCTGTCCTATTCAATTGAGCACAGAACAAAATTATTTATATTCAGACACAGATACGAACATAAATCTATGTGGATGTTGCACTCAGTCATTAGTTAGAAAAAAAACTTATTGTCATTTACCACTACTGATTTGAATGGGACAGTGTAGTGAAAAGCAGTGTCTCCTCTAGTACCTACGTAGTACAATTTTCAATGGTAATAAGTGTATTACGAAACTACAAAACTGATTTTTGATTCTACATTGATATGTTGTGTAAACTGCTTCACCAAGATATTTGAATTCTAGAAAACATGGTTTGATTTGGCGGTAACAATTCAATCTACGAAAAGGTAAACTGGTAAGTAAGCCTAGGTCGGACTGTATTTGTAATTTAGTCGAGTAGCAAGCGATTTGGTCACAGATCACCCCTAGATTCCTCACTCAGGATGATCGAGAGACGCCAAGGAACGGTCAAAATACACCTATAAAAATCTACTCTCATTAGCTTATTGCTAGGCGCGAGTAGGCGTAACCTTGGGACAGCCGAGCTCTCCTTCAACTTTGGTGACTTTTGTATGAACGACAATCTCGTAATGTGGTATCTATACTCGTACAAGGTGTGGGAATATTGAAAGGTATGTATGTACTCATCATTATAAACAACTTTTACTATGGGACCAACCATGAAAAAAAAAAAACGTTCCTGCATATAATCTGTGGATTTGGTTAGTAAAATATTACTTATTATGCTATTCTACTTTTTTTTTTTGTTCATACATAAGTAGATAGCTACTAAATTACTCGCCATTTGACTAATAATCGCGTAATAAGTCGCGTAGTAATCGTCGGTCCCGCGTATTGTTATGCCATTATGCAGGTCTTTTGGTTTAGTTAGGTAAGGTTTAGTTGAGTAGAACTAAACTATGGAATATTACATATCGTGAAAATAGCTGTCTTTCGGTACGTTGAGCTGAAATCTATAATATTTAGCTTTAATAAATCTAAAGATATTAGTAAACAACTTTAAAAAAAAATATCACACTTTTGATAGATGTAATATAGAAATTCGATTTCAAACTTTTCTGATGCTGTAAAACAGTAGCTACAAAAATGAATGTAATTATTTACAAAGATTTATCATACAAAAGAAATTATTTCACGACTTTCAAAGTCTAAGCTAAACCTAACTAAATTATATTTTTTAACAATAACTACAATAATAAACTAAGTTAGGTATACATACATAATGCTTCAACTGATGAAATAATTCGTAAATGTTACGTTAATTAATCTAACTCCACTTTCTACAAGTTTTTACTGAAAGGTGTGGCAATACTGAAAGGTATGCATGTACTCATCATTATGTGATTGTGATTGTGTATGTTTGATTTAAAATTATGACTTAATAAAGACATTTAAAAAATAAAAAATAAAAATATTTGTCGTTATGAACAACTTTTACTATGGGACCAACCATGAAATCGCTACAAAAATTAACAGCTGTTCCATAGAAAAATGTCAATGACACTCAACAAAATGTATGAACATATGTTTTTTTTTTGCGATTTTATTTTAATATTGCCACACCTTTAAGAAGCACTCTGTATATAAGCCGAGTTCAGACCAGCAAGAGCTTTCTGCAATTTTGTGTACGCGCCATTTGCCGCAGCAGGTGCCAAAGCTATCACTTGCAAAAATTGTAGTTATTGCTTACAAGTTCAAGAAATTTTCTTGCAAGTGTAAACTTTGTTTTCTATTAGGTCACTTTATTCTTACTGATGCCAATCGCCAATTAGAAAATGTGGGCCCTTTTTTGCGTCAGAAAATAAATGTTGCGGGTTATCCGCCAAATTAATGTTGTCATGTAAAATTGCGAGTTCTCCCTTTCTATGACATTTTTTATGGGTTTTATCAACGGGCACACATTTTCTAATTGACAATTGGCATTAGGTCGACTCCATTGTATCGGTCAGCACTTTATGGCCCTTTTCACTTCAATATGCGAGAAAAGGATGGCAAAGTAAATAATTTTTCACAGCTCTAAAAATTTGAGCTGTGAAAATTTAGTTTAGATAATAACACAACAGAATCGAAGCTATTACAGTTGAGTTATACAGAATCACTAGAGGTGTCACTGCATTATATTGCGAAATCCCATTTAATTGTGGTCACTTTCCTCAACTTCACTCAGTCACTCAATGCAGCTCGCTGTGTGATGACGCGTTTTGTGATTTGCATGTGCTACGAGACACACCGGGCAAAGAGTACTCATCTCCCGGGGCATATTAAAAAAAACTTATCCTCATATTTTTTATGAGAATAAGTAATTTTTTTACTAGCGTCTAACTGAAGTTTGTCAAAGTTATCACAACTAAATGGGACATTGCAGTGTTATACGCTGCCGCCTCTAGTACGTAGTACATAATTAGCCCAATGGAGATTTTTGAATTAAGAATTATAGAAACGATTTCGAATCAATGGCGTCGATTCTGTTGTTCCACTCACTAAATTAACCTGACAGGATAAAAAATATATGAGTCGTTTTTTCTTTTCAATATGGGAGAAAAGACTAGAAATTAGAGCTGTCAAATTTAGCCTAAGAATTGGTACAACAGAATCTAAACCAATTTTAACCATTACGAGAATCATAAAATTGCACGGACAAGAACAATTTGTCTTACACATTTAAACGTACTTAATTATGTTTTTTCTCTCTGTACATCTTTATAATCTATCTCACTCTTAATTTTAAGTTAACCATGATCTGGTGTAATACAATTTACTTCATATGATTACAGTATACCGCCTATTTGTCCATACTTACTAAAAGCGCCAACTATCTCTCATCCCTAAATGTTATCAAATTTCGATGTTTTTTTTTTATATGTTATATTATATACACAGTAAAACACGACGCTTTACAGGTTTTGTTCTTTTTTTAAATTATCGCAATATCTTCGTAGTTAAATTTTTTTGCGTTGAAATTATGACGAAGATAAGTAGTTTTTTAGAACACATTTTTTTTGAAACGACAACTTTCAGCGTACATTATTATTTATCCAAGGCGAAAACAAAAGATTTTGATAAGATTTAGAGGGCGCTAATTTTTATCAAAAAATGTTGGTAACTAAATTCATTGACTCTACCGCACGCACGGGGAACAAAGCGACAGCAATACAACTTTTAAATACCTACTGCGCTAAAATCTCGCAGCAAGTCGACTCTCTTAAAGAGAAATTAGTACGTGATTCTACCTACTGTCTTATTTTGTATAGTTTGGTTTCTCACAACCAAGATGGTGTTTAGAAAGTGGACAATCATAACATGAGTTTTTTATCGAGGACCCTGGAGCTGTCAGAATTCGATGCGCCAACCACTTTGTGGGAGGACTTATGATATCAAATAGCAATCGTCCTCCCATAGGTCCGTGACCCAAAGCATATATAAAACTCTTTTTTTAATTCATAAAATATATATTTATTCGTAAAGAATTATATTGATAAAAAATAAAACAACTCACTTTATGGCCGTCATCAGCAGTTGGGGTCCATTCTGTTGTACCACTAACTGAACTAAGCCAATATGACAGAACTAAAATGATGTTCGTCTCTTTTTAATTTAATATATCAAAAAAGGATGGCAATAATTTTGAAGCTGTCAAATTTAGTTTAGTTTAGAAAATTGTACAATAGAATAGATATCATTCTCTAAACTAAATTAATACTATCATCATTATCATCAGCCAGAAGATGACGACGACGAATCTAATCTAACAGGACTAAAATTATCTGGGACTTTTTTCATATCAGTGTGTGAGAAAAGTACCTGATTTTTGTTTCAACAAATTTAGACATGTAAATTTTAGTTTAGAGTATGTTACAACATATTCGACGTCGTTAAAAATTGAGTAATGGCTTTTGTTTCCTTGAAACGCTTGGAATTGTTGCGCGCTCGAAAGCATCTCGGTTACTGTTTGCCTCATTATAAATGTCATGAGAGTGACAGTGACCTAGATATTTTCGAGTGCACATCTCATGTTTTTTTTTTCTTATTTCAAGGTCTTATTAACATCAAACCGAGCCTTATAGTACTTACTCCGAGAGTCCTATCTCACTAAAAGGAACTCCAAATCTTAGCAGACTTCGGTTTATTTTTAGGTAGCGAGTTCTATTTTTATCCACCAACATAATAAGTAAGTACAATTTACCCCATAAACGCATGTATGCAGCTGTCCTTCATGCCCTGTTTTTTTAGTAGGTCGAGGCAAGTCTGGGTGAACTCTATGGGCCCGCAGAGGCAAGCGAAGTGTGTGCATTGCGCGCTGCATTTGAGTGGGTCCCTTCCTAACGCTTCTGTGAGCAGACGACTGTCTATTCGCCCTTTGTGGCCTCGCCAGGAAGGGCTCGGGTCTGATAGCACGTTCGTTATCTTCAACCTGAAAAATAAATAAGATTGATTGACATAAAGCTTTTGCCACACTGTTTGTTAGTCGTAAGTTTTTGTGATCGTGAAATTATAATATTTACATACGAAAAATGCTTTATTTAATGATTAAATAATTTATTTAATTATTTCATCTTAATTTCGATGATTTTTTCATATGTTAACTATACAGTCGAAAACTATGCTTTTATATCATTATTATTTTAATTTCCCAATATCTTCGTTGTTGTAGGCACTTAAAGTGATAAGTTTTTTGCGTCGAAAATACGACGAAGAAAAGTTGTGATTATTAGAATAAACATTTTTTGAAAAAACAAAACATAGCGGCGTAGATTATAGTTTATCCAAACCATTGACACCAAAAAAAAAGATTTAGGGGTGATAGCAGACTACCCTCAAAACGCTAATTTCATCAGAAAGTTAGGGAAATTCACTAGCTCTCTCTATCGCACGCACGAGAAACAAAGCGACAGCTACACAATTTGAAATATGGAATGCGCCAAAACCTTGCGGAATGACTATCCTCTTAAGCACGATGATGGCATAAGCTTGTGTCCCCCACTTGATCCTGTAGTGCCTTACCTGGACGAGCGTGTTATACCGTGGGAATACTGATCAAATTTGTATGTTCATTTAGGTACTATTATTAAAAGAACAACAAAAAAACCCACCAAGTAGTGGGTTTTTTAGTTGTACAAAATGTAGTGGGTTTTTACTACGCGCGGTACTAGGGATAACTCAAAGATTCTAACAACAAAAAACATCAAAATGAGTCCCGAAGATCAGGAGTTGGAATTAAGAAACCCACACTCATATACTCCTTTTTTGGGTTGTCGTGTAAAAATTTGGAAGATAATAAAAAAAAGCTCCACGATTATCACAAAGCCGCAAGCAGCTTATCCAATCCCGTAGATTTGACGTGTGATAAAAGCAAAACAAACCTTTTATGAATGCATAAACGACAATATTGTAACTTTGCGACACCCTTACGTACAGGGTCCATGTTTACATAGTAGTAGCATATAAATTATAGGCTATTCTAGTTACTTGATGCAATAAAATACTGAATACTGAATGCTCTCAAGCTGCCACGAACATCTCGAAAAAGAAAAACGCTAAAATAATGTTACCTTTCGTCTTCATTAGACATTTCTTGAAAATTACTCTTGAATAAGATATCCTCCTCCGTTTTATTGAAAAACATCAAATGCACCTGTTCACTGTAATCAGAAAAAATATTTTAATATATTATTGTAGAGGCGTCTTGCGATTTCTTAAATTATCAAATTTATACCCTTACAGAACTCTCAATTCAGGGTAAGTACCAGTCAAAGTGTTACATATTATTCACGAACACTCGTTAATAAGTATCATTGCGTGAAATTTGACCATCCACGATTTTTCCAAAACTCCATAGAAACATCTAGTAAAGTCTGACCGAGACCTAGTGACCATGACTTACTTTGCTTGAGGTAGTCCAGGAGACTTGTTTTAATTCTAGAATATTTAACTTCTTTTGAAATAATACAAAAATAGATACTGTCACAATACACTATGAGTGGAGCCTACATGAGATCATAAAAATCATTTATTAAAAATCCATGGACTGACTGACAGACAGACAACGAAGCGGGTTGGTCTACGTGTAGGAGCATGGAATTGTGCACAGGAGTTCCTTACACAGCATAGGCTAAGAACCGATTATTAAAACTCATCCACTAAAATGGGGGTTAAAGTTTTTATTGGAAATTTGTCATTTTTACGTTAGGCAAATCGCAAATCGTGGGCATCGTGTATTATTAAATAAATTAAGTATTGAACACTGTAAAGCTTTTACCCGCAGCAACGCCAGCGTGGCCAAGTCATTTTATGCACTAAAATTATATCGCAAATCGTGGGCATCGTGTATTTAATGGCCAAGTCATTTTATGCACTAAAATTATATCGCAAATCGTGGGCATCGTGTATTTAAAAAATTGCTGCGGGTAAAAGCTTTACAGTGTTCAATACTTAATTTATTTAATAATACACGATGCCCACAATTTGCGATATAATTTTAGTGCATAAAATGACTTGGCCACGCTGGCGTTGCTGCGGGTAAAAGCTTTACAGTGTTCAATACTTTAAAAACCAAACCTATACCTATAAACCTTTTTAACCGATACGGTATGTCATAGGGCAAAGGAAACATACTTTTTCGTGTTCTTATTTTAATTGTAACTTACCATCTAGGGTTAGATCTGGTCAGCATGAACTTGATAAGAGCGAGCATCGGCGTGATTCCAGTGCCAGCTGCTAGTAGGTAGATTGCTTTCACTGATTTTAACTGCAATAAATAGTAATTAAAATTGATCAAGTCTCTAGCATAGAAAGAGCAGTTGCCTCTTTTTCGCACTTTTACGACAGAAAGATTTACATGTTTTTCAGTTTTTTTTTTAATTCAGCGGGTTGTTATTTATCCTATACAATAATATCAGATGGGAATCTGGATATCTGGATGTAAGCTGCAGAGTACTCTTTTCCGAGGGCCAGCTAATACCTTTTAAACAGGACGATCAGTGACTCGCTTTTAAAGCTATTTAGAACTGAGTCTATTGACACAATATAATTTTAGTGGAATCTGTTGTCTCGCACGATTATTGTTGTCATCCGACGTGCGCCGAACCAGCCCGACTCCAGCCACGCCAGTTTTGTTACTGAATATTGGAACTTCACCGTCCTCTTCCTCTGTTTGAAAAATCATTGGTCATTACAGGATTTACAAGCGACAGATTTTATTTGATTTGATTAGATTTTTTTATTTCTCTTTTTATTCACGCATTTATCACCCGACCTTGTCACTCTCCATCGTCTGTAGTGGCCCTAAAGGTACCTTCTATTGGCACGTTCTGTCGGCAGTTGCAGTTGGCAGCTCGGTTCGGACAGTACGAATAATGCTGAAATGATTTCGAAACAAAAGTAACACCAGTCATCAGACACACCTTTTGCAGTTGAAAGTTCCCGTAAGGCCCAGAGACGCTGACCGTGTCCCCTGTGCGGAGCGCGGCGAGGTGCGGCGAGAGGGCCCCGCGCTCATATCGTTTCACTGCCAGACGAACCGCGGGGCCCTCGCCGGCGGAAGAAGGGCCCCAGCCCTCACCTACCGGCGTGTACGATCGCACGCATTCTAATCCTGGAAAAATGTTAACTATGACTAGCATAACATTTTGTTTTATCTAAGAAGAGTTACACATTTACTATTAAAAAACATATAGATAAATACATTTTATATCAAAGTAAAATTTCAATATTTTCCCCCGGATTTCGAGAATTACCCTTACGTTACTTTTTATTTCAGTAAACCGACACGGATAGGCACACACAACCGGAGTTGCGAGCAAGAAAAGAAGCAAAAAACATGGATTATCGCCAGAAAACATGAGCATTAATTTGCATAAATCCCTAATCCCAAATTACATTCATAGTTATATATATAATCACATATATTCTTGCTAAATTTTGTTATTGTTATACAATGTCGCCCGTCGGCGATTATTTTATTGCAATTAGTTAGGTAACAGACTATTTAACATACATTACAATCATCTCAGTAATCATAGCACTGTGTAAACCTAAAGTCCAGTTATAATCGGACACAACTTACTAACAGAAACATTGACGGTAAAAGTGATAATAAGTTTTAGTGATAATGGTAGTAGTCGATACTTTTTTTGAACCACAACGTGGAAATCGAATTAACGCTACTAATTCAAATCTGAAAACATCCAAGAGCCGTGCCTTCACAATTAATTGCTTGCAGGATTTCACGATTTCATCGAGGTCGCATTGGTACAATAGGTTACCATGGAACAATAGCACGAAACACCTATCTAGATTTCTATAGGTACAGTCTCTACGGTCGATGGTTCTGTGTGCTGACATAGACGTGACGAGCGTTTGAAGGAGCATTGTAATCGTGCATTGTATAAATATTACATTTAATCAACCCACCCTGAAGTGAAAATAAGGCAGTTATCCCCGAATACTGAAACGTTTGTTAACTTTGACGACAGATTAAGTCTATTGCTGTCTTTGTCATTTGCTTAGTGCCAGACAAAGGCAGTATTAGAATTAATCCGTTGTCAAAGTTAACAAACATTTCAGTATTCGGAGGTTACATTACTAGGGCTGTATTTGCTATCACATTTATTCTTCTGATTTAGCGTACTTGGGCTTTTGTTAGTGATACAGTTGATAAAAATGATTTTTTTCTATTTAGTGCCCCTCATTAGTTATGTAGATTAAAAATCTTATTTTAGGATATATGTTTATTTGTTGTGTTTATTTGAATACATGTAATTTTCTCGATAGAAAAAAAATACTGAAAAGACCTCGATTTTCACACAATTTTCGCTGGCGCTCGGAATCTTTAGTGTTTATTCAAGTGTGTAGCTAGTGTATATCTAGGTTTGCACTGCACAGAATTTAGATTGATTTCCTGATTTAGACGTAATTAGCAATTATCGGGATTTTTGACTAGCGCGCGCTTAGTCATCTCTTTTCATCTGCGCGCGAAAGTGTATAGCGCTATCTGTCTCTCGAAATACCCTCTTAACCTTAGCTTTAACAAAAGACCAAAAAAATATAAAAATAAATGGTAAAATCATGTTAGAGGTCAATTTTTATAAACTGTTTGCACCAAAAACCAATAGTACTATAGTAAACTATATTTCATGAAATTAAACTTTGTCAAGCACGTCGCAACAATTTTATTCTATCTATCTATCTATATCAGCCTTTTAAACATCCCACTGCTGGGATATCAGCCTACCCTCGAAAGGTGATTAGGCCATATCCACCATGCTGGCCCAGTGCGTGTTGGCGGATTCACATACGCCATTGAATTACTTCTCCGGAAATATGCAGGTTTGTTTGAATTTTGTTCTACTAAAGTATTTAATATTTTTCCGTACTGTGTCGGCGGTCATGCAACCTTTTACACGTTTTGTGTATTGACTAAAATGTCCAAACGTACTGATTTGCTACAATCTTACGTGTATTTACGACGATACTGATGCCCAATAGGTACGACTATAATCTGCACTCCACCGCGCGTCTTACCCATTTCATACGCTTGGCTCTTACTTTCCAAGAGCTTGGTTCTTATCTTACACACGCGTTATTGTTAACTTTTACACGCTTGGTCTTTACCTTTAACACGATTGGCTTGTATATTCCACACGCTTGATTCTTACCTTCCAAGCTCTCGGTAGTTATTTTCTACACGTTTTTGATTTTCCTTCCACACGCCTGGCTAGTGCCTTACACACGCTTGGCTCCTACTTCCCACATGCTTTAATTTTCCTTCCACAAAGTTAGTTTGAGGCTTACATACATGTTTGGCTCATACTTTCCACACGCTTGGCTCATACATTCCACACGTTTGGCTCTCACCTTTCACACGCTTGTCTCTTATCTTCCGCACATGCGGCTCTGACATTCCATACGCTTGGCTCTTTGCTTCGACACGCGCGGCTCTTACCTTCGTCTCTCCTGTGAACTCTAACGTGGTGGCCTATAGGCACGACGACGGGCCCGGCGCGCGCCGCCACGGATATCATGTTGGTGTCGTGGCTCACTCGGCCCACGTGCGTCACTCGACACTCCACTGTGCGCGGACACGGTACACGCGTTGCGTCGCCCATTGTGGCCTCGCCGCAGGCCTTCCACACGCTCGCCTCTTCTTTGAATGCTGTGATCTACAAACAAAATCATCATCATCATTATGTCCAACACAGATAACGAAATTGGCTAATGAAAAAGGTTCTCTCTCACTCGCGCAGAATTTCGAATTTCGCTCAGCTTCAAAATTATATGCGCCCGCTGCGTCAATGGATATGGTCATTAATCATGAACCTCATGGTCATTAATTAGGTCTATTAGGTGACTTGATTGTCTCCTGGTTACCCATCCAAAGACTGGCTGGGTCGTGGGATAACTTCGGTGACTTGTTAGGACCAGCAAGTAGAGTAAAGTCACGACCTATAATATATAATATTACAATTTTAAGCTGTAATATTACAGTTCAAACATAAGAGTGTAAGTAAAGAAACCCCGCAGCTATTGATTTAACACCCATGTTATGGTGTTCCGCGATTTCAAGGAGTTTAGAAGTAATGTTTGATCACATATTTAATTCAGTATCTACCTTACATTAATTTATTTACTTTCCCGCGCAGATGATACCTTACTATTCGTGTAATAATCACTTGATTATACACTAAGGGTTCGGAGAGTCTTTTCAATACAAAACAAATAACGAGAATATGTAGTCATGTTTTCCCTCTTGGCTATACTAGACGATAGAACCAAAACCCATATATTTAAATTAGTACTCTCGGGACATTTACCACGAATTTCATAATTATACTACTCCGTACTAATTACTAATTTAATGTAGTAAGACTAGTAGTAGCAACCGCGAAAGTCTAAAACAATCAAGAAACTTGTATTCAAAGTTAGATTTTTAATCTTCATAATAATTAATGACGTGCGCTGAATATAAAAAAAACACTTTTTTCAAATTAGCTTCATAATGAATTTATTGCTTTTGAACTAGGTGTCGTATATTGGTCACGTAGCTTATTTAATACTTTCTGAAGTTTTACTTAAAATTTTAGTAGTAACGATAAAGCCCGTCAATAAGCCCGAGCACGATAGTCTATAAAAATATCGTTACTTTTCACTAATTAGGCCGTCGTCATCGGACCTGCCTCGTTAGATAAATATTTTTCTTTCTCGTACTTTCTATAGGTACGTACGTAAGTAACAATGAACGCAACGCTTCGTGCAAAGAAATAAATAAAATAAATAACGAAGACCTCAACCGCTATCTATAAAATTGGACTGATCGGCTAGGGAGCGGTTGTGAGGTTGTTGTATACAAGAAAACGAACAACTTTTGTTCAATGACTTTTGAAAATTGACGAAAAAATAATCAGCTGTTCCATCACAATCACAAAACCCACTAACATTTTGTATGGAGCAGCAGGGTTTTTTTTTCGTGTTTTTTTTTTTCGAGTGGGCACTACACCCACTTACAACTTAGCTTACCGTATAGGTCGGATGACACATAACGTTGTTCCCGTCCCAGTTGTTTGTCTTATTACAGTGTAATAGGAAAAACAACCGTACTAATATGGTTGGTGTAATAATTACACCAACCATGTCAAGTCATGTCACGCCATGTCAGGGGCCTTCGAGCGCCCTTAAAACGCTGACGCCTGACCTAGCCACTAGACCTATATGAACTTACTCACTTTGCTTAGAAAAAGCTCTAATATATAGTTTCTAATATATAGCTCTAATATATCGTTGTTTATTTAGGAGTTTAAGTTTAATCGCAAACCCCTTTGTAATAATTAAATATAAAACACGCGTTAAACTACAAGTTCCATCAGATTAACACAGGAGAATGGAATTAACTGTGTATCTCGACCGTAATAAAGTGCAGGGAGAGATAGACGTGCGATGCGATCGTTAGGTCAAGCACCTTAGTGTTTTAATATACTTGCCCTGTGGGCCACGGGGGCTTTAAACTCCACTAGTACCTTCGGCGTCTCTATAGAGACATGCCAAAGGAAACATTTCAATTGCGCCGTTATCCTCACCTCTATTTTCCCGCTCTCCGCGAAAACCCTCATCTGTAGTGGCTCACGTAACTTCGCCTCAGGGACTATTTTGAGGGTTCTCAGCCAGTCGTTCGTCGCCACTTCTATTAGGAGGAAGCCGTCAGCTATTCTCGCGCACCCGCCTGGGTTCGCTAGCGGCCCCGTATATACGTATATCGTCAGCTTAGTAGACGTTTGGATCCAATCATATCGTAGCGGTTGCGGCGTGTCGGGGCTTGTGTCAGCCCTTTTCACGGGGCTCGCGGCGGCTCTGCGACTTATCGAGACGGGCAAATCACTGGACTGTATCAAACTCTGCATGATTTTGCTCGGTGGGCTTCCTTTGACGGTCTCCTCGCTTTTAGTAGCGATTTTCTTTCTGACCGGAGTTATACAGTTCGCTAGATTTTCCATTGATTTCCGGACTAGTTCCTGCGCTTTGGATGGTTCTTTTAGGCGGTCCGATTTTGAGGATATGCTTGTGGTGTCGAAGAGTTCTTCTGCGTCTGGTAGGTCGTGCCGTAGAGGACCGACGAGACATTTTGCTAGAAGTGAGTCGTAGTTGACCCACGGGTGTACTTTGTCGAATAACTGTGTGGCGTCCACACCCGCCCCGCGCATTAACTCTTCTGGACCTATAACGAATATCATCATTTCATATCAGTCGGTACAGGCAGTCATAATCTTTCGAGATTTCGGACAATCGAACATACATGCTTACCTCCAGGATGGTAGGGCAAATAGTGTGTGATGTTGTAGACTCGCCCACGTATCGCTAGCCAAGCATCGTCTGAAAGGAGCACAAGCTTTCAATAAATTAAAGAACACATGCTGCAAAAAAATTTAGTTATTTTATATGGAACAACTATATATTTTCAAGATTTAGGTTGAACAGACTTAGTCAAAAATCGTCCATTAGGTCTGTTATAGCAAAAATGTGCTTTCTCGTCTTTACGCGCGACATTTCTCGTCTGCGAAAAGTTGTCACAGCAAATTGCAAATCTATGATATGAAATTAGCTTAACGAATGTTTTTGAAAAGGGGCAAACCTATCCTAGCGTTTGTGAATTACTAACTTTCCTTATTGTGCGTCGCTAGTTCCTTGGGTGTGACAGCTCGAATCCTCCCGCCGACTCCGGTGAGGTCCCTCCCGGAGTTCCCGAGGCGGATCCAGTCCATCAAACTGTGGCCTGGCTGAAGAGCGCATTTGTTACGCGGGTTGCCTGAAAAAAATTAGAGCTAGTTTTCGAAAATTCTTGGTTTTCTTTAGTAGCGTGACACGTGTTCGTTATTTTATGTTGCAGAAACTTTAACATATACAGAGCGAGAAAATGAATTTGGTGTTGGTGATGTGTCGAACTTTTCGCATTATCGCATTTTTCTTTTCAAAACCTCAGCCAAGCGAAGTTTCACCCTTCGCCACTTAGTTTAATTAAAATAAAACTTAGAATAAGCTGGCATAATACACCACAAACTTCGTTAGGGTTAGATTTATTTTTACGGCCTCCATTGCAGATGAAAGACTTTGCTGGTAAGTCTGAAAGTAGTAATTGCCGTACGCGCCATCCACGTCTTTACTAGCTCGATAAGAACCGCTAGCCTCTGCTCGATCCGTAAATAAAATAATCTAAATCGGTTATCCGAATAAACTAGTAATTTACACAGTGCTAAAAGGAGAGATAGTAATCGATAAACAACTTTACGGTTAATATTTATGAGTTCACGTTTGTACGTGGAATAATTTTTCTACTTGAATTATTCAAAAATACGCGCCTGCGATTTTACTTTATGATACGGAATTCAAATTGCGTTCTGTCGAACAAAGAGGAAGTTTTCGCGGCTAAATATCGAAAAATTCTTTCAAATATTATTAAATATATACGCCTATACAAGTATTCAAAGCAAGCTCGATTCGAAGTCGCTAAAAACAAAGGAAGGAGCACGCTCGTCTCTTTTGCATGGGGTCGCGGGTTCGAACCCGGGCGGGCCCGTACCAATGAGTTCTTTGGAGCCTACAAACGGATATACCACTGGCTTTTCGGTGACGGAAAACATCGCATATTTCTTAGTAGAAAATGTTGGAATAATATATCAAAAATTAATTGGTCTCACTTTGACATATTTGTAGTTTGAGAGTATTTCTCTTTCGTACGTATTATTTACAATGATTAACAAGAGCCCTTTGTTCATATACATTTAGTTTCATCGGCTTAGAAAAATACGCAGTTAGTTGCCCTACGGTGTTTCCGCGAGACAGTAGAGAGCACTCACACCTCTCCTGCTTATAATATCGATAGTAAATAATCATTTTATAAAATCGATAAATGCGTTCTTTCATTTGGTATCCATTAACCTAACAGAAAATCTATGGCGTATGTGAATCCGCCAAGTCGCACTAGGCCAGGGTGGCGGATATGGCCTATATAATCACCATCAGAGGGTAGGGTAGGCCGGTATCCCAGCAGTGGGATGTTTAAAGGCTGATGCAGAAGTATTCAAATGAAATCGATTACATAACTAATGGCTGACCGTCGTAGTATCTCATGCTTACCAGTCTGTTTATTTCGCAGCTGGGCTGTACTTAGGCTTATTTGATCTAATAATAAATTTTAAAACATTTTCGCCACCCTAAATTATCTCACGCAATTTCGCCAGGAAGTTTTATAAGGCGGCGGATGTATATTTATAGCTTATTCTTAAAAGTAATTAAAATTTAAAAGGAGGTTCCTGTACCGTTAATTTTTATTAGCCTTTGAAAAGTTGGGAGGCATAAAAATTATGGCTTCTATTGGGCAAATAATACATTTTTGGATAGGCCTACCTTCAAATAATATTGCTTCATCAAGAATGGATGTGTCTATAAAGTAATAAGAAGAGAATCAAAATCTTACAAATTTGTACAAAATATTTTAAGATTTTGGATTAATGTTTTAGAGGAATCCTTTAGCTGCTTACAATAACAATTATTTTTTCTGCGGTACTGAGTGACGAGACGAGCAAGTGGCTCACCTGATGTTAAGCGTAACGCTTGCCCATAACAATTCAATGACAACCACAATTTTGAACTTCAGCGGTTCAAAACCGTTCGCGGCAATGCACTGCGCTCGTCACCCTGAGATATTACATGTTAAATAATTTTGTGCGCTGTAGTTACGCTGGAAACATTGCCCTTCAATTCAGAACACAGTAATGTTTGCACACTACCGCTTGGCGGTTGAATAATTGTCAAAGGCAAAGTAGGCCACTCCATAAAAAAAAACAGGGTTACAAGGAAAGGGTATGCTAAACCGAAAAGGGCTCATAGTACTCATCATTATGAACAACTTTTAGCATACATGGGAAACTCTATATACATGGGAATGGCGCGATCTTCTTGTATCTGTATCCGCAGTGTAGGTCGCCTTAAATTATCACACTACACGACAACTAAGTAGATAAAAGTAGGTATCACACATCTGCACTACATAATCTATGTAGATCTAGGTTAGATTATAAAGTGGATCTAAATAATTCATTTCCGGATTATACGGACGGTCAACGATTCCAGAATAACAAAACAACCGTCGGGGACGAGGCCGAGGACAGATCGATAAATCACGGATTGCTAAAGTTCCGCTTTCGGCCTTGAAACTTTCGCTTTTCCCTTTCAGATGTCAATTTACCTTTCTGCCTTGTAATCTTGTTTGCAATTCAAAACTAAGGCTGCGATATATTATAAACATTTTATTTTCTGGAGTACTATACTCTCTTCATTTGTTCTATCTGAGAGTAGGTAGTAGACATTTCTACAACCAACCAACAAGACTAGCCTTGTGGCTCAGTGGAAAGATTTCCGCCTTCTGAGCTGTAGGTTGTGGGTTCGATTCCCACCCAGGACAAACATTTTTGTATTTTTGTGATGAGCATGGATGTTTGTTCTTTGTCTGGGTGTTTCTATGTATTCTATGTGTGTATTTATAAAAAGAAAATTATTTATGTATTCTATCAGTAATCTGGTTCCCATAGTACAAGCTTGCTTAGTTTGTTGCTAGATGGCACTGTGTGTGAAAAACGTCCTCCAATATTTATTTATTTACATAATATTATTTAAGAGAAACGATATATAATTTAGAAAAAAATTCGTTGAAGTGTATCTATAAGGTATACATCTATAAATATTGTATTTCCAAGCGAAAATGACATCCCCCAGTCTCCCTCGTTCATTCCAGACGCGCCAGCATAAAAATAAAAATATTTCTCTGTTAAGAAAACAGAGCTGAAAATAAAAAGATACAAATGCTTTGCATAGTAGGTTTACCCCCTCCTCCTTTTTTTTGGAAGTCGTTTAAAAAGAAGATTGGAAAAAAATCAATGACATAACTAGTAGAAATAAAATAGATTTTTAAACAAATAATTATAAATAAATAAAATCGATTTCATCAGAACTATTTATTAAAATTTTCTTGTTCATAGTCGCTTAACTATCATAATCGAGATTATGTTGGCGCCATCCGTGAAATATTATAGATTATTATTGAGTTCCGATAGCTATCTGTGGTCTTCTTCATCAGTTCCACTTCACCAAATGATATTTTCTGAATGAAAATGCTTGACTTGTTGATGAAAATACCAAAATCGCTATTTGTATGCCTACAACATTTGAAGATTTCCCTCAATTCCTCATGGATCCTATTATCAGAACTGGATTTTGATAAAAATAGGACCAATCTGGAAGTATCTCATTTCAAATTAAAAAATATTTTTGCAAATCGATTCACAAATGTCGGAGTTCTTAGGTAACAATAATAAACACAAAAAATAATACAGTCGACTTGTAAAACCTCCTTCTTTTCTTTGGAAATCTGTTAAAAATAGTGCAATTACCTTCCATCGCCTACTAGGCCATTATTGATAAAATATGAGTAAATACATCGGTATAGATAGATAACTCTTTATTGTTCACACCAGAAATAACATACAAATGACCAAAAAAAAAAAAAAACTATGTTGCAAATGTATTGAATAATAATGTTAGACTAGACTTTCTTGTCTAATAATATTATTATCTTAGGTATTATTACTATTGACATTTATTTAAGCCTACGAATGTTTGTAGTGCTGATAATTTTGTTGTGCTTTTGTGACGTTTTGTTTATTTTAACCTTACACCTTGATGTCTATCCATAAGAGTACTCTTAATACCTAATTGAATTGAATTGAATTGCACTCAGACGGAGTATGATACAGTTATACTTTACTACCCCAAGTATATAGCTCATCAAAATAGGGACATAAATGAGTTGAGTGCAGCGATGCAGACTGAAACGATGGAACCTGCTGAGTAAGCGAACTTCATTACTGGAATGATAGATAGATAGATAGATAACTCTTTATTGTTCACACCAGAAATTACATGCATAATACAAAAATCTACTTAAAACTAGTGTAACAATTGGCATGATACTGCAAGCTAACGAACGTAGACAGTTATGGATAGCTCTGGGTTGAGCCCAAAGTGCTCCACTAAGAGATTAAGAAAGATTATGATGGATACGTATCTATCCACCTTCAAGGAAAAGTGGTAGATAGCTGAGTGCTAACTAATGGAGCTACCTCGACATCTAAATACAGGTAAAGCAGGATTTCAAGGGATCAGTAAACTTTCGTAGTGCACTTTGACTGGGGTCTGTGGAGACCGACGGAAGCTTTATTGAAGATGTGTTTATCGTATCGTATCGCGTTGATTATTTTTTTTGCATTTTATGACGATTTGTAGGGACTGGCCGTTGTAACGTAGGGAGTTTAAACGTCTCACGACAGGTACTAGCTGTCCCGGGAGGAGCTGAAGCGTGGTGCTGAGGGCACCGGTGTCCGGGTCCGGTGCGTTCCCTTGGAGATCCCGGAGCCCTCGGTCAAGCACCAAGGCAGGCCACCGGGGGGGTTTTAGTGGGTATAATCTCATATAACCCGGCTGCACCCTAAAGCAGACGGGTATCTTGGTGAAGATTTCCCACACCAAAAAAAAAGGGAGTTCTGATTCGCGCAAGCGAACATTTTTCCTCTTTCTTTTTTTTTATTTTATACCTCGAAGCTTTATTGGTCCTGATACGACTATATTCCTCTGAATTATAATATTAGTTAGGATATCTCTAATACTCGAACTGTTGACGTTGTAAGTAGATATCTATCTACATCCGTTGCCTATAAACTACAGCGCTCCGAGTAAAGGTGTTTTACCTTGCTTCAATATATTCTACAGCCAATATCTTTTAAATTCAATTTGGTGCTCATCTTTCAAAAACACGTGCTCCCGAATACCTTTCGCCCTAAAGATATAAGTTTTGCTTCCGGCGGCACAAATGAACATGGGAACTAAACTGTAGACTCTTTTATACGGGTTTTCTCCGCGAGAAGTGCCAGTTCGACGTTTTGTTCCTCCTACGTGTTCCTTAAAAGAACCTTTATACGATAACAATGTAAGGTTGAACTGGGAAACTTTAGCTGCGCGATAATGGTTGGAAATAATGAAGAGGCAACACAGATTTTATTTTCTGTTGATGTAAGCAAAGAATCCTATTTTCGCCATGTCCATTAATCATCCATAACCAATAGAAATTTCATTCAGATTGACAGACAGGTGTATCATATAAGATGTCATAATAATCATGATGATGACTTATATATTTGTATTTTTTTTTATTTTACATGGCATTTTTTTGTGTGTTTTAATTCCAGCTTATAAATTGTGATGAAAATTAAAGTTACCTATACCAAAGTTTAGAAATTGGCTGGTTTATTTTTAACGGCCGGCTGCATATTGAAATAATAGAATACGTATGAACTATTTTTTTAAATTCCACAATACTATCCTTCAGTTGATTAATTTAGGCTCGTAGTCATACACTTCATTTCATTCGTATGGGCAATTTACATGTCAGTTAATAAATAAATTGTTTGATAATAACTTGTTTCGATTACTTGGTGATTTCATTAAACCAGCCATAAAAACAGCGCCACATACATATAGTTAGTAAGCAGGTAACCAATGTTCGAAAGTAGGGAATTGGCCCATTAACGAGGTCGTGTCGTGAAATTCCGTGTAAATCAATATTGACTCGATTAATCCGACACAGAGGGACGTGTTGACTCGACTATCTCGGGCGCCTTTAAGTCCCGCCCCCACCAATTTGAGTTACCCACTTAATTACAATAACCTACTTGTTGGGAAGTAATCACATCAGCAATGAAGGTTTTCCAATAAATCTAACGTAATATGACAAAATAAGAGTAGAGTTTGACGGTACTCAGATAAACCTTCGTCATCCTTGCTCGCGAAATTCGGGAACAAGTAGTGACAACGATTCTGCTGTACCGTGTTCTAATATTAGGTGACCTGTTAGACTATAACAATCTACGTCTCTTTTAATTTAAAAATGCAAAATTTCGACTATGACAAGAATCTAAGCCATAGATATAAACGACACCCACTGATGTATTTAATACTAGTAATTACTAGTACAGTACTAGTAAAATAGAAATCAGTGACGACACTCTTTAACATTTCTGTCAAGCCGTTTAGATTACAGAAAGTCATATAAGATAGGTACATCTATGTTATCTATCTTTCTTTTATATACTTGCTTGTATAGATGTACCTATCTTATATGACTTTCTGTAATCTAAACGGTTTGACAGAAATGTTAAAGAGTGTCGTCACTGATTTCTATTTTACTAGTACTGTACTAGTAATTACTAGTATTGAATATATACGGTTTGATGAGGTTTTCCTCTACTCTAGCCAAGGCTCGGTCTACTGAGCGCCCGCCCCGAGACCCTCGGGGAAAGGGTGGCTCAGCTCCCCTGCTGACAAAAACGGAATCAAAATTTATATATATATATATATATATATATATATATATATATATAGCCCTTTTCTAGGAATCAACACACAGACCGAACTGAATCCAATACCCCTCAAATGGTGTAGGTCAACGAAGTGTACTATTATAATTAATTGGTGTAGGTGATAAATAAGAACGGGTTTTGCGAAATTCCACTTTTACATGGGAAAATGAACCCCCAAATATTGTACGAAAATAAAATATTTTTTAACGTTAATCCAATATAAATTGGTTTGTAATATGCATTAAAAATAAATAAAGGCATGTCTGAAGATTTTTGAAAATAAAACCCTAAAGAGGTGTTGTTGGGGCGTTTGGCCCAACGGCTATAGCGAGGGAAGCTATGCGAGCAACCTGCTGTATAATAATTTGTGATGAGGGAAAACAGTATAAAGTTGTGAACTGTGTTGTTTCTCAAACTCCGTACATAGAAGCTTGCATTATACACTGTCTTAATACTCTCAAGTGAGGAGACAAACTTCAGGAGAAAAAGAACCTTTTTCTAAAGTCCTAGCAGAATATTAAGTTTGAATTTTTACGATAAGGTTTTATGCCACGGGGATTCGAATAGGTACGGTAATAAGGAAAACAAGACTTTTCTCGTAAAACTTTAGACGCGAAACATAAATAAGATCTGCCTAGCTAGATAAACAAGATTCTTAGTTGATTTAATTAAACCCGGGCGCTTTCACTAAAAAAAAGTCCAAAGATTTAAAAAAATATAGACTTTTTTTTGGGGAATATGTAAAATTTTTCGAAAAGTCATTGACATGACATGACAATGAATCAAATGAAATGACAATCTGAATCTGAATCAATGTTGTTGTACCATCTGGAAATTTGTATTCTTTGCTCTGAAATACCCAATGTAATAGAGGGCTATACTTATAAACTTTGCTTAAATTTAATCAATGCTTGAAATGGTCAGTCTCGTTTCTGCGCGTGACATTACACGTCAGCCAGAAGTTGATAGATAATCTTAAGCATTGCTTAACTCAAAGCAACGTTTATAAGTAAGGCCCAGAGTTTACAAATAAAATGATCCAAATATAACTCGATCAGGCCGCTTGGGATATAGATACACATTGAATTGTTTAAATACTGACTGACTTTAATACTTTGACTTTAATTAAAATAGTTAAATTGAGGTCAGGATAAACAAATAACAACTTTGCGGGGACAGCTATTCCGGTTATATCTGTTTTGATTCTTTGTGTGCTTTGTAGAGTCACTAAAAAGAACAGAAAAGTGACTAACTACATGTTTCTTGAGAAATGTTAATGAATGAAGATGAACAAAAACTTTTACTTTAATTTTGCTGGCTTAAAACTTAACTTAACATTTGCTAAATAAGACTTATTCTGTTAGAATGCGTGTTACGTAAGTACGTGTTGATGTAGAAGACCCTACCTAGGCAAACTTATCTTTTCTGAAAATATCGTTCTTATCGGGAAACGGGACTTTTATCATTATTTTCATAAGTTTTACCGGAAGCGCTATAAAAATATTTTCATTGCGTCTTCTGCAAGTACACAAATGTTTGCAGATGTGGATAAGCGCGGGCTAATACGAATAGGCTAGCTAATATTCAAAGGGAATGTTGAAGTTAGGCTGGCATACCGGCTCAAAGCTAACAGGGTAGAAACTACATAGGTAAGGAAAATGTTTACTAACTAGATCTTTACATTTGAATTTATGATGAAAAGCATTATTTATTCATGTAGATTAGGGCGATGAGACACCGTGAACTAAACGCGAAGGCTGTCTATCCACAAAGCGTAATTTTGTTTGGTGCTGTTAACAAAACACCTATTAAAGGCGGGCGGAAAATTCTCTCTTTGATTGCTTAATCTCAGGACCTCGAAACGTTGTTAATTTGCTCCTGGTGACAATGTTTCAACAAAAATATTACGAGCGGAAGACATTTTCCTAATATTTTTACAGCATTAAAACAGGAGGGGTCGGTTTGCGGGTTTTATAATTGAAGGACTCTCGTGTGCTCGAGCAAAAAGTCGTGATGGAAGCAGTTAAATGGGGTAATTCCATAGCTTTAAAAATAGATAGCAGAAGTATTCTTGGATTGTTTGTATTGAACAGTCCGCCTGACGTGTTTGTCACCATTTTGCTAGCTGCTACATTTATGTAGGTCTGCCTCTGCAGTGCCAGAGTGCTACACTCGCTTCGCAGTATTTACTAACCTGTTTCTAAAGTGGTTTTCAAGCCGAGCTTTGAAAACGAAAAACGGATATGAATTTTTAGAAAGGAATCTCTGCTAAGCGCAGTGCTATTCCCGAAAGTGCTGCCAGATGCGGTATACGTTAAGTTTATATTGTTATGAATATAAAGTGAAAAGGCTTCTTGGCGGTTTTGTAGCTCTTTATGCCTTTTCAGCCTGATGTGTAAATGTTTTTCCATTTCCAGAGCTAATAAAAGAAATATCTTATATTGTGAAGAGAAAAAGGGCCGTCCATAAGAGAAACTGTGAGATAAGAGCTCTTTATTTTTGTCCCACGGGGCTCCGTAATGCGAAATGTTTGTATCGGGTATAATATACTATCACACTTGCCAACGGTTTTATTCTGTGATGCAATAATGAACAAGTAGGTATTATTATTAAAATAAAAACTCGATTACTTTGTGACACTCCGGATATGAAGAGGACCCCAATGACACCTCACACGTCCAAATCGGTCAAGTCCTTTATGCTAAGCATCAACTAATTGAATAAAAAAGCATAGTAAAATTTCAAGTGTTAATGTGTAAAAATTGATATTGAATTTAGTTTGGCAGCTCAGGCAGAATCTTCTATTAAGGGTTAAGGCTTAGTGCATTGAGGTATTTTGTAACTTTAATACGTAGTTTGTCCGTATTTTCTGGCCATTTTTGCTTTTTATCCAGTACTATCCCTAAATATTTGACAGAACGAATTATGATAGCCGACTATTAGTAACCTGCGGGAAGGTAATGAACGCTGCCTAGTGAAGTATAGCTTCCGTTTTGGCAGAATTGATCTTGAGTTTCAGTTTGAGAAAGTAGGCCAAGAGGAGATCAATGGACAACTGAAGTCTACCAATTATCAGGTCGAATAATATTCTTAAAATAATTCTTAGAATAATGAATAATATAATTATAGTCGGAAAACATAAATGAAGCAATCTCGTCTGCAAAGCAAGCTAAGCTTGTGCGTGGTTGTATATGTATATCATTGACAAATAGCTGGGGCTCTATAATGGAACCTTGAGGTACACCAGCTGGCATGACTTTAGGAGACGAAGACGACCCATTTATATAAACTTGAAAAGAGCGGTTAGAAAGGTAAGATTGAATATTTTTTACCAGCTTTCTTAGTGTATTTTCTGATTTAATCATTTTATGAAGAAAAGCATCGTGCCAGACTCTATTGAATGCCTTTTCTACATTGAGCAGAAACATTCCGGTTGATCGTTTCAGGTTCCGATTATATGTCACGGCTTCAGTGACTGGCTTATTCCTGAACAGTGGAATGCCCTGCCAGAAAACCAAATTGCTCATTGAGTAACTTATTATCAGTGAAGTGAGATACCCATTAATAGATACCCAATCAATGGATAATTTTATTATCATTTCGAATAATTTTTTTTATACGTCTTACGCAATGCAATTCAAACTATGACAGTAGAAGTTTTCCTTAAAATCTACAAAACTTATATGAGGATTTCAAGTTTGGCGCCCATACTTTACGAAGGATTTCGATCTGCTGGAAAGTGCTCAAAGAAAAGCCACTAAAATACCATATAATCTTCGTCACAAATCCTATGACGAAAGATTAAAAGCTCTGCGCCTCACTACCCTAGAAGAAAGACTGCTACGAGGTCATCTGATAGAAACTTTTAAAGTTTTGAACGGATTCTACAATCTTCGTGACATACACATCATGTACACGCTAAAGGACTATACAAGAGACAGCAGACGCCACAAGACCCTACTACAGCCTGCACCACCTCAAACCAACACTGCACACCACATCCTCCGCAACAGAGTAGTTCATAATTAGAACAGGTTGCCTGAGGAGCTGGTCTCAGCAAAATCTATAAATACTTTTAAAGCAAGCTTGGATAATTAAGCAGAAAATAAACTTGACTGACAGTTATTAAGTTTCAACACTGTGTGAAATAGGCACATCAGCCTATGCTGATCGTCTATAAATAAATAAAATAAAATTATCCAACCATAGAAGTAAACTGATGGGACGATAAGAAGTAGTCTGATGTATCTTTACCAGATTTTGTGTACGGCGATTACTTTGCCCGTTTTCCAAATCAAAGAGAAGTAGTTGAGTGTCAAAAAGGCGAATATTTTAATCAACAAAACGTTGCCCTTTCGAGGTAAGTTTTTTTTAAACAAGTAAGTTAGATATATTATGTGGTCTGGCCCGGGGGCTTTGCGAGCTTTAAGTTTTTATTCAGCACCAAGCTAATGTTCAACGTTGTCTATACGGTCTATACAAAATTTTAACTTTTGACTAAAGCTCCTATAGCTTTAGCTGCACCAAAATAATACATTGCTTAATTTAAATATTAATTTAATAACAATATACGGTTTGAACGTTACCTCAAAGTCTAAAGCAAATATTGCCATATTTGCAAGTTAAATAAAGGGGTTCTGCGCACACCCAAGGAAAGTTAAAGTATGAAAGGAAATTCTTTAGTGCTTTATTAAACGTATACTCGAAAGTTGACGACAGAACTTAAGCCCTTATGAGGATATTCCCGTCCAGTCAGCGTGGAAAAATGATCAAGTTGCTTTTTCCAAGAATTCGCACTAACGGGCAAAGGAAATTTCACCGATATAGATAACTAGCACGAGTACGGTTTCAGTAAAAGGAACCGAAAGGAAAACGAATCACCTCCTAAATCCATTTGAATAAACAATAAAGGCAATGGAATTTCACTCACAAGATGAGAGTAGCGCGAGATGAGCCAAAGTATTCAATACAGAAGCCTATTTCTATATACCTTTGGCACACCTATCGACCTACATATGTGAATAAAAGATTGACTTGCAAATGGAAGCCGACTGCTCATTTCTATATGTGGAATACATTCGAGTTTAAGCTTTTATGTTTAGCATGTTGGAGGAAAACAGGTGCAAAATACAACTGCCTGTTGGATAAATTCTGTCGTATACGATGCAAGGCGTTTGTAAAACTAATGTAAATCCGGGTTTTCTGCCCGGATGATGACACCATGCACTACCTGTATATTTTCCAGTACAATCTCAGGAGTAATTTCTCATTGAAATCAAGACGAATGATACCATGATGGTAGCTATGTGAGAAGCCTTTTTTTTGTCAGAAGGCAGATAATTACATACTATTGTACCTACCAGAAGAAAAGGCTGACATAGAGTAAAATATACATACGAGTACTTATATATTTAAGAATTAGATTAGTTTACAAAAGTCTTATTAAATCTATAAACGATGCTTAATGCACCGTTTATAGATAGACAGTATAGGTAATTAAGATCCACTGAGTTTCACGGATTGCGAGCCGTCCAGTCCCTGGCGAAACGAGCAGTGTTCAATTTACGGCCTCCTCCAAAACGGAAACTGTCGAGCAAAGCTCTTTTTGCTCATTCTAACGACTAGCCATATATCTACAGATGTATGTACAGACACATGTTACGTAACTATATCTAGAGAGCGAAATATTTTTTCAGGTATGTGCCGTCTTTTTTTTTCAATCGAAAGCGCTATACATGTATTCAACATCCCATTAAGCTTAGCTTAGTACAATTGTACGTTAAACTGCGGAAATTGATTCTAAAATTTTCTATGCGTACTTTTCTAGCCTCATCTATCATAGCTCTACGTGGGCTTTTTACCTTATCCAGAAAATTATTACAATCCGGCTATTTACAGTTTTAGTTATTTTGCTTTTTCCCCGCTATAAAAATATTCTAATGTCTTGTTTCAATGCACAATCCTTGCCTAGTTTCTTCGAGATGAGTTGATGATGAGAATTTAGTTAATCATACAAAAAAAAAGGTATCAAACAAGCAGAAACACGAGTGTAATACATTATTTGTAATAATACAATACATAATACAATAATTTTCCTTATAAGTATAATCTTTTATTGATTCTTAATGTGACATTAATGAGAAATGAAACTGATAGCTTCGTATTTCCCGCCGGCCTTTAGTAAACGTTTATCTTCGTATATATACAGGGCTATAAGGAAAGGGTATGCTGAGCCGAAAGGGGCTCATAGTACTCATTATTGGCAACATCTTTTACTACGGGACCAACACTGAAATCGAGAAAAAAAGCTGTTCCATAGAAAAATATTAATAACACTCGACAAAATGTATGGAATAGATCTTTTTTCTCAATTTCAGGGTTGGTTCCATAGTAAAAGTTGTTCACAATCATGAGTACTATGAGCCCTTTTCGGCTTAGCATACCCTTTCCTTATAACCCTGTATAAAATAACAAGTTTTTTTTTTAGGAATGACCGCCAGACAAAGCCTCTTATGATAGAGACGTGAATTTGTACCCAATATATCTAGGTGAACGGAATAAGATACCGTAACATAACTATACTAAGAACGGATTTTGCGAAATGATGAGTTTGTATGGAAATAAAAACTTTTTAGTGCTACGCCAATTAAGCTCGGTTGGTTTATTAAATAAAGAAAGGCATGGCTCAGGATTTTTCGAAAATCAACTCCCGATGAGAATAAATGGGGTTTTGAAATTGGTGTAGCCTATGCGAGCGAAACCATGCGGGCAAGCTAGTATAGGTATATAAGCGTTTACCAACACCAATTATAACGTGAATATCGATGGAAATAGAAAAGTAGCACCGTACCGAAAAAGAGTGGGTGGATTTTAAGCAGTAAATATTTTGATTGGAGCCTAAAATATAAAGTGTTCTCGGAAATTAGAATGAGTAGGAACTTTCTGTTTTTAGTATAATTATTTGTGACTGGTTTGAACGTCGCGCGACTTTGCCCGCATTACAACGGACAACCGATACAAAAGACAACAATATATCTCAACGAAACGCAACACAACAACGGCAGATATAACAGACAACAGATTTAAGTCCTGGCTCTCCTGAATCTCGTTCGCACTTTTAAAAAAAACAACACTTTAAAAGTTAGTGAGAGTACATTTTAAATTTAAAGAACTTGATGATTTAATAACTAGAATACCATTGCCAATGTTTTATAGCAATTTTCATGTTATAATTTTTTATAAGAAAAAATACAATTTTTACGAGTAATTTTTCTTCTCCTTCGCCAAAATAAATATAACAAAAAAATTGAATCATAAGTTAATAAAGTTATTAAATCATCAAGTTTTTTTTAAATTTCCTTTCTGTATTATTTATATTCAAAATACGTTGAAAATTTTCGAAAGAGATAGTTGAATCAGGGGAGTCAGCTCCTTAACATTAATATTTTTCGACCTCTGGCGATAACGGGCTGAAACAATACAGGGTTATTAGGAAATGGTATGATAAGCCGAAAGGAGTTCATATTTCTTGATTGTGAAATCGTATCTCCTCTCTAAAAGTACTAGGATTTCTTTGAGTGATATGTTTGTGAGAAGGTATAGGACCTCTCAGAAGACCTGCTTTCTCAGAAGGGTAAACATACAATAGGTAGGTAAAATATGTACTTAGGTGTGTGCTATATAGCTGTTTTCATCAATTTCTAGGTTTATCTGTACACCATGTTCCTTATCTGTTATCTTATTTTACTAGTTCTAGTTTTTTTTTTTTTTTTTTTATCAAATCCTTACCGTAAACGGGTTGTAAAGTGTAAACTAGAGATTGAAAAAATTAAAAATGCTTTGCGTTAGCTGGGCTGTGAATAAAATATTAATGATTACGATAACAATTAAGCTCTCCAAACGATCACACAACAAAATCAATGGAATAACCGAACAAAGGTCCTGCCAAAAGGTTACGTATCCTTACGTACTGTATATAAATAAATATTGTCGGTGACAATATTTTGTTTTTAGAATACATCAAATATAAAATTATTTCATGCTTAGTACATTAAAAGTTTCTTTGTCGATTTTCTTTTTTTCGAATCAATGAAAGCATTCGTAATTCATAAGCATTCTGAGTTCAAAATCTAAATAAAGAAAGAAGAAAAAAAACGCCTGAATTTCCCTTCTCTATAAAATTTTACTGATTTATAAGTGAAAGTAGAATTATTAAGTCGACACAACAATCCAATTATTTTACCCTATGTATATGTATTTTGTGTAATTGCATACAACTGGTATACTTAGTATGAGGCGTTGTATCACCTTTTTTTTTACCCTCTTCGGTGGACAATATTTTCAGTTAGACTTGCACTATTAAAATATTCGTTATTATTATAAGTTAAAAAAATATTTTTGCAAAAAACAAAAACCCTCCTTTTTCGTAGTCGGGTTAAAATAAACTGCTTACCTACCTGCCTACCCTACCTATCCATAAATTAGCGTGTATTCACCGTACCATGTTGTTACTTATTAATTAGCACTTTGAATGCCGCAGCTAGCTCATGCACAGACGTTCAATAATTCACTGCTAAATACATAATCACGGGCAACACTACCTCCAAGATTAGAGATGTTACTGCAATGGTATCGATACTATTACTTCGTACTTCTTGGGTGTATACTTATAGTATTTACTTACCTAATATATCGTCCATGAATAGGCAAACTTTATGGAATCGAGAAATGAGGTACATAGTTTTCTATGCTATAAGTAGTCATCGGTAAAACCCATCAACATTTGAAGAATTTCATTAATATAAATAAAATACCCTACTGCAAAATGTAGCCAATGACACACCGGACGTAAAGACGAATCCAACGACACCTGACTCGTCAAACCCGGTCAAGGGCTTTTAGGCTACACGAGGTCTATAGGAACACACATACTTACATACACCCAAAAACATTAACCTCCTTCTTGGGCAGTCAAGTAAAAATGAACTAACAGCCCTGGATCATAAAAGTTCATATATTTGCGTTTTATTTTATTTCACATCAGGCTTTTGAAGGTTTTTTTTTTTTTGTAGCGAGCCAAAACGTAGACACGGATTTACTGTGATAACGTGACTAAAATGCTGGCGTTCATCTGGCGCAACACAAAAGCATTGCCATTGCCAGCGTGTTGGCCGCCAGCGTGCTGGGTACGCCGCCAATTATCTTTAGATCTTCAATGGCCTCTGGTTTATCCAACTGTTCGTTTTGTGTAGTAGGCTAAGTAGTTTGTTTAGTTTGTATGTATTTTGTTTAGTTAATAAAAAACTTTAAAAATCTAGCACTGTTACTATCATTTCCTTAGCGCGACTTCGTTCGCGCGGACATAAAAAAAGTATTCTATGTCCGCCTTTGTTATATACAGTAACTCCTTATCAAATTTTATCAAGATCCGTTCAGCTGTTTAGTCGTGATAGTAAGTAAAGTTATTTCCTATACTTCGCTAGATGGCGTTGATCCATTTTTTATTATTTTTAACTGTAATGTAGAGAGTTCTGAATCGCGCAAGTTTTTTCCTCGAAACGAACGTACTCATTTTTATACCTCGAAGCTTTATTGGTCCTGATACGACTGCGGCTGTATTCCTCTAAATAATATTTTTAGTTAGGATAATAATTGATAGTAATAGATAGATAGTAGATAAGTAGAAAAAAAATACTAAAATTCTTAGTACCAAATGTTAAGTTACAACAGAAATCGATGACTGAATAGATACGTAGTATCAACTAGTATCTATGTGGGTATATCTAACTAGTAACTAGTGTATCGTAATAATGTATCATCACATACTCAACTGTTTTACACAACTAACGAGCTTATCTATCGGGACTGGTACGAGCCGTTAGTTCCATTATCTAATATAGCTACACTTAGGATCGGAAATTGCTTCCCTGTCCGTATATCGGAATTAGTTTATGGATCTTTTCTAATTTTCTTCTTTGAAACCTCTCAGCCTTGTTTCATATTCAGCCGTATTCATATTCAGGAGCCCCATTCAGTTTATTATGTTTGTGATCCTATATAAACCCAATTCGGGCCTACATAGTAAAATAGTTTTAATGGCTTTTGCAACTATTTACAGATTCGTTATTCCACCTGTGTGTATTTTGGCACACTGCTTGTTAACGAAGATAGTTGATCCGTGAAGGGTTTCGAGAATTCAAACCTCAAACCGTAAACCGTCAAAATTGGGTCTCCTATTAGAATTAGATTATCCTTTTGGTAGTGGTAGAACTCTTCTGCAGAGTTCGCCTGGGGAAGTACCACACCTTTGCCAGTTATTCAACCGAGCAATAGTATGCAAACATTACTGTGTTCCGGATTGAAGGGCAATGTTTCCAGCGTAATTACTGGGCACATAGACATTTAACATCTAATATCTCAGGGTGACGAGCACAGTGCATTGCCGCGCATGGTTTACAACTGTCGAGGTGCAAAATTCTGGGTGGCACTGAACTGTTATGAGCAAGCGTGAAGCTTAACATCAGGTAAGCAACTTGCTCATCTCTTCACCAAATTCGACTTAAAAAAAAAAAAAAACTAATTACAGATACCCCCCTTTACTATTTCAGTCGGTAGCCGATAATCTAACGACAACATCTAGTCACTACAATCGAAAATAGCATTCATCTCGTAGCACCAAATCTTATTATTTCTGATGCATCGTTCCAATCGTTTATCTACAAATAGCTTCGATGTAACTAAATCCTTTGTCGAAGTAAACAATAAGAACGCGTTACCCGATGACTGTTCGCAGACACTTTAACCGGAGACGAACAAAATCAATTTTAAGAAAAGCTTTTCATGAAAACAGAGATCGGATGTTTCTAATTAGTTAATTAAGATATTTGATGACGACGTTGAAGCAGCCGTCTACGGAAACGATGTCTGGTCTTAATGTTCGACCATTATGGTAGTACGCAGTAATACTGATTGTATTGATTACACGGGCTTTGATACCTATCGTATTGAAAGATATTACATGCAATGTTTTTGAATTCGTTGTTATTTCGCGATTTCAAATAATACTTTGTTCTACAATAAGCTGTCAAACAAAACGTAGTCTCGCCGATAGTAGAGAAATCCAAATACACGTTTTAAGTTTAGCTTCAGGCTAGAGAGCAGGCGGCAGACGGCAATGACGGTGTCGTCAATGTCGTCGAAATCACAACTTTACGTACATTGACATAAAGTCGAAGATTAAAATATAATTTAGACTAGTTTAGAATTTTATAAGTTTTTCGACTTTATGTCAATGCATGTAATATTGTGATTCTGATGGCATGCGCGACACTGTCGCTGCTGTCTGCTGCTTGCCTCTAAGCTGGGGGCAACGCCTTTAGTTAAGATTGCTTGCTCTACGACTATCATCCGAGAACTAAATCCGATGTTTTAAAAAGAGACGCTACTATTTCTATCATTGTCTTTAAGTTGTCTCTGTTTTACAATTTTTATCCTGGATTTCGCGCAAATTTATCTGAGAGAACCACTTGCTTGCCGTTAGGAGAAAACTTCGAGTTCGCATCACAAATTACCTTTTAAGGGTAACGAACTTACCTACCAAACGTATTTTAGGTGACCGAAATATTTTAACGTACTATTTTATTTTCAGATCGGCAAGGCTTACTATAAATAAATGAATACTTTCGTACACGGTATTTATAAATGAAAATATCTAACAGCATAGACGAACCATTAATTAGAGTAATAAATATACTGGTTCGGTTTATAGAATAAAAACCGGTTTCAGGCAGATTCCAGCTTCAGAACAAAGTGATTGACGTTACAAATTACTCACACTGTCAGGGAGAAAAGCGGATCGGAGATATCTCAATTGACAACAAAAAAAGTCGATTAAAGGAACCCTCGCACGCTCGCAAGTCACAACTGGGATTGACGCGAGAATTAGGATCTTACAAAAAACATCCATCAATTTAATTGAAATACGGCGCAGTTTAAACTAAGGTTTTTTGTTATCTACTTACGTAATATCTACAATACAAAAAAATATATATTTATTGTTATCACTTATATTGTTAGTTAAGTAAAAGTGGGGTGTTCTTATGCGTTATCGCCAATTGAGATATTGCAATATTTCACTCAGCTTAGCTAGTAATCAGTGCCAAAGGTACAGTTTACTACTTTTACAAAACAGACGTAACTACGTCTACTCAATAATAAAAAGATTTAATTTTATTTAATTTCAAAAAAGTTTGGTAGCTTTGCGACTGAGGTACATACGTCATTGATTTCTATTTTATGTGTAGTGAATTTTTTATGTTTATGTGTATTTTAGTACCTAAGCAGTACTATAGATTTGGGTACCATATTATTATTGTTTGTAAGTTATGTTGTGACGCCTCATTTTGTACATCATTAAAATTAATAACTATTCCAAAAGGTATTAAGTACATAAACAAGTTATTAAGAACCAATCGGCTTATAGTTGACATCTTTTGATCTTTCATGCCTCGTCGGAGATAATTGGACGATTTGACTTGATGAAAAACCAATTTTAGAGTTCACAAGACCGCTTGATTAAAAATCTACTTCAATAATGATAAAGATAGATACTAATGTATGTGAAGTGATGAATATCGCCGTCTCAATCAGGTTATTCAAACTTTGGCTTTCCCAAACTAGTAGCCAAAAGGCATTTAGATTGTGAGCGTATCAGTATGCAAATTAAGGATTCAAACTATAATGTCAGCGTTCACGAACTTCGTGTGATTTGTATGTACCGTTTTTAAGGCGAGGCCTGGTCGTGATTTGAAACGAGTATTGTACCCGCTCAAAGTTCTAAGGTTTAAAGTTAAAAATCGCATATCATACTTGATGAAAAAAACGGGAAATTGTAGTTTTTCATTGCTTTTTTCCCGATTATCAGAAATATACAAATCAAATAAAAAAACTACCTGGTTCGCCGTATAAACCACTAGCCTGAGTACCGCCTAGCTTGTAGTTACCGCTGATCATTTTGCGATCTTTTATTTTGTAACTAAGATTTTCGAAATTCTATTCGGTTAAACGTATTTTTATTTTCATTTTATACGTGCAGTATTTTTCGCATCTGGTTATTATACCAGGCGCTCAAAATACTACTTTTTGTAGTTTTTGCGCTTAGACCTCGCCTTAAGACAATGTTAATCTAATCTTATTTTAAAAACCTATCAGACAGCTTCGTTGACGCGACGCGTGACCAGACTTCTGGCGTTTATTTGGCGCAACGCATAAGCATTGCCATTCAGCGTGGCAGTACCGCCTGCATGCTGGGTACGCTGCCAACTGGTGGTAGGTAGGTGGTAGTGGACTTGACCATTTGGATTATCATTAGACCTTTAATGGTGTCTAGGTAAACCACCTGTTCTTTTTATGTAATGGGTAAGCAGTTTTGGTAGTTGTAGTTTGTGCGTATTTATTCTTTTGTTAATAAAAATACTTGCTAAAAAAAACATAGAAGCAATTAATAAAATAAGCATTTGGTCCTGTTTAGATAAGTATAGCAACGATAAAATGGTTGATTATCATAAATTCAGGAAGAATTTTAATTAAAATCAAACAATACAACTTTAGAATATACTGCAAAGTTCTTAACAGTACAATGGAAGAACGCCCCAGATTGTTTCACCCGATCCTCTTCAAATAAGTTTCTCTTACAAAAGATATGAAAGAAACTTTCCGAACCATTGAACTTGAACGGGAGAATCGTGAAGCAGAAATGTGTACTTTACTAAAAAAGTTAGTACTAAAGAAATCTTGTGCTGCATCTTCAAAGTGGTGTTAGCTAAGCAAAGCCGATCGACGATCACATCATCATCGAGCAGGACGATCGAATCGAAGTGCACTACAGATCGATTAAAGTACACCTATAAAAATTCACCCACATCGATACATCGCTAGGCACGAGTAGTCCTAACCTTGAGATAACCAATGGAATCGCTTAGTCCAAGCCCTCGCAACCCGACTTTCGTTCGCACTTTTGTGCGTTTTCGTCAGAGCACAGACCTCATAATGCGTTATGTATAAAAGTTAGCTGTGACACTAAGTAATTGCAGCACAAATTTATTAGAAAGCCGTATAATTATATTGAAGACAATGGCATGTGAAACTAGTTTTAGAAGAATGTTTAGTATTTCAATTTTGTCCCTAAGCATATCTAATATAAGTTTCTATAGCATTTCAAGTAACACTTGTATAGCGAGGTCAGAGCCCATTGGATTATACATTGCACAGAGAGCCAGACGAGTTGACCCAAATAAGCACGCTCAGTGAAAGTGATTTTGTAAATTGTAATTTTTAACAGATCAATCTATTTTATTGCATCGTTTTGACGATGCAATAAAAAAACATCAAGTATGGTATCAAAGTTCTATCCCATTCAATTTATTTCAATTTGAAATGGTTCCATTTCTATAATATTTTAGAATAGGTACGCACGGTTGATCAAGCTAATATTAAGTATATGTCTTATGTTACCACTCAGCTCAGCTCTCTTATAACTGAACGGGTTTGGATGAAATGTAGTACTGGAAGTAGCTTATCTTCTGGTTAAAGCATTGACACTTTTTTCCCGAAAAAATATACAGTTCCTATAGATTAACGGGTAAAACAGCTGTGAATTATTTCAAACTTTAATACTTATAAAGATCGTAATTATAATGTATAAAGTTCAATTTCTTAGTATTGTTATACTAAGCAATACAAGTAAAACTATTTTATATATATACCCGACTGAATAATGCACCACATGTCACTCCGGACATAAAAAGGAATCCAACAACACGTCAATCTAAATCGGTCAAGCCTTTTAGACTACAGGAGGTGATATAGGAATACACAAACATACAAACTTACATACTCGTACTCACATACACATCAAAAACATTAACTTCCTTTTCGGGCAGTCGGGTAAAATGGTAGGGAATTCAGATACGAATGACGTTGACGATTGGAGGAAACGTGCCCGCATAAGTTGCTAAACGGTATGATGAATAATGAACGCGTAACTCACGTTTATTATCCAATTCCTGAGTAAAGTCTGTTGTCTCGGGATCGATATTGAATGGCTGAAGAAGTTTCTCAAACATGCATTTTCATAACTTGATTATTGCTCTTCTTATTTTCAAAAATCTATCAGAACGCCTTGTTGCCACGAACTAACCAAAATGCTGGTGGTTATTTGGCATAAGCATTACCATTGCTGCCAGTACGATGGGTACGCTATCAACTGGTAAGTTGGCTTGAACACTTGGATTCTCTTTAGACCTTCAATTGTGTCTGTAGGTAATCCAGCTACTCTTTTTAAGTAAAAGACTAAATAGTGTAGCTAGATGTAGTTTGTGTGTATTTTGTTTAATGAAAAAGGCACTTACCCGGTGTTCATTTCATACATAAAACACCTACAACTTTATTGATTTCATGTGTAAGATACACCTTAACCAACCCACTTACTCTGGGAAAACCGCAGGTTTGCTTTTACTGCTTAGAGCTTAGCACTCATTTTGGATAAAATGAGAAACTTAAAATAAAAAAAACGAGTAGATTATTTTGAATTTTAGTATGAGAGATCCTAATCCTAACTAATACTATAAATTCGAATAATTCGAATGTAACCTTGTCTCTCTGTCTGGGTGTTTGTCGCCTTATCACGGCTAAACGGCTGAACGGATCAAGCAGAATTTTTGCATATTATAGCTTAATGGTCGGAGACGGACATGGGCTACTTTTTTTAGGTCCACGCGAACGAAGTCGCGCGTAACAGCTAGTATTTTATACCTGTTTAGATGAGACGTCATAGGATGAAGACGGAAGCTGTTCCATAGAAAAATGTCAATGACGTTCAACAAAATGTATGAAACAGCTGATATTTTTTTCTCGATTTCAGGGTTGGTCCCATAGTAAAAGTTATTCATAATCATGAGTACTATGAGCCCCTTTCGTCTTAGCATACCCTTTCCTTATAACCCTGTAGTATTGGAACATTTTGCAAAAAGTAATCTTACTACTTTTTTGGCGTAACGTTACATTTACTAGAAAATACATAAGTAAATTGTTTGTAGTGTACTATGTCATCGTATCCTGTATTATTTATTGGCAATAAATGTTAGGAAAAATAAAATCATGGCAACACACATACAACGACGTAAAACTACGTTTTAGAAAGGTTGAGGGAGAAATATGAAAAATATGGAAAAAAAAATGACCTTTTTATTTTGGGATGTTGAAGAATCACACTTAGTATGGAAAAATCGGACTTATTGTGGCTGACGATGATGACAGGTTAACAAAAAACCAATATGCGCAATTTTGGCCCATAAATCCTAACTAATATTGAAAATGCGAAAGTAGCTCTGTCTCTCTGTCTGGGTGTTTGTCGCGTTTTCATGGCTAAATGGCTTAAAGGATCGACCTGAATTTTTGCATATATACATATATTACATAATTATATATCAAAAAACTTCTGTTCTATAGAAAATGTCAATAACACTCAACAAAAGGTTTTCTTTTTCGCGATTTCAGGGTTGGTCCCATAGTTAAAGTTGTTCATAATGATGAGTACATACATACTTTCAATATTGTTGCACCTTTCAGTACCACAGTGTATATGACACCTCGGATATACAGTCAAATCTAACGACACCTGGTAATCCGAGGCGGCATTAGGCGGTAGGTGACATAGGAACAGACATACCTGAAAAAACAACTCTCTAGTCAGGTAAAAATTATATTAAATGTGTATACTACTTAGGAACATATCTAGTTACTTTACATCCACAGCGGCCGCGTATTATTACGTAAAACACCCCCTCGGGATCGCCAGTTATCGTATAAAATTGTGATTTAGGGGCAACTTGAGCCTGATCAAATTAACTTAAGATGAGTTTTGGTGAGAGTCCCGACCCCGATTATTAAATTGAACCCCGCCAGGTCAAAATACATGCTTAATGACTTCGTTTTTATCGTCGAGGTAACGTTTAAAAGGGAAATTCAATTAGGCAGGTACTTTTACTGGGGTTTTGTTCCATACTCTGTCTCTTTTAGACCACGTAACTGTATTCCGCTGTTTTCCTCTATCAAAATTGTAAAGTGCTCAGTGAGGCGGTCCGTTTCTTGAGCCGTTACCCCGAATACTGAAACGTTTGTTAACTTTGACGACAGATTAAGTCTGTTGCTGCCTTTGTCATTTGCTTAGTGCCAGACAAAGGCAGCATTAGAAATAATCTGTTCTCAAAGTTAACAAGCGTTTCAGTATTCGGGGGTCAGTCAAATTGTGTGGGATCCACCGAGAGCACAGCTTTTTTGACACCCGAATGTTTGTGTAGGATTGATTGTATTTGACTCATGCCTATGCCTTAAATCCGAAACGAGGATATTCGCCGAAGAACCAAAGTCACCGATATAGCTCTCAGAGTTTGCAAGCTGAAGTGGCAATGGGCAAGCCACATCACTCGAAGAACCGATAACCGATGGGGAAGAAAGGTTCTTGAGTGGCGACCGCGAACTGGAAGACGAAGCGAAGGCAGGCCTCCCACTAGGAAGACCGACGACATTGTGAAAGTCGCGGGCAACCGGTGGATGCAAGTGGCACATTGTCGGTCGGTGTGGCGGCCTAAGGGGGGGGGCCTATGTTCAGCAGTGGACGTCTTCTGGCTGATAATGTAATGTAATGTATGCCTTAAAGATTCCCGAATCTCATGGTATATAGGTCACATGCCTGTTCCGATCATACGGCGCACAGCATCGACCACCGCCGCGGACGGGCGACCATCACGAAATTCGTCACTGAGATTGACACAACCGCGTTTGAATTCTGCAAACCAACTATAAATAGTCGTGTTGCATGGTGCTTCAATGCCTAAACAAATTTGAAGCCGAGCGAAGCTCTGCTGGGCTATCAAATTACACTTAAAATCGTAGAAAATCATACTACCAAATTGTTAAAACCATGGCGACTTAGAAACACTATTTCTAAAATGACGCCACAATGTAAAAAATCAGATAAACAGTTTAGGAGATTAGAGGGAACATATGAACATACATACGTACATAGACTGTCAAACTTATAACCCTCCTTTTTCGTAGTCGGATAAAAACTAGTGACAGTCAGATGAAACAAACTGTATTCTACAGCTAAAAGTTCCATTTTATAATGTTGTAATTGCTTTTTAATTATTGTTTATGTAAGTGGTCAGTTCCGGAAACATATAGCGCGCTTTAAGCGTTGTAACAATATTCGTGCTAAATTTGCCGTAACAAAGGACACAAACTCAGCGACGGCCTATTTCCTATAGTCTTCTGCCACGAATCGATAACAGATATGACTCATAACAGCAATTTATTACGTAGTACTACTCTACCCTAACCCTTTATGACTTCACTATTATACAACCAATCTATAATGCCGTTCACAACGTATTTTCGCGATGCTTTTAGGGTTAAAAACTGTTAAACAAAATGACTGTGCGTCTTGTTAAGTTTGTCGGATAGTGTTTTGCTTGAGCTGAAAATGCTACGGCTTCAAAAGTAAAAGAGACAAGTAATATTATTAAAAGAAAAACAAAATACCCGACTGAAAAATGTAGCTATGTCACTCACGACGACGTCAAGACGAATTAAACAATACCTCCCTCGTCAAATTCGGCCTGGCCGTTTAGGCTTCAGGAGGTAATAAAGGAACCCACAAACACACTTATAATATACACACATACACCCCAAAACCATGACCCTCCTTCTTGGGCAGTCGGGTAAAAAGCGTTATTTCTTTCATCTATAGACGGAATAATTATTAAATAATTTAGTAATTATAAATTGTTTTAGTAATGGAATAATTATTCGTAACTGCGGACCGAAATAATTAACCAAGATCAACTTTTATAAAACGACCCTTCATATGCGGCCAAATCGAACACTACTGGTTTTATTTTTTTAAAATAAAAGCACTGAGCCAAGTGTGTTTTTGGAAAGCGTCCATCGTCTAATAAATTATTCGTCACGTACCTTTACGTATTTCCCTGCCCAAGAGATTCAATTTTATAAATTTTCAGCAACGTCCCGATTGAAAGATATCGATTTTATCCTGTGCTGGTGAAAATAACCTTCAGGTGTCATCAGCATTTTTTGGGGAGCACTCTGATCCTTTCCATATTTTTTGATTTTGATATTATAGTGGAATCCAAATGTATTTATTGAAAAACCTTTTTTTCCCCGCGGCTTTGTCGGTGATTTTCCGTTTTCCTGATATTTAAAGAGACTTAGTGTACGTCGAAATAGCATACCTATAAACATAATAAATGCGAATGTGTGTTTGCCGGTTTATTTGTGCAACGTTCATACAGCACAGGAATGACGTGATTTTTTGCATGGGTATAGTTCAAGGGCCAGAGGGATATAGGTTATTTTTTACCCCGGAAAAATGTAAAGCTTTTGTTGAGGGATTTTCCACGCAGCTGAAACTGCGGTCGCAGCTAGTTAATCACATCCCGAAATGTGAACCAGACACTGGACGGATTATGAATAAAGGATTACACCCTAGTCACCATACTCTCGTCTAACTCCCCTGGGAGTAAGCCAAAGCGAGTGTTATGGAAACTTACATTAGGATGATCATGAAGTATGTGCTGTGAAGTTGTGGTTACAATTTTTTTAATTTTGCTTTTTATACAATAGACAATGGTTTATTTGCCACAAAAACAAAACAAAATACAAACAAAACTTAAAAGATAAATAAAAATTACAATTAAAAAACAACAAACACCTACTTATTTACTTTTTAGCATTTTTGTATATAGATATCGTGACCATATAAGCATTCCGTATCTCACCTCCTTAATTTATGACACCACAAAATAACTCTAATTAAATAAATTTTAAAATCCCAAAGATAAAGGTAAAAAGGTTATTTGGTAATTCGCTTAATTCGGAAATTTACTTACAATTACAAAAATACAAACAAAAATGTAAAATGTATTGTAAATTTTAGCATAATCAAGTCTAATCACTGAGTTACATTTTATTAATAGTATTATAGACGTCAGTGGCTCTAATGCTCTTGTACATCGGTCATTAAGTAGAGAAAATAGTTTCACGAAATGACCTCATTATCTTCCATCTCCATTCTATATATACCAGCGGATGAAGTTATCTCTTCGGCCCGATACATTGAGGATATGCTATAAGTTGTGGATTCAGAAACGGGAAGAAACAGAGGAAAACTGTCAAGGAAAACCCAAGGGAGTATGGATACCTCACCCGTCAAAGTCGGTCAAGCCGTTTAGGTTTTTAGAGGTAGCTTAATATAGGAATACGCAAATAATACATACTTTTACAGTCTTACTTACACCCCAAAAAATTTGCCTTTCTTGGGCAGTCGGTTAACAATTATCTTGCGCAATTACAAATTTTACCTCTTCGAAGCTTTATTATATTATTAAACTAGGAGATGCCGCGACTTCATACGCGATGCAAGCTCGGCCTTCGGCCTCGCAAAAATATTTTTACAAACCTTGTCCTGACAATTGCGAACACAACAAAAAAGAAATCATCAAAATCGGTTAAGCCGTTCTCAAGTGATGCTCCGTCATACATGTGGCAATATATTTATTATGTACAACTTAAAAGAAAATTAAAAAATACTACCTAAAAACTAAAACCTAATATAACTATAAAAATTAAACTAAACTAAAAGATGTGACAATTGATTTTTATGTATATAAACACTATACACTATACTGAGGGCCTCTATCAACATATTCTAGTTAAGTTATAAGTAAACTATTTAGCAAAAGTTTAAAGTAACTGTAGTATTAGTTTTAATTCAAAATATAGCGCTAACCGTCTCATACACTGAACAAAAACATAGGTTACTTGGGACTTTTACTCACTTAATCGGAAAGTAGCTAATCAACACCTTTACTTTAAGATGATGAAAGTGGCCCTAAGTGTTATAAGTATAAACTATCGGTGACGCAGATCTTGGCACAACTGGCAGCCTCTAATGCATTTTCAGATTATCTATGTATTAAACCTTTACATATGTATAAAAATTGGGCAGGTTCTGTTGTATTTAGTGCGTTAAAATCCATATTTGTTGAACCTTGTGTCGTTACAAATAAGGCTAGTTTTGATTACGTTTCAAACCTGATGTAGATAAAAAGGTCCAAAGGGAGACAACCGTCGAAATCCCCAAATATAAGGTATTAATGGCGGATGGTATAACCTGCGTATCTGTGTAATATCACTATGATCGTAACGACATTATTCCCGGCCTAATGGAAAGCTCGCATGGCCCCGGTGCAAAACCATTAGTTTTTACTACCGAACCCTCCTTAAAAGGCTAATAACCGACACGGGCTGTTTAACTATAATTTTTAGTGGTAAGGCTAAAATACGATACTTTATATATGTACGTATCTACGTAGTGTTTTCGTTGGCTCCGAGACGCTTGGCGCCGACCCGGCCGTTCGTCACAGGCATTTGTTTACACAACCAAGGATGACCCAGTTTTATACCTGTCCTAGTCGTATCAGTCAAGGAGAAGCCTTAATGAAATTAGGTTTACTGCTGCCTTCATTTCGCTAGATATTTCTACAGATAAAGTTTGATCTGACCTACAAAATGTGCCTGGTCGAAATTCTCTTGATAACTTCAAGATAAACTGTGGTGTCGTTAGGTAGTTTATTTATAGTTATTTGTCTTTACAGAAGCGATGGCAGCAATTTCTTCTAATCTATTCTACTGTACACTATACCGCCTCAGTATGCTTATCATGATCCCTAAACAAACCGCGTTCTAATATTATTGACCGAGTGAGCAAAGCGATCGAAGGTCTCTGCTTCAAATGGCAAAATTTGATTACATCTGTCCGTATGTTGGTACTCGCGAACGAGTCGTATTTTTTCACCAATATTGACGAATATTGGTATCATTTTATCGAATTCTTTGCCGTCGGCGATTATTTTATTTTATTTCCCCCAAGAAGGTGGTGCCATTACCGGCAGGTTTTGATAATATTTGGAAGAAATATTCGGTACTCAATTCTAAACAAGAATTTCGAAAATGAGCAAAATCGGTCAAGAGGTTGCCAAGAGTCGTGACGTCTCAGTTAGATGTCCCCAACTGCCCGACAAAAAGGACATTCTATGGAATTGTAGAATTGAGGTTGTGCAAAAAGTTTGTGATCGCCAGTTCTACTGTTCACAGAACTACTAGTATCTATACAGCTACGTAAACGCTATGCTGCGCGCCGTCCTCTCTGTGTGGTCTGTGTTCACGAACTAACCAACCATAAAATTGGTTATAATTACTTAATTATTCTAAGCAGCCGCCGTGACCGAAAACAGCTTGGAATGCTTCACTGTGATCATCATTTTGAACTTAACAAAAAATACAAACGTAGCATTACGTTCATAATATTTTAAATTGTATCAAGCATTATACACGGTACATACGTAAATCAAAAAACCAAAAACATCCTTTCAACATTCAGATACGAAAACTTAACGTACGAAATGGATACTAGAGGCATAAATAAAACAAAGCAACGAAAAAAACATTTACATATACCTTGCAAAGCCTTTCGAGGTGAGTCGGAAACGGAACTAACGAGCAATTTCGCCAAGCGAGCTCAACCGCACAATTGTTTCATTTCGCGTACCTACATACATAACGTACATACCAATACAGAAATATATGTATGTAGTAAAGTACGTGAACGACGAGTGTGCTTGCGACCAGGGACCCTATTCGGAGAAATGACATTTTTATCTCTCTCTCATTCACTCCCATTAAATTTTAAATTAGAGAGACAGTCACCGAGATAATCTCGAGCGCACAGGAATAGGGTCCCAGTCTGGCCTCACACAGCCTGCATGCCTGTCTGAATTCATAAATTGAAATTAATTATCTGAATTGAGGTAGATTGCGTGACACTCCCGAAACCTATCAATTCTCAATTCATGCACGCTCGTCAGCACCACTGACAAATTTATCTGAAAAAAATCATAATCCGAAGAAAGAAAAAAAAAACAGAATATTGTGTGAGTAGTTTTGTATTCTATGCACAGTTGTATAATAAAGTGTATACTATCGATCATAATATCAGAAATATTTTTTAAAAGTTTTGGTAATCTTAAATTTGACCGAAGAGAAAAAAAACTAAAACTCTTTTGTCGATCTTGTCCGTCCAAACCGAACATAGTGTATACGAAAATCGAAAGTTTCTTTAACATCCTTAATAATAAATTATATATTCGAATGTTACTGTCTCTCTGTCTGGGTGTTTGTCGCGTTTTCACGGCTAAGCGGCTGAACGGATCAAGCTAAATTTTTGCTTCGGAGACGGACATAGTCGGGCATAGGCTACTTTTTTTTTCTGTAGGTCTACGCGAACGAAGTCGCGGGTACCAGCTAGTTTGTTATAAATCTTGTCATAAACTGACACAATATAATTTTTTTGGAAATGGTGATTTGAAATCCTTCACATCATTATATGAAAATAGAGAATGCGACATAGTGAATTCCGAGACGCATTCGGGGTGTAATATAAATGCCTTATACAGAGTATTCTACGATACGAAGTTTGGAAAGTAGTAATGTTTTTTTAACATCTGTAAGTCGCCTTTGATTTGACCATCAACTTGCCTGTTGGTAAACGACGATGTGGTCGAAGATGAAACACGCAGACTTAGAAGACTACTTGCTAGACTTTACACTCTGACCTTGACAAGACGTAGATTGTATCTTTCAGGAAACAAGGAAGCAGGCAGTTTGTGCCATTCCTTAGATAATAACAATAATAATATTTAATTTAGTGACCAAATTGATATCTTAAGCTATTTTATTTAATGATAATAACTTATAGTTATAAATTTCATGCATGCTTTTTATTAAAATTAGTTTTAGATGTACGGATTAGAAATGTAGACTCAAAACGTTATGTACGTATCCAAGGGAAATCTACAAGTGTAGGATGATAGTGGGGCGTCTTTCTACTTCATCATCATCATCAGCCATAAGACGTCCACTGCTGAGCATAGGCCTCTTGGTAGAATGCTTTCTACTTGTTCTGTAGTAAAAGGGGGATGGTGGGATAGGGTCATGTAGCTCTGATGCACATTTTCCGAAATGAATCTTGTAGAAGATTGAAAGTCTCGCTAACTTACAGCGGTGTCCCTGGCTAACAGGTTTTTTAGCAACTAGCTTTTCGTCACCTATAGGTAGAATAGTACGTTGTTCTACGGAGTCAAGCGCTTCTAGCTGGTATTTTGCTAAGCCGTCCCAAAGATGGGAGCATGTTTTATAATTTGATTTTCAAGTTAGAGAATACGGAGAATTTGATACAAACTTGGAGATATTATCAAACTATACACGAGCTCAATGATTTACGTTAAAGACTGTAAGTACGATATAAAGTAGCTACTTTAAAACTGAAGAATGTTTTGTAGATGATAAGAACATAGCTGAAAGCTATTGAAAAAAGTTATTACTTCGCAGCTTCGTTTCATGGTCGAAAGCTTTGGATGGATAAAACAGTTTTA